>CM030358.1:216722566-218083171 GCA_017893485.1 Hemerocallis citrina | reverse complement strand
CACCTTTTATTGTTGCCAATTGTTGTCGTTGTCTCCTATGTGTCACTGCAGATGTTGTTCCGCCCATTGCACGTGCCGTGTCTTGCACATGCTGTTGTCGCTCGTGCCGTTGTTGTGCTTGCACGTGCTGCAATTGCTCCGTTGTCGCTGTGTGCTCTTGCTATTTGCTGTTGCCCGTGTTGTTGCTATGGTTGGGTTTGCACGTGTTGTATTCTTGCATTGTGCACGTGCTCTCGTTGTTCGTAGTTGCACGTGTTTTTCCGCCTTTCGCACGTGTTTCTGCCGTCGCTTGTCTCACTTCCGCCATCATCTATCTGGCAAGTACTTTGTATATTTTTATTGTTCCATACAAGCTTTTTAATTGACCTCCCGCAATTAGTAATTTTGCTTAATTATCGTGTTTTGAAACTCGTCTTCATGAAAAATAACTTTACAAATTTCAATTGATTGAACTGTCGATTTATTTATGCCTTGAAATCCTTCCATGATTAAATCATCGATATGTATGTTGAATGGAATCAATCCATTTGCCTCTATGGTTCAATGTCCATCAAAAGATCATAAATATCAAATTGTATATTTCTGCCCTGCTGTCTGTTCTGACTTGTAATCATATTTTGAATATGTTAGAACTTTATGAACATGAAATGTAGGACCCTGTTTCTAGTTTTCAGAACATATGACGGATCTGAAATCCGATCTGATATGTGCGAGATATCCCAATTTTAATGCTACTAGCTTTAGATTTTCATATTTCTGATTTACGATGTATTGACATGTTTATTAATTTAAAAGTCAGATTAATAGTGTAATTATGCCATGATAAATTCCAGTATGCTGCTTAACATGATTAAGAACTTGATTATAAATTTTATAGAATTTTTAAATGAATTTCTTACTTTTCTATGATTATAAGAATTATACCCTAAGTTTATGTCAGAATAGGAAATCCGTAAAGAATAGACTAATCGACTTAGTTACTTTTATCGTAATGTCGAATTTAAATATACATTAGAACCGGTGAGGAGTCTAGTTTCTGGAACTCTTGACCGATCTTGAATTGCTTTTCTGTAGCAGCGGGAATTCCAGTTTTGGTGCAACAACGTCCTGCTGTCAAGAATTGAAGTTCTTGTTGTTTCAATATTTATTAGTTTGTTTATGGCACCCGAACATGTTTTCTGCCCTGTCTGAACCTGGTTTCTGTCCCTGTCATGTTTACCTATCTCTGATTTTGCACATTCATGTCTGTTTTGGAAAACAGAATAAGTATCAAGCCGGGGTTGAAGGAAAATATCTGGTAGTGGACAATATAGGCAAGTGTACTCGGAAAGGGGCTCGTGTTTCCCATTTGTTATCTGTTTATCTGTTTACATGATTAACTGACTGTATTCTTCCCTATAGGAAGGTTTACTCGGAAGGGAGCCCGTGGGTCCCACATGTTTGCATGAATACATGATTACATGATTCATGAGTCTATTTATCTCTTTCCATCTGTTTATCAGTTATATGATGCCTGAGTATACGACCCTATGGAACCCACCGCTAAATCTAAACGTAACTTTTTTGTATACAGCAACCATGTGGTATGGGACACATGAGTGATGCATTACATAGGATTAAATAAAAGACTTAAGAATAATATGTTTCACATGCATATTCCCGTCACCTGTTTCACATGTTTATCTAATATATGTTACAAGTTTACATGATTAACTGTTACCTGATCCTGTTATCTTGTAACACCCCGCAAAATTAGAAATTACAATTTTGCACTTGTGTGTTACGCACGTGTATTTTATAATTTGTTTTCACTACACATTTTGATTGCCGACTATTTATGCATTTTCCATATTGATTTTACCCTATTTTGAGTCAACAAAAATATAATATTTAAATCTCTGTAGTTTTACGTGCTTTTTATGTGTTTTCGATGCACGTATCAATTGCGTATTTTTCCATCACTAAGTGTGATATTTCTATGTGTATTGACTATTTATTTTACGTGTTTGAACTCGTTTTATAAACGAAAGTTTATTTTTCTCCATTTTGATTAAAATATTTTTTTGTACGTGAAATGCACGTGTTTTCTATGTACATAGCAATTACGTCGTAAAATTAATAAATACATTTTCTTATATTGAAATTTTATCATCTTTAACATTTTCCATTTAATAAAATCGATTTTTCGTATTTCGGCATTTTACGTGCAACGCATGTGTTTTAGTGCGCGTATTTGTGCGTATCCGTTTTCAAAATAATTTTTTTTAGTGCGTGTATTTATTTTATTTGTGCACAATACATTTTGATTTTAAAAGTAAACTACTTTTACTATAACATATATATATATATATATATATATATATATATATATATATATATATATATATATATATATATAAGTTGGTATAAGGTGAAATGGCTGTTTATAAAAAAAAAGTAAAATGGATTTGGGATTTGTACTATGTTAAAAATGTATGTTTTTTTTGATATTCGGATAGAGCCAAACGGCTCCAGCCATCAAAATATATATATATATAAAAAACAGTTGATTTACATAAATAAATACAAGAGTTTACAAGCTGTAAAACATAAAGGGAATTATAAAAATGAGTACAAAAAACGGATGAGTTGCCCGCAAATAAGAGATCTGCGAGCTAAATGAAGAACAACTCCGAGACGGGCGACGGAGCAAACAGCTAGAATAACATCACAACTAAAGGAGCTAAACACCCTTCTGCACCAAATCGGAGGGAAGACGCCCACTAAGGCTAACAACCGCAAGACCAGAGGAACTGCAACGATCAGGAAGTCAGATCCAGGAAGACACAAACCTTGATGACATGAGCGAAATTGTGTAACAGATTGAAACGACAGATGCAAAACTCAGGAGGCAAAACAGCCCCACACGAAGGCAAAAAACACAACCTGCACAGAAAAGAAAAGAGAAAAAATGCAGAAGGCCAGGCGCACCACTAAAAAGCTTAGGAAATAGTGTATGCAAACATTCATGTGTATGCGTACACAGAATGTGAAGATAGGAGGAGAGAAGGCACACCACAAAATATCCAATGACGAGGCTAAATGAGACGAAACAGACCCATCAGCTCATGAAAACACAAACAGCACCAAAAAGACAAAAAACCAGACTGCCAACTCAGAGGAGGAGAGAACAGAGCAAAAACTTAGTTGTGCACAAGAAGATGAGCCGACACTGAAGCTGCTTTCTTAGCTAAAATACGAGCACTCACGCGAATTTGCAAATTATTGTAGAGTTTCTTATTGTATTTACGCTTAGTGGGGGGAGGATCGACCTCCACCAAAGGGAGCGAAATCACACCAAGGTCCGGAATGCTCGCCTCGACTTTGTTTAGGCAAGAAGAGGGTAAGAGGAAGCTGGGAGAAACTGAAGATGATATTGGAATGGAATTAGTAGGATAAGAATAACGGGAAAAGGAAGAATCACCAAGAATCAGTTGATGAACGTGCCCCATCGCACTTTGAAACCAAGAATGGCAAGACCCTAAGGATTTAAACAAAACAGACTTCTTATCCAGACTCTTACTCAACGAAGGCCTCACAGCTATAGATTGGGGACGAGGCTGATAAGTACCCAACCGAGGAAAGGAAACAAGTTCCGTGAAAACCGAGCGATCCTTAAACAGGTTAGCAAAATTGGGATATTGAGTAGTAGCTAGTGAAGCACCATGAGTAGTGAAAGAAGTAGTGGGATTCGAAGATGGATAAGAAACCACTACAGAGGAGTCAAAATCCTTTTCAGACTCAAAACTACTCTTCCTCACGAAGCATGCAAAAGCTTGTGCTTAAAGAGGGGATAGGTAAGAAAGGAGAGGCATTTGGCTGGTAAGGATTTAGCCAATACAAAAATCTTATCCAGACTCATATACAGTGTAGGCATCACCGCTTTAGATTAGGGACGAGCCTGATAAGAACCCAACCGAGGAAAGGAAACGAGTTTCGTATAAACCGTTCGATCCTTAAACAGATTAGCAATATTAGGAAGCTGAAGCGTGCCAAGGGAGTCACCATAAGCAATGGAAGAATTAGTTGAGTTCATAAATGGATAAGGAACAACTACAAAGGAGTCAAAATCCTTTTCAGACTCAAAACCAATCTTTCTCGCCAAACTTGCATTAAGCTTGCACTTTAAGAGAGGATAGTTAAGAAAGGAGAGAAGTTTGGACAGAAGGGGTTTGCCTCTGGGTAATCCAAGGAGTTTTTGAAGGGAAAAACATCGACTGCGCGAGTGACCAAGCTTGTCACAGAAGACGCACTTCATTTTATTCACGCACCCTTGTTTAAAATGCCCAGGAAGGAGGTATCTAAAACAAACCAGAAGCGGGTCGGACCTACAAGAGGAATGGGGAATAGGGAAAATGGGAGAGCAACGAGAGCGACCCATTTTAAAGGGCCTATTTTTTTTAACGACCTCAACCCAAGTCGGGCATAAAGAGGCCATGGCCCAAAACCAGAAAAGGGAGAGAGCTAGAGGATACCCGAGCAGAGCTGTGGAAACTGATACTGAGAAGATCAGTTACTACAGAAAAGGCTAGAACATAGAGGATAACGGATCGCTACAGATCCAGGACGAAAACACCAATGCAACTCAATGCAAAGGATAAACCCAAAATCAAGCACCAGGGGTTCGAAAAGATCCAAGCCACTACGAATCGAACTAAAAAAATGTTCAGAATGAGAAGTTAAGAAGAAGCCGAAAAACACAGGAACTCTAAAAAACAAGCCCACCAAAGGGGGATCCAAACGGCAGCGCAGGACTCGGCGGGACAAAAACTTCTACCGATCCAAATGGCCTCAACACTCCTCTACGGTTGGTGGAGGAACTGAGGTCCAACCCAAAGCTCACCCAGAGCAAACCACCCCCAAACCAGGGCTGAACAAAACTGCCCAACCCTAAAAAATCACCCGAACTCACAGCGAAAGTGGAGCAGCAGCGCTGAGGCACCGACCACTCTGAGCACAAAACTGAGCAAGACAGGCGGCACCGACCAAACCTTCTGAAGCAATAAGCCAGCTCCGTCGGGATCTGGAGCACGCCAGAAAAACCAAAAATGCTGAAGAAGGAGATCACCTGAGCAAAGACCGCAGGCCTGAAGGGAAGCGAGAACCCCTCAGTGAGCGATGCAATTGAAATGACTAAGGACACCTGCCAACCACATCCAAATGGGGGCCCCAGCTGCAGATCCACACAGCAACGAAAGGATCCAACTCGACTGAAGATGATGAACGAAAAGGCAGTCGCAAACGACCAGGGGACGACTTGGAAGAAGCAAACGAGGGGCGAGCCTTGCAAGAGGCAACGGAAGAAGGGGGGACAAGTCCGGGATCGCAGACGAGGAAATCTGAGAATATGGGTCGGGAGAAGAGATCGAGCCGAAGAAGAATAAGGAAGGAGGAAGGGGAGAAGGATGATTGTAACACACGGATCTGAGAGGGAAAAATCTGGAGATCACACCCTTGAAGTTTTGAACCCAAAGATTTACTATTATTGATTGATAGATCAAATTAATTGTATCACAACATATAAAAAAGAAAGGTTTTTCACATTAAGATTAAGGCGTACGAGCATTGTTGTAATTTTTTATGTTTGAAAACATCCAAAAACATAATTTCCCATAAAGTCAAATTCAGTGAAAGTTAGAATTAAGTAATCTCTTTTGCTCACAGAGAAGGAAAAAAATGTATGTTGAAATGGTATTCATTCATCTCCTCAAAAATTTTCTTTGAGGTGTGTGCTCGAAAAACCCAAAAATTTCAAACTCCGGCTCTCCTTTCCGACCCTCCATCTCCAGATCCGGTCACCCTTCTACTCTTTCCCCCGTCCTTCCTTCATTAATTTTGCTCAGCTCAACCTGTGCTTCAGACCCAGATCCCCAGTTTTCTCTCCTCCCCTTTCTTGGCGATCCTCTCTCTCCCCCTAAGTGTTTCGTTTCGAGCCCCTCGCCGTAACCAGCGAAGCTTTGGGGCTTCCTTCTCTCTTTCCTTCCTCCGTTGTAGGGATGAGCCACAGGGGTCTTCTTGCTCGTCTCAGTTTTCGGTCGCGGATGGTCCGCTTCCCATTCCCTCCCATGATTGCTCCTGCTAGTGGTTCTCCTTTCTTTACGCCTCCCTCCGGTGGCACCCTATCTCCGGTAGCTCTCCAGTTCACCCTTTCACGGTGAGTTTTCCCTCCGGTGTCGCCCCATCTACCGCAGCTATCCAGGAATTTCCATTTACCCCTTCACTGTGAGTTTTACTGCTTTAATTGTTAGCTTAATATTCTGGTAAGGTTCTTTCAGGTTTGTCGTTGGGGCTTTGCTAGTGACTTGCTGTTTCTAGTGAGTTATGTATTGGTTTCCCTGTGCTGAGGTTCTTTGTGGTTGATCTATTGTAGTTTCTTGTAATTGTTCTTCCCTTCCCCCTGCGGCTCAGCTCCGTCAGTGGTTGTTTCAGCTCCTAGCTGTTTTCTGAGCAAGAGTTTGCTCAAGTTCTGTTAGTGCCGTTAATCTTCTATGATTCTATTTTTCTCCCATTTTTTCTCTCTCTATTTAGAGGGAGTTGTTGCTCCTCCTTGTGCTGCGCTGGTTGTTCTTTGGTGGTGGTGTTTTGGGTGAGTTTGGATCTGTACTATCTTTGGTACTATTGTTCGGTGCCAATTCTCGGTTGGTGTGTTACTTTGAGGCATTCTTGGGCTGGGTCCTACCATGAAGCTCTTCGAGCCAGAAGCTAGATCTAACAGTTTAGTGACGGTTCAGGAATTAAAGAATGACTTGTCTTCTCCTCTTTTGGCAAACACCTATCTTTCTCAGTGCTCTCCCACCTTCTCTATTTCCCCTTCTTCTTGTAGGTCCGACCCTAATCTGGTTTGTTTCAGGTGCCTCCTTCTTGGGCATTTTAAATGTGAGTGTGTGAATAAAATGATGTGCTTTTTCTGTGATAAGTTTGGTCACTCGCGCAGTCGATGCTTTTCCCTTCAAAAACTCCTTGGTTTTCCCAGAGGCCATCCCTTACCGGCCTAACTTGTCTCCTTTCTTAACTACCCCCTTTTAAAGCGCAAGCTTCATGCTTGCTTGGTAAGGAAGTTCAGTATTGAATCTGGAAAGGATTTCGACTCCTCTGCAGTTGTTCCTTTACCAGCTATGAACTTCACTAAATCTTCCTCTGCTTATTGTGATTCTCTTGCTACTCTTCAACCTCCTAATATTGCTAACCTTTTTAAGGATCGTAAGGTTTATACGAAACTTGCCGCCTACCCTCGTTTGGATTCTTACAAGGCTCGTCCCCATTCTTTTTCGGTGGCGCCTTCTTTGAGTTTGAGTCTAGATAAAAATTTTGGTTTGTTTAAATCCTTTGTCTCTTGTCATTCTTGGTTTCGTAGTGTGATGGGGCACGCTCTGCATCGCCGCATTTCAGACCCTCAAGTGCCTTCTGACAAGGCTATTGTTTATTTTAAGGCTCCTTCTTTATTTTATAACTTTCCTTGTTCTATGATGATTTCTTCTCCCAAACGCCCTATTTTTTCTTTTCATTTCTAGGATGCATCTTCTCGTTGTATCAACATTTAGGGGTTCAATCTTGGCTCAATCATTTTCTGATGGAGGTTATGCATATCCTGCACTCTTTTCCCCTCAAGTCTTCTCCAATTTTTGATGACTCTTCTTTCTCCCGTTTTTCCGATCATACTAACTCCATCTCAATATCCCCATCGGTTGCTTCCAGTTTTCTTTTTACCTCTTCTTGCATCATCAAAGATGAAGCTAGCTTGTCTGACCCTGCTGCATTTTCGTCCCCATTGGTGAAGGTTGTCCCTCCCCCCGTTAAGCGAAAATACAATAAGAAAGTCGTTAATCATTTGCAGATTCGTGTGAGTACTCGTATTCTTGCTAGGAAAGTAGCTTCTGTGTCAACTCTTCAGCGTGTGCACAGTTGAGTTTTGGCTTCTCTTTGTCACCCTCGGTGTAGGCAGCCAGGCTTATCATTTTAGTGCCGCTAGAGTTCTCATGGGCTGTTAGTGGAGCTTAATGTCTTTTTGTGGGGATGGTTGACCTTCAGTTTCGTGGCTCAGTATCTTGGTTCTGATCCACATTTGGGTGTGGCAGAGTTGGTTGCTCCTTTTGATGCCTTGTAATCCTGGCCGATTGCTCCGTCCCCCTTTTCGGTGTTGTTCTCTTTTGTATCGCAGATCTCTTATTTGCGTGCTATTCAGCCTTTTTTTGATTAATTGTTTGTAATCTTCTTTCTGTTTTACAGCTTGTAAAACCTTTGTAATTTTGTCTGTAACTTACCTGTTTTTATTGATTTATATATTTTTGATGGCTGGAGCCGTTGGCTCTATCCGATATATCAAAAAAAGAAATGGTATTCATGGTGGGGGCCCACCGTTGTATGAAACACAGCATGGTATATTGTTGATTTCAATAAGCCATGGTGACGTGGCCACTAGGAGGGGCCCACCCGGATGTATGAAGTGGGTATTTTCGGCTGTGCATTTTGAAGAGATAGATCGGTTTGTAACATGAAGAGAGGGAGTTAAGGTTTTGAAGTAGTGGGGAGATGAAAAATAGGAGTTTGGAGGTTATAGTATTTCAAAAGGTGGGAGTTTTAGGAGTTTGGAGAATGAAGAGTTGTAAAATTAATTTAGAGAGTTATTAGGTGTAAAATTATGCATATTAGACCCTAACCAAATCCTATAAATAGAGCCTTATTTCTCATTCCCATTTGCACAAAAAACATTCTCAAAATCAAAAGAAAGAAAAGAAAGAGAGTGAGAGTTCTTTTGCTTGGAGGAATTGCTAGGAGGAGAAGCCATTACTAAGAAGAAGAAGCTTTGCTAGGAGTAAGAAAGTGCTTATGGAGCTAGGAGCTAGAAGGAGTCTGTTTCTTTAGTAGTTCTCATTCTCCAATTAAGGTGGGTGATTTCATTATTTTCTAAAGTAGGATATGCATGTTAAAATGAGTAATATAAGAGAAAAGTTTAAGGAAAATTCATGCTAATATAATATGAAAGGAGTTTTGTTGTGATAGATACCATGCTAATTAATGATAAGAACTCTTTTTGTTATAAATCATGTTAGTATATTTGCAAAACTTTGTGTTTATGATATTGTTGACATATAAGAAGAATTTTGATGTGAAAAAAAATTATAAATGAAATTCATGCTAGTATGATAGAATACGAAAGTAGTTTGTTATGATAAATACCATGCTAATTAAAGAAAAGAATTCTTTATGTATGAACCATGCTAGTAGGTTGCAATATTTTTATGCTTATGATATTGTTAACCACATTATGCTAAGAAAAGAAGAAAGAAAGAAATCTTAGTTACTGTTTTGTAATATTTCAACATATGCATGTCCTATTTTGAAAGAATATAAACGGTTGCTTGAAAGAGTGTCCTTGTTCAAGTGAATACACTAGTATTATTATAAAAGTGTAATTTGTGTAAACAATGAGAACATCACTATCGGTTATGAACACTAGTGGTCTTTTGTAAATTTAAGTTTCTTTTTTTGAGAAACCTAAGTATATGTGAAAAAATGAGAGAGAATAATTTTAAATAAGTGGAAATAATGTTTAAAAGAATTTGAAAATGGGTGCTTACTAGTTTTAAAATTCTAATATCAAGAAAGAGTTTATTTCAAAACTATTAGAAAGATTTTTATCTTGTGAATAAACAAGTTTCATGGAAAAAGAAACATTTTAGAATAATTGAACAAAAGTACTTGAACAAAAGTACTTTAGTACAATTTCTAAACAGGAAATACATATAGACTTACTGGTTAGCCAATATAATACAGAGCCTTGTTTATAAAAGATCTTGGGTTCGAAACTTGTTAGTCACACTTATTTTTAAGCCTTTTTAATAAATTCCGAAATTAAAGATTTTGGCATATTAGCCTTTTGGTGTATAAAATTGACGTAAAGTCCACATGGACTAAATGGCTAGTGGGCTCGGGTTGGGTGCTGGTTATGTTTTCCGCAGGTCTTGGGTTTAAAACCCATGCCTCACTTTTGTTTTTTGGGTTTTTACTCATGAATGTTTATTTTAATTGGAATTAAATTTTAGTATTAATATAAAATGAAGTGGAATTTTTTAGAGGTAGTTTTCTTGTATATTTTTTTAGTATAAAAAGAAATGAAAATTTGAGAATATGACTTGCTTTGGTGAAGAAAAGAAAATATCATTTTACGAAGTGATTACATTTGTAGCTTATTTAAGAAGTATTTTTTTTAATGAACAAAGACATTGTGATGACTTAGATTTGTTATAACAATTCATGTGGTGAAATTGTGTTCATGAAATGAATGTTTGTTTAAAAAGAGTGTGAATAAATAAATAGATCATGAATAGTGACAAGAATTGATTATTTTGCGAATAAGTTGAAAGATGAAATAATCTAGGTTTAAGACATGATTATTAAAGGGTATGTATACCCATGATTCTTGTACATGAAAAGCTTATGATTTAGAATTAGTAAGACCTCGTTACCGGTAATGTTGAAATAAAAATTAAGATATAATGTTGAGATATGGTCGTGGATCTATCTCGGGAATTGTGATTAAGATCGGTATGGGGTAAGACTAATTCTAGAAAATGACAATCTATTCATGTCTTGAACTTAAGTAATAGGCACTTAAGTGAAGATGTAGTAAACATGGGTAAACGTAAGTGGGTTGCCTCTATATAGTCGGCAGTGGATCTCCGTGGCAATAGACCTAGTCGGCGGACTGAGGTTGCTCTGTGGGAGACGGGGTTTTTTATATTTAAATTCGGAACTTTGCAAAGTCGGGCGGATAGTTTGCCGTCTCCAATGTATATACGTATACCGGGGCTAGGGGCACTTGCGGATGATTTGCACGATGAGGGAACCGTTATAATAGCCATCAGGCTAGAACCCATATTCGTGGAATGATCTAAATCGTGTTTTATTATAGGGTAGTTTTTATGGCGAGGGATCGAGCCCTTTATTGTGGAGTACGTAGGCACTTGCCCTCGGACCTATGTAGTATGGGATGCATAGAATCCGAACAAGTGTGCATTAGTATCATCCTAGTATAAAAATGTGTGCATTAGACATTAAAGCATGGCATACACTTACATGTTTAGCGTAGTCACAATTTAACACTTTATTTGTTCATTCAATCTCTTGTGATTTTTTGTTAAAATAATGAGATCGTTATATGTACGGCATAGAGAGGATAGCCGAGTATAACATTTTCGTCAATTGTAAGTGACTGACGTGCCCACAGGTTGATATGAAGGTAATGGACTTTGCTATGAAGATGTTATGATGAAATTGATGAATTATTTGATGAAGTTGTACAAGTTATATTATTGTTTTCAATGTTGTAATCTTTCATTCTTCCGCTGTGTAAATCAAAGATGCAATTGAACTCTGATGTTGTTAAAAAGTTTTAAATTCTTTGTAAAATTGTACGAAGTGAAGTAAAGATCCTGTGAAATCTCGAATTTGGTCTTTTTTGGAATTCGGGGCATTACATATCTGATCATGTTTACTTGCTTACCAGTTTATTTGACTCTATTTACCTATTGCATTCCTTTCATGCTATGTTCCGTGCTCTTGATTCTTGTTTCCTGCTCTGTATTCTTATTTACCTTGTTCCCATTTTTTCTTGTATTACCTGTGGCCCGCAACTTTCTCTAACGAGTGCTCCATCCATCTTTCTTTTGAGTTATGTTATACAGGTATAGATGATGGGTTACTGACAGAATTCGTCGAGCTGTTATTGCATTACATATTCTCGGGGTATTTGGTAAGTTCTTGTATCTCATATATTGGTTATTGTATTATATTCTCGTTTATGTGATTATTATTGCATTGTTGAATTTACTGGTATTGTACAGCTTATGGATGATATGAGTTGGCATACTTATATCATTCGCTGGGCCTCAGTTACGCACCTGTGTTCCCGTATCATGAGAAGCGAGGCGTGACAATAAATTTTTAAAAAAATACTCAAATTTAAATTTTAAAAAAAGTTTGCCCTAACCCTCTAACCCTGTAAACCTTTTTCTAACCCTTGCTCTAACCCTCTAACTCTAACCCTCTAACCTCTAACCCTCTAACATGTTATATGGAATTCTCAAATTGTATGGACATTTTAAAAAATATTATAAAATTATTTATCAACAAAATATAAACAAATATTAGAATTTGGGAAAAATTATGTAAAAAAAAAAAGGAAAAAAGGACAGTCCCAGAAAATAAAATTAGTGAGAAATTACTCAATTTTATATTAAAAACTAGTTTACAAAAATCTAAAGCTACAACTCTAGCCCTTCCTCTGACCCTACTGTAACCCTTGCCCTAACCCTCTAACTCTGTAAGTCTTAAACTCAATTCAATATATATGTAGAATGATGATAAATCCATAATTTTTATTTAAGAATTATATGGAATTCTAAATTTGTATGGATATTTTTAAAAAATATATATATAATAATGTTTAAACAAAAGGAAAAAATAATATTAGAATTTGGGAAAAATAATGCAATAAATTAAAAAAATAAAATCAAACTAAAAAAGGAAAATTAACAAATTACATTTTAAAACACAATAATCACTTTTATAATAAAAATAAGGTTTACAAAAATCTAAGGCTACAACTCTAGCCCTTTCTCTAATCCTACCCTAATTTTTGCCCTACCTCTCTAACCCTAGATGTAACCCTTTAACCATAATGCTCTAACCCTCATGTATAGCAAACATAACCATTGTATATAGAGAAAGATAATTTTTATATGAAGATTTTAGATTTTATATGGAGAATTCAATTTGTGTGGAACTATATATAATTTATTATTAAGATATTCTATTTTATTTTTTGTGTAAATTTCTGTTCTACTTAAGCCGTTACTACCAATGACGGGTTAGGTGAGATTAACCCATCATCGACAGCAACGGGTTAAATTTCTATATTTTTGCAGAACTTAATTTTCTTCAACAGCAAATAGTAAATACACTGGAAAATTCAACAAACTTAACCCGTTATTGATGATAACGATAACGAGTTACGTGAGCCTAACCCGTCATCGCCAACAACAGTTTATGTTGAATGACTTTGGTAGAACTTAATCTTCTGAAGTTCAATTTTGTACAAACTTTAATCCACAAAGAGCATATACACTGCAAAAGTCGTTGTACCTAAACCATCATTGTTCATAATGGTTAAGCACACGTAACCCATCATTGACAATAACGGGTTAGGTTGGAAGAATTTGGCAGAACTTAATTTTCAGAAATTGACTTTTCTACAAATTTTCATTCAACCTAACCACATGTTAGGTTGAGGGAAAACACACACACACACACACACAACATATGTTAGCTGCACACATACACAAAGTTAACAAATTTCAGCTTATATATACATTGTCAAAGCAATTACAACAACAACATACTCATCTCATTCACATTACCAAACTCATCCACCCCACAATTACAGCAAAAACCTACTCATCTCATTCATATTTTAAACATGTCCAAAAATGAATTTATATGACCATATATATACATTCAGAAATGATTTTTTTTTGTGGAAGAGAAACGCCTTCCTTCAGCTCGATCATTTGTAGAATGAATAAATGCCTTATCATCAAATGAAATTAGTAATAAAGGTATTCAAGTTAAATATGGCATACATAATCAGAAATTTACCTTAGCACGAATCTTCACCTTCATCGTCATCACTCTCTTCATCGCTTGGATCTTCTTCATATGGCACCGACCCGCTAAATAAATGAGAAGAATGAGTTAGTCAACAAGAAAAAGTCAAGTTTGAGTGAGTCAAATTAATATCTATATAATAAAACACAAAGAAAGCTATCAAGTGGCTCTCATTCAATTCCCCCAAAATCAAAGGCCCAGAACTAACCTCACAAAACACATTCCCCCCCCCCCCCCCCCCCCCCCCCCGGCAATCCAAAACTCAAATTCAAATTCCTAAAACAACTCCTTCATTTATTTAATTATTTCTCTCTCTCTCTTTCCCCCCATATATATATATATACACACACACACACACACACTCTTATGGAAACATGGACTTTTATACCCGAATTTATAATTATTTTTCAACATATACAAATGAAAACATGGACTTTTATATCCCAATTTATAATTATTTCTCAACATATACTAATGGAAACATGGACTTTTATTTACAGCTAATTATTGTTATACTATTCAAACTTGAGCTACATAAATGTTGATTTACTGTTTACAAGGCTTTTCATATGATGTATCATTCTGAAAACGTGCCGTAGGCACGTGCCCACAGGCAAATCTAGTATACATATAAAACATATATATTACCTAGCCAAATTGTTTGGATAATTTCTTGAATCGTGATATACGACACGAAGGCATGTTCTGCAGAGTCTAGTTTTTTTGGATTTTTGCGATTCTCTTATGGACTTCAGTCTCTTTCCTCTAGGCTTTTCCTTTGTAGTGCATTGTCGAGGGTCCCCCACCGGTGCATGTGCATATCCAACACTCTCGGGTTGTGCGCTACCTTCGTGATGTGTGCTAATTCCGAGTTGAATGTGAGAAACGCCTTCAATGTCCTTAATCATGTGGTCGAGCATATATTTGTAAGTTCTTTCGAAAGAACAACCAAGATAGACCAACTGTCTTGAGTGTTGACTCAATTTACAATATCGAGAGGCAAAATTATCGCCAATACTATTGGAAATGGATGTATAGCTTCTTCTCAACTGATTTCGGGTCCACCATCTACAAATATATTGCTTCGGTGGTATGGTGTGATTGCTGAACCAAAGAACTGCCAAAATATGTTTGCATGGAATGCCTACGAGTTCATAAAGGGAACAAGGACATTTAAGCCATTTGATGGTGTTTGAAAGAAATCACCCTCCCGGTTTTGAATTTCCACAAAGCGTCACAGAGAAAGCTGCACTATCTGGTGTATCCACATAGGCAATAAAAATCACATTAAATAATAAGCTTTTCTGCACTTCTTTTTGAAATTTGTAGAAAATCTTCAATTTGTATGTTCGCGCCATTTGTTCCTCCATAGCCTATTCGGCCTTCAATTTTGATATCCCCTCATGCTTCCAATGAGTTTCTTTAAGTTTCTCGTGTCTTTGTTTTACTAAGACTCGGTTGAAGTTGACGGCAAATTCATGTAAGGAGTACTTCTTATGGGTGTGTTGCTTCAATGATGAATGTAGAGACTCGCTCCATTGGGTACTCAACATGCCGGCCCAAAATGAATATCTTGCATAGACGGGGAACCATTTCTCACGAATTTCGAATTTATTGTTCAACAATTTTTTATTCTCAACTTTGTATTGCGAAATCAATAATTTTCACTTCTTTTCAAAATCAGTTTGATATTCTTCCGTATTGATAATACTCTTTAGAGCATTCTTGAACTCATCGATATTATTCGCCATACGCAGTTCCTGCAGTAACTTATCCAAAACATGTCAAATGCAATATCTATGCTTAGTCACAGAGAAAACTTTTTTCGCTGCAGCACCAATCCCACGATCCTCATCCATCATGATGCCGATCAGATCATGTCCCATTGTTTCTTTCCACTTTTCAAATAACCACTCAAATAATGATGCATTCTCATTTGGAATGAACCCACAGCCTAAGAATGTTGATTGCCAATGATGGTTGACTCCAACAAATGGTACGAACAACATTCCATAATGATTCGTATTGTAGGTAGCATCAAAGCAAACCACATCCCCAAATACTTCTAAATTCTTCCTAGCGATACCATCCACCCAAATACAATGGAACAATCGCCCTTCGGGTTCTAATTGATAATCATAAAAAAATGATCGGTCAGCTTTTCGATTCGCAGAACTCAATGAGCATTTGCCCATCATGTCCTTTCATACCTTCCATCGAGTCTCTCCTTAGTTTTCTAACATCGAATTCAATGAATCCAATTTTATTATAACCTCCACTTGCATCTTCGAAGAAAAATATTTGTTTACATATAGGGACATTAGCTTTGGTAAGTTGACGAATCACTTTTTATCGGATTTGAAACTACACGGTTTTGAGGCAGCAAGTGACGTCTACTGGGTGAAGAAAATTCATGATTGTGCAGTTCATTAAATGAATAAGTAATCCATGTATTACTTTGTTCGTTTAGTTTTACACGAACAAAAGCTTTGCAACCTGTTCTATAAGTAGTTCCCCATCTAGCATCATTAGGATGACTTGGTGACTCTCCAGCTTTATTACATACATATAATTTATCTACATCAGTTTCCTTGTATTTATTCTTATCCTTATGCATAGAAAAATCCACACATATACAATATGATGCATAAATTTTCACCGCTTCATCTAAAGTATGAAACATCATACCTATCTTCGGTTTTAGGTGCTCGTCAACTTGCGGCCGAAATTCACCCCTTTCTTGAGCACGAACAAATTTTTCTCTAGTAACAGAACTTCCTTCAATACTGTTCACATCTAACATAAAAAAAATAAAACAATTATGAACACAGTAATCATATAGACCTACTTACATTATTGCATATATAAATACACAAGACAACATACACAAATACAAACTTGGAATTCCAAAACTTTGCGAGTGGATTGGGCTAACCTAACACAAGACAACGCAACTTGTAGAAATGAGTTTCGACTCAGGGTTTGTGAGATACGGCCGTGCACCGCTTTATTTTAGTTCTTGTTTACCAAAAACGATACACGGCCATATCCACCAAACCGTGAGTCAAAAATCACTTCTACAAGTTGCGGTGGCTTGTGTTACATGAGTCCAATTTATTTGTAAAGTTTCGTAATTTTTGGAGGTCGTTTGTAGGGTTTTCTAGTGTAAACGTACTAGAAAATTTCTTACTTTATTTGTTCTTGTTCGAGAAACATGAGAAAACCGCACAAACGGGGTCAACAAACTCATAAACTATGAAACTTGGTCGAATTAACGTAACACAAAACAACACAACTTGTAGAAGTGAGTTTTGACTCATAGTTTACGAAATACGGTCGTGTACCGCTTTATTTTAGTTTGTATTCACCGAAAGCGACACACGGCCGTATCTTTCAAATCGTGAGTCGAAAATCACTTCTACAAGTTGCGGTGCCTTGTGTTACGTGAGTCCAATATACTCGCAAAGTTTTGTATTTTTTGAAGGACTTTTGTCGTGTTTTCCAGTATAACCATGCTAAAAACTTTCTTACTTTATTTGTTTTTGTTCGAGTAACGTGAGAAAACTACACAAACAGCATCAAAAAATTCAAAAACTTTGCAACTTGTTCGAATTCACGTAACACAAGGCAACACAATTTGCAGAAGTGAGTTTCGACTCACGGTTTGCGAGATACATCCGTGTACCGCTTTATTTTAGTTTGTGTTCACCAAAAGTGATACACGGGCGTATCTCTCAAACTGTGAGTTGAAATTCATATCTACAAGTTGCGAAGGCTTTGTGTTATGTGAGTTCAATCTGCTCGCAAAATTTCGTAATTTTTGGAGGTCGTTTGTAGGAATTTCTAGTGTAACTGTACTAAAAAATTTCTTACTCTATTTGTTCTTATTCGAGTAACATGAGTATACCGCACAAACGGCATAAAAAAATTTAAAAACTTTGCAACTTTGTCGAATTCACGTAATACAAGCCCCGGCAACTTGTAGAAGTGATTTTCGACTCACGGTTTGCAACTTGGTCGAATTCAAGTAAAATAAGGCACCGCAACTTGTAGAAGTAATTTTTAACTCACGGTTTGTGAGGTACGACCGTGTACCGCTTTATTTTAGTTTTTATACACCAAAAGCGATACACGGCCATATCTCGTAAATCGTGAGTCGAAAATCACTTCTACAAATTGCGGCGGCTTGTGTAGTGAGAGTTTGATCTACCTGCAAAGTTTTGAATTTTTTTTGGACAGTTTATGCGATTTTACTAACATCGATTAATTGAAAATACGAATAAATATATACAATTTGAGCAAACAACTACAACTACAACTACGACTAAAATTTCAACGTCTAAAATCTTCAAAATACTACATACAAACTACTACATCTACAAAATTATTGGCCTAATTTAATCAATTCAAGTAATTTCCCCAATTTAGTAAGTCACAAATACAACTATGAAGTCATTAGCAAGGTAGAAGTCATTACCTTACACTATTGTGAATTTCCCTAATCTAGGTGTTGTCACCAAACTAGGGTTCCGATTTGCATTCGAAAATTGGAGGCGGAGTGGTTTCGAAGATAGGAGGAGAGATTGGGAGTGAGAGAGATTGTGGAAATTGAAGAGGCACAACATGAGTGGACGGAGGAGGGGGGAGCAGCAGCCGGGTTAGGGTTTCTTAGGTTGGGGAAGGTGCTTCGGAAGAGAGAGAGAGAGTTCCAACGAGGAAATGATGCTTAGTGAGAGAGTGAAGTGGAAGATGAGGAGTCACCGGAGTGAGAGGGGGTCGGTTTCGGTTGGGTTACGAGGGTTTAGATCGGGGAAGAAGATAGATACAGAAATGAGAGAGTGAGAGAGAGAAGATACAGTTAAAAAAATGGATATTTTGCCTTAGCACGTCGTTGGCAACGACGGGCTAAGGCAAAATAATCACACAAAAAAACTAGAATGGATCTGAGCCGTTGGATCTAGATCCAGCCAGTCCAACGGCTCATATTATCGTTCACAACGGGTCCGTTTGCAATGGAAGAAACCTCATATTGCCGTTCGCAATGGGATCGTGCAAATAGACATGGTTGCAATGGAAGAAACCTCATATATATATATATATATATATATATATATATATATATATATATATATATATATATATATATATATATATATGCACACACATACATATGAGCAATGATCCATTGAAAACGAGTCTGTTTTCACAGACCCGTGAAAACAACGTTTCTGACCGTTGGATCAAGATCATCTTGATCCAACGGCCGTGATCGAGCTCGCCCATCACCCATCTCACTTAAGTGGCGGAGAGGTAATTTGGGAATTTCGTCCCAAAATAACTCTTCGACTTATATATATATATATATATATATAAGGAAAAAAGAGTATGAGCAATTTGCTCATTTAGTAAATGAGCAAGTGATGATGCGGCATGCATGTGATTAGAAAATTCTAAAAGTGGTTAGATACTCAATGTATCACATGCTTGCCACCTCATCATTTGCTCATTTATTAAATGAGCAATTTGCTCATATCCCTTTTACTCACACACACGCACACGCACACGCACACGCACACGCACACGCACACGCACACGCACACGCACACGCACACGCACACGCACACGCACACACACACACACACACACACACACACACATATATATATATATATATATATATATATATATATATATATATATATATATATATATATATATATATATATCGAAAAAAGGGTATGAGCAATTTGCTCATTTAGTAAATGAGCAAGTGATGAGGTGCCATGCATGTGATTAGAAAATTCTAAAAGTGGTTAGATACTCAATGTATCACATGCATGCGACCTCATCATTTGCTCATTTATTAAATGAGCAATTTGCTCATATCCCTTTTACCCACACACCCACACACACACACACACACACACACACACACACACACATATACATATAAATTTGATCGGACAATATAACGGACGATACAAGTTGTATCGTTCAATAATATTTTAAATTTTTTTTAACTAACATGTTTCGTCCCAGAATTTTAAAAAAAGGACCGCGAAAGGAAATTTTGCTCAGACGGGGCATGTCC
The DNA here is from genome assembly GCA_017893485.1 of Hemerocallis citrina. Lineage (NCBI taxonomy): Eukaryota > Viridiplantae > Streptophyta > Magnoliopsida > Asparagales > Asphodelaceae > Hemerocallis > Hemerocallis citrina. Next base: position 218,063,376 of record CM030358.1, on the reverse strand, counting down.
TGTTTGCCAACTTCTCCAGTCAAGTCAATATAATTAGTGTGTTTTTAATTATATTTAAGCTAATTTAATTATGTTTAGTGTTAATTTAATAACTAATTAAATTACTAATGACTATTTAAAACTAATATCATTTTAATCCTTCTACAAATTTAAAAAAAAAGAAAAAGATCTCTCGGACGGAACATGTTTTGTCCAATAATTTTTTTTTCCTTAAATTTTGACAAATGACCTCTACAAGAACATCGATTTTACTATTTCTCATTTTGTCATTTTGCCCAAAAATAACAAACACCATTGTGGATGCTCTTACCGTTACCAAAAACTAATGCATTGCTTGCTGTCATATTGTATGAAATATTCCTGCATCTTGGTAAGTGCAATGAAAATGTGGCACATCAGATGAACGACAACATATAGCATGCAAATTTTTCGTGAACCAATGTAGTTTACAGTTAGTAATACCCAGGGCTAGCCCACCCTTGAGGCGGGTGAGGCGGCCGCCTCAGGCCCCAGAGTTTTTACAATTTTAGGGATTCCAAATTTAAAATTTTCTTGTAAATATAAGCACGTATTTTGCATGTAAGAAGATACTGTTAGTAGGAGCCTTCAAAAATAATTAATTCTGTAGTCCGCCTCGGATCCCGAAAACTCAGGGCCGGCCCTGTTAATACCGATGTTCATGTTGTTCATAAGAAATAAGAATCTCATTCATCTACTGAACAAGGGGGGATAAGTGCTATATGGGGACCATACCCTAATGGTATCTATACATTGCCCTCATAAAATTCCACTGAACTGAGGCCTCCACTTCGCAGCCGACATACTCAAAATTGCCACCGCCGTCCAATCCAGGTTCAAGAATATAAATCATAGCATCTCTTTCAGCTGTGGGCCCACAAAAAATTTGCTCACGTAGTTGGGACCCAACAAGGGGATGTGATTTTCAGAATTTCCGTACTGACCACTTTTTAAAAACATTTATCAAACTAATCCACTTTCAAAAATAATTACTCAACTGACTCAATTTTGGGTACATCAGCGTAGAAATGCTTTTGATAACAATGGCATCGGTTCGGCCGAACATTGTGATTGTGCCCATGATGGAGCCCATTACAATTGTTGATGAGATGTTTCAAAATGGGACTGGTTAGACCTCTTCGATAGTGTGAGATGACTATTAGTCTGTCGGCATACCCTTCAGGGTGGTTGAAGGACTATTTTGTTGTCTGTACTGGTCATGTTGCTTCATATTTTATTTTGTGTCTGTAATTTGTTCTGAGGCCCAGTACTCTGGATTTGTTTTGTTAATTTCTGATTAATGAATTATGGTGGCCTTATTCCACATTTTTTCCATTTAAAAAAACGACATCAGTTCTTTTGATGTCGTTGTTGCCGAGAGCGACATCTGTTAATTTTTTTATATACCATGCCACTTTCTGAAGTAACAACATCAATTCATCTCCACTCAATTGTAAACTATCTAACTTGGAAAAAATTGTAAGTGTTGAAATATCTTATAACTGATACCGCTATCCCCAACAACGACATCATCCTTGAAAATGCCGTTGTTGGAGATAGCGGCATCAGTTATAATAGTTATTATGTATAAATAGTTGCTAATAGCGGCATATGTAAAATAAAAAAAAATCACATGTTGCCTTTTGGAGTAACGACATAATTACATTTTCTACTCATTCGTGAACTCTCTTACTTGGAAAAAAATTTGTAAGTGTAGAAACATCTTATAACTGATGCCGCTATCCCCAACAACATCAAAATACCTGATGTCGTTATTGTAAATAGCGGCAACAGTTCAAAGAAGATTTCAAACTTTAATTTCAGGCCTGTTTAACGAGAATAAAAATTCAAAATATTCTTTGAACTGTTGCCGCTATCTCCAACAATGGTATCAAAATACATGATGTCGTTATTGTAAATAGTGGCAACAATTCAAAGAAGATTTCAAATTTTAATTTCAGATATATTTAACGAGAATAAATATTCAAAATCTTCTTTGAACTGTTGTCGTTATCCTAAATAACGCATCAAAATAGCTAATACAGTTATTGTAAATAGCGGCAATAATCCAAAGAAAATTTTAAATTTTTATTCTCGTTAAACATGTCTGAAATTAAAATTTGAAATTTTCTTTAAACTGTTGCTGCTATTTTCAGTAACGATATCAAATATTTTGATGTCGTTGTAGGGGATAGCAGCATCAGTTTTAAGATATTTTCGTACTTACAATTTTTTTTCAAAGTCAGAGAGTTCACGAATGAGTAGAAAATTTACTTATGTCGTTACTCCAAAAAGCGATATGTGAAAATTTTCTTTTACAGATACTGCTATTGACAACAACGGTATAGAAATAACTATGTCGTTATTGCCAATAAAATTTTATGCTGATGTGTCCAAAATTGAATCAGTTGGGTAAATATTTTAGAAAGTGAGTCATTTTGAACATTTTTTCAAAAGTGGGTCAGTACGGAAAAAAAACTATGATTTTCAACTATTTTCCCCTTTATGATCCTAACAGAGAACTCGTCCTTTCAAAATTTTGGAACTTTTTCCAAAAATAAGCTCCAATTTTCAACTATTTATAGTGGGAAGATCTTTACCAAATTAATTTTATGTGTGGTTTCTTCTTTGCCATATTAGTAAAGACCGCAGTAGTTATCTGCAGTTTCTGTTTTTAGGAGACCGCATATGAGAATTGTGGCTTATTTTTAAATTTTTTTTTTATTACCGCATTTCTTATCTGCGATCACAGTTCATTTTATTCATAACTATGGTTGTGATTGAAAATTCCGGCCTTTCTTTAACATGTTCAAGAGACAGAGAGAGAGTAGCCCATAAGTATGGAGATAGGAAAAGTAGATATTCTCAGGGTGAACATGTTAAATAGAAGAAGCATCTACGAACTCTATGTATAGATTAGGCTGCAATTTTCAACTACGGCATTATCTATATACGAAATGAATTGTGGCCGTGGATAGGAACTGCGACAATTAAGAAAAAATTTATTGAGACTAAGTCGCAGTTCCTAACGTGTCAAAAAAAGACCATGCATGAAAATAATTTGGTAAAGATCCTCTGGGAAGTATAGTTCCAAAAAGAGGCTTATTTTGAACAAATTTTTCAGATTTTGGGGCACATCATATTTTCCTTATCAGTGTCATTCAATTCCCTTTTCTTTTTGTGCGTGTGTTATGTTGTGTTGTGTAGGTCCTGACAGTGAGAGAGTAAGATAGATATTTAGAGAAAATGAGAGAAAGAATTTGAAGTGTAGCTTTGATTTCATTGTTATATGTGGATAGTTCAGACTTTTTTCGCACCACTAGAAACTTGAAAATAGCCACCACAAGTGCGACGGTTTTTGTATATATTCTTTTTACTGTTTTTTGCAGAATTATGTATCCTTTTCTTTTTCTCCTCGGTTTGCATGGATTTTAGTTTGGTGCATGTAACAGTCAATGTTTGAGTTTTTTTGAAGAACTTTCTATTTGGCGGTCAGTTTGGAACTGCTACCAACATCCTTTAGAAAGTTAATAAATATTTGCAAAATTTCGAATAATTTAAACGCTCAACCTTCCATTTGTTTGGTACTTTCTTTCACTTTCCAAACAACCAAACATAGCCCCTGCATGTTTAACAAATGGGGCTCTATTTAGTTTAGACCCATCAAACATGTATTAGTCTCTCTGGTTATATGATCATATAATAAGAAAATAATTAGGGAACTAATTGAATCATTAATTAAATTAAACAACCCCTTCATAGGAGCTCTATATGATTCCTAGCTAGCTAGTTTAAATTTTTTTATATTTAAATTGGCTCACTCGAATGATTGAAGGAATTTGTTGCGGTGGGTCAGTCATACTTGAGTTTTAAACAACTCTAAAATATCTATCAGTTAATTTTTTTTAAAAATCCATGAAGATGACAGAGAAAGGTAGGACACTAGAGTGATGTTAGAGAGAAATTATTGCTAGTTGGTGAGTGGTACTGCTAGACATTGGTGGCATTGGATTCTATTGCCTTTTGCAATATTAGGAGATAGAAAAATCATGATGTGATTTTATACATTATGTATACACTTAAACTAATTATTATGAATTTTATGTATAAAACTAAGATCATGCATGAGCCGTACGGCTTAACAACTATAGCACCTTCAGCAACAATATTAGTGGGATATTATTATAGTTTCCAACCAAAATCATATATGTAATATTAAACTATATGTACATGGTGGATGGTGATATATATTGTCCACCAAATGATGCCTTGAAATCTCCTTTATTTTTTGTCTTGTTCTTTTTTATTTAATATTCATTCACTTGTTATGTCCTTGTGGAGTATAAATGACTAGTTCATTGTTTATGTTGTTGTGTTGATTTCGAGTGAATGATAGTTCATACATTTATATTAGCTAGGATTTTTTACCTGTTTATTTGCGATGCCAGGATTTTCTAGCAAATTGTAGTGCTAATGCTTGATTAAACAAACCTTTATGCACAGATCATGGAGCACGCTGTGATCATGTCGTGCTCGGCCAAAATATTGATTTCGGCTTCTGATACGGTTTGTTTTTGGGTGTGGGGCTACCAGGTGTGAGTTCTTGTAATTTGTGAAGTGAAAAGCACGACACTGGCGTTGATCCGATCATCGGCTGTAGGACCGGTTCGGGAGTAGCAGGAGAGGTAGAGGCTGGGTGCTCGTCTCGGATCTTCGTACCTGCACACTGTCTAGAAACTCCGGTAAAGTTTCCGGAGACAGGCCCTCCGACGATCTTGTCGGTCACTGAGAAAATAACAGTAGCTAGGATTTAGGGGGAAAAGTTTATTACTTCTCAAGTGAAGAGGGAAGGACTAGTATTTATAGACAGGAAAAAACGGGTCTGAGACCCTAACGGGCCGGGTCGGACCCGTTTGCCCGTGGGCCTGAGTTGTGGAAGCCCATTGGATTTGTTGACTTGATGATTGGGATGAGCGAGATCTGAGGCGATCTGGTAGCCCTCACTGCACCACGTCATCTACACATCACAAGCCCCCCACTCCTGGAGGGCAATGTAAACTAGTCGTGGGAGAGTAGTTTGGCTCTATGGGAAGAGCGGAAGGGAGTATTTGGTGAAGACAAGTTACGGAGTTCCTGAGGATTCATTTGGGTTGATGCCGAGCCGAACTTGGTCGTGGCCGTGCGTTGCTTTTTGTGAGAGGGAGTTTGGGAGAGGGGTGTTCGGTGATTATTTCGAGCTCCGAGACGTTCTCGCCGAGCGCCGAGGATCGAGCTCAGGCATTTTTGCCGAGCGTCGAGGCTATGGGGGTCAGCACCGAGCGTCGAACTCAGGTGCTTTAGTTTAGGAAAGCTACCCCCGTGCTCGAGATCACTACCGAGCATCGAGGCTAGAGGGTCGGCACCGAGCGTCAAGATCAGGTGCTTTAGCTTGAGAAGGCTACCACTGTGTTCGAGATCACGGCCGAGCATCGAGCTCAGGTGCTTTAGCTTAAGATAGCTATCCCATGCTCGAGATTACTGCTGAGCGTCGAGGTTAGGATGTCGGCACCAAGCGTCGAGCTCAGGTGCTTTAGCTTGAGAAAGCTACACCCATGCTCGAGATGCGGTTGTTTTTGGGTGTGGGGGAAACAGCTGTGAGTTATTGTAATTTGCGAAGTGGAAGGCACGACACTAGCGTTGATTCGATCCTCGGCTGTAGGACTGGCTCGAGAGTAGCAGGAGAGAGATAGAGGCTGAGTGCTCGGCTCGAGTCTTCATACCTGCACACTGCCTAGATACTCCTGGAGAGTTCCCGGAGACAGGCCCTCCGACGATCTTTTCAGTCATTGAGTAAGCAACAGTAGCCAGGGTTCAGGGGGAAAAAAATTTATTACCGCTCAAGTGAGGAGGGGGGGCTGGTATTTATAGGCAGGAAAAACAGGTCTAAGACCTTGACGGGCCGGGTCCGACCTATTTTCCTGTGGGCTTGAGTTGGTGGAAGCCCATTGGATTTGTTGACTTGATAATTCGGGATAAGCGAGATATGAGGGGATCTAGTGGCCCCCACTATGCCATGTCATCTACATCACATCACAAGCCCCCCACTCCTGGAGGACTATGTAAACCAGTCATGCGGGAGTAGTTTGGCTCTATGGGAAGAGCGGAGGGGAGTATTTGGTGAAGACAAGTTGAGGAGTTCCTAAGGAGTCATTTGGATCAGCACCGAGCCTAACTTGTTCGTGGCCGAGCGTTGCTCTTTGTAAGAGGGAGTTTGGGAGAAGGGTGTTCGGTGATTATTTCGAGCTCCGAGACGTTCTTGCCGAGCACCGAGGACTGAGCTCAGGCATTTTTGCCGAGCGTCGAGGCTATGGTTGTAGACACCGAGCACCGAACTCAGGTGCTTTAGCTTGGGAAAGCTACCCCCGTGCTCGAGATCACTACCGAGCGTCGAGGCTAGGGGGTCGGCACCGAGCGTCGAGCTCAGGTGCTTTAGCTTGAGAAGGCTACTCCCGTGCTCAAGATCTCGGCCGAGCATGGAGGCTGAGGGGTCGGCAAAGAGCGTCGAGCTCAGGTGCTATAGCTTGAGAAAGCTACCCTCATGCTTGAAATTACTGCCGAGCATCAAAGCTAGGACGTCGGCACCGAGCTTCAAGCTCAGGTGCTTTAGCTTGAGAAAGCTACCCCCATGCTCGAGATCACTGTCGAGCGTCGAGGCTGTGGGTCGGCACAGAGCGTCAAGATCAGGTGCTTTTAGCTTTGAGAAAGCTATCCTCGTGCTCGAGATCATTGTCGAGCATTGATGATGAGGGGCCGGCACAGAGCATCGAGCTCAAGTGCTTTAGCTTGAGAAAGCTACCCCCATGCTCGAGATTATTATCGAGCATCGAGGCTAGGAGGTCAGCACCTAGCATCGAGCTCAGGTGCTTTAGCTTGAGAAAGCTACCCCCATGCTCGAGATCACTGCCGAGCGTCGAGGCTGTGGGTCGGCACAGAGCGTCGAGCTCAGGTGCTTTTAGCTTTGAGAAAGCTACCCCTGTGCTCGAGATCACTGCCGAGCGTCGAGGCTAGGGGATCGCCACCGAGCGCCGAGCTCAGGTGCTTTAGCTTGAGAAAGCTACCCCTGTGCTCGAGATCACTGTCGGGCTTCGAGGCTAAAGGGTCGACACAAAGCATCAAGCTCAGGGGCTTTAGCTTGAGAAAGCTACCCCCATGCTCCAGATTACTGCCGAGCATTGAGGCTAGGAGGTCAGCATCGAGCGTCGAGCTCAGGTGCTTTAGCTTGAGAAAGCTACCCCCATGCTCGAGATCACTGCCGAGCATCGAGGCTGAGGGGTCGGCACAGCACGTCGAGCTCAGGTGCTTTCTCTTGAGAAAGCTACCCCCATGCTCGAGATTAATGCTGAGCGTCGAGACTGAGGGGTCGGTACAGAGTGTCGAGCTCAGGTGTTTTAGGTTGAGAAAGTTACCCCCATGTTCGAGATCACTGTCGAGCATCGAGGTTGTGGGTCGGCACAGAGCGTCGAGCTCAGGTGCTTTTAGCTTTGAGAAAGCTACCCCTATGCTCAAGATCACTACCGAGCGTCGAGGCTAGAGGGTCGGCACCGAGGGCCGAGTTTAGGTGCATTAGCTTGAGAAAACTATCCCCGTGCTCAAGATCACTGTCGGGCGTCGAGGCTAAGGGGTTGACACAGAGCGTCGAGCTCAGGGGCTTTAGCTTGAGAATGCTACCCCCATGCGCGAGATTACTATCGAGCATCGAGGCTAGGAGGTCGGCACCGAGCATCGAGCTTAAGTGCTTTAACTTGAGAAAGCTACCCCCATGCTCAAGATCACTGCCGAGCGTAGAGGCTATAGGTCGGAACAGAGCATCAAGCTTATGTGCTTTTAGCTTTAAGAAAGCTACTCCCATGCTCGAGATCACTGCCGAGCGTCGAGGCTAAGGGGTTCTGCACAGAGCATCGAGTTTAGGTACTTTAGCTTGAGAAAGCTATCCCCATGCTCGAGATTACTGTCGAGCGTCGACTAGGAGGTCGGCACCGAGCGTCGAGCTCTGGTACTTTATCTTAAGAAAGCTGCTCCCGTGCTCGAGATCACTGCTGAGTGTCGAAGCTAAGGGGTCGGCATAGAGCGTCGAGCTCAGGGGCTTTAGCTTTAGAAAGCTACCCCTGTGCTCGAGATCACGGCCGAGCGTCGATGCTATGGGTTTGGCACCGAGCGTCGAGCTCAGGTGCTTTAGCTTGAGAAAGCTACCCCCATGCTCGAGATCACTGCCGAGCACGAGGCTAAGGGGACGGCACAGAGCATCGAGCTCAGGTGCTTTAGCTTTGAGAAAACTACCCCCATGTTCGAGATTACTGCCGAGCATCGAGGCTAGGAGGTCTGCACCGAGCGTCAAGCTCAGATGCTTTAGCTTGAGACAGCTATACCCATGCTCGAGATCATTGTCGTGCATCGAGGCTAAGGGGTCGGCACAGAGCGTCGAGCTTAGGTGCTTTAGCTTAAGAAAGCTACCCCTGTGCTTGAGATCATTGCCGAGCGTCGAGGCTGTGGATTGGCTCAGAGCGTTGAGCTCAAGTGCTTTAGCTTTGAGAAAACTACCCCTGTGCTCAAGATCATTGCCGAACGTCGAAGCTGTGGGATAGGTAGGCTGCGTAACGACTAGTTCGACATTTTTGCCGAGTGCCGAGGACTTCACTCTGGGTGACGCGTGTCCTGCTGACGCCATCTTCACAGAATTCTAGGAGCTGTTTTGCAAATTTTGGGGAGCCATTTTTGCGAGAATCGAGGAGTTGCAAGTTTCTTATATATACATCCCCTACCCTCTTCCTCATTTCTTACTTTCGTTCTCTCTCTCTAGATCTCAGAGCTTCTCTCTCTAGGAGTTTTCTGTCACCGACGATTAGCTTTCCGGCAACCTTTCTCGAGGCTTCAACTAGGTTAGTCTTTTAATATGTCGAGGGCTCAGTCCGGCTCTATAGCCTCCACCCCGGGCGGGGATACCCATACGGGCTGGTCGGATCCTTCTTCTTGGGAAAGAGACGAGAATGTCTACGTCGTGAAGCTGCTCCACACTCACAAACCATTCGTGGTAGAGTCCAGTGATTCAGATGAGGAGGTGCACTTTGCTGAGGGCATTAGTGATGAAGAGGGGCGGATCGAGGGGATGGACTCTTCGTCTAGGGCCTCTATTCTCGAGCCACTGGCCACCCCTTCTCCTGAGAAAGCTCCCAAGGTTTGGAAAAAGAGGATGAAGTGGACTATGCTCGGCAGTCTTGCCGAGGTGATCCCCCTTCGAAGGCTAGAGGTCCCATTTCTTTTGCAACCGTCATCAATCAGGATGTACCCGGATGATGTCGAGGATTTGGTCTGCTATGGGGTACAACCCTCCCCGCCAAGTCGTGTAAGGATCAAGATGGACGGTACACCAACCATGTTAACCGAGGATGACCTGTCGCTGATTCACGTGAGCTACTTCATCGGGAGGGAGTTCGAGTTGATGGTTCCCAATGCCGGCCTTAGTCCTACCGATCCCTTGGCCTTTTGGTATTACATCTTCCCTGTGGACGCATTTTTCTCGGGACTGAGCTGCCCATCCATCCGTTCATCAGAGGGATACTGAATTGGGCATCGCTATGTCTAATGCAGTACGACCCCAATTCTTGGAAGCAAATGGTGAGCTTTATCCTGCTGTGCAAGGAGAGGAGGGTGCCGCTGAGACTGAACATCTTTTGAGCCATGTTAGGCGTTAGCTCATCCAGCGAGTTTGAGAGAATTTATTAAGTGCCGTCCTGTAGCAGGAGGAAGGTTGTGCATGGCCACCCTGACTCGATAAAGGAGTGGAAGAAGAAGTACTTTGTTGTAAGGAGCGAAGAACCATGGGAAATTCGAACCAGATGGAACTTTTACAAGCCTAACTTCAAGGGCCCTAAGAAAAGTGATCTTTCGGCCGAGGAGTGGGCGTATGTCGAGCATCTTCGTAAGTGTGACAATATAAGTTGGTCAAATATGACAGAAAGTCACATGGCCCGCGTCGGACTGAGCCCCGCTCCATCCCGTATGTCTTTCATTTGCTTTTTCCTATGCAATTTTCTTTTGTGCTCATCGCCTTTTAATTGATGTCCGTGCAGAGATGGACCCAGCGTCAATTAAGGAAATGAGACTTGCGATGAAGAGGCAGAAGGATGACTAGGCCGAGAAGGGGAAGCAAGCGGGGGCCTCTTCCTAAGCACCTCCCAAGGGTCACTCGGAGCCGAGGACTAAGAAGGTGAGGTCCAGCCAGACCCGAGATGCCATAGTCAGGCCAAGCTCTAGTAACCTCAAGGTCACGAAGGTCGTGTAGGGTGGGGTTCCTCCACTTCAAACCGATGCCCAGAATTTGGTCGGGAAAGAGGGGCTCCAGCCATGGGCCCCTAACTGGGCCGTTCGGAAGGGGGACACCTTGAAGGAGGGTCCTATGGCGGTCTAGTTTGTGAACAAGATGGCCATGCCACGCAATCGGCAGAGCATAAGTGCTGATACCTTCGAGTTGGCCTACATGAGGTGGGCTCAAGCGAGCGTGCAGGTAAGCTTTATTGGAAACCTTAAGTATTTATGTGGTTGTTTCTTTTACTAAGCATTTCACTTCGGTTGCAGGCTTGCTTGTTCGGTGCTCAGGTGATGAGGCTTCATGACCAAGAGTTGAAGTATGAGAGGGAGGGCACTCTCCGTTACCAGCGAGAGATGAAAGATCTGAAGCTAGCATTGGATGCTTCTCAAAAGCGAGAGCAAGCCCTGAAGGCCGATCTAGCCTCGATGGCCGATGAAGGGCTAAGGAAGGAGGCCATGCTCAAGAAGGTATTTGAGGTGGAGAAAGGGGTGCTCACTCTGAAGGCCCAAGACATGGTCATCGAGGCCCAAAATGAGGTGTACAACCGGGCGCTGAGCCATGTCAAGCACTTCTACCCGACCCTGGATCTGGGGGGTTTGGACTATGATATGGAGATCCCCGATCTGCCGAAAACCCCTGGGGGTGACGCTCAAGCCGAAGGTGAAACTGGGGGAGGAAGCGCCGGAGCCGATCCGAACACCGATCCGGTTGTTGACCCTATTGTCGGTGCCGACGTCGAGGGAGAGGTTGGCAATAAGTAGTCGTTTTTCCTTTTTGTTTCCTTTCTTGAAAATGTATTTGCCGAAGGAGGACTGGCCACTACAATATTTTGTATGGTGCTCTGATTTATAACAAGGAGTTTTTGTTTGGCCAAGTGTTTTAACTTCGACTTTCGTTTTGATTTCGGATTGATTTTCTTTGCCTGGCCGAGCCTTCTGACTTGTAGTATGTTTTGAAATTAGAATATAGAAACTATTGGCCTCGGAATGATTTCTGTTTCACCTCTGTCAGATGTTGGACTCCCTCTTCGAGTCGGATCCTCGGTGCTCTGAAGTGACGTAGCTCCGAAGGAAGATTAAAGTATTGGAGTCTAGCCTTGCTTGGTATCGAAAGGAAGCTCGGGATCATGATGCGGCTTTCCATTACTTTTGAAACAAGTCGAAGGAGCTGAGTGTGGAGGCGGCTCATTTAAAGAAGGCGATAGTCGACCACAACCTGGTTGTGCTGGATTTGGGTTTTCCATATCCGGTGCCTCGGTACAGCGGCCTTTGTCTGAGTCGTTCCATTATGAGGTCATTGTGGAGAAAGAGATCGAGATTCAACGTTATAAGACGATGCTGGGGTTGTCAGGGGCCAGGTCCATCTCCTCAGGTGGAGCATGCCCCTTGGGTGGTGTGTCGTCCCCAGTTCGGCAGTTGGAATACGCAAGGTTGGGCGACGCCTAAAGCTCGGTGGTTGGCGTATCTACTTTGGCTGCTCCTAGAGATTCCGGTGGCCAGGTGGGCGAGCCAAGCCGCTTGGCTGGGTTTGAATTAGCCTGTGCTAGCCCGAAGGGCCTCTGAGAAGAGCTTAGGTTGAGGTGATTTCCGTTTGTAATAACATTATTGTACCATGGCTTCCCAAGGTGTTTATAATAAAAAATACTCTTTTGATCTGTCTCGTTTTTTTTTGCCAGCTATGAAGGGCTTAGGAGAGGACGATAGATCGAAAAATCTTTCCTTTGTCGCTCCGTCTGGCTCAGGGCACGAGCCAAGTGTCGAGTGTCGAGTGTCGAGTGTCGAGCGCCTTTAGCTTGTGAGATAGCCAGGGCGTTGCTCATGGGACATGTCGAGCGTCGAGCCTAGTTACCTTATCTTGAGAAAGCTACCCCCGTGCTCGAGATTAATGTCGAGCATCGAGGCTTGGTGGGTCGGCACCGAGCGTCGAGCCCGGTTGCCTTAGCTTGAGAAAGCTACCCCTGTGCTCGAGATTAATGTCGAGAGTCGAGGCTTGGTGGGTCGGCACCGAGCGTCGAGCCCGGTTGCCTTAGTTTAAGAAAGCTACCATTGTGTTCGAGATTAATGTCGAGCGTCGAGGCTTGGTGGGTCGGCACCGAGCGTCGAGCCCGGTTGCCTTAGCTTGCAAAAGCTACCCATGTGCTCGAGATTAATGTCGAGCGTCGAGGCTTGGTGGGTCAGCATCGAGCATCGAGCCAGATTGCCTTAGCTTGAGAAAGCTACCCCTGTGCTTGAGATTAATGTCGAGCATTGAGGCTTGGTGGGTCGGCATCGAGCATCGAGCTCAGTTGCTTTAGCTTGAGAAAGCTACCCCCGTGCTCGAGATTAATATCGAGCGTTGAGGCTAGGTGGGTCAGCACCGGTTTTGTGAGAACACATTGAAAATTGAATAAAAAACGGGAAAGAAATAGGGTTACACTTTATTTTTTTTACTTTTTCATGTTTATACAAAAGGAGTGGCACGTACTGCCGATTACAAAGGGTCGGTTACATATGGTCAGTTATGAAAGGAGTCTAGTCCTCCCCTTCGAGGAACTTGATGAGGTGCTTCGCGTTCCAGGGCCATTTCACTATCGTTCCCCCCAGGTCTTCGAGTCGGTACGTGACGGGGCATACCACTTCGGAGACCTTATATGGGCCCTCTCAGTTGGGAGCCAGCTTTCTCTTTTTGCCACGGTTGGATACCGCTAGTTTTCTGAGCACGAGGTCACCTTGCTTGATGTCAGTGGAGCGGACCTTTTTGTTATAAAACGTCTCGATTCGTTGTTGGTATATGCTTCTTTTGACGACGGACTTTTCTCTGACCTCGTCGATCAGATCCAAGTTGGCTCTGAGTTCTGTTGAGTTGTTCTCCTCGTCGAAGCCCATGATCCTAGACGAAGGGAGTCCGATTTCTAAGGGGATGACTGCCTCAGTGACGTAGGTTAGGTTGAATGGCGATTCGCCCGTGGGGAACCTCTGAGTTTTCCGGTGTGCCCAAAGGACGCTCGGTAACTCGTCGACCACAGTCCCTTGGGAGAATTATCCAACCGCTTCTTGAGCCCGTCAAGGATTGACGGTTCGCATTTTCTGCCTGGCCATTTGATTGAGGATGACATAGCGACGAGAAGCGCTGCTGTATACCGATGTCTACACAGAATTTCCGAAAGTTCCTGCCCGCAAATTTGGTTTCGTTATCGGTGGTGAGTATCTGTGGGATCCCGAACTGACCTATGATGTGCTTTCTGAAAAATTATTGAGTTTGGTGCACCGTGATCGTTGCCAGGGGTTCTGCTTCGATCCACATGGAGAAGTAGTCGATGGATACCACCAGGAATTTTCTTTGGCCTGTTGCTTTCGGAAAGGGGTCGACCAAGTCTGTCCCCCACATGGCGAAGGGGGTCGGGCTGGCCAGCGATTGGAGGTTGGCTTGTGGGAGCTGTTTTACCAAGGAGAATCTCTGGCAAGGGCCGCACCTTTTAACGAGGTATTGGGTGTCTTGTAACATGGTCGTCTAGTAGTAGCCATGGTTTAGGGCTTTTCCAGCGTGGGACCTGCTCTCCATGTGGCATCCCCCGATCCCTTCGTGTAGTTCTTTCAACGCGTACTTAGCCTCATCGGGGGCCAGGCAGCGTAGGTAAGGTCTTCCGTCCACCCTTGTGTACGAGCGCTTGAAGAGTGTCCCATCGATCTTGGTGAATCTTTCTGAATAGATTCTAGTCCTTCTTGCCTCGGTCCGATCCCGCGGAAGTTTGCCCTCCAACAGAAACTTTCAGATTGGAGCCATCCAAGTGTCCGAATGAGCCTCAACAGTAAGGCAGAGGACCTCGGGAAAGTCAATGCTAGGCTTGAGGAGAACTTCGATTAGGACGGTGCGGTCGAGGCCTTCGAAGGACGATGAGGCAAGCTTGGACAAAAAGTCAGCTTGAGCATTTTGCTCCCCCGGGATCCATTCCACCGAGGCAAAATTGAAGGCGGTTAAGAGCTCCTGGACTATCACGAAGTATTGGACCATCTGAGTGTCGCGAGCCTCATACTCCCCTGCGATCTGGTTGATCATGAACTGGGAGTCGTTGAAGGCTCTGATTTGCCTTGCCCCAGCCTTATGTGCCAATGTGAGCCTTGCAATCATCGCCTAGTATTATGCCTCATTGTTGGAGGCGGGGAAGTTCAGGCATAGGGAATGCTGGAGGACGAAGTCATCGGGACCTTTGAGAATGGCACCCATGCCGCTTCTGAATTCGCAAGACGAGTCGTCGACATAGACCTCCCAAATTGGATCCCCTTCCTGAATTTCAGAAGGTTCGGAGATGGTGCACTTTGTGATGAATTCGGCGAGGGCTTTCCCTTTAATGGCTGTCTTAGATTGGTAGCTGATGTCGTACTGGCCTAGCTCGATTGACCACTTGATTAAGCGGCCAATATTTTATGGCTTGTGGAGGACGGCCTCGAGGGGCTGGTCCGTGAGGACCTGGATCGAGTGGGCCTGAAAATTAGGCCGGAGCTTCTGCGCGGCCATGACCAGGGCATAGGTGACCTTCTCCATCTTTGCATAGTGGGTCTCAACCGAGAGTAGGAATTTGCAGAAATAGTAGAGAGGCTTCTGAACCCCGTCTTCTTCTCGGACCAGCATGACGTTGAGCACATTTTTCGAGGTTGAAAGGTTGAGCAAGAGGGGTTCGCCCAACTCGGATTTTCTTAGAAGTGGAGGGTTGGCAAGGTAAGTCTTTAGTTGGTCAAACGCCTGTTGCTGAGAGTCCCCCCATTCGAAGCCTTTTGCCCCTCGTAGAGCCTTGAAGAAGGGGGTGACTTCTCTCCAGACTTGAAGAGGAAGCGGCCGATGGCCGCCAGTCTTCCCGTGAGTCGTTGAACCTCATTAATAATTATGGAAATGGCCATATCGATAATGGCCTGGATCTTCTCGGGGTTCACCTCTATGCCGCGTTGGCTGACGACGAACCCGAGAAATTTTCCCGAGGAGACGCCGAAGGCGCACTTAGCAGGATTGAGCCTCATGTTGTTGGACCGAAGGACACCAAAGGCTTCCTCGAGGTCGGCCACATGATTCTGCCCTAGCCGACTTTTGACGAGCATGTCGTCCACGTATACCTCCATGTTCTGACCGATCTATTCTTTGAAGATCCAGTTGACGAGTCTTTAGTAGGTGGCACCGGCATTCTTTAACCCGAAGGGCATGATGAGGTAACAGTAGAGGCCTTGGTCGGTTATGAAGGATGCTTGGTGATGTCTAGAGGGAACATCCGGATTTGGTTATAGCCCAAGAAGACATCCATGAAGGTCAGTAGCTCGTGACCTGACGTTGCGTCGATCAAAGCATCGATGCTTGTGAGAGGGAACAGATCTTTGGAGCAGGCCTTGTTGAGGTCCGTGAAGTCTATACAAATCCTTTGGTTCCCTCTTGCCTTTTTCACCATCACGATGTTAGCCAGCCACTCGGGATAGCTGACTTCTTGTATGAACCAGGCGAACAACAGTTTGTCCACCTCCTCTTTCACTGCTTGTTGCCTCCCGAGAGCGAACTTACGTCACTTCTGATGGACCGGCTTGGAGCCCAGGTGGACGCTCAGTTTGTGCATGATGAGGTCTTCGAACATCCCGGGCATGTCGGACGGGGTCCAAGCGAAGAGGTCGATATTGCAGTGAATACACTCCATGAGGGTCTGTCTCAGATCGGGGGACATGAAGCGGCTCACGCGGAACCACTTAGACTTGCCTTCCGCCTCGAAGGAGACCTTTTCCAATTCGTCCATGGGTTTTGGCACGGACTGGTTTCTTTCGGGCAGAAGTTCTACTGCATCGAGGGGGAATACCTCGCCCCCTACCGTGGTCATGTAGCAGGAACGTACGGACTCATGGTTTCCCCGAACGACACCGACCCCAAGGACGGTGGGGAACTTCATTTTCAAGTGGTAGGCCAAGGGGACTGCCTGAAACGAGCAGAGGTTGGGCCGACCGAGAATGGCATTGTACCGGTCTTGACATTGACCACCATGAAGTGCATTGATTCGGTCCGTATGATAAGGGTTGTCTTGGCGGTTACATCCAGTGTGACGATCCCCTCGATTTGGATGGGGATGCTCGAGAACCCATGAAGGGTGTACCCGGCCGGTTTTAGCTTCTCATGAGGGAGCTTGAGGTTTTCAAATTCTTCCAAAAAGAGGATGTTGACCGAGCTTCCGTTGCCTACGAGAATTCGGCGGACTTCGAAGTTCGCCATGATAAGGCTGATGACGAGGGCATCGCGATGCAGGAGCCGTATGCCCTCCAGATCTTCTCCGGAGAAGGAGACTGTGCGCTGCTGAATCTAGGGGGAGGGATGGTCGTGGACCGAATTTACTTCCCGCAGGAAGGCCTTACGGGAAGTGTTGGATTCCCCTCCCATGAGTCCGCCATGGATGCAGTGTAGGATGGCCTGCCCCCCGGTCCTCTCGTGCTCAGGGTCCTGCTCAGGTTGTCGGATGACTGTTCGAGGTGGAGGCGAAGGCCTCAGATTCCTCGAGTCCCTCCGGTCTCTTGGGTTGGCTCAGGTGAACTCCCTTAGGTACCTTCGCTGGACGAGGGCCTCGATATCATCTTTAAGGGCACAGCAGTTATCCATCTCGTGCCCTTGGTCTCGGTGAAAACGGCAATAGAACCTCTGGTCTCGCTTCTTGTTGTTGCTCGGTCGGGGAGGGAGTCGGAAGATCCCTTTGTCCTCGATCTCTAAGACGATGGCAGACATGTTCTGGATCAGCAACGTATATCTTTCAAAATGGGGGACCGGAGGAGGCCTCTTCTGACCAGATGCGTCTTTCGAGGCTTTTTTGGCGAGCTTGGCATCGTCTGCTTTGCGATTCCCTTTGGCCGCAGCTTCTCTGATGCCCTCAGGATGCAGAGCCTCCTCAGCTCGGATGTATTTCTCGACCCTGTTGAGGAGGTCGGGAAAATCGACGGGCGGCTTCTTGGCTAACGAGTCTTTTAGCTGGCCATGGCGAACATTGTGCCAAAAAGCTACGGAGGTGATGCCAGTGTCGAGAGAGGAGACCGCCCTCGCCTCGGTTGTGAACCTCCGAACGAAATCGTGGAGGGGTTCTCCTTCCTTCTGCTTGAGGTCCAGAAGGAACGTGCCCATCTTCTCGACTTTTCTGCTGGTCACGAAGTGGGCTAGAAATCTTGCTTATAGCTGGTCAAACGAGAAGGCCAAGCCGGGGATGAGCTTTGAGAACCATTCCCGAGCTGGACCGCACAGGGTGGCAGAGAAGGTGCGACACAGGAGGGATTCCGATGCATTGTGAATCAACATGAGGGTTTTGAATCCTTCTGTAACATCCCGTATTTTTATTTTAATTAAAAATACATTTTTTTTAATTTTTGCACATATGATGCACGTGCTAATTTTTGATCTTTATTTTTCTTACTATCATTTATTATTTTAGCATGCATGAGTCTTTTTTCCTTTCATTAAACCCATGGACCTAAGAATAGATTCTAGCCCACTAGACTAATTAGTTAAATTAATTAAAAGGCAAACTCACAAGACAAGCCCATTAATTAAATCTTTTTTTTCGTTGTGCATGGACTCATACATGACATGTAACAACTTTTAATATACATATTAAAATTATAAGATTTGTATTTATTTTTGTGTGTGTGTGCACTAGTGCACAACACGTGCACGTGTTTTAGAGAGAGAGAGAGGGGGCCGGTTTTAGAAGAGGAGAGGTCGGGGGTTAGAGTAGTGAAGAGGTGGAGAAAGTGGGGAGGTAAATAGTTGAGTGGGTAATTATTAGGTGGTTGAAATTTGCATTTTTAGCCCTTCTTTTGTCCTATAAATACATCCCTATTTGTCTTCTCATTTCACACCTAAACTAAACAAATTAGAGAGAGGTAAAAGAAAGAGAGTGGTGAGTGTTCTTGTTTCATTAGAGAATTTTTGGAGTGCTCATGCTAGGAGGAGAAGGACTAGGTGCTGCTTGTTGGAGCTAGGAGTTGTGTCCCATCATCTTTTTTGCAAGTTCTTCATAAGAGCTGGGTGATCTTGTGCTTTCTAAATGTAGAAAATTCATGCTAGTAATGTTAAATGAGTAGTATAGATAGATTTGATGTGATAAATGTTGAACAAATCCATGCTATTGTGTGTGTCATGAATTGTAGAGAGTTTGCTATGATTAAGAAATTAATTGTCATCATGTTAGTAGAAATGAGAAAAAAAGAAACAATGAGTTAGTGCCATGAACAAATATGCATGTTAATTTACAAATATCGAATATATATAATTGCATGAAAAATTGTTGAGATTTCCCTTGTGTATAAAATGAATTTTAGTCATGTTAATTTGGTACACATAGATTCATTTTAATTGGTTGTAAGAGATACAAATTGCTTTTGATTAAATTAAAGAAATGAAAATTTATGAGAAGAAATAATGTGATTTTTTTTGTTTTTTTTGTTTTTTTTAATGTTTTTGACGGAGTTTTAAGGCAAATAAAACTTGGGAAAAATATCCAATATTCCTATAAATTGATATAGAATTTATTAAAAATAGTTTCAGAACTTTGCAAGTATATTTTGAGAAATACAAAGAGAAATTGTGATAGAAAATGGGTTTTGACTTCAAAATTATTTAATTGAGAATATGACTTTTATTTTGAGAAGAAGAGAAAAATATTCGCCATGTTATGGATTTCTCTTGATGAGATCATATACTTATGTTGAGTAAGAAATACTTGATGTGATTAAGTTGTTAATGAGATTAAAATCTATTATGAGTTCATGAAAAGAATTATTGCTTTGAAAGGTTATGAATAATTGAATCATGAAGAATGTTAAGATAAGACATTGATTAAATTGTGAATAAGTTGAAGATAAGAATACATTGAGTTTAATACATGATTATTGAAGGGTATGAGTACCCATAGATTCTTGTACATGAAAGGTTGTGATCTAGAGGTTTAGTGAGACCCCGGGTACCGACATCGTTGAATTAAAAGATTTGAGTTATATTTTTGAGATATGGCCATGGAGCTATCTCGGTATTTGTGATTAAGTCTGGTAGGGCGTAAGACTAGGGGTGGGCTCGGTATGGTACCGTACTTTTTGACATTGTACCATTACCATACCAAACTAGTTCGGTTTGAAAATATGCAAACCGTTACCAACTAAAAGTTCGGTATACCGAAACTTCGGTATACCGACCACTTCGATTGGTACGGTTCAGTATTGGTGTTATACTAAATATAACCTAATAAATACCTTAACAAATATCAGTACCAATAAAAATAACAAGTTATCTTACCTCCTTGTCCAAACACGCATGACTAGAAGATTGCTTTCCAATGTTCAAATGTTAGATGCCCCTGTGTTGATGACTATATCTTGTATTCTATGATGAAAAGCTGATATTAGTTTGATATTCTTGAAATTCTGTGTGATTTATTTTTTAACACGTTGTTTAAACTTTTTTCATTTCTTGAGTATAATTATCTCTAACACGTAAATTATGATTTAGAATTATCGACTATTGGAGTTTCCCTTTTTGATACTTGTGTATGTCTGATTAGATATGAACATTCATTAGGACATTATGCAATTTTTTTTATTGGTTTTCCTTCTATATGTTTTTGGTTTTGAATTTAATTAAATAAGAAAAACGGAGTTGCGTTCTTCTAAAAGTGCATAGAACTCTTTCATCCAGGTTACAATGGCACAGAAATTGTACACAGGTGATAGCAGAACTTGGACTTCATTGTCCATAGTTATGCTTGTCAGTATGTGTTGCTTCTTCTATACACTGGGTGCTTGGCACAGGAGTGGTTTCGGAAAGGGAGACAGCATAGCAGTTGAAATCACTGAGCAAACTGATTGCACCATTCTACCGTACCTTAATTTTGAAACCCATCATGGAGGAACAGGAGATTTTGGTGATCTTACTGTCTCAAAAATCTTAAATTGAAGAGGTTTGTAATATATTTATTTAATATTTAATAATTCGGTACGGTACGGTAAAATACCGACTGAACCGTATTCATACCGAAATCGAACCGGATTTTAGAACTCGGTATGGTTGTACCATACCATATTTTTGGTAACCAAATTTTTCGGCACCGAATCGATTAGTTTGGTTGGAAAACTAGTCAGTTGGCTCATTTCGATATGACCGGCCACCCCTAGGTAAGACTAACTCTAGGTATGATAATTTATCCATGTTTTGAACTTAAGAACTAGGCACATAAGTGAAGATGTAGTAAAACTTGGACAAATATAAGTGGGGCTCTCTACATAGTCGGGCGGTGGATTCCGGGACTATAGACTCAGTCGGGCGGTGAATTTCGGGACTGTAGTTGCTTCGTGAAAAATGAGCTTTTATTTTAAATCCGGGACTATGCATAGTTGGGCGGATAGTTTATCATACTCTAATGTATATACGTATACCGGGGCTAGAGGGGCACTTGCGGGATATTCGCACGACGAGGAGTCTGTTATAACAGTCCGGCGGTGGACTCTAGGACTGGGATCCGTACTCGTGGAATGATCTAAACCTTGCTTTATTACTGGGTAGTTGTCATGGCGAGGGAGCGAGCCCTTTAATGCAGAGTACGTAGGTGCTTGCCCTCAGACCTATGTAGTATGAGATGCATAGAATCCGAACAAGTATGCATTAGTTTCATCTTAGTATAAAATATATACATTAGGCATTAAGGCATTGCATACACTTACATGTTTAGTGTAGTCACATTTAACACTTTATTTACATTCAAGTTTGTGGTTTGTTAAAGTATTAAGATCGTTATATTTTCGGCATAGAGAGGATGGCCGTGTATAATATTTTTCGTCAGTTGTAAGCAACTGACATGTCCACAGTTTATTATGCAGGAATTGAATTTTCATGAAGATATAAAGTTGATATGCTGCTGTTGATTTATTTAAATGTTAAAAATGTTGAAATTGTATAAATTTTCATATTGTACTTCATTTTATCTTCCACTGTGTAAGAAAGTGTAAAGGACTCTGTTGTATTATAAAAGTTCAAATTTCCTTGTAAAATTGTACGAAATGAAGTGTAAGGATCCTGTGGAACTTCAAATTTAGCCTTATTTGGAATTCGGAGCGTTACAGATGGTATCAGAGCCACGCTTCATAAGTAGTACAAATTTATAAGGAATGACACCCTACAGTGGACATTAGAGCGTGAGTTTCAACTTAAAGAGATTTAAATGTAAGTAACTTACGTTTGTGTTGCTCTATATGATGACATTTTCTCCTTCTTTCTTTATAAGATGGCCAATCAGCATGATCCCAAGAATAAGGCACATTGGTTTGTCCTCTTCGAGGATGAAGAGGAAGAGCCAATGGAGGAAGAAGAAGACCCAGAGGAGATAGAAGAGAAATTTCCTGAGTCCAGGGAGATTACTCCACCTCCGCCTGATTTCCCGAAGAATCCTCAGACGAAGAACTCGTTCCAGATGACCAAGATGATATTGTTGCTTCTCTTCGAAGAGAATTGGATGCTCAAAAGTGGAGAGTAAACCACTTGGAAGCGCAATACGCAGAAGATAAGGAGCGCATTCAGGAGCTGAGTTTTCAAGTGTGCGAACTCGAAAAGGTTCAGCATGTGAATAATCAACACTTTGCCAAGTTGGACCAGATCACTCACTGGGACAAGCAGGAGCGGCATCAGAGATTTGAAGATATGAAGAAGGAAATCTAGGAACTATAGGAAGAGCTCAGAGCAGCCAAGAGAAACCGTAGAATCTAGGATGTCTTTATGAAGGGTGTGATCTTGAGATCGGAGGCAGGCTCTTTGGCATCGACCTCATTAAGTTGGCAGTTTTAGGGGTCGACATCATTATTGGCATAAACTGGATGTCAGTTTACAGTACCACTATTGAGTGCAAGAGCAAGAAAGTTGTGGTGAAGGTGCCAGGGGGACCAGCAGTTATATTTCAAGGAAAGAGGAAGTGTAAGCAGTTGGTAGCAGTTTTGGCAGAGCAGAAATTTCCTGAAGAAGTGAGGCAGATTCCAGTGGTCCGAGATTTTCCAGCAGTGTTTCTTGAAGATCTACCTGGGCTTCCTTCTCATCGAGATGTAGAGTTCAGCATCACCGTTCAACCAGGGAAATGTGACTTCTGGAAAACTGAAGTCACCTTTCTGGGTTACATCCTTTCTAAGGAGGGAGTGGCTACTGACCCTCAGAAGATTGGGGTAGTGAAAGATTGGCCAAGACCGACCACAGTGAAAGAGATTAGGAGCTTTCTGGGTTTAATTGGTTACTACAGAAGGTTCATTCAGGGTTACGCCCAGATAGCTGTGCCACTCACAGGACTTACAAGGAAGAACGTGAGTTTCAAATGGTCAGAGCAATGTGAAGCCAGCTTTCAGGAGTTGAAGGGAAGGTTGACAACCTCTCCCATTTTTTCTTTGCCAAGAGCAGGAGTCGAATATGATGTCTACAGCGATGCTTCCCATCGCGGTTTGAGCTGTGTGCTGATGCAAGAGAGAAAGATAATAGCTTATGGGTCCAGACAGCTAAGACCGCATGAAAAGAATTACCCAACCCATGATCTAGAGTTATCAGCGATCATCTTTGCTTTGAAGCAGTGGAGGCACTACGTGTACGGGGAGAATGTCAACATGTACACGGATCATAAGAGTCTGAAGTATATTTATCAGCAGAGGGACTTGAATCTGAGGCAGAGGAGATGGTTAGAAGTGTTGGAAGACATCTGACCCGAGATCAAGCACCATCCAGGCAAGGCCAATGTTGTGGTTGATGCACTCAGCAGGAAGTGCAGTTTGTCCCGATTGATCACAACTCTGGAGAAGTTAGTAGGGGAGCTTGATCAAGCAGGGATTGAGGTGGTTTTGTAAGGTTTGGGAGCTTCCTTAGCTCAGTTAAGGATTCAATCTACTTTGAGAGACAGAATCATCAACAGTCAGAAGACTGATCCAGAGATTCAGGAGATGATTGAGCAGGTTGGCATTGGCAGGTTGGTAGAATTTCAAGTGAAGGATGAAGTGTTGTGGTTTGGAGAGCGGCTGTGTGTGCCAGATCAAGCGGAACTGAAGGAGTGTATTCTTCAGGAAGCGCATGCTACTTTATTATCCGTGCATCCAAGGAGAACCAAGATGTACAAGGACATAAAGCAATACTTCTGGTGGCCAGAAATGAAGCGAGATGTGGCTGAGTTTGTTGCTAGGTGTGCAGTTTGTCAGCAGGTCAAAGTCGAGAATCAAAAACCCGGAGATTTGTTGCAGCCATTACCCATCCTGGAGTGGAAGTGGGATTTTATCAGCATGGACTTTATCATAGGTTTGCCCAAGAGTTCCAAGGGCAATGATGCAATTTGGATGATAGTGGACCGACTCACCAAATTGGCTCACTTTTTGGCGATGAAGCTTACTTGGTCGATGGAGAAGCTGGCTGAGTTGTATGTTGGCGAGATTGTGAAGCTTCATGGAGTTCCGCTATCGATAGTATCCAACCGAGATGCGTGTTTCACTTCGCATTTTTGGAGAAGTCTTCAAGCAGCTTTGGGGACGAAGACTGATTTCAGTACGACTTTTCATCCTCAAACTGATGGGCAAACTGAGAGAGTTAACAGGGTACTGGAAGATATGCTGAGATGTTGTGTGTTGGACTTTGGTGGAAGTTGGGAGAAGCATTTGGCTCTTGTGGAATTCGCCTGCAATAACAGTTTTTAGGCAAGCATTGGGATGGCGCCGTATGAGGCTCTGTACGGAAGGAAGTGTAGGACACCGATCTTTTGGTATGAAGTGGGGGAACGACAGCTGTATGGGCCGGAGATTGTGCAGCAGACCTCAGAAAAGATCGAGTTGATCAGGAAGAGATTAGTCGACCCACAGAGCAGGCAGAAGAGTTATTCCGACAACTGGAGGAGAGACCTAGAGTTTGCAGAAGGTGACTTTGTCTTTGTGAAGGTGTCTCCGACTAAGGGGGTGATTCGGTTTGGAAGGAGAGGAAAATTAGCCCCGAGATACATAGGACCTTATAAGATATTGAAAAGGATTCAGAAGACAGCTTATCGGTTAGAATTACCGGAAGAGTTGACCCAAGTGCACAATGTCTTTCATGTGTCTATGTTACGAGATTATATCCCGAATCCGAGTCATCATTTGCCAGAAGTGCCAGAGGGTTTGCAATTGGATTTGAGCTATTCAGAGCGTCCAGTAGAGATTGTGGATCGTCGAGAGAAGGTCTTGAGGAATAAGACAATACCTATGGTCAAGGTCATTTAGAGGAACCAATTTGATGAGGAGGTCACTTGGGAATCAGAGGAGAGGATGATGAGAGATCATCTTGAGCTTTTCAACTAAAAATTGTAAATTCTTTTCTTTTCTTTCTTTTTCTTAGTATTTCTCACTCTTAAGTGTAGTTCCGGGGACGGAACTATTCTAAGGAGGGAGTGCTGTAACATCCCGTATTTTTATTTTAATTAAAAATATATTTTTAAAATTTTTGCACATATAATGCACGTGCTAATTTTTTCATCTTTATTTTTCTTACTCTCATTTATTATTTTAGTAAGCATGAGTCTTTTTTAGCCTTTCATTAAACCCATGGATCTAAGAATAGATTCTAGCCAGCTAGACTAATTGATTGAATTAATTAAAAAGCAAGCCCACAAGACAAGCCCATTAATTAAATCTTTTTTTAGTTGTGCATGGACTTACACATGCCATGTAACAAATTTTAATGCACATATTAAAATTATAAGATTTGTATTTATTTTTGTGTGTGTGTGTGTGCACTAGTGCACAACACGTGCACGTGTTTTAGAGAGAGAGGGGGGGCCGGTTTAAGAAGAGGAGAGGTCGGGGGTTAGGGTAGTGAAGAGGTGGAGAAAGTGGGGAGGTGAATAGTTGAGTGGTTAATTATTAGGTGGTAGAAATTTATATTTTTAGCCATTCTTTTGTCCTATAAATACACCACTATTTGTCTTCTCATTTCACACCTAAACTAAACATATTAGAGAGAGGAAAAAGAAATAGAGTTGGAGAGTGTTCTTGTTGCATTGGAGGCTTTTTGGAGTGCTCTTGCTAAGAGGAGAAGAACTACGTGTTGCTTGTTGGAGCTAGGAGTTGTGTCCCATCATCTTTGCTGCAAGTTCTTCATAAGAGGTTGGTGATCTTGTGCTTTCTAAATGTAGAAAATTCATGCTAGTAATGTTAAATGAGTAGTATAGATAGATTTGATAAATATTGAACAAATCCAGGCTATTGTGTGTGTCATGAATTATAGAGATTTTGCTATGATTAAGAAATTAATTGTCATCATGTTAGTAGAAATGAGAAAAAAAGAAACAATGAGTTAGTGCCATGAACAAATATGCATGTTAATTTACAAATATCGAATATATATAATTGCATGAAAATTGTTGAGTTTTCTCTTGTATTTAAAATGAATTTTAGTAAAGTTAATTTGGTACACATAGATTCATTTTAATTGGTTGTAAGAGATACGAATTGCTTTTGATTAAATTAAAGAAATAAAAATTTATCAGAAGAAATAATGTGAAATTTAGTATATTTTCCAAAATATGAATTATAAATTTGTGAGTTACTGTTTGAAAGTAAACTTAGTTTAGATGAAATAATTGCAGCCAAATGAAAAATTAGATCGAATGAAAAAAATAGAGTTTGTGAAGAAAATTGAATAACGGTAAGATTAGACAAATGTATATTAGTGGAGCTTGATATCAGTAGTTGCACTTGGACTTATTGGTTAGTCGGTGCACCATAAGTTGCTGTGCTTGTCGGAGGTCTTGGGTTCGAAACTTGTTAGACCCATTTTATTTGTTTTCGTTTAATTAAATCCAAAACCCGAAAGTCTGTATTTGGGGTTTTCGATGTGGCTTTATGACAGTCAAGTCACATGGACTTTTTGGCTTGCGGTGGGGGCTTTAGGTGCTCACTGTATGGTGCTATTGGGCTTGGGTTCGAAACCCGGTGGCCTCTAAGATTTTTTGTTGTTGTTGTTGTTTTTAATGTTTTTGAAGGAGTTTTAATGCAAATAAAATTTGGGAAACATATCCAATATTCCTATAAATTGATATAGAATTTATTAAAAATAGTTTCAGAATTTTTCAAGTATATTTTGAGAAATAAAAAGAGAAATTGTGATAGAAAATGAGTTTTGACTTCAAAATTATTTAATTAAGAATATGACTTTTATTTTGAGAAGAAGAGAAAAATATTCACCATGTTATGGATTTCTCTTGATGAGATCATATACTTATGTTGAGTAAGAAATACTTGATGTGATTAAGTTGTTAATGAGATTAAAATCTATTATGAGTTCATGAAAAGAATTATTGCTTTTGAAAGATTATGAATAATTGAATCATGAAGAAGGTTAAGATAAGACATTGATTAAATTGTGAATAAGTTGAAGATAAGAATACATTGAGTTTAATACATGATTATTGAAGGGTATGAGTACCCATCGATTCTTGTACATGAAAGGTTATGATCTAGAGGTTTAGTGAGACCCCGGGTACCGGCATTGTTGAATTAAAAGATTTGAGTTATGTTTTTAAGATATGTTCATGGAGCTATCTTGGTATTTGTGATTAAGTCCGGTACGGAGTAAGACTAATTCTAGGTATGATAATTTATTCATATCTTGAACTTAAGAACTAGGCACATAAGTGAAGATATAGTAAAACTTGGGCAAACGTAAGTGTGGCTCTCTATATAGTCGGGCGGTGGATTCCGGGACTATAGACTTAGTCGGGCGGTGGATTTCGGGACTGTGGTTGCTTCGTGGGAGACGAGCTTTTATTTATGCGTAGTCAGGTGGATAGTTTGCCGTACTCCAATGTATATACGTATACCGGGGCTAGAGGGGCACTTGCAGGATATTCGCACGACGAGGAGTCTGTTATAACAGTCGGGTGGTGGACTCCAGGACTGGGATCTGTACTCGTAGAATGATTTAAACCTTGCTTTATTACTGGGTAATTATCATGGCGAGAGATGGAACCCTTTAATATGGAGTACGTAGGTGCTTGTCCTCAGACCTATGTAGTATGGAATGCATAGAATCCGAACAAGTATGCATTAGTGTCATCTTAGTACAAAATATCTATACTAGGCATTAAGGCATTGCACACACTTACATATTTAGTGTAGTTACATTTAACACTTTATTTACATTTAAGTTTGTGGTTTGTTAAAGTACTAAGATCGTTATATTTTTGGCATAGAGAGGATAGCCGTGTATAACATTTTTCGCCGATTGTAAGCAACTGACGTGCCCACAGTTTATTATGCAGGAATTGGATTTTCATGAAGATATAAAGTTGATATGCTGCTGTTGATTTAATTAAATGTTAAAGATGTTGAAATTGTATAAATTTTCATTATTGTACTTTATTTTATCTTCTGCTGTGTAAGAAAGTGTAAAGGACTATGTTGTATTATAAAAAGTTCAAATTTTCTTATAAAATTGTACGAAGTGAAGTGTAAAGATCCTGTGGAACTTTGAATTCAGCCTTATTTGGAATTCAGGACGTTACACCTTCCATGTGATCAGCAGGATCACCCTCGTCGTTGTAAGTCTCAAATTGGGGAGGCATCAAATTGCTGGGGATCTCGGCCTGTAAAATTTGAGAAGAGAATAGGGGTCGGTTCGTCCTGTATCCTTGCCCCGATAATGGTCCACCCTCGCAGAGATGGGCGAGGCGGTTCTCCATCTCCTAGAGGCATCGAAGGACGGCATCATCTTGTTCCGGCGGGCGGGTCGAACCGTGGAATTCGCTACCCCGGGCTTCTAGCCGAGGGTAGGATTCGTTACGTGCCTCTATCCTTGGACCGCCTCGGATAGCTTGGAGGACCTCATTCCTAAAATTCTGGAACTCGGCCCTTGTGACTGGATTCTGCTCTACTTGGCCGCGTGAAGGTGGAGGCCCCCTGGGCGAGTGGCTGTATGCTTATTCCCGTTCTTAGGTCGGCTATCTACCATGGTTCAAGATTGAGTTGGAAGCGACCCCTTCCTTAGACCGACTGATCTGCCAGTTCTGGATTACGTACCGTAAGTTGGGAGCAGCAACCAAGCATGAAGCGCCCAGTTCGGGTCCTGCCGCACCATTGGGTCGAGGCAAATGAGGGTCATGGGCGTTCGCACGGCTATGAGAGGGGGGGGATCTGGACGACATCCAGAGGTGAAAGCTTTTCTGGCTTTGGGAGCCATGGGAAAGTCTGGCTTCGAGCTGACGTCCTTAGACGGGGTCAGACCGGGGTCAGTGTCGCGCGTTTCGTACAGACGGTGCCAACCTGATGCAGTTTGTTTTTGGGTGTGGGGGCAACAGGTGTGAGTTCTTGTAATTTGTGAAGTGGAAGGAACAACACTAGTGTTGATCCGATCCTCGGTTGTAGGACCGACTTGGGAGTAGCAGGAGAGAGGTAAAGGCTGGGTGCTCGCTCGGATCTCGTAGCTCGGCTCAGATCTTCGTACCTGCACACTGCCTAGAAACTCCGGGAGAGTTCTCGGAGACAGGCCCTCCACGATCTTTTTAGTCACTAAGAAATCAACATTACCTAGGGTTCAGGGGGGAAAAGTTTATTACTTCTCAAGTGAAGAGAGAGGGGGGGGGGGGGGGGGGGGGAGGGGGTGGTATTTATAGGTAGGGGCAAATGGGTCTGAGACCCTAACGGGCCAGGTCGGACCCGTTTGCCCGTGGGCCTGAGTTGGTGGAAGCCGGTTGAATTTGTTGACTTCATGATCTAGGATGAGCGAGATGTAAGGGGATCTGGTGGCCCTGACTGTGCCACATCATCTACACCACATCAGCTTCATTTCATTTTGATGCAATGCAGTATTATATTCGTCCGTGTATGCAAGAGAGCCTAGTCAGGTACGTACGTTTGCCGAGGTGTGGGACTAGGCCATCTACTACCTTTACTGTTAGCTAGCGAGCATATTGAAATATGCTGAACACATAGTTCGAAGTGTTCTCTAAGAGCATTTGTAGTCGTTGGCTATTTTGCTAAAATTTTCAATATTTGGGAAAAGAAGTGTTGCAGTCGTTGGCCAAATACTCAAAATTTGGATTTGAGAGGAACAATAGACAGTTTTATTTGGGAGAAGGCAATTGCCAAAATATAGCTAACGAAAGATGATCTTTAGTCTGTTTAAAAAAAAATCTCGGACGAAAGATGATCATTCGTCGCTTTTCGGAAAATGATTTCCCATCCGTTCCTTTTTTTTAAAAGAAATTTTCGGAAGGGAGATGATCTCCTGTCCCTGCCTTTTCTTCGCCTTTTTAAGCCCATAAATTGTATAGAAATAGACCTATAGAAAATTTTATGGGTATATATTAGGTTATAATTGAGATTTAAGTAAGGTTTAAGATTTATTAAAGACTTAATTAAGATTAAAATAGTATTCAATTAAGATTTGATTAGGAGTTAATTGAAAGAAAAAAAAAATTGGACGGGAAATGATTTTCCGTCCGTTGGTTTTTAATTAAAAAATAAAAATAAAAATAAAAATCAATAGACGGGAAATCATTCTTCGTCCGTCGAATTTTAAATTCAAAACCCAAAATTTAGGTTTAAATGACTACAACACAAACTCAAATTTTCTATTCTTATATGCCAAATATTCAAATTTTGGCATTCAACGACTACTGATGCTCTAATTGTATGTGTCCAAAATTTTCAAACTTAAAATGAAAATGCCGAATATAGTTTGCCAACTCCATGGTGACATGTCGTCCTATCCTGTTGTGTTGTCACTAGCTAGGATGCAAAGTTCAGGTCGATTATCATCCACTCTATGATAGCAAAGTGAAGATCAGAAGATGCATGTGATTCAAATGTCGGTGCCGAACTTAATTAATCTAGATTTCCCTCTCCGATAACGGGAGATAATTATCGTAAGTGAGGAGAAATTGGAGAAGACTCTTACACCATTATTTTGCGATGGTAATGCAAACATAATTTGCAATATACTAATTAATGGAACAGAATAGTCGTCAATTATCTTTGATTTTTTTAAAAAAATTGTCAATGTGATCGTCAGATTAATCTGTCATGGTTTGCAAGAGTCAATACTATATATGGATTTGGAAGAAGTTGTGCGAACAAGCTGGCACAAGTTGACTAACTTTAGGTCAATGGACTAATTAATTACTAGAAGTCCTTAGGATTTGGAAGAAGTTGTGCGAACTAGCTAGTGTTGTTGACAAACATAAGATACAAACATAAGATATAGTTGACCACAGCTTGATCGAAATTGGTCTAGTTTGAATTCAAATCAGGAAAGAAGTCTTTTTTTTTTTAGGAAAATACTCAGTTAGGAATTGTTTCTTGAGTGTACAATTAATCAAATACTAGTAATTTACATGTGTGGAGCACATTTTAATAATTTTTAAAAATAAAAATAAAAATTCTGACGTAGGGAGGACTCAAACCTGCAACCTCTTTTATATTAGTTATGTACATGCATTGCACATGTTGGTAGATTTACAAATAACACTATAGCCTTCTCTCATTATAATATTAGAGATTAGAGATATATTTTGTTATGTTTTGAGATAGCAAAGACTAGAGAGTAGTCTGTTCTAGAATAACGCGAGTTTTCGTTGCATAAAAGTAATTCACTATTGAAGATTCGCACTGAAAATCTGGAAGACCTTTCTTCTTTTCTAGTTATTAAATAGAGTGAAGGACCTATCGGTACCTAAAGTTTATGGTAATACTCTAAACACACCTGAAGTGATGGTAATACCTCAATAATACCTAAACTTTATAAAATTGGACCTATAGACACCTGCCATCCATTTCTATTAGTTTTTTAATAGTTAGGGGGTGAAATTACTTTTTTACTCCCATGCCTTGATAATTCCTTAAAAGTTCCTAAAAACTCATAATATTTCCTTTAAAAATCCTGAATTTTCATTTTAAATTCCTTTAAATTTTCGTTATAATTACTTTAAAATTACTTTAAAATTCCTTTAAAATTTCTTTAAACATTCCTTCAAATTTCCTTTAAAATACCTTTCAAAATTCTTTAAAATTTTCTTTAAAATTACTTTAAAAATAGAACAAAAAGTCCTTCAAAATTGAGTCTATTTCTGCAATTAAGAGTGTCAACTGAACCAAAAGTCCTTCAAATTTTCTTAAAAATTTAGTTCTCTAAATCCTTAACAGCAGCTATAGTTTGTTCAGAACCAAAAATCTTTAATTATCATATATCAATATATTATAACATCAAGAACAAACAAATTATTGAGAACCAACACAAAACAAAGAGTTTACATTGTTACAAATATTGTTTACAAAATTCCTTTTTACAAAGAAAAGATAGAGAGGCACGAAAAAACCGAGAAGGGAACAGCAGAGAAGGTAAACCGAAAGTAAAAGAAAAAGGAAAAATGAAAAGAACAACTTACAAGAAGAAATGAAAATTACAACTTGAGAAGCCGAGGCCTGTGTATCACACAGTGTCCTTAAAACAGATTTCGCCTCTTCCGGTTGCTGGAATGAACGAAGACGTCTGTCTCCCAGGATGCAACGACTCGGAGCGATCACGTAAGCACCAGACTTACCAACTTACCGACTCGGAGCGTCTGTCTCCCGAACTGAGTATGAACGCTTAAACCCTATCACCAGACTTACCAACAAAACCGGAACCGAAGAATAGCACAGAAGAACTTAGAGAAGGAGAGAAAGAAGACCTGGTTTTGTGCAGGGAAGAAGGTAGAGGGACCTGGGTTAAAACCGTAATGGCAGACAAGGCTGTTAATGCCTTCACTGTAACGGCAGACAACGAATTGAATGCCGACACTGTAACGGCAGACATCATTTACTGCGTTCAGTGTAACGGCAGACAAAATGTTTAATACAGTACTGAAACGGCAGACAGAACCGTTTCTGCATTCATTTCAGCCGTTACAAAAGGAAAACTGTAACAAAAAGTGGCTCTGCACGGGGTGGGGTCAAGTCGGTCCGGCATTCGTGTCCGCAGGTCGTGCGGGCGCACACAAGTCGCATGTAACCCGATCCGTGATTTGCACCCCTGCACGCGCGAGAGAGAGCCTCTCTTCTAGCCATCTTACAATGCTTAGAAGGAGATTACTATATATCCTCTTCTATTTCCTTTGTTATTTCCGATGTGGGACTATGTTCCCTTAACCCATTTTCAAGAATGAAAACGTCTCACTTTGAGAGACAATTTCTCATTCACCCCTTAACCGATTTTAGCAAACCAATATATGATTTTGATCTACTCACGAAGGAGAACACAAATCAATCAAGATCTCTCAATAATTTATTGAGGATCTTACTCAAAAAATTGCTCAAAAATCGGTTCGTAAATGGTGTCTAAAACACTCATTTTCTAACAACTCAAGTAGATCGGCTGCAGGATTTGGACATGGTGGCATCACAACAGGACAAATCAACTAGCCACAACTCAAGTAATGTACTTACTAGACGTAAATATATATATCTTTAAATAAATCAGTGTTTCGACAGCATCCCTAACATAATTGTTCGAGATTGTGAAGAATGAATTCCTACACTTTTTCTAGGATAGCATATTACAGTCAACTATGTATATGATTACACTTTTTCTAGGATAGCATATTCCGGGCTACTATATACTAATATATAAACTAGTTTAATTAGTAACAATTATAATATAGACTTTGGGGTAATATAGAATTTTTAAGTGATAGAAGTCTTATAAGAATTTGAAAGAGGCTACTAGAAGTCTTTTAGGCTTATAAGATATTTTGAGAAAAATGTCTTATAAGAGGTAAAAAAAGAACACTAAAAAAACTCTTGTAAGAAGGGGA
The DNA here is from genome assembly GCA_017893485.1 of Hemerocallis citrina. NCBI lineage: Eukaryota > Viridiplantae > Streptophyta > Magnoliopsida > Asparagales > Asphodelaceae > Hemerocallis > Hemerocallis citrina. The sequence goes on along the minus strand of CM030358.1, from coordinate 218,030,215 downwards.
CCACCTCTTACAAGAGATAAATCTCTTATAAGAGGAGAAAAAGAACACTACCTATGTGTTTCTAAATATTCTTGATATATGAATATTATGTCACATCGAATTATAAAGAAAATGAACACAAAAATTTTACGCATAGCATTACTCTTAAAACTTATTTTGTGGATAACCACCGATTTGAAAATCTAAAACCACATAATTAAAGTTCAAACTGTATCAACTATCAACTTAAATTCAACAATCTACATAAAATTTTGAAACACGCTTAAAACTTCAAAACAACGAAAGTACTTTTCGGCTACCGCAACTACGTGTTCCTTCCTCCCCTGTCTCTTCGGCTTCTTCTTTCTGCAGAAAAGAGTCAAACTTCCCACCCAGATGTATCACCATCTACATAAGACACTTAAACATTACAAAAAGACCCATCTCAGATATATTTCCACATGCCAAAAAACTAGTCTCTATATCACATGCCTAACTGTCTTGTTTATACAAGTGCAACTAGAATCCAGTGGTAAGCTCTTTCGCCAGTGAGTAGGAGGCTAGAAAGACAAAGATTTTAACTTGAGTGGAAAGTGATTTGGGCCCTCTTACAGTGGGCCTGAATTTATGGGCTTTTTACTTATGCAACCTCAACTGTAAAGCTGGTTTAGAGTTTTATAACCGAGCGGTGCGCGTCGTGAGGTAGAAGGAGCTGCGTGAGTGCGGCGAATGGCGTGCCGGGTGAGGGGGAGGGGGCGGCAGGAGGAATAGGACGATCTGGGGTTTGGGTTTTCTCTTTTATTTTTTTTAATTTTTTTTATTGAAAGTGGGGATAAAGATGTTAAAGATGAAGAGTTGTTAGCTGAATGGATATTTTTTATTTTTTGTACAATTTGCATGTATATGTATATTTTTTCTTTTGTTCTTATTTCTCTATTTCAAAATAGAGAAATGAAAGAGAGGATACTCTCTCTTGTTATCATAATATAGCATAATATATAGAAGATATAATGCTTCCAAGATGTAGAGTATGAATGCTTCCTACAAACATTAGCTAATTCTTTAAAAAAAAAAAAAACCTTAAACGTACAGCTCACTTCATTAATATTGTTTTACAAACCACCTTACATCCTCAGTAATTGCACGCTTCAATTAAACAAGCTTGTTCTTACTAAAATACAATTAAACTAAGAGTAATGCGACATCCACTACCAATTTTACTACATTTCTCTTCACTATCTCAGGTGGCACACTCCAATAGGTAGAGGAAGATAGAGTAGGTGGGAAAACTCTCCAATAGAAGTATGCCACCTAAAGTAATGAAGAGAATGGTAGTGAAATTGGTAGTGGCTAAAGCATTACTCTTAAACTAATACATCTATTGACATTTTTGTATCGACCTGGACATTTAATCTTAAAATTTCCTAATTATTAATCATCCTGGAAAGGAACTTCTGAACTACAAAATGGATCATATATAGTGTGACTTCATATATAGTGTGACTTCAGCAAACCAAAATAATTTGAGATATAATATTAATGATCTGTATAATAAAATACAAAGAAAGCTATCAAGTGGCACTCTTTCATTTGGAAGAAAATCAATGGTCCAGATCTAACCTCACAAAAGATATTTTCCTCCCAAAATTTGAATCCCCAAACTCAAATTTTTCCTCCCAAAACAAAACAACTCATTCATTTATTACTCTCTCTCTCTCTCTCTTCCCCCTCTTTTCTCCTTTTTTTCATAATTCTTTTTCTCTTTCTTCTCTTTTTTTTTACCCAGGTATGTCCAAAAAAAAATAATAATAATAATAATAAAATGAATGTTTATTTTGGTTATGCAATTTCGGATTATATTTTTTTTTAATTTCAAAATTTTAATTATGTTTTTTTTTTCTTCTTCGTATTATATTTTCGTAACTCAATAACATTCACTTCCATTTAAAGAGAGAAGCTCCCAAAAAAAATCCAAAAACAAAAACCTAGATCTAGAGTCTGTTTGGAGGGGGTGGCGGCCGGGATCTCGCCGCCCCCTCCCCGATCGCCGATCGACGCGAAGATCCACTCCCATCCATCTCCTCCGAGATCCCGTGCCGAGATCCACGCCGAGATCGCCGATCGACACCTTTTCCTTCAACGCCCCCAGTCCTTGTGAGCACAACATTCCTTACCTTGCGTTGGTCTCTCCCTTTCAGGGTCCTCCCTGCTCCTTCACGAACAGAGAAAGAAGAGATCTGGCTCCTTGCTAGCTTCTTAGCAATCCATTCATGAGGTGGAACTCTGTCTTCATCATCATGATCTGGCTCCTTGCTAGCTTCTTAGCAATCCATTCATGAGGTGGAACTCTGTCTTCATCATCATCATCATCATCACCAAACTCATTGTCATTTGCTGCATTGCTAGTATCACTCCCCCTTCTGTAAAGCTTAGACCAGTCAGGTATGTCAAGAGGTGCACACTTGCCACGGTTCTTTCCATTCTCCTCCACATTAATGCCATTGGACCTTGGTATCTGCCTAGAAGTTGAAACAACTTTTTTGGAGCTAGATTTAGAAGAAGAGAACAGAGAGTGTTCTTTTGCTCTAGGCCTGTACCTTTGCTTCCAGAGCTGAGATTTGGGTTGCTTTTGGAGTTGGGGGTTTAGGGGTGGTTTGATTGGGGTTGGGGTTTGGGTTAGATTGGGGTTGGTTGGCCTTGTAAGATGTTTGCCCGGATGTTCTTCGCGCTTGCCACCATGTCCACACTCTCGGGGCCAATCACGGCGATCTGCAGTTATGATTTGGTTTTTGCGAGGGTTGCTAGTGCGTGTGAAGAAGCCGGGTGTGCTTCTCTATCTGTGAGTCGCTATGATGAGTGGGTTATGATGTTTTGCACGATTGTGGAGCTTGGGCCAGAAGATGGGGTCCCTCCGTGGTGTGCGCTCACTTGTCTCTACTTTCGGAGTGCTTATCTCAACTGTCGCGGAGCGACTATGTCGGGCCAGAGCATCCTCCCGCGCCTGTTGTCGCGAACGCCATGCATCTGGGATTCAAGTGTGATCTGAGTGATGGCGAGGTACGCCACCCCCTCCTGAAGTACGCTGTCTTGCATGATTGTGGAGCTTGGGCCCGAAGATGGGGTCCCTCCATGATGTGCGCGTTTAAGGGTCCTACGATGTCACCGATACAGTCTTCACCGCGTTTACTATCAGGCTATTAAACTTCCTCCAACTTAGATCACTGGTTCGTGACAGCGTCGCCTCTTCCCTCGAATTGGGAATATGAGTCGAGATAAGTCTGTATGGTGAGAAATCGCCGGAGAGAGCTAGAGCGCGAGAGAGGTGAAGGTATCCTCTCCACAGCTCTCTTCTGAAGCGTGGTGTTTGGTGAAAAATTGTCTGAGAAAGCACTATCGTGTGAGAGGTGAAAGTATCATCTTCACGGCTATCTCTTTGGTAGTAGCTGTGAGAGCTATTGGCGCATTTGTAGAATGAGTGGTGGAGATGGTGGGAGGGTGCGATCGCTGTGCATGTGCCGTGAGGTCGAAATTCGATCTGCGGGGCTTGGGCCCAAAGATGGGTCCCCCTAGCGAGGTGAAGCCAGGGATCGGCGGGTGATAAAATTCTGCCAGACTTGTTTCAGGTGGATGTGCATGTGCCGTGGAGGCACTGTACGAAGCTAAACTGACGTACTTACAATTTTGCTTGATCGAGCTTGTTTGTCGGCCCACTCTCTAAGGTTGTTGGAGGGATTTGTTGTTTGTACGCGTCATGTTGCTTCATGTATATTTTATTTTCTGTCTATAGTTTGTACTTGGGCCCAATACTCTGTGTTTGTTTCGTTAAGCTCTTATTAAGGAAACAGGGTGACCAGATTCCACCTTTTCGTTCAAAAAAAAAAAAATATTCTCTTCCATTTAATTGTTTTTGAATTACCATATTTGATCTGATTGTAGAATACTTCACTTAGCAATTGTTTTATATTAGAATGCTTCACTGAATTAATTTTGATTAGAATGCATTTTTATTATGCAATTTCGGATTATGTATTTTTTGAATATTCAAGCATTTGCTGCTTTTAAAGATCGTTGCAAATTCTTTAATTGACTCGCTTGATCGTACTTTTATGGACAAATCCCTGCTTAATTCCTATATTTCGGATTTTAGTAGCTGCAAAATTATATTTTGATCTACTTTGCTGCAATTTCACTTTACATATACATCACAACAAATTTCTCTTTTAAATTCATACATGGTTAACTACATAAAAAACAAACAAGGAGAAACTAACTCATGAAGTTTGAGGTGTCAACCGTATTAGAAAATGAATTGCTACTTATGTCAGACTCTAAATATTAAAAAAAAAATCTCTTATGCTCGAGTCACACATAACAAGGAATTTCCGATCCACTACTTTTGTAGATTCACAGTACTATTTTTGAATCCTGAGCTACTGACAAATGATCATGCAATATACAAACCAATAAACATCAAGGCCACTCTGTAATCCTACTTCAGAGTACATCAATACATCAACATCTACTAGTAAATAAACATCTATATAAATCATCCCTTATTGTTTACATGATTTTTCGCTCAAGTCACACAGCTAGGAATTTTCGGCCACTACTTTTGTAGATTCACAGTACCATTTTGAATCCTGAGCTGCTGACAAATGAACCTGCAAAATATACAAATCAATAAACATCAAGGTCACTCCATAATCCTACTTCAGAGTACATTAATATATCAACGTCTACTAGCAAATTAACATCTACAAAAATCATCCATTGCTGTTTACAGGATTTTTCATATTTTGTATCGTTCCGAATACGTGCCGTAGGCACGTGCACACGGGCATACCTAGTATATTTATAAATTAGTAAGTTTATCTTTATAATCATAATTAATAAGATTTGAATTTACTTGATCTTGTTTAGATTACAGTTTTGAACGTGAATCAATGACGGGTTTCATACTCTGACATGATATATAACCAATGTCAACATGAAAATTACGAAATTGTAGAGTGCTCCTTCAACAGTAACAGACAAATAATATTGCTTGCAATTTAGATTTATACATTTAGGTTCAAATGTTTGAATTTTTTCCTGTATAAGGTTGTTTGTTTGGAGAAAAAGGTCACAAACCTATTTCTTAGAAACATTATATAAAAGAAGAGATTGTCTGCTTCTGTTTGCCTTTGATGTCTATTTGCCTTTGATGTCTAAAAATCTCAAACCAGGTAGACTTCTCAAAAATAAGTTTTCATTTTTTTCCTTCAAATTAAAAAAAAAACAATCTTGTGAAAACTCTTCAACGTTTCTTTAAAAGCAGGCCGGCCTAACACTTATTGAGGTCTAAAACGAACTCCGAAATTAGACCTTTTAAAAGCTTATAATAATATTTTGTTAAAATTAATATATTTTTATTTAAATGTTATCTTTCGGGCTTTTTGAGATGCAAAATCTTTTATTATATTATTGTAATTAGTTTCGGACTTTTTGGTATGTGAAGATGCCTATTTCGGGTTTTTTTGGTGTGTGAGGATGCCTTTATTCTTCATGTTAATTTTTTTTTTTTTGAGGCCTGAAGTCTTAACTTTGGTTGCTTTACCTTGAGCCGGCCTGTTTAAAAGAGAGAGAGACACTTTTCGTTGTATATATACCGTACGGAATGATTAACAAAGAGTTCGATTAATTTCTCTCAACGGAAAAGGCATATAGTAAAGTTTACAGATAATATCGGTCATTGTGTGCATTATGTACTGTGTGGCTCATCTGAAAACAGTGTATCATACACCTCATAAGCAGTTGTACTCGCTGACGGTTGTAAAATAGATGACACATTGTTTGGTGTACATTTTCAAAACTCACTTCCAAGGTAACATCATCTTTAACGGTGGTGAAAGAATCTCTTTTTATTGAAGACAAATAAAAAACAAAGAACCCCTTACATATAAAATAGTACTAACTGGTGCTTGTAAGATAAATAACACGTTTTAGGTGTACATTTTCAGAAACTCACTTCTAATGCGACATTATCTGTAACTGTCATAAAAGAATCTCTCTTTTTAAACAAACAAATAACAAATGAAGAACACTTCATATGTAAAACAATACTAGTTGGCACTTGTAAGATATATGACACTTTTTCGAGATTAAAATCTCTCTCCTTAAAGCAAAATTCGTCTCGTAATGTGACGATGGCTGACGAATTGTTTTCTAGGATAGCTGACGAATTGTTTTCTAGGATACAACTGTACCTTTTGTGTGTGTTTGTCATTTTGGCTAAGTCCTCTCTCCACTACACATTAGTGGTAATCTCCAAACCACACCCTTTAGTCTAATTTTCTAGTATATATACTAGAAAAAATCTTTCCCAATTTTCGATATGGGACTATATATTTTCTCCAAGTTACCAAGTTAGTACATTTTAAGTATCCAACTTTGAACCAACATTTCTCATTCATACGAAATTCGTTTTTGGCAAATGAGTACACCACGGAATAGTACTCGATGAGAGGATCACAATCCACTCATTTTCCGGCACTGCCGGTGGCCGGAGCTTGCTGGAATCCGTCCGGAAAAACTGCAAAAATTAATTCCATCAATTTCATCAGTAACCATCGTGAAAGAATTTCCCTTTTAAACAAACAAATAACAAAACAAGAACCATTTACATAAAACAGTAGTAGCCAGCGTTTGTAAGATACACAACACATTTTAGATGTACATGATTTTCAAAATTTTATTTCTAATGTGATCTCATCAGTAATTGTTGTGAAAGAATCTCCATTTTAAAACAGACAAATAATAAACGAAGAGATCGTTACACAAAAATAGTACAAAAATAGTCCACCAAACAATAAAACACTTTAATATGGAAAATTTGATAAATAAGTTGGCTTGGCTTACATATTCAAGATTTCAGAAGCTGACGGAAATAATTTTAATTTATACTTTTCTTGAGGGTACTATTTTGATACTATTTACATGTCTTTACCCTTTCTTTTTTGGAATAAGGCCTTAGCTAAACACACCCATACTATACCCCATATGTATATATATTAATTGATGATTTTTTTGTACAAGCAGAATTTGAACTTCAAAATTCTTATCAGCTTACCATTCCATGTAAAATCTCTTTTGCATTAATTTCTTGTGATTAATTTCTTGTGGTACATCCATAAATTTACTTTTTTCTACAGGATTTCCCAAAGCACTCTAATTTCTTCTCCATGAAGATGAAGAGAAACTTCAATATATTTTACATTAAAAAAACTATCTACATGAGGAAATGAAACAACTCTTTTAAAATAAAATTTAATATATGTGAGGTCATCCGTATAAGATTGCAAAGAACATATCATTATATCATTATTGCACTAAGTGCAATTGACTAAATATATTTGTTTAAAAAATATGCAAAACCATTCATATCGAAAGGCAAGTATTACTATGTGCCATTCTTAAGCTACATTAAAAAAAAACAAAAAACAAAAAACATATATATATATATGTAAAAGTACAATTCTTTGTTAATATTATACTTAATGTATCATTCCTGTTGCTGCCCATCTCAAGTGAGGATAAAGGAAAAAAAATTATCTTATGCAGCTGAAAACCAGCATAAAAATTCACAAAACTACCAAAATATTATTCTCTAATCTCTAATATTATAATGGGTGAATATCTTTGTGTCATTTGTCAATCTATCAACATGTGCATCGTACGCGCATAACTATTATAAAGAAGATCTTAGGTTCAAACTCACACTACTTGTGAATTTTTACTTTAAAAAAATTATATTTTATTTAAAGTGTTGACTGGGCCTCCTGAATCACTGGGACTACTGATGCTGGGCTTTGCCTCCAGTGCATTTGCATCGGTCGTTAGTGTTGTTTTGTTCTGTTGCAGTTGCTGTTGCTGTTGTTGATTGTGTTTTTTCTGTCTGTGGTTGATTGCTAATCACTTATTAGCTTTTTTGGTCTGTTGGTTTCCGGTTATGGATTGGTGTGAGCCGGTGTGGGGTATTTGTTTTCAATTTGCCCCCTTGTAAACTGTTTTATTGTTCAGCTATTTTGGTTTATTAATATATTTTAGGCTGGAGTTTTACACTCCATCCTGTTTCTCAAAAAAAAAATTATATTTATTAAGACGTGCATTGTATCACACATATAAATCTCCAATATTATAATGGGAGAAGAACTTATTGCTATTTATAAATTTATCAGTAGGTGCAATGCACGTGCATAACTATTATAAAGAAGATTTTAGGTTCAAGCTCAGACTACCTCTCAATTTTTACTTTTAAAAAACACTATATTTATTGATGCACGTGTAAATAACTACTTTATATATATATATATATATATATATATATATATATATAGGAAAAAGAGGTATGAGCAACTTGCTCATTTAGTAAATAAGCAATTGATGATGTGGCATACATGTGATTGGAAAAGCCTTAAAAGAGTTCGTTGTCCAATGTATCACATGCATGCCACATAATCAATTGCTCATTTACTAAATGAGCAAGTTGCTCATATCCCTTTTACCCTATATATATATATATATATATAATATTATAATAGGAGAAGGCCTTAGTGTCGTTTGTCATTTTGTCATTCTACCAACATGTGCAACGCATATACATAACTAATACTAGTAGTTTACACGTGCGATGCACGTCTTAATAAATATAGTTTTTTTTTAAAGTAAAAATTCAGACGTAGTCTGGATTTGATCTAAAACCTCATTTACAATAGTTATGCATGTGCGTTGCACGGGTTGGTAGATGGACAAATTACACTAAGGCCTTCTCCCATTATAGTAGTAGAGATTAATAAATATAATTTTTTTAAAAGTAAAAATTCAGACGTATCTAAAACCTCATTTACAATAGTTATGCACGTGCATTATACGGGTTGGTAGATGGACAAATTACACTAAGGCCTTCTCCCATTATAGTAGTAGAGATAAAGGAGGTTTCCGGTTCAAATCCTCCTTACGTCAGAGTTTTTATTTTTATTTTCTAAAATTATTAATGTTAGAACTTGAATTTTATAAATCTGAAAATGACTAACAATATTTGTGAAGAACAGAAATTACAGGAATAAAATATAACAAACCAAAAGCTTATACAGAGTCGAGATTAAGATCTCTCACCTTAAAGCAAAATTCGCCTCGTAGTGTGACGGTGGCTGGCGAATTGCCTCTCAGGATACAACTGTATACCTTTCTCTGAAGAGCAGCACCCGAACTCCAGAGATTCTAGCGAACTTTGCTGTGATGTACTCTTAGTTTTTGACACAGAGGAAGAAGAAGAAGAAGTGACCCAAAAAATATATCTCTGTCAGACAGGATACAGTAGTCCTATAGGAGAAATGGAGACTCTTCAAAGGCGCATTACTCTGTAACAGCAGAGTAATGGTCTACTACTCTGCAACAGCAGAGTGATGGTTAAGATTCATAACTGGTGAGCCATTACTCTGCTGTTACAGAAGCCTCATCAGTGGACTGGGGAAGAAATTTTTTTGACTGGAGCAAAAAATAAGCCAGAGCCAAGCCCAGCCGAGCCGAGGCCGGGGCCGGGGCCGGAGCCGGGCCGGGCTCGCGCGCATGTGTGTTTGTCATTTTGACTAAGTTCTCTCTCCACTACACATTAGTGGTAACCCCCGGACCACGCCCTTTAGTCCAGTTTTCTAGTATATATACTAGAAAAAAAATTTCTCAATTTTCGATATAGGACTATCCATTTTCTCCAAGTTTCCAAGTTAGTACATTTCAAGTACCCAACTTTGGACCAACATTTCTCATTCATACGGAATTCGATTTTGTCAAATGAGTACATCACAGAATAGTACTCGACGAGAGGATCGCAATCCACTCATTTTTCGGCACCGTCGGTGGCCGGAGCCTACCGGAATCCGGCCCAGAAAACTGCAAAATTAATTCCAACAATCCCTCACATGAATGAAAATTACCAGACTATTTAATCCAGACACGACATAAAAAGACATGACAGAAAAATTCTGAGAGTACAATCGGAAAATTACTGCATCAGGAATGGTAGTAAATTTTCAACTTTGAACTACCCTTAGTAAGTAGCTATCGGATTCACTTGACCAGGTAGTGAACATGATGTCTTGAACTACCCGGACTTTAATGTGAACCTAGACAATAACTATCACACAGTTTTATCTCCTCACAGAACTAAGTTCTCTTGTTGTGTTTATTTTGGCATTGAACAACCTTGGTTAATCGTGAGTGAACTTGGAGAATGTAGCCTCTCTCCATTCTCCTAGAAACGGCTCTATTTCATACTCATAAGGTGATTGTTCATAAAGAGTATCCTGCCATACCTTTCTTTCAAAGCTATCGGAATCATTAAAAACCAAGCTTATCCTAACTCTTTGCAGGCTGCACTGTTTTATCATCGTACGAGTGGGTATGAGATTTTAATCTTTCAGTGCTCCCGTCGATTCAACAAGATTTAGTTGTCCCTTTGAACCTAGATCTTGGGATCTCCAATTTCTAAGTAGGATTTTCATCAAGTATCCTCTTTCATCATAGGCTTTAAACCCATTCCTCTTGATGATCTCACAATTGGTTCTCGCAACAGACCTTTAGTAAATGGATCCACTAGGTTGTCGGCCAATTTTATAAACTCTATAGAGATTACTCTATTTGAGAGCAGTTGTCTAATGGATTTGTGTCGCCTTCTGATATGACGAGACTTACCATTATACATACAACTCAGTGTCCGTACTGTAGCCGATTGGCTGTCACAGTGTACACATAAAGCAGGCACTAGTTTTTCCCACATAGGAATATCCTCTAAGAAGTTTCGAAGCCATTCTGCTTTCTCTGCCGCTTTGTCTAAAACAATATACTCAGATTCCATGGTAGATCTAGCTAATAACGTTTGTTTAGAAGATTTCCATGACACAGCTGCACCACCAAGTATGAAGACATACCCACTTGTAAATTTTGAGTTCTTGGAGTCCGATATCCAGTTGGCATCACTGTAGCCTTCAAGTACTGCTGGATATCTGGTATAATACAGTGCATAACTCTGAGTATGTCGTAAGTAATTCAATACTCTAGTTATTCTTTTTCAGTGACTTCGTTCTGGATTACTCGTGTAGCGGCTCAGTAAATTTACCAAATGTGCTAGGTCCGGTCTTATACAATTTGTTAAGTACATCAGACTACCGATTACACGTGCACATTCCAGTTGTGATATGTTTTCGCCTGTGTTTTTGAACAAGTGAAGACTGGGATCGACGGGACTTTTGGCTATACCATTGGAGTAATTCTTGAATCTTTCAAGTACTTTCTCAGCATAATGAGTTTGAGACAAAGTAATTCCCTCAGACATCCTGGACACTTTGATTTCTAGTATGACATCTGCAACTTCCAAATCTTTTATGTCAAACTTTCCATGTAACTCCTATTTCTCATATCTGTATTTTTATGCTGTACCTTGCTCAATTGTACTCTTTTATCTATTTGAGATCCTGTATTTTGCTTCAGATTGAATAAAATCATTTTGTCGTTTCAACTCAACTTTTGGTGCTTTTATCTAATTTGATTGTGTGTGCTCTTTATGTCATTCTTCATGAAAAATTGGCTGTTTATTGTCATTCATCTCTTTATTCTCCATTTTTAATACTTGTTGACCAATTCTCTAGTTGGATTCCTCTCAAAACGGATACCCTAAAACCCAAAACCCCAAACCCTAACTATATAAACCCTAACCTTAACCCCTGCCCTATACTATTTAACCCTAACAAACCCGCCGCTAATCTCCTTCTTCCTCGCCTCGCTCTCGTTCACCTTCGATCCCTTCGTCCAACGCCCTGACCCATTCCCTGCCTTCGATTCGCCCGTCCACCACCTCTAACCCACGCCTTTGTCTCCCTCACCATCACCTCCAACCAATCCACTGTCGTCTTCCCCCATCGAAACCAACTCTCGAAAACCCTTTTCACCATTTCCCCATTGTCGTTTGCCTCTCCCTCCGCCATTAACCACTGCACCATCCCCTCAGCACCCTCGACCTCTGCTCCGACCACCACCATCAACTGCCAACACCCCCGAACCACTCCTCCACACGCATCCTCTGTTTCGAACGCACGAACAGAGCTGCGCGCTGTGTCACTTCTCGACGTCGCGCCGCTTATTCTGCCGCCGTCGTCCTTCCCGTCGTCGTGAGTCTCGCGTCGCGCACCGGACGCCGCTCGCCGCTGCCGGACGCCGCTCGCTGCACCTCCTCTTCTCTCTGTATTTGTTTCAACGAAGAAGAAGAGGCAGTTGGGCGGGATTCAATCTCAACCATTGGATCGCGCCAAGATTCGTGCCACTCAGCCTGATCTGATCACTGTTCCCTGTTCACCCACAGCAGATCCGAAGACGCTGTTCCATATTTGGCCCAGATCCGCTGCATTGGAGGGATATGATTTGCTGGTTTCAGTGTTTTTCTGTTTTGGCGCAGCGAATCCGAACTTGCTGTTCGCTGTTTTTGGACGGATCTGGTGTGGGGAAGTTCGCTCTACTGTTGGATTTTTGCACGTGCTTCACACGTGCTTTTGGGAGACTTCGTCCGGGAATTTTCGATCCCGATTCCTTCAACTAACGGATCTATCGTCGTCAATTAAGGCAAGTATTCCTCTTGTACACATTTTTGTTCTACTATAAGATTCCTTGAAAACACTACAAATAGTTAGAAATTGTGACTCCTCCTTGACTGTCGTTGCTGATTAAATATTAAACCTCCTCAATTTCATAATCTTAAGAGTCACAATAAATTCATTATATTATATTACAACTACTTGGACTCATTTAACCTCCTGAACACATGAACACATGAATTAAGGAACCCTAGATTTGTAGACATATGTTATATCTTGTATGTGATGAACTTGTACCCACTAGAATCGATAAATAAATATTACTTGCTGTTTTGATAACCATTACCCCGTATGATATCACACATTATCCTAGACGCCTAATAACCAATTTTCATGTAACCTATACACGTAAGACATTCCCACATGTTGCTGTTCTGCACCTTGCTATGCTGTTTTTACCCCTTTATCATCAGAATCTAAACCCGAATCCTTAACAGTAAATGTAGATCTAGATGTCTAGATATCGATAGCCTCTAAAATTTTTAAATTCGGAGTTACGGTCTAAGAGTTATCACAGTTTTACTGCAGCTGTGTCGGTAGACGCAGATTCGCAAAACTGCTACACACCTTTAGGTTGCGAATTACTTTAATCATGTTAACAGTAAGCGTTTGACTTGAAATTTTATATGCAGTTGCTGGACACCCTATAGGACATCCCAAATTTTTTCTAGAATTAATTAACATTATTTCAATACTGTTTCACATGTATAAACTCAAACACACAATTTTCGCCTGAACACTTTAGCTGTGTAATTCGCTGTTTTGACACGTATTCCCACCACTTTTATGTACCTTAATTATATCCGTTGGAACCGGACGGGAGTCTAGTTTCTAGATCTTCTGACAGATCCACTTTTGCTATTTCGTAGTAACGAAAATCACAGTTTTGGTACAGTAACGTCGTGCTGTCCAGATTTGAGATTTTCGTTGTTCGTGTTACTTTTATTCATGTCGACCCTCGATTATGCCATATAATTACCCTAAACTTGTTCCATGTACATGACCCTGATTTCTTGACTTGTTTCGCACACCTATATACTTGCTTGATAAAATAATAAAAAGTAATAAGCCGGGGTTTAAGGAAAAGACCATAATAGTGGACAATATAGGTAAGTGTACTCGGAAGGGGTCCCGTATTTTCCAGTACTCGGTTCATGAACCTGTTGCACTTGATGTATTCATAGAGCCAGTTACTTGGTTCATGAACCTGTTGTATTTATGGACCCACTGTGTGGTCCTTGAACCTGTTAGTATTCACGAATTCGCTTCGTAAACCTGTTATTTAAATTCATATTCATGAACCGTGCCTGCTTGATACTTCATACTTGATATCTGAGTACGCCGCCCTATAGACTCCATTAATAGGTCTAAACGTAACTGATTTGAGTGTAGCAACTATGTAATAAAAGTATGGATACATGAAGTGCTACCTAGATAGTAATAACTATAAGACTTGAACATGATACCTGTTTACTCGATATTCGACTACATGATACATGAGATTTGAAACATGAAGCTTGAACTTGACACATGCTACCTGATACTTGACAACTTGTTACTTGAGACTTGGCACTTGAATATAATATTTGACACTATACTTGACACTTGTTACTTGACACTAGACTTGAAATTTGTCACTTGATGTTAGATACCCTATAGGTTCACTTGTCATGTGTTTTACTATTAGCAGTTGTTATCCAACCTGTTTACTAAGATGTCCCTCCTGCTAGCTAGTTCTTAGTTTTTCACTACTTATTATATCTCTGTTACATTCTTGATTCCAATTCTTGTTCCCCATTACTTGTACTCGTTTTTACTATTTGTGGCTCTAGCTTGGACTAAGGGTATTTTCTCTTATTTTTCCGTGTTTTTCTTTTTTATATTTATTAAGCAGACTTTGGAGACGAGCTACCCGCTGGAATTGGTGAGCAAAGGTTCTAGCTTTCAAGTGGAAAAAGGACTTGATTTGAATACTTGCTTTCTTGGATTATTGTTTTTCTTGAATTATTTATTCTTGTTATTTAAGAACTTGTAACGGGCTGATATTCCCGATTTTTAACTTGATCCAGACTTGAAACTATTTGGATGTTATTATTGTGCTTTCAATTGTTTCTGTTGCTAATAAATTATTCATGCATGCTTGGTTATATATATATATATATATATATATATATATATATATATATATATATATATATATATATATATCTTGTTATATTCTTGTTGTGATGCTGAGTCGATCCTACAGTTTATGAATGATGTTAAGATCATTTGCTGGGCTTCGTCACGTACTCGTATTCCGTATTTTGAGAAGCAGCACGTGACATGCCACTAAGCATGCTCTTAGTTTGTTTGATAATGTCGTTATTGCTTCCAATAATGAGCATGTCGTCTACATACAGATAGACCAGTATGTACCCATTTGGAGTATCTTTGATGTAGATACACTTATTACATTCATTTATTTTGAAATCATCTGACATCATAATATTGTCAAATTTTGCATGTCACTGCTTTGGAGCTTGTTTCAGTCCGTACAAGGATTTTACAAGCCTGCACATCTTATTTTTCTGTCCAGGATCTACGTAACCTTTAGCTTGTTTCATGTATATTTTTTCTTCTAAATCTCTATTTAGAAATGCAGTTTTTCATTTGATGCATTTCCAGGTTATATAGAGCTGCAATAGCTATCAACATTCTTATGGAAGTTATTCTTCTAACTGGAGAATATGTATCAAAAAAGTCTAGGCCTTTTATTTGCCTAAATCCTTGTATCACAAGTCTTGTCTTATGCTTCTTTATTGAACTATCTGGTTTTATTTTGTTTAAAAATCCATTTGCATCCTAGAGCTTTACATCCAGAAGGTAAGTCGACTAACTCCCATGTATGATTTTGCATAATAGAGTCTATTTCACTTTTGATTGCTTCCTTCCACATAGGAGCATCAGGCATAGACATGGCTTCCTTAAAAGTTCTGGACTCATTCTCTAACAGAAAGACCGTTACAAAGTTAGAACCAAATGATTTTGATATTCTAGCCCGTTTACTTCATCTAGGCTCATCAGTATCATGTTCTGGTTCATCAACCGAAGTACTTGCATACTCTTGTTCACGTGTACGTTTGGGATACGTAGTATCCTTGCACGGAAACACGTGTTCTAAGAAGGAAGCATTCCTTGATTTCATTATTATATTCACATGGATATCCGGCATATCTGATTTATATACCAAGAACCGATATGCACTACTGTTGTGTGCATAGCCTATGAATATGCAATCAATCGTCTTAGGTCCGATGGTGACCTATTTTGAATTAGGTACTGCCACTTTTGCTAGACACCCCCACACTTTGAGATATTTATACGAAGGTACGCAGTTCGTATGCCGTATTGCCGGTTTTCTTGTGAGGTATTTTATTGAGAATGTAGTTGGCAGTGAGCAATGCTTTCCCCCACATATTTTAGGGTAAGCCAGAATTCAACAACAAGGCATTCATCATCTCCTTTAGAGTTTGGTTCTTACGCTCGGCAGTACCGTTTGATTCGGATGAGTAAGGAGCAGTTGTCTGATGAACTATTCCATATTCAGAGCAGAACATATTAAATGGTGCATTATATTCTCCACCTCTATCACTCCTAAAGATTTTAATCGTTTTGCCAAGTTGATTCTCAACCTCAAGCTTATATTCTTTGAATTTATCCAAAACCTCATTTTTGCTATGTAACAAGTATACATAACAGAATTTTGTACAATCGTCTATGAATGTCACTAAGTATCTTTTGCTACATCTGATCTGCACGTATTTTAAATCACACAGATCCGTGTGAATTAGACCTAGAGTTTCTATATTTCTTTCTACAGAATGTGATGGAGTTTTAGTGAGTTTGGCCTCCGTGCAAACTTCACATTTTTCGGAGTTATCTACCTTAAGTTTTGAAAATAAATTCATGTTAATTAATCTACGTATAGAATTGACATTAACATGGCCTAGTCTTTTATGCCAAACAGAAGAAAACTCAACAACATAGGCAATAGGAGTTATTTCATAAACATTGAGAACAACAGGAACAATAATTTTAGGAATGACTGTCATTATATTAAACATGAACAGTCTATCCTTTACATATCCTTTACCTAAGTACACCCCATTTTTAGACAATACAAAATTATTAGAAACAAGAACAACCTTAAATCCATTCTTATTTAGCAAAGAACCTGATATCAGGTTCTTTCTAATATCTGGAACATGTAACACATTTGTGAGTGTTAATTCCTTGCCTGAAGTCATCTTCAGCACTATCTTCCCTATTCCTGTAATTTTGAAGGTGGAAGAGTTACCCATGAACAGTTGTTCATCTTTGTTGCACTTCTGGTATGAAGTGAACACCTTCTTATCCGAGCAGATGTGCTTGGTGGTCCCAGTGTCGTACCACCACTCACGAGGATTGCTCCTACAAGATTTACTTCTGATACTACAGCACAGAGGTCTAGGTTAGAGAGACTAGTGGACAAGTTCTCAGCTATGTGTGCGTGGGATTTTTTATTCTCTTTTGCATATCCAGTTCCTGCATGATTGTTGTCCTTGCTGAGGCACTCAGAAATTTTGTGCTTCAGCTTACCACACTTGTGGTATTTCCTAACAAACCTCTTTGCAGGAGATTTTTTGTTCGAGGCCTATGGCAAGAACTTTCTCTTCTTGCCCTTCTGTTCGTGCTCCACCACATTGGTCTTTTCTATGGACTGAATTTCATAGGACCTATCAGTCTTGCGATTCTCCTCTTCGATCCGCAACCTGACAATGAGGTCTTCAAGAGATATCTCCTTTCGCTTGTATTTGAGGTAGTTCTTGAAGTCTTTCCATCTAGGAAGAAACTTCTCGATGAATGCTGCAATCTGGAATGGTTCACACAACGTCAAGCTTTCTGTAGTGATATCGTACATTATCACCTGTAGTTTCTGGATTTGACTCACAACTGTCTTGGAGTCAACCATTATGTAGTCCAAAAATTTGCCAACAACAAATTTTTTGGATCCTGCGTCGTCTGTTTTGTACTTCTTCTCCAAGGACCCCCACAGGAGTTTGAACGTCTTGAAGATACAGTAAACGTTGTACAGGGGGTCTACCAAGCCATTCAGGATGTAGTTCCTGCAGAGGTAGTCGTCCTGAATCCACGCATCAACCACAACAACGGAGTGTGCTTCCATCGATGCCAGTATCGGGACAGATTCAGTAAGAAATCTGTCCAGCTTCAAGGTGGTCAGGTAGAACTGCATTTTTCCTTGCCACTTCTTTAATCCAGTTCCATTGAACTTCTCCGATTTTTTTCCCACGATTATGTGTGTGGGCAGAACGACCGAATGTGCCGCAATCGATTGAGCAGTCACATTTTTGGTCATCGGTGTTTCGGTACTGATAAGCCCATTGGCAATATCATTCTGTGTGTTCTCCATATTCTTTCTGAAACAGTTGAAACAGAACTATTAGTCGTTGTTGTTTTTTCGAATTGATAACAGTACCTGTAAACAATTTTAACAAAAAACTGTTAGAATCAGTGAGGAAAAAATTTTCTTTCAGATTGTTAGAACTCGAATTTTATAAATCTGAAAATGTCTAACAATATTTGTGAAGAACAGAAATTACAGGAATAAAGGATAACAAACCAAAAGCTTGTACAGAGTCGAGATTAAGATCTCTCTCCTTAAAGCAAAATTCGTCCCGTAGTGTGACGGTGGCTGGCGAATTGCTTCTCAGGATACAACTGTATACCTTTCTCTTAAGAGCATCACCCAAACTCCAGAAATTCCAGCGAACTTTGCTGTGATGTACTCTCAGTTTTTGACACAGGGGAAGAAGAAGAAGAAGTGACCCAAAAAATCTTTCTCTGTCAGAAATGATACAGTAGTCTTATAGGTGAAATGAAGACTCTTCAGAGGCGCATTACTCTGTAACAGCAAAGTAATGGTCCATTACTCTGTGTAATGGTCCATTACTCTGCTGTTACAGAGTAATGATATCAGTTACCAAATGAGAAAAGTCTCATTAGTGGACTGGGGAAGAATTTTTTTTTGACTGGGGCAAAAAATAATTTAAGCCAGAGCCAAACCAAACCAAATCAAACTAAGCCCAGCCGAAGCCGGGCGCGCGCACGCGTGTGTTTATCATTTTGGCTAAGTCCTCTCTCCACTACACATTAGTGGTAACCTCCGGGCCACGCCCTTTAGTCCAGTTTTCTAGTATATATACTAGAAAATATTTTTCCCAATTTCTGATGTGGGACCATCCATTTTCTCCAAGTTTCCAAGTTAGTACATTTCAAGTACCCAACTTTAGACCAACATTTCTCATTCATACGGAATTCGTTTTTGGCAAATGAGTACACCACGAAATAGTACTCGACGAGAGGATCACAATTCACTCATTTTTCGGCACCGTCGATGATCGGAGCCTACCAGAATCTAGTCCGAAAAACTGTAAAAATTAATTTCCACAATAAAAACGTGCATCGCACGGGTAAACTATGTATATATATATGAAAAGAGTCGTCGGTGTCATTTTGTAATGGACCCACCGCCTCTCAAAGAACCCTTATTTCTCCCTTCTATTTCTTACTTCCCACCCTCTCATCCATCCCCCTCTCTCCCTCATCCACGCTTCCCAGCCGGCCCCTAAAACAAACAGAACTGCTGCACCTCTCTCTCTCTCTCTCTCTCTCTCTCTCCCCGCCACCCCCCAAAACCCCAACCCCTCTTAAACACTAACCCAAACTCCAAAATCCCTCACTCCCCCTTAAAAAAAATTAAAAATTAAAAACCAATCATCAAAATTTCTTTCCCTCTTAATGGATCCGGGCGCCCCCGCGCCCCACCAGCCTGAATCCACCTCCCCTCCCTCCCCCTCCCCCTCCTCCTCCGACCACCCACCCCCACCCCCACCCCCACCACCACCACCACCTGAACCATCCTCCTCATCCCAACAGCAGCAGCAGCATCCAAGCCGTTACGAATCGCAGAAGCGCCGCGACTGGAACACCTTCCTCCAGTACCTCAAGAACCACAAACCCCCGCTCACCCTCGCCCGCTGCAGCGGGGCCCACGTCATCGAGTTCTTGAAGTACCTCGACCAGTTCGGCAAGACCAAGGTACACAACCAGGGCTGCCCTTACTTCGGCCAACCAAACCCCCCCGAGCCCTGCACATGCCCCTTGAAGCAGGCATGGGGCTCGTTGGATGCCCTCATTGGACGGCTCAGGGCTGCCTATGAGGAGAACGGGGGGAAGCCCGAGTCCAACCCGTTCGGTGCACGTGCTGTCAGGATTTACCTGAGGGAGGTCAGGGAGAGCCAGGCCAAGGCCAGGGGTATTCCTTATGAGAAGAAGAAGAGGAAAAGGACGACGACGACGACGACAGCGGGGGCAAGCAGTGCTACTGCAGGTGAAGACCAGACATCGTCGTCGTCGGCCAGTAAGGTAGCGGCGACGACTACTAGTGAAGGTGCCAAGAATGGGGATGGCCATGGGGATCAAGGGGACGGATCTGGGGTTGGGACTACTAGTGATACCAAGTTGACTCAAACTGCATCTGCATCTGCATCTGCAACTGTGAATCGAGATAGTTCTCCAACTCCTCCCGCGTCTTGAGAGTATGTATGAGTAATTTTTGAATTCTCTCACTTGATAATTATTGGTGGGTGCATGGTAATGCATGTTAACAATATGTGGGAGTTCATGATATATAGTGATAATTGTTGGTGCTATTGATATTGATATTATGTGGGAATTAATTTGGCAATTTTTCTTGAGGCACTAAAGAAAACACAATTTCAAGAAGAGCAAAAGAGGGAAAATAATTCCCTTTCTTTTTTTTTTTTCTTCTTTTCTTTCTATTTTTATTAGATTTGTTTTTTGTGTTTTGGGTTGTGTGGCGGATTAGAGATGAGTAGTGTGTATATATCTAGGAAACTAATTCAATTACAAAATAAAAAGAAATTAAATTCATTAAAGTACTTTTTAAGGAGGAACTAATTGAAAGAAGGATCGATCGAAGTTGGGTACGTATTTTTTTTTTCTTCTTCTTCTTCTGCTACATTTACAATAAATCGTTCAATTTGCTTATACATTCAGTCTTCATTTATAGGTATCCAGTTTTCTTGATTACAGTTTGTTTAAATCTCTAATACTTAATAGAAATGTTAGATATTCTCTTTGCATGAATTTAAATTATATTTTAATGTTTTCTTCAAGAAGAAGTGACATTTGGCGGCAAATGATAGCAGAGAGAATCAATCAAAAATGGGGATGAGTAGTAAGTAGTAGTAGCAGTAGTACTAGGGTTACTGGTCCCCCTACTCCAATATCAGCCAGGCCAGCTGCAATTTCCAGTGCATTTAAGATTTGCCGCACGTGCTACCCTCCTCCTTCTTCTTCTTCAATCTTTCCTCTTTTTCCCATACATAGCACTTTGTTTCTGCACCATTAATTGTTACTGCAACTCTGATGTGTACGGTATTGATTCAAAAGAAAACTCTGAATTTCTACACAGTTCACTATTCAGATCTCTTTCTCTTTCTAAATGTTTTTACTTGGTCTAAACTTTTAGAGTTTACATTTTTACTTATTCGTATTGCATACATAAGAGCATTCAGTCATCAATGTGTAAATTATACATATATGAATAAATGTATATAGTATTTGGTTATTGTGCTGTAGTCGTAGAATGCTATTTTTTAGTAATTTAATTTAAAATAATAAAAATTTCAGATGAGACGGAACTCGAAGTTGCATCGGAAGGAAAAATATAATTTTTGAATGACAGACGGAAGATCATATTGCATCGAAGGAGAAAAAAAAAATTAAAAAAACCAAAAAATAACCGTTGATTAATGAAGAGCCGTTGGATATAGATTGGAAAATAAAAAATAGCCGTTGAATTAATGAAGATGGGCAAATAGGTTATTCAAATTTTATTATTATCTTTTTTTTAAAAATCCAACAGACGCAACTTCTTGTTGCGTCCGAGGAATCCGCTAGGAGGGATGCAACATCAAGTTGCGTCCGAGGGATTTTTTCAATTTTCGTTTTTTTTATTTGAGAAAATTAATTTCTTTTTAGAGCGATGAAACTCGAAGGTGCGTCCGATGATTTAAAAATAATATTTTTTTGAGTGACGAAACATGAAGTTGCGTCCAATATAATATACATATATAATTCTTATATCCTCTCTCATATATAGCATACTACTATAGTAGAATATGCATAATATGCATATTTAGCAGATGACTACAGCAATTTTTTTGACAAAACATACATAATATGCATATACAGCAGCTCTAATGGCTTTGATTTTAGTTCTATTTTCTTTTTTTCCCCTACCCTAACCGACAGTACAAGAGTATTGAATATTTCTTAAACTGTTGGGTATTTCTTACCTCACTATTTACGTAAGCATGCTTTAATTAAAGGAAACCAAACTCTCTAATTCTCCCTCTCTTTCTTTCTTTCTCAGGTCTGATACATACACTCGCTAGTTTTTTATTGAATATTTTATGAATGATATATTAAAGTAGAGATATGCATTGTATATGAAAGGTCCCTTTCCACTTTAATTAAAATACTTTGCTTTGCCCCATACTACATCACAAGCTCTACAGTATACTTTGCTCCCTATCGTCTTTCCCATTCTCTCACACCCACTTACACACGAAACTAAGAGCATCGGAGTCGTTTGGCTATTTACCCGAAATTAAATAAAAAATTAAAAAATGTCTGCTGTAGTTATTGGCTATATATTGAAAATTTAGATTTTAGATCAACAGCGATTTGCTACATTTGACAGAAGATATAGGATTTTCTAAAAAACAGCCAATGAAATATGATCTTTCGTCGGTTTAACCCGACGAAAGATCAACTTTCGTTGATCTTTCGTCCCCATGAAAAAAATTTGACGAAAAGCATGGGACGAGGGATGATTTCCCGTTCCCGTTTTTTTAAAAAAAGGACAGGAAATCCCTTCGATTTTTTTTCTTTAAAAACAAATTTTGTGAGACGGGAAATGATTTCCCATCTTTTTTATTATTAAAAAAATCAATAGATGATAAATCATACATCGTCCGTTCAACTTCTAATTTCAATTTTTTTTTGGAAGAGAAATTATCTCGATTTTAAATTTTCAAAACCCAAAATTTGGGTTTGAACGACTGCATGCACAAACCCAAAATTCATATTTCTATATGCCAAATACCCAAAATTTGGCATTGAACGACTACAGATGCTCTAAGAGTCTAAGACATTCTCTAACCACGCTAGTCATCTCTTATTTTTAGTCAAAATAACATATTTAGAGAGAAAAATCTGCTCCAACAGAACACGCCAAACCACTTGCTAAATAAATATCTCAGATCTAATCGCCAGATCTGGCGAGTTTGTATCTGTAGCCAAACTTTCCTTCCGCTCTTTTCCCATCTCAAAACCCAATAATAATAATAATAATAATAATAATAATCATCATCAAACCCACGCAATCTGGTGAAATCGCGATCTGAAGAATTGGGCTTTCATCGCGATATGAAGAATCGCGAAATGGCGAAATCACGAAATCGCGGTCTGAAGAATCATGAAATGGCAAAATCGTGCTATGAAGAATCGCGAGAAATCAGGAAATCATTTTTTCTTTTTCTTTTTGCTTTAAAACTAGTGCTTAGTTTTTTGTTTGTCTATTTGGGCTTTAATTGTTTATTAGTTGCTTACCATTTTTCTTGAACTTTAACGGATTAATCGTAAATAAAAATAAAAATATTTATTGCTAGCTAAAATAACTAGTATGGTTGGAGCGGAGATTTTTTTCGCTAGCCAAATTATCCAATTGTTCTCTATTTTTTCTATTCTAGCGAGACAAAATGACTAGCATAGTTGAAGATGCTCTAACACCCAATTAGAGAGAGAGATAAAGAGAGTTATCATCAAGTTATGTAATCATATGGTCCTCTTTTTAAGAATATTTATCAAAATAACCTAGTTCCAAAAATTTGTACCCTTATGATATAGTTTTCAATTAAAATTCTACAATACTTTTCTATAAAATTTTCTATAGTATGTGTGACCTTTTGTTAAATACTTTAGGTTTTTGAGTTTTAAGATAATTTCAATTTTATATATTGAATATTTTGTTTTTGTTTTATTCCACAGTGTATAAATTTGTGTTTAATTTGTAAAAAATTAAGTGAGAGTTACTTACTCTGAACCAGGCTCTGATATCAACTAGGTGCGAGGTGTGAAATATTTGTGATTGCCGGTAGAAGAGAAACAAAAGAGTATCAAAAACTTTACAAACGACATCTTTCTGTAAAATACTATTCTTGAAAATAACATACATTATCATTCTCCAGTATATTAAAATAATCAAGCATAACTTCAAAATCTCTCATAGCTTCTGATTCGATTTCTGATAGTTCACTATCACTATCATAATGGGGGGGGGGGGGGGGGGGGGGGGGAGGGGGGGGCTTCGGGTTCTTCCATATGTTCATTTCCTTCCTCTATGTGTCTGTGTTTCTTCAAGATATTGCATACATGCTGTTGTAGAACTCCATATATAACTGTTAAATTCTCCATTTTCATAAAAAAAATAAAGATCTTTCATGGAAAGTTAGGTCATCAATTATTTAGACATTTATATTACTAATTTGTCTAGGATTAATTTAATTTATTGTTATAATTATTACACGTAGTAGGCTAAAGAAAAATAATTTAAACTCATAAAATAAACTAAGTTTGTTAATCTTTGAGGATAATAAATATAAAAAACCAATATTCTATCACTTCCTTGATAGTTAGTCATTAATTCATAAATTAATTCATGATTAAAACTATTATTATTATTCATTATTGTTTTTAGTGATCATGTGGATTTAAAACAAAGTATGAAATCAAGAGTATGAAGAGATTTCTAAGGATACCATTATTCAAACAAAAGGGCCCAACATGCTTCCGGCCTAACTAAGCCTCTTTGAGCTACTGTATACCAATTACTACCAGTGGATAAAATACATCAGATATGTACTTCAATTTCAGTACTCTTTTTACGTTCCTCCCATCTCAGGACTACTATGCTCTTCAAGAGAGCTTCATCCAAGGCATACGTCTGCAACAACTAGTAGAACTTCAGTACATGCAACCATAACCTAGCACATTTCCTTCTACTAGGTGTACAGTTTAACTATAGAAGGAACCAAATGGGTCTTTGGCAAGATCCTTCAGGCAAAGAAATTAGTTACTCATACCTTATATTGAACAAGAGCTGATTGAAAGATAATCCTTATTCATTCGAGACTTCTTATAGACCAAACTTACTAAACTCCTTTTACAAGATTATATGGAATTTTCTCCTCCTAAGTTGTTTGTCATCTTTCTTACTAAGCCTGTCCTTTTATAGACGAATGAATGACTTAACATTATTGAGTTCTTACATCAGTCATTACATCAGTTTCAATTATTGCTCAAGTTGTGTCATGGCTTATATCATTGAGATAAGTTTGTCACCGCATACATCAGTGTAGACTATTCTAAAAAAAGAGGTATCTCCTGGCCGACATCTTCACATGCTCCACATTTATGCTGGTGCTCTATCTTCATCAAGCTACAATAATATTCAGTTGTTTGTTTTGTTATTGTCATTGTTCCTGTAAATAGTATTTGCTACCACCTGTCAAAGAGCTCATGTTTATCTTGTGGTTGTTTTATCTTTGCTATATTGTACATTATTATTTTTTTGGGTCTGGACTGTCACAGATTCATATATTATTGTCTCTTAACTTTATGTCTTTTAGTTCACAATACATACTTTTGAATCCCATTGTCCTTTATGTGATTAGCTTATCAAATTCTTCAGCTTTGTATGACACAATGTTAGATGTTCCATGTATTATTTGGGTGGTCATCCCTATTTTTATAACATATTCTGTTGGAAGTCTTCATTTTCTTCAAGATACTTAAGGATTGCTGAATACATTCTAACATATATATTATTGAGGCATTTGTAAGACCAAATTAACTCTTGGCGGCCTTATATATTTCTCTTGGAAATTGGAGAAGTTCTTCATATTTTTTGGACAGATAGATACAATAAATAAGTCATATTTCAAATAGTGCTCTCATTGTTCTTGGATTGTCTCCTGGGAGGTTGGTGACTTTGTTCATATGCTGCTAAGATATAGTTTTGACGATGTAATGCCCCTGCCCAAAACTCAGACAATTTATACAATTTATTAACTAACTTATTTATTATTTAGTACAACTGCCCACCATAGGTTAGGGTTGACAAACGGGTCGACCGGACCGGGTTGGGTCGAACCCGTCCGGGTTGGAACCCAATTAGGACGGGTTCGGGTAGGGTCCTAGTGGCAACCGGACCGGGCCGGGCCGGGTCGGAAATGCAAAAAGTTGACCGCTCAACCCGTGAACCCATTCGGGTCAAACCCGGGTCGGATCGGGTCGGGTCGCGGGTTGGGCCCGTCTAAAATTTTTTTTTACTTTAAAAAAATGTAATTTTAATAATAATAAAAAAATTTAATAATAATAATAGAATCAAAGAGTGAAATTGCCAAAAAAAAGTATATATTATTAATATGATTTCAACTTATACAAGTTTCCCTATTTGTAATAAGAAATAAAGATTTTCTACAAATTTGTTTTATACAATAACAAATTTCTTCGATACAATTTCTATTTTCTTAAATTATCCTAATTTTTTATAACAAACAAAGATTTTATACAATTTTTTTATACATTTACGATTGTTTTCAATTGTTGATCTTCAATTTGTTGTTGTTGTTGTTGGTCTTCAATTCTTTATTTTGGTTGCTATTGTTGTTGTTGTTGTTCTGGCAAGTTGCTTCCACTTGTAGACGTGTCAAACCCTTTTCCTTGAGTCCTATCTTCATTCTTCGGCCAGTCGTCCGTGCAGACGAGCATCTCCAACGATTGGGGCTTCAAACAATTCCTGTAATTGGTTAGAACCCTGCCACTTGTAGAAAATACACTTTTTAAAGCAATTATAGAGACATGAGGAATTAGTAGATCTTTAGCCATATATTTAAGAATACTATAAGTATGTTCATGGTCTTTCCACCATTGTAAAATATCTAGTGAAGAAGTAAGACTTTCAAAATCTTGTTGATTATACCAATGTAATTCATTTGGTTGATTAGTCCTAGGTTTTTTTGATTGAATTCGTGTAAGTAAATTAAATATGACATCATCTAATTTACTCTTACCCTTACATTTAGAAGTAGTAGAAGAAGAACTAACTAAAGAAGTTCGTACTACTAGATACAAAACTTCTATCATAATAATCATACAAGTTATTTAATGTCGATTCAAATTTAACTAAAAATATTCTGCAATCAATTTCAGATTCATCTTCCCCAAGTAAACTAAAAAACATTTCAATCAAAATCTTCGTACCTTCTAATTTGATACGAGGATCCATCAAAGTAGCAATATAATACAACATAGGAGGAGGATTAAAATACTTCAAAATTTTGGTGTATGCAGGTTTCACAATATGACCAATAAAAGCAGCATCGATCATTTCTTTGAAAGTTTGCATCATAGTAACTATTGAAATAAAAATGTTACTAGAAGTAGATTCATAAGATTTTGAAAATTTGAAATTTTCAGTTTTAAAAGATTATTAAAATTTCAATAAAGATTCGGCATAAAACCAAGCTTGGGGAGTCATTTCAAAATTTGGCATTTTTTTTGAAATACAAAAATTATTTATACATTTTTTATATTCAGTAACAACATGTAGCAAATCAAAAGTAGAGTTCCATCGGTGTTTAACATCCTTTGAAAATTTTCTAACATGTACATTTTTAGCCTACTCCAAGCTTTCCATTCTTGGAATATGGTGCCACTTAATGAAATAAAATGTACACAAATTCTAATGTTAACTATATATGGTTCGGCTATTTTTAATGCATCTTGAATACATAAATTTAAAATATAACATGCACATCTAACATAAAAAATATTGTCAGATGGAGGGTTTAATGCGACTTTTAATATACTAATTGATGCATTGTTGTTAGATGCATTATCAAAACTTATACACATAATTTTATCACAAATATGAAAAACTTCACAAATTTCTAAAATACGATTTGCAATTTCAATACCACTATGGGAATAGGGCAATGCGACAAGTGATATGATCATTTTTTGAATAATCCAATCACTGTCGATCCAATGACAAGTTATTTTCATCATTGAAATATTGTTACAACCCGTCCAACAATCGAAAGTTAAAGAAACTCTACAAGTTAAACTCCATAAAATGACAATCAGGCTTCTCTCATTTTATTGTACATTTTAAAACAATCAGATATGCAAGTAATCCTAGGAATTCTTTTAAAATGGGGGTTTAATGCGGTTTAATTAAAAGTTTCTAAGTCCCTACTCTCGGAATAGAAAAATGGTCACTCTTCCTTGATTACTAGTCGGGCCATTTCCCGACAAACAAGTTCGGAATCATAAGAATGGCTATCAACTACACCGGTCCTAGGGTGAATTTTTTGTTGACCGGGTAGGACTACAAGAAGTTCTTCGTGTACATTTTGAATGTGTCTTCTTATTGTACCCGGCCCCTCACCCCTCTTTCATTTGTATGGCTTCGAACATGTTTTACAAACTTTTATACCTATACCTGGATTTTCTTCGTCCGGAATATAATCATAAAATTTGTGCCAATCACTAGTTTTCCCTCTAGTTTTCCTACTACTAGCTGGTTGAGTTGTTTCGGTTGCCTGTATTTGTGGTTCTTCTTCTATGTCTATGTCTCCTACAAACTCATCGTGTGTACCAATGTGTTGGGTCATATGATACTCTTTGGCGGGCTCATTTTGTGAAACAATTGGAGGCATGCGAGAAGTGCCGGTGAAATCTTGTCCACTTTGGCTACGGCCGCTACCTCATGATCTAGACATGTTGATATAGTATTGTATGTGAAAAAATTAAATACAATCTAGGCGAGATAAGTTTAAAAAAAGTCTAGAAAACAATAAGATGGTTGTGAGAGAGAAGATCAAAAAATCAACAAACAAATATGATAAAAAAAAATTATAACTACAAAAAATTATCAAGACAATAAGAGGATTGTAAAATTTTGATACCGTACTTCACGGATAGTCGTATATAAAATGAGAGTGAAAATAAAAGTAGAAGTAGAAGTCCAGACTCGTATATAGATAGAAAGAGAGATTCTTTGTTGGAGCCGTGGAGGAGTTGAAGACTTGAAGACGTAGTTGAATGTTGAATTCAATACGATCGGAATTTGTCGTTTGATCGTTTCTATGTTGCTAGCTTCTTTGTTCATAAAATTTGGAATGAATTGAGATTGAATTGAGTAGTAGTAGTAGAAAGAGTAAGAAAGTAAGGTGTGAAAATTTTAATTTAGGTTTAAGGGGTATTTAAAGGGAAAAAAAACAAAAACAAAAAACAAAAAAACCCCAGCTATAACAGCCGTTAGACCCGGGTTCTACCGTTGGACCGCGCGGGTCGAACATTTGACCCGTACGAGTCTAACGGTTCGAAACCCGCGGGTCGACCCGTGGGTTGGCGAGCAGGTTTCGCACTGTTCACCGGGTTTACGGGCTGGGTTCGACGGGTTCAAATCCGTTCTTCAACGACCTGGGTCGACCTGCTTATACTCGCGGGTTCGACCCGGACCCGAACCAACTTCTAACGGGTCAGGTTTGGCGAGCGAGTTGCGGGCGGGTCGTGGGTCAGCCCGACATGGTTGCCATCCCTGCTATAGGCTGCCTCTCAAAAGGTGATTAACTAGATTGGTGACTCTTGATCATAGACATTGTTATTTGTTAATATTTAATCTCTTGCAATACCCGATATGGGACAAATTCTCACACCCTCTCTCCTCTTCTCCCGTGAGCACAGTGTAACGCCCCAAATTCCAAATAGGACCGAATTTGATATTCCATAGGATCTTTACACTTCACTTCATACAATTTTACAAAGAATTTGAACTTTTTATAATACAACAGAGTCTTTTAGAATTATTTACACAGCGGAAGGTACAATAAAGTACAATAAAGAAAAATAACTTTGAAATAAATCAACAACAGAAAATCAACTTTATATCTTCATAAAAATTCATCTCCTGCATATAAAACTGTGGGCACGTCAGTTACTTACAACTGATAGAAATGTTATACTCGACCATCCTCTCTATGCCGTAAATATAACGATCTCAACACTTTAACAAATCACAAAACTTGATTGTAAATGAAGTATTAAAATGTGACTACACTAAACATGTAAGTGTATGCAATGCCTTAATGCCTAATGCTAATATTTTACACTAAGATGACACTCATGTATACTTGCTCGGATTCTATGCATCCCATACTACATAGGTCCGAGGGCAAGCACCTACGTACTCCATATTAAAAGGGTCGATCCCTCGCCATAAAATCTTCCCAATAATAAAGTAAGGTTTGGACATTCCGCGAGTACGGATCCCAGTCCCAGAGTACACTACCGGACTGTTATACAGACTCCTCGTGATGCGAATCTCCCGCAAGTGCCCCTCTAGCCCCGGTATATGTATAAACACTGGAGTACGGCAAACTATCCGCCCGACTACGTATAGTCCCTGATTTAAAATAAAAGCTCGTCTCCATCGAAGAAATCTCAGTTCCAGAGTACACTGCCCGACTGGGTCTATAGTCCCGAAGTACATCGCCCAACTATATAGAGTACCCCACTTATATTTGTCCAGGTTTACTACATCTTCTCTTAGTGCCTAGTTCTTAAGTTCAAGACATGAATAAATTATTATCCCTAGAGTTAGTTTTACCCCCTACCGGACTTAATCACAAATACCGAGATAGCTCCATGGCCATATCTCAAAAATATAATTCAATCTTTTAATTCAATAATGCCGGCATCCGAGATCTCACTAAACTCCAGGTCACACCCTTTTAGGTACAAGAATTTATGGGTACTCATACCCTTCAATAATGATGTCTTAAACTCAAATATTCTTATCTTCAACATATATATTCATGATTTGATCAATGTCTCATCTTAGTATTACTCATGATTCATCCATTCATTTACAATTCAAAATAAAACAATATTTCTTTTCATGAACTTAGATTCATCACTTTAAGTCTCATTAGCAATTTAAGCACATATAGCAATTCATATCTTAACCCACATCAAATATTTCTTAAACCAAATAAGAGTATAATCTCTTCAAGAGAAATCACATCACACAACAATATTTTACTATTCTTTACAAAATGAAAGTCTTATTCACAAATAATAAATTTCGAAATCAAATAATTCATTTTTCTATCTCGATTCCATTTTTTACTTCTCGAAATATACATGAAAAATTATGAAACCAAATTTTATAAACTCTAACTCTTTTTAGAGAAATATTAGAATTTTTCCCCAAAATTTATTCACATAAAAAATCACTCAAAAACCCACAAACCCCCAAATAAAACATATAGCGCCATCAGGTTTTGAACCAGGCACCCCTCACCACACATGGCAAGCACCCAAACCCACACCGCAAGCCAATAAACCCATGTGGCTTAACTGTCAATCTGCCAACTCGAAATTACCAAATACACTATTTCGGTTCTCGGATTTATTTAAACAAAAACAAAACAAAAATGGGTCTAACAAGTTTCGATCCCAAGACCTCCCGCATGCTACAGTAGTGCACTGTGGTACATGGCTAGCCAATAAGTCCAAGTGTGATTACTGATATCAAATTACACTAATATGCTTTTGTTCGATCTTCATGTTATTCAATTTTCTTCACAAAACTTGATTTTTCTTTTGATCCAAGACTACAATTATTTCATCTAAACTAAGTTTTTCTTTCAAACAGTAACTCACAAATTTATAATTGATATTTTAAACATTATATCTAAATTTCAATTTATTTGTTCTGTCTAATGAACATAAAATTTCATTTCTTCAATTTATTCAAAAGTTATAATTTTTATCTCTCTGTGTACCAATTTATCTTCAAAAATTTATTTTTACCACAAGGAACAATTTATCATACAATTACATATTTCTACACTTGTAAATTAACAAGCATATGTGTTCATGGCAAATATTCATTTCTTTTTCTCATTTCCAACTAACATGATGACAATTTGTTTCTTAATCAAAACAAAATTTACTATCATTCATGGCACATACAAAAGCATGGATTTGTTCAACATTTATCACATCAAATTTCACATCAAATTTATCTATATTACTCATTTAACATATTAGCATACATTTCCTACATTTAGAAAGCACAAGATCACCCACCTCTTATGAAGACTTGCAAAAGGATGAAGTGACACAACTCCAAAAAAAATCTTAGTGAAACCCCGATTTGTTTCCTCGGATTCAACGTACCAAGAGAAAAGCACCCAAGTCCATTTCGGTAGCAAAGCAACCAGCACCTCCTTCATGACCCGAGACCAACTCAAAGGTACATATATATATATATATATATATATATATATATATATATATATATATATATTAGGATGGTGTGAGTAGGTGGAGAAAATATGGGAGTGTGCTAGATGGGCTTAGTTGGCTTTCGGAAGTGCACAGAGAACCCTCCTTTATTTTTTTTGTTTTCATTTGGCATTGTTGATTAGAAGATGGGGGTGAGAGTTGTATTATAAAGGTTTGATTAAATGTTAACTAATCCACTAACACACTTAATTATCCACTATTCTTAATTGATCACCCCACTAACCAATCAACCCTTCCACTTCCAAAACAGCCAGCCAACTCTCACCTTTTGGTTTTCCTAACTCCCAGCCTCTCTATCTTCCCATAACCTGTTTAGAATCTTTTGGAGTGCACACATACTCTCGAATTAATTATTTAAAAACATAAACTATATATATACATAATATGTACGTAAAGAAATTGTTTAATAATGTTTCATACAATAAAAAAAAATAAACATACGCATTCTCCAAAATTTATTTTGAAAACAGATACGCTCAAATACGTGCACCGAAACAAATACGTGCGTCGCACGTAAAATATCAAAAATACGAAATCGACTTTATCAATGAAAAAATATTGAAATATATTCGAAAATAATATAAGAAAGTATATTTATTAATTTTATATATTCCACAATGTAATTGCTACGTATATAGAAACACATGCATTACACGTATAAAATTATTTTAATCAAAAATAGGGAAAATAAATTTCTGTTTATAAAAATAGATTTAAATACCTAAAATAAATAATTTAACCACATAGAAAATATTACATGTAGCGGTGGAAACTCATAATCGATACATGCATCAAAAACACGTAAAAATATGTAAAAAATGTACAGATTGAAATTTAATATTTTCATTGATTTAAATAGGATAAAACATACGGGGAATGCATAAATAGTCAGAAATCACAATACATAATAAAAACACGTTACAAGTATTACCGGTAACAGTACAAAATACACGTGCATAACACATAAGGGCAAAATTGTCATTTCCATTTTTGTGGGGTGTTACACTCTCCCCCCTTAGAATAGTTCCGTTCCCGGAACTCGCTATGGTAAAGGTTATATTTTGTACACGCCAAAAAAAATATCTTATTGTCTATAGAAAACTGTAAACATCCAGAAAATAAATGTAGTACAAAAATAAGCAATGAGGGAAAAACAAAGCAAACTCTACATAAGAAAACTATGAGTATCAAAATTTTATAAGAATGGAACAATAAAATTAGAAAAATAGAATAAGAAAATAAATGTGACAAAAGATAGGATAGATTGAGAGAAATTTTCATACAAAAAAAAATATTAGATGAACCACTGGATAAAAGAAAAAATCAATTAAGTCATTAATTTGTGGAATGGTTCGGAAAATAATGCGGTAAAGAAAACATAGTCAATAGATAATTTATAAATAAATTTAGAAATCAAAATTTTATCAATGTAATAAGCTATAGAAAATCACAAACTGAATTGGTACTGTATGACCAAAATTGAATAAGCAATTTAAATGAAAACTATTGGATAACAGTCTGAAAAATAAACGTGTGTGAATTTCAGTTAAAAGTATTGACAACATAAAATAATTTCGTATACCAATTAACATCATAAAATAATTTGTAAGGCAAATATGATAATTATACATACTGATATGGCTAAAATAGGGGTTTAATCAAGACCGTCCGAATTGGGCACGAATCCTGAAGTTCAGGGGTAAAACGGTAATTTTTCCTACAAAACGGGTCTGAAACAGGTAATGGGTCTCCTTCTCACTGATCCAATAACCTGCGAACGGATCCACCTCAACTGGGTGCGGGTTTCAACCCGCAACAAACCCGGTCCAGCGGGATAGAATTAGGATTTCTGATTAATATTAATCAACGGCCCTGATTCATATCTATCCTCTCACTGGGGATTAGGGATTACATTCCTTATCTGTATACACAGGAATTACATGCCTAATCTGTTCCCTAAGATGCCTATAAATACCCCCCACCCATCTACATTAAGAGGTAATCAATCTTTCACCAGTTTTTACGCTCTTTCATAGTCTGCCAGATTACTAACTTGAGCGTCGGAGGGTGCGTCGCCGGGAACAACCCCGGTGTCTCGTACTTTTTGCAGGTGCACGGCGGGAACGACGATCGACGCCCGGCGGAACAGGTACACAGGTTTTCTATTCAGTTTCCCTAAGAATCCACAAATTCATCTGTTTGCCCCCACACCAAATTTAGCGGCAACAGATTGGCATCGTCTGTGGGAAACTAACGAATAGGAACCTCTCCTCTTCCCCGAAAACAGGTTTTCTCCAGCCATGCCACCTCGAAAAGTCAGATCAAGGGGGTCCAACCGAGGACCCAACCCTGATCAGCAGCAAGAAGTTCCCAACAATCCTGCTCAACAACAAGAGCAGCTTCCCCCTACGGTGGAAGACCCGCTCCAACAGAACCTTCCCCCTCCTGATCCAAAGGGTCCTAACCCTCAGAAACAACCCCTTCATCAAGAACAGGTCTCTATCCGCAATGCCTCCACTGACTCTATGGCCTCCCATCACCCCCGAGCCTCTGGTCGCCACAATACAGCCCCTAACCGCCAGAAAGAGGATGATCTCCGCCGCCATCTGGAAGAAAAACGGGTCCGAGAGGGAGCCTCCCGCCAACACTATCCGGGCGAGCGGTCTCCTCGCCACCGGTACCACAGGTCCCCCGCCCGCAGAGGGAGGAAGGAGTCCCCCGATCAATACCGAAGAAGGCACTCTCCCGCAGGTCGGCAACAGCCCAGGAACAATGAGGCGCCAATCACCCGTGCCGAGTTCCAGCAGTTCCAAGCGACCGTCCTGCAGGCTCTCAACCTTCGTCAAAATCCTAATGAGCCGAAGGTGCCATCCCCTCCTCCAGTCCGAAGCCCTCACCGACGGTCCCCATCTCCTCATCCTGCTCTTAGCAACTCCTGGCGTACCCCAAGTCCTCGCCGCTCCCAAAGTTACCATCGCCGCAACCCTCGTTCTCCCTCATACGAAGACGAGTCTCGTGGCTAGACAGATTACCGTCGGAGAGATGACACCATGAACCGCCGTCTTCATGAAGTAGAAAGACGCCTGGGTCAGATAAACCGAGAAGAAGAGCTCAGGGGGAGGACCCTACGTCCTAGCCGACCCCCTTTCTCCCGAACCATAGTGGACGCACCTGTCCCGTTCGGCTTCAAACCTCCCCAATTTGAGACATACACCGGGGAAACCGATCCAGTTGACCACATTGAAAGTGTTAAGACCCTGATGCTCCTACATCAAGCTTCCGATACCCTCCTCTGCAAAACCTTCCCCGCAACTCTCAAAGGACCGGCCCGAGAGTGGTACTCTCGTCTCGCCCCCTCCTCGATATTCTCCTTCGAACAGTTCGAAACCCTCTTCGTCACACATTTCGTAAGCAGCCGAAGGGCCGAGAAGACGAGCATCTCCCTATTGCACCTCCACCAAAAGAAGGGGGAAAAATTGAGAGACTACGTGAAGAGGTTCACGGCCGAGGCCAGATCCATAGCATCCCTCGACCAGTCGGTCGCTACGGTAGCATTTCAATCCAATGTCCTCAATTCCAACCTCCGCTCCTCCCTCGCCAAGAAACCACCACATGACTTTTCCGACCTTCTCCTTCGCACTAAAAAGTATATCCGGGCCGAAGAGGCCGAGCAACAACCCAACTGGGAGGGGTCTACCTCCGGGTTTAAGAGGAAGGGGACGGAAGAAGAAGGAGCCAAGAAGCTCCAGAAAGATAATGCCGGCCAGCGCCGACCTCCTCCTAGATTTGAGAAGTTCACTCCCCTCACCACTAACATCTCCGCCATCTTCATGGAAGTTGAAAAAGAAGGGATCCTGCCTCCAGCTCCGAGGATGAATACTCCCGCCAAAAGAAGAGATAAAGAGAAATGGTGCCGCTATCACCGGGATCATGGGCATGACACCAACGACTGCCGTGCGCTGAGAAATGAGATCGAAGCCCTAATCCAGAGGGGGCAGCTGGCAAAATTTGTAAAAAAGGACCGAGCAGAACTTCCACCCCAGCCTCGGGGGGCTAACAAGCGTCCGGAACGAGAAGAGACGCCAGACTTTGAGGAAGAGCGAGTCCTCCACCTCATCCATGGGGGTCCAATGGGGGGCTCCTCGAACTCCTCTCGAAAAGCATTTATCAGGAAGTCAACTCAGTCCGAACCACCCCTCCTCCCAAAGGCCTCGGAGTGCCCGTCACCTTCTCTGATGAAGATCTCGAGGGTGTCCGCACCCCTCATTGTGACGCACTAGTCATCAGTCTACACATGGCCAATTTCAAAGTGGAGAGGATCTTAGTAGATAACGGCAGCTCCGTCAACATCCTCTTCCTCGACGCTTTTAAGGGCCTGAAGCTCTCCCGAGACAGACTCAAGCCCGCCGGCTACACACTCCATGGGTTCACAGGAGTGCCGGTGACTATTGAAGGGGTGATTACCCTCGATGTCACAGCTGGCAAAACTCCTACTACCCGCACGGAGTCGATGGATTTCATGGTCGTAGATGTCCCAGCAGCCTACAATATCATTTTGGGTCGGCCCGGTCTAGCCGCCCTTGAAGCCGTCCCTTCTGCCTATCATCTCAAAATGAAATTCCCCACTCGGGCCGGAGTAGGAGAAGTAAGGGGCAATCAGGAGCAGGCCCGCAAGTGTTATATGACCTCTACCCTCGGACCCGTCCTCTCTTTAGAAACATTGGAAATTCCCCAAGATGCCGCTCGGCCGACTTCCCAGCCGACGGACGAGTTGGAGGAGGTGCTCTTCTCAGAGCAAGAGCCGACCCACAAGTTCTTCGTTAGCAAGACCCTACCGTCCGCCCTCTACTCAGATATCGTAAAATGCATCCGGAGCAATCAAGACCTCTTCGCATGGTCAGCTGCAGACATGCCCGGTATCTCCGAGGAACTCTTGGTCCACCGCCTGAGTGTTGATCCGGGGTCCAAACCGGTTCAGCAGAAGAGGCGCAAGTTCGCCCCCGAGCGTCAGCTCGCTATAAAAGAGGAGGTGGACAAGCTGTTGAAGGCCCGATTCATACAGGAGGTAAATTACCCTGAATGGTTGTCAAACGTAGTAATGGTAAAGAAGTCCAACGGGACGTGGAGAATTTGTATTGATTTCACCGACCTCAACAAGGCCTGCCCCAAAGATTCCTTCCCTCTGCCGAGCATCGACACTCTGATTGACGCAACCTCGGGACATGAGCTCCTCAGCTTCATGGATGCTTTCTCGGGTTACAATCAGATAAGAATGTTCCCCCCGGATATCCCAAAGACATCTTTTGTAACCGACCAAGGCCTTTATTGCTACAGAGTCATGCCATTTGGCCTAAAGAATATAGGGGCGACATACCAA
Organism: Hemerocallis citrina; assembly: GCA_017893485.1. Taxonomy (NCBI): domain Eukaryota; kingdom Viridiplantae; phylum Streptophyta; class Magnoliopsida; order Asparagales; family Asphodelaceae; genus Hemerocallis; species Hemerocallis citrina. The sequence goes on along the minus strand of CM030358.1, from coordinate 217,992,604 downwards.
CGCCTCGTCAACAAGGTTTTCCAGGCCCAGATCGGCCGGAACATGGAAGTGTACGTCGATGACATGCTTGTGAAAAGCATTCGAGGCGTTGATCATGTGGCTGACCTCCAAGAAGCATTTGATGTTTTAAGAAAGCACAATATGAGGCTCAACCCGAACAAGTGTGCGTTCGGCGTCTCATCAGGGAAATTCCTCGGCTTTATGGTTAGCCAACGAGGAATAGAAGCAAATCCGGAAAAGATCAAGGCCATATTGGACATGGCCCCTCCTAGAAATGTCAAGGAAGTTCAAAGGTTGACTGGTCGCCTAGCTGCCATCGGGCGCTTTCTGTCGAAGTCCGGGGAGAAGTGCCTCCCGTTCTTCAAGGCCCTCAGGGGGGCTAAAGGATTTGAGTGGGGGCAGCAGCAACAAAGCTCATTCGACCAGCTTAAAGCATACCTCGTCAATCCACCTCTTCTCAGCAAACCTATACCTGGCGAACCGCTCTACCTCTACCTGGCAGCTTCCGAACAGACGCTTAGTACAGTCTTAGTCAGAAAAGAAGAAAGGGCTCAGAAGCCCATTTACTATGTCAGCAAAGTGCTTCGGGACGCCGAGCTCCGGTACCCGAAGATTGAGAAAGTAGCCTATGCCCTGGTAATGGCCGCGAGAAAGCTTCGACCCTACTTTCAGTCCCATTCGGTGGTCGTCCTTACCGACCAGCCGCTGAAACAGGTCCTTCACAAGCCCGAGACGTCCGGTCGCCTTATGAAGTGGTCAATCGAGCTGAACCAACATGATATAACATATCAGCCTCGGACCGCAATCAAGGCACAGGCACTGGCCGAATTCATAGTCGAAACCACCATCCCCGACTCTAGCCAAGCAATAAAGGGACCACCCGTCTGGTCGGTCTATGTCGACGGGTCTTCTTGTAATGAAGGAAGTGGGGCAGGGGTCATTCTGGCAGGCCCAGATGACTTCATCCTCCAATACTCCCTCCGTCTAAACTTCAAAGCCTCGAACAACGAAGCCGAATACGAGGCGCTCATAGCCGGCCTTGGAATGGCCCGAAATGCAGGGGCACAACGCCTGCGGATCTTCAGCGACTCTCAGTTGGTCGTCAATCAGGTCCTCGGCGAATATGAAGCCCGTGATGACAGGATGGTTAAGTACTTGGCTAAAGTGAAAAGCCTCATGGCGCTGTTCGAGGAGGCCCTCATCCTTAGAATCCCCAGAGAAGAGAATGCTCAGGCCGACGCCCTATCCAAATTAGCCTCCTCTTCCCTTCAAGGCCTCGAACAAACTGTTCTAATAGAAGTCCTCCTGAAGCCGAGCATAGAGGATGATGCGCTCGACTCCGTTGAAACACTGCCAGTCCTCCTCGAAGACAATTGGATGAAGCCCCTCGTCGAGTTTCTAAGAGACGGACTCCTCCCCCAGGATCCGAAGGAGGCACGAAGGATAAGAACCTGAGCCGAGCGTTATGTATTAATCGAAGGCATTCTGTATAAACGCTCCTTCACCCAGGTGGACGGTCGGCCCTACCTAAGGTGCCTCTCCCCCCGGCAAGCTGACTACGCCCTGCAAGAACTCCATGAGGGCATTGGCGGGGCTCATTCTGGCTCCAGAGCCCTAGCACGCAAAGTGTTGAACTATGGGTATTATTGGCCCACTCTCCTACGGGACGCCGAACAACACGTTCGGCAATGCAGCTCCTGCCAGAAATACTCCGACATCCGACGCCTCCCACAAGCACCACTCACCTCCCTATCAAGTCCGATCCCCTTCGCAATGTGGGGGATGGATTTACTAGGACCGTTTCTGCCAGCTCCCGGACAGCTAAAGTTTCTAGTTGTGGCAGTCGACTATTTCTCGAAATGGATAGAGGCCGAGCCCCTGGCAACAATCACCGAGCATAGGGTCGTCCAATTCTTCTGGAAAAATGTAATCTGCCGATTCGGCGTTCCTCGGGTCATAGTTACAGATAACGGAACGCAGTTCGCTGGGGCTACCTTCCGAGCCTTATGTGAGGACCTCGCCATACAACACCGCTTCTCCTCCGTCTCTCATCCCCAGTCAAATGGCCAGGCCGAGAATGCCAACCGACAGATCCTCTCCGGCATCAAGAAGAGACTAGACAAGTGCTCCAAGGGCTTGTGGGTCGATCAGCTGCCCAATGTGTTATGGAATTACCGCACCACGAAGCGGACCCCAACAGGCGAGAGTCCGTTTAATCTCACCTATGGGTCCGAGGCCCTCATTCCCCTAGAAGTTGGGATACCCTCTCCTCGTTTGATAGCCTTTGAAGAAGAGCAGAATGCCAGAGAGCTCAGAGCAAGCCTAGACTTGATAGACGAAATCCGAGAAAGAGCTGCTATACGGCAACAAAGTTACCGAAGAAGAATTGAGCTCGCCTACAACAAAAGGGTCCGCCCAACGGACCTCGAAGAAGGGGATCTGGTCCTCCGAAAATTGGCCATCTCGTTCCCCGGACAGAAAAGCAAACTGGCCCCGAATTGGGAGGGACCATACAAAATCTCGAAAGTGATCCGCCCCGGTGCGTACAAGCTAGAAGATCTTGACGGCAGAGAAATTCCCAGGACTTGGAATGCCGACCATCTTTTGAAATACCAAGAGAAGGCAACTACGCCTCTCTAAGTAACTCGAGATGTCGAACCATTCCCTTCCTGTTACTAGTAGTAATTTTTCCTTTATTTTTTCATTGTAATAACGGCTAGCATCTTTAGAAGCAGCCGATCATTGGATATTAATAAATAAAGTTTTTCATATTTTTTATACTGTCGCACCTCTCTGCCTTTAATTCTTTAATCTCACAATGGTTCGGAGTCCAGCACTCGGCTCGACTCTTCTTTCTCGGCTCGCCCATAGACGAGCCGGAAGTAGATCGCCGTTCGAAATTGCTCTGGCAGCCGTTGAATGGATCGGAGTCCAACACTTGGCTCGATTCTACTTCGCAAGTTCGCTCCTAAGCGGACTAGAAGTAGCTCGCCATTCGAAACTGCTCTCACGTCCCTTAAACTAATCTCACAATGGTTCGGAGTCCAGCACTCGGCTCGACTCTTCTTCCTCGGCTCGCCAATCGGCGAGCCAGGAGCAGATCGCCGTTCGAAATTGCTCCTGCAGCCGTTGAATGGATCGGAGTCCAACACTTGGCTCGATTCTACTTCGCAAGTTCGCTCCTAAGCGGACTAGAAGTAGCTCGCCATTCGAAACTGCTCTCACATCCCTTAAACTAATCTCACAATGGTTCGGAGTCCAGCACTCGGCTCGACTCTTCTTCCTCGGCTCGCCCATAGGCGAGCCAGGAGCAGATCGCCGTTCGAAATTGCTCCCGCATCCGTTGAATGGTTCGGAGTCCAACACTTGGCTCGATTCTACTTCGCAGGTTCGCTCCTAAGCGGACTAGAAGTAGCTCGCCATTCGGAACTGCTCCTGCATCCCTTAAACTAACCTCACGATGGTTCGGAGTCCAGCACTCGGCTCGACTCTTCTTCCTCGGCTCGTCCATAGATGAGCCGGAAGTAGATCGCCATTCGAAATTGCTCCTGCAGCCGTTGAATGGATCGGAGTCCAACACTTGGCTCGATTCTACTTCGCAAGTTCGCTCCTAAGCGGGCTAGAAATAGCTCGCCATTCGGAACTGATCCCACATCCCTTAGACTGATCTAACGATCGGATCTCTTTCATGGCTCGACCCTATCTCCACCGGCTCGTCCTCAAAACGGGCCGGAGTTAGATGGCCATCCCAAACTGCCCCGCGGCTGCCGAGCCGAGCGGACGAGGTACGACCCTCGTATATGGCAAAAAAACCTCCCGAGACGAAACCACCGTCAGATTATCTCAGAAAGTGTGCTAGGGCGTGATGAGCAGATCTTATTCAGCCACGTGTCCACAAAACGACAAGATAGTGTTTTCTTGGAAACTGGACCCGTCTCAAGATTCGTGCAAACATCAGACGACCCTGATCGCTTCACTTCACTCGGCAGAAGTCACCCCGGACTTCAAGCTACGATCAGGCCACGTGGGCACAGTTGAGAAACAACCGCGCCTTAGCAGCCGAACTGAGCCGCACCTGAAGGGACCGGACAAGGTTCAGAAGCGCAGCAAAAGAGAAAGTCCCGAGGCCAAGGTGTTCGGCGATGCGAACACCTGCCTCACGGTTCATTTCGAGCCTACTCTAGTTAGCGCGACTAGAGCACAGATAAGAAGACAACAGAGAACAGTTCGGATAAAACAACTCCAATTCTATTAATAACTTGGACAAAGTTACAAAATGGACAACAACAAAAGCTCGCAAATGGGTTACAACGACAAGACACGACCCGTCTACTACCTCCGAGGAAGAGGTATGCTCCGTTTCAGTGACACTTTAGGTCGGCGCTTCTTGACCTCCGAGCTCGAATCCAGTCCAACGAACCGAGACGCTTCCTCGCCGCTGACCCTAACAGTTGCTCCAACCGAAGCACCGCTTGAAGACACCGCCACACCGCTTTGGGCGTCGGCGGCTGACCTGCCTACGATAGGAGTCCGGCTCGCCGCTTGATAGAACGTAATCCCTCGCTCGATCTCTTCGCGAGTGCACGAGGTGCTCCGGACGTTAGCCCTCACCGGCTGAGGCTTGAGCCGAGCAACTTCTTCCTCCAGTTCGACGATCCGATCCTTCAATATGTCATCCTTTACTATCACCTTAAACCGAGGAAGTTTTGCCGAACCGGGGTACTCGGCGCTGTCGGATATAACGCGGCGCAAATGGGTCACTTCGATACTCTTGTCGACCGTCACCCTCTGCAGCTCTTCCACCTTCTTCACTAAGCCATCTCGTTCGGCCGAAACTCGCGCCAGTTCCTCTTCCTTAGCAGATAGCTCGGCCTCGACTATCCGTAGGTGGTGCAGCTCGACCAAAGCCTCGCTATGCCTAATCTCTAAGTTGTGAAGTATCCTCCTCGTCAAGTGAACCTCATCCTCGAGACGATCCTCCCGAGATCGCTTGAACAACGCGGCTCGACGCTATTCAGCCGAGGTGTTATGAGTCTGCTCAGCAATCTGAAATAAGAAAGAGATAGCATTGAAATACCACACTACCGAGCCCAACACTTAGAAAAATTTCGAAGTCAAAATACTACACTACCGAGCCCAACACTTTGGCAAATTTCAGAGTCAAAATACTTTTCATTCATTAAAAAGCGGTGGCCAGTCCGCAAAAGGCGTTACAATGCTCGGAAGAAAAAACAACAAAAACTACAAAAAGCTTAACGTGGGGATCAGGGGTCCACCTTCTTCGTCGCGTCGACCACGGGCGCATAGACGGATGGCCCCTCGATCCGCTCCTCGACCCGGCCGTCCGCCGCAGGCTCTTCGGCCTCTTCCTCCTCGTCCTCCCCTTCGGCCTCGTCATCCTCGCCCTCCCCCTCACCGCCTGAAGGCGACCCTGGCCATAGGCGGTAGCCGACCCGCTCGAAGCCAGGGATCCATTCTTGCACATGGTCAAGCGCCGTTTGATAAGACCGCTCCATGTTCTCGGCCATGTGCTTCTTCGCCTCGGCCTCGACCTCCTTCTCCACCTCAGCCCTGATCTTCGTCGCCAGGGCCTTCTTCTCCGCCTTCTCTTTGGCCAAGGACTTCGTCGCCACAGCCAGCTCCTCGGCGGCCTTGGCAGACTCCGCCTCGAGGCTCCCCTTGACTTTCTCCAGGTCGGCAACAAGGTCGGCCACCCGGACTTCCAAGGCCTCGGCTCTCCTCTGCTCGGCCTCGAGTTCCTTGACCGCCCGGACCTTCGCCAACCTGTCTTTGTCGCTCGCAGCCCTCAATTCCTTCTCCTGCTCGGCGAATGTCTCGAGGAGATGGCCGAAGTGATAGGTAGCCTGCAAAGACTAACGGTGAGCACGCTAAACAAACCGGGCAGTAAACTTGGAAAAAAACTTAGCAACAGGAAACTTACCGAGACGAGTGACCGAGCCACCTCGTAGGTGTCGTCACCCACCGTCCCCACCTTTAGCGCGGCTCGATCCTTCGGGGTGGCCAAGTGCTTGACGACCTGCACTGACATTTGCGAATTGCCAAGGAACCCGTCATGGTTCTTCACTCGCCAATTCGGCACGAACAGCTGCATGTGCTGCTTGGTCAGAATCTCCTCGGCAGCCTTGGTCAGCGGTGGTGCCTCGATCGACAGCGCCGCGTTTATGTCGAAGGCCCCCTCGATCACGCCAGGGGCCACAGGGGACAAGGGCTCCTCAACAACGACAATCTCCGAGGGCGCCTCAACAGTCGGAGGGGGCGGGGTGATGGTCGAGGCGACAGTGGGTGGCGGAGTCGACGAGGTAGTCGCGGCCGCCCTCTTCCTCTTTCTCCCCCTGGCCAACTTGGACCTGTCGGCCATCATGGAGTTGAAGTCGATCTTCATTGTGTCTGCGTCGAGCCACAAAAAAAAAAGAGACGAGTTAGCGAGTCGAACTAAAAACTTGAAAGAAAAATGAAAACAAATGAGATGTCAGGAGCATACTCGGGTCGATGGGGCTTAGGCCGGACCCGAACAACACCTCCTCCGTCAAATCCCTCCAACTCAACAGCGGAAGGGCCATTATCTTCCTCGCCACCTCCTCCTCGGCCTCGAGCAGTACGGGGTCGGCTCGCGCAAATTTCGGCACCTCCACTTTCCACCGGCTCGGAATGTGCCGAATCGCCTCACCCCTGACTATAAAATACTTCTCCTTCCAACCCTTAATTGAGTCAGGGTTCTCTACAATCTTAACTCCCTTCCTCGGCCCCAAATAGTACCGATACTCCGTCTTATGCTGCCTGTTTATCCGATACATACCTCGGAAGACTGTCAAGTCCGGCTCTACTTCGGCTCTGTGGCACTGAAGCAAAAAGGCGTTCACATGGCGCCACGTGTTCGGCATGAATTGGGACGGTGCAAGGCAGAACCAGCCGAGGATCTCAAGAATGAAGGGGTGCAGCGGGAAACGTAGCCCGGCATGCAAGGAGTCGACGTCGAACATACACATATCCGACGACGGCAACTTGGAGTTCGCTCGCATCCCGGGACCGGGGAGGATCAGCTTGTACTCCGGAGGGATGGCGAAGGCCTTCCTAACCCGAAGTAGGTCCTTCTCGGCCAACAACGAGATGAGCTCGTCGGCTTCGGTGGGAAGGGCCGGGTTAGGTTCCTCGACGATCTTAGACTTCCCATAGATCGCCTTCTCCAGCAGGTCGCCCTTGTACTGCCTGACCCCCGAATGCCCGGACAGGACAGAAGGATATCGTCCCATCTCGGGGGCTTGCTTCGGATTCTCCACAATCACCGCTACTACGGGAGATTGGGTCTCCACCCTCCTCTTCTTCTTCTCCCGCCTCGTCTCGGCTACAGACGGTTCGGCAACCTGTTTTCCCTTTCTCCGAATCTCCGACCTCCTCCTCTCCTCGGCACCATCATCGCCCGAGGACGAGGCCCCACTCCCCGAGTTCACTCGAGACATCTTTAGAAAAATTATTTAGACTAAGTGAACTGACCTTTTGAAGTGACGTTCACGGTCGGAGTGCTCTCGCCGGAAATTGCCTGGCCCACGCGACAGCTAACGGCAACGCCTTGGAGAGAAAATCGCCACTAGCAGAGAACTTAGAGATCGAAAGTGAAAACTTGAGAGTAAAAAGTGAGAAATGAGCTTGAGAGTGAGGGTGAAAGCTTATAACCCCTAACAAGTTGGGCCTCCTTGGGAAACGCGAAAAGCCCACTAAGAAGCCAAAGCGACAAGCGGAAGAGTTACGAAGTTACGAGAAGCAAGAAACTCTTCAAAATACCAAGTCAACGACTCGGCTACCGGTCTGCCGGGCCGAACTATCGAACAACCGAGCTACTACGCTCCTTCAAAACATCCAACTCACCACCTCGGCCAAACAGCCCTGATGCGCCGAGCAGAGGTACCGGGGTACCGACCCTCGTATATGGCAAAAAATCGTCCCGAGGCGAAGTCACCGTCGGATCTCTTCAAAATTCGCGACAGAATCTGATGGACGGTTCAGATCGTGCCACGCCCACAAAACGACAAGATAACGTTTTCTCGTGATCTGAACCCCATCCTCATGATGCGCGCCATGATAAACGGCCCAGATCCGGCCACGTGCATCTTCCGAGACGCCTGCCATCGGCTCGCCCAGCCGAGCTACCGAACAGCTCAGCCGAGCAGCCGAGCTACTGGGCACAGAGGAGTGGAACCTTTAAGAGATACTTCCTTCAATACATCCAACTCAGCACCTCGGCCAAGCAGCCCTGATGCGCCGAGCCGAGGTACCGGGGTACCGACCCTCGTATATGGCAAAAATCGTCCCGAGGCGAAGTCACCGTCAGATCTCTTCAAAATTCGCGACAGAATCTGATGGACGGTTCAGATCGTACCACGCCCACAAAACGACAAGATAACGTTTTCTTGTGATCTGAACCCCATCCTCGTGATGCGCGCCATGATGAACGGCCCAGATCCGGCCACGCGTATCTTCCGAGACGCCTGCCATCGGCTCGCCCAGCCGAGCTACCGAACAGCTCAGCCGAGCAGCCGAGCTACTGGGCACAGAGGAGTGGAACCCTCAAGAGATACTTCCTTCAATACATCCAACTCAGCACCTCGGCCAAGCAGCCCTGATGCGCCGAGCCGAGGTACCGAGGTACCGACCCTCGTATATGGCAAAAAATCGTCCCAAGGCGAAGTCACCGTCGGATCTCTTCAAAATTCGCGACAGAATCTGATGGACGGTTCAGATCGTGCCACGCCCACAAAACGACAAGATAACGTTTTTTCGTGATCTGAACCCCATCCTCGTGATGCGCGCCATGATGAACAGCCCAGATCCGGCCAAGCGTATCTTCCGAGACGCCTGCCATCGGCTCGCCCAGCCGAGCTACCGAACAACTCAGCCGAGCAGCCGAGCTACCGGGCACAGAGGGGTGGAACCCTCAAGAGATACTTCCTTCAAAAACATCCAACTCAGCACCTCGGTCAAACAGCCCTGACGCGCCGAGCCGAGGTGCCGGGGTACCGACCCTCGTATATGGCCAAAAATCGCACCGACCCATATCAGCCGTTGGATCTTATGGAAAAACGTGCTCATCATGATGGACGGCCCAGATTTGGCCACGTCCACTAAACGACAAGATAGCATTTTATAGGGATCCACGCTGAGATGGACGGCCCAGATGACGCCACGTACCTCGGATCCTCCGAACCGAGGCACCGACCCATCTAGCCGGGGAGTCGAGTCGCCGAGCCGAGGTGCCGGGGTACTGACCCTCGTATATGGCAAAAAATCACACCGACCCATATCAGCCGTTGGATCTTGTGAAAACGCGCGCTCGTCGTGATGGACGGCCCAGATTTGGCCACGTCCACTAAACGACAAGATGGCATTTTATGGAGATCCACGCTGAGATGGACGGCCCAGATGATGTCACGTACCTCGGATCATCCGAGTCGAAGCGCTGACCCTCCGAGCCGAGGCGCTGGCCCTCCGAGCCGAGGTGCCGAGGTACCGACCCTCGTATACGGCGAAAAAGCTTGCCGAGGAGCAGGGACCATCTGATCGTTCCGAAGTTCGCGCTCCGCCCTGATCGAGGGCTCAGATGACGCCACGTCATAAATAAATATTAAAAAATCATTTTTTATTTAAATCGTTTTATTTATTTAAAAATTGCGAAAAAATCGCTAAAAATTAGCTAAAAATTCTAGGAAATAATTGAAAATTCGGGGGACATTTTTGAGTCTCCGAACGAACAATTATTGCCTAGAATGTACGGCTATAACCCCCGAACGACTAGCTAACGCATCGCAAAATTAAATAAATAGCCCGAAAAAGTAGACAAAGACCCGATACACCATATTGCTTCAAGAAAGAAGAAGGAATTACCTTACCATCCACTTTGGGATTCAAAAACACCCATTCAGACTTCGATACAACTCCTCTAGCCACCAAAACAGTCAAACTACTACTCAAAGACTGATTCTCCTCAGCCTTTAGGAGTGGGGGGCTCGTGATATGGCTAAAAATAGGGGTTTAATCAAGACCGTCCGAATTGGGCACGAATCCTGAAGTTCAGGGGTAAAACGGTAATTTTTCCTACAAAACGGGTCTAAAACAGGTAATGGGTCTCCTTCTCACAGATCCAATAACCTGCGAACGGATCCACCTCAACTGGGTGCGGGTTTCAACCCGCAACAAACCCGGTCCAGCGGGATAGAATTAGGGTTTCTGATTAATATTAATCAACGGCCCTGATTCATATCTATCCTCTCACTGGGGATTAGGGATTACATTCCTTATCTGTATACACAGGAATTACATGCCTAATCTGTTCCCTAAGACGCCTATAAATACCCCCCACCCATCTCCATTAAGAGGTAATCAATCTTTCACCAGTTTTTACGCTCTTTCATAGTCTGCCAGATTACTGACTTGAGCGTCGGAGGGTGCGTCGCCGAGAACAACCCCGGTGTCTCGCACTTTTTGTAGGTGCACGGCGGGAACGACGATCGACGCCCGGTGGAACAGGTACACAGGTTTTCTATTCAGTTTCCCTAAGAATCCACAAATTCATCTGTTTGCTCCCACACCAAATTTAGCGGCAACACATACTATTTAAAAAGATACAGAAGGCATACACGAAATAGTTTCGAATTATCAAGTAGAGCAAGAAAAACCAACATACAAAATTTATATATGTATATAGGCATCAAAATCATAAGGGTGAAACAAACAATGTTATGATATGAAAATTATAAACGGCTTGTTAGAGTAAAAACAAAACATCATAGTTATAAAAATAGTAACATATTATTGAAATAGTGCGAAAACTAATCATATAGAAATAACTTACGAATTGAAAAAAAAGTATAAATACAAATTTTATTTTTGTTAGGTGAGTAGACACCAAATCCAAGATAAGTTAGTAGCAAAATAAAATACTATAAAACGGTATAAAATGCTAAAAGATTCAAAATACTAGGAAGAAGATAGTTGATATTAAGTAGTAAACATACAAGTAGGATATAAATTAGTTTAAATAATATAATGTTAAGTTGTAAAATAGCATAAGCTGGTATAAAAATAGAATAGTGGTGTGTAAATATTATAGAAAACAAAGTAGGGGTTATTAAAGTATAAAATTTCCTTCTGGTGTAGGTTTGCCTCGTTGGTATCCAACTGTAGACTTGCCTCCTTGATCTCAAGTTGCAGAATTGCCTCTATGATATCCGATTGTAGTTTGCGTTCTGAACATTCGGTTACAGACTTTGTCTCCCCGACGTCCAGTTGCAGTTTTCCTCCATTAACGTCTAGTTGCAGATTTGCCCTTTCGACATCAGGTTTCACCAAAACGGAAGATGGAAAGATGTAATTTTCCATATATACATGTATATTGGGTGTTTAATAAAGTTTGGGATTATGTTTGAAATCAGTGAAGAATGAATGAAAAGTTGTAAATGAAGTAGAAAATTACAACGACAAGTTATCAAAATAGATAGACTATAAATATAGGATATATAAAATTTGTAGTAATAAAAATGATTTATAATATTAAAATGAAAATAGAGTAAAGCATATGCACAAGATGAAAACACTAATGAAAACAATAATTATGTAGTGTATGTATTATATTGAAGAAACATAAAACTACAAAATCAATGAGTAGTGAGTAATAGTAAAAGTGAATATAACAAAATAAATTAGCAAATAATATGTAATAACAATATTATCGAATGTAGGCAATAAAACAAAATGGTTTTTCATATTTATAAGTGTAGAATATTTCAATCTTAAAATTATACTGGAATATATAGGACAATATAAGATAATGAAAAAATATAGGACAATATAATCAAATCATGAATGCACATAAGAAGATTTCATAAACAAAATTCAAAGTATAATAGAAATAATCAACGAAGAAAACAATACTTGCAATAATACGAAAAGTAATAACAAATGTAAACGAATAAACACAAAGTGACACAAAAATACGAAGGACAAAATCTTTAAGATTGAAAGGCAGATAAAACAAATTTTAAATATCAAGACTAAGGAAGATAGATAAAATAATAGATATTCAAGTGATTAATAGTATAAGAAAATATTCATTTCAAAAATATTGAATGCTGAAAAATACTATGATAAAATTTACGAAGAAAAATTTGAGAGGGAAGTGTTTCTACGTTTACTGTATCATGAATGTAGGTTCAAATCAACCATGCTTCCACTGCGCCACTCTGATACCCCGGGAAAATGTACTCGCATACACTATAACATCAATGTATACGAGGAGAACATCATGAATGTGGTTCAATAACTAATTCATTCACGATTACAGCCATCCAAACGGAAAAGGAAAGAGAAAACATCAGTGTATAGAGCGACACAAATGTCAATCACTAACATCTAAATCTCTATAAGCTGAAACTCACACTCTAATGTCCACTCTAGGGTGTCGTTCCTTATAAATTTGTACTGTTCATGAAGTGTGGCTCTGATACCATTTGTAACGCTCCGAATTCCAAATAGGACCGAATTCGAGATTCCACAGGATCTTCATACTTCACTTCGTACAATTTTACAAAAATTTGAACTTTTTATAATACAACAGAGTCTTTTACAATTATTTACACAGCAGAAGGTACAATGAAGTACAATAATGAAAAATTATACAATTGCAACATCTTTAACATTGAAATAAATCAACAGCAGCATATCAAATTTATATCTTCATGAAAATTCATCTCCTGCATATAAAACTGTAGGCACGTCAGTTACTTACAACTGACGAAAATGTTATACTCGGCCATCCTCTCTATGCCGTAAATATAACGATCTCAATACTTTAACAAATCACAAAACTTGAATGTAAATGAAGTGTTAAAATGTGACTATACTAAACATGTAAGTGTATGCAATGCCTTAATGCCTAATGCAGATATTTTATACTAAAATGACACTAATGCATACTTGTTCGGATTCTATGCATCCCATACTACATAGGTCCGAGGGCAAGTACCTACGTACTCCACATTAAAAGAGTTCGATCCCTCGCCATGAAAACTACCCAGTAATAGAGCAAGATTTGGACATTCCACGAGTACGGATTCTAGTCCCAGAGTACACTGCCCGACTGTTATACAGACTCCTCGTCGTGCGAATCTCCTGCAAGTGCCCCTCTAGCCCCAATATACGTATATACATAGGAGTACGACAAACTATCCGCCTGACTACGCATAGTTCCGGATTTAAAATAAAAGTTCGTCTCCATCGAAGCAACCTCAGTCCCAGAGTACACTGCCCGACTAGGTCTATAGTCCCGAAGTATATCACCCGACTATATAGAGTGCCCCACTTACATTTTTCCAGGTTTAGTACAATTTTTCTTAGTGCCTAGTTCTTAAGTTAAAGACATGAATAAATTATCATCCCTAGAGTTAGTTTTACCCCCTACCAGACTTAATCACAAATACCGAGATAGCTCCATGGCCATATCTCAAAAACATAACTCAATCGTTTAATTCAATAACGTCGGCACCCGAGGTCTCACTAAACTCTAGATCATAACCTTTCATGTACAAGAATTTATGGGTACGCATACCCTTCAATAATCACGTCTTAAACTCAAATATTCTTATCTTCAACTTATTCATGATTTGATCAATGTCTCATCTTAGTATTACGCACGATTCATCCATTCATTTACAATTCAAAATAAAACAATATTTCTTTTCATGAACTTAGATTCATCACTTTAAGTCTCATTAGAATTTTTAAGCACAAATAGAAATTCTTATCTTAACCCACATCAAATATTTCTTAAACCAAATAAGAGTATAATCTCTTCAAGAGAAATCACTTCACACAACAATATTTTACTCTTCTTTACAAAATAAAAGTCATATTCTCAAATAATAAATTTCGAAATCAATAATTCATTTTTCTATCTCAATTCCATTTTTTATTTCTCAAAATATAGATGAAAAATTATGAAACCAAAATTTATAAACTCTAACTCTTTTTAGAGAAATATTAGAATTTTTTCCAAATTTTATTCACATAAAAACTCACTCAAAAACCCACAAAAACCCAACAAAAAAAAACATATGACGCCATCAGGTTTCGAACCAGGCACCCCCGACCACACATAGCAAGCACCCAAACCCACACCGCAAGCCAACAAACCCATGTGGCTTAACTGTCAATCTGTCAACTCGAAATTCCCAAATACACTATTTCGGTTCTCGAATTTATTTTTAAAAAAACAAAACAAAATGGATCTAACAAGTTTCGAACCCAAGACCTCCCGCACGCTACAGTAGCGCACTGTGGTACACTAGCTAGCCAATAAGTCCAAGTGTGATTACTGATATTAAATTACACTAATATGCTTTTGTTCGATCTTCCTGTTATTCAATTTTCTTCACAAAACTTGTGTTTTCTTTTGATCCAAGACTACAGTTATTTCATCTAAACTGAGTTTTTCTTTCAAACAGTAACTCACAAATTTATAATCGATATTTTAAATATTATATCTAAATTTTAATGTATTTGTTCTCTCTAATGAACATAAAATTTCATTTCTTCAATTTATTCAAAAGTAGTAAATTTTTATCTCTATATGTACCAATTTATCTTCACAAATTCATTTTTACCACAAGGAACAATTTATCATACAATTACATATTTCTACACTTGTAAATTAACAAGCATATGTGTTCATGGCAAATATTTATTATTTCTTTTTTTCATTTTCAACTAACATGATGACAATTTGTTTCTTAATCAAAAGAAAATTTACTATCATTCATCGCACAAACAAAAGCATGAATTTGTTCAACATTTATCACATCAAATTTCACATCATATTTAGCTATACTACTCATTTAATATATTAGCATGCATTTCTTACATTTAGAAAGCACAAGATCACCCACTTCTTTTGAAGACTTGCAAAAGGATGAAGAGACACAACTCCAAAAAAACTCCAAGTGAAACGCCGATTTGTTTCCTCGGATTCCGCGCACCAAGAGAAAAGCACCAAGTCCATTTCGGTAGCAAAGCAACCAGTACCTCCTTCATGAACCGAGACCAACTCAAAAGTACACCATATTTATGTATATGTGTGTGTATATATATATATATGTACACATATAGAATAGGATGGTGTGAGTAGGTGGAGAAGATATGGGAGTGTGCTAGATGGGCTTAGTTAGCTTTCGGAAGTGCACAGAGAACCCTCCTTCATTTTTTTTGTTTTCATTTGGCATTGCTGATTAGGAGATGGGGGTGAGGGTTGTATTATAAAGGTTTAATTAAATGTTAACTAATCCACTAACACACTTAATTATCCACTATTCCTAATTGATCACCCCACTAACCAATCAACCCTTCCACTTCCAAAACAGCCAGCCAACTCTCACCCTTTGGTTTTCCTAACTCCCGGCCTCTCTCTTTCCATAACCGGTCTAGAGTCTTTTGGAGTGCACACACACTCTCAAATTATTTATTTAAAAATATAAACTATATATAAACATAATATGTACGTAAAGAAATTGTTTAATAATTTTTCATGCAAAAAAAATATAATAAACATACGCATTCTCCAAAATTTATTTTGAAAACGAATACGCTCAAATACGCTCACCGAAACAAATACGTGCGTCACACGTAAAATATCAAAAATACGAAATCGACTTTATCAATGAAAAAATATTGAAATATATTCGAAAACAGCATAAGAAAATATATTTATTAATTTTATATATTCCACGACGTAATTGCTACGTACATACAAAACACGTGCATTACACGTATAAAATTATTTTAATCAAAAATAGGGAAAATGAATTTTCGTTTATAAAAATAGATTTGAATACCTAAAATAAATAATTTAAACGCATAAAAAATATTACACTTAGCGGTGGAAACTCATAATCGATACGTGCATCAAAAATACGTAAAAATCACGTAAAAATGTAGAGATTGAAATTAATATTTTAGTTGATTTAAATAGGATAAAACATACGGAGAATGCATAAATAGTCAGAAATCACAATAATATAGAGATTGAAATTTCATTTTGTACTTTTCTTTTTTCGTAGTGTTCTGTGGGTTCATATTTTGATATTTATTTTCCCCCTAACTTACTCATTTCTCTACTTCGACATTTCCATGGTAGGTGATAAGGTCTTTTATTAGGTGGTTTATACATATTAATTTGAGTTTCTGTAGGTTTTGGTATATCGTGATTTTTTTTCTTGATTCATTTTTTATTTCTTTATTTGTTATATCCAGATTTTTTTAAGGCTTCCTCTACTTACTCTGAATTGAGATTTTTCATTAAATCTTTGATTTCTAAAATGTTTATATTAACACTACAACATAAATGCCATTTGATAGCATTTTGTAAATGCTATTAAAGACATATGATAGCGTTTTGCAAACGCTGTCAATACCCCCGCTATGGTATGTTTATAGCGTTTCCGCGAAATGCTATAAAAAGCACAGCGTTTCGAAAACGCTATAAATATGATAACATTTTCGAAATGCTATCGTATATATAGCGTTTTCAAAATGCTATACATACGATAGCGTTTCGACAAACGCTATCGTATGTTTAGCGTTTGTCGAAACACTATATATACGATAGCGTTAAACGCTATCGTATTTACAGCATTTTCAAAACGCTATTGTATTTTTAGTATTTTCCAAACACTACGCCTTTAATAACGTTTCGAAAATGCTATTGTTTGTAAGAGTAGTGTTTTTTTTCACAGCATTTTAAAAATGCTATTTATTTTGACCTGTATGCAAAAAAAAATCTACATATGCAGAGAAAAGTTTCCAGATGCATATATATAAAACATCAAAATTGTACATATACCAAATAGTCAAAAGCCTTTTGCTAAAAATAATTTAAAAATGTACTACAATTAGTTGAATCTAAAAATGAAATACATAAAAATCACAGTTATCAGACCATCATGATACAGAGTACAACCTTCCATGGGCTATATGTCAAAATGTGCATATACTAAAAAAGATTAGTTATTAATCCAAAAACACAAAAAGCAACACAGTTGACTAATTTAGCCCTCCCAGATCCTCCTCCATTCATCATCGGCCCATCACGTCCTCTCTTACTCGGTTTTGACCTCTTCCTCACCCACGCCCTCGGCCATGACCTGCAATGAGAGTTGAAGAAATGTATATAGCATTATACACTTGTACAAAAGCCTGAGCTCAATAAAATGATAGGCCTCATATATATGAAGTATGCAATAATTAATAGGGCCACACGAACCAGAATGGTAATAAACAAACTAGTGTTTTACATTCTGGTTGACCCAAATGACATTATAGAAACCCAAATGACAAAAGTGGCATTGTTGACCACTCAATCTCAATAAATCAGTATGAAAATAATACGTTTAAATAGGAAATGCAGGCTGGGGGTGTACACTAGCCATGGGGAAAAAAACCATGTGCACATAATTCACAATGTGAGAAAGGTACAAAATGATAAACTAACTAATCAGAGGATCTTCTTTCATTAGTACATCTAACTCTAGGCTTCAGGTGATGATTACAGATAATTCAACTCTTCTCATCAGATAGGAAACTTCACTTTCTATGATGGAAATTTCAGCTTGTCGATTTACAATATAACTATAGCCAGTTCTTTCAAGGCATGCCTTGAAATCTTTAAAGACAATAATATAAACATTCAATTTGTTAATCAGAATGCTTAATCTGAATCATTTAACTCTAAGAGTAGGACAATTTGTGTTTCTGAGCTGAACCACCCATCTTGAAAGTCATCAATCAGGCAAATTTCTTAGTTTGTTTTGGTAAACAATTTTTCTGAGACCTCTTTAACTTAATTGGAATCTAGAACTTTTAAATTTCTACATATATGGTAAACTTTATATGCACTTAAAGCAGAAATATAACTCCCAAGTGCAAACATTCCCATCGAAGATTTAACAGGATACTGGATAAATATAAGTAGGCAAATGAAAATGAGAAATAGGTGAACCAGAATGTAAAACACTAGTCTGTTTATAAAATGTTTATTAAAGTAACTTCATGAAGCTAAATAACAAACCTGAGCAAGAAAAGCTAAAGGGAATTAGCCACGTGTTGTGTGTAAATATCCAATAATGCAAGTTTGCAAAAAAAAATTGTATTTTATACATTAAAGGAATAAAATTGAAAAATTAACTCATTTTCTCACTAAACTTTAGTATTATTCAGATTCAGTAATATCTGGAAAATATCCATATTATATCCTAATTCAAATCTGTTTCAGTCAGCTGACTTTTTGTCAAATTTTAATCTCTCACCACATAATATGCATATATTCCCTCATTTTCATATTTTTCACATGATTCTTGAACTAAAAAACATCCCCAGTCTAATCTCTTTCATAATCACACCTTTACTTTTGATGCAGGTATACCTAACTAATCAATAATCCAAGAAAAAAATATAACAACTAAAACTCGGATCCTTACTGTTAATCAAATATTGGTCAGTAGAACCAACACCCCTGGTTTATGTTACGGGGGTTATGGCATCGGTTTACCGAGTCAAACTTATCTTGAAGACTTAAAAAATTTTGTTAACAATTTTGCACCTTATTCAAGTTCAAGTGAAAATCAAATAAATATGTATCGTATATACATGAGTGCATCATTAACTAGGAAAGTAATGTATCGTAAATACATGAGTGCATCATTAACTAGGAAAGTAATGCACCTAGTTAGCATCCAACATCTTGATGTGATCGGTCGGCCATGCAATTACAAGTCCCATAACCTCATCTAGAGTATCTACACCACCACCTCGCCTAAATAACGGTGCTGAAGGTTGTCTAACTTCATCCACCCAAACTTTGGAAGTAATTTGCCCAAGGGGTACACAGTGCACTACCACCTCAGGATCATTTGTCACCCATCGCCCAATAGCAAACACTTCGCTCGGTAAGGTATTACAAGTGTTATATATATATATATATATATATATATATACATATATGAAAAGTACCAAAACTGTCCTGGATTACCTGTGGAGTATCAGTTGCATTAGTAGTTGATAATGGATCATTGTTACACAATTTTGAGCGCTTATCCTCATCCTCATCCACCTCGTCACTATCATCGTCATTATCGTTTTCACCATCAATATCCACATTATCATCACTATCGCTATGATCTTCTTCGTCATCTTCACTACCGTCTTCATCTTGAGCATCACTATCTTCTTCCTCCATATCGTCATCACTATCTTCTTCCTCTAGATCATCCTCACTATCCTCTTCTTATTGAACCATACTCTGTAAAATAACAAACTGAATTATAAATCTATTTTGTTTAATCTAATCAGCTATCAAATGAAAATCAATATTCTTACATTCTTATGTTTTTTATGTTTCTTATGCTATGAGTAAGAGTTTTTACACTTAGTTTGCTTTTTAAGTAGAGCTGTCAACTCCTTCATGTTGGATCCTGTAGGCAAGGCAAGAAACACTAGAGGGGGAGAGGGGGGTGAATAGTGTTGTATCAAAAATTAATTACGGAATTGAAAGTTATCTTCTGTCCAGTCGACTATAAAAGAGATATCAGTTGACTGAGGCATCAGAGTAGAAGAGTATTTTAGACTAGTCTGATAAGTCGACTTAAATAAGAGAGACTATTGACTCGCCAGAAGAGTTTTTGAAACGTTTGTTATATCAGTCTGATCAGTCAACATAGAATGGATATCAAGTTGACTTACTAGAAAGGTTTAGAGTAAACTGAAATGCAAGTAATAAAAAAGTTTAAAGAGATACAACCACAGAGATTCCAATCACAGGGTACACATGATGTATCCTGGTTCGGTCATCCCGACCTACATCCAGTCTCCAAGCAACCAACTTGAGATTTTCCACTATTCTTGAAAGTGTACAAGAATACCCTACGGCGTTAGACAACAACCTTGTCCAACCCGTAGTCATCTCTCACACCTAGAGAGAGAAACCCACCCTTCCACTAAGAGTGAAAACCTAACTCTACAACCTAGAGTCCTACTCTCCAACCGAGAGGATAAGAAAACAATAAAAGATGTTACAATCAACCTATAGCCTTGTTGTGTTTGTGATTTTGTACGTGGCTATTTGGTCAACTTCTGAATTCATTTCAAAACGAATTCAATGTTATGCTGGACTGAAATCAGAGAACCAAGACTTATAGATTAGAGTGCTTTGTATAAAAACTTTTTCTTTGAAAGCAAAATACTTAAAAATTGTCTCAAAAATTCTTGGAACCTTTCCATGGTTATTCTAAGGCTTTATTTATAGAGTAGAATCCCTAGAATGTTGTAGAAACAGTTCCTACAACTGATTAAAAATGGATATAACTTTTTGAATTTGAAAATACAAGTTTTGAAATTAGTAAACTGTCGAAATGGCTTGAACAGTCGACTGGGTTGCCGTTATGAGTCAACTGGTCAGAGTTTGAAGAAGTTCAGACAGTTTTGTACAGGTTCAGTCGACTGGTCCTTAACGGCAGTCGACTAGTACTCAACAGCTGATCTAGTTCAAACTGTTTCGACCTTTAAATTTTGTAAAATACACAGTTATAAAATTATGTGTGGGTGTGCGTGTGTGACAAGGCTGTACATCAATCTAAGACTCAACAAGGAGAAAAATTACATTTATTTTACAAGACACACAAACTATAAGACATTGAAGCTTTGGTCTTGACTTGAGTCTTGAGTCTTGAGTGAAGCTTTAGCCATTGTCTTTATATGAAGCTTTTCTTGATCATTGGTCAGCTTTAGAACCTTGTGGCTTGCTTGATCAATTTGGTTTGAGGCCTTTGTGTATCATACATAATAACTTTGATACAACCTGCAATATATGAGAAGTAGCACAACAACTTTGCATTGTATTGTAATCATCAAAATCAAGAATCAACATTCTCCCTTTTTTTGATGATGACAACACAATAACTTACAATAATGGAAATAGATATTACACATGCTCCCCCTATCAAATGTACAACATGCATAGGTGTAAAAAAAGAACATGCACCAAACATATGCACCCACAAAAAATACATACACAAAAACACATACACACATACATACACACAACACACATTCCCCCCCTTTGTCATCAACAAAAAAACAAAAAATAGGATGAAGAAAAGAGTTGCATCAATGCAAGAGAACAAATAGGTAACAAAACCAAGCCTAGTTTAGACATAGAATAAAACTAAACCAAGTTTATACATAGAGAATGAAAAGACAAAGTTCAAAAAACTACATAAAAGTAGAAAATACATTGAAAATTAAAAAAAACAGCTCATCAATATTCTTCATCTTCATCTTGGCTACCTTGAGAGGGAGGAGGAAACTGAGTAGTGAACAAGTGGGTAAGATGTGAAACATGCGACTCAAGAACATCTTGACGATCCATGGTATAATTGACAGCATGATAAATACTGCGAGGATCATCAAAATCTGCTCTAGGACGAGAGGAACTAGAGGCTGAGGACGGACGGGCTGAAGAAGCTAAAGGTACATGAGGTGAAGTCCTAGAAGGAGACCTAGGTGGAGAAGAGAGAAGCTTCATGCGTGCTAAACTTGCACGATCAAAAGACTCATAGTGTTTTACGACATTCGTCTCAGAATCGAGATCAACGTCATAAGCATAAAAGACGTGGGTGTGTAAAGCACCAAAAGGAAGAAATGAAGTATGAGCCTTATGAAGCCCAGAAAAGATGACACGACCCCAATTTATGTTAATATTGCCGAATATTGCATAAACGGCTTGTTGCAACTCAAGGGAATACTGATCATAACTCTCAGTTTTGAAAATAATATTATATGATAGTATACGTGCAACGAGCTTAGCAATATGGGAAATTGATTTATTGGACATAGAGGGACCATAATTCGACAAATAAATTCTAGATAAAGTGGTGACATCATCCATCTCAATTTCTCCTAAATCAAGCCCTTCATCATCCAAACCCAAAATGAGATTGATTCGAGCAGGGGTGAGCTTCATCCTTTTATTTTTAACAGAAGAATAGACAAAAATTTTACTACTATCATCTATTTGAACAACTTTCATATTTGTATAAAACAAATAAATGAGTTGTGGGTAGTAGAAATGTTGATTTACCAAGGACAAAACATCATATAATCCACATTGTTGAAATAATGGGATTAGATTAAACCTATCAAGATCCGAAAAATTTACAAATCGACCTGAAAAAATTATAATGGAACACATAATGTACCATTTTTCAACAAGCTCAGGACTTCTAAGATATTGGAGATAATCTAGGGAAGATTGTCCACCCTCTACATTAGAGGTTCGAGATCTCTTTGGAGCCATTAAAAAAAACTTCACAAACAAAAAGATAAAAAGAAGTATACCAACAAAGAGACTATAGGAGAAGCGAAGAGCTTCAAGGAAGCTTGAAACACCACAAGAAATTGGAAGGAGTTGAGCTTCAAATTTCTGGAAATCGACAACAGCAGCAACAACAGTAGCAGCAGTCGACTGTTCTTCAGAATTGGGAAAGAAGTAGGGTAAAAGTGAAAGGAAGGGGTAGGTTTTTAGGGTTTTTACAAAGAATGGACGGCTGGGATCGAAGAAAAAAAGGTTATCGACGGCTCAGATTTGGTCAAAGAAACAGTGAAAGGTAAACAGTCGCCTCAAAAGATGTGTCAATTTTTGAATTTGAAGAAAACTGATTCGCGACAGTCGACTGATATGTAAAGCAGTCGACTTAGTCGATAGCAAAATAGAGAAACACAAAATAGCAGAAATACTACTGGCAGTCGACTATATTACTGTACACAGTCGACTTTCCAGAGTATACAAACTCAGGAAAATATATATGGCAAAAAATAGTCGGTTAGTCGACTGAAATAATATCTTAAGTCGACTTACCAGAGTGTACAAACTCAAGAAATATCAGAAAAACTACAAATTCCTAGTTCTCTTCTTAAGTTGATAAATGTGTCTTCCTTAAGTGGTTTAGTAAAGATGTCAGCTATCTGTTTATTAGTAGAAATAAAGTCTAAAAAAATGTCTCCCTTTAAAACATGATCACGTAAAAAATGATGTCTAATATCAATATGTTTCGTACGTGAATGTTGAACCGGATTTTTAGATAAATTAATGGCACTGGTATTATCACACATTATTGAAGGCTTTGAAAAAGAAATACCATAGTCTAATAGGGTTTGTTTCATCCACAAAATTTGGGCACAAGCCAAACTTGCATCGATATATTCAGCTTCTGTAGTAGATAGGAATACCGAATTTTGCTTCTTACTGCACCAAGAGACTAGTGAATGTCCCAAAAAGTGACATGTCCCACTAGTGCTCTTGTGGTCAGTTTTACTACCGGCAAAATCCGCATCGCTATTAGACAAAAGTTGAAAATTATCGGTGCGTGGATAAAATAGACCATACTCAGACGTGCCTTTAATATATCTTAAAATCCGTTTCACAGCTTTTAAGTGAGACTCTTTAGGACTCGACTAATATTTAGCACACAAACATACACAAAACATAATGTCGGGTCTACTAGCAGTTATATATAAGAGTGAGCCAATCATACCTTGATAGAGTTTTTGATTAACACTCTTACCTAATTCATCTTTGTCAAGGGTAGTGGTAGTAGCCATAGGTGTGGTCTTACTACTCGTGCCATCCATGTTAAACCGTTTGAGTAATTCCTTAGCATATTTTCCTTAATTAATAAATATGCCATTTGGTGACTGTTTAATTTGCAGTTCAAGAAAATAGTTGAGTTCACCCATGTGACTCATCTCAAACTCATTTTTCATGGTGTTAGCAAACTCTTGACAAGATTACTATTAGTAGAACCAAAAATTATGTTATCTACATATATTTGTATGATCAAGATATCTGTCTCTATTTTTCTAATAAACAGGGTAGTGTCTACTTTACATATTTCAAAACCTGTTTCTAAAAGAAAAGTCTTCAATCGATCATACCAAGTGCGTGATACTTGTTTAAGACCGTATAAAGCCTTTTTCAATTTAAAAACGTGGTTTGGGAATTGTTCATGTTCGAAACCTGGTGGTTGCTTAACATAAACATCTTCCTTTATAAATCTATTAAGGAAAACACTTTTAACATCCATTTGAAAGAGTGTAAAATTCATAAAATATGCAAAAGATAATAAGATACGGATTGATTCTAATCTAGCAACAGGAGCGTATATTTCATCAAAATCTATGCATTCTTCTTGATTACACCCTTGAGCAACTAGTATAATTTTGTTCCTAACAACTTGTCCTAATTCATCTAACTTATTCTTGAATACCCATTTGGTACCAATTACAGTATGATCAGGAGGTCGTGAAACTAAATCCCATACATCATTCCTTATAAACTGGTTTAACTCATCTTGCATGGCATTCATCCAAAACTCATTCTTACAAGCTTCTTGTATATTCTTCGGCTCAAAATCCGACAAGAAAGCTGTGTGAGAAAACATGTTAACATGTGATCTTGTCTAAATACCATGTGAAATGTCACCAATTATTAAGTCATGAGGATGATCTCTAACTTTAACAAAAGATTTTGGTAAAGTTGGAGACATCACAACAGGATCAGTCGACTTGACCAATCCATCAGTCGACTGGTTTAGAGCAGTCGACTTGACTTCCTTATCGATCGACTTATCCGCAAGGCTAGTTTGCTCTAAAGATATAATTACTTTATTTAAAGGTAATGAATCAGTTTCATCATCTTCAATTAAAGTCGATGAAGACCGAGATTCATCAAATGCAACATGCATGGATTCTTCAATAGTCATTGTTGACTTGTTGAAGTTCCTATATGCATTACTCCTATTTGAGTATCCTATAAAGATACCCTCATTAAATCTAGGATCAAACTTATCTAAATTATTCTTAGTGTTCAGAATAAAACACTTACATCCAAATATTTTGAAGTAAGAGACCTTAGGAATTCTATCAAAGAATAGCTCATAACATGTTTTCTTTAGCTTAAGCCTAATCAAAATTCTATTTAAAACTTAACAAGCTGTAGCAATGGCTTCAGCCCAAAAATACTTAGGTAAATTGCTTTCAACAAGCATGGTACGTGTACATTCTTGCAAAGTCCTATTCTTCCTTTCAACCATTCCATTTTGTGGTGAAGCTCTAGGAAATGCAAACAAATGAGTTATACCATTCTTGTTGCAATATTCTGTAAACGTTTCATTTTCAAATTCTCCACCGTGATCACTTCTAATAGTGACTAGTTAGAGAGTTTTGATTTTGAATTCGTGTACAAAATTTAGCAAATTCTACAAAAGCATCATTCTTATGTTTTAAAAAGAAAGTCCAAGTGAATCGTGAAAAATCGTCTACTAAAACAAATACATACCTACTTTTATTTAAAAAAGCGACTCTAATAGGGCCAAATAAATCCATGTAGATTAATTCGAGTGGCCTACTAGTAGAAATTATTTATTTTGTTTTAAAAGTAGATTTAATTTGTTTACCTAGTTGACATGCATCACATAACTTATCCTTTTAAAATGATAGTCTTGGCTGCCCTTTAACTAGATTGTACTTAGATAATTTATAGAGATTTTTCATATTCACATGGCCAAAACGTTTATGCCATAGCCAAGAATCATTATTAGAAGCTACTAAGCAAAAATCATTCGAAAAATCATATGCCTTTAAATATAGTTCATAAATGTTATTTTTCCTAAATCCTTGAAAAATTATATTTTGCATGGTAGAATCATAAATTAAGCATGCAACTTTTTCAAACATGATTTTATAACCCTTATCACATAGTTGGCTAATACTCAACAAGTTATGCTTAAGTCCACTAACTAATAAAACATCTTCTATAGAAGGGTTAGTGTACTTACCGACCACGCCTATTCCAATAACCTTTTCTTTATTGTTGTCACCGAATATGACTGTTTCTCCATCAATGTCTTGAATGGATGATAGGAGGTTGGCATGACCAGTCATGTGTTTTGAGCATCTACTATCAAGTATCCAACAATCTCTCTTAGGTACCTATAAAATATTCAATGTAAATATGGTACCCTTTTTATTGGGTCCAAAATAGATTAGTTTGTGGGAAACCAAACCCAAGAAGAGTTTGATTTTCTACCATATGCAGAAATATAATTAGCAGAATTACATACAGTAAGCATATATGAATTAATATAAGCAATTCTATCTTTCGGACTCAGGTTGACTGGAACCCATACATTTTTGTTCTGTCCAGTCAACTTTATTATACCTTTCAGTCGACTGTGACTGATATGCAGTCGACTGTGAGGTAGTATAGGTCGACTTATCTGAGGTGTTTGTCTCTTTGAATGAGACTCAGTACCTCTGGACAGGCGACTGATGGGTGGGTTCAGTCGACTGGTCTGAACTATAGATTTGCCTTTATCATGAAAACTTACAGTTTTAGGCTTTTCAAAAAACTCATAAAGTTTATGCTTAACACTGAAAATAGATACAGGTTTATTTACACTAGTGTTCTTGGAAGTATGAAGTTTTTCAACAGATTTTTGAAAACCAAGTCCAAACCTTTTATTGGAGATGACTTGATTTTGTAGAACATCATTTAAATTCTCCTTTCCTTTATTAAATTTAGATACGTTCTTGGATATCTTTGCATAATCTTTCTTTAGAGATACAAGATCTATATCTAAATTAGAAAGACGAGAATTTAAAATTTTCACTTCTTTATCAAGGTTAAAATTCTCTTGAGAAAGTGTTTGATTCACTTTCTCCAAGTTCTTAACTCTAATTTTTTCTTTTTCAAGTTCTTGAAAAATCTTGATGAAAGCATCAAGTAAATCATTAAAGTCATAGTCATTACTTACTTGATTTTGAGATGCCATAAAACACACATTAGCAACCTCGTTTGTCTCTTCGTTTTCTTCTTCCGATGAAGAGTTGCTATCATCCCAAGTTGCTTGGTACGCCTTTTTGTTCTTTATGAACTTGTTCTTTGTGTACTTGTCCTTCTTAAAGTTGGACACATTTTCCTTAGATTTCGCGTTCTCTAGTGGGCAATCCTTCTTCATATGACATGTTTTGTTACACCTGAAACAAGTGGGAGGTTCATTAGATTCCTTAGATTTTGAATTAAACTTATCTTTCCTTAGGAACTTTTTGAACTTTCTCGTGAACATGGAAATCTCTTCCTCATCTTCTTCTTCATCCTCGGAGTTCGACATGGCCTTGAATGCTAGTGTCTTCTTCTTGGATTGTTGAGGTTCTTGATCCTTCTTGCACTCTTCAAGTTGTACCTCATATGCCATAAGATTTTCCACAAGATTCTCAAGAGAAAGTTGTGTTAAATCGTTGGCCTCTTCTATAGCGGTGGTCTTCTTCTCCCATTCGGGGTTTAGTGCACGAAGGACCTTCCTCACCATTTCAATTTGAGTATACGTCTTTCCAAGCGCCACAAGTGAATTTGTGATGTCCGTGAACCTTGTAATCATCTCAGAAACATTCCCGTTCTCCTTCATGCGGAATATTTCGAATCTGTGAACAATAACAAATATTTTAGATTCTTTTACTCTATTTGTTCCTTCATGAGTTACCTCGAGTGTGTGCCAAATTTGATGTGCGGTTGTTGTATTGGATACATGGTTGAACTCCTCCTTTGTAAGGGCACAAAATAGCGCATTCATCGCCTTTGCATTGTTCATTGTTTGGTTCTTCATGTTGTCATTCCATTGTGCATATGGAATTGTAGGAGTGGTGTACCCGGTCTCCGTCATGTTCCATATTTCATAGTTGATGGACTGAAAGTAGATCTTTATTCTACACTTCCAATAGTTGTAATTGGTTCCATCGAAGAGGGGTGGCCTTTGTGTAGATTGGCCTCCATGGTATTGATTTGCATTAGAAGTAGTTGCCATTACACTCAACCAGGCTAGCTACCAAGTGTTGGATCCTGTAGGCAAGGCAAGAAACACTAGAGGGGGGGGGGGGGGGAATAGTGTTGTATCAAAAATTAATTGCAGAATTGAAAGTTATCTTCTATCCAGTCGACTATAAAAGAGATATTAGTTGACTTGGGCATCAGAGTAGAAGAGTATTTTAGACTAGTCTGATAAGTCGACTTAAATAAGAGAGGCAGTCGACTCGCCAGAAGAGTTTTTGAAACGTTTGTTATATCAGTCTGATCAGTCGACTTAGAATGGATATCCAGTCGACTTACCAGAAAGATTTAGAGTAAACTGAAATGCAAGTAATGAAAAAGTTCAAAGAGATACAACCACAGAGATTCCAATCACAGAGTACACACGATGTATCCTGGTTCGGTCATCCCGACCTACATCCAGTCCCCAAGCAACCAACTTGAGATTTTCCACTATTCTTGAAAATGTACAAGAACAACCTTGTCCAACCCGTAGTCATCTCTCACACCTAAAGAGAGAAACCCACTCTTCCACTAAGAGTGAAAACCTGACTCTACAACTTAGAGTCCTACTCTCCAACCGAGAGGATAAGAAAACAATAAAAGATGTTACAATCAACCTATAGCCTTGTTGTGATTGTGATTTTGTACGTGGCTATTTGGTGAACTTCTGAATTCAGTTCAAAACGAATTCAATGTTATGCTGGACTGAAATCCGAGAACCAAGACTTATAGATTAGAGTGCTTTGTATAAAAACTTTTTCTTTGAAAGCAAAATACTTAAAAATTGTCTCAAACATTCTTGGAACCTTTCCATGATGATTCTAAGGCTCTATTTATAGAGTAGAATCCCTGGAACGTTGTAGAAACAGTTCCTACAACTGATTAAAAACGAATATAACTTTTTGAATTCGAAAATACAAGTTTTGAAATTAGTAAACTGTCGAAACAACTTGAACAGTCGACTGGGTTGCCGTTATGAGTCGACTGTTCAGAGTTTGAAGAAGTTCAGACAGTTTTGTATAGGTTCAGTCGACTGGTCCTTAACGGCAGTCAACTGGTACTCAACAGCTAATCTAGTTCAAACTGTTTCAACCTTTAAATTTTGTAAAACACACAGTTATAAAATTATGTGTGAGTGTGTGTGTGCGACAAGGCTCTAGTCAATCTAAGACTCAACAAGGAGAAAAATTACATTTATTTTATAAGACACACGAACTATAAGACATTGAAGCTTTGGTCTTGACTTGAGTCTTGAGTCTTGAGTGAAGCTTTAGCCATTGTCTTTGTATGAAGCTTTGCTTGATCATTGGCCAGCTTTAGAACCTTGTGGCTTGCTTGATCAATTTGGTTTGAGGCCTTTATGTATCATACATGATAACTTTGATACAACCTGCAATATATGAGAAGTAGGACAACAACTTTGCATTGTGTTGTAATCATCAAAATCAAGAATCAACACTTCACTGTTTCAGTAAGTTAATCAACCTTTCCTCTGAGCTCAACTACTTTGGCAGTGGTTGCAATCAAGGCACTTAATTTAGATGGGTTGGCTCCTGCTCCCATCGCGGATAAACGGCCTTGTTATTCAGGCTTGTTAAATACTCTTGAATATGCGTCACCTTCATAACCCGGGCCTACGTGGGATGTCATGGGTGGCGAAGAAGCTAGTTCTTCTTTCACCTTTTTCTGAAAATAAAAGAAGCACAAAATTAATATGAACATATGATTGAACAATAAGAATCTGTATTTAACTAATGGTAAACTATGTGAGAAAATAATTTTAGAACCATACTATAAGATCAACATCATCTGGCTTTCCTGCTTCACTGTCTTTTTTTGTATATGCTCGATACCAACAACGAAACCTAACTTTATCTTGACAAATGGGACCCTCTTCTTTCTATATAGCAAACAGATACAATCAACACAAACATCAAAATTATAAACAACACATTTAATAAAGATAATGAAAATAATTTATAATTAACTCACTACTATTTCAGATTCTATCCGAGCAAATCCCTTTCGACCACCACGGTAAGGGATAGTTTGTTTACTTCTCATTTCCTTGAACTTTTCACTTTTTGCCTACACGACAATTTGTACTCTAATATATTTAATTTTATATAAAAGACAAGATATAGCAAGTTAAACATAATACTATACATAGTTTTTTACCTTGAATTTTTGGTTGTTTCTTGATTTTACAAATTCATCCCACTCTCTTTGACTTTTGTAAATTGGTTTCTTGTTTAAGCTTGCCACTAATTTTGCTTTGCGTGCCCTAGCAGATCTTCCCATCGCTTGTAGGGTGTAAATTTTTGCTTCTCTACCACGTCCATTGAAGGTGAACTTTTGCTGAAGTAATATGTGTAGATATAAATTATTATCATAAAAATAAGCACAAAGAATTAAATGAACTGCCATAGATATATGACTACCATAAAAATAAGCACAAAATTTGTATCAGTCCTTGTTAATTAGATATTTCATTACCTGAATCTTAAAAGAATATTATACTTAAAGTATAACAGAAAAAGAATTCATGTATGGAAATTAGATTAAGGTAGTTGAGAAATATATGCTGTTATGGTGATAGTGAGTTATACATATTAGATATTAGATATTAGATATATCTCGCTGATGGTGAACAAACTAGCGATAATGAAGAAGAACCAGGTGATTTGAATAATAATAATAATAAGATAGTTGGAAGAAGTCATTGTAGTCCTTAATGTCATGGCTTAGAAGTCACAATTGTTCTCATCACATGGTAAGGCTTTTGATTAAGTGTCAGGCTGGTCATTAGGAGCATCATTCAAAATGATTACCATCAGTTTTGAATGTTGCTTACAATTAGTAAAAAATAAGCGCAATGAACATTTTAATCAAACACAACATTTGCTTATTACAACCTTAGTACCTTACATAATGAAGTCATCAATAGTTCCATATGCAGATTCTTTTCCATATGCAAGTTTCATTTCATGCAGGGCAGATTGCCTACCAAATTATTGGACATTGTAGGGTTATGCTTTCCTGAGCTTTTGATCTTTCTAATTGTAATCTAGGGGAGATATATCTAATATGTATAATTTTAATGGTAATTCAATGACCAGACCAGACATATACATGCAAGCCAATAACAAATCTCTAAAGCAAAATAAATGCTTGAATGCCAGAAACAGATCTCTAGGGCTAGAGAGCGCATCACTATAAGTATATGTCAAACCCACGATAACATAAATAGAAACATATTCAGCCTCATGAGGGTTTATTTGTCAGTTAAGAAATATTCATATCTTGGACAATTCGATAAATTAACTTTATCATTTTTGTAACAGTAAGCTAGGAACAAAACTAATCACAATTGTGTAGCATAAAATACAATGATCTAATCCATTAACAGACCAAACATGCAAAGGGATATAAACTTGCAAACCAGTAGGACTCAATCAATCAACCAATCAACCAACCAACAAACAAGTTGTATGTATATCTTAACAACAGAAAGAAAGCTACAGAAAGAAAGCTGCATCAAGGAAAAAATATCTTACCTTTATTACTTGCCAATAAAATTCTTTAGTCTCAGCAGATATCTTTCTCCAGTCATCATATTGCAGCGGCACCATCTGACGTGCTAAAATGCCTACAAAAGAAGACAGTCTTTTTGAGTTTTCCCCAATAGGTTGACCGAGCTCATTTAATGTCACTTCCAACTTTTGTCCGCTGATAGCTGATAAATTACTGCAAGTTGTGTGTCCACGAGTCCTGGTCGTGCCTTCTGACTGTTGTGCTTGTTTTGATGTTTCTTCTCTCAATTCATTAAGAGTCGCATCGCCAATGACATTAGAGTCTACATGTTCTGATATACGGATTACATCATTTGATGCATTCTCTTTCAGTTTTATTCTTCCTTTTCTTTTTCTTTTTCCTTATCATTTTCCCTTCTCTTTTTCTTTCCCTTATCCTTTCTCATTTTCTTTTCCTCATCCCTCCTTTTCCTTTTACTTCCTTGTTTTGAGCACTACAAATGATCCAAACAAGAACACGATTATGAATAATACATAATAAATATGTTATTGTATACGTGGATAAATGGTTGATAGTAGTTGTTATCTCTTCTCGAGCCATGTTTGAAAGAAAGACACCTCACTTAAATAGACAGCCAAAAACAAAAAAAACATGAACATGTTAGAAAGATTCATCATCATAATTAGAAATTTCAACATGCAAAATATCACTATAACAAAAATATAAAGATAATGAAGTAAACGAGTGATTATAGAAACTGTGGCAGAATCAGTTATAATAAGTTTCATTATGAAGTTATGATAAAAAATATAAATAGTTGTGCAACAAAACAATATAGAAAATTACACATAGATACCCTCACAGTTCTTTTTAACATACTCATTATGCTCATCATCAGTATTCTTATCAGGTAAGAATACATCTAATGGTCATGAATAAACACTCTCATTATCCAAATCCAACTCATTAATACCTCTTGGTGGCACCTTTAGAACAACATACCAATTAGACGAATCACTTTCCTTAGAATAAAACACTTGTTTTGCTTGTGATGCTATAATAAATGGGTCATTTTTAAATTGTTGTTGTCCTTGGTGCAGGTTAACCATGGTAAAACCTTCATTGATTTTGACACCAGTTTTCAGATTAGTCCAATGACCAAATAAAACAGGAATCTGAAAAGTAAAATAGTCCAGTAAAATAATATCTTTGATCACTCCATAATAAACAACTGGTTTGATCTTTTGGTGCTTATCCTTCGAGCTCGATCTGCTAACAGTTGTTGCCTCATATGAAACACCACTATTTTGAGTAGACTTGAATGCATCTTTTATGTGAAAGCGATGGTCATTCACAACAAACCCCGAATAAGAGAAAGCATGCACAGATGGACCTTGTGCAAGCCCTCTTAACGTTCTGGATATGTTATGAGTGGGCACAACATGAGTCTGCCGTGAATCTGTTCATAATCAATGATACACTATCATAATTATAGACAGTAATATATAATACGCCAAAAATTCAAGGATTATATATATAATTAGACATTTTCTTTTAACCAGTCTGAGAATTCTTCGGAATGTCTATCTTGAAGTAAAGTTTCATTTTTGACCAGACGTTTGTCCAAACGCTTCAACTCCTTCAAGTGTATCCTTAAATAATTAACAATGGTTACATGACCTTATGTAAAAATATTATCATTGAAAATTACTTTTCGTACTATACTTACTCTAAATATGGCTCAACCTTGGCCATATTAAACAGTACACATTGATGAGCACTTTGTAGCCTTTGATAATCCAAAGTGATCGATGTTCCTTTGGAAATTGGCCGACCTTCAAGTATTGCATCATTCTCGAAATCTTGATTTCTATTTGGCCGATTATCCATATCAGCCACTTGACTCGTGCATTTACTGAAAAATTGCATGCACTCATCTAATAAATAGAATTGTTCTATGCAACCTTCAGGCCGTGCCAAATTCCTAACGTATCCTTTGAATGTCTTCATTTCTCTACAGAAAATAAAATTAATATTTTATGATAAAAACTACATAGTACAAATAGAATTACAACATAATCAATTTGTTACCTTTCAAAGGGATACATCCATCTTTGTTGAACTGGGCCACATAATTGGGCTTCTCGTCTCAAATGAATTGTCAAATGAATCATAATATCGAAAAAAGCAGGAACGAAAAACCTTTCAAACATGCACAAAGTCTCAACAACATCTGCCTCCAATTTAACATTTCCTCCGAGTCAATGACCTTTTGACATAATGCATTGAAAAACGCACATAGTCGAAATATTGCGTTTCTAGGTCCTTTTGGGAGAATACCTCTTAATGCAATTGTTGCATTAACACATGATGATCATGATACTTGAGGCCAACAATTTTACACTCGTCCACTGATATACAGTTCCCAATATTTGAACTATAACCATCAGGTATCTTAAGGTCAAATAACCGTTTGCAAAACAGTTGTTGTTCCTTTTTCGAAAGAGTGTGTGGCCCAGGTGGCAGATAAGTTCTCTTTCTATTTTCCCATTTTGGATGCAAGTCATGTCTAATTCCCATGTCTTCCAAATCCATACGTGAATTTATCCCATCCTTTGACTTTCCCTTCACATTCAGCAAAGTACTAATAATGCTCTCACACACATTCTTTTCAATGTGCATTACATCCAAATTATGATGCAATACTAAATGCTGAAATTGAACAAAAAGAAAACAATTGAGATATATAAGAAACGTAATGTTAACTAATTGGCAAAAAAAATGAAAAACTAGATAATAAGATAAATAAAGTGGTTTATATATATATTACCTCCCAGTAAGGCAAGTCAAAAAATATTGACTTCTTATTCTAAATCTATACAGATTGCAACTTTCTCTTATTTTTCTTTAACCCCTTCTCAAAATCATTTTCAATATTTTTAATCTTATTAAAAATTCTTGATCCGACCATTAATCTTGGTGGCTCCTCAAGCTCTTGTTTCCCATCAAACCAACCTCTCTTGAACCGTAATGTATGTTTTGGTCCAAGAAACCGCCTATGGTTCAGGTAAACAGTTTTTTTACTATGTTTCAACCATTTAGAACAAGTATTAGTACCACATATGGGGCATGCTAGTTTTTCCTTCGTAGTACATCCATCCAAGTTACCATAAGCTGGAAAGTCGTTTATTGTCCACATCAAAATTGCTTTCAAGTTGAAAAATATTTTGGTGAAAGCATCATATGTGTGTACACCCACATCAAATAAAACCTGCAAGTCATCTATCAGTGGTTGCAAATAAATATATATGTCATTTCCTGGTTGTTGTGGTCCTGAAATCAACAATGATAATAAAACATGTTCCTTTCTCATGCATAACCCTGGTGGAAGATTATATATTACCAGCATCACAGGCCAACAACTATATGAGGAGCTAAGACCATGGGAGGGATTAAACCCATCTGCAGCCAGACCAAGTCTAAGGTTGCGCAGCTCGACAGCAAAAGATGGTCATTTATTGTCAATTGTTTTCCAAGCCAAAGAGTCAACATGGTGCCTAATTTTATCATCTTCACTTTTATGATTGTGATGCCACCGTAAATTTTCAGCGAGTTCTGATATTTGGAACATTCTTCTAAACCTTGGAATTATTGGAAAATACCTCAAAATCTTAACTGACACTCCAATAAGAATCTCCTTAGTCCGTTGATCATTCTTCCACCGTAACTCATGGTACTTCCTACATACATCATCGTCTTTGAACTCACCTCTAAATAGGCAACAATTGTTCACGCATGCATGTATGATTTCACAATCAAGTTTAAATGACTTAATTAATTGCTGTGCAGCTCGTGTGAATTCTGGAATTGTATTTTCATTAGGTAACATATCATGCAATATCTCCAAAAGATTATTAAAACATTTGTTAGAAACACCATACATGGATTTATGCTTATATAGAATAATTGTTGCTAATAGCCTACTGTATTTAGTGCAACCAGGATATAAAGGAATATTAGCATCCTTCAACATATTTGTTAAGTCATCCTCTCCCTCTTTACCATTAGATTCATGAATATCCTCATTATCAACATATGCATCTTCAATTATTCTATCTGGCAATACAGATTCCTTAGTAGAACTCTTCGCATTCAATCCTTCTCCATGCCAAATCCAATTTGTGTAAGTCATATCCATTCTACGCTTGAGCAAATGAAGTACAAGCATATCCTCATTTCCACGACAGAAATTTTTGCAATCTCTGCATGGACATATAATCCAGTTTGGGTCCTCAGTATTTGACTTCGCAATTTCCACAAACTGATGAACTGCCACTTTATGTGCTGTTGTATTTCTATAAATTATAAAATAGTGGTCATAAAAGCATGTAATATCTTAATATCTATTATATATTAAAATATTAATTGGGGTCAGATTTCATTACTTGTTAAGATGAACCCAATCTTTATTCATTGTGATGACACACCAGCTCCTCTGACCTTGAAGAGATGACAACCGAGGAGAAATTAACAAGGAGAAATAAATATTAGAATATAATCATTTTGGAACTTAGGAGGAGATTGTAGAGGTTAAAGGTCTCATACGTATATATTCTAATAACATTATTATGATTTTCTATAGGATGCATGTTGTATACGTAAAGTCCAGTCATAAATTTTTAAAAAAGCGGACTTATTTAGTCCATAGGTTTGTTTTGATATACCTAATCCTCCTATTATTTTATTGTACATACCTGCATATGATAATTTTTTATCTAGCTAAAGCAACAAGCTTTGAAAGCTACCTCTTCTAATTGTC
The DNA here is from genome assembly GCA_017893485.1 of Hemerocallis citrina. Lineage (NCBI taxonomy): Eukaryota > Viridiplantae > Streptophyta > Magnoliopsida > Asparagales > Asphodelaceae > Hemerocallis > Hemerocallis citrina. The sequence goes on along the minus strand of CM030358.1, from coordinate 217,956,278 downwards.
CTCAATTTAATCAAAGTTTTTCAATTTAATCAAAGTAATTATTATACTGCCATTAGAAAATGGAGAACCAAGAGAGCAGACAAGTAGGGATAGAAATTTGAAACAGGAATTGTTATATCTATCCATTGCGAGTCATTAAGGACTAATAAATGAGCTTAGCATATGGTTTTGTTTTTAATTATGCGACAGAGCCATAAATGTGTGAAAATCTATAAAATTGCATAAAATTTAATAATAAAGATTACGACGTAGCATGGTCTCGAATAGGAGATCTCCCATTAAAAAAAGAGCATTTTTAGATGTCCAAAGCCTCAAATTGGTGTGTTTGAATTTTGAAAAGAAAATGAAAGTTTGAAATTCTCTTTTGCCAAAACGAGTTTTTTTTTAAAAAAAATTGCCAAATACCTAATTATTAATGCAAACTGCTTTTCGGCCTTTAGAATAGCTTCTTGGCTCTCAAATTGTAATTGCCAAAAAGAATGTAATTAAAAAAATTGCCAAATACCTAATTATTAACGCAAACTGCTTTTCAGCCTTTAGAATAGCTTCAGAAAAAAAATGCAATTAAAAAGTATAGGAAATTACTTTATTTCAAATTGTACTTGCAAAAAGAAATATGATTTGGAGTTGGGATGGGTATCTTTGCAGTTGAGTTAAATTTTTCTTAGTATTTTTCTAATCATTGTATGTTTCAAATTTTACAATAAAACTTATTTATTAGATCACTTCTCCCTTACATGATGCAACTCTATGTCAGACTCCTCCATTCTCCTGTAATTACACTTATCTTGCCAAGATCTTCTTCTCCTCTGAAGATTTGTTCACCATATTCAAATAATTCAACTAATTATGTGCGAGATAAATATGAAAAAGAAAATTTAGTAGAGCCTATTGGTCTTATCAAATCAAGTCCTGCTTAATCATTAAATATTTTTCGTATATATAGTACATCGCCCTACTTAGTCATTTAAGTTAGTCAATTAGTAAATCCTCGTCATACATTTGAGACAAACCTTCTACAAACTAAGGGATATAGTGTATGTAGGTCATTTGTTTAGATCTAACCCATTCCAACTAAGAGTATGAGGATTTGTGTCATGTAATCTACCTTACTTAACTGTATTCTATACTGGTTATTATTATATCTATGTATTCTTTATTAGATGGTATTCTTCCAACAAGATATATTACTTAAAATAGGGTCATTATTAATTTGAATCTTCCAATATTCAGCTTTATGAATTTGCTTTTTCTATATACTATATAGTACAATCTACACCAACAAATAATATAATTAACATCATTAACCTCCCCCCCCCCCCTGCAAAAAAAAAAAAACTTCTTCGATTATATTTAAAACATACCACATCAAAAAATTAATTAAGATGAAATTATAATCAGCATTATGCAGTAATAACCATGTCATTCAAAATTGTCACTTAGCCCGTCACCTAATCACTCCCTCCCTAGCTAACAGATTCCAAACTGTGTATTCATTAGGAGGAATTAGGAGATTAGAAGAGTACCAACCTAGAAGATGGGCGAAGGGGAGAAATCGACGGGCACAGGAGGTCGATGGCGGAGCAGTGCGAGCGGCGGCGCAAGGGGGTCGACGGTGCAGGGGTGGGGGACGACGTGATTGGGGATTCGGATTACGACTGGTGCAGGGGGAGGATGACAGTGGCCTAGTGGTGAGCGGCGCGCAAGGGGGTCGACGGTGCGGGGATGGGGACGTTGTGGTTGAGGGGGTTTTTACTAGGGTTTGTGGATGGAAGAAGGCGGAAAGGTATTGTTTGGATCGGGGGGATTTGGTTTGAGATGAAATTTGGATCGGGGGGATTTGGTATGAGATGAAATTGGATTAGTTGGAATTTTTCATTTGACTCCTAACTCTTCAATTTATTTTTGGATATTACAGCGTTTTTAAAACGCTGTAAAAAGTATAACATTTCAAAAACGCTGTCGTAGCTAACAGTAAATTTTAAAATTACTAAAAGATAGCATTTTATTTACAAATGCTATTATTGATCACTTTCAACAGCATTAATACTTAAATGTTATAATAAATCTGCTGTAGAAAGCCATATATGTTGTAGTGCAAGTTTTGTTATAGCTTCTAACTCCTTCATACATTCTTCTGCTATGCCTAATTATTTTTCTGTGTCCGCTGTTATATATATGCTTAGTTCTTTTATGTTATTATTGATAATTTTTAAGTCTTTTCTTATATCTCTTAAAATTTCTAGGCTATTATAATTTTCTTCTAAGTCATGAATATTTATCATATAAGTTTCTAATTCTATTTTTTATATTTAATTTATGTATTGATGCTTTTACTTTTGGAATATTATCCATACCCACTTAATTTTTAGAGTTTAATATTTTGTGTGATAGTAGATGTTGGTAATATCAACTTGCTTATTCGTTTCTATAGTCTAATACCTTGTATTTTATTACTTGTATTTTTTTAGGTAATTTTTCGGTTACTCTACTTGTTATTAATAAATATTCTGATGTTTCCTTATCAGTTATATGCTTTCTTGCTATCAACATTTTTTCAACGTGTCTTATTTTAAATTTTGAAAGATTTTTTAATGTTAGTATCTTTGGTTTTTGTGAAGCATACCGTTTTTATAAAGTTTGAGGGATACTAATTTATAATTTCTAAAGTAGGATTATATACAAAATTTATTTTTTTTTGTTAAAAATCAATTAATGTGAATGTCTCTCCATTATCCCATTTTCTCCACTAACCCCATGATCTCCATGTTCTCCACTCACCATTTACTCCATGTTTGTCCTTTCAACTTCTTTTGTAAGCCTATAAATAGGCCTTTAGATGAATCATTTGTGAGTGCTAAAAAAGAAAAGAAAATCATTGGAATACAAATTAAACTCCATTCTCTTGTCTCTTTTACTTTCTAGCATCGTCTTGATTATTTTACAACACGTTATCAGCACGGGGCTCTACTTCAACTATTCGAGATTATGAATATGTATCAATCCAAGATCCAAGTTGGGGATATATGTCTTGCAGACAGTGCTACTACCCACACCATTCTTAAAGATAAGAAATATTTTTCTAATCTGAGAAATGATCAAGCACATGTCAATACCATATCAGGCTGTGCAAAGATAATTGAAGGCTCCGGAAGAGCAAATTTTATGATGCCAGAAGGCACAAAATTCATAATTGAAAATGCATTATTTTCGCCTAAGTCTCAAAGAAACTTATTAAGTTTTAAAGATATTCGTCTAAATGGATATCATATTGAGACTATGAATGAAAGAGGTATTGAATATCTTTGTATTACCTCAAATATGATGGGCAAAAAGTGTGTGTTAGAAAAATTACCAGCTTTCTCATCTGGATTGTATTATACAACTATAAGAATAGTTGAATCATATAATACAATAAATATGAAGTTTACAGATATATTTAAGGTTTGGCATGATCGGTTAGGTCATCCCGGTTCAACGATGATGCGGAAAATTATCGAGAAATCATGTGGTCATTCATTGAAAAACCAGAAGATTTTTCAATCCCATGAATTTCCTTGTGTTGCTTGTTCCAAAGGAAAGTTAATTACAAGGCCCTCACCAGCCAAAATAAAGAACGAATCACTGTCATTTTTAGAACGAATTCATGGTGATATATGTGGTCCGATTCATCCCCCATGTGGACCGTTTCGGTATTTTATGGTTCTAATTGACGCATCAACTCGATGGTCACATGTGTGTTTATTATCATCTCGTAATTTGGCTTTTGCAAGATTACTTGCACAAATAATTCGGTTGCGGGCACATTTTCCTGATTATCCGATAAAGACAATTCGTCTTGATAATGCTGGTGAATTTACATCCTAATCTTTTATGAATTATTGTATGTCAATTGGGATAAAAGTGGAACATCCAGTAGCCTATGTTCACACTCAAAATGGTTTGGCAGAATCATTTATAAAACGGATCCAATGGATTGCTAGACCAATGCTTATGAAATCAAATCTCCCCGTTTGGGCCTGGGGACATGCTGTTTTACATGCAGCACAACTTATACGCATCCGGCCAACCAGTTATAATGATAATTCTCCCTTACAATTGGTTTATGGTCAGGAATCAAATATTTCCCATTTACGAATTTTCGGATGTGCGGTATATGTCCCAATTAATCCACCACAACGCACAAAAATGGAACCTCAAAGGAGGACGGGAATATATGTTGGATATGAATCTCCATCTATAATCAAGTATATTGAACCGACAACTGGAAATTTGTTTGCTGCAAGGTTTGCAGATTGTCACTTTGATGAATCACTATTCCCAACATTAGGGGGAGATAATAAACAGTTGGAAAAAGAGATTTCATGGAATGAAATATCATTGAAATGTTTAAATCCTCGAACAAAAGAAAGTGAATTAGAAGTTCAAAGGATAATTCATTTGCAAGGTATTGCAAATCAACTGCCAGATGCATTTACTGACCACAAAAGAATAACAAAATCTCATATTCCAGCTGTAAATGCTCCTATCAAAATTGATGTCCCTGAAGGACAACCTATAATTGCTAGTGAGTCTAAGGCACGCTTGAAGCGTGGTAGACCACTTGGTTCCAAAGATAAATATCCTCGAAAAAGAAAAGGAGCAAATAACCATGATTGTCAAATCGAGGATGTCTCTCCAGAAGAGACCATTGACATAGTTAATAATGAAGAGAATCAGGTACCTGAAATTAATGAAAATGAAGAGATCTCGATTAACTATGTCATTACGGAAAGAAGATGGGACCGGAATAATATAATTGTCGACAATATTTTTGTATATAATATAGCGCGCGATATCATAAATAAAAACGAGGATCATGAACCTACCTCTGTGGAAGAGTGTAGAAATAGAAATGATTGGCCAAAATGGAAAGAGGCAATTAAGTCTGAATTAGACTCGTTTGAAAAACGAGGAGTTTTTGGATCTGTAGTCCGAACACCAAAAGAGATCAAACCAGTAGGCTATAAATGGGTATTTGTACGAAAAAGAAATGAACGAAATGAGATTACCAGATATAAAGCACGGCTTGTCGCACAAGGTTTTACCCAGATGCCTGGTGTTGATTATGACGAGACATATTCTCCTGTGGTGGATGCAATAACATTTCGATATTTGATATGTCTGGCAGTGCATGAAAGACTTGAAATGCGTCTCATGGATGTGGTCACGGCCTATTTGTATGGTTCGTTAGACCATGATATATATATGAAAATCCCTGAAGGATTTAAAGTGCCAGAAGCACATAATGATAATTCCCGGGAAATTTACTCAGTTAAGTTAAACAAAGCATTATATGGATTAAAACAATCAGGACGGATGTGGTATAACCGTCTGAGTGAATTTTTAATAAAAGAGAGTTATAATAATGATCCTATATGCCCATGTGTGTTTATAAAAGGTTTAGGATCAAAATTTGTTATAATTGTTGTTTATGTTGATGATTTAAATATCATCGGAACTCCTGAAGAGTTATTACAAGCCGTGCAATGTTTAAAGAGAGAATTTGAAATGAAAGACCTTGGAAAAACAAGATATTGTTTAGGTCTTCAAATTGAACATTTGAAAGATGGGATTTTCTTGCATCAATCCACTTATCTGGAAAAAGTATTTAAAAGGTTTTACATGGATAAAGCTCATCCCTTAAGTACTCCCATGGTAGTGAGGTCATTAGATGTTAATAAAGATGTGTTTAGACCTCGTGAGGAACATGAAGAACTAATTGGTCCTGAAGTACCATATCTTAGTGCCATTGGAGCATTGATGTATCTTGCTAACAATACACGTCCTGATATATCTTTTGCAGTAAATTTATTGGCAAGATATAGTTCCTCACCAACTCGAAGACATTGGAATGGTGTGAAACATATATTTAGATATCTTCGAGGAACCATGGATATGGGCTTATATTATTCTAACCTGTCCAAATCAGATTTAATTGGGTATGCAGATGCAGGATATTTATCTGATCCACATAAAGCCCGATCTCAATCAGGATATGTGTTCACCTGCGGAGGAACAACAATTTCATGGCGTTCTACAAAACAAACACTAGTAGCAACTTCAACTAATCATGCAGAAATATTGGCAATCCACGAGGCAAGTCGTGAATGTGTTTGGTTGAGGTCGATATCTCAATATATCCGGGGAACGTGTGGTCTTTCAGTCGATAAAGATATCTCCACAACCTTATTTGAAGATAATACAGCATGCATAGCTCAGCTAAAGGATGGCTACATCAAAGGTGATAAAACGAAGCATATCTCACCAAAGTTCTTCTTCACTCATGATCTTCAACAAAAGGGTGAAATAAGTGTTCAGCAGATAAAGTCAAGTGAGAATCCAGCAGATTTGTTCACTAAGGCTCTACCCACGACAACATTTGAAAGGATGGTAAACATGATTGGGATGCGTCGTTTGAAAGATCTAAAAGGATGATCTTTTCAGGGGGAGAAAAGATATGCACTGCACTCTTTTTTCCTTCACCAAATTTTGTCCCATTGGATTTTCTTGGTGAGGTTTTTAATGAGGCAGTATCGAGGCATATTCTTATCCACAATTACGAGACATTCAAGGGGGAGTGTTAAAAATCAATTAATGTGAATGTCTCTCCATTATCCCATTTTCTCCACTAACCCCATGATCTCCATGTTCTCCACTCACCATTTACTCCATGTTTGTGCTTTCAACTTCTTTTGTAAGCCTATAAATAGGCCTTTAGATGAATCATTTGTGAGTGCTAAAAAAGAAAAGAAAATCATTGGAATACAAATTAAACTCCATTCTCTTGTCTCTTTCACTTTCTAGCATCGTCTTGATTATTTTACAATATTTTTAGATTTGATAATAAATTAACTGGGTTGGTTGAATAAAATATTTTTCGGAACTGAGTTAGTTGAGTAATTAGTTTGAGAATTGGGTCAGTTTGACAAATATTTATGGGAAGTGGGTTAGGTTGTGACAAAAACTCGCTATAATTAGCTATAGCTGCCTCATTATTAAGTACTATTATAGTACAGAAGTATATATAAACTGAGCTTGATATATATGGTTCTCGTTGTTGGCCTATATATTTTGGGTAGCTTTTCCATATTTTTGTATAAAATATTTCAGTCTGCAACACGTGTAATTTATTGAAGAGACTAATTAAGTTAAAACTAAATAGTACAAGAAGATAACATACACATGAAGACAACATTAAATCTGAATTCTTTTAAGCTTATTTTAAATTTTATAAAATTATAAACAAGTATCATCATACAATCTATATATCACTATGTATTTTAATTAGGAAAATATTAATATAATCGACATGGCAGATTTAAAAAAAATTATTGCTAAGAAAATGGGAGATGAATTATTGACCAAGATAAATTACGCTTTTAGGCTTTTAGTATACGATAATGGAATATATTTTTATACATTTGAAATGAAAAAGAAAGCACATCTGCAGCCTCCCGTCTCTGTCCAGACCTTACAGAAAATATTGTGGGGACGTTGTTTGATAGCAACATATATTAATAAATGTATCTTGATAAGAATATATATATATCAATATACATATATTGATTTTCCCTTTTATTTAATTTTAAATTTATTTAAGAACTAGCACAAATGCATTTGCCTTCGAGCAACACACCACATCGGCATTATTCTAAGCTCTACTGATATGAGTCGGATGACGTGGCCTCTCCTGGGCCACAGGATCTCCTCAAAAGGCGTTCATTCCCGATCATCCCGATCTGCCACGTCAGCCCTAAAACCACTTGGACTTCCACCACATCAGTCCTAAACCACCCAGGGCCTCTGCCACATCAGCCCTAAACCACTTGGACTTCCGCCACATCAGGTCCACGCGCAACCGGGTCCAGACCCAGCCCCAAACGGGTCCTGACCCGGTTGGGACTGTCTATAAATACCAGGCCCTCTCCCCTTCACAAGGTAATCAATCTTTCCCCTCTAGAAAATCCTAGTTACTGTTACTTTTCAGTGACTGACTAGACCGTCGAAGGGCCTGCCACCGGGATCAACCCCGGTGTTCCTAGGGCGAACCCCATCATCGGCATTACATCAACTCGAGCTCATATGGGACCCAAGCCTTGCAGAGCTGTCACCTCTACACGTTGCCAAGACGTCCCTCCTCAGGACGTCCCCACTGACACTTATGGATCCAACAATCCGAGGATCAGCCTCGGACATCAGTCGGGTGCCCCTCGCTCGGTCGTACCCAACCTGTGCGGGGTCATCCAGAATCGACAGGCAAGTCGGACTAGGGGAGAGGCCGCTTACAACTCGGCCCCAAACCATCCCAGACCGAACCATCCCAGACCTCCGCCCCAAGGGCGGGAGCTGACGCCCAGTCGCATCGGCCGGAGACCGCCGCCCCAACGTTACCCGGCTGAACGGGCTCCGGTCACACACCAGGAGTTCCAAGACTTCCGAAAAGAGATCATGGAGGCTATCCTAGGGACCCCTATCAACGAGATGCTCCACCACTCTCACTCACGATCGGATGTCGGGGCAAGAGCTTCGCACGGCTCGACGATCCCTCCGGAGTATGATGAGGACATCCTCAAACGCCTCCAGGAGATGGAGAACCGCCTTGACCACTTCGGCGATGGCGGCACGAGGCCGGCTCAGGGTCACAGGCCGACCCGACCCCTTTTCTCCACTGATATCCTACAAGCAAAAATACCCTAGAATTTCCGACCTCCCGAATTCGAAACATATGACGGCGAGGGCAATCCTGCTGATCACATGGAGGGTTTCAAGACCCTCATGATGATTCACAGTGCTTCGGATCCCCTTCTGTGCCGTGCATTCCCTGCCACCCTCCGAGGTCCGGCTCAGGAATGGTTCTCCAAGCTCGTCCCCGGCTCGGTCTACTCATTCGATCAGCTGGAGGCCAATTTCTTGGCCCACTTCGTGACCAGCAGAAAAGCCGAAAAGACGAGCGCGTCCTTACTGGACCTTTGACAGAAGGAAGAGGAGTCGCTCTGGCAGTTTGTTCGAAGGTTCACTACGGAGGCGAGGTCAGTCTCCTTACTCGACGCCGGGGTCGCATTGGCGGCGTTCCGCACAATGTTCGGCATGGCCAGCTGAAGGCATCCCTGGCGAAGAAGCCTCCTTTTGATTTCCCTGACATCAGTCGGGTCGAAAAGTACATCCGGGCCGAGGAGGCCCTAAATCCAGAGAGTGCCAAAGAGGTCCCGGGGAAGGGGAAGCGCAAGGCTGAAGAGGCAGAACCGACTAAGAAGGTCTCAAAAGACGGAACCATCACAAAGAGGGTCCCTCCGGTCCCACGCTTCGAGAGGTACACACCACTAACACAGAACTTGTCTACTATCCTCTTAGCGATCGAGGACAGGGACCTCGTCCAAATGCCCCCTCGGCCACCAAATAACAACAACAAGAAAAGGGATCAGCGGTTCTATTACCGCTTCCACTGGGACAACGGACACGACACCGACTACTGCCGAGCCCTCAAAGACGAGATCGAGGCCCACATCCAACGAGGGTACCTCCGGAAATTCAAACAGAAAATGCCCGGGATCAGAGGGACGTAAGGAACCGGAGGCCTCACCCTCCTCCTCGAACTCCCAGACAACGTCTCGAGTGGAACCCCGAGCCTGAAGAACCCGAGGGTCAAGCCATCTTGCATTGCATCCACGGAGGGCCCATGGAAGGAGAGTCCCGCACTTCCCACAAGGCATTCGTCCTAGAGGTCAATGCCATCCAGGGTCTCCTTTCCCCCAGATCCAGTAACTCCCTATCTTCTTCTCAAGGGAAGACTTGGAGGGGGTTCGGCTCCACACTGCGATACACTCGTTATCAGCCTCAGCATGGCGAACTATGAGGCTCGTCGGATCCTCGTGGACAACAGGAGCTTGGTGAACATTCTCTTCTTAGAAGCATTTGACAACCTCAAACTCTCCCGGGATAAGCTAAAGCCTGCCGGATACACTCTGCACGGGTTCTTCGGCATCCCGGTGCCAATCGAGAGGATCGTGACCTTAGACGTCACTGCCGGTACCACCCCTCACAGACGGACCGAATCAATGGACTTTATGGTTGTAAACGTCAAGGCAGCCTACAACGCCATCCTCGGCTGTCCTGGGCTCTGCTCCCTCAAGGCGGTTCCCTCGGCTTACCACCAAAGCTGAAATTCCCCACAAAGTCAGGTGTCAGAGTCATCCGAGGAAACCAAGAAGCGGCACGGTCGTGCTACATGACGGTGATCGGGGGTAGTGTGTTCCCCTTGGACGCCGTCGAGCTACAGCCCGAAAGGAGCCATCCAGAACCTGAGCCGGTGGACGAGCTAGAGGAAATCTCATTCGAGACAGGGGACGTGTCGAAGTGGTTCCGAGTGAGCTGCTCCCTCGCTCCCAACCTCAAATCCAACCTAATCAACTGCATTCGCCGCAATGTCGACCTCTTCGCTTGGAAGCCCTCCGATATGCCTGGGATCTTCGAAGACCTGATCATGCACAAACTCAGCGTGATTCCCGGCTCGAAGCTTATCGCCCAGAAGTGATGTAAGTTCGCCCCGGAGAGGCAGCAGGCGGTGAAAGCGGAGGTGGACAAATTCTTGTCCGCTCATTTTATACATGAGGTCAGCTACCCTGAGTGGCTGGCAAACGTCGTGATGGTCAGAAAGGTGAGCGGGAGATGGAGGATCTGTATAGACTTTACTGACCTAAACAAAGTGTGCCCCAAAGATCTGTTCCCTCTCCCCAGCATCGACGCTCTGATCAACGAGATGTCGGGTCACGAGCTCTTTTCTTTCATGGACGCCTTCTCAGGCTACAACCAGATCCGAATGTTCCCCCTGATATAGCCAAGATGTCATTCGTCACGGACCAAGGCCTTTATTGCTATCGGGTTAGGCCCTTTGGGCTGAAGAATACCAGTACTACATACCAGAGACTCGTCAACCGGGTCTTCAAGGATCAAATCGGTCACAACATGGAGGTGTATGTCGATGACATGCTCGTCAAAAGCCAACGGGGATAGGATCACGTCGCCAACCTGGAAGAAGCCTTTGGGGTCCTTCGGACCCACAATATGAGACTCAATCCGACAAAGTGTGCGTTCGGCGTCTCCTTAGGGAAGTTCCTCGTGTTTATCGTCAGCCAACGTGGCATCGAGGTGAACCCTGAGAAAATCCAGGCCATAATAGACATTGCCCCTCCTAGAAACATCAAAGAAGTCCAGAGGCTTACGGAAAGACTGGCGGCCATCGGCCGTTTCCTCTCCAAGTCCAGAGAGATGTCCCTCCCATTCTTCAAGGCTTTGTGCAGAACTAGAGGCTTCGAGTGGGGTACCCAGCAGCAAGAGGCATTCTCCCAATTGAAAGAGTACCTCGCCAACCCTCCTCTACTCAGCAAGCCCAAACCGAGCGAGCCACTCTGCCTTTATCTTTCGAACTTGAAAAATGTGCTCAGTGCTGTTCTCGTCCGAGAGGAAGGCGAAGTTCAAAAGCCATTGTACTACGTAAGCAAGGTCCTGCTCGCCGCCGAGACCAGGTACTCAAAGATGGAGAAGGTACCCTACGCCCTAGCCATGGCCGCTGTAATGCCCCGAATCTCAAATACAACTGAATTCGAGATGTTCTACAGGATCTTTCCACTTCCTTTAGTACAATTTTACAAGGAAATTTGAACTTTTCACTTTACATCAGAGTTCACATAAAACTTTACACTTTACATTGCACAGAGGAAGTAAAATTTACAACAATTAAATAAATGTACAACAACATTGGATAATCTTTAAGCATCCTTTCCTCTTTAATCTTTATCATGTCATTTACCTGCATATAAGACTGTGGGTACGTCAGTTTATTCAACCGACGAACATTATACACGGCCATCCTCTCTATACCGGAAATAGTATAACTTATTTTTCATATTTAGCAAACACAAACCTGTCACATATCGAACTAAGGGACGACCCATTGATGTCGTGTTGTGATTATGCACTTAGTCCTTAATGCAGTTAATTATGTTACATGACGCTAATGCGCACTTGTTCGGATTCTATGCATTCCATACTACATAGGTCCGAGGGCAAGCCCTTAATCGTTCTTCATCTTTGTAGGGTTCAATCCCTCGTTATGACTTAATCTACTACTGTAATTACGGTAAGTATCCTAGATGATCTATGAGTACAAGCACGTGTATAGAGAACCTGGAGGGGAATCCCACGTCATGTCACGACGCATCGTGAAGACAGCCTGTGGCAATTTCAGCCTCCTTCATGGCACACGATCCTCTTGCAGTCACCAAACATCCCACAAGTGTCGCCACCGGGACGGTACCCTGGAGCAGTATCCACGTCATGTCACGATGCATCGTGAAGACAGCCTGTGAATACTCTCATGCTGCCAATCCAATGGCCCTCATACTCATGTTTTTCTCCTACTTTCATCACGTCTCCACTATGTACTAATCCTTAGTTTTTATCAAAATCATGAACAAAAATCAAAGCTCTAGAGTTAGCCTCTCCACTAAACCGGACTTATTCTTTCATTTCAACATGACCAACCTTGGTCTTTCTTTTCAATTTTCATTTTTATTTATTTCCAAATGCCGGGGGAGACTTAGCTACTCCTTTTGTTTCAATTTTCAATTCACAATTTCCAATTTGAGCATTTCCAACTCATAAATTCCCATGTTGAGTCATCATACTCAAAAGTATTTCTCTTTTCAAATCATGATTTCTAATTCGTTCAAATAGTCCATAACTATACATGAATTTCAATTATTCATCAGGTAACTCATGAAATGTTATTTTCACATAAAAACTCACATCATTAATTATTCAATCAAAGGTGAACATCTACACTTCATAATTTCCACACCATTCTCAAATGAGAATAATTTGCATCACATCACACAATATAATTTCTTTTTGCCACATTAATTTTCTAATCCTTCATTTCAAGTTATTTTTGCAAGATATAACTCTACAAAAATATACATATAAAACCATAGTTCTATTTACACATTTTATTCTCAAATCATGTTTTATTTCATGCAAATAATCCCCAAATTATTTTTCTTAGGTCCTACACATTTTTAGAAAAAATAACCATATTTTTTCCATAATTTTTGGATCACTAAAACCCTCAAAAAAAAAAAATTCCCAATCTTGCCGAGGCCAAGATTCGAACCCAGCACGCAGAGAACACAGCCAAAGGCACCGGCCACTAGGCCACTTGCGCCAGCAGTATAAAAGGAGAGCAGAGAGTATTTAATGCTCTCGGTCACTGATTCTTTGTTTTAAAAATTCATGAAACAAAATATGGTGCCACAGGGATTCGAACCAGCAACCTTAGACCGAAGGTTACTGTAGCGATCAGAGCCGTCCTGACCACTTGAGCTACGCGCTCAAGTTGTCAAGAACGCAACTCAAAGCTCATTTGAACCAATTCTCTCTGTTATTAAAACGTCTCGATGTTCAACTAGTCCTCATTTCACTTTGCTTTTATAAAATTACTGTAAAATTCCAGATTGATTATTTCTCGTCTAATTTACATAACAGTATGAAAAAATAATTTTTTCAACAATTAAAACATATTTTCATACAATTAATCCGAATTCTACCTTATAACTACCACATTCTTCATTACGACATTTATTAACAAATAATACCACTAATCCCTTTATTAGCAAACTTCACATTAATTCTCTGTTTTTAACCTTTTACCAAACATACTAATCTATATCTTAATTCATTTATTTCAATATCATCCAATGATCCATTTAATCACATGAAGTAGCATTGCCAATCTACTAACTTTGTGTATATAATTTGTGATGTAGATAATGAGACTTTCTTTAACAACCCATGGTTATAATTAATCCATACAAACTTAGATTTTTACTAATCAAATCACATACAATTGCACACCACATTCCAATCAATTCATAGGTCAATTTCCAATTAAAAGCGTACTCTTATTAATATTTTTCATGCTTCATTCATTCAATTTATTCTAGCATGCATCCCTAATTAGAAATATAGAAAATTTACCCACCTTGTATGGAGAGAAAAAATACAACTAGCAATCCCTAAACGAATGTCCTTGCGACGAATTGCTCCTCCTTGAACACGTGCACACAAGCCTCCAAGCACACCCAAACAAACCGAGAGCTCCTCCTTCCTTGATGCCGGCCTCTCCCTCTTCTAGTTGCAAGCAAAAATCCCACACACTCTCAATCTTTTAACTCACACAATCACTACTAGATAGAGTATTTTAGACTATAGATTTGTAGAAAGTAACAAGCACAAGAATGACTAGCCTTGAAGGGGGTATTTATACTAAAATCTTGATGGAATGGAGGGCTAGGATCAAGTAAGTGGTTATAAGATGGAGGGCTAAGATGAAAGTAGGAGTTACATTAACTACCCACAACCAAGTAACCACCAAGCATGATCTCCACTCAAATTTTTGGTTTCCCTCCCAAAAGAAGCAATCCGGCCATCAAAGGGAGTGCACATTGCACGTGTACGTGTAGTGCACGTGCATGCAACTAGGTCCAAAAATTATACATTTTATTTTATACAAAAATAAACTTTAATTTTGTATTCTACATTACAAGTCATATTTTAAAAAATAAATTAACTAATGGGCTCTAATTTAATGGGCCAAAATAATTATTATAAAATAATAAATTAAATTAACTTTGGGCTTTTAAAAGAAAAGACTTTTTGTCTAATTGAAAGAAAGCTTGTGAAAATAATTTAAAAGCACATATTTAAAATCCATACTCATCATAATGGAAATAATCATAACATTTAATTCAACCAAAAATATTGCACGTGCACACTACGTGCAAAATAAAATAATTTCTCATTAAATGAAAAATCAGGGCATTACAGCCGCGCGGAAGCTCCGTCCCTAATTCCAGGCACATTCAATTCAGGTGCTGACGGACCAGCTTCTAAAGGCCGTACTCTATAAGCCCGAGAGCTCCGGACAACTGGTTAAATGGTCGATCGAGCTCAGCCAATACAACATCGGTTATCATCCAAGGACGGCCATCAAAGGGCAGGCCCTCGCCGAATTCATCACGGAATGCATCGTCTCCGAGCAACCCGAAAGCTGGGAGGCCGACCAGACGTGGGAAGTTTACGTCGACGGCTCCTCCTACGAAGCAGGGAGTGGTGCAGGTATCATTTTGAGGGGTCCTGACAATTTTCTTCTTCAATATTGCCTCCTCCTCAACTTTCCCGCCTCTAACAATGAGGCAGAGTATGAGGCCATGATTGCCGGGCTCACCTTGGCGCATCGGGCAGGCGCCAGAAAGATCAGGGCCTTTAGCGACACTCAGCTCGTGATCAATCAGATCACTGGAGAGTACGAGGCCCGCGACGATCGGATGATCAGGTACTTGGCCGTGGTCCAGCGGCTATTGGCATCCTTTGACGAATCTACCGTGTTAAGGATCTCCTGAGAGCAGAACGCCCAGGCCGATGCTCTGTCAAAATTAGCTTCCTCATCCTTTGTGGGTCTCGATCGCACCATCTTGATCAAAGTGCTTCTGAAGCTGAGTACTGACCTGCCCAAGACCCTCTGCATCGAAGATGGAGCTCCCCCTGACGATTGGACCACTCCCATCAAGAAGTTTCTAATCCAAGGAGAGCTCCCCGAAGACCAATCGAAGCAAGGCAGATCAGGGTCCGTTCAGAAAGGTTCGCCATGATTAGCGAAGCCCTCTTCAAAAAGGTCATACACCACGATGGATAGAAGACCCTACCTCCGCTGCTTAACTCCCGACGAAGCAAAGTACGCTCTCAAGTAGCTCCATGAAGGAATTGGCGGTGCTATATGGGAAGCCCCTCGCTTGCGCGAAAGGCTTTGAATCACGGGTACTACTGGCCCACAATGCTACAAGATGCCCTCGCCCTAGTCAAAAAGTGTGGCCCCTGTTAATGGTTCTCCCCTATGAAAAGGGATCTGCAAGCGAACCTCCGCTCCTTGGCCAGTCCGACCCCCTTTGCTATGTGGTGAATGGATCTAGTAGGCCCATTTTCGAAGGCAACGGGCCAACGAAAGTTTCTCATAGTGGCAATCGACTACTTCACGAAGTGGATCGAGACCGAGCCACTGGCCATGATCACCGAGTCGCAGACCCAACAATTTTTCTGGAAACACATCATTTACCCGTTCGGAATTCCACGAGTGCTCATCACAGATAATGGTACTCAATTCGTGGGTAAGAACTTCTGAAAGTTTTGCGAGGATCTCGGGATCTAGCAGCGCTTTTCTTCGGTATGCCACCCGTAGTCAAACGACCAGGACGAGAACGCGAACCGCCAAATTCTTGACGGTCTCAAGAAACGACTTGATAACTCTTCCAAGGGGTTATGGGTCGACGAACTGCCCAGCATTCTCTAGGCCTATAGAATGACAAAGAGAATCCCCATGGGAGAGTCACCATTCAATCTGACATACAGCGCGGAGGCCATCATTCCCCTTGAGATCGGGCTCCCTTTGCCCCGGATCATGGCCTTCGATGAAGCAAGCAACTCGGCACACTACGTGCCGACCTAGATCTCATAAACGAGGTCAGGGAGAAGTCTGCAGTCAGAAAAAAATACCTATCAACAGTGGATCGAAAGGTTCTACAACAAAAAGGTGCGTCCCACCAACATCAAGCAGGGGGACCTCATCTCCGAAAGCTGGCGGTATCCAACCCCGGCCAAAAGAGGAAACTAGCCCCAAACTGGGAAGGCCCATACAAGGTATCTGAGGTCGTACGTCCGGGCACGTACTGCCTCACCGACCCGGAAGGAAAGGTTGTCAAGAGGCTCTAGAACGCAGAGAACCTCATCAAATTCTTGGAAGGGGAGGGTTAGCCCCTACAGCCAATGTAAATTATAAAAATGTAATCGGCACGTCGTGCCTTGTTTTGTAAAGTTCAAGTATGTTGTAATTATGCCAGCTTTCTTAAAACAAGATTTGGCTTCCTATTAACTCTTCTTTAAAAACATGCTTAGAGATCGGCACTCGGAAGAAAATGCGAGCCACAAAAAGCTTCCCTTACAAACTTTTGCCTCGGCACTCGGAAGAAACCGCGAGCCACAAAAACTTTCCTTACAAGCTTTGGGCTAGGCACTCAGAAGAAACCGCGAGCCACTGAAGCCTCCCTTACAAGCTTTGGGCTCGACACTCAGAAGAAACCATGGGCCACAAAAACCTCTCATGTAAACCTGGGGCTTGGCACCCAGATGACATCTTACGTTAGACAGAATCACTTCTCCAAGGTATGGGGGCTCGGCATCTGCCTCGAGCATGGTTTGGGCTTGTTCAAGCCCATCAACCTATGCGCTGGGCGGCAACTGCTAGCTACACCCGTGCTATCTACCCAAGAACAGATGTGGGGGCTCGTCGTCGATCTCGAGTAAGGCATTGGCTTTCTTCAAAGCCATGCGACCTTTACACTCGGCGACGACCTTCAGCTACGCCCATTACTGGCTTTCTCCAAGGTATGGGGGCTCGGCATCTGTCTTGAGCATGGTTTGGGCTTGTTCAAGCCCATCAACCTATGCGCTCAGTGGCAACCACCAGCTACACCCGTGCTATCTACCCGAGAACAGGTGTGGGGGCTCGTCATCGACCTCGAGTAAGGCCTTGGCTTTCTTCAAAGCCATACGAACTTTACGCTCGGCGACAACCTTCAGCTACGCCCATTACTGGGTTTCTCCAAGGTATGGGAGTTCGGCATCTGCCTCGAGCATGGTTTGGACTTGTTCAAGCCCATCAACCTATGCGCTCGGCAGCAACCGCCAGCTACACTCGTGCTATCTATCCCGAGAACAGGTGTGGGGGCTCGTCGTTGACCTCCAGCAAGGCCTTGGCTTTCTTCAAAGCCATGCGACCTTTATGCTCGGCGACGACCTTCAGCTATGCCCATTGCTGGCTTTCTCCAAGGTATGGGGGCTCGGCATCTGCCTCGAGCATGGTTTGGGCTTGTTCAAGCCCATCAACCTATGCGCTTGGCGGCAAAGCTACACCCGTGCTATCTACCCTGAGAACATGTGTGGGGGCTTGTCGACGACCTCGAGCAAAGCCTTGGCTTTCTTCAAAGCCATGCGATCTTTACGCTCAGCGATGATCTTCAGCTACGCCCATTACTGGCTTTCTCCAAGGTATGAGGGTTCGGATCTACCTCGAGCATGGTTTGGGCTTGTTCAAGCCCATCAACCTATGCGCTCGGCGGAAAACGCCAGCTACACCCGTGCTATCTACCCGAGAACAGGTGTGGGGGCTTGTCGTCGACCTCGAGCAAGGACTTGGCTTTCTTCAAAGCCATGTGACCATTATGCTCGGCGACGACCTTTAGCTACGCCCATTACTGGCTTTCTCCAAGGTATGAGGACTCGGCATCTGCCTCGAGTATGGTTTGGGCTTGTTCAAGCCTATCAACCTATGCGCTTGGTGGCAACCGCCAGCTCTGCCCATACTATACCTCATGTGGACTTCGAGCATGGCCATAGTTTTTTCAAACCATACCTTTTGTGCTCGGCAACGACTTACAACCACACCCGTCCGAAAAGTTTTCATTAAAGATTTAGGGCGCTCGCCTTCGGCGAACGTCCCGAGCCCCGAACCGTTGGTTGACCCACCTTTCACCCGCGAGCCACTTGGGGTTTACGCTTTCAGAGCCAAAACTCCGAATTGTTTGCGGGCGACAGGGAAGCCACCAACCCAGGACTCTCCCCGAGCCTCTGAACTAATCGGTCGGCCCACCATTCACCCACAAGCAACTCGGGGTTCATGGCCCTGAAAGCCAGAACCCCGAATTGTTCGAGGATGAATGGTGATCCACCAATTGGGAAAACTTGCACCAAAGTTCTGTTCATGGGATGCCTGCCCTTGGCAGGCATCCGAATCTCAAGACAGACGAGTCCATCTCAAAATCTTGATGAGAAACAATGGGGAGATGGGGATTATATAACCCCCTGAATAGAACATTTATTACATCGGGGAGCCTAAATGGTGAAAGGCAAAACGTCGCCATTAATTCTTATCAGAAGACGAAACGTCGCTCATTGGGCGTTGCCTCCAACCTCCAAACGGATCGGCTCTCTGCTTCGGCGGCGACCTTCTGCAAGGCCGAGCACAAGAACCAATCTCGAGCTACACTCTTGCCCTCCTCACTCAATAAATCGTCGAAGTTAAAGAAGTCGGAAGTTTTTTATTACTCATAGAGCGCTAGAAACGGCCACCCGAACACAATGGAAAGCTTACAAATCACTCATCGCTCGGCTTAAAACTCAAAGTCGATGCTTCCTTCGGATTCCTTCGCATGCTCGGCCGGTCCAACGGGGGAAGGTACTCCAGCAACAGAGCTTTCCGCATCGGCAGGCTGGGCCACCTCCAAGAAAAAGGTCGGAGACGGTCCTAGTACGAAATTTCTCGCCTCCTCGATCAGACCGGCGCCTAGCACCAGCTTCATCCTCCGAATTTCCAACTTTTTCTCCACTAAAGCCTCATGAAGAAAAGACTCCGAAGCTGATCGCCCACTCGAGGCATCTGAGATCGACCAGTTTGTCCCAACTGCCCACCAGTCCCCGACTATGGCCTTCTTTAGACGAGCAGCCTCCAAGCTGAGCTTCCTAGACTTGTTCATAAAGTAATTTACTGCAGCCGCTCGGACCCGAGCTTGTTTATGTTGGCAAGCCAGAGCACTCTCCGTAGCCCCCAGCCCTGCTCGGACCCTGCTTAAATCGAGAACCTCATGCGTCTATCAAAAAGACGGGAAAAACAACAAGTCACAAAGGAGACTAAAGAAGCACAAGTCATAGAGCATCGGCCGAAAAATCAATTTGCATTAAGTTCAAAATTTTGTACTACAAAAGGCGGTGGCCGGTCCAATTTCGGCAAATTACAAAAAAGAAGAAAGGGGAGAAGGAGATAAGGAGATTCCTAGACTATTGTTTAAGCGGGGGACGACACCTCTTCGTCAACTTGGTCGCCCCGACCTCTAATCGAGCATCCCCCTGCTCCTCATCCTCCACTCCAAGTAGCATCAGCGGAAGCTCCGGGTCCCACCCACAGTGGAGATGCCCCGATCTGAAGGTCCGAATAAATCCACAGGATGTGCTCCCTAGGCTTGTTATAAGCCTCGTCCTGCGAGGTGATCAGGGTGTCTGCCATGGCAATCGCCGTCTCGTCTCTAGCCTTCTTGGCCTTCGCCTTGAACCGCGCCAATGCTTTCTCATGATGCTCCTTATTGGAGATCAACTGGGCTTGAGCGGCCGCAAGGGCAGCCTCCGCCACCGTCTGCTCGCCCTTCAGCTGGGTGGCTTCACGAAAATAATTTCCTTAGCGTTCGGTCGTCCAGTCGCCCTGCTAGCCCACCATTTCCGCGGCGTCCGGTCGAAGTGGCGAGAAAGGCCCCTTCGCGGCCTCGGCTACCTTTTTGCTACCGGAGCTCGCCTCTGGATCCTTCGCCGACCTCGACGGAGGGTGATGATGCTTCTTTGCCCTCTTTGGGGTCGACTCCTCGGGCCTTGGAGTCGCTGCGGGCCTCAAAGTCACTGCCTGGCCAAACCCCGCCCCGGAGGCAACCTTCTTCGCCATATCTGTCCTTCTCTTGGCCGCCAGGGCCACTACGGCATTACGGGTGTCAAGTTCCTTCGCAGACATCTCTACAAAAAGGAAAAGTTAACATGTTAACGCAAAGGCAGAAAGAAAATAGAACGGAAACAAAAACATACTAGGATTAGCCGGACTCAGTCCGGCTCGGGCAAGGTGTAGCTCCGTGACATGAGACCACCCAATGCAGTGACCCTCCACGATCTTGTCAACCTTCGTGCACTCCTTCTCTGACAAGTCTTTTCTCTTCGGTGGCTTGTGGTTCGGCTTGTCGAAGTTCCAGACAATAGGGATGTCCCAGGGCTTCTCACTTCGGACAACAAAGTACTTCTCTTTCCACCTCTTGATGGAGTCCGGATGGCCGTGCATCACCTTCTTGTAGGGACGCGGCGAAAGGTAGAAAATCCCCTCCTGATCCCCGAGAGAGCTCATCCCTAGGATGGCTCAGAAGTAGGCCAGCCTCACCGTAATCCCCTTCTCCTGACACTTCAAGATAAAACACACTAAGTGTTTCCATGAGTTGGGACCATACTGCATCGGGCTCAGTTGCCCCCAGTTCAGTACCCTCTTGATGAACGGGTGCAACGGAAGCCTCAACCCCGAGACGAAAGCGACCTCCGGGAACATACAGAAGCTCGGCTCGAGCACTGTGGTCGGGAAAATTCCTAGGTTCGGCACCAGCAGCTCGAACTTCCGAGGAATGAAGTACGCCGCCCTCAAGATGGGCAAGTAGTCCCTTGGCAGGGCACACTTCACGCTGTCCATCTTGATCATGGACCGGCCATCGTCCCTCAGCAGCGATGTATACGTTAGAAGATCCTTCACGTCGTCAGGATACATCTTGATCGATCCTGGATTTCTGCTAGAGAGAAGGGGGTACGTTAACCCTGAGCCATACTCATACTTATCCTTCTCGGCTGGACTTTCGGGTCGAATCCACTTCCTCTTCCTCCTTCGGGGACAATCTTTTGTATCAGGGGAAGGGGTCGCCAGAGGAGGCAACAGTAGGAGTTCTGGCTCTTCTTCCCCCACCTCCTCCGCGGTCCCTCCGGCGTCGCCATGGTCACTACCGCTCTTAGCACCTTGTTCGGACTCCTCTTGATCACCGCCCTCCTCTACCTGCTCCTCTTCTTCTGGGCCTCCGTCTCCAAATTCATTCTCCTCCTCCACAAGTTCCTCTACCTCGGGATCCCTTTCTTCGAGCTTCTCCTCTGCAGGCTCCTTACCCGGTCTACGGGATTGTAGGGGCTCTACAATGAAGGCCACATCGCCCTCGCCATCCGACCCTCTTTCTTATAGCACCTCCTTCTTTACCGAGCGGATGTCTCCCGACGAGAAAGATATTGAAGATGAATGAACCTCCTCCTTGCCACGACCCGAAGTACTTGCCTCGGAACCGGACTGAGACCGCGACATTTTAAAAAAAGAATTACTAACCTATTTCACCGGAAAATGTTGAGGTCAACGGAAAACGGTCGCCGGCAGTGTGCAGGAAAATTTCGGTTATTTGGAAGTTGAAAGCAAAGTGAAAAAGTGAGGTGGGGGGATGGAGATTTATAAGCACAATCTGGACTCCTCGAATTCGACAAAAAGATCTGGCCATCTGATCTTCATCATTGAGATCTAACGGTCACCCAGGTCTCGATGACGTCAGCCCAGTGCGCAAAAATACCTTCTTACCCTCAGCTCTGTCGACCAACGCGGTGCCTCGTCACGCAGGGCCAACTTCTCGGGTACTTCACCATTATTTACCAAAAAAGTTTCTCCCAAACTGCTTGGGCCTCGACGCTCGGATGTCACCGCGAGCCCAAAAAGTTTCTCCCAAACTGCTTGGGCCTCGATGCTCGGATGTCACTGCGAGCCCAAAAAGTTTCTCCCACATTGCTTGGGCCTCGACACTCGGATGTCACCGCGAGCTAGAAAAGTTTCTCCCAAACTGCTTGGGCCTTGACGCTCGGATGTCACCGCGAGCACAAAAGGTTTCTCCCAAACTGGTTGGGTCTCGATGCTCGGAAGTCACCGCGAGCCCATAAAGTTTCTCCCAAACTGCTTGGGCCTCGACGCTCGGATGTCATCGCGAGCTAGAAAAGTTTCTCCCAAACTGCTTGGACCTCGACGCTCGGATGTCACTGCGACCCCAAATAGTTTCTCCTAAACTACTGAGACTTTGATGCTCGGATGTCACCGCGAGGCCCAAAATTATCCTTAACAAGAGAGGGGACTTGCCTGCCGACCCTCCATGCACGTCAAGAAGGCCTCCTGCTCCACTATCTCGACTCCCCTTGCTTTTCCAACAAGTGAGGGGACTCGCCTGCCGACCCTGCATGCTCGTCAAGGCCTCCTGCTCCACGGTCTCGGCACCCCCCTTGCTTTTCCAACAAGTGAGGGGCTCACCTACCGACCCTCTGCACTCTGGGTCGACGCTCGGATGTCACCGCGAGACCAAAATTATTTCCAACAAGAGAGGGGCTCGCCTGCCGACCCTCCACGCACGTCAAGAAGGCCTCTTGCTCCACGGTCTTGACTCCCCTTACTTTTCCAACAAGTGAGGGGACTCGCCTGCCGACCCTCTACGCACGTCAAGAAGGCCTCCTGCTCCACGATCTCGACTCCCCTTGTTTTTCCAACAAGTGAGGGGACTCGCCTGCCGACCCTGCATGCTCATCAAGAAGGCCTCATGCTCCACGGTCTCGGCGCCCCCTTGCTTTTCCAACAAGTGGGGGGCTCGCCTACCGACCCTCCGCGCTCTGGGTCGACGCTGGGATGTCACCGTGAACCCCAAAATCATCCCCAATAACGAGGGGCTCGCCTGCCGACCCGCCACGCTCGGTGAAAAGAGGCCCCCGCTCCAGACTCCTACATCCCCGTGCTTTTCCAACAAGTGAGGGACTCATCTACCGACCCCCAACCCTCCCGGCCAAATGACCTCTGGGTCGACGCTTGAATGTCACCGCGACCACCAAAATCGTCCCCAATAATGTGGGGCTCACCTGCCAACTCTCCACGCTCGGTAAAAAGTAGCCCCCGCTTCGGACTCCTCCAACCCCTTGCTTTTCTAAGAAGTGAGGGGCCCATCTACCGACCATGCATTCTCTCGGTCAAATGATCTCTGGGTCGACACTCGGATGCCACCGCGAGCCCCAGAATTATCCCCAACAATGAGGGCTCACCCGCCGACCCTCCACGCTCGGCAAGAAGAACTCTTTCTCCACGGGTCTCAATGCCCCCCTTGCTTTTCCAACCAGCAAGGGGCTCGCCCACCGACCCTCCGGGGTCGGCTAGCCGACCTCCGATGCCCACGTGACTCCCAGAGGGGATCCCTTCAATCCTACCACACTTACCTCTTCTAGAAAATACGGGTTCCATTCTTTGCCGTACACACCGACCTACTCTTCCTACAGAGGCCAAAAAACCACTCCTACATGGCAGATTACCCAGCAATCCAGGAGTGGGGGGCTCTTGATATGGGTCGGATGACGTGGCCCCTCCTGGACCATAAGATCCCCTCAATAGGCTTTCACCTCCGATCATCCGGATCTGCAACGTCAGCCCTAAAACCACCTGGGCTTCCGCCACATCAACCCTAAACCACCCAGGGCCCCTGCCACGTTAGCCTTAAACCACTTGGGCTTTCACTATGTCAGGCCCACGGGCAACCGGGACCAAATCCGGCCCTAAACGGGTCCAGACCAGGTTGCGGCTGCCTATAAATACCAGGCACTCTCCCCCTTCACAAGATAATCAATCTTTTCCCTCTAGAAAATCCTAGTTACCGTTACTTTTCAGTGACTGACTAGACCGTCGGAGGGCCTGCCACCAGGATCAACCCCGGTGTTCCTAGGCCGAGTGCAGGTACACAAGAACTTCGGATCCGAACCTTCAGATCCGAGCCGAGCGTCAGACTTCCACCTCGCTCCCGCCTCTACTCCCTAGCCGTCCCCCCGGGCTGAGGGTCGGGCGTACCATCCATACCTGAGCTTCTGCAAAAATACAAATTGAGAGAACTCACATCTGGTGCCCCTCCCTCTCCTCCCACCCAAAAAAAAAAAAAAAAAAAAAAAAAAAACGCATCATCTACAAACCCCATGGGTCCCATATCACTAATCTTTATTTTGCTTTCAAAAAACTGACCGAAAGGTAATTATAGATGTTTGCGATTAAGACATGTTTAACTTGCATAGGTCTATAAAATTCCATTAGATTTCGTGGAGATCATGCACTCAAAATATATCTGCTAGAAGCTGTTGAAAGGACTAGTTAAAATATAAATTTAGAGATGACAGATTAGTTTGAAAACATTGATTTTGACTTTTGATTGGTTGATTGAGAAATGAGAAAAAGATTGCAACAATCTTGAGAGTCGTTCATGGAGAAAAATGACAGATACACGGAATTGCAACAGTATAGAAGTATGGTAAATATTATGCTAGGTACTCATAGCATTTCTCTATTTTAAATCAACTATAGCTGGTCTTGGGCTCTTATACAATCACTTTTGATACATGTATGAGATGGAAAAAATGGGAAAAAATTTATGCCTCTTATGCGTTAGCAGAAGCAATCGCATCACACAATTAATATTGTATTAATTCTTTTTTCCAATAAAACAACGAATGCTTTGAATCAAATAATTAGATCTACAGCATAAGGGTTTAGGATTACCTTATACTGATACCGCAATTATTTCAGCAATTAGACGTCCAAGTGTTCATCCAACAACGGCAATCCCTATTGGGTTTATGTCTTGCATACGATGTTGAATAAGAAGACGATAAGACGATGGAGGGATCGAGACGATTGGAAACGGAGTGGAGGCGAGAAACAGTCAGTGGCAGCAACAGAGGAAGTTGCGGTCGACTGCAACTCATGTGCGGTCGACCGACCCCTGCACGATGTATTCTAGAGAGGAGGACAGTCGACCGACTTGTTGGTACAGTCGACCGTTCGCGACGCTAATGGGTTTCAGACTTGAGTCTGGCTGATTCATGAAAAGCCCAACTTGCTCTTCAAGTTAGATCGTGTGGTTCCTATCATAGGGTTATCTCTTATGTAATATCCAATGTCTATTGTAACAAAATATCAAACTTAGGATTTTCTCTAGATCTATATAAACAATTGTAACGGCTCATAGATCCATATGATTCTATTTGAGTGCCGAATAGAATAAGAGAGTACTTCATATGAGAGGGTGAGAGAGTTTCTCCATTGTAAGTAGCATCAAGTTCCAGTTAGGCTTGAGAGAGGGTCATGATGAGAATTATAATATTCTTGTATCTTCTCTAGTTGAAATAATATCTCAGTTCTTCCTCCCTCGGATTAAGTCGAAAGCTCCAACTGGGACAATTCTTGTGTGCTTTGTGTAGTTTGGTGCGATCTAGTTTCGCTTGGGGGTTTGTGTTGATTGTGTCAAAGACTCAACAAGATCCTCAAATTCCTAACAAGTGGTATAAGAGCAATTAGGTTTGTGGGTTTGTTCGAGTTCCTTGGAGAAGATGGCAGATCAAAAGATGAAGATCAAGCAGTTTGGCAGTAAGATAAACTTCAATCTATGGAAGGTGGATATGTATGATGTTTTGGTTCAGAAGGACTTGCACCTTGCCCTAGAGGAGAAGAAGCCAACTGACGTGAAGCAGGAGAAGTGGGATGAGATTTGTTTGAAGGCCTTGAGTTTAATCCGATTGCAATTGACGGACGAAGTCAAGTGTAATATTCTTGAGGAGAAAAGTACGGCGAGTCTATGGACGAGACTCAAACCTGACTAATCGGGGTCGTCATTGCTAGATCGGATGTATTGGAAGAGGAAGTTGTTTAGGTTCTCAATAACGGAAGGTACCCATCTTCAAGATCATATTGTGGAGTTCAATAAGGTAATATCTAAACTGAAGGTAATTAACGCTGATAATCTTAGCGAAGAGGATAAAGCTTTCAACTTGATTTATTCACTGCCAACTTCTTATGATCACTTGATAACTACCATGCTACATAGGAAATCAGCCAATGAAACACTTACTGTAGCTTGGGTGATTAAGGGTTTAAAGGAAGATGAACTAAGAAAGGAGACTCATTAAGGATGGTCTATTTCTTTATGGTGTTTTGCGGTGGATGGTGATACTTCAATTGGAAGAGATGCGACACACAAGAGTAAGATTCGTTGCCATTATTTTAAAGGAGTTAGGCATTATAAGAGAGACTGTTGCAAGTGGTAGAGTCAGAAGAGTGCTACTAATGAAAGGGAATAAGCCCATATAGTCAGCGCAACTGAGTCAAGTAATAATGATGATTATTGTCTTTTTATTTCAAGTTCTTCATATGTGGATTCAAGTTGGTATCATGATTTGGAAGGTTCTTCGCATATTTGCTCCAAGAGGGAGATGTTTTTTACTTACAAGTCATCAACGAACCGTAGTGTGAGAACGGGGAGTGGGAGATTTGTGAAGTAGTGGGTGAGAAAACAGTTGAATTGGAGATGTCAGATGATAAAGGATTCACACTAGAAGATGTCATACATATTCCTTCGATACAGCAAAATCTTATATCCTTGGATACTCTTGGTGCTCGTGGCTGCAGGTACACAAATCGAGGAGGAGTTTTGACAGTTTGGGATAGTTGTCGTAAGATAATGAAGGGTAAGAGAAGGATTGGGCAGGGTCATCACAATCTCTACCAGCTTTATGGGAGCAGAAAAATTTGACCGAGTGTATGGAAGCTCATTGTTCTTAAAGCATCATTTAGTAAGCTGTCACAAAAATTACCGAATCGAGACTGCAACGTTTGACTACCGTTGGAAGGTGGAGAAAGCCTTGATGTATGTGGAGTTCGTGTGGAGGGTGGTATCTCCATGATCACATCTACAAGGGTGTGCCCTTAAGGGAGGCATACAGCTGGAGGAAAATAGGTGGAGGTTTGTTCAACTAGCAGAAGAAGCCATAGAAACATGTTGTTTACAAAGCGGAGAAGAAAGGTATAGAAGAGTTTTAAATCACACAGGTATGGATTCATGCATATGCAATCTAAGGTAGAGGTTGTTGGGTTTATGTCTTACATACGATGTTGGATAAGAAGACGAAAAGACAATGGAGGGATCGAGATGATTGGAAACAGAGTGGAGACGAGAAACAGTCAATGATAGCAACAGAGGAAGTTGCGGTCGACAGCAACTCATGTGCGATCGACCTACCCCTGCGCGATGTCTTCTAAAAAGAAGGACAGTCGACCGACTTGTTGGTATAGTCGACCGTTTGTGGTGCTGATGGGTTTCGGGCTTGAGTCTGGCTGATTCGTAAAAAGTCCAACTTGTTCTTCAAGTTAGATTGTGTGGCTCCTATCATAGGGTTATCTCTTATGTAATATCCAATGGCTGTTGTAATAAGATATCAAACATAGGATTTTCTCTAGATCTATATAAACAATTATAACGACTCATAGATCCATATAATTATATTTGAGTGCCGAATAGAAGAATAGAGTACTTCAGCTGAAAGGGTGAGAGAGTTTCTCCATTATAAGTAACATCAAGTTCCAGTTAAGATTGAGAGATGGTCGTGGTGAGAATTGTAATATTCTTGTATCTTCTATAGTTGAAATAATATCTCGGTTCTTCCTCCCCCGGATTAAGGCGAAAGCCCCAACCGGGACAATTCTTGTGTGCTTTATGTGATTTGGTGCGATCTAGTTTTGCTTGGTGGTTTGTGTTGATTATGTCAAAGACTCAACAAGATTCTCAAATTCCTAACAATCCATGCCAAACCTTCACCAAAATACTGTCGTATTATTTTTCTCTCTCTCTCTCTCTCTCTCTCTCTCTCTTTCACCCTTCTTTTGATGTATATCTCAATTCTTTTCTTCTCTCTGAAGAGGAACTCTTTTTCTCTGTTTAAAGAACATCGGGTCTCATCTCTTTATAACCACCACATCTGTATTTGATACATATATTTTTTAAAAATCAAAAGATAATTATAAGATGTTTATTAATTTTATAATTAGTTAGGAGATATCGTTATATCTATGTCTTATTTAAGATATCAACATATCCCAAATGTTGAAATAAATAAAACAATTAAATATTTCAACTCATGAAATATTTAGTTAGAGAAAGATGCATCATTCAATTCATAGTTAGGTGATGAACATTAATTTATAATGTCAAACTTGAATAACTTAATCATGTGTCTGATACGTCAGTGATTGACTCAAATGAATACTTAGAAGCTTCTTTCTAAAAACTCGTTCTACTATGACAATAGATTTCCCAAGTCAACACTTATATAATCACATAGGACATTCTCTTCTCCTAATAGGAGTGATCGATTCATTATTGATTGTTTACCACTTCCATGAAAGTCTCACTATGCCCAAATATCCTACACATATCTTAAAAAGTCATGCTAAGGAATAAATCAAAACATAGATTGACAGACCCAAAGTGTTATGACAACCTAAGATTTAAGAATTACTTGTACCTACTATCATCCAGAGCATACTAACGATTAGGTATTTCTTTTTGCGAGTCAGTTCAGTGCAATTAACACTTACAATCTTATATTAATTGTCCCAACATAAATAATTGTGAGATCTTTTGCTTTGATTTAGATTATATAATGAGTGTACTAGTTTTACTGAAATTATTGATGTACAATCTTGACAATCCTACAACTAGGTACATTTTGGATTAATTTCATTAAGTTTAAGTCTCACTGGTACGATCTCATTATAACCCTAAACTTATTTAATAAATTCATGGAGTTCATCATATAGTAAATATATTACCTGAGTAAAAGTAGCAGAATATGATGAATCAAATGTCTCAAATAATTTTATTAATTACAAATGATATTTACAAGAAAATTTTCATCACACCTCATGCAATTGGCTATATTGCACCTTCCTAACAGTATGCATGTATATAAACATAATAACTTTGGGATACAAATTAGAATTTGCGTTGACTTTGAATTCGAAAGAGACTTGGACTAATAATCAATTATTGATCTCCTAACCCATTTAGGAATGCTCACTTTCTTTTACAATTAAGGATACAACACATAGCACAAAAACAAAGACATAGTAAAATATAAAGGTTTGTTTATAGGCAAACAAAAACTTCCACTATAAATCTTCAAATTCTCTAAACAAGAAAAGGAAGTGTTCTCGCAAAAAATCTTCCCATATCAGGTTAGACTAGTACTCTAATTAGGAAGCCATATAGCTGACTAACAATTAGTATAACTTAAATTCTAATTAGACTAAAAAATTCTGTACCATAATTATAATTTATAGCAATGTAGAACCTAATTTTGATAAGAACTCCTCGCTAGTTGATCGCAATAAGTAGGGATGGCAACTGGGCCGGGTCAACCGGCGACCCACACGCGATCCGCCCGTTGAACCCGGCCCGGTTAAGAGGTTGGTGGGTTCGGGTCGAATCCGTGTACAGTAATGGGTCGACCCAGGTCGAAGAAAATGCGAATCCAACCCGCCAAATCCGGCCCGCGAATCCGTTAAGAACAGCCCAACCCGCCGCCAACCCGCGGGTCGACCCGCGCGTTACAACCCGTTGGACCCGTATGGGTCGAACGTTCGACCCGTTACGGGTCGACCGTTGACCCGCGGGTCGAACGGGCTGTTGGCACTGTTCAACAGAGCCGTTGTTAACGGTTCTTTTAGCCATTTTTTGATTTTTTGATTTTTTTTTTTTTTTTTGCTTTTTTCACATTTTTAGCCTATAAATACCCCCAAAAATCTCCTTAAAAAATCACACCTTACTCTCTTACTCTCTCTACTATTATACATAACTTCTAAAGAATTTTTCAACAATTGTAGTATTCAACAAGCAAGTCTACAACGAGGCATATACACGATCAATTTTCGATCGTATCGAAATCAAAATTCAACGTCTTCAACGTCTTCAACTCTCGTCAAATCTCCTTCAAGCTCTCCTCAACTCTTCAATTGCGGAATCGGCAAAACGCTTCTTTCTAGTTTTATTCTATTCTTATTTTTACGGTTTTTTTTACATACACGTATTCTACGGTGAACGGTATTAAAATTTCATACCTCTCTCGTTATATATTTTTTTTTGCGTTGTAGTTAAAATTATTGTTAGTTTTTTTATCTTCTCTATCTCAACCCTCTTGTTTTTTAGATTTTTTTTTATAATTTACCGTTCCTACATTGTGTATTTTTTTTACATACATTAGTACATTACTACATTATGTCTAGATCACGCGATAGCGGTCGTAGCGGACAAGATTCCTCCTCCTCTTCCCATAGGCCACCAATTGTCCCAACTAGTGAGCCCACCCAAGAATACCATGATCCTCCTACCCAACAATGGGGTACACACGACGAGGTTGTAGGTGACATACAATTGGAAGAAGAAGAAGAACAATAACAACCAACCGAAACCACACAACCCCGTAGTAGTAGGAAAAATAGAGGTAAAACTAGTGATTGGCATAAGTTTTACGATTATATCCCGGACGAACATACTCCGGGTATAGGTTTGAAAGTTTGTAAAACATGTGGTAAAACATACAAATTCAAAAGGGGCGACGGCACCAGTACAATTAGTAGGTAAATCCAACATAACCATAAAGACCTTCTTGCTGAACTATAAGGCCAACAAAAAATCAACCCTAGGACCGGTCTAGTTGATAGCCACCCTTATGATCCCAATCTTGTTCGTCGGGAAATGGCCTGATTAGTCATTAAGGAAGAGTTACCATTTTCCTATCCCGAGAGTAGGGACTTGAAAATTTTTAATCAAACGGCCTTAAACCCTCATTTTAAAAGAATTTCGAGAAATACTTGCAAATCGGATTGTTTTAAAATGGACATCGAAATGAAGGACGCTTTGATTGCAATTTTATGGAGTTTAACTTGTAGGGTTAGTTTAACTTTGGATTGTTGGACGGGTGTCAACAATATTCCAACGATGAGAATAACCTGTCATTGGATCGACAATGATTGGATTCTTCATAAAAGAATCATATCACTTGCGGCGTTGCCGTATCCCCATAGTGGCGCTGAAATATCAAATCGTATTATAGAAATTTGTGATGTTTTTCATATTCGCGATAAAATTATATGTATTAGTTTTGATAATGCATCTAACAACAACGTAGCAATTACTACTTTAAAATCCGTATTAAATCCTCCATCTGACAATATTTTTCATGTTAGATGTGCATGTCATATTATAAATTTATGTGTTCAAGATGCATTAAAAATAGCCGATCCATATATAGTTAAAATTAGAAATTGTGTACATTTCATTGCATTAAGTCCAAGCATATTACAAGAATGGAAAGCTTGGTGTAGGGTTAGAAATGTACCTTTTAGAAGATTTTCAAAGGATGTTAGACACCGATGGAATTCTACTTTTGATTTACAAAATATTGTTACTGAATATAAAGAAGTTGTACATGATTTTTGTATCACAAAAAATATGCACAGTTTTGAAATGACTCCCCCCGATTGGTTTTTTGCCGAATCTTTGTTGAAATTTTTAGAACCTTTTAAAATCGCAACTTTAAAATTTTCAAAAACATATGAATCTATTTCTAGTAGCATTTTTATTGAATTAGTTAGCATGATGCAAATATTTAACGAAATGTTAAATGATATCAATGTTGGTAAGACTGTAAAACCTGCATTCCAAAAATTTTTGAAGTATTATTTTCCTCCTCCTATGTTGATTTGTGTTGCTACCGTTATGGATCCTCGTATCAAATTAGAAGGTACGAAGAGTTTGATAGAAATATTTTTTGCATTACTTGAGGAAAATTTAGAATTAGTAATTGATTGCGCTAGTTTTTTAGTTCAGTTTGAATCTACGTTAAATAACTTGTATGATTATTATGATAGACATTTTGCTTTTAGTAGTACAACTTCTGTAGTTAGTTCTTCTTCTGGTACTTCTAAAGGTAAGAGTAAAAGTAGAATTGGTGATAGAACATTTAATTTACTTGAACAAATTCAATCAAAAAAACCTAGGACTAATCAACCAAATGAATTAAATTGGTATAACCAACAAGATTCTGAGCCTTCTACTTCTCCACTAGATATTTTACAATGGTGGAAAGACCATGAACACACTTTTAATATTCTGTCAATTATGGCTAAAGATTTACTAACTCCTCCTGTCTCCACAATTGCTTCTAAAAGTGCATTTTCTTCAAGTGGCAGGGTTCTAACTGATTATAGGAATCGCTTGAAGCCCGACTCGTTAGAGATGCTCGTTTGCACAGAAGACTGGCTGAAGGATGAAGATAGGACACAAGGGAAAGCACTATCAACGTCCACAAGTGGGAGCAACTCGCCGGAAGAAGAAGAAGAACAACAACAACAATAGCTGCTTTGCATCAACAATAGCAACTAGACCGACACGTTAGGAATTGTATTACATCTTTGCTTGTTATGTTAAATTAGAAAAATTGGAGTGAATTAAAATTGTATATAAGAAATATGTTATTGTATAAAACTCATTTGTGAATTGAATTCTTCATTCATTAGAAATTGTGAAAATCGTATAACTTAAATTCATATGAATAATATTTCAAATTTTTTTTCCAATTTCACTCTTTCAATCTTATTATTATTATTACGATTTTTAATGTTTATTAGTATTATTACTTACTTATTATTATTATTATTATTATTTTAAGCTACAAAAAAAAATCTACCTATATAAACGGGCCAACCCGCGTGTCGACCCGACCCGACCCGGGTTGAACCCTAAAGGGTTCACGGGTTGGGCGGGCCACCCAAATCAAGTTTGGGCCCGGCCCGGACCGGCCCGGCTAAGTGGCCAAACCGGCCTGAGCCAGCCCAAGATATGTGCCAACCCGTACGGGTTAGGCCCGGCCCGGCCCGTTTGACCCGTTCGCCATCCCTAGCAATAAGAAACCGGATGTAGGTGAAAATTACAATTGAACGGGACCGTACAATCTCAACACGCATCTCAAAGCTTCTAAGGATGGTACAATAATTTCAAGTTGGCTGCAGGCCTACTAGAAGAACATGAGCCTCTTCCAGACCCATCAGCTCACCTAGATCAGCAATCAAAGCTCACTTACAACCTAATAGAAGGGGATTTCCACCTAATCACAGCTGTTAGTCAAATCTTCCCAAATCATAGATTGAACAACTAATTTCTCAATCACATATTCTGTCCTATCTGACTCACCCTCCAAGGTCTATAAATACTTCTCCATCTCCACCATTAAGAGGTAATCACCATTTCAATAATTGTGTTAGATATTATAGTCCCACATTGAGTATTGGGCTAATTTTGTATTTGGTTCACTCCTATATATAGGAGATATTGTACTCAGTTATTTCTCAATTCAATATTTAGTATTGTTTTCATCTCTCTGATTTATCTTAACATGGTATTGGAGCCAACTTATACAAATTTTCCATTCTTCCCAAAGCCCTAGAATTCCAACAGAAAAAAAAAAAAAAAAAATAATAATAATAATAATAATAATAATCCTCTTTAACCTCCAGAAGAAGATCCCCTAAATCCTCATCTTCAACTACTGTCCTCATCGCCGGCGACCTCCTCCTCTGTCCTCGACGTCAACAACAGCCCCCAGAACTGGCGAGAAGTACATCCAACAGCAGCCCCCATCGAGATCTCCATGATCCCCTGTGTCAACCTCCCCTCTCCTGCAACAACAGCTACCGAACCCCTCCTTCGCACTCCCCTCTCCTGCAAAACGAATCTGCCTTCCTCAACAACTGCTACCGAACCCCTCTTTCACCTCCTCCGTCGACCTCCCCTCTCCTGCAAAAACCCCTATTCGCCGCTCTCCCACCTCAACCACTAAACCCTACTTCTCCATTACCTTTCTACACCCATTACCCGAAACCCATTACCCATACTGAACCCATTACCCTATACCCGACCCAAAACCAATAAGCTATTTTTTTTTCAAAAAAAAAATCCTCATCTTCAACCTCCAGAAAAAGATCCCCGAAATCCTCATCTTCAACTACTGTCCTCATCCCCGGAGACCTCCTCCTCTGTCCTCGACGTCAACAGCAGCCCCCAGAACCGGCAAGAAGTACATCTGTCTTCTTCTGGAGTACATCTGCCTTCCTCAATAGCAGCCCCCTTCAAGATCTCTAAAATCCCCTGTGTCGACCTCCCCTCTCCTGCAACAACAGCTACTGAACCCCTCCTTCGTCTCCTCCGTCGACCTCCCTTCTCCTGCAAAAACCCCTATCCGCCCCTCTCCCACCTCAAACACTAAACCCTACTTCTCCATTACTCTTCTACACCCATTACCCGAAATCCATTACCCATACTGAACCCATTACCCTATACCCGACCCAGAAACCAATAAGCTATTTTTTTCTTTTTTTTTCAAAAAAAAAATCAAAAAATAAAATAAAAATAAAAATAAAAATAAATAAATAAGCCTTCTTCGGATTCTCAGATATCTTCGGGGTACTATTACTCACTTATTATTCATGCCTGCTACATCCAAACTAGAGCTGAGTGCATATTCTGCTACATTCAAAAAATAAATAAATAAATAAGCCTTCTTCGGATTCTCAGATATCTTCGGGGTACTATTACTCGCTTATTATTCATGCCTGTTACATCGAAAATAGAGCTGAGTGCATATTCTGATTCATATTGGGCAGGTGATCCTACTGCTAGACGGTCTACCACCGGTTTCTGTCTATTTCTTGGTGATTAGCTGATCTCATGGCGAAGTAAGAAACAGGCAGTTGTTACATGTTTTTCGATCGAAGCTGAGTACAGAGCAATAGCAGCTACTACTCGAGAGATTGTTCATGTTCGTTGACTTTTATCAGATATGGGTATCACTCTTTCAGGACCTACTCCTCTTCATTGTGATAACTGGAGTGCACTACACATTGCAAGCAACCCGATTTTCCATGAGCGAACGAAGCATATAGAGATTGATTATCATTATATTCGTGAGCGCTTTGAAGTAAGGACCATTTATCTTCATTCTATTACCTCATCACAGTAGACGGCAGACTTCTTTACCAAATATCATACTGTTCAGATATTTCGATATTTAGTAGGCAAACTCACACTATTTGACCCACCATGAGTTTGAGAGAGGGTATTAGATATTATAGTCCCACATTGGGTATTGGGCTAATTTTGTATTTGGTTCACTCCTATATATAGGAGATATATATTATTATTTTTGAAGAAAAGTATATAGGAGATATTGTACTCAGTTATTTCTCAATTCAATATTCAGTATTGTTTTCATCTCTCGGATTTATCTTAACAAATTAAACCCAGCTTTGACTTCTGGTTACTGATTTGATCGTCGGAGGACAAGTTGCCATGAATACTCCTGGTGTCTCAAGCTTTTTGCAGGTGTCCAGCGGCGGTCCACCACCACCAGATCCACTAAATCCAACCATACACTAGCATCATATTAGCATCAGATCAACGACCGAGATCTGCGCTTCTCTCTCATCCAAAGAACTCATCATCTGTAGCTCCCACACCCAAAAAATAACATCATCAAAACCTAATTATAGTTACAAACCCCCTCACTACAATAAAAGAGGTCTACTCCGGCATTTCTACCCCGGTGTTTCGTAGAAATGCCGCCGTAGAAACCAACAGTTTGGGGGGGGGGGGGGGGAATAGCTCTACCCCGACATTTTATAAAAACGCCGGTGTATGGGGGGATACCCCGACGTTTTTGTGTTAAAACACCGGGGAAGATCAGCGATAAGTGATCCAGTCCCCTCCCCCCCCTTCTCTCATTTTACTTTCCCCCCAAATTCAAGCTCTCTCCTTTCCCCATCGATGTCCCCCTCCCCCACCGTCGTGCCTTCCCCCATCGCTCTCCCTCTCCCCCGCCGTCGCCCCTTTCCCCATCGGCGTCACCTACGGCCCCTTCGCCCGCCCCCCCATCCCTCATCGCCGTCCCCCTGCCCTCCGTCCCTCATCGTCGTCCCCCTGCCGTCCCCCCTCCCCCAATCTCTCTCTCTCCCTTTCACAAACCGACGCCCCCCTCCCCCAATCAAAACAAGTAAGGAATTTCAAACCCTAAAGTTTATTCTAGTATGAATTTGAGAATATAAGAATAGGTTAATTTGTGAATAATTAGGCCCCCCTTATTTAGATTAGGGTTAGGGTTTTGATCGGTTCTTGACTGATCATTGCTTAATCTTTTCTCTTTTTTTTTCATGCAGTTTGCTTAAATTTTGATTGTGTTCGGATTGATCATGGAGGTATGATCTTTAATTCGGTTGTGGTTGTGTTCGGGTTGGTACTTAGGATACTTTCATCAGCTGTGTTTTGTTGTGCTTCTGTGATCCTATTTGTGTGGAATTGTTGTGCTTCTATGATGAAGGAACACCCTATGTCTGGATACCTACAGTGAACATGGAAATCGAGGTGTTGGTTGTCACAAGTTTGGTTAAGTTTGTTTTGTCCTGGTTGGATAGATTGAAATAGGCTATGAATCAAAATTTGATATTAACAAAGTACATTCGGAACTGTTTGGGCTTTCATATTATGAGACAGAACATACTTTTTTTTTATAGAAAAGAGACGGAACATACTTGACAAATGCAAATGATGCATATAGGCAAGGAGTCAAGTTTTTATGCACTCTCCACGGCATACTTATAGCATCCTTCAAGCTACTAAAACAATAATTTTTTCCCTTAGGAAAAGATTGTATGGTGAGTAAAACACAAAATTGATTTTTGTTGTAAGTTGAAACCAAGTTTTGAACTTATAAGTTTGTGGTCATTGGATCTGAGAGGAGTTTCCGTATGTGGTTCATTATGGTTTACATTATTTCTTATTCAATTAGTAACTGTCGTGAACTTAATAGGATATCTTCATATAACTCTTGTTTGAATGAAGTGCTAAAAAACATGCGAGTTTTTATTGTCGTTATCCCCTCTTTGCTGTCAATGAGATTTAAGAAATCCGAATATAAAATAAATTATGGCCACCATCTCTCTGAGCTAAGGTATACAATTATTTATTTGTTTGCGGGTGTAGTGTAGTGTAGTGTTTTATATATTGTTTTCCGAGATGTGTGTGATGGAGTGAAACCCTTCATGTGCTTTATGGTTTCATGATGTTAACACTATTGTATAACATATTTGCTAAAATGTAAAAAAAAAACCTATTTATGATGTTAACACTAATGTATGATTTATAGAGGAGTGACTAGTGATGAAATAATCCTGTTTGAACTTATGTTATGGTCTTAATTTGGGTCTCTTTTAGTTTTGCAATTGGTTTTGATTGTAAGAGTGCTGAAGGTTTTTTTTTTAATTATTTTTTTTTTTAAAAATGTATATCTACCCCGGTGTTTTTACAAGCACCGGAGTAGCTTTGAGCAAAACTGAAACGTCTACACCGGTGTTTTAAAAACGCCGGTGTAGGTGATGGGCGAAAACGGGATCCAAAATGAAAACACCCTTTTGGTGGCGTTTTTCAATTGTCGGTGTAGTTTTAACATATACCGGCGTTCGTAAAAAACGCGGGAAAATGTCTCTAAGATACAGCGACACACGGTTTAGCGACACTTGCACCGTGGTATCTACAACAGCGTTTAAAAACGTCGGTGAATGTGAAAAAAATTGTCGGTAAAGACTATTAGTGTTGTAGTGCCTTCAGTCTTCTAATCCGATGAAATTTGAGAAATAGTTCCCCTTATATCCTACAAACTTGTATCTGCAAGCTTTCCCCTTGAAAATCCGACAATTGCATTCATACTAAATTTGTATTATAGCTAAAATCACTCATGTCCATGGAGAACTCCTTGTGCACGAGTATATATACCAACTCTAGAGCATTGGACCACATTAGAATTATGAAGTCAAGTGAGCTTGAGCAACAATATTATGCAAATGGGTGGCCTATTGGGGATTCGATCACCATCTACCCCTCCTTCGCACACCTTATACATATATACGACAATGATTTACCGTAATGGGAAAATATTCTGTTTTAAAAAACTCTTAAATACGCAGAAAAAAAAAATTCTAATATACCTTGTGCTAATCAAGGATTATGGAGTCTTGAGATCCTTGCTTTGTGCAAGGCTACTCTTAGATTTTGCTTCTAAGAAGCTGACAAATTGCTGATTGACAGTTGAAGGAGGTGGGCAATATTTATGTTCTGAAACTAATTATTGAACACGAAGTGACTCACAATTAATTGCAGTTTGTTGTCGTGGGGCTCCTTTGATCTGTAATTATAAGTTTGAGACTACAAACCATTAATCAACCTAGCAGCTATCCGACTAAGGCCCTGACTGTAGGACCTATATGAGAAAAAAATTTCAAATTAAGTGAGCACTCACTAAATGATGCATATTCTCTCAGAACCATTGGCTTTCTTTCTAGCTTTTGTAACTGGCTTTGAGGTTAAAAGTAATCTCCTTTTGTATTTGGCTTTATTTATTTATTCTACTTAGATTTTTTTGAACTTTAAAAAGTGAAGCCCACAATAAGAAATATGATTACCGAAATCCAAGGGATGTGAGGGGGCTAAAAAGGGAGAGGAAATAAGGGAGAAAATGAAGGCATAGAAAAGAGAAACAAATCCTCTATCAGATCCTCTTTTCAAAGTTGAGTCAAATTTGACTCTGCACCTCCGTTGATACTCATGTCTCAACCTATTTCATCTTCTATTATTAAAACTTTACTTGGTAGAACTAATCAGGTTGCTTTAAATGATAAAAGTCCTCCACTAATCGGAAAGCTGTAATAAGTAACAGATTAATTTTAGTTAACATAGTCATACTCACGATGAATAGTTGATAAATTATTCATTGTCCCATATGATCTACAATGAATGGAGTTCAGTGTTTAATCTAATTTAACAATCTATCAATCTAATTGATTTTTCAATATAGAATTATTATTCGAGCCACAACCTCAACAATCTCCATCTTGACTCTAATTTGGGAGAGCAACCATCGAGTCAAAGCTTATGAGAACTTCAGAGATTCATAGTCTTCACCTTATACTATATTTCATGTGCCTCCGTTAATATTTTTTTTGACATGATCCAGCCTTGCCATTGTGACTCGGCACCTCGTGCCTCCTGCAAATACCTCATTGATTCGACAAGTTATAATGCCTCTTGCCACTTATTGATTCGACACCCATGCCTCCCACCAACACCTCATTGACTCAGCAAGATAATGCCAATCCATCAACCCTATGACTTGACAAAGCCTCCGCCACCAATTGACTTGACAAAATAACTTTGCACACCGAGCGACTCAATAATATTCCCACATCAGTCCAATATCTTCACCACGAGCTCTAATGCCATTTGTAACAACTAAACTCCCACATAGTCCAAATTGATAGTTGGTAAATTTATTGTCATGTATAACCGAAAAATGATAAATCATTATTAGAGTTTATGGTCTAATCTAATTTAATCATCTATCAATGTAATTGATTTTCTAATGTGAGATTATTATTCGAGCCACAACTTCAACAAAAGCAACATGTCAACATGTGGGAAATGCATGCATCTATACCTAGGTCTAATAGTAAGATCTGACATTTGAGTGGCATAATATATATACTTCAACGGTTGAGTTATAGCTCAAATACTTAAGGATTTCAGGTTCAAGAATAGACAATGGCCAAGCTGAATTTTTTGCCGTCATATGCCACTTTTTGAAAAAATTTGCGATTATGGACCAGTTTCGAAACTATTAGCGCTCGTGGGCTAACTTGTGTCACGTCAGCAGCGACTGCTATTCTCATTAGAGACTTATTCATTTTGAATGTCGCTAATGAAAATAGCGGTCTATGTTTTAAATGTTTTTGAATTTTTTATTTGTTGTCGCTATTCCCACTAGCAACCTTAGTATATATGAGGTCGCTGATAGGATTAGCGACCTCGAATGAATGTATTGAGACACTTAGCGATTCCTAAAGAGATTTTTCCAAAAATTTAAAACTGAGGTCGCTATTGGGAATAGCGACCTTAGTATAGCGATCTTAATATACTAAGATCGATCTTCCCAATAGCGACCTCAGTAGGAAACACAATCTCCTTATTTTTTGTAAAATTTACAAAATAGTCATACAGTTAAGGCCTATATTCGGAATAGCGACCTTAGTAAAATAAAGACCTCTATTCCGAATAGCGACCTTAGTTTTAAAAATAAATTGATTGTCATTTTTTAGAGAGCAAAAACTCTTTAGATTTTGCTAAGTGCTAGAATACAGCTCATTAAAGGTCGCTCATCCCATTAGCGACCTCATATATACTAAAGTCGCTAGTGGGAATAGCGACGGCAAACAAAAAATTCAAAAAAATTAAAAATAGGTCGCTATTCCCATTAGCGACCTCGAAAATGAAGATATCGCTATTGGGAATAGCGGCCGCTGCTGACGTAGCACAAAGCAGCCCAAAATCGCTAATAGTTGGGAAATTAGCCCAATAACGCAAATATTTTCAAAAAGTGGGCTATGTAGGCCAAAAAACTCGGCCAAGCTATCATAATCAATTTAACCGCAGGTATTATATAGTCCAACCGGACTTTTTGCTATATGATGTTGGATTATTGGCTCGTTAATGAAGCAAAGTGATCGTGTTTTGCTAAGACTTCACAGTTACCTACTTACCATAACATGTGGTTTTGTGTTTATTGCTTAAATTAGTTGGGGGTTAATGTGATAAGTTGTTTGTGGAAATTCACTACTATGCGATGTTGATGGAAAACGCTAAGCTTTAGATGAAGGTGAAATTTTGAGATTGCTTTCTCAATTCCTTAATCAGTCACAAATAAAGTATTTCATTATACTTCATTGTATATACTCCATGGGTAATGACGCATCTTCTAGAACATTTGCATCTAATTATGCCATATGTGTATCATGGTTACTTTATGATCTCTGTTTCTGTGTTTTTCAAGTTCATGCACGCTAATACAATTATGATCCCAGAAGAACTTAATCCAGTGAAATCAATCCTGACAGTGTAAATCGGCCAAATGGCAAGTTTTAATAGTGAGAGCAAAAAAACTAAGATAAGAATTGTTGCTGTTTTTTCGGTGCGGAAGCAATTAGATAATGTAGATTCTTTTTAGGAACAAGCAAGAATTTGACTTTTTGACTTTCAACGGTATTGACTGTCTTTGACTGCCATTGACTTGATGAACTGACTCGTTTACACCGTAGGATTTGATTCGTGTGGTGACGATCGCCTCCGATGACCTGCAAAAAAGTTTGAACACCGGGATTTATCCCGGCGACAGACTCACTGACGCTTAAGTCAGAAATCAAGAAGAATATGAGAGAGCTTTTGTGGAGCAAAATATTGATTACCTGTTTCTGGTGGAGGTAGGAGTGTTATTTATAGTTGCCTTTGGGATTAGTTTCAAGATTATCATGTCTCTATTTTCCGGTGTTTTTGGATAAGAAATAGAGTTTAAATTCCTTCACGATAAAAGATGTGGGTTAAACCGCCTCTTAAGAATAATCATGAATTTGAACAACTCTTCTAAAGGATCTGAGTTTATTTAGAATGTGATGCCATCATAACCCAATAATGCATATCCGTTTGGGGTTACTAGGCCTTGAAAAGGACCCAGTTCCCGTTTACAGACCCATTTATAGCAAAAATTATAGTTTTACCCCTGAGAGATTTAAGATTCGTACTCGTTTTGAACGGTCCCAGTTTGGTTTTATTTTTAGCCATATCACAAGTCCCCCACTCCCGAAGACTGAATTTCACAGTCTTTGATGAGTAGTTCGCCCGTTTTTAATGGCTTACATAATTTATCGGAGTTCTCGGGGACTTTTGAATCTCACTCAGGGTGTAATAGTGTTTTTCTAAGTTTGGTACTCATAATTATTTTGAAGTCTTTCTATAGTTTTTGTGATTTTTTCAAATTTTTCCCGATTTTTAATTATTTTCCAAAGTTTTTATCCAACTCTCGAATTCAAATAATTAATTTTCAAACATTTTAAATAATTATTCTAATTTAATAATTATTTTCAAATTTTAGAAAATATTTTTTCGAATTTAATAACTATTTTTAGGATTTTTAATTAATTTAATGATTTTTAATTATTTTTTCAGAATTTTTAAATAATTAATTCGATTTAATAATTAAATATAAAAATCAATTAAATACCTGGCGATGTGGCACAATTCGGAGCATTGATCGTGATTGGCTTGAGTATCATCAAGATCGAACGGTCAGAAGAGGTGGATGCGACACGTGTCTGTTGACCGTTTGACCGTTGATCGTTAACCGTTTTGCGTGATTTCACGATCGGGGACACGTTTACTCGGAGCCTACCCCCGAACGCTGGAGGTGGTTTGGCTGGGTGAAATGTGTCCCATTGATAGGGATGCTTTCGGATCGGATACAGATCAGATATTGGCTATATTGACATCCGTATCCGCAATCCAAAAACAGATTCGGATACGGATACGGATATGACTCGGAAAATAAAAATTATAGCTGTATCCGCAATTTTCGGATACGGATGCGAATCAGATATGGTCTATCGGATACCAGATACGAATTCGGATATCAAATATAAAGTTTTTTCTATTTATTTTTCTTAACTAGTACTTAGACATGTATATCACGGAATTGTGGATATCGATTTTCATATATAATCACAAAATGGAAATCAATAGAAAAAAGAGGTGAATAAAAATTTATTTAAAATATATACAACTCTTATAAAAAAATGAATGCAGTATGCACTTACCTGTCTATTTTGCATTGGTTTGAATCCGACTCTTAACTTTTTTCACCAGGACGATGTGGCGTCATTGAAAAAGACAACACTTGGGAAGAACTGCAGTAATGGAGAAAAGTTAACAATGACAATGTATAAATTCTTTCTTCATTCTTTAAAAAAAGCAGAATTTGTACTTTTATATAAATTTGGCCCAATGCCTCCATTGTTCCAAGAAATTAT
The DNA here is from genome assembly GCA_017893485.1 of Hemerocallis citrina. Classification (NCBI taxonomy): domain Eukaryota; kingdom Viridiplantae; phylum Streptophyta; class Magnoliopsida; order Asparagales; family Asphodelaceae; genus Hemerocallis; species Hemerocallis citrina. The sequence goes on along the minus strand of CM030358.1, from coordinate 217,912,684 downwards.
TATAATAAACAACTTACCACTATTTCTCTTTATTTATCCTTGCCCTTTTTTTCTCTTAAAGTTTTTGGTTTCTTGAGGATTCAAGATTTAATATGTTCAATCCTCATCAATACAGGAAGTGGCAGTGGAGAGATAATAAGTGAAGGAGAAAGACAAAAATGTAAGCTTGATGACTTCGAACGCTTGATCATTCATACTCTCACTAAGAAGTTTCTTAAATAGGAAAAGAGACAATGTCCCTAACATTAAGTTTTCTCACCATAGCAAGAAATTTTACAGTAGTCCCTAACATAACTTAGTTATATCAGTTCTTAAATTGTTATTATGTATCGGTCCCTCACAATTTGGATCCCTCATTAGTAGTTCTCAGGAACCATTGTGCATTGAGATATGACAATAGCCTTTGGTGTCACACATTCATCTTGAACATATCTATTTCAATATTTATATATTTATAAGAGTCAATTAGGTCTCTTATGAATAGAGGCATGAAATCTTCGAATGCAACTAGCATGTAGAGGTAGGCTACAACTGACAAAATGAAGACTCACTATGGAGCTAGACCAACAATCTTAGATGTTACTACACCAATTTCCGGAGAATGCTCAAGTAGTTTAACCAATTCAAAACCTGCAACCTTATCAAAAGCATCTGACAAGTTAAAACTGCATAAACAATCAGAGATAGCGAATCAAATGAACTACTTTCAGACAACAATTGCCTATACCGAAAAAGGAAATTTAATATATATATATATATTTTCTGATCTTTTGTTGTAGTCATGCATCTAAATTATTTTTGTTACTTTCTCTGGGTAATATATCACGCAAACTAAGAATTGATAGTTTTCCAACTTCTCTGTTGTATAAAATTTTAACAGGAAAGTAACCTCTAATGTGTAATCTTATTTGAACTACTTTACTGCGATTAGTCGAGTCTAAATAACAATAATAATTTATCAAAATTGAACTTTTTATTGTAGTGAACTTTCATTCCACATAGTTACAAATATGCAACTGGTACATCTTTTAAAATATTTTACTTGTTCTTATATAATTAAAATCTCAAGTAATATGCAAAAAATCTCCCTTCAAAAAAATATATGTAAAAAATCATACATGGAAATCTGTAATATAAAAAAATACAAAGGAAATGAAATTTACATGCATGCAAAAGTTTATTACTATCTAGGTAGCACTTCATGCATCCCAAATTATACCACATGGTTGCTACATCAAACAGTTTCGTTTTAAGATTTTATATTGGAACCTGTAGGACCCTCATGCATCCAGAGATAACAAACAGTAACAGTAACAGTAATAACAAACAGTAACGAGGTCATAGATCATGCCCTCATGCACCCAGAGATAAACAGTGGGTACCACAGTAAACAGTGGGGAAAACGAGTTCCCTTATGAATACACATTTCTATATTGTCCACTACTAGATCTTTTCCCTTAAAAATCCGGGCTTGATTAGTTTCCATTATTATTAAATAGGTGTGAACGAACACAAACAGGGGTAAAAGACATGGTAAGAACAAAGGAAAAGTCTAAGATGAATAAGAATCACAAACGGGTGACCAAAACAAACTATAACAGTCAAAACAACGAAACTTCCAGTTCTGGACAGCAAGACACTACTGTACCAAATCTGAGATTCTTGTTGCTACAAAACTGCAAATCCAGATCCGTCAGAAAATCTAGAAACTAGACTCTCTTCTGAATCCAGCGCATATATACACGTCATACGTCAGCCACAGAAACAGGGTTGAAAATACTGTTTAATACAGAAGTTATGTTCAGCCAGAAAATGCAAAATCTTGTTTGTAAACATAAGAAAGATTTGAAAACATCAAAATTATCTCTGAGAAAAATCTGGAAGATTCCCTAGTATATCTAGTCTCAATATATAAAATATCATGAAATTATATTACAGATAGTATAGTCAATAAAATTGGGAAAACAGAGTAATGCAACAAAATCTCAATTCTGAAAGTTCAAACACAGCAATACCAAAACATAGATAATTCACAGAACACTATTCTAAATCCAGATCCGTCATAAGGGTGATAAAATAGATAAATCAGGCTACCGTTTATATTCACAAAGTTTTCTTCAAAAATGAATAGAATCAGGTTGAAAACGTAATTCTTTACTGAACAGCATGCAGTTTGGAAATATATCGGTTGGTTTCATAAGCATGAAATGTAATGCCCCGAATTCCAAATAAGACCGAATTCGAGATTCCACGGAATCTTTACTTCACTTCATACAATTCTACAAAGAAATTAAAACTTTTCAATAATACATCAGAGTTCATTTACATCTTTGTTTACACAGCGGAAGAATAAAAGACTACAATATTGAAAACAAAATACAACTTATACATTTTATCAAGTAAGTCATCAATTTCGTCATAACATCTTCATAGCAAAGTCCATTACCTGCATATCAAGCTGTGGGCATGTCAGTTACTTACAACTGACGAAAATATTATACTCGGCTATCCTCTGTATGTCGTACATATAACGATCTCATTACTTTAACATAATCACAAAAGATTGGATGAACAATAAAGTGTTAAATTGTGACTACGCTAAATATGTAAGTGTATGCGATGCCTTAATGCCTAATGCACACATTTATACTAGGATAACACTAATGCATACATTTTTGGATTATATGCATCCCATACTACATAGGTCCGAGGGCAAGCACCTACGTACTCCACAATAAAGGGCTCGATCCCTCGCCATGATAACTACCCGGTAATAAGACAAGGTTAGATCATTCCACGAATTTGAATCCCAGCCCCGGAGTCCACCGCTGACTATTATAACAGATCCCACATCTGCGAATCATCCCGCAAGTGACCCTCTAGCCCCGGTATACGTATATACATTGGAATATAGCAAACTATCCGCTCGACTACTCAAGATCCCGGAGTCCACCGCTGACCCGTCCTTATAGTTCCGGATTTAAATATAAAAGCCCATCTCCCACGGAGCAACCTCAGTCCACCAACTGGGTCTATAGCCTCGAAGTCCACCGCCGACTATATAGAGCGCCCCACTTACGTTTGCCCAGGTTTACTACATCTTATGTTCCTAATTACTTATTTCAAGACATGAATAATTTTCCAAACCTAGAATTAGTTTTACCTCCTACCGGACTTAATCAACGTAATACGAGATGGCCATATCTCAAAATCACATCTCGAAATCTTTTATTTCAATAGTGCCGGTACCCGAGGTCTTATTAACTCCGAATCACAATCTTTTCATGTACAAGATTTCTATGGGTACACATACCCTTTAATAAACATGCCTTAAAACTTAGATTATTTGCATCTTCAATTTTATTCACCAAAAGATCAAATCTTGTCGCTATTCATGATCTATCTATTCAATCAAAATCTTTATAAACAAATCACTTCTTTCAACTTCATCACATAAAAAATTTCATTCTCAAAATCAAGCTCATATGATGTCTCGATTCATTTCAAGATATTTCTTAAACAAAATATAGATGCAATTTCTTCAAAAATAACCACTTCGCAAAATATTATTTCACTCTTCTTAATAAAAGAATGATCTATTTTTAAATTCACATTATTCATCTTTCTATCTAACTTTTCATTTTTGTGTCCCAATTACACTTAAAAATATTGCAACTCCTTTTTAATAAAACTCTATTATTTACTTTTTTTTATAGAGAATGGAGAAAAAAAACATTAAAAGATTTTTCCAAAAAAAAATATATCAAACAACCCAAAAGAAGTGCAGCCCACCAGTTTCAAACCCGGGCTGCACGTGATGCTACAGTGACGCCCAAAGAAAACCCCCACACCCGCTATCCGTTTGGTCCAAGCGGACCTATCGTCAAACTCCTATGCCGAAAGATACATATTTTTACTCTCGGTCTCGGGATTAATTTAAAAGAAATAAAAATAATTGTGACTATCAAGCTTTGAACCCAAGACCTCTTACAAGTTGTATTCAGTGGTGCACTGGCTAACTAGTAAGTCTAAGTGTACTTTCTGTTTAAGAGTTATACTAATATACTTTTGTGTACACTACTCTGAATTTAGTTCCTTTTACCAAAACTCGTTTATCAAAATTATCCATCCTTTTAAAATATTGAAATAAGATCTTTTTTAGACTCAGATAAATATTAAAACAATAATTCAAAAGTTCAAACTTATTTTAAGAAATAAATCTTCATTTTAAAATAATTTTTCCTTTCTTTTAGCATACAAATTTTCATCTTTTTCCCAAATCTCGAAACTAAAATCATGTTTAGTAAAACTAGTTCATATACTCTATTATACTAGTTACATTTTTGTCATAAAACAAGCATGTCTCTGAATCAATCATGAATATCTCAAAGAATCTCCTTCATGCAAAAAAATTGTATTTTTAACCTATGTCGACATAAAAGTTATTGTTTTCTCTTTTCTTTTTCTTTCTTAATCATTAAGTCAAAATATATCATTCTTTAACAAGTCCTAAGAGAAGAAAAAAATTCACATATTCAGCAACATAAAATTTACAAACAATCTAACACGATTCATATGATTAATTCTTTAGTTGAACTCTCCTTTTAAATTAGCATGGTAACAATTGTTCACTAATTCTCAACAAGAGCATTACATGTTATGCTAGCATGGTTTTTAACTACAAATATCATATTCAACTTTATACTATTCATTAAACTATTCAGCATGCAAATTTCTATTCTAGAAAGGAAAGAGATCACCCACCTTAATTGAAGAATGAAAGTCACTAATGAAAAAGACTCCTTCTAGCTCCTAGCTCCACAAGCACTTCCTTGCTCCTAGCAAAACTTCTCCTCCTAGCAAGCTCTCCTAGCAAGAATTTCCTCCAAGCAATAGAACTCTCTCACTCTTTTTCTTTTCTTTCTTTCTTTTGATTTTGTTATTGTTTTTGGTGCAAAAGAGAATGAGAAATGGGTGTTCTATTTATAGGGTTTTGTGAGGGTCTAAAGTACAAAATTCTACAACTAATAACTCTTTCTTTTAATTCTCTCAACCCCTCATTTTCCAAACTCCTAAAACTCCCACCTTTTCACCTTTCAAACCTTTCATCATCTCAACCCCCAAAACTCCAACCCCTTCCTCTCCCCCACTAGCCTAAACCCGGGCTCCCTTAGTGTAGAAACCGGCCACACATGTGTGTGTGCATGCACACATGCACATACAAATATTAATACAATTCTATAACTCTAAATGTGTACTAAAAGTTGCAACTTGTCATGTATTAGTTCAAGGTCAACTTAAAATGTGATTTTACTAATGGGCTTGATTCATGGGCTCACTTCTAATTAATTAATTTAATTATCCTACTGGACTCTTCTCCTAATGGGCTAGAATTTAATCTTTAGTTCCATGGATCAAAATAAGGCTAATTAAAAACTTATGCATGCTAAAAATTTGTAAATGAGAATAACAAAATGAAAAAAAAAATTTGCGCGTGCATCATACGTGCAAAAATCAAAAAGGCATTTTTAATTTAAAATAACTTGTGGGGTGTTACATGAAATGAGATACAAAATTCATTAATTAATTTCACAAAAAATTGGGATTGATCCCAGTCATGTCTAAACATACTCAGCAAAATATAAAGTTCAAATTCTACTTTTAATATCAGTTTTAAAATAATAATTTATATAGCAATCACATAGTTCAGAATCTGGAATATACTATATGACTGCAGTAAAACAGCAATAACTCATGCATTGAAAATCAGAATTTAGATCTGTCGAAAGTTCTAAAAACTAGAAAACAAAGCCTACAGATCATGTTCACAAATTTATTTATTTTTTTGATGTTAACATGGTCGAAATTACTGTACAAAAATAGTGCAGCAGTAAAACAAAAGTTCTTTTATGCATTTTATCAAATAGTTTAATTACAAACAATCCAACCTAAGATGTCATACAAAGCAAGGTATATAGGTTACTCAAATCAGCAAGGCATGTGAATAAACAATCTATAATAAGATAGTATATCATACAAACATTCATGAAGCAATCATCTACAACATACGATAAGTCACAACAACATAAACATAAAGATGTCCATCTAACCTAATTTGTTTCATACAACGGGTGACAACTACTGTGAACTAATCATGATCAAGAGATGAAGGAACGGGTTGACAAACAAAATATATGATCATCATGAGGGTACAAAACAAATGCATGCAAGACTACTTACGGCATTTAACTTGTATGACAAAAATTACATACAAGCTATTTGCCTGATAACGAAGACGAAGATGATGAAAGAATAACGGGAACAGATCCCGAACAACGAACACAAACACGTGCATAAGAGGAAGCACATACCTCAGCAACGACCAAAGCAATACACATGCAGTGCACTGCTCTCCACAACACACATAGCGACAATAGGCAACGCGATTGGCTTCGACAGCGATAGCAATGATAGTAAGGACGACGACGGTGGCACAGGGATGGAGGGTCAACGGTTGTCGACCACAACAGCAGCGACAGGGCAAGAAGGTGATGACAGCGGCGAGGGGAGCTCGATGCTTGGGCGAGGCAACGACGGCCTGGGTGTCGCGGCGCTAGGGACAGGGCGACACCGGGACAAAGACGAGGACAGCAATGAGGGAGCACGGGGTCGCTGCAGGGTGCACGGGGTACAACGAGGCAGGAGAGGGGTCGGGAGGAGGAAAGAAGGGGGTAGTGGCGGTGATGGGTTAAAGAGCAGTGGACGGGAGAGAGAGAGGAGAGGTTAGGGATGAAGGGTTGACGGCTGAAGTAGGGGAGAGTAATTAGGTATATGGTTTTGGTAATTAAGGTTAGAGTGTACACAGTGGATATGTATAGGGGTTGAGGTAGGTAGGGTTATTGGGTTAAATAGGATAGGATCCAATAAGAGAAGTGGGGTTTTGGGTTTTGGGTAGTATCCAATAGAAAAAAGAAAAGTCCAATTTGAGACAAATATGCCATGAATTTGGTTTAGACAATAAACAAGATCAAGAACAAATTGTAGATTAATCAAATGAGAATATAAAGACTGAATCAAAGAAAAGTGGATTATAAAGAGAGACAACAACACACTATCAAAAGGGATGAAAAGAAATACAATCAGAAATAAAATAAAATAACCAGAAATTAATTTAAATACAAATAAAATACAAAAATGAGCCACAGGGGTTACATAGTTAGTTGTCTTTTTGTTTTTAATTTTTTGCTATTGTATTGATGTCTAATAGTGGACTGGTCATCGCTTTATAGTATCTTTACATTGCAATGAAACTTCTTTTAGTCATTCTTATCTTGTGTGATGTTTGATTCTTCTTGAGTTTTCGCACATCCTGTGACTTGGTTGTCTTTGTTAGAGTAATCTATCACTCTCTATCGTCAGCAAGTTGTTGTGTACAATGTATGAAATTCTCGAGATCGTGAAGTAGTCCGCCTCCATTCCAAGCTTCGGGTGACGGAGCTGGGGATCTCTTGTTCGCAAGATAGGCTTTCCAAAGCGGAGGCGGAGCTTGGCCACTTGAGAAGGGTCTTAACTCGTAAGGATATCGAGGCGAGGCATAATGATAAGATTCTTCGAGAAGTACCCCTGATGGGTGTGGAAGATCATTCTCCAGGTGGAGCAGCTATTGAGAAGTCTTCGAAGCTAAAAGTCGTTCATTACTCTTTGTTTGCGGTCACAGCCGAGAGAAACAAGCTGAAGAGCGTAATGCTCGAGAAGAGTTTAGAACCAGCCCATCTTAGGAGAACTATTTTTAAATTTTTGCAGGGGACTAAAGCAAGTGGTGTGCCTCATTTGAAATTTAGAGTGAAGGATGACTCTCTGAAAGAGAAACTGGTTGAACTAAAGACTGAGAACCACCATTGAAGCGACTCCTTGAAGGGGGCAATGTTAGGAGCACTTCTTGCTCTCGTGAAGAGTGTGCCCAGGGGAGGTCCTTCCACGAACTGGCTTTGTGCTTGCCTGAGGCCTCGCGGAACCCTGGTGACGCTCAGAGTGGTGTGGCCGACTCGTCTAGTGGGGCATCGGTTGGTGGGGCGGAGCGAGTAGTAGGCCCCAATGGTGCGACCCGATCCATGGGTTTAGATGTTGCTTCAGGTGGTTCGAGGGGAAGGGATAGTGCTGGATTTCTAGTGGAAAGCCGTAAACTGTGTATGTCCCTAAATAGGAATGTCCTACTGCCATGGAAGAGTTGAAGGGACGCATCATGATATTTTGTAACTTTTATAGAGACTTGTTCTTTCTACAACACTTGTATCTAAACAACTTTTGTGAAATAAAATTTTACCAAGTGGTTGAGAATCGTCTATTGAGAATTATGTTCTGTTGATTTTAACTTGGTTCAAAAGGCACTCATACGGCGAGATATTCCCCACACACTTGCTCCAGAGCAAGTATGCCCGCGCAACTGTATGAATCCTAAATGGGTCCGACAATTGTCTGTTGGAGAGCTTTAGTGTATGAACCACGGGTTGTTTCAGGAGCACTCGTACGACGAGCGGTAACCCGCATACTTATTTTTGGGGCATGTGGCTAGAGTAGCTCTGTGAACTGTGAGTGGACTCCGAACAAAGTGAAGATGAGTTTCGGGAGCACTCGAATGGCAAACCGATCCGCGCACACTTGCTCGGAAGCATGCGGCTATGGTGGCTCTATGGACCATGAATGGACTCCACACTTATCTAAAGTTGTTTCAGGAGTACTCGAATGACGACATAACTTCGCATATTTTCTTAGGAGCAAAGTGACTAGAATTGCCCTCTGAACCGTGAGTGGACACCGAATAGGGTGACAATGAATTTCATGAGCACTCGAATGGCGAACCGATCCCCGCACACTTGCCTAGGAGTAGGGTTGGCAAACGGGTCGACCGGGCCGGGTCGGGTCGAACCCGTCCGGGTTGGAACCCAACTAGGGCGGGTTCGGTTCGGGTCCTAGTGGCAACCGGGCCGGGCCAGGTCGGAAATGCAAAAAGTCGACCTGCCCAACCCGCGAACCCATTCGAGTCCAACCCGGGTCGGATCGGGTCGAGTCGCGGGTTGGGCCCATCTAAATTTATTTTTTTTACTTTAAAAAATGTAATTTTAATAATAATAAAAAATGTAATAATAATAATAATAATAATCAAAGAGTGAAATTGCCCAAAAAAAATTATGTATTATTAATATGATTTCAATTTATACAAGTTTCCTAATTTGTAATAAGAAATAAAGATTTTCTACAAATTTGTTTTATACAATAATAAATTTTTTCAATACAATTTCAATTTTCTTCAATTATCCTAATTTTTTATAACAAACAAAGATTTTATACATTTACAATTGTCTTCAGTTTGTTGCTCTTCAATTTGTTGTTGTTGTTGTTGGTCTTCAATTTGTTGTTGTTGTTGTTGGTCTTCAATTCTTCATTTTGGTTGCTATTGTTATTGTTGTTGTTGTTCCGGTGAGTTGCTTCCACTTGTAGACATGTCTAACCCTTTCCCTTGAGTCCTATCTTCGGCCTTCAGCCAGTCTTCCGTGCAGACGAGCATCTCCAACGATTGAGGCTTCAAGCGATTCCTGTAATCGGTTAGAACCCTGCCACTTGTAGAAAATGCACTTTTTGAAGCAACTGTAGAGACAGGAGGAGTTAGTAGATCTTTAGCCATATATTTAAGAATACTATAAGTATATTCATGGTCTTTCAACCATTGTAAAATATCTAGTGAAGAAGTATAACTTTCAGAATCTTGTTGATTATACCAATGTAATTCATTAGGTTGATTAGTCATAGGTTTTTTTGATTGAATTTGTGCAAGAAAATTAATTTTGGTATCATCTAATTTACTCTTACCCTTACCTTTAGAAGTAGCAGAAGAAGAACTAACTAAAGAAGTTGCACTACTAGATGCAAAACTTCTATCATAATAATCATACAAGTTATTTAATGTCGATTCAAATTTAACTAAAAATATTCCACAATCAATTTCAGATTCATCTTCCCCAAGTAAAGTAAAAAAATATTTCAATCAAACTCTGCGTACCTTCTAATTTGATACAATGATCCATCACAGTAGCAATACAATACAACATAAGAGGAGGATTAAAATACTTCAAAATTTTGGTGTATGCAGGTTTCACAATATGACCAATAAAAGCATCATCGATCATTTTCTTGAAAGTTTGCAACATAGTAACTATTCAAATAAAAATGCTACTAGAAATAGATTCATAAGATTTTAAAAAATTGAAAGTTGCGGTTTTAAAAGGTTCTAAAGATTTCAACAAAGATTCGACACAAAACCAAGCTTGGGATGTCATTTCAAAATTTGGCATATTTTTTTCAATACAAAAATCATTTATACATTCTTTATATTCAGTAACAACATATAGCAAATCAAAAGTAGAGTTCCATCGGTGTTTAACACCTTTGAAAATTTTCTAAAATGTACATTTTTAAACCTACATCAAGCTTTTCATTCTTGGAATATGGTGCCACTTAATGCAATAAAATGTACACAATTTCTAATGTTAACTTTATATGGTTCGGCTATTTTTAATGCATCTTGAACACATAAATTTAAAATATGACATGCACATCTAACATGAAAAATATTGTCAGATGGAAGGTTTAATGCAGTTTTTAGTATACTAATTGATGCATTGTTGTTAGATGCATTATCAAAACTTATACACATAATTTTATCATGAATATGAAAAACATCACAAATTTCTAAAATACGATTTGCAATTTCAATATCACTATGGTGATAGGGCAACGCGGCAAGTGATATGATCCTTTTTTGAATAATCCAATTACTATCGATCCAATGACAAGTTATTCTCATCATTTGAATATTGTTGCAACCCGTCCAACAATCGGAAGTTAAAGAAACTCTACAAGTTATACTCCATAAAATGGCAATCAAAGCTTCGCTCATTTCATTGTACATTTTAAAACAATCAGATTTGCAAGTATTCCTAGGGATTCTTTTAAAATGGGGGTTTAATACGGTTTGATTAAAAGTTTCTAAGTCCCTACTCTCGGAATAGGAAAATGGTAACTCTTCCTTGATTACTAGTCGGATCATTTTCCGACGAACAAGTTCGGGATCATAAGAATGGCTATCAACTACACCGGTCCTAGGGTGGATTTTTTGTTGGCCGGGTAGGTCTACAAGATGTTTTTTGTGTACATTTTGGATGTGTCATCTTATTGTACCCATCCCCTCACCCCTCTTTCATTTGTATGACTTCGAACATGTTTTACAAACTTTTATACATGTACCCGGATTTTCTTTGTCCGGAATATAATCATAAAATTTGTGCCAATCACTAGTTTTCCCTCTAATTTTACTACTACTATCCAGTTGTGTTGTTTCGGTTGCTTGTGTTTGTGGTTCTTTTTCTATGTCTATGTCTCCTACAAACTCATCGTGTGTATCACTGTATTGGGTCACAGGGTACTCTTCGGCGAGCTCATTTTGTGGGACAATTGGAGGCCTACGAGAAGTGTCAGTGGAATCTTGTCTACTTTGGCTACGGCCACTACCTCGTGATCTAGACATGTTGATATAGTAGTGTATGTGAAAAAATTAAATACAATCTAGGCGAGATTAGTTTTTAAAAAATCTAGAAAACGATAAGAGGGTTGTGAGAGAGAAGATCAAAAATCAACAAACAAATATGATTAAAAATTTTATAACTACAAAAAAAATATCAAGACAATAAGAGGGTTGTGAAATTTTGATACCGTACTTCACCGATACTCGTATATAAAATGAGAGTGAAAATAAAAGTAGAAGTAGAAGTCCGGACTCGTATATAGATAGAAAGAGAGCTTCTTTGTTGGAGCCTTGGAGGAGTTGAAGACTTGAAAACGTAGTTGAATGTTGAATTCGATACGATCGGAATTTGTTGTTTGACTGTTTCTATGTTGCTAGCTTCTTTGTTCACAAAATTTGGAATGAATTGAGATTGAATTGAGTAGTAGTAGTAGAGAGAGTAAGAGAGTAAGGTGTGAAATTTTTAGTTGGTTTTAAGGGGTATTTATAATGAGAAAAAAAAACAAAAACAAAAAAAAAACCAAAAAAAAACAAAAAACAGCTATAACAGCCGTTAGAGGGGTTTCTGCCGTTGGACCAGCGGGTCGAACGGTCGACCCGTGCGAGTCGAACGGTCGACCCGTGCGGGTCGAACATTTGACCCGTACGGGTCTAACAGTTCGAAACCCGCAGGTCGACCCACGAGTTGGCAAGCGGGTTTCGCACTGTTCACCGGGTTCACGAGCTGGGTTCGACCGGTTCAAATCAGTTCTTTAACGACCCGGGTCGACTCGCTTATACTCGCGGGTTCGAGCCAGACCCGAACCGACTTTTAACGGGTTGGGTTTGGCGAGCGGGTCATGGGCGGGTTGCGGGTCAGCTCGGCCCGATTACCATCCCTACCTGGGAGCATGTGGCTATGGCGGCTCTATGAATCATGAATGGACTCCACACTTGTCCTGGATTATTTTAGGAGCATTCGAATGGCGAGCCGAACCCCATGTATTTGCTTGGGAGAAAGTAGCTAAAGTGGTCGTAAGAACCGTGAATGGACTCCGAACAAGGTGACGACTAGTTTTGGGGGCACTTAGAATGGCGAGCTGAATCCCGCACACTTGCTCGGGAGCATGTGGCTAGAGCGGCTCTGTGAACCATGAGTGGACTCCGCACTTGTCCGTTGGAGAGCTTTGTGAAGGGGTGGTGTAACTCAGGGTTAACCATGTTTCTAACTTATTGTTTGTATCCAATGGACTTATACAATAATTTTGCGAAGGAAAATACTAAATTTTTATTGAAAAATAAAACTAGGTCGCTACTTTGATACTAGCCTTTATTACATGTTATGATTGTTATAATTGTCGGCCTTTATTACATGTTTTGATGTTATCTATTGGACGAAGACGTTAAGCGCTCTCTTTGTATTTCATGAGATGTTCGGTGTTCCAAGTCCTCGATATTTTCTTCCCCCTAGGTCTTCAAGTCGGTAAGTTCCTAGGCGGACGACTTGTGAGACTTTGTAAGGTCCTTCACAGTTAGGGACGAGCCTTTCCTTCTTTAGAGGGACGAATATTTCGAGCTTTCGAAGGATAAGGTCCCCTTCTTGAATGTTGGTTGGGCACACCTTCTTATTATAGAATCTCTCTACCTTATGCTGCTAAATGTTTCTCCAGATGATGGATTTTTCTCGGACTTCTTCGAGAAGGTCAAGATTGGCTCGATTGTCGTTCGAGTTACATTCTTGTTTGAACGAGATGAGGCGAGGAAAAGGTATTCTGACTTCTAGAGGGATAAGAGCTTTTATGTCGAATGTAAGGTTGAACGGGGACTAGCCCATGGGGGATCTTTTGGTGGTCCTATAAGACCAGAGTATAGTCGGAAGTTTTTCGACCCATTGTCCTTTGGCTGCTTCACCAAGTCTCTTTTTTAGACCATCCAATATTTGCTGATTAGCGTTCTCGGCTTGGCCATTGGTCTGAGGGTATGATACTGAAGAGAAACACTGCTCAATTCCCAAGTTAGTGCAAAACTGGAAGAACTTTTTACCAGCGAACTGAGTCCCATTATCGGTAACTAAAATGCGAGGGATCCCAAAGCGGCAAACTATGTTCTTCCAAAAGAACTGTTGAATTCGGTGCTCGGTGATCGTTTCCAGTGGTTCAGCTTATATCCATTTTGTAAAGTAGTCGATAGTGACCACCAAGAAGGTTCGTTGTCCAGTGGCAGGAGGGAACGGCCCGAGTAGATCCATCCCCCACATAGTGAATGGGATTGGGCTTGACATGGAGCTAAAGTTGGCTTAGAGAATTTTCTTTACGAAGGAGTGTCTGTGACATGAGGGGCATTGGCGGACATAAGCTTGAGCATCACTTAGGAGAGTGGGCCAGTAGTACCCATGGTTAAGGATCTTCCGTGTAAGGGACCTTGCGCCCATATGGATACCGCCTATTCCTTCGTGAACGTCTCGCAAGGCATAGTCAACTTCTTTGGGTGAGAGGCACCGAAGGTATGGTCGACCATTGACCAAAGAGTAGGAGCGTTTGTAGAGAACCCCTTCTATGAGTACGTACCTTTCAACTCTTACCCGAATCTTTATTGATTCTTTGATATCCGCCGGAAGAATCCCTCTGTCGAGGAAGTCGACCAGAGGTTTCATCCAACAGTCTTCGGGGTGTTTGAAGGGTGGTGATATGCATGTGTTCGACTGCTTCTTCTTCGATGCTTGTTTTCATGAGAACCTCGATCAATACAGTGTGGTCGATCCCGTCGAACGATGAGGAGACAAGTTTGGAGAGGGCATCTACTTGCCCATTTTCTTCTCACAGAACGAGTGACCTCAGCTTCTTGGAAAATGGACATGATTTTCTTTACACATGCCAAGTACCTGACCATTCGGTCATCTCTTGCCTCGTAATCTCCTCGGATCTGGTTTACCACCAATTGAGAGTCACTAAATATTCTGACTCTTCGTGCCCCTGCCTTTTTTGCGAGGAGGAGACTGGCAATCATGGCTTCATACTCGGCCTCGTTGTTTGAAGTTGGGAGACTGAGGCGCAATGAGTATTGGAGGAAGAACTCATCAAGACCAATTAAGATAACCCTGCTCTGCTCCCTTCGAGGCAAGAGGACCCATCCACGTAGACATTCCAAAGGGGGGGTTGTCTCCTTCCTCGGGAGGATCAGAGATCATGCTTTCGACGATGAATTCAGCCAAGGCTTGGGCCTTGATTGCGGTTCTCTGTCAATAGGTGACGTCGTGCTAGCTCAGCTCAATAGACCATTTGATGAGCCTTCCAGAGCTTTTAGGCTTGTAGAGAACTTGCTTGAGCAGCTGATCAGTGAGAACCCATATGGAGTGTGCTTGAAAGTAGGGTCTGAGCTTTTTGAGCGACCATTACTAGAGCATATGCCATTTGTTCCATCTTTGTGTATAGAAGCTCTGTATCATGGAGCACCTGCTTACGTAGTAGATCGGCTTTTGCACTCACTCTTCTTCTCTTACTAACACAGTTGTAACACCCCGTAATTTCAAATATATATATATATATATATATATATATATATATATATATATATATATATATATATATATAGGGAGCCCTTCAGTTGAGAACTAATTTTGGTGAGAACTCCGTGAGAACTCCATGAGAACTCACGGAGTAGACCCCCATGAAAAATCCGAACCGACCATCTCGTTCTACACACTTTAGATAGCGTAACATAAAGAAATCAAGTAATTTGAAGCTTATTTGCCCATCCATCAAATGGAGTACAATTTTCAGCCATACAATTTTACGATGATGTAAATCATAGATAAATGAACTTCAAATTACTTGATTTCTTTATGTTATGCTATCTAAGGCATTTAGAACGAGATGGTCGGTTCGGATTTTTCATGGGGGATCTACTCCGTGAGTTCTCTCGAAGTTCTCACCAAATTAGTTCACAACCGAAGGGCTCCCTATATATATATATATATATATATATATATATATATATATATATATATATATATATATATATATATATATATATATATATATATATATATATATATATATATATATATATAAGAGGGGCTGCCCTATAGAGTTTCTATAGGGGTGGTTCATGGGATTAGTTGACTGTGGAGTGGGGCCCACGGTAAGAACAGTAGTCGCTGTCTTGGGCTGTCACGTAGGTGGCGTGGAAGCAATGGGGGCCCATGTGCAGGAAGGGGAGCAGGCACTGTCCTTGTCATGTGCTGTGACGTGGCGGGGGCCCACCCGAGGGGGGCTGCCTTGGCTGACGTCACACATGCAAGAAAGAGGCAGATGTGAATTGGATTTGTCCCATTCGGGAGTGAACAAGATCAATTAAATAATAAATATAATTGTCTATGATCAAGAGTCACCTAATTGGTTAACCACCTTTTGAGTGGTCGCCTGTGGTGGGCAGTTTTACTATAAATAATAAATAAATATGTAAACTGTCTGAGAATTGGGGCGGGGCGTTACAACAGCGCTGAGGGTTTGATCCGAGGCGGCCAGGTAGAGGTAGATGATTTCTCCCAGTATGGGTTTACTCAAGAGTGGAGGATTGGTGAGATGCTTTTTAAGGCTTTCAAAGGCTGCTTGTTGTTTCCCCCCCACTCAAAATTCTTCGCTCCTCGGATAGCTTTAATGAAATGTAGGTATTTCTCTTCTGACTTGGAGAGGAAACGCCCAATGGCAGCCAGATAGCTAGTAATCTTCTGGACTTCCTTAATCTTAGCTGGGAGAGACATATCGAGGATGGCTTTGATCTTTTCAGGGTTTGCTTCAATTTCTTTCTGACTCACCATAAACCCCAAGAACTTTTTCGAGGAGGCCCTGAAGGCACATTTCGAAGGGTTCAGCCTCATTTTGTTGATCCGAAGTACATTGAACGCATCTTGGAGGTTTGCGACGTGGTCTTCTTTCCTGAGGCTTTTTACGATCATATCATCCATATATACCTCCATGTTTCAGCCGATTTGCTCTCTAAAGACTTGGTTCACCAAGCGTTGATATGTGGCCATGACATTCTTTAGCCCAAAGGGCATAACTCGGTAGCAATAGAGCACCTGATCGGTGATGAAGGTCGTCTTCGGGATGTCTAATGAGAATATTTGGATCTGCTTATATCCCGAGAAAGCATCCATAAAGCTTAATAATTCATGGCATGAGGTGGCATCTATCAAAGCGTCTATGCTCGGGAGAGGGAAGTGATCTTTTGAACATGCTTTGTTGAGGTCGGTGAACTCTATGCAGATTCTCCACTTGCCATTGGCCTTCTTGACCATTACAATGTTTGCTAGCCACTCGAAGTAACTAATTTCTTGGATGAATCGGGCAGCTAAGAGCTTCTCAACCTCTTCTTTGATGCCTTTTGGGCACATATTTGCTGCTCTTCTGCTGGACAGGCTGGGCTTTTGGATCCACACTTAAGTGGTGTAGAATTAAGTCTTCGGCATATCCCCGGCGGTCCAAGCGAATATGTCCCGATTCTTCCTAATGCACGCGATAAGTTGCTCCTTCCCCCAGCGGGGGAGTGCTTTGCTCACCCAGAAACACTTAGCTTTATCCTCATTGGAGAATGGAATTTCTGTCAGTTCATCCACGGGATCGGAGCTAGCTTGCCCCATATCAAGGGGAGTTGGAAGGCATCGAGGGGAAAAACCAAACCCCCCCCCCCCCCCCATGGTAGCTGTGTAGTAGGCCCGAGTGGCCTCCTGACTTCCCTTGGCTTCCTCCACTCCTGCGGCTGTAGGAAATTTCATTTTTAGGTGGTATGCTGATACAACTGTTTGGAGGGCCGCTACCCTAGGCAGCCAAAGATGGCATTGTAGGCAGACTTCATGTCGACCACCATAAAATTTAACGCTTCTGTGTGAGCGTTCGGAGCTTTCCCTAGAGTAACATCGAGGGTCACAATTCCCTTGATCATCATGTGGGCTCCTGAGAATCCGTGGAGGATGTATCCGGTGGGCTTGAGGCGATCTCGCTTGAGTTTGAGGCCCCCAGACACATTCAAAAAGAGGATGTTGACCGAACTACCGTTATCAGCTAGGACTCGACGCACTTCATGATTCGCCATATACATGCTGATCACGAGCGCATCGCAGTGAGGAGTTCAGACGCCTTTCAAGTCCCGACCTGAGAAGGTGATGCTAACTCTTGTACCTCTCTGTAACGCCCCTGCCCCTGCCCCTGCTCGAACAGTTTATACAATTTAGAAGACAAATTGGATACTATGTAGTACAACTGCCCACCACAGGCTGCCTCTCAAAAGGTGGTTAACCGAATTGGTGACTCTTGATCATAGGCATTATTATTTATTAATATTATATTTATTTTGAACTGCCGATATGGGACTAAATCTCATACTCTCTCTCTCTTATCTCCTCTACCGAGAGAAAACAGCAGCATACTGCAGGTGGGCCCCTCATGGAATGTTGACATCATCAGCATTCGTTTTCAAAGGAAACAGCTCTTGCTGTTTCACCAACGTGGGCCCCCCACATACACTATTCCTTTTCAATTTTATTACACAAATGCCATCAACCATTTTTTACTTCTTTTAAAGAACAGCCATCTTTATATATATATATATATATATATATATATATATATATATATATATATATATATTATTATTATACTTTTTAGAAATTACGGGGTGTTACACACACACCTCCTTCAGAAATCAGCGGCCTCGCTGAGTACAGGGCATGCACAACCTAGTGCAGGATCCTCCTTTCTAGCCGATGTGGAGTGGAGTACCCTGATTCTGCTAGCTGCACAATACCCTGATTCTGCTAGTTGTACAGTCCCCTTCCTGGGCGACCTGTCCCAACCTCGCTCCCTCTCAGGCATACTTACCCGTACATCTGCTAGCTCCATCTCAAGCATACATCTCACCCACTCTTACCCATAATCGGTATCGAAAGTCGGCTCTGATTCCATTTGTAACGCACTTGCCCTACTCGGACAATTTATACAATTTAGAAGAAAAATTAGATACTATATAGTACAACTGCCCACCACAAGCTGCCTCTCAAAAGGTGGTTAACCGAATTGGTGACTCTTGATCATAGGCATTATTATTTATTAATATTATATTCATTTTGAACTGCCGATATGGAACTAAATCTCATACTCTCTCTCTCCTCTCCTCTACCGAGAGAAGACAGCAGCATACTGCAGGTGGGCCCCTCGTGGGATGCTGACATCATCAGCATTCCTTTTCAAAGGAAACAGCTCTTGTTGTTTCACCAACATGCCCCCCCCACATACACTATTCCTTTTCAATTTTATTACACAAATGCCATCAACCATTTTACTTCTTTTAAAGAACAGCCATCTTTATATTATATATATATATATATATATATATATATATATATATATATATATATATATATATATATATATATATATATATATATATATATATATGGTAGCGATCCAGTGAGAACCATTCTCACGATAAGCTTCGTGAGAACTCCAGGCCTATCCATCCTATGGATAATCCGAACAGTTCACATTGTTTAACATAACTAAATTAGTCTAGAAATATAAAATCATATCATTTGATATTCATTTGTCCATGCATCATGTCACTATAAAAAATAACGATTTTTCAGCCGCACAATTTGTAACACTTCAATGCATGGGCAATCGAATCTCAAATGACTTGATTTCTCATCCATAGACTAATTGAGTCGTGTAGATCAAAATGAACGGTTCAAATCTTTCAACTAATGTCCCAAATAAAAGTTCTCACGTGGTTCTCACCAAAAGAGTTCTCACTCGATCATTTCCCTATATATATATATATATATATATATATATATATATATATATATATATATATTATACTTTTTAGAAATTACGGGGTGTTACACTCTCGGGGGAGGGATGTTGTGTACGGGATTTACCGCTCGAACGAAGGCCTTCCTAGATGAGCTGGAGGCTCCCCCCCCCCCCATAGGTCCTCCATGGATTGCATGAAATATCTTCATCTGCCCCGATCCCTGGGACTCAGTTGGCCTCTCTGCCCATTTGTTGGGTCCCCACAAAAGAGGAGGTTCGGAGTCATTTACCTGGGCAAATTTAGCAAGGTATCCTCGTAGGAGCAACGCCTCTACTTCATCTTTAAAGGCTCGGCACTCATCTGTAAGGTGACCATAATCCTTGTGGAAGGCACACCACTTTGTTTTATCCTGTCTTTTGCGTGGGGCGTTCATCTTGGGGGAGGTCAAAGGATCCCGTCCTTGTTAACCTCCATAAGAATGGCGAATATGCTTGCATTTAGTAGGGTGTACTTTTCAAAACGAGGCATAGGAGGGGTGCAACGCTGGCCAGAGGTGTCCTTCTGGGATTTTCGGGGCACATCTTCGTTAGTGCCTTTTCATTTGTTCCCAGATGGAGGCATCTTCTGCTCTTGGGGGCGGATCGCATCTTCGACTCGGATGTACTTCTCAACTCTCTGAAGGAGGTCAGAGAAGTCCCGAGGAGGTCTTTTGACGAGGGAAGCTTTAAGATCGTCATGCTTGACATTTTATCTGAACACGGCCATTGCCACTGCGGAGTCGAGTGAGGGAATGGATCTGGACTCTACTGTGAAGTATTGGACATAACTCTTGAGGGACTCTCCGTCTCTCTGCCTGAGGTCTAACAGGGAGGCACTGGACTTCTCCAACTTGCGGCTAGTGACGAAGTGCGTAAGGAAGTGTTTTTCAAGTTGGTAGAAGGAAAATATGGAGCCTAGGGAAAGGCAAGTGAACCATTCTCGTGTCAAGCCTTTTAAGGTTGTCGAAAAGGTTTTGCACCGGAGACAGTCAGATGCTTGGTGGATCACAATGAGAGTTTTAAAACTCTCGATGTGGTCTACCAGATTGGACTCTCTGTTGTACGGCTCGAATGTCAGGACCTTGAAGTGGGTAGGGACGGGAGCTTCAATAATCTTTTTGGAGAATGGAGGTCTGACGGGACGGTATATTCCTTCTTGTTTTGTCCTTTCCCTTTTTAGCGACGCCAGGCATTCTTCCATCTTTTGGAGACACCAGAGGACGGCGTCTTCCAATTGATCATATCTGGTAGATCCGCAGGACTCTTCGCATCCTGGAAGAGAAGAATGGTGAGGACTAGAATGTCGGGTCCAAGGTGGAACCATGTTGATGGCCTGGAGGATCTCATCCTTGAACTCTTGAAACTCGGCTCTAATGACTGGCATTTCTTCATTCCTTCCCGTCCTAGGAGCTGTCCTTCTTGTTGGAGTTGGATGCCTCCTTTCTCGGGGAGGATTTCTTCTGTGATCTCTTGGGGAACAACGACCCCCTTTGCCCCCTGGGAGAGGGGGATCTTTTTTGTCTATGAGGAGAGGGACTTCTTTCCCATTCCCTAGGAGAGGGGGATCTCCTTCATCTATGTGGAGAAGGACTTCTTCTGCTCCCCCTCTGCTCGGGACGGGAGACTTCCTCGCGAGCTCTCCTCTCGTTGAGATGGGTCCATATGTTCGACTCCTGTTAGCGATCTACGATGACTTGATGGAGGTCGGGCTGTGGTTGAGGGAGTGAGGAAGGAGTAGAGGTGTACACTAAACTCCTGTTTTCGACCAAGGGCCTTGTGGATGGTTCAAGATGACTCCGGCAAGAACCGCCCGACATGGCCTCTCCTGGTGAAGGCAGGGCTAGCTGAAGGAGAGGCTCCTCTTGCTGTGATTGAAAGGCGGGATGGATTTCCTCTTGAGGAGGAGGTGGGGAAAGAGGGTTGGCTCGTCGGCTTGAGGCCGCCACCTTCCATTTCTCCTTAGGAGGCATGATAGATGGCTTGTTCTCACCGGTGAGGTTTGGTCGGATTTTCTTTGCTATTTTTACAGACGGCGTCAATCTGTTGCTGCTTTTTTGATGTGGAAGCAATCAGATGATGTTGATTCTTTTTTAGGAACAAGCAAGAATTTGACCTTTTGACTTTCAACGGTGTTGACTGTCATTGACTTGACGATCTGACACATTTGCATCGTATAATTTGATTCGTGTGGTGACGATCGCCTTCGATGACCTGCAAAAAGTCTGAAACACCGGGATTGATCCCAACGACAGACCCTCCGACGCTCAAGTTAGAAATCAAGAAGAATATGAGAGAGCTTTTGTGGAGCAAAATATTGATTACCTGTTTCTGGTGGATTGATTACCTGTTTCTAGAGGATATTTATAGTCACCTTTGGGACCAATTTTGAGATTATCATATGTCTTCACTTCCGGTATTTTTGGATAGGAAATAAAGTTTAAATTCCTTCATGATAAAAGATTTGGTTTAAATCGCCTCTAGGGATAATCATGAATTTGAACAACTCTTTTAAAGGAACTAAGTTTATTTAGAATGGGCTACCATCATAATCCAGTAATGCATATCTGTTTTGGGTTATTGGGCCTTGGAAAAGACAGTTTCCGTTTACAAACCCATTTTTAGCGAAAATTACCGTTTTACCCCTGAGAGATTTGAGATTCGTACCCAATTTGAACTGTCCCGATTTAGTCTATTTTTAGCTATATCAAGAATCCTCTCAGATAGTGAAGATTTGATGGTTAGATAACGAGTCTTCTTAGTTTGCTTCTGTGTCGAACTTAATAAATTCGAAATGAGACACTCTGTCATATCTATATTCTCTTAAATTGAGTACAAGACATTTAAGCATCCTTTAAAGTTTCCAAGTTGCACTTAAAGAAAACTAAGTCATGGATTTAGAAGGAAGAAATAATTATAATTAGATGCTAATTGGCTGGTTTGCAATGCACATATTGATATGTACCCAAGGAATAAATGGTGGGTCTAATGTAAGCTGTTGAACGCAATCAACTTCCATCAAATGATGAGATGCCCATGCTGATTTCTAGTACTGCTTTTATCTTCTTTTTCTTATCGTCAACGGCGTCTATTGTTTTCTCCTAAAAGTATATTCAAAGTAAAAGATTTGGCTAAATATTGAGCTCGAAAACCTAATGCATGAAGACCCGGCTAGCTATTATAAAATGCAAGTTACAAATGAATCAGTGAATTAATTAAGCACAATGATTGGTTGAAGATGATGCAAATTAAGACAATCACAGATAGCACATCAACTTAATGATGTCAATTCAGAATTCCTCACTTTGATTATGATAATTAAGCTCATATTAGGGGTAGCAACTTAAATATTGTAGAGGTTCGAAGTTGTGGAGAAATTTTTTAAGCCTAGGAAAGGATATTAATGGATGTAGGTTGTGTTGCAGGTAAAATAAGGAATTGAATATTGGAGAAAATAAGCAACTAAATCAATTCAATGCACGGGAAATAAAGTTTTGCATATTTATGTCATGAACAATTTTTGTCTTTGCTTACTCTCTGAGTGCCCTCTTCATTAATAAATAAATAAATAAATAAATAAATAAATAAATAAATAAATTTAAAAAAAAACCAAAATCTAGATCTGATCGGGGAGGGGGGAGGACTCCCTCGTCCTCCCCATCCTCTTCCCCCTTCCCCCCCTTCTCCACCCTCCGACGCCATAGAGGTGCGGGGCGGTGTGTGGACGGCCACGAATCGTCAGATGTGAGATTTTGGAGAGGGACGGAGCAGCGAGGAGGTTCGACTCTAAGGGGACTAGGTCGACAGCAGAGCAGCGCCGTCTGGAGAGGAGTAGGGTGCGAGGGGGACGATGATAACGACCGAGAAGGGGCTTCGATTGGAGACAATAACTTGTCGACAGCGTCGATGGCTGACGGTGAGGGAAAGTGGAGGGGCTTTGGGTGTCGTCGAGGAGAGGCCCGTCGTAAGCTCAACCAGAGCTCGTCGGAGTGGTGCTGTGGTCGAATACACCAACAGAGGAGTGCTTACGGCATTGAGAGTCCAAATAGGATTGGATCATCGATAGTCGGAACTGGGCTTGGCTCGACGGCGGACACAGAGAGCGTCGCGACGTCGAGGAAGCAGATCGGGGTGATGTCGATGGAGGCGCACGACGAGAGCAATGGGGGTGGGGAGAGGGGTAGGAGAGAGATGACGGCCATGGTCGTAGGCGAGGTCGATAGCGCTCGAGGTTGCTGCAGTGTCGTCGTAGAGGTTGACGGTGGCGTCAAGAAGGGGGAGGACGTGGAGATGGGCGATGGTGATTGGGTTTAGTTGGCCGGTGTGGTAGGGATTGGCCGGAGAAAGAGGTTGGAGGAAAGGGATGAGTGAGATTGATTGTCAATTGTTTGATTGATTGTGTAATTTGAATTTCAAAATAGGGTTTGAAATTCAAATTTGTATTTTGAGTTAGAGGAATGAAGTACAAATTTGAATTTCGAATTAGGGTTTTTTAAATTCAAATTTGAATTAAAAGTGTGGAAGGGGAGTTGAATTGAGATCTAAATTTTAAAATAGATTTTTTGAAATTCATATTTTAGTTGGGAAGCGTGAGGTGAATATGCTTGTGTAATTTGAATTTTAAACTAGTTTTGGTTGTAATTCAAAGTACATTTGGTAGAGTTATCGGCGAGTGCAATCACTCTCATTATCGGTTGAGAATCACGACTACTATTGAGAGCTGGATTTGATACAATCGAAAGAAGGCATCACGGTGGGGTTGGTTTGGCGGGTTCACGACGACATCATTGTGGAAAGGGGCATAAGTATGCCAGCAAGAGATGGTGGATGTGGTTGTTGCCTGGTGAGCGTTTGGGGATGGTCTAGGAGTCTTCGGGGTGGAGAGCTATGTCGATGAAGTTTGAATTCCAAATTTGATTTTTGTTGGAATTTAAATACATCTAGGAGGTTTTGGTGGGAGAACAGGGTGCAAATGCCAAATTTACGTGTTTAGTTAGGGGAGGACTAGTTAGAGATGTAAACTGTATTTTGTAATTGTTCTTCACCGTTTCATTCGGAACAGATAGATGTTATTATTTGTACTACTTATTTCGTTAATTCTTGATTAATGAAGCGGTGACGATGTCACTTTTTTATCAAAAAAACAAGGCTAAATTTGAAAAAAACTCCTTGAACTATCCCATTTATGCAGAAAACCTTACTGAACTATTTTTTATGCAGAAAACCTCCCTAAAGTATGTTTTCAAAAAAAAAACCCTAAAGTATATTTCAAAAAACCATATCTAACTTTTATGCTTGTATTAGATAACCTCATTCATCTTTGCAAATTGATTCAGAAAACATCGTGCATCTTTCTCATTATTTTCAAACAACCTCACTAAACTTTAGCAGAAAGCTCACTAACACGTGGTGGATTTTTTGCAACCATACTTCAGGAGGATTTTCTGCATAAAAATTAGTTCAATGAGGTTTTCTGCATAAAGGGAACTTCAGCCATTACTCTAGTTCAAGAGGGTTTTTTCAACTTTAGCCAAAAAACAATTTGTCTTGCTTACTAGCATCTACTTGTAAATTATTATAGGGAATCATTTCCTACTAGGAATACTTATAGGATGAGCAATTTCGGTAGAGAGAAAAAATTGAACACACAAATGGTGGCAAAACATTTAAAACTAGAAAGCTGGAACTGTGCAAATTGTGTTGTAAATAAAAAGTTCGTACATAAAAGTGTCATTTACAAAAATACTGATAAAAGGTCTAATTTCATAATTTTTTTTTGATAAAAGATGATGTCCGTCATCGTTTCATTAATCAGAAATAACGAAACACAACAGTACAGCAAATAAGAAAGCAGGAAAGATAAACACGTGAGCAACAAGCAACACGTAACATCAAAAGTACTCGAATCTACTCGAGTTCAAAATAAAACCTAGAACAGAAAGTCGAAAGTATACAACATCAACGGTTACAGATCTGCAACAACTTCACTAATTGGACTCCTCTTTCTTTGATCGCCTCCATGGTACCTGCTATTGTTGGCCTCCTCTAAAACCTGTTCCCCTATCCGTCTGTGCCTCTGAATTTCATTGTCGCCTCCTTTGCACCTGCCCATTCATGGATTAGAACAAAGATTTTGTACACAGAGAAAGAAAATCTATACTGATAGTTGCGAAAAATGAGATCATTTCTTTCTAGCCACAAACTCCACATAGTTGCTGCTACAGCTAAATCCCAGGCTTTAGTGTCTCCTGGTTTAATGTATGTATCCCTAATGGTCACCCAGGTATCAATGGTCGACTGTGGTAGAAGGTTACAACCGAATCCCCTACAAACAACTTCCCAAGATAATCTAGCCTTATGGCATTGAAAAAGGATATGGTTAACGTCTTCATCCGCCTCTAAGCACAACTCACAGGTAGTGTCAAAAATCATATTTCGCCTGCGAAGGTTAACTTTGGAGAGAATCGCGTTTTTGTGTGCTAACCAACAAAACATCCTAACTTTTAATGGGGCAACGGTCCCCCAGATGATCGATTGGACGTTACATCTCAACCCGCTGTCGTTGATCCAAGAGTACATGGAGGAGACCGTGAATTCTTTTGAGGCGTCTCTATCCCACGTTCTTTCATCGTCTAAGTTGTTGGCTGTCCCATCTTCTTGAAGTACCTGTCTATTCAATGCCTCGAACTGTGCGATACTCTCGTTGCTAAGGTTTTGGTTAACGATGAACTTCAGCTTGCCGTTTTTTCCTCATGTCTGCCACCATCAGATCTAGATTATTTGCTGCTTTGGCTGCTTCAGGAAATTGGGCAATAAGACTTGTCTGGCCACACCATCTGTCTTTCCAGAATCTTGTGTTTTTCCCGTTTCCCACCTTACATCTAGTGTTCGCGAAGAAAATCTCTCCCTGCTTGGCGATGCCTTTCCACAGCCCGGAAACTTTTGCTTTTGGGCTTTTCCCACCGAAGCGAAATTTTCTTCTCTTCCGACAGAGATCGAAGGAAAACTTCCACTAATCTTTACGATTATTGGAGATTTTCCACCACCATTTGGAGAGCAGCGCCCTATTCATATCGTGGAGATTAGTAATTCCCAATCCCCCAAATTCCTTCTTTTTACAGACTCTTTCCCACTGGACTAAAGGAATCCCTCTATTACCCTCATCGGTGCCCTTCCATAAAAATCTACGTCTTAACTTGTCAATGCTATTAATCACCCACTTTGGTAATTCGTAGATAGACATAATGTACAGGGGGATAGCGCTAAGAACCGAGTTGAGCAGGATAATCCGGCCTCCGAGAGAGAGGAATCTGTTCTGCCAACCCCCTAGCTTTTTCTTAATTTTGTCGATTAGCGGAATCCAATCCTCCTTCAATAGGGCTCCGGGTCTGATGGGAGTGCCCAAATATTTAATTGGGAAAGCGCTTACCCTACAGTCTAAAATGTTCGTGATGTCCTGGATCGGTAAGGATAGCTGATCTGCCATAGGGATGATGCTGGTCTTCGATGGGTTCACCTTCAGTCCCGACCACCCTTGGAAGCATACCAAGGCGGCTTTGATGGCCACCACTTCCTCAATGCTAGCGTGGCCGAAGAGGATAGTGTCGTCGGCATACTGTAGTATCGACAAAGGCTGTGTGATTCCTTTAATCTGTAAACCTTTGATGATATTGTTTTCTCGACCTCTTGCGAACATCTCCGCCAAGCCGTCCGCCACGATTGCGAATAGAAGGGATGATAGGGGATCCCCTTGACGAAGCCCCCGTTTGCACTTGATTTCCTTACCGTGCCATCCGTTAATCTGAATGGTCGATTTGCCTCCCCTGATGCACCTATTCATCCACGATCTCCATCTTTGTCCAAAGCCTTTAAGCTGTAAAGCCTCTTCAGTACAGTCCCAGGATACTGAGTCGTATGCCTTCTGGAAGTCAAGTTTGAGGAGAAATCCGTCCACCTTCTCTCTGTTGCATCTGAAAATAATTTCATGAGCAGATGCAATACTATCCATAATGTCCCTTCCCTTAATGAATCCGCTTTGTGATGGCGCAATGATGTCGTTTAGGTGCGGTGCTAGTCTCTGAGCTAACACTTTTGCGATGATTTTGAACGATCCGTTAAGCAAACTAATAGGTCTGAGGTCTTCGTGGGAAGTGACTTCGCTCTTCTTAGGAACCAGCACAATTGTAGCATAGTTTAACCTCTCTAGATTCTCTTCTCCCTCGAAGAATGCTTGGAAAATATTCATCAGGTCCTCTTTGATGATGTTCCAATATAGTTTGTAGAAGAAAATCGGAAATCCGTCTGGTCCAGGGGCTTTGTCCTGACCTAGCGACTTGATTGCGGTGAAAACCTCTTCCTCCGTGAATCTTGATTCAATCCCCTCGCTGCCGTCTATTCTGGAAGAGCTCCACATGTCTGGTGCGAGCGCACAACTTGAGCTTGGGGTCTCACCCAATAGTGCGTGGAAATGCCTGTCCAGGTGGTCTTTGATTACCTCTTCGTTTTTGGTCCATGTCCCGTTCACCGCCATGCCCGTGATCTGATTCTGTCTTTTTCTGCTATTAGCCATCTTGTGGAAGTATTTTGTGTTTGCGTCCCCTTCTCTGATCCATTGGACCCTCGATCTCTGTTTCCAATACAGCTCTTCCATCCTGGCTATCTGCTGTAGCTCCGATCTGTTGTTGGCCATCTCGTCTTTCTCGACCTCCAGCAATTCCCGCTCTTCCTGGGTAATTTCGAACACATCTATTCTATTCGCTAGAAACTCTCTTCTCATGTTGGCTTGCTGTGTCTTGCCTTTTGACCACTCCCTTAATTTTCTTCGGAGACGCCGCGTCTTCTCTACCCAGACACCTACTGCTGATGATTGAGTAGTGCTTTCCTCCCAACTATCCTTGATGATTTGTCGAGTGTCTTCGTGGATAGTCCAAGCTTTCTCGAATTTGAATCCGAAGTGGAGCTGCTTCCCTTTAGGGCCACAATCGATAACCAAGGGGAGATGGTCGGATGTGTATCTGAGCGCTGTTTTCACCTTGGCGAACGGATGTGCTTCCTCCCATTCGTTAGACACTAGCACACGATCCAACTTTGCAAGCGTTGGGTTACGCTGCATGTTGGACCAGGTGAATTTTCTATCTGTTATCTCTAATTCCAGCAACTCCAATTCGTCTATGATGTCATTGAAAGACTCTTGATCTGCTCTACAGTGGCCTCTGCCTCTATGCTCGCTCTGGAATCTAGTAATGTTGAAATCTCCTCCTATCATCCATGGGTCAGCCCATTTGTTTCTAATTAATCTAAGTTCCGTCCACAGCTCTCCTCGATATCTACTGTCGTAAGGACCGTAGAGACTTGAGACGGTGTGGATCCAACCGTCGCTTCTACGTCTAATTCTGATCGAAACGGAGAAATGACCGATAAAATCGTCCAAAATCTCGAATAAAGACACCCTCGCCCCCAGTGCAATGCCACCTGAATACCCTCTCGCTGGTTTAAATTTCCACTGGAAATCCGCCATACCTCTAAGAGATGAAAAATCTTCTTCCGTTGGGAATTCGATTCTGGTTTCTTGTAGTCCACAGATGTCAGGGTGAATTTTGCCTAGCGTGACTCCTAACGCTCTTTTTTTTCTCGAAAGACGCATGCCTCTAACGTTCCAAAATGTGTAAATCATTAAAAGGGAATAATGCATCTAAAATCTCTCATACCCCCGACCCATCAAACTCTCTAGGGTTAAGTGTGTCCTAAGTTCGATTTCTCTCTAATAAAGGCAATGTTAGCTAGTTGTTCTGCCTTAGATGAACCCAAAACTAACCCATACAAGGAGGCGAAATAAATAAGCGAATCATCAGTTAGGAAATTAAGAATAGAGCAATTCGTGTAAGAAGTACCTGCCCCTGGCGATTCACCAATCTTTAGGGCCTTTTCCCTGAAAGGCCGCTCGACTATCTGATCCGTCTGGCTATCTATAGTAACCACCTGTCTTTTGCCTTTTCTTTGATATTCTGTTATCTTTCTGGTTGATGTGCTGCCCACGCTTCCTTTGACCTCCTTATCTTCTCCATACGTCTCTGTAACTGAGATAAGATTGTCCTCTCTGATCCCGTCTAAAGCTCCAATCATCACGTTACCGGACTCGTGTGTAGAACCCTCCAAAACGGACTGCCCTGTGTGAATTCTCTGTTGTGTTTCAATCTGAATTGGACTGATGGAAGATTGAATTCCGCCCGTGGCTACGTTCGACCTGTCGAAGGGTTCTGGTCTAATGTGAGCTGAGTCGGTGTGCAGCTGGTTGGGGGACTTAACAGCGTCATTAATGGGCTGGATCAAGTTAAACAACGCTGACTTAACTGAGAGCCCGATTTCATCTTGTGAGAATTTAAGCCAATCTTCATTGAGTAGGCCCAACTCCTTAATGTGGCCCAGCCCAACACCCAAAGCCTGTTTCAAAATGCCCAATCTTTTCTCTGGCTTCGAACTCTGGGGAATGATACTTTCTCCTGTCACATCGCCGCATTGGATCTTTTCGCCGCTTCGGATCACATCATCTGCAGTGGACCCGTCGAATCTGTTCAGAAGTGTCTCATCTCCAGCTGGATTAAGCTTCGGCGTCCACTTCCAAATGTGCGAATGTGATTGAGGGAGACAAGCTGAGCTGTACCGCTTCGATTGGTGGTCCTGAACGATTTGAATTTGGCGCTCACGTGATTCGTCTGTGCCATGAACCATTTGAGGATCTGAACGGTGCAGATCAGATCGCCTCTCATCCAACGGCTGTGAGTTATCTTCTTCCTCCAGCTTCGAATCTCCACCGTCTGATTTTCTAGTAACAGGATGCGAAAATTTTCTGAAGGAAACGTTTTTGTGGGGCTCGACTATCACCTTGACGTCGTAGATAACGTTGTCGAACTCCGTTATGATCTTGGATGGGATTACGGCCTTGTTAGCGACCCCTACTTTGATTCGCGCGAATTTCCTTGCCGAATGGGTGAGCGTCTGCCTGTCAATGTCGATGAGCATCCCGAATGGACGAACCACATTTTGAAATCCGGAGCGAACCCAGCAGTGGAAGGGTAGGTTGTAGAGGCGAATCCACACGGGTGGGAGTGAGTCTGCATTCGTCGCGCCGAATTCTCTTGACCACCATTTGAACGTCACGAAGAATTCAAGTCCATGACGATCCTTCCCCTCCAATCCCTTAACTCTGATGGCCTCTTTGGCGATCGCGGCGTCGCTGCAATGTGCGTAGAAGGTGTCGACCGCTATGTCTTGGAACCCACGTCGGAGCTGGGGAGGTGACAAGAGCTGCGAGCAGAAGTTCAGAAACATCGTTGGCTGTAGGGACGCCGGTTTGGGCTTTGATCAGTATGCCTCCATTGAAGCGCCTTTCGAACTCTGCTATAAGCGGTGTTGGAGAGATGGAGGCCTGGACAACGTGGCGATCACCGGCGGCACTCTCTTCAGTCTTGCTTCCCTCTGAAATTGAAGCGTGAACTGTCTTCGGAGCTTTCGAGTTGGAGGGAGTAGCTTTCAGGCGCTTTGGACAGTTCGAAGAGATATGCCCTGAGTTCCGGCAATAATAGCAAAACCAGTCGAACTTACACTTGCTAATGGAGTGGCCTGGCTGAGCGCACTTATGACAATTTTGACGACCTTCAATCCTCGAATTTTCCGATGAGCTATGGGTCTTTGGCGACTTTCTCGCTTTACGAGGCCTAACTAAAACCCATTCGCCCGCTTCGTCCTCCATGGTGGGTCGAGAATCAAGAACTGGGGAGTGAGAGCGCTGCTGCACTCCGATCCCGTCTGCGGCGCTAGACCTGCCTCTGGTAACTTCAGCGTAAGAACAGCGCCTTTTGTTTGTGCCTTCGGTAGCTGGGATATCTTCTTCAGTGAAATGCTTGGTCGACTTCTGGCCAGCTTCCTTAATGTCGTCGTGGTGCGAAACCTCTCGTCTTTCTCTGACGTGACGATCGTCTTCCCTCACCCTCTTCTTGTGAAAGTCTTCTTCCATGTCTCTCCTAGCTCTGGGAGATGGGGTTCGGCGATAGTCGCGTCTCGAGCTCTGACGCCACCTTCGCTCCCCTTCGAGCCTAGCTTGGCGGCGCTCCTCTTCGTCCTCTCTGTGTCTCTTGGTCATAGGGGGTGGTGGAGAAGAGTAGCCACGACGGTTTGATGGTTGATGGTAGGAGGAATGGCGTTTGTGGATGGGTTGGAGGTTGGGAGCTCTGGACATGGCCTAACTTACAACGTGAGGTGTTGTTAACGTATGTAAGGACTTTTTAAATTTCATAATTTTCTTTATGAGTAAAATTGTTTGTGAAAAGCTAAAAGCAATCCTTTAATTTAAAGGTTTGGCGAGAAAAATGCAAAAAACATAAATTTTGAAAAATGCTACAGTATGAATAACACATTTTACACGTGTAATTAAATTTTCCAAACACACTTTAAGCATAAAATATTCTCCAAAAGCAACATGGGACAAAGTTTTACAAATTTCACCCATAAATAAAAATTTCGCTTTATGCGGACCACCCATTTCAAGTTATTCATCCACTTACATATTAATATAAAATTAGAATATTTTTTTGAACAAGGCCGTAGCTATACATTCAAAACATAATTTTTTTCTCATAAAGAGTAATAATACAAGCGGGAATCGAACTCATGCTCTCTCGATGACCTACAAGCTGACCACTAGACTCTCTCAAGTAGGTGTTTTTCATAATCACTTGTAAGTTTTTTTTTAATTTAAAAGATGACAAAATTTTCGCTTCATTAAAAAGATGTTAACGAAACAGAAAGAAAGTTACATAGAATGCCCGAAGGCGATAAACATCCAAGAACTCCTAAGCAGAAAACATCAATCTAAGCGGGAAGCAAAATACATCAAAATAGAAATACATCGAGTAAAGTAACCATGAAGTAAACATCAATTACTAGTAAGTTTCACGTGCATTTAATACATATTTGGAGTTAAACATGCAATATATGTAAATCAATAGTAATTAGCATGCGCGGTGAATGTTTTAATTTTTTTAAAAAAATGGAGTTGAACGGGCGATACTCTTAAGTTTTAACGGATGTTGAAGAAAAAATTTTGATTTGCACGTGCGATGCACGTGTTAATAAATAGAGTTGGAGTTGTACGTGTGGTGTCCGGATTTGTTTGATGAGAAAACGGTGTTTTATTTGAAAAAAATGGAGTTAAACGGGCGATACATGTAATTCCAAAAAAGTTTAAATAAAAATTTTGAAAACTTTGATTTTCACATGCGATGAACGTATTAATAAATAGAAATAAATGAAGATGGAAGTGCGCGTGCGATGCACGGGCTTGATTGGTGAAAAAAATATTTAAAAAATATTTGGTTGTTTGAATACTTTGAAAAGTTTGATTTGCACGTGTGATACACGTGTTAATAAATGGAGATGGAGGTGTACATGTGACGCATGGATTTGTTTGGTGAGAAAAAATTAATAAAAAATTGTTTGTTTATTTGAACCCCAACTCTCCCATTAATATAGTAGAGATTAAAAAAAATCAGAGTAAAAAATATGGCGTAGTGAGGACTCGAACATGAGACCTCATTCACATTAGTTATGCACGTGCAATGCACGCGTTGGTAGATTTACAAATGATACTAAGGTCTTCTCCCATTATAATATTAGAGATTAGATTAGAGATTATAATATTAGAGATTAAAGATAATCGCTTTATATATAATGGGAGAGTTGGAGTTGCAATTTGTCAACACAACCCCGTGCATTGCCGGTGTAATTCCAACTCTCCCATTAATTACAATAAAACAAAAAAAATAAAAAAATTCACCTATTTAAACGTGCAATGCATTTGCAAAATAATTTTTCAAAATTTTTTTAACACCAAACAACACATGTGTTACATGTACAAGTTCAATTCTACTTATGAACATGTGCATTGTACGTATAAATCATAACTTTTTCCTTAAAAATATTTTTCTCAATTACGTACAACACATGTTCAACTCCGAAACTATTTTTTAACACGTATATCACACGTGAAAATCCTCCAACTATTATCAAAATGTGTATCGCACGTGAAAAATACTAGTGACTTTAAAGTAAGGCACGTACCCCTCATGTGGTAATTTTCTAATTTTACTAATTTATTAGAGCATCCACTGTCGTTGGCTAAAAACTCAAAAATTAGAAATAGATTTAGAAATATGCCTCGCAGTCGTTCGCTAAAAATCCATAATTTAGGATGGAAATGAACAGTAGTCTGCTACACTTAGCAGCGCCTTTAGACAATTGCTAAATATATGAGACGGATGATGTTCACCCGTTTGACGAAAGGGACGGATGAAGATATGCCGTCTGATTGAATAAAAAAAAAAATTGAGAGACGGTTGAAAATCTTCCTTCTCTCGGTCGATTTATAATTTATAAATAAATAATATATATTAAATATGTAAAGTTTATAAATTATATTTATTAAATGTGAAAGTGACATTAAAAAACTTTAGCTGTTCATTTGTCTGGTTCAAACGTGACATTAAAAAAAAATTAAATAAAAAACAAACAAACAGGCCAGACGTCTGGCACTGTTCTTTTTTTTTTTTTTTTTGTAAACGAAAAAAAAAATCAACGAGAGACGGAGGAAGAAGCACCGTCCGACACAATTCAGATATTTTTTTTTCTTCTCTCAAACAGAGGATGAAGCCCCGTCCATTCATTTTTAATAAAAAAAATAAAAAAAGCATTAGACGGATGAACAAGATCTATCCAATACATTACTTTATTAGATTTTAAAAATAACGATAGCAGCAATCGTTACTAAAAGCTAAAATCTCATTATTAAATATAGAATAGGTTTACAAAACCACAGTGATGCTCTTAGAAGGTAATAATCGCAAAGGGCTATAAAGAGAAAAACAAAATAAGGAGTAGAGTGACCCACGTAGGATTAGACCAGAAATGGAAGGTTGGTCGGAATTTGCGGAAATCCGGTTCTTTTTCTTCCTGATTCCTTTTACGGATGAGTAATGCTTTAGCCACTACCAATTTCACTACCATTCTCTTCACTACCTTAGGTGGCATGCTCCTATTGGAGAGTTCCCCCACCTACTCTGTCTTTCTCTACCTATTGGAGTGTGCCACCTAAGGTAGTGAAGAGAAATGTAGTGAAATTGGTAGTGGATGTAGCATTACTCTTTACGGATTGTCAACCAAGTCGCTGACACCCACGTCTGACCCTCTGCAAACTAATGTACTTGTACCATTTAATATGACAAATACTGTTTTGGACATTTAAGATTACAGCAAACAACAAACTAACATTTAAGATTACAGCAAACAACAAACTAATGTATTTATACCATACGAGCATCCACAATGGTGTTTCTCATTTTGTGAAAAATAGATGCTACAGTAATAAGAAATAGCGATGAAGACTGCAGTAATTATTTGCTATATTCTGTGATTTTTTTTAAAAATTTGCATGGGACGGTATAACATATACCGTCTCGAGCATCCACAATGGTGTTTCTCATTTTGTGAAAAATAGATGCTACAGTAATAAGAAATAGCGATGAAGACTGCAGTAATTATTTGCTATATTCTGTGATTTTTTAAAAAAATTTGCATGGGACGGTATAACATATACCGTCTCGCAACTTTTTTTTAAAAAATTGCGAGGGACGGTATATGTTATACCGTCTCTCTCGTGTTAAAAAAAATTAAAAAAATTAATTATTAATTAACTATTAAAATATATTAATTAAATAAAATAAATAATATTATAATACCTAAACCTAATTAATTAACTAACTATACCTAACTAATACCCCTAAACCTACCCACTACCTAATAATACCATATTTCAAGGACGGGATAACATATCCCGTCCGAGGAATGTTATCCCGTCCGAGAAATAATTTTTATTTATTTTTTCGATCGGAGGAATCTTGGCCGTTAATTTAAATTAAAAAAAATTAAGAAAAAAATGAAAATCTCCTGGGACGGGATATGTTCTCCCGTCCGATTCAGACGGGATAACATATCCCGTCTGAGGAGTTTTTAAAAAAAAAATCAAAAAATCAGAGGGACGGTATATGTTTTCCCGTTTGACGGGATTAAAATATTATAAAATCAGAGCGACGGTATATGATATCCCGTCCTCTATAATTTGAGAATGGGTATTTCGTTTCTCATATATGAGAAACAGATATAGAAGGTTTGCTAAAAATGGGAAAATAGAACACCACTGCAGACGATCGTTTCTTATAAAATGGCAAATTGCCAATTATAAGAAACCGCTGTGGATGCTCTAACTAGTAATATATACATACCATTCACGCTCTGAATAAATATATGTTTCTTAAAATAATTTTTTTCACATAGTTTGATACTGAGGCTGAGACTTTTTTTTTATATTAGTTATATAAGGATAATGCCCGTCTTCATTAAAAGAATTTAAATAATAACTCTGACGCGGTGAGGACTCGAACCTGAAACCTCCTTCATATTAGTTATATATGTACGTCATACGCGTTGATAGATTGACAAATGACACTAAGGCCTTCTTCCACTATAATATTAGAGAATAGAGATTAGAGATTAGAAATATAAGGGCCGGCTACGAATAAATATACTATATTTACGTACATTTTTTTTTCCCTCGGACACAACGAAGCCACATTGGGTGCAAGCAAGACTTGAACATCTCACTTCTTACTTAGCATCAAAGACGTTTTGCCAGTTTAACACTAGAAGCAAACGGCTGAGACAATTATTTTGTATTTGGATTTTATTAACAATCAAAAAACTTGAGTTTCTCTCTCTAGAAAATTCTAGAGAGAGAAACTAGATCTGAAAAAATCCCCAAAAAGAAATCCTAGATCCAAAATCCTAGGGGCGGCGGCCGCTACTCTGCGCCGCTGCCCCACCCCCTCGCCCCCTGTCGGCCCCCCTACCCTTCCTCCACTTCTTCACACTCCCGCCGAGTACTCTACTTCTGCCACTTCCCACTGAATCTTCGTCTTCGTCTTCTTGGAGCTTTGGCTCCTAGTAGCTTCGAGATCGTCTTCGGCTTCCTCCTCCACCAAAGCTTTGCCGCCGTCGCCAGCCGAAGTCGCCTTCCCCTCGACGCCTTCCCCCTCCCCGATCTCCCTACCCTTCGACGCCTCCCCCCTCCCATCTCCCTTCGACGCCTTCCCCCCTGCCGTCGAACCGTCGTAGGCACCTCCCCTGCTGTCGCGCCGTCGATGGCACCTCTCCAGCCACCGGTGCTCAGCCGTCGCGTCTGGCGGTCGGGCCGAGGAAGAGGGATCGGCAGCATGGACTTAGTCCTATAGGACCCGGTTTGTGTTTGGTTGGGGTGAGTTGGTTGGGGTTTGGGTTTGGTTGGGTTGAATTTGTCCTCTCTTCAGGCCCGGATGTTCTTTGCGGTTGCCACCATGTCCACACTTTCGGGGCCAATCACAGCGATCTGCGGCTATGTATTGATTTTTGAGGGTTGGTAGCGCGTGCGAAGAAGCTGGGGTTTGAGTCTCTCTCTACGGGGGGGGGGGGGGGGGGGGGGGGGTTGGAGGAGCTGTCTGTGTTGGTTATCTCAGTTAGGTTGGGGTTGGTTGGCTTTGCTAGATGTTTGTCCGGATGTTTTTCGCGGTTGCCACCATGTCCATACTCTCGGGGCCAATCACAATAATCTGCAGCTATGATTTGGTTTCTCGAGGGTTGGTAGTGCATGTGAAGAAGCCAGGGTTTTATTTGTGTAGGGGGTTGGTGGAGCTACCTGAGTTGGGTGTGTCTCGGTGTGTAGATTGTGGTGTAGTACGGTTGTGGGGTTAGTGTAACGCCCCGAATCCCAATTACACTGAATTCGAGATGTTCTACAGGATCTTTCCGCTTCTTTTAGTACAATTTTACAAGGAAATTTAAACTTTTCACTTTACATCAGAGTTTACATCAATATTACATTTTATATTGCACAGCGGAAGTAGAATTTTACAACAATGAAAACAAATATACAACATCATTGAATAATCTTTAAGCAATTGTTCCTCTTTAGTCTTTATCAAGCCATTTACCTGCATATAAGACTGTGGGTACGTCAGTTTATTCAACCGACGATCATTATACACGGCTATCCTCTCTATGCCGGAAATAGTATAACTTAATTTTCCATATTTAGTAAACACAAACTTGTCACATTTCAAACTAAAGGGACTACCCTATTGATGTCGTGTTGTGATTGTGCACTTAGTCCTTAATGCATTTATTTATATTTGATGACACTAATGCGCACTTGTTCGGATTCTATGCATCCCATACTACATAGGTCCGAGGGCAAGCCTCTTAATCGTTCTTCATCTTTGTAGGGTTCAATCCCTCGCCATGACTTAATCTACTACTGTAATTACGGTAGGTATCTTAAATGATCTATGAGTGCAAGCACGTGTACAGAAAACCTGGAGGGGGATCCCACGTCATGTCACGACTCATCGTGAAGAACCTGTGGCAATTCAACCTTCTTCATGGCACACGATCCTCATGCAGTCACCAAACATCCCACAAGTGTCACCACCGGGACGGTACCCTGGAGCAGTATCCACGTCATGTCACGACGCATCGTGAAGAACCTGTGAAATACTCTCACGCCGCCAATCCGATGGCCCTCACTCGTGTTTTTCTCCTACTTTCATCACATCTCCACTATGTTCTAATCCTTAGTTTTTATTAGAATCATGAACAAAATCAAAGCTCTAGAGTTAGCCTATCCACTAAACCGGACTTATTCATTCATTTCAACATGACCAACCTTGGTCTTTCTTTTCAATATTCATTTCATTTCTTTCCAAATGCCGGGGGAGACTTAGCTACTCTTTTGTTTCAATTCCAATTCACAATTTCCAACATTGAGCGTTACTAGCTCATAAGTTCATTTTTCATAATCATAATTGATTTTCTTTTTCATGTTCATAGCTTTCACATTCATACATCTTTGACAAGTTCTAATAAATGATTCACTTCATGTAAATTCACGCAAAGACAAATCGAACTTACTGTCATAACCAATAATCAACATAAGATTCATAACCTTTATTATAAACAAATCATAGAATTTCTGATATACCCAAAAGTACTCTGAATAGTCAACTTGGAGCTCATCCAGTCGACTTGTTCAGTCAAATAAAGTTCTTCAATAATCGCTCGGAAGAGTCGACTGCTGCATATGGTCAGTCGGCTGTTCCGCAGCGTTCAAAATCTCAATTATCATTTACAGGGCAGTCGACTGTTGTTCAACCCAGTCGGCTGTTCTGCAGAGTGCGATTATGTAATTTCTCAAGTTCGATACAGTCGACTGTTACACACATTCGGTCGACTGAACGGGTTAAAATCTCAAATTAAGGACTCATTCCTTCATTTGATTCACACATCAGAATTTGTCGCACTATTCTCCAACGAGAATA
The DNA here is from genome assembly GCA_017893485.1 of Hemerocallis citrina. Classification (NCBI taxonomy): domain Eukaryota; kingdom Viridiplantae; phylum Streptophyta; class Magnoliopsida; order Asparagales; family Asphodelaceae; genus Hemerocallis; species Hemerocallis citrina. The sequence continues at coordinate 217,873,826 of CM030358.1, read as the reverse complement.
ATTCACATTTCATAGTTGTCACATTATTCTCAAAATGAGAAGTACTAACGAATATTCACAATTCATATTTTTCATACTATTCCCAATTAGGAATAAATCACATCCATCACATAATATCACTTCAATCTTTACTATATTAATCTTTTTCATTTCAAGTTCTTTTTGCAAGGTATAATTTTCCCAAAAATACACTTCTAAAACCATAGTTCTAATTACACATTTTATTCTCAAATCACATTTTATTTCATGCAATAATTCCCAAATCATTTTTATAAAGTCCCATATAATTTAGAAGAATAGAACATTCAAGTTTATAAAAATTCATCAGTACCAGTCGACTTATACTGTAGTAAGTCGACTGTCCAGAGGGAAAAATATCCATGATTTCAAGAAAATAAGTTAAGTGATATAAGTTGACTTATAAAAACATAAGTCGACTTAAAGGAGGACATAAGTCAACTTAAAGGGTCCTAAGTCGACTTACCAGAGAATTCTTTTTTCGACATTTCTCAACAATTAATGCCACTAATCTCTTTATTAGCAAACTACACATTAATTCTCTGTTTTTAACCTTTTACCCAACATATTAATCTATATCTTAATTCATTTATTTCGATATAACACAAAGATCCATTTAATCACATGAAGTTGCATTGCCCATCTACTAACTTTGTGTATATAATTCGTGATGGTAATAAATGTGTTTTTATCAATCAATCCATGATTCTAATCAATTCACATACAACTCAAATAATAGAACCACATATAAATTTGCATATCCACATTTCAATCATTCAATAGATTTTTAAAGTGTACTCTTCTTAATTTCTTTCATGCTTCATTCATTCATAATTAAACTAGCATGCATTCCTACTTTAGAAATAGGGAAAATTTACCCACCTTGTATGGAGAGAAAAACACAATTAGCAACAAAAGTCCTTTGCAACACGAGTGCACCTCCTCCTAGACGCGCGCACACGAACCTCCAAGCACACACCCACAACCGAAAGCTCCCTCCTTGAATAGCCAGCCTCCCCCTTGATTGAATACAAGCACAACTCCCACTCACAACTCAATCTTTTAACTCACAAACTACTACTAGATAATGCTATTAGACTATAGATTTGGAAGAGAATATTAAGCACAAAAATAACTAGCCATGGGAGGGGGTATTTATACTAAAAATCAACTAGAATGGAGGGCTAGGATGAATTGGTTGGTTGTAGGATGGAGGGTCAAGATGAAAGTAGGAGTTGCAATAACTACCCACAACCAAGTAACCACCACCATGATCACCATTACAATTTTTCACTTCCCTCCAAAAAGCTCACAACCGGCCTAGTAGAAAAAGTGCATATTGCACGTGTACGTGTAGTGCACGTGCATGCAACTAGGCCCAAAAATTGTACATTAAATTTTTGTATAAAAATAAAATAGTCTTTAAATTGTATTCTACATGACAAGTTGTATGTAAAAAAAATAGATTAATCCATGGGCTTTAATTTATGGGCCAAAATAGTTATTTTAAAATAAAATAAATAAATTACATTTTGGGCTTTAAGAAAAAGGACTTTTTATCTAATTAAAATAAGGCTTTTGTACAAAATAATTAAAAGCACAAATTGAAATATCTTTACTCATCTTGATGAAAATATCAACCAAAAATATTGCACGTGCACACTACGTGCAAAAATAAATAATTTTTTCATAAATTGAAAAATCAGGGTATTACAGTTAGGGCCCGAATACGGGGTCCCCCCATGATATGTGCTCACCGCTACTCCTGTGCCTTATGCCTTCTACCGACGCTGTCATCCGTCTCCATCAGTCCTTCGCCGCCACCACCATGTCCACGCTCTCAGAGCCGATTACGGTGATCTGCAGCCACGATTTGGGCCTCCAGGGCTGGTGTAGTCAGCGAAGTAGTCGAGAGTTGTAATGATGGTAGTGCTTATGATAGTGGTTGGAGCTTGTTCTTGTGTGGAGGGTGTCTTATGTTGTTTTGCACGATTATGGAGCTTGGGTCCGAAGATGGGGTCCCTCCATGATGTGCGCTCACTTGTCTCAACTTTCGGGGTGCTTGCCTCAACTGTCGCGGAGCGACTATGTCGCACCAGAGTATCCTCCTGTGCCGGTTGTCGCGAATGCCATGGAGTTGGGGCTCAAGTGTGTGAAGTCAGTGGTTCAGTTTGGGGCCCATGGTTGTCTGCTGTGGGAGGTGGGGACTGTGTAGCATGTTGTATTGCACAATTCTGGGGCTTGGGCCCGAAGATGGGGTTCCTCCATGAAGCGTGCTCTCTTGGTCCCCAGGGAGGAGAAGGTAGGGATCGGCGGGTGTTAAAATTTTGCTAGACTAGTTTCAGGTGGGTGTGCATGTGCCGTGGAGGCAGTGTATGAAACTAAACTGACGTACATACAATTTTACTGGACCGAGTTTATCGGCCCACTCTCCAGGTTGTTGGAGGGATTTGTTGTTTGTACGGGTCATGTTGCTTCATGTATATTTTATTTCCTGTATGTAGGTTGTAATCTGGCCAAGTTCGCTGGGTTTGTATCATTAATTTCTTATTAATGAAACAGGGTGGGCATACTCCACATTTTTCTCAAATATATATATATATATATATATATATATATATATATATATATATGAGGCTTCTTCAGTTGCAAACGGGCCGGAACGGGTCTGTTCGCACAGACCCATGCGAACTTCGATCTGGACCGTTGGATCTTTGATCCAACGGTCCAGATTTTTTTTTAATAAAATCTTGCCTTAACCCGTCGTTGGGAAGAGCGGGTTAAGGCAAAATTTTATTTTAAAAAATAGCCTTAACCCGTCCTTCCCAAGAACGGGTTAAGGCTATCTATATTCATTTTTATTTCCATACAGTTCGTCTTCTTCAGCGATATCTTTTCGCCCCTTCTTCTTTCTTCGACGAACCCAACGGGAAAATAAACCCTAGCTCCGACATCTCCGTCCGCTCCCCCTCTTCTCTCCCAACTCCGAAGATTGAAACCCTACTCTTTGTGGAAGTCGAACTCCGACGATCGAAACCCTAGCTTCGAAGTCGAGCTTTGATCGAAACCCTACTCCTCCGAATCGATCGTTTGGCTTGGTTTGGACCTATTTTGTAAGGTATAGACTAATTTTTTACCTCAAAAATCTATATTTGTGTATTTTTTTCATTTTGTGTGTAGTAAATTATTTACAAATTGGGAAAAAAATTATATGCATTAGTAGATTTTAGATGTAGAATCGCGTTGACTTCAAGTATATTGAATTGCCGAATTCTGTTGCTTGCGTTAGTAATTTATAGAATTACAACTGTATATACGAAATTAGTTAGAAACTTTTCAGTGCGGTTATGGTTGAAAATCCTGCAAATGACTGTAAAAAAATATGAAACTTTGCGAGTAGGTTCGTCTCACGTAGTACAAGCCACCCCAATTTGTAGAAGCGAGTTTCGACACACGGTTCGAGAGATACGGCCGCGTATCGCTTTCGGTTGAAAAAAACCAAGTAAAGCGGTACACGGCCGTATCTCCCGAACCGTGACTCGAAACTCGCTTCTAAAAGTTCGGGTGGCTTGCCCTACGTGAATTCGGCCTAGTCGGAAAGTTTTATAATTTTCGGATGCCGTTTGTGCAGTTTTGCTTCAATTTCTCATATGAGAAGTTTTTGACTTAGAATTTTTTGAAAACGGTTAGATTAGAAAACACTTTAAACGACCTCCCAAAAATACGAAACTTTGCGGGTTGATTGTTGTTCCTTATGAGAAGTGACCCCAAGTTGTAGAAGTGAGTCTCGACGCACGGTTCGAGAGATACAACCGCGTATCGGTTTTGGTTGAAAAAAACAACTAAAGCCGGCACACGGCCGTATCTCGCAAACCGAGACTCGAAACTCGCTTCTACAAGTTCGGGTGGCTTGCCCTACGTGAATCCGACCAAGTCGAAAAGTTTTATAATTTTCGGATGCTGTTTGTGCGGTTTCATCAACTTCCTTGCATGAGAAGTTTTAGACTTAGAATTTTCTAAGTGCGGGTAGATTAGAAAACCCTTCAAACGACCTCCAAAAAATACGAAACTTTGCGAGTTGGTTGGTGTCCCCTACGAGAAGCCACCCCAAGTTGTAGAAATGAGTTTCGACTCACGGTTCGAGAGATACGACCGTGTATCGCTTTTGGTTGGAAAAAATCATTATAAAGCGGTATACGGTCGTATCTCGCAAGCCGTGACTCGAAACTCGCTTCTACAAGTTTGGGTGGCTTGCCCTACGTGAATTCGACCTAGTCGGAAAGTTTTATAATTTTCGGATGCCGTTTGGGTGGTTTTCTCTACTTCCTCGCATTATAAGTTTTAGACTTAGAATTTTCTAAGTGCGGGTAGATTAGAAAACCCTTCAAACGACCTCCAAAAAATACGAAACTTTGCAAGTTGGTTGGTGTCCCCTATGAGAAGCCAAACCAATTTGTAGAAGTGAGTTTCGACTCACGGTTCGAGAGATACGGCCGCGGATCGCTTTCGGTTGAAAAAAATCATTATAAAGCTGTATACGGTCGTATCTCGCAAACTGTGAGTCGAAACTCACTTCTACAAGTTTGGGTGGTTTGCGCTACATGAATCCGACCAATTGGGAAAGTTTTATAATTTTCGGATGCCGTTTGCGCGGGTTTGCTTCAATTCCTCAAATGAGAAGTTTTTGACTTAGAATTTTTTAAAAACGGGCCGAATAGAAAACATTTCAAACGACCTCCAAAAAATACAAAACTTTGCGAGTTGGTTGGTATCCCCTATGAGAAGTGATCCCAAGTTGTAGAAGTGAGTTTCGACTCACGGTCCGAGAGATACGGCCGTGTATCGCTTTTGGTTGGAAAAAACTTAAATAAAGTGATACACGAACGTATTTCTGGAACCGTTAGTAGAAACTGACTTGTAGAAGTTGTGGTGGCTTGTGCACTTATAAAAACACCAAATACAACAGTTTAGTACCCCTAACTGTTCTCCTTTTCACGGTTTCTTAGGTATGGACAGTTTCGAAGGAAGTTCTGTTGCCGGAGAGAAATTTGTTCATGCACAACAAATTGGAGAGTATTTTCCTTATGTTGACGAGCACCTAAAACCGAAGATTGGTATGACATTTCCCACTCTTGAGGAAGCAGAAAAATTTTATTCATCGTATTGCAAATGTGCGGGATTCTCTATGCGTAAGGGTGGAAATAAATATAAGGGAAACGATGTAGTGGATAAATAATATGTTTGTAATAAAGCCGGGGAGTCACCGAATAGTCATAATAAAACTAGATGAGGAACAACTTCTAGAACGGGTTGCAAAGCTTTCGTCCGTGTCAAACTAAACCCACAAAGTAATACACAAAGTAATTCGTGGATTCTTTATTCGTTAAATGAAGCACACAATCACGAATTTACTTCACCCGGTAGACGTCACTTGCTACCTCGAAACTGTGAATTGACTAAGACAGATAAAAAAGTAATTGGTCAACTTACCGAAGCTAATGTCCCTGTATGCAAACAAATGCTATTCTTTGAAGGTGCAAGTGGAGGTAATGAGAAAATTGGATTCATCGAAACCGATGTCAGAAATCTCAGGAGAGACGAGATGGAGGGTTTAAAAGGACACGACGGACAAATGCTACTTGAATTTTTTGAATCAAAAAAGGAGACCGATCCTTCATTCTATTTTGATTACCAATGTGATCTCGAAGGGCCATTGTCACATTGTATTTGGGTGGATGGTATCGCTAGAAAGAATTACGAAGTATTTGGAGATGTTCTCTGCTTTGACGCTACCTACAACACAAACTGATACGGTATGTTGTTCGTACCATTTGTTGGATTCAACCATCATTGGCAATCAATATTCCTAGGTTGTGGGTTCATCCCCAATGAGAAGGCATCCTCATTTGAGTGGTTCTTTGAAAAGTGGCGAGAAGCAATGGCATTCGATCCGATGAACATCGTGACAGATGAGGATCGTGGAATAACTTCTGCAGTTTCGAAAGTTTTCCCAGGCACGTCACATAGATATTGCATTTGGCATATTTTGGATAAGTTACCGCATGAAGTGCGTATGCAGAATAATGTTGACGAGTTCAGGGATGCTTTGAAGACTATCATTTATACGGCAGAATTTAAAACAAAATTTGAACAGAAGTGGAAAAATTTGATCTCCCAGTACAAACTTGAGAATAACAAATGGTTGAAGGAAAAATTTGAGATCTGCAAAAAATGGGCTCCCATGTACGCAAGAGACTCATTTTGGGGCGGCATGTTGAGTACCCAACGTAGCGAATCGCTACATTCATCCTTGAAGCACCATACTCATAAAAAGTACTCATTACATGAATTTGCCGTTGATGAACCAAATATTATTCACATTTAGGAGCAATAATCTTAAGGCAATTGAACATTTAAATGCTCTATATGTGGTATTTACGCTTCTTTTCTCTTTTTCCATAGGAAACAGCCTATAGCAGCAAAACGAGGCAGATTCAGGATTTTAAGGATGAACTCAGAATATTACAGAGCATCAGTCGACTGATTCGTCCACACAGGCGACTGAACAGAGAAATCAAGTACGTAGATATCTCGGCACAGTCGACTTACTCCACACCAGTCGACTGGGCTGATCAAGTAAGAAATCTTCAGAAGTCTCGATACAGTCGACTGGTTCGAAGACAAGTCGACTGGTATGCAGCGAGTCAGAAGATAAGACTGGTATGCGGCGAGTCAGAAGATAAGAACAGTCGACTGGTATGCGGCGAATCAAAATTAAGTTATCCAAACCCAGGTGTTTTCTGCAAATAACAACTTCTCAAACAATCAAAGCAAGAGCACGTGGTAAGCAGATAAGGAAGGAAAGAAGAAAAAGAGAAAGAAATAAAAGGCTGATCAAGATAAGGAAAGAAATAACAAAAGAAGAGGACCTCTCTGCAAAAAGTGGCAAACCCTAATTCTCTTCTCTTGTTCTATAAATACCAATCAAGAAAGAAGCGGCAGAGGGGAGCCCTCTCTCTCTCTTCCTATCTAGAGGAGGCCGGATCCATCATCAAGAACCGATCGTCGACAGCAAGCATCAAGAAGAAGAACAAGACGACTACTGATTGGGCTCAACGTCAACATCCTAAGAATCAGTGTTCTTCTGTTCTTTCTTCTATTTTTATTTCTATTGTAGTCATGAACTCTTTTATATTAATCAATAAAAGTTTTATTATGTGGAACTAATTTCATAGTTGGGTAGATTGAGACCATAGTTGTGTAATGCTATATTCTTCTCTTACTTATTGATTGAACCTGAGTTAATTGGAATAGATTTATAACAATCAAACTAGTTCAGAATCCTAAGGACAGTCGACTGAAGTGACAGCCAGTCGACTGGTCCGAATCTAGGATTATAAGATTGTGCAGTGTAGATCTGAATCTGTTAGATGAGCATATTGAGATGACCCGTATCTCGTGCTCATATCTTGTAACAAGGGAATCTCTAGGGGTTCCTGGTTTAATCAACTTGAGGGATCTAGATCTGATACCAATTTCTAGGACCTCGAGTGTTTGTTCGTTTCCACTGTTCTTACGCTTTCTTTAAGTGCAACTTAGTAGATACCATGCTAAATACTTAATGAAAGAAACGAATTAGAGTACATACCATGCCTAATTCTTGGCTTAGGGAAACATTACTTTAAGGAGTAGATACCATGCCCTTGAAGAGAACAAACATGAGTAATGGATGTAGTATATGACTTAGCATTACTGACTATTGGTGGAGATCAAAACCCAACTACTTTAATAGAGATTTGTGACTCAACTTGTGATGCTATTTATTTATGTTTTTATCTTTCATTTCTTTTAGACCTTTAGAACGACACTTCCATATTCTCATTTCTTTTTATTGATTAGTAAGTTAGAATCTACAATCTCTGTGGGATCGACCCTTGCTCGTCACTACGCTTTTCCAAACGATTTGTGCACTTGCGAGGTTTTTAATTTGTGTCTAGTTTATCTATTTATTTAGGTATCTAGATTGCACAACAAGTTTTTGGCGCCGTTGCCAGGGATTGTTTAGTATTTTAACTTACAAATCAGTAAAATCTTTTTCTTTTTATTTTATTTTATTTCTTCTTTTTCGTTTCTAACATTTTCTTTCAGTTTACTTTCTGCACAAACAGGGTCAGACCAGTCGACTGTCTCCAAGGACCAGTCGACTGCACATCGAAGAATTCAAAAAGCAACAATGGGTGAGAATGTATCAAATCAAGTACCAATGCAAGACAAATTCATTCCACAGAATATTGAGCAACCGTCTTGCATAGCTTTTCAATCCAAAGTCACAGGGAATATGCATTTATCTCCTCAATTGCTCAGCATGGTGCCCCACTTCTTTGGTAGACTAGATGAAGATCCGCACCTACATCTGCAAGACTTCTTCGATCTTTGCAGGACACAGAGCATCCAAGGGCTTACCTCTGAACAAATCAGGTTAATCTTGTTTCCTTTTTCTTTAAAACTTAATGCTAAGTTATGGTATAATTCTTTGGAACCAGGATCAATTAATTCATGGGAGCAATTGGCAACAAAATTCTTGAAAGAGTTCTTTCCAGCCCAGAAAACCAGACAACTAAAAAGGGAGATTCTACTTTTCCAACAAAAAAATGGCGATTTGTTTTTCGAGGCATGGAAGGACTTCAAAAACAAGCTTTTCAAGTGTCCTACGCATAACATACCTAAGGATGACCAGGTACAATCATTTTATGAGGGTTTAAATGACACTAACAAAGCAATTGTAGATGCAGGTTGTAATGGAATGTTGATGAGGAAGAGTGCTGAGGAGGCCATAGAGTTATTTGAAGAACTCAGCGAGAACTCACAACAATTCTCCACAAGGAGGGGTCTTTCGAAAAAACAGGGAATATACGAAATTTCTCATAATAATAACATGCAATTAGAAATGAAAACCATGAACAAAAAGATTGATATGCTTGTGGATTCAACGTTGGGTGGCGTAAAAAACCAACCAAAAGAAATTTGTGCAAATTGTTTTCAATCTAACCATACAACTAATTTATGTCCCATGTTTTCTTTCGCAGATCAGGAGCACACAAACTACGAAGAACAGGGAATGTACCCGCCCCAGAACAATTTTTTTTCAAACACGTATAACCCAGGGTGGCGAAACCATCAAGGCAATCAATTCACACCAGGGCATACGCAGCAATTCCAGGGTGGGAATGGGTATGATAGGCCAGAGCAAGAAAAGAATAAGTTGGATTTCGAAACCACCATTCTTCAACTACTCCAACAGCAACAGCAAACAAGTAATCAACAAGGACAGGCCATTCAAAAATTGGAATTTCGAATTGGTCAAATTGCTACGGAGTTAAGTGAAAGAAAGGCAGGAGAATTCCCATCACAAACCATACCTAACCCTGGAGGACATGAACAGCTCCAATCAAGGACAACACTAGAGGAAGAGATTGAGTTTAAAATGTTTGATGCACCCCAAGTTCCACACGATGATCATGAATGTTATAATATTGATGTGGTTCAGGAAATTTGCGACCAAACATTTCAGGAACATGGTGTTGATCCATCACAAGAAACAACTACACTCCCTCTAACATTATTTCATGTTGAACAGGAATACGATGACGGTAGGATTGCGAAGACAGTACATCACCTTGAAACTCCAGAGTCATATTCAGGTAAGCCTGCACCTGCATTTGAAAATTTGTTATCTGATAACACTTGTGTTTTCCAGGATAAGTCGACTGGTGATCAAGCCAAGTCGACTGGTGAACAGGCTGAGTCGACTGGTGAATGGAATAAGTCGACTGCTACCAGGCATCCAGATGAGCTGAAGCCAATACATGAATATTTGGGGGACAATCAGACATTACCTGTGACAGTTGCCGCAAAATTCAGGATGCATGAAGAAGCAAGGCTGCAGGGAGTCTTGCAAGAGCACAATGGTGCATTAAGATGGACCATTGCTGATAAACTGATGTCAAGATGGTACGGTCCATAAATTGTTGTAAAAGGTTTCCCCACATAGAGCGTTCGAGAAAAAAAAAATCAAACGTTCAAGATGAATGGGCAGAGGGGGAAACCTTATAATAAGATGAGTTTTGAGCCGCGATCCATTCAATACTTCGCATAAACTCATCAAGTCTAGCTGAAGACAAGAAACACAGCGCTTATTGGGAGGCAACCCAATTTTTCAGGGGAGTATTTACACTCTTTTCCTTTATTCGTTTCTTTAGTCATTTTTCAGGGGAGTATTTCTTTATTTCCTTTTCTTCAAACTAGGTGGTAACACATGCCTATTTTAAATTTTTGTGCGAACATTAAGGACAATGTTCCATCTAAGTTTGGGGGTATTTAGTTATTTGGAGTCTTTTGATTTTTTTTAAGATAAACAAGTTCTTATAAAGTAAGACTAAGAATACTTATTTACTTTAGGATTGTTGAGTTTCATAATTCCTTACAAAATTATATGAGTCATGCGATTATACATAAGAAACAATTGTGATGCTTTTTCTAGTGATTATTCCCTTTAGATCTAGTCCTAAATTGAGTTTAAGTAAATAGAGTGATAAAACATATATATATATTTGAATAAAGTCAATCTACTCCAATGTTTTGAGTGCTTAGTAACTAGGGGTATTCATCACCAATGTTTACCTTTACGTCAAACGGCAACTTGAAATATGAGTATGCAAAGCACTTTAGAGTTTGTGACTTGCTGAGTAACCGGGTGGATTCATCACAAATATTTTGCATTCGCGTCAAAAGGCAAGTGACCACTTTAGAGAAGAGACTATAAAAAATAAAAAAAATAAAAAAAAATAAAAAAAAAACACTCTAGTTTGCTACTCGGTTTGTAGTAGAGAAAAGGGGATAATCACAGATGGAGAGTTACATACTATAACTATAATTAATTGCATGACAAGTATGATTGAGTTGGGGATTATGTCTAAACAATTGCACTGGAGAAAGTGGGTATACTTGTTTTTACTTTATTTGCAATTGTTTATTTTGATGCCTGCATAATAAAAATTCTTGGTGGTTGAATACTATTATTTTTCCCCTTATTCATAATTTTAGTTTGCTTGAGGACAAGCAAAAGCTAAGTTTGGGGGTATTTGATGAACCAAATATTATTCACATTTATGAGCAATAATCTTAAGGCAATTGAACATTTAAATGCTCTATATGTGGTATTTACGCTTCTTTTCTCTTTTTCCAGAGGAAACAGCCTATAGCAGCAAAACGAGGCAGATTCAGGATTTTAAGGATGAACTCAGAATATTACAGAGCATCAATCGACTGATTCGTCCACACAGGTATCATCCAAAAAAATTAGCTACATCTAAACAATAATATTATCCACATTTAGGAGCTAGATATTCTCTTCTCTTGTTGTTTTTGAACCTGATATAAATTTAGCATAGGAAGGAATTGCATTTATATCAGCTTTTGAAACACATTCTCTTTCAAAAACATTCTAGCTCTTTCAAAAATTTATATCAGCTTTTGTTCACATTCTAGCTTAAAACAATCAAAAACATTCTAGCTTGTTGTTCACAGTCTAGTTTTTGAAAGAGATACCATGCCGTCAAAAACATTCTCTTTTATATCAGCTTTTGACAACTTCCTATTAAACATTCTCTTCTCTTGTTCACCCTTAAAATGCAATATTTGGTCCATTAAGTGTTTATTATGCACAACAGCCGTCATCTTTGATCAACTCTTAGTCAAACAAAGACACGATGAACTTAAAGAAACACATCGTAATCGCGAGGAGCGGCCAAAATTGAAGACCGAATGGGCATTGGAGTCACAAATGGCAGGAATATACACTTTGAAGATTTTCTACAAATTTCAACAAGAAGTTGTCAAAAGCTTACTACTTAATGTGAGTTTAATTGCGAGTATGGATACAACGGATAGTGCAGCTTATTCTGTAACAGTTTGTGGAAATTCAGAACCGGGGAGGATGATTTCTTATTGTAAAATCACTGAAATTGCTAAATGCACTTGTTCCATGTACTACTTCGTAGGCATTCCCTGCAAACATCTACTGGCAGTTATTCGGTTCAGAGATCACACCGCACTACCCGAGCAATATATTTGTAGGTGATGGACCAGGGATCAACTGAGGAGAAGCAGTATACCGGTTCCCAATAGTATGAGCGACAATTTTGCCTCTCGTTATTGTGAACTGAGTATGCACTCAAGACATTTGGTCGATCTTGGTTGTTCTTCAGAGCGAGGATACAAGTACATGCTCGGCCACATGCTGAAGGGAATTGAAGGCTTTGCTAAGATTGAGTCAGTGCACAGTACACCACACGAAGGTAGCACACAACCTGAGAGTGGCGGACATGTACATGCACATGCACATGTAGGTGACCCTGTACAGTGCACCACAAAGGGAAGGCCTAAAGGGAAACGGTTGAAGCCTATAAGAGAAGGTCAAAAAACGAAGAGGCCAAGACTTTGCAGGACATGCCTTTGTGTCGTAGGTCACGATTCACGGAATTGCCCAAAAAAAGTAGCAAGATATTATATCAGAGATTTTGTATTTGTTAGTTGGACTCAATGAATGTTAATTTGGTCGGTACTAACTCATTCTTCTTCCTTATTTAGTGGATCGACGGGGAATGAAGAAGCTCCAAACGCTGTAAATATTGATGATGACGAAGGCGAAGGTTCATGCTAGGGGGTTTTAATTACTTAAATATGTATGTCATATCAAACTTTTAAAATAATCACCGAATAATTGCTGAATTTTATATTTATTCATGCAGATAATTATTAATTTCGACTCGATTATTAATTGTACTTATTTTTTTTATTTTCTGGTATAGGTCCGGAATGAAACAAAAAAAACGCGCCCAATGGAAAGAAGCAATGCGTTGAAAAATTCGTTGCTTTTGGATTGTATATATATGTGGAGAATTGAATATATCTGTTTGGTACAAGTAAATTAATGACGTATTTAATCAGAATGTAATCTCTGTATGTCAGTTTATTTTGTGTATTTGTGAACAAAAATATGTTGCTATGGATTTTGATCTTGTATTTGGATAGCGAATGTTTATTTGTGTCGAAAATTGTGGAATTGGTAGATGTGTGCAATTTGGGCAACTCGTTCTGTTTGTGAATTTTGTGTTAATGAAAATTGTCTGCATGCCGATGTGAATAGATTTGTTATTTGTGTTGGAGATTGTGTATTTTCTGTATGATGTATCTATATTGTGGAAAATTGTGAAAATGTATGCAGTATTGAAAAAAAAAAGATGCTGGCAGATACTCTATACCTTAACCGTTATTGGGGATAACGGGTTAAGATAACGTAACACGTCATCCTCAATAACGGGTTAAGGAGATAGATATTGGCAGTCCTTAACCAATACTTCACATATAGGGATTTTAGTTTGGCCAATATCTTTCCACTTAACCCGTTATTGGCATCGTCGGTTTAATATCCCCTAAACCGTTATTGAAGATGACGGGTTAGGTTAAGATTTTTTTACAGAGCTTTCAACTTTGTGGACTATATCTTCTTTTGTTGATACATATACATATTTGTTCATTCTCCGCTTAAAAATATGAGAGTTAACTTTCGCGGGTGTTGGATATATCTTCTTTTGTTGATACATATACAAATCTATTCATTCACAACAAGCCATTTGCAACACCAAATTTATTCATATAAAGGAACATTACAAACTGGCAAGAACATATTGTTTGAAGAAACATAGAAAATTGTACATGATCCGCATGCTAGTTGACATTACAAAGTCATCCTTTGATACTCTACTCCTAAATTGAAATTAATTTAGTATACAAGTACATGCTCGCTTTCTTCTCGAAGTGGAAGGAAGGACTGCTGACTCTGCCTTTTTTTGAATGCATAAATAGCCAGTTGTACCCCCTGCATACAATTTCGTTCACTACTATTACACAGAGGTAAAAATTCTCTGCTTCGTCGGATAGAGCAGTAGTGGGTATAACCGTATATTCAAAGTACTTAACAACTTCTTGACACGCACTCCTCATATTCGTACTATTTGTTACACAATTGTGAGGTGTGCATGCCAAGAAGCTGAAAAGTACCAAGAATACACTGTGACACCCACCACTACTCCGTCCGACGAAAGCAGAGAATTTTTACTCTCTGTGTAACAATAGAGAACGAATGTGTATGAAAGGCGGACAATTGCTACTTATGCAAACACATCTAAAAGCTAAAAAAATAGAAGACTAAGAGAAACACTGTGGAAAAAAAGGCAGAGCCGGCGGCCCTCCCTACCCCTTGAGAGAAACCGAGCATGCACTTGTACATTGAAACAAGTCTCTATACTCCTGCATCTTCATACACAAGAACAATTGTAGGCGACCATCCTTGAACTCAAATTTCTTCTACAACTCAAACTTCTTCCTCCTTATTAGGAAGAAAAAAGAGGTCTTGAAGAGAAGAAGAGAACATTGATTCCTCATATTTTTGAAGAGAAGAAGAGAAAATTGAAGCCTCTCATTTGAGTTCTCTTGAAGAGAAGAAGAGAAGACTCATTTGAGTTATGAGTTCAACTCTCTCAGTTATAGGCTAGGAAAAAGAAGGAGGGGAGCATGATATGATAGCCCACTTGGGTTTCTCACTGCTCATCAATAGGAAATGGATCTGGATCAACACAAGGAGAAGGAGAAGACAAGGAATACTCAAACATGAAGAAGAAGAAGACAATAAGGATAAACCTGTTAGTCAACAGAGACATGATACAAGTCTCGAAAAAAGAGCAGCAAGGACAGCAATTGTCTCAAAATGTACAGTCGATGTCTGTAAATTACACCTAGTTAACCCGTTGTTGGTGACAACGGATTAATTACACTTAACTCGTTGGTACCAAGAACGGGTTAAGTGTACTTGATCATGTTCCAGAACTTGGTCTGTACATGATGAACCACTGCCAATCTTTGTCAACTTAACCTGTTGTTACGGATAACAGGTTACGTTAACGAAGATCATTATCACCAACGACGGGTTAAGCACACTTATATTTGCAGAAGTTTATGGCTACTTGCATAAGTAGATGGCGAAATATACGTTAACTTAATCTGTTATAGACGATAACGGGTTAAGTACTTGTAACCCGTTATCGTCAATAACGGGTTAAGTGTATCTAAATCGGTAGTACTCATAATTATTAAATCGCATGTAAAAAAATGTGTAAACAAGTTTGTAAATATAACTTATAGTTCACTTAATGAAAACAATTTATGATAAATTATTCATTAAATACGTTAATATTTGTAGCTGGGAGGTGATAGGTAATAAGTTTCCAGTAAAGAGTTTATAGATATTTAAGTTCTATCATTAATTACATACGCCACGTAACTAACCAATATAAAATTGATATCATCAAACGAATATTAAAATTAACACAAATTAATTTGTATTTTGGTTCATAAAAAACAATAAAAAAAATGTTGTAGGTTAGGGTTAGGGTTAGTCTAGGGTTAGTAGGATTAGGATTAGGGTTAGGGTTAGGGTTAGGTTAGGGTTGGAGTCTCCACTCTTTTTCTCTTCGTAGCAGACACTTCAATATGGGAAAAACCTAAAGTACATAGCCAAATGTAGATCCCCACATGTAGCCTATATATTGGCTACATCCATATGTAGATCCTCAAATGTAGAGTCTCCACTCTTTTTCCCATATCGAAGTGTCTGCTTTGAGATTGAGTTCTGCTTGTTTAGCTTGTTATGGGGAAAAAACCACATGTAGATCCCACATGTACCCTATATGGGGGAGAAACCACATGTAGATCCCACATGTAGTCTATATGGGGGAAAAACCACATGTAGATCCCACATGTAGTCTATATGGGGGAAAAATCACATGGAGATCCCCACATGTAGCCTATGTATAGGAAAAACCATATGTAGATCCCCTAATGAGGGATGGGTACATGAGGGATGCACTTATTGTGGAAGGACTGATAAGAATCATTTTAGGCTTTCTTGCTTGTCCTCATTCTAATTTGCCGTTGATAGAGAGGCATGAAACGGTAGAATCTCTGCTACAACTTACAGTTTGTGAGACTGATAAACCTGTTAGTGTTCCATATATCTTATAATGCCCTTCAGTGGGATAGATCTAATTACTTGGCCAACAAAAACTACATGTTAAGATTCATTAATCTGGGATTTTAGAACGGCCCGTTAATGTACAACAAGTTAACGACTTGTAGAACAAGTCATAAGATTATTGCCATGTTGTACATGTGGTTCCACATGTTGCAAAGTAAAATCTACAAGGAAAAAAACACATGTACATCCCCACATGTTGAGATCCCTAATGGAAAAGCCTAACCAGATGCGTCACGTGATCCGCATCTCGTCATCAGATGAGATTAATTGGCCATCAAGAACTGGATCTGTACATAGGATTTTTCCCATACATAAGCTACATGTGGGGATGTACATGTGGTTATGTAGGTTAGGATTTTTTCCCATATTGAAGTGTCTGCAATAATAGTAGGTGGGTGCTGAGTTCTGCTTGTTTAGCTTGGTGCTTTTTCCCACTTAGGTGTATGTTCAAATTTTTCCCACTTGTGGTGGTCACTTGGCTTGGATGACAACACCACTTCTTAAGTGGAGACAACATGTAGATTCCCATATGTAGCCTATATGAGGAAAAACCACATGTAGATCCCCACATGTAGCCTATATGTGGGAAAAACCACATGTAGATCCCCACATCCACATACAAAAAGACCAATCCAGATTTGGATCAACTATGATGATGATGGTATTCCTAATGGAAAAGCACGAACGCGTTATTAGGACGCCACGCCACCAGATCTAATTACTTGGCTAACAAGAACTGGATCTGATCACATGTGAGGGCACAAGTTCACATGTAGTAGCACAATAAAGACATGTGGGGGAAGATATATTTGATTAGCCCTGATTTGAACCTTCAATTTGATTGACTGATGGATGGATGGATTCATTAGTCTGGAAATTTAGAACGGCCCGTTAATGTACTACAAGTTAACGACTTGTACCACAAATTAAGATACTTGCCATGTTTTACATGTGGTTCCACATGTTGCAAAGTCAAATATAAATATAGGGATCCACAAATATGAACCTAATTAATCAAAACAAAAAACATTAACTCACCAATAACCCTATCTTAACCTAACCCTAACCCGACACTAACCCTATTTTAACCTAACCCTAACCCTAACCTTTGGTACAAAAATCTCGTAATTTATTTTTTTAACTTTAACAACACTTATTATGGTAACAAATTTATAGTGGTTAGTTACGAGGTAGTAAATGGAAATTAATAGAAATTATAAACAATTTATGGGCATATTAATGTCACCTTGCACAATTCAGGAGACAATTCTCGCAAAGAGTGAAGAGAAATTTGTAGAAAGGCTAAAAATATCTTATTACTTAACCCGTTATTGAGGATAACGGGTTAAGGTATCCTAACACGTTATTAACAATGACGGGCTAAGTAAAACAATTTTCACAGAACTTGATCACCTACAGAGCTGATATGAAAATTCTTCTGCCAATATATATCTACTTAACCCGTTATTGTGGATAACGGATTAGATGAGCTTAATCCGTTATTGACAATAACGGGGTAAGTTTACCTATTTTGGCAGAGCTATATCATGTACAGACCTGAGATTAAAAAACTTCGGCCAATATATGTCTTCTTAACCCGTTATTGTGGATAACGGGTTAGCTACAACTAACCCGTTACTGACAATAACGTGTTAAGTTTACCTATTTTGGCAGAACTATATCATGTACAGGCCAGTAGGTTAAAAAACTTCGGCCAATATATGTCTACTTAACCCGTTATTGTCGATGACGGATTAGGTGTGGGTAATCCGTTATCTACAATGACGGGTTAGGTAGGGATATTTCGGCCCAATCAGTACAGGTGTCTTGGTGAAAAATACAACCGCACAACAACTCACAAGAATACTGAAACTGAGTTCACAACAATACAACCTCACAACAATAATTCATAGCACAAGAATTGAGAACTCAGTTCACAACAATACAACTACATATATATAGCGGTAACCACAACAACTCAGAAATCCATGTTCCCAACAATATATATGTGAAGTTCAAAAATAGGACATTCATTAGCCAATACTAATCTCACCAAATCGTTCGACTTCATTTCTGTATTGTTTACAACTACCTATTACAAGTCATTCACTACCAAAAAATATAAACAAACAGTTGATATACAAATTGTTTAATCGTTCAACTACATTTCTGGATCCCTTCAACTATCGTCATGGTTGAGTTCCGCAGATGCCCAATAATTATCTGCAACATTTACAAATAGAGAAACAAACAGTAGTTCTTAGTTATTTGAAGGGAATAAAATAAAAAACCAAGCAATAAAATACCGCTTAACCAACTTATTGTTAGATACTACCTTTTACGACCACGCAATTTGCGACCACTTGGTGATAGATGTTCAGGTGGGTTCCTCTTTCGTTGAGGATTCCGTCGTCTACCCTCGGTTTCGGGAACTTAAGGGTCATCATCTTCCCAAGGCTCCGCCTCATCTTCAATTTGTGGTTGTTGGGGTTGTAGTTGTTGTGGCTCGATCATGCGAATTCCCCTACTCACAGTTTGTTTTCGCCTAAAACCTGTTAATGGCAAGTTGGCTTTCAAATAGGTCTCAACTTGTAGACCTTCACCCGCGTCCTCCAGAGTGCGACGGCACGGGGCTAGCATCTCCTTGATTACCGCCTTGAAGCTCTCTGGTATCCTAGTCTTCAGGACGAGAGAGCTGTTCGAACAACCTCCCATGCGTTTTCAATCTACAGTTGGTGAAAAATTCCAATTTATAAGCATCATTCATAATTAGCGGCATCAATTAAATACAGTACATGCGTACAAACTATATGAAATTTGACTGACCGTTTTTCGATATGTCTCAGCCCTTGGTTGGTACATCGGCTGGGAGGAGGAATATGCTGGAGCTGGTTCTGCCTGGGTAGGGAGAATGGGAAGTTGCACACCAGCTGGTACGGCGGCCGTTGGAGAAACATACAACCGGGTTATTCGCTTGTACCACATCATGTATGTCTGCTGGAGGGAGCCATCGTATGGTATCGCGACGTACATCATATTCGGTGTCATTTGCCGCAGCATGGTATTCCAGTTGGCTACATGGTAACGATGGTAATCAGCCCAATCGAAGTTGGGCACTCATCCCGTTCTCCTGACCTCGTGCAACTTTTTATCATAAGACCTGACCTCGGGAATCTTCTGTTGATATCCGAATTGCCGCAAGACTCTATCAGGATACTGGAACTCGACGACTCCAAAATTCACAAGAGGTGCAGCCGTCAACCAAAGGGATCTGTCTATGCAGACTGGAGGAACCTGTTGTAACCTGTCGGCCGAGTACGGTTCCCAATTGACGAACTCGTCCCGCAGGTTGTCTAACTCATCTCTGTAGTAGGTTAAAGATTGGCGTGGGTTATCGACCCACGTGTGTCGGTCCGCCCAATATGCTCCTAGAGGAGGTAACAACTCCGCTGCCCCCGGGGCGGCCAACCAATCTGGTGTAACCTCAACAATACGGGGACATCCGATGTGGATGCGTTCCCAACTCCAGATCTGCAGTAGCACCATTGGGCCACCCATCTGTACGCCACCTAAAGAACAAGTGCACAAATTCCTATATAGTAGCGCCAGTGCCGCACTCTCCCAACTAAAACGATCCGCATACCGGAAATCCTCCAACAGCCGTAGGTACATTAGCGGCACGGTTGATCTGGATGAGTTCGGAAAGATAAGTCCCCCTATCAAACTAAAAATGTATGCACGTGCATAGTACGTCAGGGTTTGCTCGTCCGAACCGGCGTCCAAATATTCCTCCTCGAACTGAAATTTTAACCAGCTGATGTACAGTGATTTACCATCGAAAGTGTCAGCCATCACTTCTTCCTCCGCTTTATCTTTCGCAGCTTTTATTTGTTCATACAATAAATCTTCATCAGAATCTGCGGGGATATTTTCACGGATATCTTTTTCAGCGGCATCTTTCCTTTGGAGAACTACCGACTGCAGGTCGATATCGAGTAAGTCACGAACAACTTCAACTCGATCGAAGTTCATGTTCCCCGTCACGGCAACCCCATCGATTGGTAGTCCAGTTATCATTATCACATCCTGTAGGGTCACAGTCATCTCACCCACTGGTAGGTGGAATGTGTGGGTCTCTGGCCTCCATCGCTCGACTAGAGCTGTAAGGAGTGGCCGATCTAGCTTCACTGAGTAAATGAATCTTGCTCTGTAGAAACCGGCCTCCACCACATACGGCGTGATACGGGGGTCGAAAGGAAGAACTATGTGCTTCCGAAAATTACATTTTTTATCGGACCCATTCCACACGGCTTCGGATCGGTGTTTGGGTTGCAGGGTGAGTACGCTTGTGTCCACGGGTCCGGGTGATGTAACCGAGGATGACGGACCTGCCTCAGCAGATGTGGATTGACGGTCACCAACCTACACGAATAAATATAACAAATGTTATTATTGAGATAATGTTACATGTTCGTATTTAAAACCAATAATAATAATCAATCTTATCTCAGTAGTTGGTGCGCCACTAGTATTACCGGACGGGCTTCTCGGTTGCCTTGTTCTAGCCATTTAGCTATCTGACAAAAAAATTTAAAATGTGGTTGGTAAAAATGACAACAAAACAAACAAACCGAGATTGTGGGAAAAAATGCACGAATGAAAACAAAAAAATCTATAAAACTTTTTCAAATTGGTCAAATTCACATACCGCAAACCACCCAAACTTGTAGAAGTGAGTTTCGACTCACGGTTTGCGAGATACGACCGTATAGCGCTTTATAATAATTTTTTTCAACCGAAAGCGATACGCGGCCGTATCTCTCGAACCGTGAGTCGAAACTCGCTTCTACAACTTGGGTTGGCTACTCATAGGGGACACCAACCAACTCGCAAAGTTTCGTATTTTTTGGAGGTGGTTTGAAGTGTTTTAAACTCTAACCGCACTTACAAAATTCTAAGTCCAAAAATTCACATGCAGGGAAGTTGAGAAAACCGCCCAAACGGCACCCGAAAATTATAAAACTTTCCGACTAGGTCGGATTCACGTAGGGCAAACCACCCGAACTTGTAGAAGCGAGTTTCGAGTCACGATTTGCGAGATACGGCCATGTATCGGCTTTAGTTATTTTTTTCCAACCAAAACCGATACGCGGCCGTATCTCTCGGACCGTGAGTCGAAATTCACTTCTACAACTTCGGGTCACTTCTCATAGAGAACACCAACCAACTCGCAAAGTTTTGTATTTTTTGGAGGTCGTTTGAAGTGTTTTCTAATCGGCCCGTTTTTAAAAAAATTCTAAGTCAAAAACTTCTCATTTGAGCAATTGAAGCAAAACCGCACAAACGGCATCCGAAAATTTTAAAACTTTCCGACTTGGTCGAATTCACGTAGGGCAAACCACCCGAACTTGTAGAAGTGAGTTTCGACTCCCGGTTTGCGAGATACGACCGTATACTGCTTTATAATGATTTTTTCCAACCGAAAGCGATACGTGGCCGTATCTCTCGAACCGTGAGTCGAAACTCACTTCTACAAGTTGGTTTGGCTTCTCATAGGGGACACCAACCAACTCGCAAAGTTTCGTATTTTTTGGAGGTCGTTTGAAGGGTTTTCTAATCTACCCGCAGTTAGAAAATTCTAAGTCTAAAACTTATAATGCGAGGAAGTTGAGAAAACCGCACAAACGGCATCCGAAAATTTTAAAACTTCCCGACTTGGTCGAATTCACGTAGGGCAAGCCACCCGAACTTGTAGAAGTGAGTTTCGACTCCCGGTTTGCGAGATACGACCGTATACCGCTTTGTAATGATTTTTTTCAACCGAAAGCGATACGCGGCCGTATCTCTCGAACCATGAGTCGAAACTCACTTCTACAAGTTGGGTTGGCTTCTCCTAGGGGACACCAACCAACTCGCAAAGTTTCGTAATTTTTGGAGGTGGTTTGAAGTGTTTTAAACTCTAAACGCACTTACAAAATTCTAAGTCAAAAAATTCACATTCGAGGAAGTAGAGAAAACCGCACAAACGGCATCCGAAAATTATAAAACTTTCCGACTAGGCCGGATTCACGTAGGGCAAGCCACCCGAACTTGTAGAAGCGAGTTTCGAGTCATGGTTCGGGAGATACGGCCGTGTACCGCTTTACTTGGTTTTTTTCAACCGAAAGCGATACGCGGCCGTATAGCTCGAACCGTGAGTCGAAACTCGCTTCTACAAATTGGGGTGGCTTGTACTACGTGAGACGAACCTACTCGCAAAGTTTCGTTTTTTTTACAGTCGTTTGCAGGATTTTCAACCATAACCGCACTGAAAAGTTTCTAACTAATTTCGTATATACAGTTATAATTCTACAAATTACTAACGCAAGCAACAGAATTCGGCAATTTAATATACTTGAAGTCAACGCGATTCTACATCTAAAATCTACTAATGCATATAAATTTTTTCTCAATTTGTAAATAATTTACTACACACAAATTGAAAAAAATACACAAATATAGATTTTTGAGGTAAAAAATTAGTCTATACCTTACAAAATAGGTCCAAATCAAGCCAAACGATCGATTCGGAGGAGTAGGGTTTCGATCAAAGCTCGACTTCGGAGCTAGGGTTTCGATCGTCGGAGTTCGACTTCCACAAAGAGTAGGGTTTCGATCTTCGGAGTTGGGAGAGAAGAGGGGGAGCGGACGGAGATGTCGGAGCTAGGGTTTATTTTCCCGTTGGGTTCGTCGAAGAAAGAAGAAGGGGCGAAAAGATATCGCCGAAGAAGACGAACTGTATGGAAATAAAAATGAATATAGATAGCCTTAACCCGTTCTTGGGAAGGACGGGTTAAGGCTATTTTTTTAAATAAAATTTTGCCTTAACCCGCTCTTCCCAACGACGGGTTAAGGCAAGATTTTATTAAAAAAATTTGATCCAACGGTCCAGATCGAAGTTCGCACGGGTCTGTGCGAACAGATCCGTTCCGGTCCGTTTGCAACAGAAGAAGCCTCTCTCTCTCTCTCTCCCTATATATATATATATATATATAATTTGTATTTGGTTGATATGACCACTACGAACGCAGTACACATATATCAACATCGAAGGGAAAAAAGGCTCAGCCAAAATTAAAAGGAGTCATGGACTAATGTCGAATCGAAGCAAAGTGTG
This sequence comes from Hemerocallis citrina, assembly GCA_017893485.1. NCBI lineage: Eukaryota > Viridiplantae > Streptophyta > Magnoliopsida > Asparagales > Asphodelaceae > Hemerocallis > Hemerocallis citrina. The sequence goes on along the minus strand of CM030358.1, from coordinate 217,850,499 downwards.
ATGGTGATCATAATTCATAATATGACAAAGATGAGGAACAGTACTAATTGTACGATTTCGGAATTTTTTGTTGTTGTATGAATTTAATTGAGGTCTGTCAACTTTGGAATGAACAACTAGTGGAAGACTTCTTTATCAAATGATGATGGACAGGGGGATAAAATTTAGCATGAATTATAGTGTGGTCCATCTTGTTCGGGTTCATTTAATGTATCAGTACTTGAGAATAGGAAGAAAAGAAAAAAAAAATTTCTCTACCTAGTTGAACATAAAAGTAAAAAATAAAAATCCCTTTGGATCTCTTTATAAACTGCGCATGTCTCTTACATAATCTCTTTTAAAATGAAGATGAGCGAGCGGGTGCATTATTTTTGAGATGTCGAATTGGAAAATCTTGTGGAGTTAGACCGGTAAATCTTGACCCGATTATATGGACAGCCAGCCTGACTACGTCCAGTCCCTTAATCTTTATACTTTGTAGAACTTAGCAATATACCATCTAATATACACAGCATATACACCTAAGTAAAGACTAACATGAATATGTTTATTTAAGTAAGGATATCAGTGGCAGTGGGTATACTTGCAGGTTAATGGCTTAACACTAGATCAAAATGATAATGTATCAAAACTGCAGGACAACTAAACATATCTTGCCACACCCAAAACCCGGGATTTGTAAAGGTTGAAGGTTTTACATTATTCAGTTCAACAGTATGCGTCTACATCGTAATTGAATATCATGTAAATGAACATGTAACTGAATCTGTACAAATTATCAGACATACTTTTGTAATGATCATTCTTGTATTGTTTTGAGAAATAAAACTGTAATTAAAAACGACACGGAACAACACAAAGACCTCCTCGTCTTCTCTTAGCCGCTGCTCCTAATATCAATATATGTACTTGTATTCGCAGAGCAATAAAAAATCTATTCCGAAAAAGAAAATGGAAGGATCTTTCAAAGATTTGAAGATAGATCTAGTAATAAGCGTGGTAAGCATATAGAATATTTGAGCATATTTGCTTCAAATCAAGCAAATATTGTCTCCCCAAATTGCATGAGTATTATAATTGATAGAAAATCCTTACCCACTGTTCACATATTCTATTTTTCTTTATCACTATTTACAAATGATTCTCACTAATAAGAATTTTCCTTCGACTCAAAAAAAACAAGACGTCCAATTTTTTAAGGCCTATTTGATGGTCCTAACCTGGACAAATTTTCAGCCGGTACCATAGCAAGTTTTTAGCTTTTCCCTAGCCCCGTTTTTCAGCCAAGGCCCAATGGGCCAAAACCTGACGATCATATCCTCAGGCCAATTTTGTGGTTTTCCCAGTTCAACCTCGGACTTTTTGATATTTGCAAACAAATCAAAGATGGATCTCTCTCCGAGGATTCTGGAGTTAATTATATAGAAGGGATAGTTTTCTAGACTATTTGTAAAAAAGGGACAAGAGCTAAATTATTTGCAACTAAAGGATAGTTTCTGAATAATATTCTATGGTTCATATTCTATAATACTTTCTATAGGATGTGTAACCTTTTCTGTAAATTTAAGATTTGTTTTTTGTGATATATATATTTATTTATTCTATCTAATCTATTTTTTAATTACTAAAATTATGCTAAATATTTTGAGAAAACCAGGTGAGAGTTACTTACTTGGAAACTTTGTTCTGATACCAACTCGATGTGAAACATGAAATTACACTATAAAGAGAAATAAGCAGAGTATCAAAAAACTTTAAAGATGATAGTTTTCTGTAAAATAATATTCTTGGAAATAATGTGCATTATCAATCTCAAAAATATTAAAGTAATCAAGCATAAGTTCAAGATTTCTCATGGCTTCTGATTCTGTTTTTGAATCACTATCATATGAGGGTTTTTCGGGTTCTTCCGTATGTTCATTTTCTTCCTCTATATGAATATATTCATTTTCTTCTTGAAATTGTCTATATGCTGTTGTAGGACTCCAGATATAACTACCAAATTCTTCATTTTCATAAAATAATAAAGATCTTTCATAAAACATTAGATCATCAAATATTTGGTCATTTATATTGCTAGTTTCTCCAGGATTTATTTGATTTATTGTTACAATTATTATTCGTTGTACACTAAAAAAAAAATAGTTTGAACTCATAAAAATTATTCATACTTGTTACTCTATGAGGATAATAAAAATAAAAAACAAACATTCCATTACTTCCTTGATAGTTAGTCATTAATTCATAAATTTCTCAGGCGAGATATCCCGCCCTGCTTCCCATTATATGGAAACACGGGCACGTAACTGAGGTCCAGCGAATGATATAAGTTTCCAAACACACATCTGTAACACCCCGAATTCAATTTACATGTAATTCGTAGTACAATGAGATCTTTTACTTCAATTCGTACAATTTTACAAGGAAATTAAAACTTTTCTTTTATTACACAATAATGTTACTACAGAGTTACACAGCGGAATAAAATACAACAAGAAATAAAACTCGAATATCAGCAGCTTAAATATAATCTTTATCATCAACCATCTTTAAGTCTTTGCCAAACCTATCAAGCCCTGCATTGAAAATCTGTGGGCACGTCAGTTGCTTACAACTAACGCATGCACAATGTTGTAAACAACGATCCTCTCTATACTGTATTATAACGAAATATCTTACTTTAATAATCCCAAACTTGAATGCATATAAAAGTGTAAAGAGTGACTATCCTAAACATGTCAGTGTAAGTAATGACTAATGCCTAATGAAGATGTTTACGCTAGGATGACACTAATTCATACTTGTTCGAATTCTATGCATCTCATACTACATAGGTCCGAGGACAAGTACCTACGTACTCCACATTGAAGGGTTTTGTCCCTCACCATGATAACTACCCAGTAATAAAACAAAGTTTAGACATTCCACAAGTGCGAATTTCAGTTCCGGAGATCCACCGTCCGACTATACAGAATCCTCGTCCTGCGAACATCTTGCAAGTGTCCCTCTAGCCCCGGTATACGCATATACACTAAAGTACGACCGACTAATCATGATCCCGAAATCCAACGCCTGATCAATCATAATTCCGGATGTAATTAAGGCTCGCCTCCATCGCAAGCAACCACAGTCCCAGAATCCACCGCCCAACTATATAGAGGCCCTCCACTCACGTTTGCCCAAGTTTACTACATATTCACGTAGTGCATAATTCTTAAGTTTGAACATGAATAAATAATAGCACCTAGAGCTAGTTTACCCTCCTACCGGTCTTACACAAAAATACCGAGAACGACAACCCATATTGTGCACTTCTCAAAAATCAATTATTTATTTCCATTACTTTTGTCAGTACCTGGATATCACTAAGGCTCTAGAATCAACATTTTTCTATATTCAATAACTTGGGGTACTCATACCCTTATAACTCATATTCATGTATTCATAATTCATTCAAATTCTGTCATTCATTCTTATTTATTCATCAATAAGTACAATCTCAACCTATTCATTTTCACAATACACTTTTCATATTCGTCAAAACTTTCTCAATACAAGATAATTAAGATTAAAACATAATGTAACCCCTGTTTCCCATTTCTTATATTCTGAGTGTATTTTCTTTTTCTGCGTATTATTTGGGTTTGAGTTCTTTATAAAAATTTTCGTTTTCTTAAATTCATTTTTAAAAAAAATATTTTGTATCTCCTGTTAAAATCTGTTCTTTTCATTAATTGTATTTATTGTTATTTTCAAATGATTCTTATATTATTATACAAACCCTATTAATGTTGTTGTTATTATTATTTTTCGGTATTATTATTATTATTACTGTTATTTTTATTTATTATTATTATTAATATGATTTTTGTTATTATTGTTATTATTATTATTACCTTTGATTGTTTATTTAAAAATCTAGTTCTATTGATAATTGTATTTGTAGTTATTTCAAATAATTTTCATATTGTAGTACAATTATATTTTGTTATATAAAACTACATTTTATTGATTATTTTATTGTCTAATGGATTTATAAACCCTATTTTCCCCTAATGGATTTTAACCCAAAACCCCAAACCCATTTTAATTCTTATTAAACCCAATAACCCATTTAATCCCTAACACCCATTACCCATTACCCCTACAACCTAAAACCCTAAAATGCACAAACCACATAGCCCAACTCGTTAACTCTAATACCCGTTTCCATACCCTACCCAACCCGTTATCCACCTTAACCCATTCCCATATATATAATACCCTACTGTTATACCCTATTCTAAACCCAAACCCTAGCTGCTTTTTATACCTCCCCCATCGTCACCCTGCATCTCTCTCTCTCTCTCTCTCTCTCTCTCTCTCTCTTTTTCTCTCTTCCGGTTCAGCACCCTCCCGAACCCATCTCCCGTCTCTCTCTCCCACTCATCGCTTTCCTGCCTCCTCTTCCCTGTCACGACCAGCAGCAATGCCGCAATGATCCCCCGCGGCCACCCCCTGCAGTGTCGTAGCGACCCAGCAACCCCCCAACCCCACTTCGTCATCCGCCCTCGTTCCCCTGTACAACCTCCCCGGTTCGACGACAGCCAGCACAGTTCCCCTGGTGCTCCTCCCCTCGGCGACTGTAGCCACCTCACCCCTGCAGCACCGCGCCAGCCCCTACTGCGCTGCCCTCACCCAGTCGTCGGTAGCCACCATAGTAGCGAAGCCTCGACTCAGTGCCGCCCCCTGCCTCCTGTCGTTGACGGCAACGTCGACAGCGCAGCCAGCGTGCCTCTGCGACTGCCCCTGTGTCGCGAACCAGTCCCCTGGCCATCGTCACACCGCTGGCCAGTCCTTACAGCCACTCCCCGTGCTCTCTTGCCGTGTGTGCTCTCGCGATGTTGTTGTGTGATCATGGAGTTTCTATCATGTTGAACCTCAACCGTCCGATTGGATCTTGATCATCATCAAGATCGTGAAAATCAGCTTATCTTCGTCATTCGATCATATCTGAGCCGTTTGCTTGATCTTCATCTTGATCACCATCTTAATCAATAAGATTCGTGCCCGATCGTGATCATCGTGATCGTTTGCTCGTCGCCGGGATTCTGATCCCGTTATTCCCAAATTATCGGATCTAACGTCATCTAAAGGCAAGTCATCTTACTCTCGAATTGTATTGTATCGTATTCGAGATTATTTATTGAATTCCGTAAGTTTATCCATATTGAATATCGTATATTGTTATTGTTATCTATCATTGGGATACTACGGATTTACACGAGCGAATCTAAGTAGTAGTCTTGACTTCGTACCATATTTTTGCCTCTAATGTATGGAGATCTTACATGCAATCATGTAGTTAGTTATTGAATATAAGAATAGGGAATTATTGTTACATTTCATTTCATGATATTATACACAACTATTGTAGATTGTATATTAGGGTTGGTTGTTCATGTGATTGACAATGATAAATTAGATGATTGTAATTAGAAGGGTTATGGACATTATATATCATAATACCATGTTCACATAGGGGTAACTTGTTGTGATTTATGATTGTTAACCTCTAACTCACCATTCATAACGTTCTAATTATTTTGTGCATGAAAAATATATTGAAACCCTAAAATTTTACTGCCAACCTAAACATTATCGTGCTGTTTCAACCTAGATAATGTTATTAAAATCAGTCACTTTCTGAATATGAAATGTATCCCTAAGTGTCTAGTTATCAATAACATCTAGAACTTTCAAATTCCGACTTATATTGCATGAGTTATGACCCTTTTGCTACTGCTGCGCTGAAATTTCAGATTCATGTACATACCATGTTAGGATAATGAATTAAGTGAACTAATGATCAAATATTGCCATGATAAATTCCAGATTGGTAGATAACATGCTTAGGGTGATAAAAATTATTTTTACTGATTTTTACAATAAATATTTACTACCCTTACAACTGAAATGAGTCAACATCGATAACCAGCCAAAACTAAAATCTGTAAAGAACACTGAAATTCACCTAGTTGCTGTTGTCGGAATTTAGACTTTAAATATGCGTTGGAACCGGGCAGGAGTCTAGTTTCTAGACCTTCTGATGGATCCACATTTGCTATCCTGTAGCAACGGAAATTCTGATTTTGGTACAGCAACCTACTTCTGTCTAGAACTGGGTTCCTATATTTAATAATATATAATTAAGTCTATAATGTTATATTTGGTGCATTTAATTATATAGAGTATATTGCATGATCTTAGGGTTGTTTTGTCATCTTTCTAGTGTCCCTTATTAATCGCATTATTGTATGTTAATTAAATAAAGAATGTTAATCAAGCTGGGGTTAAGGATTGACTAGGGTAGTTGACAATATAGTGAGTGTACTCGGATGATGGCCAGGGATTATTATCGTTATCGGCATCGTGTAAGAAATTACACATGTCCAGTGTTTTACCGTTATCGGCATCGAGTAAGAAATTACACATGTCCAGTGTTATTACCGTTATCGTCATCATACCCAGTACATGAACTATAGAATCTACCACCTTAGTCTAAACAAAATTGATTGTATGCATGGAACCTGTAGTATGGGATGCAGTAGTACGTGCATTAGCTAGGATTAAAAAAAATGAATAATAGACTTAAGACTATCATCACATTGTCATTGTATATTGTCATCTTTATTTAACAGCGTTATCGTTATTGTTACCATTATTGTTACTATTTATCGTTATCGTTATATATCATCGTTATTGCACATTGTACTGTTATCGCTTTGTTACTGTTCAACACTTGATTTCATCGTTATACTGTTACTGTCATTGTTCTCTGTTTCTCTACTTGCTGTCCACGACTTGCTCGAAGGATATTTTTCCTCTCTTTAGATGAACAGCTTACGGTAATCAGGGAGATTTGCCTGATGGATTAGGAGAACAACATAGGTGAAAGACTTGTTTGCTGCGCTGCTTAAATTAATGTAGCTTTATTTGAGAATTTTAATAAATAGAACAAATGTTGTTTTCTTTGTATTGTGGGCTTTGACCCTAATATTGTTTGTTAAATTCCAGATGTTGGGTTATTTTGATGTTGGTTATCTTTATGCTTAATTTCTAATGTTGTTATTTATGTGATTATTCTTTCATTGCATGCGTGGTTGTTTTACTTCTTGTTTATATTGTTGAGTTTGATCGATAACAGCCTATGGATGATGCAAGTCATTCGCTGGGCCGTGTCACGTACTTGCATTCCGTATTTTTGGGAAGCGGGGTGTGACACATAATATCCTAAAATTCATCATTGAAAACTCATCCTATCATTTTTCTTTGATTTATTTTAAACCAATTCCTAACATCCTTAACCATATATATATATTTTTCTTGAGTTCACATCTCATCTAAGTATGAATATGATCTTTATTTTCTCAAATTATAACTTAAAACAGCGAGAATATATTTTCAATCACTTTGTTTAAGTATCATTTGCAAAACAGTAAATTCAAAGTCAGAAATTGTATTTCATGCTATTTGTAAAAATCATAGAAAATCATATACTTCACGAAACTTTGCATTATTTATATAAAAATAAAGGTGTACAAGTCTACTACAATTTCTTAGTTATAAGCTTCCTCAAAATACTGTATCTATAACCCTGAATTCTTCGAAATATATAGTAGGGTCGAAATACTTAAATACTGCCACTGTACAGTCTTCTAAAATTCATATAAAATTCAATGCTTTGTGAAAATTTGATTCCTTAGACTTTTCAAAAAGGTTAACGAGTCTACTACAATTTCTTAGTTCTGACTTTTCTCAAATTATTTTATTTACAATGCTGAATTGATCAAAAACCAAAAGATGTGCAGACTTCCAGCAACCAGCCAACTACTAACCAGTTTTGAGTTTAAATTTTATTAAAATAGTAAGCGACCTCCAAATCTTATGAAATTTTTAAAAAATGTTCCTGACACATACAAGATGCTCTCAAAAAAGTTTTAACTCTAGATTCGAACTATTTTATTAGACATGATCTTCTGAAGTGCAAATAAAATTCAAAACAGTAACTTTTTTTTGCCTAATTTTGCAACTTTGTATACAAATTTATATCCAATTCATTCAATATAATCATAATATATTAACATGCACCCAAACAACATCATTTTAACTTATCTACAAGATAATCTCTCAATTAACATGCATTTCATTTAAATATCATCATCACAAATTAACCACTACTCATATGTATAAACAATTTTAAATATCAATTTTCCTACACATGCATAATACTAAATTTTAGAAAGTTCAAGAAGTCACCCACCTCAATGAAGATTCTAATGTAGAAGAAGACTCCTAGAAGTTTCTCCTAGCTCTAAGAATGAGACTCCCTTCTCCTCCTAGCAAGTTTTCCTTCCTCCAAGCAAGAACTCAAACAACTCTTTTTTTCTTTTCTTATCTTTTCTTTCTTTTTCTCTTTCTTTTCTTATCTTTCTTATCTTTTGTTTTTTTTTCTTTTGATTCCTGGTGCATTTGTTCATGAATTAGGAGGAGCGGTTTATAGGGCTAAATGGGTGCATGAAGAGACACCCACTACCCAAAATAAATACCCATTATCAAGAGTAAATACCCACTCACCATTACTACAAACTTCCAACTCTTCTTCTTCCTTCATGAATTGACCAACCCTTGGATTTTCCACATGTGCACACTTCTCATTTAGTTAGTTGTTATTTATTTGATTATACATATTATTACATGACAAGTGTAGGATAAAAAATGTTTATTAAAAAAAAGGTAGATTAACTAATGTGCTTTTCTTTTAAATAATTTTTCTAATAGGCTTTAAGATGATCTTTAGGCCTATGGATTTTAATTAAAAACAAATAATACATTTGTGATTAGAAAATGAGAAGAAAAGTTCTCATGACTTAAAAAAATTTTAGGAATAAAATGTACATGAAATTTTACGTGTAAAATACGTGTAAAAGAAAATAATAAATATTCGAATACAAAATAAATTCTGGAGAATGGAAAATATTCATAAATAATAAAAATTCAACATACGTAAAATATTCATATTGATAGTGTTACAGATATTTCACGTAACAAAAAAATATACGTAACCGACACATGTATCGAAAACACGTGCAATGTACGTAAAAACACAAGGATTAAAATAAATGTTTGAGTTGGCTAAAGATAGGATTGAAATGAGTTTTGAGAAAATGAAAAATATATAAATAATCAGAATATAAGATACGTATGACCTTTATATAAAAATATGTTACGAATATTACTCGTAACGGTACAAAATACACGTGTGTAACATACGAAGGCAAAATTATCATTACTCAATTTTGCGGGGTTTTACATATCATCCATAAGCTGTACAAATATAATATCAACAATATAAAATATAACCACAACCACATATGATAGAATAATCACATAAACATAAATAATTCATGAATTGTCTCACAAACTAACCAACATCCGGAAAGAAATAAACTCTTAGTAAAAAACCCTGGAATACAATGTATATAAAATAGCAACAATAGCAACTAGGAGAAACATGAAATAAGATTATTAATGCACGCAAATATTTGACTTCATTCTCTAGAAGAGTTGTTCACCAAGTCATTCCGCCATTCCCTCTTCAGTACCTGTAATCTCCATATCTAGAGTTGAGGGGAAAAAGGTCCGTTAAAGCAAGTCGCGAACCGCAAGTAGTAACAAGCAAAATAGGAACATGAAGCAGGTATAATAGGGAAAGCAAAGAACTTGAAATTTAATTTTGGAACAAGCATGATAACGAGAAACAATATATGTAACAAGAAAGAAACAAAACTGAACAAGAAGAAAAACAAGAACTGGCAATGTAATTGTAATACAACATGATCAAGTATAATGCAAGTAACAACTAAAACAAGTCTCAAAATGTAACCAATCAGGAACAATGAATCATGTAACGAGAAACATGTCGTATAAACAAGAATCATGCAACTTGTAAACCGAAATCATGTAAACTTGTACCAGGTAACATGTAACTTGTAAACATGAATCATGTAACTTGTAAACATGAATTATGTACGTGCTCAGTGTTAATCTTATGTCTATGAATCTTTTATAAATCTTAAATAATGCACGCAATCATGCGTCCCATACCACATGTTTGGGTGCATACAATCAAGTTAACATTTAGACTCTAATAGTGAGTTCTATAGGGTCATGTACTCGAGTCTTGCAGTGAGACATAATCAAATCATATCATGTCATATAACCAGAATCATATTATATCATGTAGCATGTAAACATATATAGAGTCACTATTACGGGAAACACGACCCCCTTTCGAGTACACTCTCTTATATTGTCCACAACTAGATTCTTTCTCTTATTACCCCGGCTTGTTATACTTTTGTAATAATTATTCATGAACAATACAACTGGTGAAACAGGTATCAGAACAGGATCAAGAAGGTATCAAGGGCTATGCAATGCATGATATACAAGTTTAATTAATTAAATGCAATAAATAAACATATTTACAATCAAGGATATAAAGTTACAATTCTGAACAACAATATGTTGTTGTACAAAAATCTACTTTCCCATTGCTACAGGAAAAAAAATCAGGTACCGTCAGAGGTTCTAGAAAATAGACTTATTACCGGTTCCAACACATATTCACACCATACATTATAGATACAATGGATAGGTCAACCAGACATTTCTCTACTGGACTACTGTTCAGGCAGCAGTTCACTACAATGTTATTATATATGTAAATCAACTGTAAAATCATTTTAAAATCTTGTAAAAATTATAAAGTGACTCATAATCATTTCTAGTAACAACCTGGTAAATTTCAAGTCTTTGTTCTACTATTAACATGATATTTTAATTTGTTAATCGAGAAAATATACTTCAAAACAGTAATCTGCAATTAAAAACATATCAGTACTAAAATAAGTATATATTGAACTCTACATATCGGATTCCAGATCCGTCAGAAGTTTCCAAACTAGATTCAGGGGGATGCAACTCTCATTTATAAAGTTCTAATTGATTTAAGTGTAACTAGGTCAAAATCTCGCTACGAGTTAGCACAAACAGTAGGGCAGAAGCACACAAATTGATATTTTCGATCTTTTGATGGGCATCGAATCACAGAGGCAACTGTATTGATTCGATTCAATATATAACGACTGATTTAAATATGGAAGGATTTCAAATATGATGGTTCAAACAATTGAAATTTGTAAAGAACATTTCTCATAAATATGGACGGTAACGGTTTTCAAATGTGATAATCAAATATAAGTACTAATTGTGGGAGGTCAAATAAAACTCTTGTACAGAACAATAAAAGTGTACAAGATACTTGCCTTATTGAGCGAAGGTTCCAAATGAGAACGAATCCACGGAAAGAGAGGATCTCTAGCGGCAACGTCACGTACAACGGTATAGACACAACAGTGAACAACGACAATGGGCAACAACAGCACAACAATACGGCAACGTCAGCGGCACGACAGCGAGGAAGACGACGGCAGCGCGGCAGGGTTGCTGTCGAAGGTGTTTGGTGGTGGAGAAGGTAATGCAGCAAGGAGTGGAGCTCAGGTTGTTCGGTGGGCAGCAAGGTAGTGGTGAGGTGCTTATTGATGGGTTGCTGGTTGTACCGGCGATGGTGCAGCAAAAGGAGGGCTCGGGTTTGCGATGGAGTTTTGGTGTTGCTGGAGGAGGCTCGAGGTGGAAATGGTGGTTAGGGTGAGGTGACAGGGTGACGGATATGAGAAGGCGGTAGGAGGACGGGTGGGAGAAGCAAGAGAGGAGCGTCGGGATGCTATCGACGGTGACTGGTGAATGGCTATGGTGGGTTTCGTCGACAGCGAGGCTGCGGGGTGTTGTCGATGGTGACAAAGGCGGTGGCAGCGACGAGAGCGTTGGTGATGAGGAGGAGTTGTGGCAATGGTGGGGCTCAGTGGTTAAGGGAGAGGGAGACAAAGGAAGAGGAGCTCGGTGGGATGGAGGTTGCGGCAATGGCAGTGGTGGCGATTGTGCCGCGGCGGAGGAAAGCAGTGATTACAGTGGTGATGATGAAGAAGGAGAGGGTTGCAGTCGATGAGGGAGGAAGCGGAGGAGAGGGACGAAGCTCGGTGGTCGGGAGTTCTGTCGATGCGAGGTGAAGAGGAGGGAGGCAATTGAGGTGGGGCTGCGATGGTGACGGTTGGGGTAGCGGTGGTGGCAATCGTCGAGGTGCTGCAGTTGTGGTGATGATCGGTGCAGGCTGGCATCAATGGAGGAAAACAATGGTGAACAGGATTGCTCGGCAGCAATGGCGAGGGGCCGGAGGAAGGCGAGGTGGGCGTTGGCAAAGTGGTGCAGCAGTGGTGGTAGGAGGAAGCTCGAGGTGATAGCAGGAGGGGCTTTGGCTATGGTGGTCGAGCGGCAGTCGAAGGTTGCGCGCGCGACGATGGTGGGAAAAGGGGTTCAGGCGTCGGGAAGGTGGTAGTAGTGTTCGGGTTGGTGTCGAGGTTGCTGATAATGAGGAGCAGGCGGGAGGAAGAAGAAGAAGGGGGAGTTGGTTGTTAAGATGAGTGGTAATTAGTTTAGAAAATATGGATTAGTTGGAGTTTAAGGAGGAGGATTAATGGGTAGTTAGGTAGAGATAATGGGAGATTAGGGTGGGGGGGGGGGGATTTGATTTGGAGGCAGTTAATGGGATAGTTGGAGTAACGTATGCTATTAGTGGAGAAAATTAAGGAGGATGAATGTTATGCAGTTGGGAAAATTGGGTTTGGATTATGGGCTTTTATTATTATAATAATGATAATAAATCAAATAATATATGTGTTTGGGTATTCAAATATGGGCTTGAAGTTGGGCTTGAATATAAATAATAGAAGATAATAAAAAATAACAATAATAGTAATCTAATAGAACGGTTTAGGATTTTAGAGTGAAATATAATTTGGGCTTAAAATATATAATCAACCATAGAAGAAATAAGTTGTATAATGAATAGGATTTTGGTTTATACATTAATGAATCAAAATAATAATAATATACTTGGTTTAGGCTTTATACAATAAATAAACAAGGAATAGATTAGGGGTTTAAGCTTATTCTCTAATCAAATATTAAAATAAACCATGATCCCAATATGGATTAAAATTGGGCTTTGACAATTTAATAAATAGTCAAAAGGGGGAGAATAAGATTGGTCTTTAAACGGTTAATAAGATAAAATAACTATAGTATGGACTAGAAATTAAATATGGTTTACAAAATAATTAAATAAATTATAGGGTGGACTAGGATTAGGCTTTACATACATATAGGAGCAAATATGGTGGGCTTCATATAAATAATAAAAGATAGATTAAGTTCTATGGGCTTTCACAAATTAATATACAATCAAGGAAATAAGAATAATAATAATAAAAATAAAAATAGTAATAATAATAAGATTATTTAACAAAGATAAGATTTGGTTTTGGGCTAAAATATAAATAATTAATCAATTAGGAATAGAAAATAAACTTATAAATTGGAATAAGATTTTTGTTCAAATATACAATCGTTTGAAATAAATATAATTGTTGATTAGAAAAGATTTTTAACAAAAATAATCGAATGAAAGCAAATTGGGTTTAATAGAATGGCAGGATGTATGTCAAATGTTTGGAATACAAGAACTGGAAGAAAAAGAAAAATAAATACAGTTGAAATCCGTACAAACGAAAACAGGGGTTACACAAGACTGAAACTATTATTATCCATTGTTCTTTTTAGCGATTTTGTGATTTAAAACAACTAGTATGAAATCAGGAGTATGGAGAGATTTCAAAGCATACCATAAAAATCAAAACAAAATGCCTCATCATGCTTCCAACCTAATTAAACTTCGTTGAGCTGCTAAATACCAGTTACTACCAGTGGATAAAATACCTCTGGTGTGCACCCCGATTTCAATGCTCCTTTTACGTTCCTCCTTTCTCAGGACTACTATGCTCTTCACGAGAGCTTTATCCAAGAGATACGTCTGGAACAACTAGTAGCACTTCGGTACAGACAACCACAGCCTAACTCGTTTCCTGCTACTAGGTGTAAAGTCTAACTATAGAAGGTTACAAATGGGTCTTTTTGCAAGATCCTTCACGCAAAGTCTTATAAAACTCTTCTTGAGGGTAAAAGACTAAATATTCATACCTTAGAGCATTTGTAGTCATTGTCTCTATATCCAAAAAATGGATATTTTGGAAAGAAAAAAAAACCATATGTAGTCATCGTCTATATACCCATATTTTGGGTTTGGAATGAACAGGAGATGGCCAAATTTGGGAGACGAAATGGCTTTATCCATATTTTGGAAATTGGAAGGTGATTTACGTTTTATAGTCGGATGGTAGATGATATGTTGCCTGATCTGATTTTTTTTTTTTTTTTTTGGTAAATGGTTGGACAGGATATGATATCCCGTCCGGATTATTAAAAAAAAGTAGGGAGATCATCTTCCGTTTGAAGATAGAAAGAAAAAAAAAATGTTCAAATGTGTTGGACAGCACATCATGTGCCGTCTTTCACAATTTTTTTTAAAATTCCGAGACGGCAGATCATCTGCCGTCCTTCACAAGATTTTTTTAAAAAAATTACACGGACCTTCAAACGGTTAATCATCTTTTGTTTCTTCCAAAAAAATTCATTTTTTTGAGTATAGACGACTGCAGCGTTTTCGCTATTTGTTATTTCCAAAATTGCCATATACCCATTTTTAAATTTAAACGACTACAGATGCTCTTATATTGTATAAGAGTTTACAAAAAATATAGTCTTTATTGATTCCAGACTTCTTACAAATAAACTCTCCTTACAAACTTATATGGAATTTATCCTTCTTAGATGTTCTGCCTTCTCCCTTATTCAGCCTCTCCTTTTATAGAGGAAGGGATGGATTTACATCAGTTACAATTATTGGTCTGCTTACATCACTGCTTACATCATAGGTAAATAATTGAGTCTATTACGTCACTGCCTACGTTTTTAGGGATCTTTTCTAGCCAGCATCTCCACGTGCTTCACATCAAAAATAGTTTGTCATCAACCTTATCTTGTTCTTTTTTGCATTGTCCGCATTTGTGCTATGGCTTCATCCTCATCAATCTATAGTAGTGGACAGCTGTCTCTTCTATCATTGTTATGGCTCCTTTATCTAGAATTTGATATCAGCTGTCAAAGACATCTTTCTTTGTCTGTCGTTGTTTAATCTTTGTTATGCTGTAAATCATTATTTTATGTGGGTCAGGGCAATCATAGATCCATATATTACTGTCTCTATTTTGTATGTCTTTCACTTCACAATACATTATTCTAAATTCCATAGCTCTTCTTTCGGGGATTAGTTTTTAAAATTCTTTATTTTTATATGGTATGATATTAGTTGCTCCAAACAGGACTTGTGTAGTTATCCCTATCTTTATAATATGCTCAGCGGGTAGTTCTTCGTCATTTTCAAGAATTCTGGAATAACTGAATATACGCGGACAAATATTTCGGAGGCCTTTGTAAGGTCAAAATAACTCTTAGCAGATTTATATACTTATCTTGGTAGCTGGCTAAGTTCTTCGCATTCTCTGGATGGATATATGTAGGGAATAAGCCATTTTTTGAATAATACTCTTACTGTCTTTGGATTTGCTCCTGGTAATATCGCTTTGTTCATATGTTGCTGTAAAATAGTTTGATAAATTGATTGACCTGGGTGGTTTGGCATAATTTCTCAGTATATTTTAAAAATAAATCATTCTTGAAAAATTTTGGAGGATCTAAGAGTAATCTCTCTTTGTAGGTAGTTGGTTGTATTGATGTGGAGCTTCCCTCTGGCCATTTTTGTGATTTCACTCGTATTTTTTGGGTTAACAGGTTCACTCCCTTTACTCATTTTCTTAATATGTTATGCATTTACATGATGGTAAATATACTCTGAAGACCACATATTTGCAATTGTATTTAGTTAAATACTTCTTTTAATTGCTCCACAGTCTCCTTTAGCAAGACTATATCATGTTCTATTTGTTGGACTCTATTTTCTGTCCTGTAAAAGCAAAATAGTTAGTTTCTTGATAAGAAATATTATAGAAAAGTTATCCACTACAAAAGATACTTGCTTTAGCGGTGAATATTCCTCGGCGTTTTACTAGTAGCGTCGGGGTAGGGAGCGAATAGGAATGGGGCGCCAGATGGGATGGTTATACACCGGCGGTCGATTTAAAACGCCGGTCAATCTTCGTATTCACCGGCGTTTTATTTAGAAACGCCGGTGAAGTGTATTATTCACCGGCATTTTGATAATAAACGCCGGTGAATATACGGACACATTCACCAGCGTGTCTAATTGAAATGCCGGTGAATAAGCTGCGATAAAACCCGCGAACCCTAATCCTTCGCTCGCCATTTTCCCAACCCCCCCCCCCCCAAAAAAAAGGGCGCTTCGTTTCCCTCCTTCCTCGCTCTACTTCCCGCGCGTTTGCCTCCGCCGCTTCGTCCTCTTCGACGACTTCGACCTTTCGAAATCGTCCCTTCTTCCCTTCGTCATTTTCGATTTTCCTCTTCCCTCTCTCTATTTGGAGGTGAATCGGCGATCGCCCTGCTCTCTCTCCTACGCCCCTGCGCTCGTTGCCCCGCTCTCTCTCTCTCTCTTCGGTATCATCTCTTGATTTCCCTTATTTTTCAAAAAAAGCATGTTTTTTCAGATTATGCTTCTTGATTTCCTTAACATGAATGGTTTAGTTGGGATGAAGAATGAATAGAAAAATATATGCTTAGATACTGAAAATTTTCATCTTCTTTTACTGTTAATGAAGCTTATTTCATGCATCTGATTGTCATATTGGTATGTTTTTTTGACCAAAATGGGTTCACTGTGAACTGAGGATGCTATAGGTACGTATGCCAAAATTCTCCAGATATGCACAACA
Organism: Hemerocallis citrina; assembly: GCA_017893485.1. Taxonomy (NCBI): domain Eukaryota; kingdom Viridiplantae; phylum Streptophyta; class Magnoliopsida; order Asparagales; family Asphodelaceae; genus Hemerocallis; species Hemerocallis citrina. Next base: position 217,833,538 of record CM030358.1, on the reverse strand, counting down.
ATTGGGTTTTAGATTTAGTTGGGCTAAAGAAGTAGTAGAGCAACATATAAGCTCAGATAATGGAAATTTTCATTTTAAGATACTGTTAAAGTAACCTGATTGCCATCTTTGGCATGATTTTTTAACCAAAAATGGGTTCACTTCCAAACTAAGTATGCTGCTAGCATCCCCATTTTCTTTCACTGTTAATGAAGCTGATTTCATGCATCTGATTGTCTTCTTGGCATGTTTTTTTGACCAAAATGGGTTCACTGTGAACTGAGGATGCTATAGGTACGTATGCCAAAATCCTCCGGCCGGATATGCACAAAAATTGGGTTTTAGATTTAGATGGGCTAAAGAATTAGTAGAGCAACATATACGCTCAGATAATGGGTATTTTCATTTTCAGATACTGTTAGATAACCTGATTGCCATCTTAGGCATGATTTTTTAACATAAAATGGGTATACTTCCAAACTAAGTATGCTGCTAGCATTCTCATCTTCTTTTATTGTTAGTGAAGCCTATTTTCATGCATCTGATTGTCATCTTGGCATGTTTTTTTGACCAAAATGGGTTCACTATGAACTGAGGATGCTATAGGTACGTATGCCAAAATCCTCTGGCCGGATATGCACAACAATTGGGTTTTACATTTAGTTGGGCTAAAGAATTAGTAGAGCAACATATACGCTCAGATAATGGGTATTTTCATTTTCATCTTAGGCATGATTTTTTAACCAAAAATGGGTACACTTCCAAACTAAGTATGCTGCTAGCATCCTCATCTTCTTTTACTATTAGTGAAGCTTATTTTCATGCATCTGATTGTCATCTTGGCATGTTTTTTTGACCAAAATGTGTTCACTGTGAACTGAGGATGGTATAGGTACGTATGCCAAAATCCTCCGGCCGGATATGCACAACAATTGGGTTTTAGATTTAGTTGGGTACAGTGAATTAGTAGAGCAACAAATAAGCTCAGATAATGGAAATTTTTATTTTCAGATACTGTTAATGAAGCTGATTGCCATCTTAGGCATGATTTTTTAACAAAATGGGTTCACTTCCAAACTAAGCATGCTGCTAGCATCCTCATTTTCTTTTACTGTTAATGAAGCTTATCCCATGCATCTGATTGTCATCTTGGCATGTTTTTTTGACCAAAATGGGTTCACTGTGAACTGAGGATGCTATAGCTGTATGCCAAAATCCTCCGGATATGTACAACAATTGGTTCACTCTGAAAAATATATGCTTACATACTGGACATTATCATTTTTCTTTTACTGTTAATGAAGCTGATTTCATGCATCTGATTGGCATCTTGGCATGTTTTTTACCAAAATCCTCCAAATCTGTACAAGATTTGGGCTGAACAAACCTCGTGCAGGTTTCTTTTGGCGCTACAAACATCAATGATTTAGTTGGGATGAAGAATTATTTTAGAAAAACTTATTAGTAGCCATATTAGTTTCTTTTGTTTAGTATTATTATTATTATTATTATTATTATTATTATTATTATCATGAGATAAGTAAGTGATTATTAGTAGCCATGAACAGAATACCCTTTAGTTACAGCACAACGCGCTCATTATTCGGCCGCTTCCTCTTCATCAGCAAAATACCCATCTCCTTGAACGGAAAGCCAAATACAGGGGAGACTATAGTCGATTTTTTTTACACTCGAACACAGGGTGTGCGATAAAATACCACTAAGGTGGTTGTGATAATTTCCACAAAAGGTAGTTTAGGGTTATGTGAATAGAGTAGATTGTGTTAAGATGTATTTTTTTTTGTACATTTTTTGGAACCACAATTTCTTTATTTTACAGTTAAAGATTATATCATTTATTTATTTACAGCTAGGGATGGTTTTCAAATAGGTGAAATTTAATATACAAAATGCCTTTTACTGTTATTACTATTTAATATATCAAATTTTAATTTCAGATTGTGTGCTATTGTTATAATGGATAGAAGTTGGATTAGTAAACCACGATTATCCAAGGAGTACCGTGATGGTAATAAAGATTTTATTATCTTTGCCAAACGACATTCCCGTGATCCCAACCTAATCCTTTGTCCATGCCTCCGGTGTACAAATTGTATGCTGAGGACATGTGACGTAGTACATACACACTTGGTTGTCAACGGTTTTCTTCAATGGTACACAAGGTGGTTTTGTCATGGAGAGGATCATACGTCAGCTCCTGTTCGTCCGGTTGTATTAGAAAATGAAGCTGAGCCCTTAGTGAACGAAGACTTAAGCGTTTCCGATGAGATGCACGCTTTGTTGCAAGATGCCATGGGGATTCATAATGTTCCTTTCCACACCAATAACCCAACAACCCAAGTTCACAATGAGTCAACAGAAACAAACCAGATTGGTGGTGGGGTGGACGAGGAAATGTCTGGCCCCACCCCTGAAAATAATAAGCAGCAAGAATCCTTCGCTAAGTTACTTGAAGATGCTAGTACTCCGTTGTACGGCGATTGCACCAAATTTTCTAAATTCTCATTCATTGTCAGACTATTTCAGATTAAATATTTAAACGGGTGGTCTGCTAAGTCCTTCACTATGCTACTTGAATTGTTGAATGAAGCATTTCCTGAAATCTGTATTCCAAACTCAGCCTATAAAATCAAAAAATTCCTAAGTTCTTTCGATCTAAGATATAAGAAGATAGCAGCATGTCCAAATGACTGTATGCTTTTTACGAGTGGTAAGGAAGGTCTGGAGAATTGCGAGGTGTGTGGTTCTTCGAAATGGAAAGAAAGACCAAATCAAGATGAGGGAGCCAGTGGATCTACTAAGCGAAGTAGGAAAAAGAAGCCTACCAAAATACTGCGTTACTTTCCTCTGATTCCTAGGCTACAAAGGTTGTTTATGTCTACGAAAACTTCTTCTGATATGAAATGGCATGCTGAAGGTCGCACTAATGATGGGATTCTTAGACATCCTACTGATTCTCAATCTTGGAAAAAATTTGATGAAAGATATCCTAATTTTGCGGAAGATCCTCGAAATGTGAGACTTGGACTAGCTAGTGATGGTTTCAACCCTTTCAGGCAAATGAGTAGTACATACAGCATATGGCCGGTTGTGTTGATACCATACAATTTGCCGCCTTGGAAATGCATGAAGCAGTCCTCATTTATTTTGTCCATGATAGTTCCTAGACCGAAAGGTCCTGGAAATGATATAGATGTGTACCTACAACCATTAATAGATGAACTTCAGAAGTTGTGGGTGGGTGTTCCAACCTATGATGCTGTGGCTAAAGAAATATTTTCTCTTCGGGCCGTGTTGTCTTGGACAATCAATGATTTTCCAGCATATGCAAATTTATCTGGATATAGTACTAAAGAACGTTATGCATGTCCATGTTGTGCTGACCAAACTAGTTCAAGGTGGTTGTACAATGGCAGAAAGTTTTGCTATATGGGTCATAGGAGATGGTTGCCTGACACACATATATTTCGGGCAGAGACAGCGATATTTGATGGTACCGACGAGTGGGAACATGCTCCTGGGTCTTCTTCTGGTTCAGATATTTTGAGGCGGGTAGATGGTCATCAATTCAAATATGGAAAAGAACCAGAAGTCAGGACAAAGGGCAAGAAAAGGGCAAGGTCGGAGCAAGGTGAGGAGACCGATCTATATGGCGAAGATGAGGATCAAAACATGACGAGTTTAGGTGCATGGAAGAAGAAGAGTATTTTCTTCAAGTTGCCGTATTGGGAATTCAACTTATTGCGACATAATTTAGATGTGATGCATATCGGAGAAAATATTGGTGAAAATTGTATAGGAACAGTTATGGGAGATGATCGGAAGACAAAGGACAATCTCAAGAGCCGACTTGATTTGAAGTCAATGGGCATCCGACATGAGTTGCACCCAGAAGAATTACCGAACGGGAAAGTACTCCTACCTCCTGCAATCTATTCAATGTCAAAATCGGAGTTGGAATTGTTTTGCAAAGTACTACTGGAACTTAAAGTCCCTGATGGCTATTCTTCTAACATGGCAAGATGTGTCAACTTTAAAAAGAAGAGGCTTCAGGGTCTAAAGTCGCACGACTACCACATCCTAATGCAGGATCTCCTTCCTGTGGCCCTAAGGTCTTCAATGTATGAGCAAGTCGCTACTGTCCTGAAAGATCTTTGTAGCATATATAAAGGTATTTGCTCAAGAATGCTTCGTGTTGAAGATCTGGACCAATTGAAGCAGCAGGCGGCATTGACACTTAGTAAAATGGAGATGATATTTCCTCCATCGTTCTTCACTATAATGATTCACTTGATAATCCACCTTGCTGGTGAAGCCAGAATCGGCGGTCCTGTTCACTATCGGTGGATGTACCCCATTGAGAGGTAAAAGAATTCATTCATCTTACGAAATTGAATTTTCAAAAGCTCATTTCTTTTAATCCCCTAATCCGCTCTAATTTATTAATTGTACATGTTCAGGTACCTATACCGGCTAAAGGGTTATGTGAAAAATAGAGCATATCCTGAAGGGTCAATAGCCCAGGGATATCTATCAAAGGAGTGCTCACATTTTTTTTCCAGGTATTTGCCGGGTGTGGAGACATCTTCTAATAGACCACGTAGAAATCCAGACATTTCCAACCTTGATGGTGCTCAATATCTTTTTGATACCGCTGGCACTACTGTTGGTAAAGTTGATGCATTTGAGCTCGATAGCTTAGCGTGGGAACAGGCACATCGATATGTGCTAGACCACCATGCATCAGTGGAACCATTTCGAAAGTAAGTTGCTTTTGAATTTAAATCGAATACAGTGAAAACCGCGGAGTTCGATATTTTTGATACTTTTGTTATTCCTAATTTCAATTGCTTGTTTTTTAGCGAATTTGTCAGGGACATCAAATGAAGGGCTAGACCAAGAAGACTACCACCACGTGAACAAAACAAGTTGATGAATGAAAAATTTCATAAGTGGTTTGAATCTCATGTAGGTGAATTACAGTTATGCAAGTTAATCTTTATTATATCTACATTTTCTATGGTGCTGATACGATTTGCGCAAAATTAATAGGTACATTCTTTGGGTCCTGAAGGTGCGTCATCTGAAATACAAGTACTTGCCAAAGGTCCCTATCAGATGGTCAAAAGATACGGAGGATACATATTCAATGGTTTTAGATTTCGTACTAAGGATTGTGAATGTAATTTGAAGTCTCAAAATAGTGGAATGGTAGTGACGTCTAAGACTAGAAGTTATGCTTCCAAATCGGACACGAGGCCTGTAGATGGAGATCTCGACTACTATGGAGTGCTCACGGATATCATTGAGTTGAATTATTTTGGCCATTTTCGTGTTGTCTTATTTCGTGGGGATTGGGCTGAGTTTGATAGGAATTTTGCTAACAACAAGGATAAGCTTGGCTTCACAGTTGTAAACTTCTCAAAATTGATTCACATCGGTACACACATTAGCCATGAGCCATTTGTGTTTCCATCCCAAGTGCAACAAGTATTCTACATTGAAGATCCAACCCTGCCAAAATCGTATGTGGCTCTCCCTATGCAACCAAGAGATGTATTCCAACTGGGCGATACTTCAGAAGATGAAGACGGTGAAGTCATGAACAGTTACATTGCTTCTGAGTTTCCTGTGTTTGATGTAAACACAACCGATGTTGGAATTTGCGGGACTTGGCTCCGCAAGGATAGAGAAGAGGGCGATGTACTGGAAGATGTCGTATTGTAGTTTACATGATTTTCAATTGGGTTTATTATATGTCTGTAATTTTATGTCTTAAATCTTGTTGTAATATTATGTCTGTAATTTCGAATATGTTCATTGTGAATTTAATACACCGGTTTAATTATCTTTCTATTTTCTACTGCTTGGTATTATTTACATTAAACTATGCTTAGTGTCATTTGAACCAAACTATCGTTGTAATTTAATCTGTTACAAATCTCATTTTTTTAATTTTTTTACAATTATGTTGGTTTGTTAATCCTACTAAAGTACAAATTTTATGATAGTTATTATAAACATGTTATTAATTAAATTTGCATCTCTAAGGAAATTATCGAATCCTTGACAGGTACAACATGCCGAGGCGTGGAAAGAGGGTAAATATAAATGATGGCAACGAGAGCCATGGGGATGAGCAGCCACTAAATAATAGTGGCAGTCAAACATATGAGAGTGAGGGTAGCACGCCGCCCACTGTCAAAAAACATCGGTAAGTCTTTAAATTGTTATTTTTAAAGAGATTATGGTCTTGAATGCATGAAAGACACGTACTAGTGTTTGTGAGTCTGCATTGTGGCTGTCGTCTATAAGCATTTCGTCTATGTTTCTTAAGTGGGCTGTGATTAGAAAGAAAGGGCTGGAGTGGAGATCTGGAAATCCAAATAGAGACATCTCGTTTATTATAATCTACACTTATTGTTGGACCAACCCCCTCTTGCTGTTGTTGCTGATGTCTCTTTGTGTGCGTGTGTTGAAGAGAATGAAGGGATGAGAGAGAGTTGAGGAAAATGCCGCTATGTTAGCCTGGTGTATCCTCATTCTCTACCATCTCTCTTTCTGGCTCCATATATGGCTTCTATATTAAATTGGTTTCCTTCCACGATGACAGTCCGAAATACTACACTTAATATGAGCCCTGTTCATAGCTGCACCCTATTGCATACTCACAAACAACTAATACGTGTCGTTCATGCATTGAATGACCAACCCCACTTTGGCACATAACATGGTGTAGATGACATTGTATGACCTGCAAACAAGGTTTGTTCAGCCGTGTTGTTGTTCTGATTTGGAGGATTTTGGTATGCTAGCAGCATACTTAGTTTGGAAGTGAACCCATTTTGGTTAAAAAATCATGCCAAAGATAGCAATCAGATGCATGAAATCAGCTTCTTTAACAGTATCTGAAAATGAAAATTTCCATAATCTGAGCATATATGTTTCTTTAACAGTGACTGTGAACAATTGTTCTTAATTAGGCTGTGATTAGAAAGAGACGAGTTGGAGTGGAGATTTGGAAACCCATATAGAGACATCTTGTTCACAATAATTTATTATTATTGTTGTTCCTGTCGCTCTTGCTGTTGTTGCTGATGTCTCTATGTGTTCGTGTGCTGAAAGGAAAGAAGGGATGAGAGAGAGATGAGGAAAATGCCGCTATGTTAGCCTGGTGTATCCTCATTCTCTACCATTCCTCTTTTTGGCTCCTATATTTGGTTTCCTTCCACGATGACAATTCCTTAAAACTACACTTGATATGAGCCCTATTCGTATTTTTATTCAATGAAGAATTGATCTATGACTACAATCTCCATTCAAAACCCAATTGTTCTATATTTGGTTCCCTCTTGCTGTTGTTGCTGTTGTTGCTGATGTCTCATCTTCTTTTACTGTCAGTGAAGCTTATTTTCATGCATCTGATTGTCATCTTGGCATGTTTTTTTGACCAAAATGGGTTCACTGTGAACTGAGGATGCTATAGGTACGTATGCCAAAATCCTCCGGCCGGATATGCACAACAATTGGGTTTTAGATTTGGTTGGGCTAAAGAAGTAGTAAAGCAACATATAAGCACCGATACTGGAAATTTCATTTTAAGATACTGTTAAAGTAACCTGATTGCCATCTGTGGCATGATTTTTTAACCAAAAATGGGTTCACTTCCAAACTCAGTATGCTGCTAGCATGTCCATTTTCTTTCACTGTTAATGAAGCTGATTTCATGCATCTGATTGTCTTCTTGGCATGCAATTTTTTTTGACCAAAATGGGTTCACTGTGAATTGAGGATGCTATAGGTACGTATGCCAAAATCCTCCGGCCGGATAGGCACAACAATTGGATTTTAGATTTGGTTGGGCTAAAGAAGTAGTAGAGCAACATATAAGCTCCGATACTGGAAATTTTCATTTTAAGATACTGTTAAAGTAACCTGATTGCCATCTGTGGCATGATTTTTTAACCAAAAATGGGTTCACTTCCAAACTCAGTATGTTGCTAGCATGTCCATTTTCTTTCACTGTTAATGAAGCTGATTTCATGCATCTGATTGTCTTCTTGGCATGCATGTTTTTTTGACCAAAATGGGTTCACTGTGAACTGAGGATGCTATAGGTACGTATGCCAAAATCCTCCGGCCGGATATGCACAACAATTGGATTTTAGATTTGGTTGGGCTAAAGAAGTAGTAGAGCAACATATAAGCTCCGATACTGGAAATTTTCATTTTAAGATACTGTTAAAGTAACCTGATTGCCATCTGTGGCATGATTTTTTAACCAAAAATGGGTTCACTTCCAAACTCAGTATGCTGCTAGCATGTCCATTTTCTTTCACTGTTAATGAAGCTGATTTCATGCATCTGATTGTCTTCTTGGCATGCATGTTTTTTTGACCAAAATGGGTTCACTGTGAACTGAGGATGCTATAGGTACGTATGCCAAAATCCTCCGGCCGGATATGCACAACAATTGGATTTTAGATTTGGTTGGGCTAAAGAAGTAGTAGAGCAACATATAAGCTCCGATACTGGAAATTTTCATTTTAAGATACTGTTAAAGTAACCTGATTGTCATCTGTGGCATGATTTTTTAACCAAAAATGGGTTCACTTCCAAACTCAGTATGCTGCTAGCATCTGATTGTTCTTTCACTGTTAATGAAGCTGATTTCATGCATCTGATTGTCTTCTTGGCATGCAATTTTTTTTGACCAAAATGGGTTCACTGTGAACTGAGGATGCTATAGGTACGTATGCCAAAATCCTCCGACCGGATATGCACAACAATTGGATTTTAGATTTGGTTGGGCTAAAGTAGTAGAGCAACAGATAAGCTCAGATACTGAAAATTTTCATTTTAAGATACTGTTAAAGTAACTTGATTGCCATCTGTGGCATGATTTTTAACCAAAAATGGGTTCACTTCCAAACTCAGTATGCTGCTAGCATGTCCATTTTCTTTCACTGTTAATGAAGCTGATTTCATGCATCTGATTGTCTTCTTGGCATGCATGTTTTTTTGACCAAAATGGGTTCACTGTGAACTGAGGATGCTATAGGTACGTATGCCAAAATTTTCCGGCCGGATATGCACAACAATTGGATTTTAGATTTGGTTGGGCTAAAGAAGTAGTAGAGCAACATATAAGCTCAGATACTGGAAATTTTCATTTTAAGATACTGTTAAAGTAACCTGATTACCATCTGTGGCATGATTTTTTAACCAAAAATGGGTTCACTTCCAAACTAAGTATGCTGCTAGCATGTCCATTTTCTTTCACTGTTAATGAAGCTGATTTCATGCATCTGATTGTCTTCTTGGCATGCATGTTTTTTTGACCAAAATGGGTTCACTGTGAACTGAGGATGCTATAGCTATATGCCAAAATCCTCCGGGTATGCACAACAATTGGGTTTTAGATTTAGTTGGGCTAAAGAAGTAGTAGAGCAACATATAAGCTCAGATAATGGAAATTTTCATTTTCAGATACTGTTAAAGTAACCTGATTGCCATCTTAGGCATGATTTTTTAACAAAAAATGGGTACACTTCCAAACTAAGCATGCTGCTAGCATCCTCATCTTCTTTTACTGTTAGTGAAGCTTATTTTCATGCATCTGATTGTCATCTTGGCATGCATATTTTTTTGACCAAAATGGGTTCACTGTGAACTGAGGATGCTATAGGTACGTATGCCAAAATCCTCCGGCCGGATATGCACAACAATTGGGTTTTAGATTTAGTTGGGCACAGTGAATTAGTAGAGCAACATATAAGCTCAGATAATGGAAATTTTCATTTTCAGATACTGTTAATGAAGCTGATTGCCATCTTTGGCATGATTTTTTAACAAAAAATGGGTTCACTTCCAAACTAAGTATGCTGCTAGCATCCTCATTTTCTTTCACTGTTAATGAAGCTTATTTCATTAAGATCCAGGATGACAAATTTTGATTCGGCTGTGATTGGATTGTTTAGTGGCTGTTGTCTATGTTCTTAATTGGGCTGTGATTAGAACGAGAGGGCTCGAGTGGAGATCTGAAAACCCATATAGAGACATCTTGTTCATAATAATTTATTATTATTGTTGTTCTTGTCGCTCTTGCTGTTGTTGCTGATGTCTCTTTGTGTTCGTGTGCTGAAGGGAAACAAGGGATGAGAGAGAGATGAGGAAAATGCCGTTATGTTAGCCTGGTGTATCCAAAGTCTCTACCATTCTTCTTTCTGTTTCCATTTCTGGCTTCTATATTTGGTTTCCTTCCACGATGACAGTTCCCTAAAAATACACTTGATATGAGCCCTATCTTATTTTTCTTATTTTTCTTATATTTGGTTTCCGTCCACGATGACAGTTTCATGGATTGTCTGAACAATCCATGAAAGACATGCTTAGATACTGAATTTTCATTTGTTTTACTGTTTTAAATAGTGGATATTCCCAATAAGAGGAGAATATAAAGGTTTCAAGTTAGATACTGAATTTTCATTTGTTTTGTTATTTTAGATATATTTAAAAACAAAATTAAGTACTAGATTTTTAGCATTGCAATGTAATTATTTTACCTCTGTATATATCATTAACAATTCCATTTGCAATTGGCACTTTGATCTTATAATTTAAGATATAGGTAGTTCTTTTTGCAAGTTCAAAAAATATGTATATTCTGTATTGTGGTCTACTGTTGAATTAAACTATTGTTTTTTTTTTCACAGGGTGGTCGCCCAGATGAAGGAAATTCTGATGATCAGAGCTGAAGCTACTCGAGGAGTATGAATCTGCGGTCCTCCTTGCTGTTCTTATGTCCTCCTTGCTGTATGGTTGTTGTTCTTATGTCCTCCTTGCTGTTGTTATGTCAGACTGGTTTTTTTTTATGAGAGTTATGTCAGACTTTTAATTTGGGATATTTTGGATATTTGTCAGACTGGTTTGTTTGGATATTTGAGATGTTAGTCCCTATATTAATTTGTTAATTATGACACTGTTAATTAATCAATGAATTTGGACGTTGATATGACACATGTGAAACTTGATTATCTTTAATTATTCTTGTGTTTGGTTGTGATTTGCGCAGTAATATGCAACGAAATTGGTTGAATCAGTTGTGAATTAGTTTACAGGTTTTGTAAATGAAACTGTAAATTGAAATCGAACGGAAAACCGGAGTATCGAAAATAAACGAGCATAGCTAGACCGGCGTTTTAAAAACGCCGGTCTATCTAATCAATTTGTTTGAGTATGCGATATACCGGCGTTCCCACACACGTCGGTGAATGTCGTCAGCTGTAACGACACCGACGAACACCGGCGTTTTATAAAACGCCGGTGTATATAACTACACCGGCATTTTTTGGTCGCGCCGGTGATTGTAAATAGGGAAACCCGGGCACTCATAAACGCACATACACCGGCGCTCTATGACCGCCGGTATACTTTCGTTCTGCACCAGCGTTTATAGAACCGCCGGTGAATGTACAAACACCGGCAGTTTACAACCGCCGGTGAATGTATATAGGGGTAAAAGAACGGCACTCAGAGACCCACATACACCGGCATTTTATGACCGCCGGTGTATCTGTCACATTTACCGGCGTCCATTAAAACTGCCGGTGTAGACCCCTTCGTTTCCGCGACGCCCGCTACGGCGGCATTTGGACCGGCGCTATTATAAACGCCGGTGAAAGTTTCACCGGCGTAAAAAAACACCGGTAAAGACGTAAAAAAATGCCGGGAAATCGAGTTTCTTTTGTAGTGATCTTTTTCTTTTATATTTTCTATTGACAAGTCATAATGTGCTAACTCCATTTGCCATCTTATTAATCTTTTATTTACTATGACTAGGTCTATTATTTCGTTAATCCAACTCTTTGCTTGTGTATTATCTGTCCTTACTGTGATTTTTGTATGTATTCTGAATAATTCAAATTTTTTTATAGCTTTTAAGATTGCTAATACTTCTTTTTCATTTATGTGGTAATTTTGTTGGGAATGTGTGAATGACCACTAGTATATCTAGTTAGTCTTTCTTCTTTTTCACCTATTTCAATAAATTTTAATATTGTCCCCCAATTATCTTTACATGTATCCATTTCTATTATCCACGAACATTCTTTAACAGGTAATTTTAGCTTATTTAATTATGAAGTTTATTGTTTTAATATTTTAAGTTTTTCTTCATCCTCTGGGTCCATTCCCATTTCTTAAACTTTTTTAGTTTTTGATATAACCAATTTGTTTTTGCTGATAAATTCGGTATGTATTCTCTTGTTTGATTGAGTAGTCAATTATGGCTTGTACTTCTCTTCGTTCTTTTAGAACATTAGAAAATGTCTTGATTTTTCTATCTCAGTTTTGAACAATTCCATTTTCTTTTTCCATAGTATAATATGTGCATTTTTTACTATGTCTATGAATTTTAGTAAATGTTTTTATGTTGTTCTTTGTTTTCATATCCTGTTAGAATATAATCTACATATACTAGTATGAAATTATTGTATTTCTTAAATAACTTATCCATATATTCTTGAAATACACCTGGGCTGTTTTTATATCCAAATGGTAATACGTTCCATTCATAGAATTCTTGTGGTTTACTAAATATTGTTAACTGTTTTGACTTCTATTAGTTTTACGTGGTAAAATTTCAATTTGCAATCATTTAGAATATATTTTTCTTGTTCTTACTGTTTAATAGTATCAGCATATCTGGTAGTGGATATCCAATTCTTTTTTTATTTTTATTTAATTCCTTATCATTTACTACCATTCGAAATTTTCCTCTTTTTTTCTTCTGAATGTTTTCTTACTTTGAATGCTAGTGATGAATGTGGACTTTGTGATTTTCTTATGTAATTGTTTTCCATTAGTTCCTTTATATGTATTTTAAATTCTTCTAAATCTGGTGGAGTATGTCTAATGGGTTTAATTTTATTATTTTTTTCTTATCTATTAGTTCTATGTGAGCTGCGGGTTTACTTAAATGTCGTTTTGCTAAATGGTCTTCTCCACAGAGATCTTCTAGTTGTTTTTATAAAATTTCTTCTATAATTGTTACTTTTACTTATTGTATTCTAGTTTTATTGGTAGATATTGGTATTCACCACAGTGGGCTGAAGAAACTCTGATATGTGGTAGGTCTGTTCTAGAATAAGGTTGTATCATTCTAATTGCTATTGCTTGGTTTTGACAATGCGTTGTAAATATAACTGGTTTATGTGATATAGTTATAGGAATTGTTGGAAAAAGTCGTTTCCTAACAGTACATCATTATTCATATCATCAAACTGGTATATTATTGGTATTTTTAGTATGCAATTTCCTATCTGTATAGTGACATTTTGCTGATACCGATCAAGTATGACGGTTTGTCCAGTTAATCCAATTATCGCCTTTTTATTATATCCATCTTTTTCCATTTTAGTAGTATATTTTCACGGCATAAGTTAGTATCTGCTCCAGTGTCTATTAGACTATGATATTTTCTTGATGTATCATTCGTAGACAAACTCTGTTAGTATGCACAATGTATTTTTTATTGCTCTTAATGGATTCATTTACAAAATATTTTATTTATTACCATACTTTCATTGTTTACTGTTATTGTGATTTTTTTTTCTTGTATTGAGTAAGGTTGTACTGATGTAAGGAAGTCAGTTCCTAATAACATTTCATAAATATTGTATTATGGGTCTATATGTAGATGTAATAGCATTTCATTTCTACCGTTTATCCTTAGTAGTAATATTTAAGGACAATTGGATGTCTATTGTTATAATATTCTAAATAGTAATATGGATTTTCTAATGATATTAATTTTGCTGTTTTTATATTTGTTTGTTTAATATGTGAATTAGTAGCTCCTGTATCTACAAGGGCTTTTATTTATTCCATTTACCACTGTCATAATATTCTATTTCCATCTTAAATTGGTTATTATTTTGGTTTTCTAATGTATTTACTATTGATATGAGTTCTAACGCTTGTTGTTTGTTTTTTATTGATAGCGATCTTTTCCCAAACATTATTTGTGGTGTTTTTCCTTTTGCATCTTTTGCTCTGTTAAAATCAAATTCTATATAATTTGGTATGGTCATTTCAGGGTTTTTCTCTAGCTAGTTTGTATCTTATTATTTCTCGGAATAAGGGTTCTATTTTAAAGTTATGAGTGTTTCTGTTTTTTACTTCATGTTTACTTGTAAAAGCACAAATATTTCTTATTTGTATACTCATAACTTACTCTTCTCTATCATTTATATTTCTGATAATCTGTGGTACATGACTAAACTTTTGCACTTATTTTCTTCAGCCATACTTATAGAGAAATTATGTTTTATTGTAAATTTTATTTTTTGATACATTAAGTTTTCTTGTACTATACCTATTAAGGCATCTTTTGTACTTGATATTATTCTATCATACATTAGGTATATTTCTAGGGGTGTATTTATTCCTTCCTTGAAATAAGCTTTTATTATTATTTGCACTGCTCCTAAATAAATGTGTCTTAATGTTTTTTTTGGTATTCTCTTCTTCTTTTTTCCATTTCTTGTCTTATTATTCTTTCTGTTATTAATGGAATTATAGGTTTTCCTTGGGCTGGATCAATGTCTATAGGTTGTTCATTATTTCTGGCTATTATGATGATATTCCTTTTTCTTTTAAATATTGGTATTTTAAATATCTCTTTTGGATTTATGTCTAATTTGGTTGATCTTATTTATCATATTTCTGTATGTCAAAACTCATTCTTTCCCTTTTCATTATTTTCTTCTTTTTCTAATTGTTCTCCTATTTATGTTATTTCTATCATCATATTTATTTTACATTCTTCTGTTTCATCTTCACTACTTTCACTATCTTCTTTCATTACCATTATTTCCTCATCTTCAGTAATATATGACCAGTCTTTCGCATATTCTATGGGGTCATAGTTTATGGTATTCATCTCTTCAATTTCTTCTACGTATTTTAAATTTTCTTTTCTCATTCTCTTAGGAAAATTTGGTGATATATGTCATACTTCTCCAAATATATAACAATTGCATTTCTTTGGGTTTTTAGGATATTGTTTGTTTTTATTTATTCCTTCGAATTATCTTTTATAGGGTTTTTTATATCTCTTAAAAGTTTTTATATATTTTGGTTTATATTTTTGGAATTTGTGTTTACGTCTCTTTGTATAATTATAGTTATTATTACATCCACAATGATTTGGTCTTGCTTCATCACAATAAATTCTTTGTTTATATGTTCTATAATATTTAATAGTTGATTTAGCTTCTTTGCATACTTTATCTCGATAATCTTTTACAAATTGTGTTTGTTACGGTCTTTTTCTTGGGGCGTGGGAGCAACAGATAATGTGAGTTCTTAGATTCGACAAAAACACAGTGACCCTATCCTTCGCTATGGTTCCGGGAGAGTATTGAATAGGTTTGATGATGGATGGTCGCTTCGTAGACCTGCAAAAGCCTAAAACACATGGATTATTCCTGGTGACAGACCCTCTGATGCTTAAATTAGAAAACAACTATTTAGTGGAGGGGATTCAGTAGCAAAAGAGTCCTTACCTGTCACAGTACATTTCATGCTTCGTTTATAGGTTCGGTGAGAAATCCGTTCCTCCCATATCCCAGGGTGGTATCAAAATCCCTTTAATCTCATATCTGGGAATCATTATTCCCTTGATTTTAGGGATTGTGATTACGGCGTAATCGATGGAGCATCCAGAATGGTGGGTGATTCTTCCGGGCGCATGACTGGGCCTGCGAAAGGCCCGCAAATCTCTTTGTCCTAGGCTAGTAGAAAGATTGGCATTGAGCCTAGTTTGATGCTTCACGATTCATGCCAGAATCATCGGTGGGGATCGCTCACGGTTTTTCCCACATCATGAGCCGCCCACTCTCGAAAATCCATCGTTATTCGTTTCCGAGGAGTAGATAACTCGTGGAAAAAGTGCCGGCATGACAGTCATGTCAGATTGCTGGGTCGTTGCTCCGAAAGGGGAAACCGAAGCGATGTTTGGTGTGAGCTGTGCTATGAGCTTAGCAGGCATTATTTTCAGTAGGAAGCTCGGGGTTGGTTAGAATCAAGGTGTCGGGATATTCCCAGGTGGGGCTTCCCATCCACTTGGCCTCTTGTCAAGTCAGTTCTCACGAAATTCGAGGAATCGACACATGACAACGGTCATTCGAAGGGCTGTCAATCACGCAATTCGAAGGGGCGACACATGCCGATAGTTCAAGAGTCAGTCGTCCCCTATAAATTTGCTCCCCCCCCCCCAACACAATGAGGGGCTATATTCTGGACTCCTGGACTCTCCCTTCAAGATCATAATCCTGGATATGTCGGTCGCAGAGACCGGTAGCTCATCTTTTTCCGGTGACCATGGAGGATTAGAAGCAAGTTCTTTCGAGTACGATCCGAAATTTGTCACTTCTCCTGCGACTCCCTGCTCGATTCCTCCTGACCTAGGGGTCAATACTACTCTTAGGACTTTCGGTGGTGTAGGTGATGAACGTGCCCGTCTGCCTTCTCCAGGGGTTTCACCCACGACCCCAGTCGAGCTTCCACCGGAGTTGGGATTGGATTCTGGGTCTATTCCTGCGGCTGCTAGAGGGGAGCTGCCCTTTCCTTAGCTTTTTATGTTTTTTTGTGTTTTGCCGAATGCGGACTATCCACCGCCTCTTGTATCTGATTATTTTTTATAGAATGATAATGATTTTTGGTATTGTTGAGTCTTAATTTCGCTGTGAATTTCCAAAATTTCTGATGTCCCTTCGGGATCGGGTTGATCTCTTCGGCCGATCGGTAGGAGAGCGGCACCCACGAAATTCAAAGAGTCATACTAGAGAGGAAGCCAAGGGGCAAGGGAAACACGCGTCTCATGCTTGCCACATGAGTGCATAGTGTTCGATGTATCCTTCGTGCTTATATATTGCTTTCCTCCGCATGTACTTTCTTCACTTTCTCCCTTCGTCGAGTTTGTTCTTCCTTTGATCATGGTTTTCGATGCGATTCTAATGGAAAGGCGTTTGGCCCGTAAGGTGGCAATGAAGGCGGCCGAAGCTAAGGCCAAGGTTGAGGCCGAGGCTAACCTTCGGGATGAGGGTAGTGCAAAGGCTGAGATGGATGTGGGGAGGAAGCTGGCCAAGCAAAAGGCCAAGGTGGGGGGGGGAGGCGATTGGGGTATCCGAGGACCCCAAGGGAAAGAATACAGGGGAAAACTTCTAAACGTTTTCTTTCTCCCCCTTCTGCCGCGTCTCCGGGGAGGAAGAAAGGCAAGGATGTTGATCCTCTGACTGTTATGGAGATATCGGTCTCCATGGAGGGGTCCATGGACGACAACGAAGGTGCTATCGCCAGCGAAAGCGTGGATCCCCCCTTGGATTGTCATGGAGGCGGATTTGATGACAAACCGCACGAATGCAGCTCAAGTGGTGGAAAATCTGGCCACTCCCAGAGAGTTAGTGTCCCTGAAGAGGGGGGCTCAAGGCGACGTTTACGCCCATTGGGCTCAGGCTTTAGTCATGGTAGGTCGCCCGGAAGAGGGTCTGTCACTTGTAGTTGATGGCCTCCTTGGGTTTCTATATCTAATTTTCTTAACAACCTTCCCTTCCAGCAGGTTGCCATCACTGGGGCTGAGCTGAAGCGAAGGTTGGACGCGATGCTTACACTGGCCCTGGAGTCCGAGGAGAGTGGTAGGGAATGGGTGCGCCGAACCAAGAATTTTAGCGGGGTATCAAGGATGTTGAAAAGGCACTGAAGAGGGAAAAAAATGGTCGGCAGGGGTTGCTAGCCGAGAAAGAGAAATGGGCTGAGGAGTGGCTGGCGTAGCAAGCCAAGGAGAAGAAATTGTGGGGATTGCTAGACGAGGCGGCTCATCGCGCGGTTAAGGACAAGCAGGAGTTGGATGAAACGGTGTTACAGTTACTCGACGCCCAGGATGCGCGGTACTGTAAGGCTCTTACGCACATGAAGATCCGATACCCAGACCTCTCGCTCGAGGGTTTGACCTTTGATGCAAGCGAAGAGGACTTGCACCGGATGGCCGAGCTAGATGCCACGGCTCGCGAGAAATGGTCGGCCCCCATCAGCGAGAATGGACCGGCTCTGAAGCGTCGTTAATGAGTTGCTTGTACCCCTGCCATTTTTGCGGACTGGAAACTGCCTTTGTAATCCCTTTATTTGTTTTAACGAACAAAGTTTGCCTTTTTTCCTTGCCTTCTCTTTGTTAGATTGTCAAGTATTGCTGAGTTGGGGCTAGGTAGCCGAGATTTCATCTCTGTAGTCGTGCTTTGGTGCTTTTGCGCAGATAATTGCCACGTATTTAGTTGGGTGACTTCTTTCATGATATTTGGGTCATTGTATGTCTTAAAAGTTAAAGCGTTGACAGTTTGAATTCATACTTAATGAGGTGGTTAGCTGAATTGCCTATAAATTCCCTTGGCCTCAAAGTTATTTGCTCAAACAAGTGAATGTTTCCTTGATGAAATTTCTGGAGAGTGGTTCGAGTTCTCGAGATTTCTCCTTTGGAGAGCTCGCAATGCTGAGGCCTTGTCACGGCCGGCTCAACTCGGATTTCAAGATTTGTATCAATCATGACAGACCCTTGAGAAATTCTTTTTTTGCGTATGTGCTCGGATTAGGGGCTTGGTCGTGATTTTTCTGATAGGAAATTCGTGCTTTTTCATCACCGAGTCGAGGGGAACTTGAAGCTGAATTGTGTCGAAGGTCGTCACTTACGACCCGGGTTACAAGATTTTGCGCCTCCGATCAAGGGTCGAGGCCCAGGGATGCGGAGTTACCTATATCAGAGGACTCTTCATCCTTCTCTTGAGACTTTCATGGCTGGGTCGACATGAGTGACGGACGTTCGGGTCGTTTTTGGCTTCAACTTACATCCTCCTTCGAGGATTCTCGAGGGGCTTCATCAACAATGCTTTCCATCAGACATGATGCCTCTTCTGTGCCAAGAGGGTGTCGCCGAGCTGTGGCGGCAAGGAGAACTAACGAGCTGAAAGGTACCTAGTGCCTTTTGGTTGGTTCGGCTCCTTCTGATTCTTTCATGAGTGTCTTTCCTCTCCGTGATGGAGTCCTGGGATCGGCCACTGAGGTGCCCTCACACGTTTCTTCTCTTCACTGTTTGGAGAGTCTCTTGTGTCCCATGTACAGATGTAGGTTTAGACTTTCGCATTCTGTATGCCTTTTTGTGGACTGGCCATCGTCTTTGTAATCATCTTTCGATTAATAAAATTATTCTCTTCTTTTTTGTTGAGATCTGGGATGTTGACCTTTTGGCAGTAGAGGAGTCCATGTTGCTCGTAAGACTCTGAGTCAAGGTGCTCTTTCGAGGCACTCTTTTCGAGGTTTAGACTTAGCAGTGAGGACCGCGTAAGACTTAGAGTCGAGGTGCTCTTTCGAGACACTCTTTCGAAGTTTAGACTTAGCAGTGGGGACTGTGTAAGACTCAGAGTCGATGTGCTCTTTCGAGGCTACCTTTCCAAGGTTTAGACTTAGCAGTGAAGACTGCGTAAGACTCAGAGTCGAGGTACTCTTTCGAGGCACTCTTTCTAAGGTTTAGACTTAGCAGTGAGGACTGTGGAAGACTCAGAGTCGATGTGCTCTTTCGATGCACTCTTTCTGAGGTTTAGGTTTAGCAGTGAGAACCGCACAAGACTCAGAATCGAGGTACTCTTTCGAGGCACTCTTTTTATGGTTTAGGTTTTGCATTGAGAACTGCGCAAGACTCAAAGTCGAGGTGCTCTTTCGAGGCACTCTTTCCAAAGTTTAGGTTTATCAGTGAGAACAGTGCAAGTTTCAGAGTTGATGTGCTCTTTTGAGGAACTCTCTCCTCAGAGTTGAGGTGCTCATTTGAGGCACTCTTTGCGAGATTTAGGTTTAGCAGTGAGAACTACGCAATACTCAGAGTCAAGGTGCTCCTTCGAGGCACTGTTTCCGAGGTTTAGGTTCTTTAAACAGGAGTGGGCGAGGATTGGTTGACCAAACTGAAACAACTTTATTCAACTTTATTTGGCGGTCGGTGGGAGCTGGCGCTTATTACAGTTGCCTTGTCACGAGTTTGAATTGTTCTAAGGGCTTTCATAAAACTTCATCAGGTGTTCTGCATTCCAAGTTCTCTTGATTGCCTTGCCCCCAGGTCTTCGAGTCGGTAGGTCCTCGGACGTATCACTTCGGAGACCTTATAAGGACCTTCCCAATTTGGAGTGAGTTTTCCTTTCTTAGATGGTTCGGAGATGGTGAGTCATTGGAGTACAAGGTCACCCGATTTTATATTGGTCGGTCGAACCTTCTGATTATAAAAGCGTTCAACTCTCTGTTGGTAGATGTTCTTTCTAATGGCTGACTTCTCGCAGACCTCATCAAGGAGATCGAGGTTGGGTCTCAGGCCTGTGGAGTTGGAACTTTCATCAAAACTTACGATGCGGGGAAAAGGGAGGCCGACCTCCAGAGGGATGGCCGCATCGGCTCTGTAAGTTAGGTTGAATGGGCATTCGCTGGGACCCTTTGGGTAGTTCGGTAGGCCTACAGGACGCTTGGTAGCCCTTCTACCCACAGGCCTTTTGGCAAGTTTCCAGGTGCTTCTTCAGTCCATCAGGATCTACTTGTTGTCATTCTCTTCCTGGCCATTGGACTGGGGGTGTGAGATTGAAAAGAACCTTTCCTAGATCCCCAAGTCGGTACAAAACTTGCTGAAGTTTTTGTCAGTGAACTGGGTGCCATTGTCGGTTACGAGTATCTGAGAGATACCAAATCCGCAAATGATGTCCTTCCAAAAGAATTGCTGCAACTGATACTCGGTAATGGTGGTGAGTGGTTCGACCTTGGCCCACTTGGTGAAATAGTCTATGGCGACGATGAAAAAACATTTCTGCCCAATTGCCATTGGAAAGGGGCCAACCAGGTCCATTCCCCACATAGCGAAGGGGATCAGACTGGCCAGTGAATTCAGCTCAGCTTGGGGAGCATGTCGGATGGAGGAATACCTTTGTCAGGGGCCGCATTTCCTTACAAGGACCTGAGCGTCTTGAAGTAGGGTTGGCCAATAATACCCGTGGCTGAGTATTTTTCTTGCAAGCGCTCTGCTGCCCATGTGGTAGCTGTTGATCCCTTCGTGCATATCCCCAAACATGTACTTGGCTTCCTGGGGACTTAGGCAGCAAAAGTAAGGTCTCCCGTCTGCTTTGGTGTACGAGCTTTTGAAGAGTGCATTGTTGATCAGTGCAAACCTCTCTGAACGAGCCTGAACTCTTCTGACTTTGAATGGATCCTGGGGTAATTCGCCCGCCCTTAGGAAGTTCAGAATTGGATCCATCCAAGTAGTCTCTCCCGCGACTGGGTCGATGCAGTTGACCTCAGGAGACACGGCTCCCTCGATGTTGGGTTTCAAGAAGACCTCCACTAAGTCAGGGTGATCTAATCTTTTCAAGGAGGAAGAGGCCAACTTGGAGAGGGTGTCAGCCTAGGTATTCAGTTCTCAAGATATCCGAGTCACCGCCATTTCTGAGAATTTTAGAGGATAAGGCGAACGCGTGCCAAGTACTGGATCATTTAGGAGTCACGAGCCTTGTACTCTCCGGAGATCTAATTGACCACAAGCTGGGAGTCGCTGAAAACCCTTATGTGTTTGGCTCCTACTTTTTGGGCCAGAAGGAGTCCCGCAATCAACGCCTCATATTCTACCTCATTGTTGGAGGCAGGAAAATTGAGACGGAGAGAGTATTGGAGAACAAAGGTGTCCAGTCCCTTAAGTATGACTCCAGCCCTACTCCCTCCTTCGTAGGACGATCCATCAACATAGAGTTCTCACTCCAACTCACCTTCTTGCATTTCAGGAGTATCGGGAATAGTACATTCGATTATTAATTCAGCGAGTGCCTGGCCCTTGATAGCAGTTTGGGACTTGTAGTTGATGTCATGCTGGCTCAACTCAATGGACCATTTGATCAGATGGCCTGACGTCTCGGGTTTGTGGAGAACTTGTTTGAGGGGTTAGTCTGGAAGTATATGAATGGAGTGGGTCTGGAAATATGGGTGAAGCTTTCTTGCTGCCATTACGAGTGCATAGGCCATTTCTCTACCTTAGAGTACCGAAACTCGGCATCACGGAGAACTTTACTGACGTAATAGATCGGCTTTTGTGACCCGCTTTCTTCCCGAACTAAGACAACATTGAGTGCGTGTTCGGAAGTAACGAGGTAGAGGGAGAGTACTTCATTTGGCTCGGGTTTGCTGAGTAGCGAAAGATTAGCCAAGTATACCTTTAACTGGTCAAAAGCTTGTTGTTGGAGCTCCCCCCACTCGAATTTTTTAGCGCCCCTGAGAGCTTTAAACGGCAGTGACTTCTCCCGGATTTGGAGAGAAAGGCACCAATAGCTGCTAACCGACCGGTGAGGCGCTACACTTCCTTGACATTTCTTGGAGGGGCCATGTTTAGGACGGCCTGAATATTTTCAGGGTTTGGTTCTATCCCCCGTTGACTGACCATGAATCTGAGGAACTTCTCGGAGGTGACGCCGAACACTTTGAAGGGTTCAGCCGCATGTTGTGGGATCAAAGGACCCCGAACGCTTCCTCTAGATCTTTCACATGATCTGGACCCTGGAGGCTTTGACGAGCATGTCGTCTACATAAACCTCCAAGTTCCGACCTATTTAATTTTTGAAGACCCGTTTCATGAGTCTTTGAAATGTAGCTTCAACATTTTTTGGCCTAAAGGGCATGACCGGTAGCAATATAGCCCTTGGTCGGTTATGAAAGCAATCTTGAGAATGTCCGGAGGGTACATTCTGATTTGGTTGTACCCAGAGAATGCATCTATGAAACTGAGGAGTTCGTGTTCGGACGTCGCGTCGATAAGGGCATCGATGCTCGGGAGGGGGAAAGGATCCTTCGGGCAAGCCTTGTTGAGATCTGTGTAATCTATGCAGATCCTCCACTTCCCGTTGGTTTTTCTGACCATCACAATATTGGCTAGCCAGTCGGGAGAGCTCACTTCCTGAATAAAGTTGGAGGAGAGGAGTTTTTGTACCTCCTCCTTGGCCTCCTGTAGCCGATCAGGGGCGAACTTGCGGCACCTCTGTTGCACTGGTTTGTAGTCCATGCGAACGCTCAGTTTTGCATTATAAGATCCCCGAAGATTTCCGACAAATCCGAGGGTACCAAAGCAAATAGATCCTGAAACTGACAGATGCAATTGATGATCTCTCGCTTTAGGTCTGAAGGAAGGGATCGGCTCACTTGGAAGCATTTGGATGGGTTGTCTTCGAAGAATGGGATCTCTACCAGCTCATTGACCGGCTCTGAACCGATCGTACTCCATTCAAGAGAGGTCAACCGCGTCGAGAGGCAAGACTGTCACTCCCATAACGGCCATGTAGCAGGTTCGGGCGGCCTCCTGGTTACCTCGGACAACGCCTACCTCGTGTTTAGTGGGGAACTTAATCTTCATGTGGTACGTTGAGGGTACTGCCTGGAGGGATGCGAGGCTAGGTCAACCGAGGATGGCGTTGTAAGCGGCTTGGACATTTACCACCATGAAGTCCATGGTTTCGGTTCGGGAAGTCGGAGTTTGTCCAGCTGAGACATAGAGGGTTACGATTCCCTCGATTTGAACGGGGGATCCGGAGCACCTTTGGAGTGTGTACCCCACCGGTTTCAACTTTTCCCTGGGGGTTTAAAGGCGTCGAAGGCTGCTAGAAAACAGAACATTCACCGAACTCCCGTTGTCAACCAGGATGCGGCGAACCTCATGATTCGCTAAGCCGAGGCTAATGATGAGGGCATAGCAATGTGGGAGTCGGACACCCTCGAGATTTTCGTTCGAGAACGAGTTTGATAGCCCTCGACCCTTGGGGGGAGGTCGTTGGAGAATAACTAGTCTGTCGGCTCCTGACAGGTCGAGGCTCGTTGCAGGTTGCTTGTCCGCCCTTCGATGAGGAGAAACTCGTCTAGTATTTTGAGTAAACTCAGCTAGGTAGCCTCTCTGAATGAGTGCTTCGATCTCCTCCTCGAGAGCTTGACAACTGTTGATCTCGTGGTCGTGGTCCCGGTGGAATCGGTAGGAGAATCTTCGATCCCTTCTCCTGTTGTTGTTGGTGGATGGTAGTAGATATTTGACCATCCCTTTGTCCTCAATATAGGATGGTCGAAACATTCACTGTGAGTGGGGTGAATCTCTCAAACCGAGGGACGGGAGGTGAACGCCTCTAGCCAATGGAGTCCTTTTGCGATTTCTTTGGGACCGTAGACTCATCGGCCTTCCTTTTCCCCTCACTGGGGTTTCTTTCCCACCACTGGGATGAAGAGCTTCCTCGACACGAATTTGTTTTTTGACCCTGCAAAGGAGGACGGGAAAATCGAGGGGAGGTTTCTTGGCGAGGGAGGCCTTAAGCTGGTCGTGGCGGACATTATGTCGAAATGCCGTTAAGCCGACCCCGACGTCGAGGGAGGAGATTGACCTGGCTTCGGCTATGAATCTTCGGACGAAGACTCGGAGGGGCTCTTCATCCTTCTGTCTTAGGTCCAGAAGGGAAGCGCTCATTTTCTCCGCCTTGCAACTGGTCACGAAGTGTAACACCTCGAATTTTAAAATACCGAGAATATTCGTTTTTATATTCTTATAGTGGTGAGAATTATTTTTAACATATATCTTATTGTATTTTATTTTGAAATATTAATATTGGTATGAATATTTTTGTTGGATGGGTGTAAATGATATATTGGAGTTTATGAGTTGAGTTTTGTGTGAAGAAATATTGTTTACTTTATTTTATAATTTTAGAGAATTATTATGAGACTATTTTATGCATTTTGGATTGTTAGTATTTTAAAGTACGAGAGCTGGGGGTTTATTTGAAATATTTTGGAGATTGGGGGTATATGTGTAAAAATACCCTATTAATTATTATAATTATTATTATTTTTATTTATTTCCAAACCCCCCCCCCCCTTCCTTTTCCCATTCCTTCTTACTTCTTCCTTCTTCCTTCTTTTTCTCTAATCCCGACCGAACAGCACACCCATCGGCCGGTGTTCTCCCCGGCCCGCCCTTCTCCCGTTCACTCCCAATCGAACGGGAAAACCCCACCACCCTTTCCTTCTTCCTTCTTCATCTTCTCCCGGATCCTTTCCATCCCGACCCCACAAAAATCGAACCCATCGGCGATTTTCCCCCTCCACCTCAAATCCACCTCTTTTCCCCATGGATTTCAAATTAAATCGGGTGGTAGACTGAGGGAAGGGTTCTCTACATCGTGGTAGCGTCGGATTTTCGAATGGAATTCGGGAAGGTAAACCCTAACTATTTTATTGTATAAAATCGAGTTGGGTTAATTTTTATCGAGTAGGAATATTATGGTGGAGAGATTTAGAGATGTTGGAAGTGGAAGATGTGAGGAATTAGTAGACTATTAGAGAGATTGCAAGTTATTAGTAAATTAGGATTTTGGGTTTGTAAAAGAGAATTATACATGTGTGAGAATTATGTCGTTCATAATAGTAGAATTTTAGTAGAACTAGTATAATAAGTTGGGGGTGATTTTGGTAATTGTTTGAGGAAAAAACATTTCGTAGGAATTTAAATATTACGGGCAATGCACGTGTGTATCCCAGACGTTCGATAAAACGCCTGAGTGATATTAGAAATAGTGTTATTATTTTCTGAGGTTGATTTGGATGTTGTGAGCCTTAATTGCTTTGAAACGTGATAATAGGAAATGCTAACGGCTTCGGGTGCCGGATGGAGAAATGATGCTTCGAGGCTTTCCGGGCTATGAGGTGAGTATGAAAATATTTATATATCTGTTGTTTTAAGAAATTTTTTGCGTAATCTGAATGTTTGATATAAATCCCGGAATAAGGCGTGTGTGTAAAAGGGAAATTAGGGCTCGGTGTTGATATGCGATATGACGAATAAATACTCGTCTTGGGTATTGATATAAACTTAAAGATGATGGATTAGTGATATATATATACGGGGATGAGTTATATTTATATAAGATGTCAGTTTATTGTGAATTGTTGTGATTTGGAATATCCAGGGTGATGGTAACGTATTGGGTGTATTTATATATATAATGTTGTGATGTGTTGATATACTGGGCGTATGCAAGCCTGTGATAGTGAGATAATAAATGGTATGATATACGCATGATGTATGAGGCAATGATAAAATAAATAATACAGTGCAGTTGTGATGTGCAATATTATGAAGTGATGATTTTATATATTAATGGCAGTGACATTTTCTTTTGTGTGATGCATTGAAAGGGTAAGTGAGACGGTGATCATTGTTTATGAGAATAAGTTTAAATAAAAGATGAGATGTTATGATGTTAAAGGGTGATGTTAATATGAAAAGAAAATGTTAATAACAATAATTTCGGTTGGCTTGAGTAGATACCTCCGGTGGGACCGGAGAGAGATATGATACCTCAGGGTAGACCTGAGAGAGAGATGATACCCCAGGATAGACCTGGGAGAGTAGATACCTCCGGTGGGACCGGAGAGAGATATGATACCTCAGGGTAGACCTGAGAGAGAGATGATACCCCGGGGTAGACCTGGGAGAGTAGATACCTCCGGTGGGACCGGAGAGAGATATGATACCTCAGGGTAGACCTGAGAGAGAGATGATACCCCAGGATAGACCTGAGAGAGTAGATACCTCCGGTGGGACCGGAGAGAGATATGATACCTCAGGGTAGACCTGAGAGAGAGATGATACCCCAGGATAGACCTGGGAGAGTAGATACCTCCGGTGGGACCGGAGAGAGATATGATACCTCAGGATAGACCTGAGAGAGAGATGATACCCCAGGGTAGACCTAGGAGAGTAGATACCTCCGGTGGGACCGGAGAGAGATATGATACCTCAGGATAGACCTGAGAGAGAGATGATATCCCAGGGTAGACCTGGGAGAGTAGATACCTCCGGTGGGACCGGAGAGAGATATGATACCTCAGGGTAGACCTGAGAGAGAGATGATATCCCAGGGTAGACCTGGGAGAGTAGATACCTCCGGTGGGACCGGAGAGAGATATGATACCTCAGGGTAGACCTGAGAGAGAATTGATCCTCTAGGATAGACATAGAGTAAAATGAATATGATATGAAATGTGAATGAGAAAGAGAAGTGTTTGGTATAAGCTGAAATGAAATAGTGAAGTAAGTGTATTATGAGCTGAGAATAGAGAATAAATAAGTGTTAGTAATAAATGGGATAGTAAAGAAAGTGGATAGTAAAATGTGAATTGCGTGTGTAAAAGAAAGGGGATAGTGAAATGTGAACTGTGTGTGGGAAAGAAAGTTGTTGTGAATGAAGTAAATGTGAAAGTGAACGTGTTATGAGTTAGTGTATGAAAAGAAATGATAAATGCAGCATGTGATTAATTTAAGATGAAAATAATAAAAGAGATGTGTTATCATGAATAATACGAAGTAATTGTATTATGTGTGTGATCATTAAAGTAAATATAGATTGATATGAGTTGTACCTTGGAATTGTGTCAAGAAACTACCCGCCCGCAATTTGTGTGGAAATTATGGGAACTACCTGCCTTGGCATAATTCGCAGGGTGAGTGGATATAATAGTGATAATGATTGATAGAGATGAGAAATAAAGTGAAGTGAAAATGATAAGTGATTGAAGTAAATTAATAACCAAGCCATCGGCTTGAGATGTGATGTGATATTACCCAACCTGTGTGTTTGATGTACAGTGATTATTACCCAAGCTATCGGCTATGGGATGTGATATGTTGTGGCCCCAGATTGTGTTTGGGGATTTAGTGAAAATGATAATAAGATATATTACTTATAAGAATGAGAATTGCTAAAGTGATATAATATGATGCAAATGAGCTATAAAATATGGTTTGATGCAATAAGTGTAAGTATTCTAATTAATGATGTGTTAATGATGTGATGAAATGTGAGTAAATCGCATGGGCAATGAGATGTGGTATTATGAGAATAGATGTATATGTTTACGATGTGATACTTATTATAACGCAATAAAATAAATACCTGTATTATGAAAGTGGGTATGAAAATGGTTGTTAAAGAAAGTATGTTGTGATATGAGTTTGTGTACCTTGGAAGTGTGTCGGGGAACTACTCGCCTGCTATTTCCGTGGAAATGGTGGGAACTACCTGCCTCGGCACAACTTCCAGGATGAATGTGTGTGTTGATGGCATAATATAAGTAAATGAAACGCATGGCTAAATAGAGTTGGAGAAATGATGTAATAACATCATGTAGTTATATGAATATAAATAGTGAGATGCTGATATGACGATAAGTGTGGAAAGATGAATATTCGTATTATGCGAATGTAAGATAAGTATATATATATACGAGGTTGATGTGAAGTGTATTATGAAATGTGGGAAGTTATGGATAATTAAATAGTTGAATGCAGGTTTGGCAGAGTATTTGATATGTCATTGTATTGACGATGTTGTTGTATTCAAGATTCAGGTTGCCTTATTTTAATTTGGCATTCGTAAGTTTAATTTATTTTCTTTATACTATTTTAATTTGTTATTTGATTAATCACTATACTCACACCAGAAATGGCTAACCCCTTAGTGTTTGGGGGGTTAGGGGAGTCTGAGGACTACCCTAGTCCCCCACTATTGCAGGTTCTCATCAGTGCAGAGGTGAGGCGTGGATTGGTAGTATAACTTTTTATTTTAAAAATTTGTATTATTTAGTTATAGGAATAGTGAAATTTATGATTTAAATTGTATTATGGGTGTATAAGCATGTATATGACGATGATGAGTATAGTGTGAGGTGGTGTGGTATGTTTGTGACCCGTACCCACCTCGTTGTGGAGTATCGGGCTCTGTGGTAGGTTTTACAAGGGTTTTTCTAAAAATTTACCTTGTTTTTCAAAGAAATTTATAGTTTTTAATTGATATTTGATAATCCGTTATGAGTTTGGCCCCCAGAGCATTATATATTATTGCCTGTGTATATCTGCTCATTTTGGCCTGGGGAGCCCATGAAATTATTGTGTATTTTGTGAGCTACGGAATTTTGAGCAGAATTCCGTAAGCTTTTTGTGTTTCGGGGCAAAATTTACAGGGGAGACTCTGTCAAAATTTTTCCTGAAATATAACTTTCTTAGTTTATGATTAAAGTGATATAGAAATTGAAAGATTTGAGTTTGGAGTCAAAAAAAAAAAAAATTGGGGCGTTACACGAAGTGTGCGGAGAAATTTTCTTCGAGCTGATCGAAAGAGAAAATCAAGCCAGGGGCGAGCTTCGAATACCATTCTTGAGTCAGTCCAGGCAGAGTGGAAGGAAAGGTGCGACATAGGAGAGGATCCGGGGCACTGTGAATCATCATGAGAGTTTTGAGCCCCTCTATGTGATCAGCGGAATTTGTCTCCCCGTTGTATGTCTCGAACTGTTGAGGCTTTAAGTTCCTCGGAATAGGAGCATCGATGATTCGGGCGGAGAAGGCGGGTCAGATGGTTGACGACCACGACCGAGCTGTCCCCTGTTCTCGCCTATCCGCGCGAGACAGTCTTCCATCTCTTGGAGTTGCCTTCGAACGTCGTCCTGCCGATTCCTGGATCGGGTCAACCCGTGGGATTCTTCTTCTCCGAAGTCTTCGATTAGTTCCTCGCATGATGGTCATTCATCCCGGGCTCTTCCGCAGAGTGCTCATAGGACTTCGGTCTGGAACTCTTGGAACTCGGCACGCGCAACGTGACCCTCTCTGCCGTGGTCATTAGGGCATTAGCGATCTCTTAGGAAGTGGATATGCCGTTGATCTCAGCCTCAGGACCAAAGGACATTGTGGTTCGGGGTCTGGTTTGATGATGTTTCGGAGGTTCCCCTAGTTTCGGTCTGGAACAACTAGGGTCTTGAAGACCAAAGGACCTCGCCTCTCGAACAACTGAGCTAGTTTCAGAGGTTCCCCTAGTTGGACCGATTGTTGATGACGTTCCGGAGGTTGTCCACCACAGGTTGTTCGACTGACCTTGTGATGGAGAGGGACATGCTCAGAGTCGTTCCCTGCAGATTGTCGGTCCGTTGCCTCTGTGATCTCTGGGTGTTCGCGGGGCTACGGATAGGTGGGGGAAGAGGGACCAAAGGCCCCGTGGTGGCGATCCTCCTGGTTTTGGGGGCCATGAAAGCGGATCACTTCGAATGAGAACTTGGATCAGGAGTAGGATTGATCTGCAAATTTCCCATAGATGGCGCCAATCTGTTGCGGTCTTTTTCTTGGAGTGTGTGAGCAACAAATAATGTGAGTTCTTAGATTTGAGAAAAATGCAGTGATCCTATCCTTCGCTCTGGTTCCAGGGGAGTATTGAATGTGTTTGATGATGGATGGCTGCTTTGCAAACCTGCAAAATGAAGCCTGAAACACCGGGAGTATTCCTGATGACAAACCCTCCGATGCTTAAATCAGAAGACAGCTATTTGGTGGAAGAATTTAGTAGTAAAAGAGTCCTTACCTATCACGGTACAGTCCATACTGTGTTTATAGGTTCAACGAGAAAATCGATAACCCCATATCCTAGGGCAGTATCGAAATCCCCTTAACCTCGGATCTGGGATTGATTATTCCCTTGATTTTAGGGAGTGCGGTTATGACTTAACCGATGGAGCATTCGGAACAATGGGCGATTCTTCTGGGCGCGTGACTAGGCCTGCGGAAGGCCCGCAGATCTCTCTGGCCTAGGCCAGTAGAGAGTTTGGCGTTGAGCCTAGTTTAATGCTTCGCAATTCGTGCCAAAATCATCGGTGGGGACCACTCACGGTTTTTCCCACATCAGTGTTCTATACCTTAAAGTGTCTATATCTGGTTTTACTTTCTCATTTACGTATGCACTATATATGTTTATACTCCATAGATCTGGTAATTTTAGGAAATGAGTCAAGAATTGGGCCATTTTCTTCTTTTGCGTAATAACTATCTTGGTAATATTCTCTGAATTCACATGCATAGTTATCAAAAGGCAAAACTTAAAAAAACTACACAAAACTTTTGGCCAGTTTAAAAAAACTACACTAAAGTTTTTTTTTTTTTTGATAAAAAGGACACAATGTTTAAATAAGGTCCACTGGGTTAGTTAGGGGTAGGGGTAGGGTTAGTTCGAGGGGTTTATTTAAACATCTGATTAGTTAAGTGATGTTTTTTTAAACACAAATAAAAGATGAGTGTGGTTTTTTTAAACACAAATGAAAAATGAAAGTGGTTTTTTTAAACCCTACCCTAACCCAACCCTAATCCTAACTAACCCAGTGGACCTTATTTAAATATTGTGTCCTTTTTTTAAAAAAACTTTAGTGTAGTTTTTTTAAACTGGCCAAAAGTTTTGTGTAGTTTTTTAAAATTTTGCCTTATCAAAATAACACATCACAAATTTCTAAATTGCTTAGTCGCCATCTTGCTTTGTTCTTTTTATAGATATTATGTCCTTCTGTTTTTTCGTAGACACTAAATTCTGTTCTTATTGCTCTTTCGTAATTTGTGATTATTTCTTTTAATCCTAGGATTCTTTGTGCTGAAATTCCTTGTGTTCCTTTATCATCAATTGGTTTTATATTCCTTATATTATTTCTTTCTTCTTCTATTAACCCATTCCACCATTTTGTCTACTACTCCTATAAATGCTGCTTCTATAAATTTCTCAAATGTATTTCATGAGAGGTTTTGTCTAAATCCTACTATTAGGGATGCTTTTACCCATTCTTCTATTATTCCATCTACATCTTTTACACAGTCTATATATAGTCATTCTCCATTTCCTTGTTATTCTTTTTTCATAGTGTTCTGTGGGTTCATATTTTGGTGTTTCTTTTTCTTTTTCTAACTTACTTCTTTCCTTACTTTGTCATTTCCATGGTGGGTTACAAGGTTTTTTTTACAAGATGGTGGTCTTAAATATTCGTACATATTAGTTGGACTTTCTATAGGTTTTACTATGATCTTATCTTTCTCTTGATCCATTTTTATTTCTTTATTTGTTATATCTAGATTTTTTAAGGCTTCCTCTACTTCCTCTAAATTGGGATTTGCCACTAAATCTTATATTGCAAAAATATTTATATTAAGTTTTGTTATGGCTTCTAACTCTTTCATACCTTCTTCTGTGTCTTCAGTTATATATCTACTTAATTCTCTTATGTTCTTATTTATGATTCTTAATTTTTTTTTATAGTTCCTACAAATTCTGGGGCATTGTAATCTTCTTCCAGCTGTTGAATGTATATCATATAGATTTCTGATTTTATCTTTGAACTTAATTTGTGTATTGGTGTTTCTATTTTTGGACTGTTAACCATACTTACCTTAATATTATATATGCTAGTAAATATTGGTAATACGAACTTGCTTCTTCATTCCTATAATCTAATTCCTTGTATGTTATTTCTATTTATATTTTTATAGGTAGCTTTTAGGTTACTTTATTTGTTAGTACTAAATATTTTAATATTTCCTTATCAGTTATATGCTTTATTTCTATTAGTCAACAATCAACGGATCTTATTTTAAATTTTGAGTGATTTTTTATCTTTATTTCTCTATTTTCTGTGAAATATCCAGTTTTTTAAATAGGGTAGTGAGATATGTAATTTTTTAGTTTTGGAGTTGTGTAAATAGTTCCAAAGTTAAGGTATTTTTTAGAAAATACTTCAAAGTGTCCTATTCTTGCAAATAGTTTGGAAGGTGTCCTATATTTATAAATAAGTTAAGGTACTTTTTAGAAAATACTTCAAAGTGTCCTATTCTTGCAAATAGTTTGGGAGGTGTCCTATATTTATAAATAGTTTCTAAAAAGTCCTTTTGCAAATGACTCAGGATTCTGCTGGCTATGGCTTCGTTGTGCGCAATTGCTATGGGTAAGCATTGTTTGTACATGGGATTCGGTCACTACCAAATCTATTAATGTAGCCGGAAGTCGAGCTTTGTGGATGACCCTCAAGTCTATCCCCATTATTGGGCAAGTGGGTTCTTTTATTCTTGACGGTGGTTCCAATTTGGTGATCAATCAAGTGCGCGGAGGTTCCTGTTTAGACCCTATCTCTCAAGATATCAAGCTGTTGTTGGAGGCCTTACGATTGAGGTAGTCCAACACGTCTATCGTGAGGGAAACATGAGTGCAAATGTCGTGGCAAAGCGAGGAAGGAACTTGGTCATAGACTTTTTATGGGTGACTATTTTGATATGGAGTTACTCTATTTTAGAGGAGGATGCAAGAGGCATTCTCCGTGTGCGTGCTTCAGTGTACTTTGTTTTTGTTTTGTTTTTTTCATTTTCCGATTAGAAAAAAAAAACACTTAGGTCCAGTTAGGATACAAAGCTAGAAGCTTATGATATCTGTAGATAATTTTTAAGTGCACATAGAAAAATATAATCTATAGGATGTATACATACATCGCCATTTTTGGTTTAAAAAACAAATCGAGTTGATGTAAACTTTAAATACCTATAATTATTTTAATTTTAAAGTAAAAAATTAATGAAACTTCATAATATGATTTAAACAGATCAAACTTTAGATAATTACATATGATATAGGTAAAATTAGAGCCACACGATCCCAACACTCATCTTAAAGCTTCTCAAGGGGAAAACGATAATTGCACAGTAACTACAAGTCTATTAGAAGAACATGGGCCGCACCTAGGCTCATCTACTCAACCATGCCAGCAAATAAGGCTTACTTATAACCTAAGAAAGAGATATTTCTAGCTAATTACAGTTGGCAATCAAATCTACCAAATCAAGAATTAAATAATCAATTATATCGCTTAACTAGGGAATCTTCAACCAAATCTGGAGGAGATATCCTCTCAAGTATTTCTTATGGAGCAAGACTCCTAGCCTATAAATAGTCTCCCCCCTCAATCAGTAATGGGTAATCAATCTTTTTGCCACCGAAACTCATCTCTTTTTCTGGATTATTGACTTGAGCGTCGGAGGGTCTTTCACTGGGGCCAACTCCAGTATTCAGACTTTGTACTGGTTTGCCGGCGATGGTTTGTCGACGACATCACAGCCATCCAATCCAGATCCAAGTGCTTTCAACAGTTCAAACTACAATTAAGGAGACTTCAGCCATCACAAATTCAGATCTAATCGACGGTCCAGCCTGTAAGTTTTCTCCTTAAAAAGAACTAATTATCTGATTGCTCCAACACCAGAAAAAAGCAACATTAGATTGGAGCCAGGGGAAACTATAGATCTACCTCTCCGATCAAATCTTGCCGGCAAAGAACCAGTTTTGACCATGCCTTCAGCCAGAAAGACAAATCCAGCAATTGCCGCCATCCGCTAGCGGGACCTCCCCTTCAGCCGTTGCATCCTCCTAGCTAACCATCACCACCTCCACATTTGTTGTCGCAGCCTCCCTCAAGCAGGGCTGCATCGGCAAGTTCTCATCTCAACATCCATTCCCTGTACGGTACCCCATTCGCAATCAGACCTCCATAATGCCATCAACTCGATAGCAGGGGATAGATCTCTGCCAACGCTTAGAGCAAAGTGCAACTGAGATGATTTTCCCTTCTCAAAGTTTCAAGGGAGCAGGACAATTCCTTCCCCTCGGCGAAAAAAATTATGTTGAACGCCATCGCCAAGAAGGCGAACACGCGAAAGGACCCCGGTCCCGGTCAGTCGGTGGGCTCCTAAGAAGAACAAGGGAGAGGAGTTACCCATCACCTAGGCTGAGTTACATGACTTCAAAGACCAAGTTCTCAAAGCCCTCCGAGTTACCCCGAACCGAGACCTCAAACATGCGGTCACCATTCTAGAGCTGTTCAACAAGAAGAGTCATGTGGGTTGACTCGATCTGAAGGACTGGAAGACTTGGTCCTTCGTCACCCCTAGGAGATGGAGGATCACCTTGCTCAAATCAATCAAGAAGATGATCGCCAGAGCAGACGGTACAACCCCAGCCAATCCCCTTTCTCCAGATCAATTCTTAAAGCCCATGTTTCAAGAACTTCAAGTCACCAACCTTCGAGTCTTACAACGGAGAATCCGATCCAGCGGACCACATCGAGAGTTTTAAAACTCCCATGATGATCCACTGAACCTCCGATGCATTCCTATGCAGAACATTCCCAGTAACCCTAAAGGGGTCCACACGGAATGATACTCTCACCTCTTCCCAGGGTACACCTTCTCCTTCAATTTGCTAGAGGAGCTCTTCCTCACCCATTTCGTGAGCAGTTGTAAGGTTGAGAAGACGAGTGTTTCCATGCTCGACTTAAAGCAAAGAGGCGGCGATCAAATAATAATTTTGTCTGGCGCTTCACAGCCGAGTCCCGGTCCATCCCTTCCCTAGACTATGCAGTAGCAATCGCAGCCTTCAGACACAACGTCTGCCACCTCAACCTCAAAGCGGCCCTTGTAAAGAGGGCCCCTTGGAACTTCTCCAAAACCTTACTAAGGAGTGAGAAGTACATCTGAGCTGAAGAAGATCTTCGTCCCCAAAGCCAAGGAGAAGTTTTATCAGAGAACAAGTGGAAGAATACCAATGAAGGAGGGCCCAAAAAGTCCCAGAAGGATGAGTCGGGCCAGTGTCACCCTTCTCCGGTGCATCGTTTTGATAAGTTCACCCCCCCCCCTAATGCAAGCATATCAACGATCCTCTTGGAAATTGAAGGGGATGGATTGCTCTGTCTCCTTCCTAAGATGAACACGCATGGCAAGAAAAGGGACTTGAGTTTACGGTGCCGATTTCATAGAGACCATGACCACAACACTGATGACTGCAGGGCACTCAAAGACGAGATTGAAGTTCTAACCCAGCGAGACTACCTCTTCAAGTACACCCGAAAGGATAAGATCGAGCCTCCTCCAACTCGTGGAGCACACAAGTGCACAGAGAGAAATTCCGAGCCCCAAGATTCAGAACCCACGGCAGTGTTCCACTCCATCCATGGAGAAGCCATGATCGGGGAGTCTGACTCCTCCCGATAGGCATACATCTGAGAAATAAACTTAGTCCACAACTTCTCTCCCATCAAGATTTTGGGAGTTCCAGTAACATTTTCGGACAAAGACCTGGAAGGCTTCCAAACACCTCATTGTGACGCGCTAGTAATCAGCCGCTGCCTGTCGAACCACGATGTGCACCGCATCTTGGTAGACAACAGCAACCCGACAAAACATCATTTTCTTGGAGACTTTTGAAGTCTTCAAGCTCTCTAGGAACCACCTTAAACTTGCCGGGTACACCCTCCATGGATTCTCTGGGGCTCCGGTCCAAGTCGAAGAAATAGTCGCCCTTGACGTGACTGCTAGAAAAGCCCCAACTACCCGAACTGAGGCAATGGACTTTCTGGTCGTCAATGTGAAATCTACCTACAAGATCATCCTCGACCGACCTGGTGTAGCAGCTTTTCACGCTGTAGCATCTGCCTTCCACATGAAGATGGAGTTTCCTACACCATCAGGAGTGGAAGAAGTCAATGGGAGCCAATAAGCGACTCGCGCATGTTATACAGCCACAATGGGGGGCATGGTCTTCCCCCTTGATGCCGTAGAACTCCCCAAGAGATTAGTTTTAACTCAGAGCCCGTGAATGAACTAGAAGATATCCCATTCTCCCAGGAAGAGCGGGCCAAGTATTTTCTAGTGAGAAAAACTCTCTCCCACCGAGTCAAAGAGCAACTTGTCAGTTGCGTTAGGGAGAACCGAGACTTGTTTGCTAGGACCACCGCCGACATGCTCAGTATCTCAGAAGACTTGATCATGCATTGCCTCAGTATTAATTTGGGCGTCAAGCCGGTCCAGTAAAAGCGCTGCAAGTTCGCTCCTAACAGGCAACATGCAGTCAAGGAAGATGTCAATAAACTTCTAGCCACCCGCTTCATTCAAGAAGTTAGCTACCCCGAGTGGCTGGCCAACGTAGTCATGATCAAGAAAGCAAATGGCAAGTTGAGGATTTGTATCGACTTCACCAATCTCAAGAAAGTATGTCAGAATGATCCCTTCCATCTCCCTAGTATTGACACATTGATCGATGCCACATCCAGGCACGAGCTCCTCAGTTTCTATATACCTTCTCAGGATACAACTAGATTTGAATGTTACATCCCCACATCCCGAAGACATCATCACCACCAAAGCCTCTATTGTTATCGAGTCATGCCTTTTGGGCTAATAATGTTGGAGCCACTTACCAGTGCCTGATGAACAAAGTCTTTAAGGGATAAACCATTCGTAACATGGAGATCTATGTAGATGATATGCTTGTGAAGAGCCTCAAGAAGGATGACCATATGACCGACCTCCAAGAAGCTTTCAGTGTCCTCAGGAAGCACAATATGAGACTGAACCCCTCAAAGTGTGCCTTCGGGGTCTCCTCGGAAAAATTCTCACCGACCAACACCTCAACCAAGTGCTTCACAAGTCAGAAAGCTCTGGGCAACTTATGAAATGGTATATCAAGTTGAGGCAGCACGACACCGGCACCGACCGAGAATGGCCATCAATGCCCAAGCTTTACCTAAACTCATCTTGGAGAGCATTATCTCCCCCTCCCCCCGCCGGAGGAAGACAATGAATCCTAGTCTGGAGTGTCTACATCAATGGTTCCTCTTGCATTGAATGGAGCAATGTCAGGGTCATCCTGCCCGACCCAGATGAGTTCACCCTCCAATACTCACTCCGCCTCAACTTTCGAGCCTCCAACAATGAGGTTGAATATTAGGCACTAATTGTCGACATCTTCTTAGCTCGAAAAGCAAGGGTGTGGAAGGAAAAAAGTATTCAGTGATTCCAAACTGGTGGTGAACCAGATCCAAGAAGAATATGAGGTCAGAAATGATCGCATGGTCAAGTACTTAGCTTGCGTGAATAAGCTCTTAGCTACATTCCGGGGGGGCAAACTCACTTGAATCCCTCCCCCCTCCCTCCCCCCCCCCCCTCAAAAAAAAACAAGCAGATATCCTTTCTAAGCTAGCCTCCATCTTCCTTCAAAGGACTAGATCACACTGTGATCATTGAAGTCCTGCTCAAGCCAAGCATCGAAGAGGAAGCTTTTGAGCTCATGTTTATGACCCCATAGGTGTCCGGGGGCAATTAGATGAAACCCTTAGTCAACTTCCTCGATAGGAAAATCCTCCTGGTGGATCCAAAGGAAGCAAAGAAGATCCGAGTGAGAGCAGAAAATATATACTTTAGTCGAACAAGTCCTAGCCGAACACTCCTACACTCTCATAGATGCTTAGACCTTACTTGCGATGCCTCTCCCCTGAAGAGGCTAAATATGCTCTTACAGAAGTACATGAAAATCGATGGCGACCACATGGGTGTGAGGTCCCTCGCTCGGTAAATTCTCAATCATCGGTATTATTGGCCCTCGCTCATCGACGACGCCCAAGAATACGTCCGCCGATGTGTTTCTTTCCAGAGGTTCTCCCTCATTAAGCGGGTGCCCCAAGCCGAACATAGCTCCATGTCAAGCCTGATCCCCTTCGTCATGTAGGGAATGGACTTGCTTGGACTGTTCCCCCCCCCCCCCCCCAATTGGACAAAGGAACTTCGTAGTGATACCTATCAATTACTTCACAAAGTCGATCGAATCAGAACCATTAGCATCCATCACCAAACAAAAAATTCAACAATTCTTCTAGAAGAATATAGTCTCCAGATTTAGGATCCCCCAAATTTTTGTCACTGACAAGGGAACAGAATTCACCGATCTGGGGATTGAACAATGTTTATATTCCATTTCTCACCTTCAAACCAATGACCAAGCCGAGAACGTTAATCAATAGGTTCATGATGGCCTCAAGAAGAGGCTCGATAAGGCTTCCAAAGGGTTATGGGTCGAAGAGCTCCCGAGTGTCCTCTGGTTCTACAGGAGCACGAAGAGGAATAGGAGAATCCCCCCTTCAATCTCACTTATGGCTCCGAAGCATTAATTCCCCCAGAAGTCGAGCTACTTTCCCCTCGCCTCCTCTCCGTCAATGAAAAACAAAGCCAGACGACCCCCGAGAAAACCTTGATCTCATTGACGAAGTTTGCGAGAAGTTTGCCCTATGAAGACATATCTATCAGTAAAGGGTAAATAAATTCTACAACAAAAAGGCTCGCCCGACAAACCTCAAAGAGGAAGGCCTCGTCCTACATAAGCTAGAAACGTAAGAAGGTAAAACTCGCGCCAAACTGGGAAGGACCATACAAGGTCTCCGAAGTTGTCCGTCCAGGGGCGTACCGACTTGAAGATCTTGGGGGGCAATGAGATACCTAGGACTTGGAACGCGGAGCATTTGATGAAATTCAATGAGGGTGTTTAATGCCCTCCACTAGACTTTTAAGATTTGTAATAGGATTGATCTTTATAACGGTCAGAGCATGTAATAAAGGCTAACATTCAAGGCAACCATATAGATTTGTTTTTAATAATGCTCCATATATTCTTTCAAAAAAAATTTGTAAAACTCTTTGGATGATGACAACGAGTTAGGTGTTCAGCTTCTCTCCTAAGCTACACCCACAACTCGCGAACCCCTCGAATAACAAGTTCAGAGTCCAACTCTTCCATGGAGTTGCCCCCACAACTTGTTAACCCATCGAACAACATGTTCGGAGTCCAAACTCATAGCTCGAAGCTATTCCCGCAACTCACTAATAAGCAAGTTTGGAATTGGGCTCATCATTCGAAGCTGCTCCCACAACTCATTATCTCCATGAACAACAAGTTCGGAGCTCAAACTCGTAGCTCGAAGTCTCTTCCCACAACTTGCAAACAAACGAGTTTAGAGCTCTACTCACCACTTGAAACTTCTCATGCAACTTGTTAACTCTTAACCAAGCTAGTTTGGAGTCCATCTTTTCTAATGAGATGCTCCTGTAAATGTCTAACTCAAAAACACCAAGTCCAGTGCAGAACTTGCCTCTAAAGCTACTCAAGAGACTCCTCAACTCTAGACAAACACAAGGACAACAAATCACAACACAAAGAAAACAAGAGACAACACTTCAACAATTAGAAAGATCTTCATTTCATGTCAAATATCTTATTACAAGCTCAATGATACATTTCAAATATTTTGGTTCATTTTTAAACGAGACTCTTACAACCAAAAACACATCAAACAATTCTACTTTCACTCCCTGCTCCAATCACTTATGGCCGCACAGGCGTGAAATTCTTTGGTTAAAAGTTGTAGCTCGTCTGAAAAGTATCCTCATCCTAGAGGATTCACCAGGACCACCCATACAGTCAGAAGGAGGGTCCAGTCCGACCGATCGAGTTTGGACGTCACAGTGGCCAAGACGCAACCCATCCCTAGTAAATGTCATGCTCAATGGCCTAGCCACTATGCTTAGGGCATCCCCTGGGTTTCTCGATGTTGCTCTGGCTCACGTGAATATCTCTTGGGGTGTCGCCCAACCACTAGGATGAGGAGTGCTCCACGTTTGCAATCCCCCCAGCTTCACCTTTAAACGATAAATTGCCAGATCACTCTCGACGAGAAACTCCCTCAGAAGAACTTCCTCACCATGGCTACCTCTCTCCACAAGCAACGACAAACCTATATGGTGGTCCCCATGCAGAAGAGCGAGCAGTTGGTCCCTCTTGAGCAACGTTGCCTTCGAATTCTGATTCTTGAGTATGGCCTCGTGCAACCCATCACGAAGATGAACGAGTTCAGCATCTCTTACAGTTAATAAAACCTTCAAGCGAGCGAGCTCCAACTCCGCCTCATACGACGCTTTGCACAAGCGGGCAAGACCTAACTCTGTCACTCGTAACTTTTTCCGAAGGCGAACCACCTCGGTGCTTACCCCGGGTATACATGGCAATCTACAATACAAACAAAGGATCACGATGAGCATAAAGACACTTAGCGTCAACATCAAAATTTTGAAGATCTAATAAAACAAACCAAGAATTTACACGAACACAAAACGATTCAGCGAAAATAGAGTCTTTCATTTATATTAAAAAAATTACATGGCGGTGGCCAGTCCGTAGTTCGGCAAAAAATACAAATATTACACAACAAAAAATATTCAATCCGTAGGGAGATAACACCTTTTTACGCAGGGGGGGGGGAGGGGGGGGGGGGGCGCTCGTACCCATCTGGAGGAGCCGAGGTATCCTCCTTCCCACTGGCCTTGGGCTTCCCCTCCGAGTCCCAAGCTCTCCTCGAGCTCCTCCCCCTCTTTTAGGAGGTAGTTATTCCACGCACTCAGAAGTTGGGCATCTGCTCATCGATGTCTTTGATATCCGTCTTGTAGCCCCGTTCCTCAACAACTATAACCATGCCGAGGGCCTCCTGCCGAACGGCCTTCATCTCCTCCTTTGCCGCCTCCCTCTCCTTCACCTCCAGGCTCCAGTGCCTCCCTCTCCCTCAACAGCCTCTCTCACTCAGCGATAAGCGAGGCCACCTCCATGGCTAGAACCTTCTCCTTCTCTACCAAGGTGTTAAAGGCCACCTTGGTGTTGAGGCACTCCTTCTCGACCCTCACCACCCTACTCTGGAAGTGCCTTATCTCGTACTCGTGTTGTCACTTTATCTCATCCACATGCAGAGCGGTTTGCAAAGGAAAAATACCAATGACTTGAAAAAAATCTTAGCAAATAAGACTGAGAAATGGGGAAGGGGTTGGCTACTCACCACACACTTGGCCTGGGACAACTTTAAATAACTAGACTCGAACGTCTCTCATGGGTCAGCTTTGCCCGATCTCAGGATGGAGTGAAGTTGTATGTCGCCTCGATCGCGATCCTTGCCTCGGTCTCGGAGTCAGTGATCGTCACCTTCAAATCCGGTTTATATATCAGTCCCTCAGTGGTCTGCGTGAGTAAGAGCGATAAGAGGGTTGTTGACCAGCTCAGTGACAACGAAGGCTAAGGGGCTCAGAGGGACCCTCGAAGGCTCGGCTGGGATTTCCTTGGTTGCCACCATTGCCTTCTTCGAAGGCATGGGAGAGCTAAGGTAAAACTAGCGAACCCCTTACTGCTCTTCTTCAAGCCATCTGGCTTCTTCCTTTGCGGTTCGAGCCTCTGAGCAAGGGCATCTTCCTCGTTGATAATCTGTGCAAAGAAAAGACAAGTTAGATAAGAAGTTGAACATAAATCAAAAGAATCCTACAAGGAATACCTACTTGGGTCTGCCAAACTCAGCCCCCACTTAACCAAATGCTTATCCTTCAACTCTACACAACCGGCCCTAGAGCAAACAATCGGTCGAACCCATCTTAACTCCTCCTTCGAATACTCCTTCTCCTTAGGGGCATTGACCCTCGGTACCTTAAACTCTCACTGCATGGGGATGCCCCATGGTTCTGAACCCCGAACAACAAAATACTTGGATATCCAATCCTTGATGGAGTCGAGGTGATCCTTGACCCCGTGCTTCTTGGTCCGAAGAGAGAGGTAGTACTGCCCCGATCCCACTTAGAGAGAACACTGCCGAAAGATCTCCATGCTCGTCACCACTCCCCTCTTTTCGCACAGCAAAAGAAAGATAATCGCATGCTTCCAAGAGTTTAGGCCCACCTGTATCGGGCTCACCTTGAACCAGTTCAATACCTCCTTGATGAAAGGGTGGATCGGCAGATGCAAGTCTGATTGGAGAGCGTCGAAAGGGAACATACAGAACCCCAGAGCAAGCAAAGTGGTGGGTCGGATGCCGGGTATGGGGAGGAAGAGCTTGAACTCCCTCGAAATGAAGAAAACATTCCAAATGGTCAAAAGATCGGCCCCTGACAATATATTAGGCATACGATCGGCCTCGACTAGCAGACACCTGGGTAAAGGAGGTCGATCTCCGTACTGAATTAGATCCTAGAGATCTTGAAGGTTCACCTAGGCGAGTATAGGATTTGCGAAATGAGGATGATCCAATGGACGCTCGTCCAAGTACTCAGTGGGCTCTGCCTCCGCCACCAAGTTAGCTTCGGACAAGATTAATTTCTTCTTCTTCTTACGCCTTAGAGATTTAGGAGGCATCGGTTGAACCTAGACATTGTCCTCCTCTCCAGGAGGCGTCACCTCATTCACGTCTTCATCTTTGGAGGATGACAACCCCTAAATCTCATCCCCTTCCCCAGACGACGATGCTTGGGACTCCACCTCCACCACCAGTTTTGGAGTGGCCACCTTGGTCTCACTCTCTTTCCAGCCAGACCTAGAGACCGAATCACTAGATCGGGTCTTAGACATTATTTAGAGAAAAATAAATTACCCGGGAAGAAGACGGTAAAACTAACGACGATAATCAGAAATCTCACCGGAATCAGAAAGCTAGAGAAAGAAAATGGTGAAAGAGAAGTTGTGAGGGAGAAATGAAAAAGGTAAAGATGGGGGGGGGGGGGGTCTCGATAAGCACAAACGATGACATGGCAGTACCTATGCCATCCATGCATCATAAATCCAACAGTACAAACTAAGAGGTGCGGGAAACACCTCGATAACTACTTTGATGACGTGACACACATCGATAACTACATCGGTGATGTAGCACGATTCCCGCCACCAGGGGAGCCATCAGCGTATAATTTTCACTAAGTATGAAGACTCGCCCATCCGATCCCCTAACACTCTACACTACCTATTTTCTAAGGTCGACACTCGACATGTCGTTCGATCTCATCACCAAAAAATGCATATTTTCATAGGCTTGGTACTCGACGTGTCGAGCGAGCCCCTCATCAAAAAACGTCTTTCAAAAGCTCGATGCTCGACGTGTTGTTCGAGCCCTTCAACGTGTCATTCGAGCACCTCACCAAAAAATGCTTATTTTCATAAGCTCAGTGCTCAATGTGTTGTTCGAACCCCACACAAAAAATGCTCATTTTCATAGGTTCGGCCCTCGACGTGTCGTTCGAGCCCCTCACCAAAATATCTATTTTCATCAGTTCGGCCCTCGATGTGTCGTTCGAGCCCCTCACCAAAAATGCATGTTTTCATTGGCTCGGCGCTCGACGTGTCGTTCAAGCCCCTCACCAAAAATGTCTATTTTCATAGGCTTGGCCTTTGACATGTCATTCAAGCCCAAAAAAATAAAACAAAAATGCATGTTTTCATAGGCTCAGTGTTCGACGTATCGTTTGAGCCCCTTATAGCATCCACAGTCGTGAAAGCTAAAAAAAGGCCAAAATGGATAAATAGAAATGGCAATTTGTGGTTTCATTGCAGTCATGAAATGCTAAAAAAATAGCGAAGGAGACGAAAAATTGATCGGTCCGAAAAAAATTATTTTTTTATAATTTTTTGTCCAAATAGTATTTTTTTTTTTTGCGTAAATGTTTCATCGGAGAGGGAAAAAATCAACGAACGAAACATGGCTTTTGCAAAAGTTATTTGGTTTT
The DNA here is from genome assembly GCA_017893485.1 of Hemerocallis citrina. NCBI lineage: Eukaryota > Viridiplantae > Streptophyta > Magnoliopsida > Asparagales > Asphodelaceae > Hemerocallis > Hemerocallis citrina. Next base: position 217,789,203 of record CM030358.1, on the reverse strand, counting down.
TTTTTCTCCTTTAGTTTAGTAACCCATAGAAAATTATGAGTCAATCAATAATCCATAGAAAATTCAATGGTCCCAACCAATAATCCATGGAAAATCATATGCAATCCAACCCATAAAATCCCAAAAAAACAAAAAAATTGCAATCCAAAGCTCTAGATGTTTCGTCCAAGCTTCTTTTTTTGAGGGGTTTTTTTATTATAAAAAATTCTAATTTCATCGGACGAAACATCATGTTTGTCTGATCCCAAAAAAATATTATAAAATATTTAGCCGATGATGTTTCGTCCGATTCAATAAAAATATTATAAAATATTTCGGACGAAACATAATATTCCATCCTCTATAATATGCATATTGCTATATCCCCTCTCAAATATAGCATTCTACTGTAGCGAAAAGCTATAAAATGGCATAATATCACACGACTGCAGCGCTCTCATTGTTAAAAAAAATGCATTTTATCCATATATACCACACGACTGTAGATGCTTTTACAAGGAAAACGCAAAAAAACTGAAGCTCATCGTTTGACTCATTCGGACCCTCTCCTCCCTGCCGCTTGACTCATTCGAACCCTCACCTCTTCGCCAAGCCGAACCCCTTAGGGTCAACCTGGACGACCACCTTAGGGGTCGTGCTCGATCAAGCATCCTAGCACAAATGCGGAATATGAGCCTTCGGATCTCCCCCGAAATTTGCGCTTCCCTTTGATTTTTGATTAAAATTACAAAATAAAAATTTCAAAAAATTAACTAAAATTTGGAAAAAGTTAATTTAGAATTTTCATATAATCTAAAAAAGTTGATGGAATCTCTGCAAAATTACTAGTGCCCAGAGAAATTACAAGTAAGATTCAAGGAGTGCCCGAAGCTCCAGTAGGCTAGCCTGATCACCCGAAAAATGGAAAATTACTTTTCGAAGGCTGCGATACGGAACCTTCAGGAGTGGAGGACTTATGATATAGGTAAAATCAAAGTCACATGATCCCAGCACGCATTTTAAATCATCTCAATGACAGAATAATAATTCCATACCAACTACAGGCCCATTAGAAGAACATGGGCAACACCTAGGCCCATCAAATCAACCAGACTAGCGGATAAGGCTTGCTTACAACCGAAAAACAACATATTTCCTGCTAATTACAGTTGGCAATCAAATCTCCCAAATCAAGAATTAAATAACCAACCAAATTTGGAGGAGATACCCTATGAAGTCTTTCTTATGGAGCTAGATTTTTAGCCTATAAATACTCTTCCCAAATCGGTAACGGGTAATCAATCTTTTGCCACCAAAACTCATCTTTTTTTCTGAATTATTGACTTGAGCGTCAAAGGGTCTTTTGTCGGGACCAACTCCGCTGTTCAGAATTCGTGCAGGTCTACCAGCAATATCTCACCAATCTAATCAAGATACAAGCGCTCTAAACGGTTTAAACTCAGATTAATAAAATTTCAGAAATCATAAATTCAGATCTGATTGATTGTCCAGATTATAAGTTTTCTTTTTAAAAAGAACTTATTATCCAGAAGAAGAAAAAAATAGCTTCAACAGTAAGTCACCACTAACCTCCACTAATCTCTCTCCTTCCACACAGGCCACTAAAATTTTGTGGGTTAAGAATTTGGAAATGTGGTAATTTGGAATGTGAGATAGAAAAATGCAACACCACGCAAAATTGAAAATGACAATTTTGCCTTCGAGTGTTACGCACGTGCATTTTGTACCGTTACTAGTGATATTCGTAACGTATTTCGATGCGTATTTTGATTTCCGACTTTTTATGCATTTCCTGTATATTTTATTCTATTTGAGTCAACTCAAATATTAAATTTCAATCTGTGTTTTTACGTGTTTTCGTTGAACGTATCGATTACGTGTTTCCACTACCACGTGTAATATTTTCTATGTATTTAAATTATTTATTTTAGGTATTCAAATCTATTTTTATAAACAGAAATTCATTTTTTCTTATTTTGATTAAAATAATTTTGTACGTGTAATACACGTGTTTTCTACGTACATAGCAATTACGTGTGGAATATGTATAAATTAATAAATATATATTTTTTTATTATCTTTGACATTTTCTGTTGATAACGTCAAATTTCGTATTTTTGATATTTTACGTGCGACGTGCGTGTTTCTTTCGGTACACGTATTTAAGCGTATTTGTTTTCAAAATATATTTTGGAGTGTGTATATATCTTATTTGTGCATGAAATATTATAAATTTTAATTAAACTAATTTTTACGTACATATACAATTTATGTCTTTTAAAAATAATTAATTTGTGAAGGGTGTGCACTAGTGCACGTGTTTTACCCATGAAAATATAGGTCGGGCTGTTTTTGTAGTGGAGGGGAAAAAAATGAATTTTTGAATTGTGAAGTTGTGTTGGTGCGGCTAGTGTTCATGGGTGTGTAGTTATTGTAACTACCCAATTAAAACTAGACAAATACGCCTGCCCCCCCCCCCCCCCCCCCCCCCAAAAAAAAAAAAAAAAACCACTCACCACTCTTCATCCCTCCTCTTTTCCTCCTTCTCTGTCTTTTGAAGCCATGCAAACCAAGCCAGCAAACCCTTTTGACCTTTTGCTTTCTCCATAGATGTATCTATATATATAGATATATATGTACATACATACATACAATCCATCACTCCTTTCACAACCCAGACCAAGCCACTGTCCTTGCCTTCACCTACCCACCATTTACATACATACCTAGCCCATTCATATATATATATATATATATATATATATATATATATATATATGTGTGTGTGTGTGTTAGATAAAAGTGAAGAGGAGATGCTTTGCTGTTGTTGCCAAAATGGAGGAGTACTTGTTGTTCTTATGTTGTCCGAAAGTGGAGACGGAGTATTGGGGAGTTTTCTTGTGCGCGGAATTGGAGGAGTACTTGTTGTTCTTATGTTGTCCGAAAATGGAGACGGAGTATTGGGGAGTTTTCTTGTGCGCGGAATTCGAGGAGAACAAAAATCGGAGTTTCTAGGAACTCTCATTCTAGGAGTACAATTGTTAGGAATTAAATTTCCTTAGGTGGGTGATTCTAAAATCCTTTCTAAATTAGGAGTAGATTGGCATGCTAGATAATATACAATTTATTTGTTGAATTTGAATTGGTATGATGATATTACATGCTAATTAATGTAGAGTTTAATTGCTAAATTTTAAATGGTGTGGTGGATGTAAAATTGCTTAATTTATTTCTTTAGAATTTGTTATAATGGATGTTAGTATATTTGTATGCTAAAATATTTGCAATTTAATGAATCGTGATTGTATGATGCATGATTTGAATAATAGTTGAAATAATGCAAATAAATGAAGAAAAAAAAAGATTTTGTTGCTAGCGTGATAAAGAAAGGCGGATTTTGTCTTATTAGTTTATTTTATGAGTATAAGAACTTTTATAGAAAAGTTTTGGTGAAAGACAACATTTTATTTGGAAAATTGATTATATGTGTTTTTATGCATTTTTTAAGAAAGATTTTATTATATTGCAAAAATGAGAAACTTATGAATTTGAGAACACGTACGATATTGTTTTTCAAAGGAACACATTCCGAAAAATTATTTATATTTTTGTAGAAGTACAAATCAATTGAAATTTTGAGTTTTTAATAAAACATCCTTTTGTGGAAAGTGTGTTGTCAAATTGTGAAGAAATCATCATTGTCTTTCAATGTCGAAAATATATTCATGATCCACTTTAACTGCAACCTGGTGCAATCGACAGTCGACCGAACTAGAGTCGACAGTCGACTGTCAGGTATTAAATTTCGTATTTTTCCTGCAAGACAGTCGACTGTCTACTTTTCCACAGTCGACTGTTACTGTCTTGGCTATTGATCCTTGAGTTTTGAAGTTTCGCAAAACAGTCGACTGACCCTTTGCCAATAGTCGACTGAACTGACTGTGTTCTAGAGTTTCAAAGTTTCGCAGGACGGTCGACTGGACATTTTTTGTAACACCTCGGATTTTAAAATACCGGAAATTATTCGTTTTATATTTTGCAGGGGTGAGAATTATTTTTAAGCCATATTTTATTATTATTTTTTTTATATTGATATATTGGAGGGCTATGAGTTGAGAGTTTATGTGAATAATTATTGTTCATTTATTTCATTATTTTGAAGGATTATTATGAAGTGGTTTTAATATATTTTGTTGGATGGGTATAGGTGATATATTGAAGTTATGAGTCGGGTTTTGTGTAAAGAAATATTGTTTACCTTATTTCATAATTTTAGAGAATTGTTACGTGATATTTAATGTATTTTGCAATATTAGTGTTATTAAAAGTATAAAGTTGGGGCTTATTTGAAATGTTTAGAGATCTGGGGGCCTATATGCAAATACCCCTTTATAAAAATATATTTTTATTATATAAAAATATATTTTTATTTTAAAAAAATTTATCAAAACCCCCTCCCCTTCTCTACTCCTTCCTTCTCCCTTCTTTCTTTCTTTTTATTTTCATTCCGATCGAAACCAGAGAAGGGCCGAACCCATCGGCCTCTCTCTCTCTCTCTCCGCCCAATCCACCAGTATACTCCGTAGTTTTTCAATTAAATTTGGGGATAGACTAATTGGAGGGTTCTCTACATCGTGAAAGTGTCGGATTTTCGAAAGAATTTCGAAAATGTATACCCTATTTTATTTATTCGTATAAAATTAAGTGTGGTTAGTTTTATTGAGTAGGATTATTTTGGTAGAGAGATTTAGAGAGGTTGGAAATGAAAGATTTGAGGAATTAGTGGATTGATAGAGAAATTGCGAGTTGTTAATAAATTAGGATTTTGGGTTTGTAAAAGAGAATTATATATATGTGAGAATTTTCTCCTTTATAGTAGTAGAATTTTAGTAGAACCATTAGAATAATTTGGGGGTGATTTTAGTAATTTCATGGGGATAAAATTCCGTAGTAATTCGAATGTTACGTGCAATGCACGTGTGCATCCCAGGCGTTCAATAAACGTTTGTGTGATGGTTGGAATAGGGTTATTAGCTTTTGTGATTGATTTGGAGGGTTTGAGCCTTAATTGTGTTGAAATTTAATAATAGGTTATGTTAGCAACTTTGGATACAGGATTGCGAGATAGCGCTTTGAGTCTTCACGGGCTATTATGTGAGTATGAATGTATTTATGCATTTGTTATTTTAAGCAAATTTTAGTATGATCTGAATGATTGATATGAATCCCGGAATAGGGTGTATGTGGAAAAGGAAATTAGTGTTCGGTGTTGGTATGCGATATGACGATTAAATACTCGTTTCGTGTTTTGATATAAATTTATAGACGATGGATTAGTTATATATATATGGGGATGAGTTATATGTATATAAGGATGTCGGTATATGGTGGATTGATGTGGTTTTAAATAATCAGGGTGATGGTAATGTATTGTGTATATATATCTATGTGTATATGGTGTTGTGATGTGTTAATCTACTGGGCTTATGCAAACGTGTGGGAATGAGATAATAAATAGTTTGACATATTCATGATGTGTGAGGTAATGATCGAATAAATAATACAGTACCATTGTGATGTGCAATATTATGATGTGATGATTTTATATATTAATTGCAGTGATATTTTCTTTTGTGTGATGCATTGAAAGGGTAAGTGAGATGGTGACCATTGTTTATGAGAATAAGTTTAAATAAAAGATGAGATGTTATGATGATAAAGGGTAATGTTAATATGAAAAGTAAATGTTAATAACAATAATTTCGGTTGACTTGAATAGATACCTCCGCATAGACGGAGAGAGATATGATACCCCAGGGTAGACCTGGGAGAGTAGATACCTCCGGTGGGACCGAAGAGAGATATGATACCTCAGGGTAGACCTGAGAGAGAGATGATACCCCAGGGTAGACCTAGGAGAGTAGATACCTCCGGTGGGACCGGAGAGAGATAAGATACCCCAGGGTAGACCTGGGAGAGTAGATACCTCCGGTGGGACCGGAGAGATATATGATACCACAGGGTAGACCTGAGAGAGATATGATACCCCAGGGTAGACCTGGGAGAGTAGATACCTCCGGTGGGACCGGAGAGAGATATGATACCTCAGGGTAGACCTGAGAGAGAGATGATACCCCAGGGTAGACCTGGGAGAGTAGATACCTCCGGTGGGACCGGAGAGAGATATGATACCTCATGGTAGACCTGAGAGAGATATGATACCCCAGGGTAGACCTGGGAGAGTAGATACCTCCGGTGGGACCGGAGAGAGATATGATACCTCAGGGTAGACCTGAGAGAGAGATGATACCCCAGGGTAGACCTGGGAGAGTAGATACCTCCGGTGGGACCGGAGAGATATATGATACCTCAGGGTAGACCTGAGAGAGAGATGATACCCCAGGGTAGACCTGGGAGAGTAGATACCTCCGGTGGGACCGGAGAGAGATATGATACCTCAGGGCAGACTTGAGAGAGAATTGATACTCTAGGATAGACCTAGGGTAAAATGAATATGATATGAAATGTGAATGAGAAAGAGAAGTGTTTGGTATAAGCTGAAATGAAATAGTGAAGTAAGTGTATTATGAGTTGAGAATAAAGAATAAATAAGTGTTAATAATAAATGGGATAGTAAAGAAAGTAGATAGTGAAACGTGAATTGTGGATGAGAAAGAGAGTAGTTGTGAATAAAGTAAATGTGAAAGAAAATGAGTTATGAGTTAGTGTATGAAAAGAAGTGATAAATGCAGTACGTGGTTAATTTAAGATGAAAATAATAATAATAAAAGAGATGTGTTATCATGAATAATACGAAGTAATTGTATTATGTGCATGATTATTAAAGTAAAATGTAGTTGATATGAGTTGTACCTTGAAATTGTGTCAAGGAACTACCTGCCCGCTATTTCTGTGGAAATGGTGGGAACTACCTGCCTTGGCATAATTCGCAGGGTGAGTTGGTATGATAGTGGTAATGATTAGTGGAAATGAAGAGTTAAATAAAGTGAAGATGATGAGTGATTGAAGTGAATTAATAACCAAGCTATCGGCTTGAGATGTGATGTGATATTACACAAACTGTGTGTTTGAGTGGGGCTTTGGGATGTGATATGTTGTGGCCCCAGATTGTGTTTGGGGATTAAGTGAAAATGGTAATAAGATATATTACTTATAAGAATGAGAATTTCTAAAGTGGTATAATGAGATGGAAATGAACCATAAAGCATGTTTTTGGATGTAATAAGTATAAGCATTCGATTAATAATGTGTTAATGATGTGATGAGATGTAAGAGCATTACAATAAGCAATTAGATGTTATATTTGTGTTATAAGGCTTGAATGAATGTGGTATTGAGAGAATATAAGCAATTGTAAGAAATGATAGTGGATAGGGCATAATAAAATAAATACCCGTATTATGGGATTGGTTATGAAACTGGTTAATAAGAGAGTACGTGTATTATGAGTTGTATTCATACAAATGGTTATTAATGAAAGGAGTAATAACATACAAATGGTTATAATGCTATTATGACGATACATGGGGAAGAATGAATATTTGGGTTAGAGAGTTTAAATTGAAAAGTAGTGGATTGTATGTGTATTCGTACTATGCGGATGAAAATAAGAATTTATATATATACGAGGTTGATGTGAAGTACATTATGAAATGTGGGAAGTGGTGGATAACTAAATAGTTGAATGCAGGATTGGCAAGGTATTTGAGATATCGTCGTATTGATGATGTTGTTGTGTTCAGGATTCAGGTTGCATTATCTTAATTTGGTATTCGTAAGTTTAAATTTTTTTCTTTATACTGTTTTAAATTGTTATTAGATTAATAACTATACTCACACCAGAAATGGCTAACCCCTTAGTATTTGGGGGGTTAGGGAGTCCCTAGACTACCCTAAATCCCCTACTGTTACAAGTCCTTAGCAGTGCAGAGGTGAGGCGTAGATTCGTAGAGTGGGGTTTTTACTTTAAAATTTGTTGTATTAATTGGCTTTATGAATAGTTGAATTTATGATCTAAATTGTATTATGGGTGTATAAGCATGTATATGACGATGATGAGTATAGTGTGAGGCGGTATGGTATGTTTGTGACCCGTACCCATCTCGTTGTGGAGTACCGGGCTCTGTGGTAGGTTTTACAAAGATTTTTCTAAAATTCTACCTCGTTTTTCAAAGAAATTTATAGTTTTTAATTGATATTTGATAATCCGTTATGAGTTTGGCCCCCAGAGCATTATATTATATTGCCTGTGTGTATCTGCTCATTTTGGCCTGGGGAGCCCATGAAAATATTATGTGGATTGTGAGCTACGGAATTTTGAGCAGAATTCCGTAAGCTATCTGTGTTTCGGGGCAAAATTTACAGGGGAGACTCTGCCAAAATTTTCCCTGAAATATAACTTTCTTAGTTTATGTTTAAAGTGATATAGAAATTGAAAGAATTGAATTTCGAGGTTTAGTTTTAAAAAAAAAAATATTTTGGGGCATTACATTTTTCCATAGTCGACTGAACTGGCTTTTTGGTTCTTAAGTTTTGAAGTCTCACAGGACAATCGACTGGCCACTTTTAATGGTCGACTGGCACTGTCTTGGCTAGGTGGATTTTCTTGAGTTCGATTTGATTTTGACATGTGAAAGTTAAGTAAGATTAAATATGAGATTTTATAATTTTCTATACTTGATTGAGATTATTTGAAATGTATACAACGTTATAAGTGATTAAATTGGTTAAGAGCTTGAATTGACTTATGTTGTGTTATGAGATTATAAAAGAAATGTTTTTGAGAAGGAGTTTATGAATAAAGGAAATTTAAAGATTATTTGGAGATTGAATATGACTTATTGTTGATCTATAGAAAGAGATAGTTGTTGGAATCTAGAGGCTAGGCGAGACCCTAGTGACCGACAGTTTTATTTATGATTTGAGAGCTAACCAGTGTGGATTGAGCATCTCTTGAGAAGTAGCCAGGTAGGCTGACTGTCTCTGTTGTTTTGATTTAAGTCCGGTAGGGTAAGCTAGCTCTAGGTTGTGATGATTTTCTTTTAAAACAAACAAAATTGTAAGAATTGGATACATAATGAAGATGTGACGAAAGTAAGAGAAAAACACGAGTATGAGGGCCATCGGATTGGCGGTGTGAGAGTGATTCACAGATTGCCTGCTTGATGCGTCATGTCATGGCGTGAGCACTACTTCGGAATTATCGTCCCGGCAGCGACGCTTGTGGGGTGTTTGGTGACTACGGATGGTGCCATCGTTCCATGACGGAGACTGAATTGTCCATAGATTGCATGCATGATGCGTCATGTCAGTGCGTGAGATTCCCCTCCAGACTGTCTGGAATGAGCTCGTAACTCATAGAACAACTAGAATACTTATCGTAGTTACCGCAGTAGTTTCAGTCATGGCGAGGGATTGAACCCTATAAGATGAAGAACGATTAAGGGCTTGCCCTCGGACCTATGTAGTATGGGATGCATAGAATCCGAACAAGTGCGCATTAGTGTCATGTAATATAATAACTGCATTAAGGACTAAATGCACATCACAACACGACATCAATAGGATAATCCCTTTGTAGCTTTATTTGTGATCAAGTTTGTGGTTTGCTAAAGTATTTAAGAATCGTTATACTATAGAGAGGATGGCCGTGTATAATATTTCGTCGGTTGTAAGCAACTGACGTGCCCACAGTTTTATATGCAGGACTTAGAGTTTACAAGAAGATATAAAGATGATTTGATGCTGTTGATTTCTTAAATGTTAAAGTTGTAACAATTGTACATTTATTATTGTTGTATTTTATTTATTTCGCTGCGTGTTGATGTAAAAGACTCTGATATAATTATTGTTGAAATAAAGTTTTAAATTTCTTGTAAAATTGTACGAAATAAAATGTAAAGATCCTGTGGAACTCAAATTCAGTCTGTTTTAAAATTCGGGGTGTTACAAAAGAAACCCAATAAGATAGTGCTCTACTAATCTCTGTCCTTCCACACAGGCCACAAAAATTTTGTGGGTTAAGAATTTGGAAATGTGGTGATTTGGAATGTGAGATAGAAAGAAACCCAATAAGATAGTGCCACGAAGCAGTAAAAGAAGCACCAGAGCCGGCCAGCACCTGCTTCGAATATGTTCACGTGCTCTCTGCTTGGTTGGCTACACACAACGAGGCCATAACTAAATCAATACCGACATAGGTACAATATACTACTATGCAATATTACGTATACAAGTCCCCAATGAATCTTACAGGACATCTGTCCCCTCACTTTTAAGACCTCTATACCTTGCCTCCCTCCCTCTCTCCTCTTCGTTCCTCCATTAGATTTAGCAACAAAACTCGATTACAAAGTAGACAAGAGAAACATGGATGATTCGATAGATGGCAGTGAGAGCTTGCTCTCCATGTCAAATCTCAACCCTCAATCACAAGAACAAGAAGAAGAAGAAGAAAAAGTACAGCAAGTTTTCAACAGTGAAGAAGAGCCCGCAAATAAGGAGTACTCAGATGGTGGTGGTGGTGGTGGTGGTGGTGGTGGTCTCATCAACCAACTCATCTCTCACTTGCCTGCTGCTTTCAGCCATGACTCGATGCAAGAAGAATCAGAGAATAATGATCATGATGATGGTGATAAGAAGTTAGCAGGTAAAGAAGAAGGAGAAGATGAGGAGAGGAAGGCAGTGAATGGTGGGCTAATCAATCAGCTCATCTCTCACTTGCCTGCAGCTTTCAGCCAAGGCTCAAAGGAAGCAGAATCAGAGGACATTAATGATGGGGATAATAAGAAGTTGGCTGATAAGGAGGAGGAGGAGAAAACAGAGTGTCATGGTGGGCTTATCAATCAGCTCATCTCTCACTTGCCTGCTTTCAGCCAAGACTCAAAGGAAAGAGAATCAGAAGAAACTAATGACTGTAAGAAGCAGGTTGATAAGGAGGAGAAAACAGAGAGTAACGGCAGGCTTACCGATCAGCTAATCTCGCACTTTCCTGCGTTCAGCCAAGACTCGAAGAAAAGAGAATCAGAGGATGTCAATGATGGTGATAGTAAGAAGTTAGATGATAAGGACGAGGAGAAAACAGAGAATAATAATGGTGGGCTTATCCATCAGATTATGTCTAACTGGCCGAGTTTTGGGGACACTAATGATGATGATAGTAACAGGGAAGAGGAAGACGAAGACGACGGAGGAGGAAAGGATGCAGAGTTGAAGGTGGTGGGGGTGGGGGTGGGGGGATTATTGACCAACTTATCAGTAACATGCCAGGTATTTGTTTCTCATTTTATATTTTTCTTTAATGCATTAGTTATATATTTATATAAGTTTTCAAACTATTTGATAGCTGACATTGTTTTTGTTTGCTTGGTAGAGGATCGAACCCCAGACTCTGAAGAGGCTTCCCTTCTGATACACATTGTCCAGGATTAGAAGCTTAATGGTGTCATTGATGTTTTACTCACTTTTTATCTGTAACCGAAGGCTAGATAATTTTTGAAAAAAGTTGTTATAACTAATTCTGTAAGTCTATTATTATCTGATGTTGGTGTATGATTGATCATGTGTATGTTCATTTTGGTTGAATTATGAATACATTATCAGAATTACTTTGCAATGTTTGAAGTATACACCACATTTTAAAATGTCTAGCTTTTTTAGCAGAGGATTAAACTCGAACCAACTCTAGTATCCAGTGGAAGTTCATATTAGGCAAAATCCAGTATAAGTTTGTTTTTTTTTTAACAGAAGTTCAAGTATGGTAATATGGGCTTTGTGGCTAAAAGAGGAAAGAGAATGTATAAATAATAACAGTTATTTAAAAGGATTTCAAAATACACTCTTGATTAATGGATAAGAGGGGTTTTATTTCATTAAATTGTTTTTTACTTTTTTTTTTTTACCCACATGAACCTTTTTTGCATCATAGAAAAAGGAGTTGATGTTAATCTATTTAGGACAAAAACATGCTTCGAAATTACTCTTATAAGAAGGCATACAAATCAGGAGGGAAATCTACACTTAAATGAACTGATCTTATAATTGGAGAAGAAAAACTGACCAGGAAAATGCAGCAGCTCCAACTACACCAACCACGCTCAATACAATCATCAACACCTAAATGAATCATTTTGAGGAAAAAAGGGTAATGGAAACTGTTGACACATAATTGATGAAGGAAAAATGAACTCAGACTACAACGTACAAATTCTGAAGAAATGCTTTCTGAATCATATCTTACACTTTTATATAGACCTTGATTTCTAAAATTATGTTAACAAACATTGCAATATTTATTTACAAAAAGAGGCTATATTTCAACTTGCAAGCAACTTAGCAATATGAAAACTCTCACATAACTTTGTCTTTTGCCGGACTAATGCTGCAGATGGATTCAAAGTTGTGCTTCAAATGAGGATTAACAATTTGTTCCTGCACAAAGTTAAAACGAAAGAAAGTAGGATTAGAAAATGTATATCATTGTAGGAAAAGAACTTTCTTTGAGAATGTTGACCAAAATTTCAGAGATTTCAGTACCTTGAAAACTTCAAATGGGCAGAAATCTGTATTGCCACATCCCTGTAAAATGAAACATCTCAACCAAACACTGAATAATGGTGCCCGTGCGTGTGTCCGTGTGAGGTGTGGTGCTGGTGGTTTTGTGGTCAAAATTAACCTTGTACATTTAAATTACAGATTAAATGACAGCTTTTTCTTCAGGGATAATCTCGGATGGATTTAAGGCTTCAGGCATTAATTATATATAAACGATAAAGATCTGTACAGCATATAGAGACATTTTAAAGATAGAGTGGTATTCACAAACGAAAAGGCAAATAATTGTTTACAAATTATTAAAGGAAGAATTTGTTAGTCACAAAATTATACGCAAAAAACGATTCACAAATGATTAACCTTACCGGCATAGGAACAGAAATCTCATTGTGCAAAACGCGTACAAAATATTTGTTTCTGTAACTGTCAAAGCCACGACAGGCATACAAAACTAACATTGTATTTCCAGCAAAAGGAGCCATGTTGCTGCCTCTCCAATTTCTTCTCTCAGGAGGTTTTGGAGGTAAATTCAGTGGTTCTTCCCTCCGTATTTGTTCAAACTCTAAATCCAACAAGTAACATATTTGAGTATATAAAATCACAAGTTTCTACAGAAAATTAAATATTTATTAGAAATATATTTGGAAGGAGCCTGTGTAGATCACCAGATTGTTCAAGAAAGAAACCAAGAAGACAGGTGAAGGGTGCAACTGTTTCAGCATGGGCGAAGCGAAGCCTTGCCTTTTCAAATGTTCCCCGTGTGCAGTTTCCTGAAAGTGTGGGAAATCTTTTTTCAGTGACAGTGTAAACTTATCATCTTTCAGATCTAGATTCAAAGAAGTCTAAGCTAGTAATTATAATTACCTCTCTCACTTAAAGAACTATAAATATAAGATTGACGAGGCGTCATATCCATAGAGAAATGCAACCATAATAAGGGGGAATGAAGGAAAATACTGTCACACGCTTGATAACAGTCATTTGCACTTACAGCATTTTAAAAGAATAGCAATAAATTTTCTGGAAAGTTTCTTCTAAAAATCTTGGAATTCGGATTTGTATTGTTGAAAGGACATACACGGTAAATGGATTTTTTTACTTCAAAGACTTTCTCACATTTCCTATAGTACCAAATTCTTACTACTTCCTTTCGAGCATCGAGCTTTTTGTATTTTTCATTTTTTTATGAAGGAAGCTATTGTGGAAAATCAAATTGGTCAAACTATGAATACAGTTGGGAACATTCCTTCGGCACGTGTTAACTTCTACCAAGGCACTTCTCAAAGACATGCTGAACACATAATCAACCATTTTCAAGGACTTCACGTTTCTTGTACTAGGAAAGTTTTACTACTTCCATATCAACTATCGAGCATAGAGCTTATCATATTTTTGATGTCATATGGACATTGAAATATCAGTACCTATCTACGGTGTATATACTTATTGATTATGCAAAATATTCCGGATGTTATATATAACTATATATGCATAGTTATGATATCTATATAATAAAACACAAAGAAAGCTATCAAGCGGCTCTCCTTCAATCCCCCCAAAATCAAAGGCCCAGATCTAACCTCACAAAACATATTTTTCCCCCAAAAGTTTCCCCCAAAAACTCGAATTCAAATTCACACCCCCCCCCCCCCCAAAAAAAACTCATTTATTTATTTAATTATCTCTCTCTCTCTCTCTCTCTCTCTCTCTATATATATATATATATTTATGGAAACATGGACTTTTATTTACAACTAATTAATGTCATACTATTCAAACTTCAACTACATAATTGTTGATTTACTGTTTACAAGACTTTTCATATGTTGTATCGTTCTGAAGACGTGCCGTAGACACTTGGCCACGGGAAAATCTAGTATATATATGTATGAGAGATCTTATATATGAGAGATCTTCCATTGCAAATGCATTGTAGCGTGCAAACCACTAAAGATCTCCACACACACACACACACATATATATATGGCTATGATCATGTGAGAACTCTTTCGGTGAGAACCAAGTGTGAACTTTCCTTTGGGATATAAATTGAAAAATCCAAACCGTTCATTTTGATCTACACATCTAAATTAGTCTACAATAAAAAATCAAGTCATTTGATATTTGTTTGTCTATACATTAAAGTGTTACAAATTTATAGCTTTATAATGACATGATGGATGGACACATGAATTTCAAATGACCGGATTTTACATATTTAGACTAATTTAGTCATTCTAAACAATATGAACGTTCGGATCATTCACACGAAGCTTATCGTGAGAACTAGTTCTCACATGATCACTTCCCTATATATACGATTTGCAATCAGTGTTCTAAATGGCGTCCCCCTCGGACGCCTAGGCGGCGCCTAGGCGCTCAAAAAGAGGAGAACGAACCGCATATGCAATAGGCGGTACTCTAGGCGTTGAGATGGCAGTTAGGCGTACAAGGCACCGCCGAGGCGGCGCCTAGGTGGTCGAGGCGGCCGAGGCGGCGCCTAGGCGGCCAAAATCGATCAGGCGGCTGACAGATTTTTTTGTAATTTTTTTTTAATTCTTAAAATTGTCTCTTCATCTTCAACAGAAAAAACCTTCTTCATCTTCAACAGTAAAAAGCCTCTTCATCTTTACATTAAGGTGTTACTAGTTCACGTTATATTTGAAATTTTATATGACTGATTATTGTTTATGTCATTATGAATCTAAAGTTTACACCATAATCGTTGTTGAACTTCTAAAATCATTCTGGCCTAGCATCACTTGTGAATTGTGATGCATTTGAAAGATTTAGACTACAAGCAAAAATAGAGAAATGTAACTTTTAAAAGGTTAATATATGAATATTTAAAAAATAAAAACAAAACGCCTAGGCGCCGCCTAGGCGTCCTAGGCGGTAGGCGGTCCTTGGCCGAACCGCCACCGCCTGACGCCGTTTACAACCTTGTTTGCAATTACTAAATAGTTACAAAGAGGAGAATTGCAATTACTCTACTGCAGCGGGTAAATGGTACTGAGGCTGAGGCCACTTGTGAGTTATTGCTATATTTACTGGTGGTTCCTTCTTTTGAGAAAACCATGGGAACATCCTCTTGATGGGAGGAGGAATGATATAGTTCTGTTGAACTAGATCATACATGTTACAGTTCTACCCAATTCTCTATTTTCTGTTCTATATCAGTCCTTTTATTACGTATTGATTCTGTATGTTTTCATTAGGTACTGCATGTTCTCATTTAGGCCCTTGTCATGGTTAGTTGTTTGTAGTAAGGTGCGTTGTGCACGTGTCAATCGTCTTGTAGCGATTGGTTGTTTGTGAAGGTTGTTAGTGAGTGGTGGGCCCGGGCTAACTGAATTGATTCCCTTTGCAAGTGGCATCAATTCAGAACTCTAAGCTATAAATACACCCACTCTTGTATCTAAGTTGTGAAATAGAAATCAAGATTTGTTTCTTTTTCCATCTGTCTTCCTCCTTGGTTTTCTGTGAAACCCTAGCTTTTGCAGAGATTCGATGCCGAGGAAGCTAGGCGCAGTATCTAACTCTAGCCATGGCGCATGGGTTGGATCAATGGTATGAGCCTGTTCCGACTCCTGAGGATATTCGTTCAAGAAACTCAGTATGACTTTGAGAGTCCACATGGATTCGATTCTGGACTTCAATTTGGAACTGGGTATAAGTGATCCAATAGTGCAAGAGGCCGCCAGACTCTCACAAGTTGTCCAACCTTGGAAAAAAATCTAAGAAATGGAGTTAGCCCTGGGTGGAATCTTTGATCGATCTGGGAACTTAGAACATCTGCTTCAAGAATCGCGCTCCAGGAGTAGCTTTAAGCGATTGAACGAAGTGTGGGAAGCATCAAAGTGTGATGACGATTCGGAAGAAGAAGATCACTATCGACACCCGCCACGTGTTCGACGGAGAAACCCTGGCTTGCAACAACCTCGAAGGGATGAGGAACGAAGTGGAGAATGCTACGGGGATCGACAGAATGGTCGTGATGTCAAATCTCGGGGTCCAGAACAATCTTTTGGTATTCTCCTTCCCTAATCATCCTAAAATTGATCTTCCTAGCTATGATGATTTGATGATGTACTAATTGGATCTATCACATTGAGCAACATTTTTACACGAGGTAGATGAAATGGATAAATAGCCATTTAGAGCATCTATAGTCGTTGAGAGCCAAAATTTGGGTATTTTGTAATACCCCTAGTATGTAATATTTGTTTTTCTTACAATAAAAATATATATATGCATTGTTATATATATATGTGTGTGTGTGCGCGCGCGCGCGCGCGCATTGTTAGCATTGTTAATGTTAGCATACACTATGGTAAGTTTCTTTTACCTGATATGTTTTGTTTATTTTTAAAAGCCCAACTTTTCCTTTCTTAAAGCCCAACCCAACAATGTTGCGCGCGCGCGCATTGTTAGCATTGTTAATGTTAGCATACACTATGGTAAGTTTCTTTTACCTGATATGTTTTGTTTATTTTTAAAAGCCCAACTTTTCCTTTCTTAAAGCCCAACCCAACAATGTTTCCATAGGTAAATGTAAATAAATAAATCTTAGGAGGGTAAAAGTAAAAAAGAATGACACCGAAGCTACCTAGAAGTTTCCACACCTACATCTCTCTTTTTCCTTCTCTTTTCTTCTGGCCGGAAATAACAGCAGACAGCAGCACCCATTCTGCTCTCATTTACTCCTTTTGTATACATATGTGTGTTCCTTACTATTGTTTCCAAAACCCTACTTCTCTTATACTAAAACCCTAACCTAATTTTCTTCCATTCTCTTCTATCTACCACACTTTAAAACACCTATATATAGAGAGAGAGAGAGAGTTTTACAACTGTGGAAAAACATAAGCTAAGGAAGCTTTTGAAGCAAGGAAGAAGAAGCATATCTTTGAAGAAGTGGGTATTTTCCTTTTTCTCTTGATTACTTTTGTGACTTTTTTTTAATGTAGAAATTATGTTTGATAATATTGTGGTTTGAAAGTAGTAAAATTATGTTAAGAGATATGCTTATTAAAATTAGTTATTCTTGTTAATATGTTGTTAGTTACAAGTATTAGAAAATTTAGTTTATATAAAATAAACATAGCTCATGCAGTAGTAGTAATGGTATCAGTAGTAGTAGTAGTAATATTAGTAGTATTAATAGTATCAGTAGTAGTAGTAATATTAGTAGTATTAATAGTATCAGTAGTTGTAGTACCCCGTAATTTTAAATACTATTTTGAGATTAGAAAATGAATTAAAATGATTTTTGGTGATTTAATAAATGTTCATTTAGAAATTTATCTTTTACACGTGCAAAACACGTGCGAATGTTGTTTTTGAAAGCTTAAAGCCAAAAATTATTTTGGGGAAACTCATTATTTATTATTTGAGATTATTCGTGATTTTTCTAGATTTTTCTGATAATTATTGGACTTATTTGCAAATATTTCAAAAAGAATGACTTTTGTGCAAAATTACCAATGGGGTGAAAACTCTAGATTTTCGGATTTTTAGGCTGTATAATGCCTAGTCAATTCAGGTATAACAAGTTTACCTTTTGTTTCAACATATTCGATTTATTTTACAAGTTTTGATAAAAGAGGATCTTTTCGCAAAATTTGTTATTTTAAGGGGTGAAAGTGCAAAACTATTTTTCTGGATTTTCCTACAGAGCCGGCTGATGCTGGAGGAGATCTTTTTGATTTTTGAACTTGATTAAATAGGTTTTTAACTAATTTCCAATAAAAGATCTAATTATGTGAAGGGATATTTTAAAAGAAATATTTTGCAAATGTTTTCTAAAATCCTAGAATCTTAAATCCCGGACTATATAGGGTTTCGTGCAGCCGTCTTTTGCTGTACAACACAGGAGATTTCTTATTTCTTATTAATTTGGATTTCAAAGGAGGAGATCTTGGATTTCTTGCGAAGGAGGAGCTTTTCTTATTTTTCTATTCATCTTCGTTTGATCTCTTCAACAAGGTGAGTGATATGATTGTTTTGTTTGTTCTTTGAATATTGTATGTGGTGTTTCATCTTCTAGAAAGCATGCTAGGGTTTGGGTGTGAATATGTATGTTGGGTTGATGATAAAAATTGAATCTTGTGAAACCCTAGTTATTTATGAATTGAATTGTATGTGGGTAATTCGAGATTGATGAATGACCTATTAGTAATCATGGGTAGGCTATTCCTTTTGGATTAATGCTGAATTGATTGAATATGGTAAATTTCATGCATAAATTAAATAAAGATGAGATTTTTTTATCACTTTTGAGTAGTGGTTGAATGAAACTTGATATGGTAATGTTATAATTGATTATGTTTATGAGTTATAATGGTGATTTAGTTTGAGAAATTTGGAGAAAGGATTTATGAATCAAGAGATCATGTCTTGAGAATTGAAATTTGGAATCGAGTTGAGTTTGATGAAATATATCCAAATTGGGGATTTTGATATTTTGGTGAAAGGTTTGTTGGAGTTTGGATTTCTTAAACCCTGAGATTTAATTCTGAATATATTTTATTTTAATTGATGGATTATGAAGTTCTTTGGTGCATAAATATGCACAATGTTTTTCATGAATACCTTATGTTGTGAGTTTTGAAGGAAATTGAGTTTTTATGTGTTTTCGAGGAATTTGACTATATCTCGACTTATTTTGGTATTGATATGATTTGGACCTGAATATGAAGCTATTTCAATGAATAATTGATTCTTAAGAAACTCTATTTTGATTATATGCACAATTCATGTTTTAATTAAAAGACATCAACAAATCGCTATTTTTATAAATTCAAGTAGTTTTGATTTAGGTTTTATGGACTATTATATATCCTATAAGTTGTATTTGATCATATAAGAAATATGCTTTTTGTAAAAATCGTTTTCATAAAGTAAAACTCCGTATCGGTTGAAATGTGCACAACCAAAAATCTGCAGTCTGCAGGTCGACAGTCGACCGGTGTAATTTTACAGTCGACCGTCGCGACCTGGCTGCTGTGTTCTCTAGTTTTCTTGAAATTTCGTTCTGGACAATCGACTAATGACTTTTTAGTTTTTACAGTCGACTGATATTACTTAGAATTATTTTAATTGAAGTTTTGGATTTTTCGCTCTGGATAGTCGACCGATGACTTTTTACAGTCAACTCCTAATACTTAGAATTATTTTCTCAAAGTTATTGATGTTTTCTCTCTGGACAATCGACCGACGCTTGTCTATAGTCGACTGATACTGATGTATATTGATATATTTGAATGTTCTTTTAAATGATTTATTCTCTAAATGTTTTTAATCTATAACTTACTATTCTATACCTTATCTTCTACTGAACATATATTTTTCAAGTTGTTTTAACTGAGCAATTTATGTTGGAAGATTGATTTGGATATTTGGGTGTCTCTAGAGGGTGTGTGACCCTAGTATACCGGCAGATGAGATATTTGTGTCGTGGGCCTGTTGAGGCATTTTAGTTGATCAGTTGTTGAGTTAAGTCCAGTGGGGTACACCAACTCTAGAGATTTGTAAAGTAATTAAATAACCTAAATGATAAGGACAGGCACTAATGGTGATATGATGAATGAGAACATGGGTTATGGACCTCAGCATGGCTCGCGGTGTGAGATAATCCCCGGAATTATCCAGGTGTGAGTAAATAGTCTCCGGAATGACCTGTGGTGTGGGATTGATCTCCAAAATTATCGGGATCGAGATGACACTCAGGATGAGGTGTCATAGCTTGCGGTGGGTACTCTCGAAGATTCCCAGGTGTGAGTGAAATAGTCTTCGGAATTATCTGTGGATAGAGATTAACCTCCGGAATTATCGGGCACGGGTTAATACTCACAGTGTATCTATATCTCGTAATAATCATAGAAGTAAGATTAGTTGCATAGCGGGGGATTAAACCCTATAAAGTGGAGAACATTAAGGGCTTGCACCGGACCTATAACCTATGGAATGCATAGACTCCGACAAGTACACATTAGAGAGTCAGCATATAGCATTGATATTTTCTTGACTTGGTATTATGCATGTGTTTTCGGTTTTCTACACTTGATACTTAGTCTAGCTTCACTTGATGTTTTTGTGTTTCGTGGTTATTCCCTAATTCACTTACTCTTGTTTATTTCCTGTTGTTGATAAATCTATGCTCTATTTATGTTGTTTGTTTTTATGTCACTCACACCGTTATGGCTGACTCTTTAGTTTTGGGGGTTAGAGTTATCTCTAGCCTCATATTTTACAGGTGATTACCTATAGCTTGGGATTTGGATGCTTGAGTTAAAGTGATGTAATGGATTGTGTGATTTTGTAAAAGAAAGTGTTGTAAAAAAAGAAAGTTTGTAATTCAAGGTGTATGTATTCTGCTGTGTTATGTAAATATTATTATAATAAAAGTTTGAGAAAAAATTTATTGGTATTTTGGGCTGTGTTTAATATTACATTTGAAGTTAATGCTGGGAATTGTGCTACGTATTTCTGAGATATCATATTGAAATTCGAGCCGCTACAGTAGTAGTAGTAATATTAGTAGTATTAATAGCATCAGTAGTAGTAGTAATATTAGTAGTATTAATAGTATCAGTAGTAGTAGTAATAGTATCAGTAAGTAGTAGTAATATTAGTAGTAGTAATAGTATCAGTAGTAGTAATAATAGTAGCAGCAGTAATAGCAGCAGCAGGAGGAGTAATAGTAGCAGTAGCAATAGTAATAGTAGCAGCAGTAGGAGTAATAGTAGTAGTAGCAATAGTAATAGTAGCAGCAGTAATAGTAGCAGTAGCAGTGATAGTAGCAGGCATCAGTAGTAGTGAATAATAGGCATCAGAAAGCATCAGTATAGTTGCAATAGTAAGCAGTAATTATAGTAGTAGTAGTAGGCAGTGGTAGTACTAGTAGTAAGCAGTACTAGTAGTAGCAGTAAAGCAGTAATTCAAAGTAGTAGTAGTAATTCAAAATAAAATTTGTAGTCACTTAAAGTAATAATAGTAAAGTAGATAGCAGTGAAAGCCATAAGTTACATGCTTAGCTAACTAAAATTTAAGTTACTATAATAACGGTAGTAAGGTAGAAAAGTCACTTGAGGATGTAGACTGAGCTAATAAAAAGTTCATGATAAGTAGAGTAGATTGTAGTAAAGTAAAGAAAAGATTGTAAGACTTTATCAAGTGCTATGCATAGGTATATGCATACGGTGGTAGTATGTATAAGTGTATGCATATCGTGGAATTTGGTGCATTAAGTGCACTAGTGTTAATATGCATATGGTGATATTTAGTGCATTAAGCGCCTTTCGGTTATGCATATAGTGATAGTGAACACGTATTAGGTGAACTAGTTTTAGTAAATGTCAAATGACAAGTATCCAAGCTAAACCAACTCTTAGCTTAAACTGATAATTGAATTGAACCCATGCTCGAGCTAGATAACTTGTTGTAAAACAAGATTAACCTTTGGATCTAGAATTAAATTACCTAGTAACCAACTATCATTGAATAAGAATAAATTAAATAGAAAATAAAGGACAACAATGATAATAAGATCGCATGACCAGTAAAATAAGGACAGGCACTAGTTGGGAGTGTACTCACCTGTCAAGGGGACGCGTGCGATGTCTCATCTGGGACACATGCAGCGCAGTCTTGACTGTTGATTCCTGAGATTTATGAATGGACCCTTATGAGTACGTTATGTTCTAAGTTATACATATGAACAATGAGCTAGAGTATAACTCTCAATTTCTGGTGGAGTAGGGAAAGGCCTGCCGATTCGCCCTGTGTTCGGATAACTTATGGTAGAGTCCGGGTATGGAGAAGGGCAACCGATTCCGACAGGATTGCAGCTGAGGTAAATGATCACCAGCCTGTCAGGAGTGGAGAGAAACCACCGGACGGCGGAGTGGAGAGAGTCCTCCGATTCCGATAGATCGGGGTGATCACCGACTTTCGGGAGTGAAGAAAGACCACCGATCTGATGCAGTAAACGGAGTAGACCGTATTTACTGCAACTCTACCAGTCACTAAATAAATATCAGGAACAAGGAAGAGTACAAGAATAGGTTTGCATTGCGAGGGAGTGAACCCTATAATCTGAAGTACGCTCAAACTTGACTAGGATATATATAGTATGGGATGCATGTCTCCGAATCAAGTATGCATTAGAATAAAAGATCGTGTGCATTTGAGTTATGCATTTGATCCTAGGTCACATACACCAACACTTCTATTACATGATTTCCACATTTCTTTCTTTATGTATTAAGATTGTTTGTTAAGAATTAGGAAATTGCAGTTTTTCATCCGTTTTGCGTCAGTTGTATTCAACTGACGTGTCCACAGTTGGTTTGTAGGATTTGATCGTGGGAACAAAAGAATATTTAGCCATGGGGTATTCCAAGTGGTAAGTAAAATTTTCCTGAACAATGTAAGTTTCAAATTTCCTGTAATTTCTTTTCTGTGTTATGTACTCATTTGAAGTAATGATCTTGGGTTGTGTCACGAGTTTCCTCTATGTGGATCTCGGGGCACTACATATTTGGCAAATGAAAATGGAAAAAATGGCATTGCGCTGCAGTCATCGAAAGCCAAAATTTGACTTTTTCACTATTTAAAATCTCAGACGAAAGATTATTTTTCGTCTCATGCCAAAAAAAAAAATGAACGGACGAGGAATGATTACCCGTTCGTTTCATTTTTTAAAAAAATTAAAAAACTTTAAATCATAATTAATTCCTTAATAAATGTTAAATTAATCCTAATTATTTCTTAATTATTAATTAATTAACTTTTAAACCTAACTTTAACCTATAGAAATTATTATAGGGTTGTTTTATAATAATTTTAAACAAAGAAATGTATGGGATGGGGCTTTATCTCCCGTCCCACTTCAATTCTGTTTTTTTTAAATGGAACGGACAGGGATTCATCTCCCGTCCGACAGTTTTTTTTTATTTTTATTTTTTTAAAATATGTAAGGACGATGTATTATCTTCCGTCCGTCGAAGTGTTAGTCAAAAAAGTGAAGAGGCGATGTATGATCTTTCGTCCGATGAGATTTGAGCTGCGATTGTATGGGGACGGTGTTTCATTTTTCGTCCGACTTCTTCGACGAAAGATAATCGATCGTCGCATTAAACGGATGAAAGATTATCCCTCGTTAGCTATATTTTGGCAAAAGCCATTTCATCTCCCATATTTGGCCAACGACTGTTCATGTCAGCACCAAAAAATGGGTAAATGGCCAACGACTAGAGCGTTTTTTTCTCATTTTTTTCCAAAAAATGGGTAAATGGCAAACGACTACAAATGCTCTTAGTTTGTACTATTTGAAAGGGAAGGCATTATTATGATTGAGGTGGTATGAGAAACAAGGAGAGATTACTTGGCATATGCTGAGCAAAGAGTTAGGCTACGTTCGTTTTGGGTTTTAAACACAGTTTTCAGTTTTTAAAATCAAAACATAGGGTAATTTGTTTGGATACGAATTTTTGCAAAACTCATTTTAAAATTTCACACTCAAAAATCTATGTTTAAAATGAGTTTTTTGAAAAGAGAAAACATGTTTTCTGAGACAAGTTCTTTCATTTCCCAACCAACATATATATATCTATATAATAAAACACAAAGAAAGCTATCAAGTGGCTCTCCTTCAATTTCTCCAAAAATCAAAGGCCCAGATCTAATCTCACAAAACATATTTTTCCCCTCAAAAAATTTTCCCCAAAACTCAAATTCAAATCTCCCGCCCAAAACAACTCCTATATTTATTTAATTATTTTTTTTTTTCTCTCTCTCTTCCTCCCTCTTCTATTCTATTCAAAAATTAAGATTTGAGCACTCCTCTATTTACCCATGATTTACATCATCACAAAATTGTATGGCTGAAAATTCTAACAGCATGATGGATGGGCAAATGAACTTCAAATTACTTGATTTTTTATTGTTAGGCTATCTAAGGCATATAGAACAATATGAGCGGTTCGGATTTTTCATAGGGTCTCTAGTTCGTGAGTGCTCACGGAGTGCTCACCAAAGTAGTGTGCAACCGAAGATTTCTCTATATATATATATACTTATGGAAACATGGACTTTTATACCCCAATTCATAATTATTTTTCAACATATACTAATGAAAACATGAACTTTTATTTACAACTAATTATTGTCATACTATTCAAACTTGAGCTATATAATTGTTGATTTACTGTTTACAAGGCTTTTCATATGTTGTATCGTTCTGAAGACGTGCCGTAGGCACGTGCCCACGGGCAAATCTAGTATATAATAAAACACAAAGAAAGCTATCAATTGACTCTTCTTCAATCCCCCAAAAATCAAAGGCCAAGATCTAACCTCACAAAACACATTTTCCCCCCAAAACTCAAATTCAAATCCCCCCTCCAAAACAACTCATTTATTTATTTAATTATTTCTCTCTCTCTCTCTCTCTCTCTCTCTCTCTCTCTCTCTCTCTCTCTCTCTCTCTCTCTCTCTATAAATATATATATATATATGGAAACATGGACTTTTATTTACAACTAATTATTGTCATACTATTCAAATTTCAGCTACATAATTGTTGATTTACTGTTTACAAGACTTTTCATATAATGTATCGTTCTGAAGACGTGTCGTAGGCACGTGGCCACGGGCAAATCTAGTATAAATATAATATAGGAAAATCTTCCATTGTGCACCAACCCTCCGTGTGCACTCGTGTGCACTCGGCCTTTCCGCTTTCGTATCGACGATCCAAACCGTTCACATTGATCTACACATCTAAATTAGTCTTAAAATGTAAAATCAAATCATTTAAAATTCATTTGCCCATCCATCATGTGAC
This sequence comes from Hemerocallis citrina, assembly GCA_017893485.1. NCBI lineage: Eukaryota > Viridiplantae > Streptophyta > Magnoliopsida > Asparagales > Asphodelaceae > Hemerocallis > Hemerocallis citrina. The sequence goes on along the minus strand of CM030358.1, from coordinate 217,763,780 downwards.
TATAAAAAATAATGATTTTCAACAAAACAATTTTGTAACACTCAATGGATGAGTAAATGAATTTCAAATGATTTGATTTTACATATTTAGACTAATTTAGATGTGTAGATCAATGTGAACGGTTCGGATCGTCGATATAAAGGCGGGAAGACCGAGTGCACACGCCGTGTGCACCATAGGTGGTGCACAACGGAAGACTTCCCTATATATATATATATGGAATTTCTTCCATTGCAAACGCAAATGTTGTGCAAACGCATGCACACCACTTAACTCGTCATTGGCGATGACGGGTTAAGGCTTAAGGCAAAAATTTATATTTTGCCTGGGGCGCACAAATATTTGTGTTTGGAATGGAAGAAACCTCTAACCTCTATATGTGTGTGTGTGTGTGTGTGTGTGTGTGTGTTTATAATAAATTTTTTATATTATTGTATATCAGTATGTATGTATATGTATACAGTATGTATGTATCAGAGTATATATAACTATACATACATACATACAAACCCATATATATTGTATCAATAATAGTATACAATATAGAGTATTTATGTATATACATATATACATAAATACGGAATATATATATATATATATATATATATATATATATATATATATATATAGGGAGAGAGAGAGAGAGAGAGTAAAAGGGATATGAGCAACTTGCTTATATTGATGAGATGGCATGCATATGATACATTGCGCAATTAATTATTTTTAAGATTTCTCAATCACATGCATGACACCTCACCAATTGCGCATTTACTAAATGAGCAAGTTGCTCATACCCCTTTTCCCATATATATACACAGTTTACCAAACATCTTTTATACTTTAATTTAGAAAAAACAATTTTATTTAAACAGTTTACAAAACAATACTTTGTTTTCGAAAATCACAAAAAACAATTGTATAACTATTTTTTTTTCAAAAACTAAGTTTAAAATGAATTTTCAAAACAACGAACCAAACACAGCCTTAATTTTACAATATGGACCTAATGAACTTAATGATCCAGAAGCTACCTTATATAAGTTGCAGCAAACTGGGTCAGTTTTGGATTTCCAAAGGGAATTTTAAAGTATAGTCTCACAGTTAACCCATTACCCATGTCTTCTCTAGTTAGTTGTTACTTGTCTCGGTTAAGAAATGATTTGCAGCAGGAGGTTAGGCTTAAATACCCAAAGAACTGTACTGGAGGCTTACAAAGAAGCTGCAGCTAGGGAGAGAATTGTGTCTTCACAAAAGAAACCTTGGAAAACAGGGAATTATCAAAAACTCGCATCTCATGGAGGAGTCGGTTCTTATTCCAAATTTTATGTTCCTCTACAGCAGCCTATCTCTACATTTAGAACCACTATGAGCAGCAACATTTCTTCATCAAATTTCTCAAGAAAGATCCCCCTTTTATGCAATACATGAAGGAGAGAAGGGAGAAGGGGCTTTGCTTTTACTGTGATGAGAAGTTTGTTAAAGGCTATAAATGTCCACAGAAAAAATTTATGCAAATGTTAGGAACAGCTGAAGGCAACACATTCATGCAAATATGGGGTGCTATTGATGGAAATGTGTCAGATTCCAGGATGACACTGATGAAGAGCAGGCACAGGAAGATAGAACAAGTGCTGGAGTTACAGTTAACTCAAAGCACTTCGTCCCTCAGCCACCAGCTTCCATTTCATTAATCTCCCTCTCTGGTAACACTAGTCCAAGAATTTGTTGACTACAAGGCTGCATTTCAGCTAATCAGTATGTGCACTCTTAGATACAGGTGTTATTCATCACTTTAGTGATGAGCAAGTAGTGCAACAAGCCAAATTACCAATTAATAAGAGCATACCTTGAAGTTACATGGTAGGGGAGAGATTGAAGTGTGAAGGGTTGTGTTAAGCAGTTACCTTTCGTTGTCAAGGAGTCCCCATTGTTGCATAATTTTATGTCCTCCATATGGGTAGTTGCCAATTAGTTTTGGGTGCTCAATGGACTGAAATCCTGGGAGTAGTCTGGTTAAATCTAAAAGATAAAATCATCAAGTTTGAATTGGATAGTTAGCCACGGAAGATGAGGGGTTTGCAAGCCAAAGAGATGGAATTAGCTTCACCCAAGTCTCTCCCTAAGCCAATATTTCGTATGAAGAGGGGTTGGTAATTCCATGTGGTGGGTACAACTAATCGATCATCTGCTGTTGTTATACCTCCTGAAGTATCTACAGTTTTAACAGAAGCATGAGGTAAGTGTTCAAATAGATTACCGGCCTTCCGCCACAAAGATCTTGTGACCGTAGTATTTTGTCACTCCCTGGGTCAAATCTCTTAGTCAAAGGCCTTAAAAACATCTTGGCATCAAAAGAATGAGATAGAGGAGTTGGTGCAAGAGATGTTGACCGGTGGTATCATCAGACACAATCAAAACCCTTATTCTTCACCTATTGTGATGGTTAAGAAATCTGATGCAAATTGGAGAATGTGTATTGCTCATAGGGCCTTAACAATATTACTTTCAAGGACAAATACCCCATCGCTGTGATAGATGAGCTCTTGGATGAACTGTATGAATCAACAATGATGAAGGAGAATATTCAGAAAACTGAATTTAAAACCCATTAAGGACACTATGAATATCTTATTATACCTTTTGGATTAATTAATGCCCTTCCACATTCCAATCTCTTATGATCTATTTAGGCCTCTAAAAAAAGTTTGTTTTGGTGTTTTTTGATGACATTCTTGTCTACAGCAAATTTGACAGGGCATGCCTATCATCTTAATGAAGCACTCAGCATATAGCAAAAACACCAGTTATATGCCAAACTTAGCAAGTATACTTTTGGGGTGGGAAGAGTGGAGCATTTAGGCCACAATGTATCTGCACTAGTGGTTTTAGATCCAGAAAATCTCAGCCACTATGGACCGGCCACAACCTAGAACACTCGAGGATTTCAGGGGTTTCCTTGGTTTAACTGGGTATTATCGAAAGTTCATTGCTAACTACAGCTCATTGGCTTGGCCTCTAGTGAAACTCAGAAAGAAGGGATCATTTGCATGGTCTTCTGAGGCTGAAACCAATATTGACTACTCCCCCAGTTTTTAGATTGTCCAACTTCACTGAACCTTTTGTGTGACGCTTTTGGCCCTGGCTTAGGGGTTGTATTAATACAAGATATTCACCCCATAGCATTTATAAGTCGAGAGTTGAAAGGGGAAAACATATTGTTGTCTACTTATGAGAAAAAGAAATGTTCGTCATTTGTTAGAACTGCAGAACTGGAGACAATACTTAGAGCATCCACAGTCGTTTGAGGTAAAAAATGGCAAAATGCATATTTTACCTTTCCATTTCGACGAAATGCTGCAGTCGTCAAAAGGCAAAAAATGCATATTTTCATTAAAAATGAAACAGACGAAACATCATGTTTCATCACATGTTTCGTCTGTGATTAAAAATCATTTATATAGTCAGGAACTGAAAAAATATTAATAAAGTATACGGGACGCAAAAGAAGAAAAAAAAATTGCAAAATAACTGGACAATGTTTCGTCCGGGTTTTAAGGAGGTTTTTTTTGGCAAAAAAAATTGCAAAAACATTTACAAAATTGCAAAAAATATATATATAAATTTGCAAAAAAAAAATTAAATAATTGCACCCAGTAACCAATGATGGTAATTTGCAAAAAAAATAAAGGAAATGGGACCCAATGGCCTTCGTCCAACCATTATATGCATATTTCTGGATTTTTTTCTTTGTTTTTTATTTTTTTAATTCAGACGAAACATAATGTCTCGTCCGATTATTTAAAAATATATTTAAATAATCCGGACGAAACATGATGTTTCGTCCTCTATAATATGCATTTTGCAATATCCATTGCTATTTATACCTTTTTACTGTAGCGGAATTGGTAAAAAATGGCAAAATAGCTAACGAGTGTGTCGGCTACAGTGTCTAAAAATGCATAAAATGACAAAATGGCAAACGACTGTGGGTGCTCTTAGTGGGCAAAAAATAGCATTTGAATAGACCACAAACCCTTTAAACACCTCTTAGAGCAAAGACTCTACCGCACAACATGTTTGGTTAATTAAATTGCATGGGTTGATGTCGAATACAAACAAGGGAGGGATATTTTTGTTCGTACACTCTACTCTCACTTTTGTTCGTTTTCATCCCTAAACAATATTTACAAAAAATCTCGTACACTATATATTTTCTAACACTCCTCTAAGTGGGAGCTTCACTAAGCATTAACTTGTTACAAATGAAAAGCAAGACAATTGCTAAATTAAACACAATCTGCTTCAATTTAATTACAACACCAAACAATCCTAACATCACCCTACCACCAAACAATGATAGACCCATCCTGGATCTAAGAAACAAAGCTCATGTCAAAACAAAAACAAAAAAGTGATTCTTATCACTTCAAGCTGAAAACGAAGTGAAGGTCACAACAAATGAGCTAAATCAGAGCAAACCAGCATATAGAATCAGGAACATATTGAAATCAGAAATTTAGCAGATGAAGCAAATCCATAATGAACCAAAATCTCGGACCAAATCAGAACAGCCAACAAAAGGAGCATATTGGATCAAATCAAGGCACATAGGAGACAAAGTTGAACTGTTGAACATCACAACACTCATGAGGTTTGTGATAATTTTGAAATCTTTTCTTCTAGGTAATCTAAGCCAGTCATGAAACGCTAGTAGACTTACAAGCATGCAACAGAACATAAAGATTCCAAACAGATGCAACTGAAACATCAAAATCTTAAAGGGATTCAAGCAAAACATCAAAATCCCGAATGGTACTAACCAAAGTACGACGAAACATCAAAAATCCGAAATGGATCAAACCAAAGTATCAAAGATCCCTAGATGGATCAAACCAAAGTATCAACAATCCTCAAACGAATAAAATCAAACTATTAAAAGATTCCTGAATAGGTCAAACAAAGCACCCAAGATAAGAATCAAAAGATTTCCAACCGAATCTAACCAAATCATTCAACAACTAACAAGAATAAGCAGCAAACAGACTGGATCTCCTCATCTTTTTCTATCTCTCCTCTCTTCCTAAAAAAGAAATATAAGAAACAACTCAAACGTCCCCTTTCGGCAATTACCAAAGTTCTCCTTACTCTATCTATCTCTCTTTCTTCGCCTAAAAAAGGAATCAAACAACCACGAACTCCGGCAAACAGAAAAATCTTCTCCTCTCTAGATCTACTTTCTTCTCTTTTTCTCTCTATCTCCTCCTAAAAAAGAAATGATTCAAACTGAAATTGTTCTCTAAGTAGGAAGACGGGATATGGTTGAAGGACGAACATGTTCTCCTAAAAAAGGAATCAAACAACCACGAACTCCTGCAAATAGAATAGATCTTCTCATTTCTTGATCTATTTATCTTTCTCTTTCTACACCAAATGGAAACAACAATAGATTGAAGTCTCCCTCCTCTCTAGATCTCCTCCTTTCTCTTTCTCTTCCTCTCTCTATCTCCTCCTAAAAAAGAAACGATTCAAACTGAAATGGTTCTCTGCGTAGGAAGGCGAGATGTGGTTGATGGAGGAACACGAAAGAATAATTTCTTCTCTTCTTCTTCTTCTTCTTCAATATATATATATATATATATATATATATATATATATATATATATATGGGAAAAGGGGGTATGAGCAACTTGCTGATTTAGTAAATAAGCAATTGATAATGTGGCATACATGTGATTGGACAATTTTAAAAGGGTTAGTTGTCCAATGTATCACATGCATGCCACATAATCAATTGCTCATTTACTAGATGAGCAAGTTGCTCATATCCCTTTTACCCTATATATATATATATATATATATATATATATATGAAACAACTCAAACGTCCCCTTTCGGCAATTACCAAAGTTCTCCTTAACTCTATCTATCTCTCTTTCTTCTCCTAAAAAAGGAATCAAACAACCACGAACTCCGACAAACAGAATAAATCTTCTCCTCCTCTTTAGATCTTCTCCTTTCTTCTCTTTCTCTCTATCACCTCCTAAAAAAGAAATGATTCAAACTGAAATAGTTCTCTGAGTAGGAAGGCGGGATGTGGTTGAAGGAGGAACATGTTCTCCTAAAAAAGGAATCAAACAACCATGAACTTCTGCAAATAGAATAGATCTTCTAATTTCTTGATCTCCTTGTCTCTCTTTCTCTTCCTAAACAAAATGGAAACAACAATAGATTGAAGTCTTCCTCCTCTCTAGATCTCCTCCTTTCACTTTCTCTTCCTCTTTCTATCACCTCCTAAAAAAGAAACGAATTTCAGTACTCTGCGTAGGAAGACGAGATGTGGTTGAAGGAGGAACAAGAAAGAATATTTTCTACTTCTTCTTCATCATCGAGAACCGAATGAGATAGAACTATGATTGTTAAGGGTTAAGGTTTTTTTTTGTGGCTAGTGTTTTTGTAATGTAAAATATTCAGAGAAACATAATGCTTCATATTATTACTCAAAGAAACACGATGCCTATATATAGGTTTCGAAAACTTATTCCCCAAGTTTACTTTGTTTGTCAAGCTAACTTATTCCCGAAAGTAAGGTTTTCATCCCTAAACAAAGTATTTGTAGGATGTTATACAGTACCTCTAAAACATGTGATCACAAAATTAAAATTTTTGCAAGACTGCAACTAGACTTGTGTCTTGATCCCTAAGTTGGGCTACTGCAGCAACATTTCATTCATCAAGATCTAGATTACCTTAAAATATCTATAAATGAAAAATCAAGTGTTTTGAACTTCTAACTCATACATCTTCCAATTACATTGCTGACAGGCACTCCGTTCGACATATCTTGATGCATGGGAAAATATTTTAAGAAGATATGACAAACTGATCAAAGTGAATAGAGGGGATCATCAAATCAAATGGTACATTATGTGCTACAGTGAGATTCTATTGTGAGGCTATAACCAAGCTAGTCTTGTCTGGAACTGTCCTACTTCGAAACTTTTCTTGGTTTTGTCCTCTTGTCCTACATACAATTTATCTTCTCTTATACTCAGCGGTCGAGTCTACTAGGTAAGAAACGAAGAAACGAATAAAACTACAACATAAAAAATCGGTAGCAAATCGTATGACTAGCTGATAGAGTGCATTATGAAAATGGAACAATACTATTTGCAACCATAAAGTTCATAATAGGCATCGGGATATTATCCTAAAGAACAGAAGCTAATATATCTACAGCTAACCAGATAAAGATATTTATACCTTCCATAACTTCAATTACTTGCTCTATTGTCTGGAAAACATCATGGAGCAATGGTATTCCCATGCGATAATTAACCGAATTACCATAACCATTCAATAGGAAACCTTCCACATCATCAGTCCATTCAAGCAAAGAAACCTATCAAAGTCAATGGTTTTAGCCTATTTAACCACACAAAATTGAATTAAAAGGTGAAGATATAATTTTGAAATGTCAAAGCACAAGAACATTACAGTAGTCAGACCACATGTATGTAACAAAATATACCTTAAAATCCTTCATGAATAGAGCAAGTTTATAGATATTGCATCATATCATATGGAAATTTTTCATATGGAATATCAGATATCAAGGATATGTCAGCAATATTTATCGGGTTGTCATATCATATTAAAATACAAATCTTAAATGTGATTAGATAATCTGTTCGTACAGTTGTACATTATAAATATCACAAATAAAACAAGCTAATGTAAGCTATACTGTATAAAACTAAAATATATAATAAGATGTTATTCGACATGAAAGATATCTAACTATTAGATATTTGACATACTGAATAAAGGAAAGAAGGCTAAAAAAAGAAAGACAAAAGAGCACCCATTGGTACAGAGAGTGATCCAGATTGACAAACTGAATAAAGGAAAGAAGGCTAAAAAAAAGAAAGACCAAAGAGCACCCATTGGCACAGAGAGTGATCCAGATTGGGGATCCTATGGGGGATCATCATGTCATATCGGACTGAATGATCGAAGATTATTGTAGGCTATGGCTGGTAGACTCAGTAAGTGACAGAATTTCTCGGAAAAAAACCTTCCATCAGAATTTATAAGAAAAATGTGTTTCTTGTTTGTTAAACATGAGGTCTCAAATTTTCTTATATCATCTATAGAGTTGTAACAGCTGTATCTTTGTTGACTGAAGAGGATCTTAAGTGAGTTATGCACTTGTGTGGTTCCTTTGCCAAAGTCACACCCAAATGTAACACTAGCAAATTCTCTTGATCCTCTATCCTCACAGCTACTCCTTTCGCATATTTATATACAACAATAGACGTACGGTCAGATTAGGTATTTGTGGTTCCTCTACCAGCAACACCTAAAAAAAAAAGTACTACTCATATATGGAGATTTCCTTTGTGGTTCCTCTTTTTGTAGTTGTTAGATCTAAGGATAACTATGTCACTATTTGGTATAACCCACTTAAAAAGAAATATTGGTCAATCTAAATTAATATACAGCATAAACATTGTCGAAAAATATTTGCATGAAGATAAATAGATGTATACCTCTGAAGCATTGAAAAGCATGCATGCTTGATTAGTAATATCCAATAAAGATGCTTCCTAAATAATTAAATAGACAATAAATTAGTAGACCTGATCAAAGCAGGAAACTCTGCATTGTATCAGAAAGGCGAAAATAGCATAACCATTAGTACTTAGAAGACTACACTTACCTGCTTACAAAGAAACCACAAAGATGCAATATCCTGCCTTGTGATACTGAGATGGAAACGCCTTCCAACTTCAGAAGCAATGCCATCTAAAATTGGTACTTTGATCTTATCAACAGCAGGCTCCTGTTCTTCTCTATATTTCTGGGTCATATAGAATATAGGAGATTAAAAATACTTAACCATTGATTACTATGAATGGGAAATAGGAAAGCAGCATATATGAACATAGGAGATGTTCTGATAATGAAGAGTAAATGACTAATCTCAATTGACAATTGAGTGATTCATTTTCAATGGGTAGATAATCATTCCCCAATTGTAGGTAGAGTGAGTCCCTAATAAGTTGTGATCAATATGGTGCAAGGCACAGCCAACAAATCAGTAAGGTTTAGAGAGAGAAGACACAGCCAACAAATCAGAGAACATTCACTGATATAGTGGCTGGATCCCCCTGACCAAGTCCACTCCCTGGAGCAGATCTAACACCTACTGATTTCCACCAAACAACAACCCCAGTAGAACAACTAAGGACCAAGTCATACACCCACTGATCTTAACAAGAGATCCGCAACATAACTTTATTGGAGGAAAAACACAAAAACAAGAGAAATGACTTGAGTTATCAACTCCTAGAACTTCTCAATCTCACAAACACTCTTCGACCAAACCAAGATAGAATTGAAGCCCTAGAGTAGTGGAGAATGATTTATCTGAACAATGAATGAATACCCAGTCTTTCCCCCCTTTTTTACAAGAAACCCCATGTAATCGTACAAAACCAGTGTGAAGTGAGAGAAGGATTAGCTCTCTGCCTGAAATCAGATGACTGAAGGGTGCATCAGCCGATCAGTCAACATACCAATACACAGTCTCAAGTCAGAGAGCAACTTCCTTTAGTACCCTGCAGACTGCAGTTGCCTGACAATTAAAATATATATTTCTGTTTTGGTGGTGGTGGTGTGTGTTTCAAACTTTTGCTTCTATTTTGGTGGTGGTGAGCAACTTCCTTTAGTAACCTGCAGTCGACTGCTGACACGGTATCCAAATCAGTCCACTGAAGTCCATGATTCAAAGTTTCAAACATTTATTTCTATTTTGCTGGTGGTGATATGCGTGATTCAAACATTTGTTTCAATTTTGGTAGCGTGTGTGACAAAAATGACTGTGATTTTACATCTTTTCGCTCTATAGTTTATATTCTATCTGAGATTGTGAATCTCTTCAACTTATGTTCGAAGCTTTATGTTGTTTTTTTTTTTCTCCGTATTTTTTCTTCACATATAACCTAAAATCCCTTCAAACATATCTATCATATTTATGGTAACATCGGTGGGAAATCGCCTTGCCAGTTTGAGGAATTTTTATTTATATTCTAAGTTTCTAACATACTCACATGCTTGCTAAATGAGAACAATTTTATCACAGGGGATGCTTTACCATCATCAAAAAAAGGTCAACATAACTATCATATTTATAGACTTGTAGTCTTGAATAACATCAGTAAGAAATGGGCCTGCCACTTACACTAATCCTCTGAGTAATATTGAGTTTGAGAACTTTTATTGAATTTTAGCACACACATGATTGAGTGCCTATTTTGCGGCAACCTAGGTTGCTTGTTGCAGTAATTCTTTTTAACAATATGCTTTAAGTACACATTTTTGACAGGATCAGGACCTTAGCTTTGATACCATGATAAATCTTCCTACCACTACACCAACACTTCGAAGTTGGACCGAGTGTCAAGGAATTTATTTTAAATTTTAACAATCTGATATCTCCTTTCTTTATGTTCATATTTATATCTGCTTTGGTGTCAAGAAATGGATACAAGAGTCCAATTATGCTCCAAATAATGAATTAACAACTTGATTATTTATATTCAGCTTACATTAACTCGTTCACAGGTTATGGTATGAGAAATCATGGAAGCAAAACTAGTGTGTACATGCTTCATAGAGTGAAAATTCACAAGGAAAACACTACTCAAGAAAATGGCATAAAGTAAATAATTAAGTCCATATAAACTACACCTAAGAACATATATATCTAATGAAATTTCCTTTGCATCTTAAACAAATTTACCAATGATCTAGGAGACCAAAAATTGGATTATCTTCAGCAATATACGTTGATTCTCAACAGAATCACTAATTTAAGGGCTATCTTGTTCTTATACGTGTTTTATGCATTATGACCAGAAGGAGAGAATAATTAATTACACAAAGTAATATCAAATCTATCAATTTTTCGTTTGGTAGCACAAAGACACAGCCAAGAATTCCTGATCATGTGCAACTGAATCTAGAATCCTGAAAGTCTATACAACAAGGCTACTTTGGTAAATAACCATATTGTGATTAAAATAAATGTATTAGATAAAATAAATCAAGGATTTCTCTTACTTTATAAGTCTGACAAGTATCATAAAATCGTAAACACATATCATTGGCACGACTCTCACTTATCACAGAGAAGGCACGATACCTCTCTGGACCTAGGCTTCCTTTCCCTTCAAAAAGCCCAATGCCGAAGGCCACTGCACTTGCTGATACTCGAGGAACCTGTATCACAGCACACAAGAATCATTTAAATATGGGTACTACCATTGCCATAAGATACATTCCTCGAACATGAGATACATATTCATACTCTTAAATGAGAACTCAAATATTGCTTAAGATTGAAATTTAGAACGTGTGAAATTGTATTTTTTTGTATGATGATGTATCTACTACTCTTTGTGAACCTATACTGTTATGTTTATATGCTTATTATTAGCTGGATTTCCTTTGGAACTTTATCCATTCAATCACAAATATGTATGTATATATATACTTTGCTGCAAACTAATGTTTGCTTTATATAAGTGCATTCCAACTAAATATAAAGTTCATCTCGTAAGTGTTTCTTTTACGGGTTATTTGCTATGTAGTCCCTTAAGTGTTTTTGCTATTACTATTAGGTGTCCAGAATTTGTGAAATGCTATTAGATCCCCCAATTTATTTAAATCAACTTTCCTTGTTAGTTGAGTGTGTTGATTTAACTTCCATTATTTCTCACGAAAAATTATATATTTCTTTGTAATACCCTTCTCCCCTTTCTTCCCAACAACTCTCCAATAGATGGAAAGATGATAGGGGAATCTTTTTCAGTGACAGTCCCAAATTAGGGGAGTTAACACAAGTTTTGGCGGACCTAATAATAACTAACAAAGTTTGGGGTATAACACATAATTTAAGGGCAAAAAAAAGTTAACATAAATAACTAAAAATCAGAAAAATAAAAAACCTTTGAAAAAGATGCAGTGTCTAATAGAGGTGTTGCATAATTAATACAGTATGATAACTATAATTTTTGGACAATAGAGTTTTCCAGTATAGTTCTTGATTAAAAAAAAATTGGCAGATATAAGACCTGCGTTGCCCTAATTGAGAAGAGATTGGGGTGATAGTCCTCATAAAACAATTCCGGAAACTTTTCCCCTGTTCTTTTTCCTAGAAGATACAACTCCTCTTCTCCTTTGCTAGTTAGCTCTCCACCTCTCTGTTTTCCTTCCCAAGGGGATCGCCATCCCCATAACCATGCTGGTACACTTGTGACAGACATATTATTCTGGTCCGCTTCAGATTTTGCATCACTCAAAAGAACTTCCATTCGAACTGCAAGCTTATTCAACTCTTCAATACGTTTTGTGGTAGGAGAACGTGTTCCATGTCTTGCCTGTGACAAATATTCAGAAGAAAAAGAACCACAACAGCCCAGTCAACTTTTCTTCATTTATAAATATCAATTGTTATTGCAACATAGCAATTAAAATTGATATGAATTAATGAAATGGTAATGAGTTATTCAATTGTGTCAATAACTATAAGTTTAGTTTGACTGTGTCAACATATTCTAGAATGCCATTTCATATATGGATCTGATTGAACTGATTGTAAGAATCAGATACACTCAGTGTCTCTGTGTGTGTATGCATCATATAGCATCTTAGGTATTTCTCTACCTATATGCATAGCCACCTCAAGGTATTCATTTTGCACTTTGTCTCTCATGATGGAGACTTACTCTTGTAATTTGTGAAATGGTGGTGAGTTCTTCAATTGTGTCAATAGGTACAGGTTTAGTTAGATTATGTCAATAGAAACATATTCTAGAATGTGATTTCATACATGGATCCGATTGAACTGATTGTAACGCATCGTGGACACTCAGTGTCTGTGTGTGTGTGTGTGTTATATAGCATTTTAGGTATTTTTCTACCTATATGCATAGCTACCTTAGGGTATTCATTTCACTTTGACTGTCTCTCATGATGGAGACTACTGTACTTTACTCTAGTAATTTGTCATATAAGTTGGAAATTTATTGAACTGGGATTATAATAAATCAAATCCTTGGAGAAAACAAGAGGTAAAGCAATGCTTCAACAGCTCTGTAAGGCTTTTGCTGACATTGATAGATGTACTATATTGTTTATTGATTGCAAACTTGTGTATGCTTCATGTTGTGATTTATCACATATGTTTGAAATTTATTCAACTAGGATAATGGACCATATGAGTTGTGATTTCATATTTACTAACTGTGTCCATACAACAGATGTAATACGGTTTTTCAATTCCATTCGTGGATGTAAAGGATAGTGGAAAGATGATTTGAATTTTGAATTAACATTTTATTGTAATTTGCATTTGTGTGATCCATGGAATGCATGTAATAGAAGACAATATTTCTCTCGATACCAATAACCAGACACATTGGGACTTATAGTAATAAGAATGCGCTAACTCTTACATATAATTGAATGCAACAATATGAAGTTCATGACGGCTGAAATCCAGCTTGGGTGTGCGGCGTGTGCCAACCATGATTCATTTTAAACCTCGAGAACAAGCCTTCTGTTCTACGGAAATCTGGAGTGTTGTTGTCAATTGTGTGAGTAAATTCAATTCAAAGTTGTGAACCCCATTTTGTGGATGCCAAACCCAAATTCATGTACAAAACAGAATAAACATATGCAGCAGCAGACGTCTTGGTTGACAAGGAACACAGCCGCACTGCTATGGCATTGTCAAAGGTCAATACCGGGGGGAAATAAAATAGAAGTCTTTCTATTTAAATAGTATGTACAGTATTTTTCTAAAAATGACTTGCATTCTAAGTCCCTGTAAGTGTATGTTTAATGTAAGTAGACGCATGACTATAGTGTATTGGGTATGTATATAAGCATTATGTATTAGATTCCATAGGTTTCTTTACAAAATCAAGTTAATACAGAAGGTGAAGTATATAAATAAACTTTTGGGTGAATAACATACTAATACAAAAATATATATATCAAAAAATGAAGATTCTAATAACTTACAAAACCCCATCCCTACTTAACCTTGTTAATCCTTCTTCACCTATTTCCCCACCATGTCAAGCTTTTGCACATGTTTCATATTGGAAACATTTTAGAAATTGTGTTTGCACATATTGAGTGTGTTAATTTTATAGTACAGAGACATGAAAGAATACTTTATTGGATACTAATAACTGAATACACAGCCTCCTATATATAGGAGAGTACAAAGAGTAATCTAAGTTTATTTCATATGCGGAACTAAACTAAGACTACTTTAGCACTCCCCCTCAAGTTGGTGCGTAGATATTATCGAAGCCAAACTTGCTCAAGAAAGTTTGAAAAAGCTTATGAGGTAGTGTTTTAGTCAAGATATCAACAAGTTGTTCACCGGACCGGTCATATGAAAATGAAATCACCTTCTTCTCACACTCATCTCGAACGAAGTGACAATCAACTTCGATATATTTTGGCGCTCATGAAATACCAGATTTACATAAATATGCACAGTAGCTTTGTTGTCACAGTAGAGAGGAACTGGAGATAACAATTGGATTGCCCAATCTCAAAGCAAATATTTAAGCCATAAAATTTCGGAAATCAAATGCCCAATGGCTCGGTATTCAGACCCTGCACTTGATTTGCCTACCACGTATTATTTCTTACTTTTCCAAAATATGAGATTTTCTCCAAAGAATACAAAGTACTCATCTCGAACAAAATGACAATCAACTTCGATATGTTTTGTGCGCTCATGAAATATCGGATTTTCATAAATATGCACAGCAGCTTTGTTGTCATAGTAGAGTGGAACTGGAGATAACAGCTGGATTGCCAAGTCTCGAAGCAGAAATTTGAGCGATAAAACTTCATAAATCAAATGCTCAATGGCTTGGTATTCAGACTCTGCACTTGATTTGGCTACCACAGATTACTTTTCCAAGATACGAAATTTCCAAAAAATACAAAGTACCCACTAGTTAACTGCCGATCATCAACCGATCTTGCCCAATCAGCATCAGAATGACATCATAAAGAGAATCACCGGGCTTGAAGAGAAGTCTTTGCCCTTGGGCTTTCTTAAGATAGCGAAGAATGTAAACCACTGCTTCCCAATGAATGATGGTCGGTGCATACATAAATTGACTGACTCGACTAACTGCAAAGGCAATATCTGGCCTAGTCACTGAGAGATATGTGTTTACCAACTAGCCTGTGATACCGTCCTGGTTCAAAAAACAATGCATCATTGAAAAAATAGGACAGCTTAATATTGGGATCCATAAGTGTGTCACTGGGGCGACATCCCAACATTCCTATCTCAGCAAGAATATCAAGAACATATTTTCTTTGAGAAAGAAAAATATCATCCTTTGTGCGTGCAACCTCAATGCCAAAGAAATATCGAAGCGGACCAAGATCCTTTGTTTAAAAAGTTTGAGCTAACTTCTGCATGATGTCTGCAATACCTTACGAGTCACTTCCTGTGAAAATCATATCATCAACGTAAACTAACAAAATAACAATGCATCTCCTTCCATTCTTTGTGAAGAGAGAGTGGTCTGCCTTACTTCTAGAGAACCCATAAGAGCACATGGCTTTGCCAAACTTTTCAAACCAAAGCCTGAGGAGATTGTTTGGGTCCATAAAGAGATATTTTGAGCGAACATACAAGATTCTCTCCCTGTCACTCAAAACCAAGAGGTTGTTGCATATACACCACCTCTTTTAAGTCGTCATTCAGAAATGCATTCTTGACATCAAGCTGATGAATGGGCCAAGAACAATTTGATGCAAGAGAGATAAGAACCCGAACATACGTGAATTTTGCAACTGGAGAAAAGGTCTCTACATAATCAACCTCAAATTTCTGTGTATATCCTTTAGTGACAAGACAAGCTTTGAGTCATTCAACTATGCCATCAGGATTGTGTTTGACTGCGAACACACTCACAACCAACTGTCGTACCACCTACAGGGAGGCGAACCAACTGCCAAATACAATTCTGCTGAAGAGCCAACATTTCCTCTTTCATGGTTGTTGCCCAACCAGGATGTTTAAGGGCTTCCTGAATAATTTTAGGAATAGAGATGGAATCCAAAGAAGAGGTAAAGGCTCGAAAAGATGTGTTCAATTTAGAAGAAGAAACAAACTTAGCAATATCATAGTGAGCACAATAGCGTTGAGTCTACGTAGACCGATAGGTAAATCATCTGTGTTAGGAATATTACCGACAGAAGTGGTTGAACACGATTGAACAATAGAGGGTACTTCGTGGATGGTCGAGTCAGAGTGCAGCTTGCGTTTCCTTACATAAACCTGAAGTGGCGGATGCGGTGGTGATGGTGTAAGTACCGGTGATGGTGGGAAATCAAGACTTTCAACAACAGCCCTCGGTAAATCGAGAGTTTTGGAAGAAGTTTGTTCAAAAAATAAAACATTTGTCGAGCTAAACATTTTCTTTCGTTAAGGGTAATAGCAAAGATAACCTTTCGAAAAAAGTGAATACCCAAAAAAACACATTTAGTAGCACGCGGATCAAATTTATCGGTGCCCGGGTGAAAATTTTGAACAAAACACGTGCAACAGAGAACAGGGGGTGGTGGTGAAAATGGATCTTTACATGAAAATGTCAGTTTGAAAGGTGAATGATTTTGAAGAATAGGAGTGGACATACGATTAATAAAAAAACAGGTAGTAAGAACAGTAAAACTCCAATAACACATGGGGACGTTCATTTCAAATATCAGAGAGCGAGCAATGCTAAGTAAATACTGATTTTTGCGTTATGCCACTCCATTTTGTTAAGTATAGGCGCAAAAGGTTTGGTGCATTATTCTATGTTGAGAAAAGAATTGTTGAAAATCAGAACTCACATATTCTTTAGCATTATCAGAACGAAAATATTTAAGAGTAGTGCCAAATTGTGTATGTAATTAAAAAAAAAATCTTGAAAAACTTTGAACACTTCAGAACGATTTTTCAAGAGAAACGGCCATGTCATGCGAGAGAAATTATCAATAAACGTAATAAAATTACGATATTTATTAAACGTGACAAAATCAATAAGTCCCCAAACATCAGAATGCATTAAATCAAATAAATATTCACTACGTTTATTGACACGTCTTGAGTAGGAAACTTGATGATGTTTACCTAACTCATAGGATGCACAAGATAAGTGAAAAAAAAGACTCATAATCGGAAACTAAGTGCTTGAGAGTAGTAAATGAGGGATGCCCCAGTCGTCTGTGCCACAATACGGGATCAGTAGAAGAATGAAAAGTCGAGACTGAAGAATCCAAGATGTATAACTCATGTTGTTTACGACCAGCACCAATCACCTTTCTCGTCATAATATCCTTAAACACATAGTGAAAAGGAAAAAATGTTACTGAACAGTTTAAATCCTTAAAAATTTTAAGAACCGATAACATGCTGTTAGGAAATGTAGGAACACGTAAAACAGATGTAAGAGAAAGATCTGAAGAAATAGAGATATCGCTCTTCCCTTCAACAGGGACAGGAGATCCATCAGCAATATTCATATGATAATTGGAAAGCAAAGAAAAGGAAGAAAGCGGTAAAGGAGACATGTTCAGAAGCACCAAATCAATAATCCACTGATGTGAAGAAACATGACGAGCAGTACCTGAGTTGAAGCGCCCCGAGATTCACATATAGGAAACTCAGGACACAACCCAAGATCATTGCTTCTAATGAGTACTCAACACAGAAAAGAAATTACAGGAAATTTAAAACTTATATTGTACAGGAAAAATTTTACTTTCCGCTTGGGATGCTCCACGGCCCAAAACTCTTTTGTTCTCACAATCAGTACTACAAACCAACTGTGGGCACGTTAGTTAGATACAACTGACGCAAAACGGATGAAAATCGTAATTTTCCCAAATCCTCAACAAACAACATTAATGCAGAAAGAAAATGTGGAAATCATGCAATAGGAGTGTTGATATATGTTATGACCTAGAATCTAATGCACAATTCAAATGTACACGATGCTCTTATTCTAATGCATACTTGATTTGGAAACATATGCATCTCATACTACATATGTCCTAGTCAAGCTTGAGAGTACTTCAGATTATAGGGTTCACTCCCTCGCAAGGCAAACCTATTCTGTACTCTTTCCTGTTCCTGCCATTTATTTAATGACTGGTAGAGCTGCAGTAAATACAGTCTATTCAGTCTACTGCATCGGATCGGTGGTCTTTCTCCACTTCCGAAAGTCGGTGATCACCCCGATCTATCGGAATCAGTGGTCTCTCTCCACTCCTCCAGCCGGTGGTCTCTCTCCACTCCAGACAAGCTAGTGATCATTCAGCTCAACTGCAGTCCTGTCGGAATCGGTGGTCTTTCTCCACACCCAGACTCTACCATAAGTTATTCGAACATAAGGCGAATTGGCAGCCCTTCCCCTACTCCGCCAGAGACAAGAGTTACACTCTAGCTCATTGTTCATATGGATAACTTAGAACATAAACGTACTCATAAGGGTCCATTCCCCTAGATTTCGATATCTCTATCACTAAATCTCAGAAATCAACAGTCGAGACTGCGCTGCACGTGTCCCAGATGAGACGACGTCGCACGCGTCCCCTTGACAGGTGAGTACACTCCCAACTAGTGCATGTCCTTAATTTATTGGTCATGCAATCTTATTAATATTTGACGTCCTTTATTTCCTGTTTAATTTGTTCTTATTCTTCATATATTCTACTTAATTTCTTATTCAATGATAGTTGGTTACTAGGTAATTTAAACCTAGATCCAAAGGTCAATCTTATCTTACAAGTAATCTAACTCAAGTATGGATTCAATCCAATTTTATCGGATTAAGCTAAGAGTCAGTTTAGCTTTAGATACTTGTCATTGACATATGTCAAAACTAGTGTACTTAATATGCATTTATTATCACTATATGTATAACAAAGGGCACTTAATGCACTAGATATCACCATATGCATATCAACACTAGTGCACTTCAGGCACCAAATACTACCATATGCATATACTTGCGCATACTTGCTTACTAAAGTCTTTAATGCCTACAATCTTTTCTTTACTTTACTACAATCTACTTTACTTATCATGAACTTTTGGATAGCTAAGTATACAGCTACAAGTGGCTTTTCTACCTTACTACCATTATACTATCTTAAATTTTAGTTAGCTAAGTATGCGACTATTACTTTTACTACTATCTACTTTACTACCATTGTGACTACTAACTCTACTTCTACCATGCATTACTAACTAACAAGTAGTTTCTACCATCATGACCTAGTATTTTTCTATTGCCATGAATTACTATAGGTTCTACAAGCTAACTAAACCTATTCTTTTAATTAGGCATGCATTCCCACAATTCTTCTATTTAAGTTTTCTTTTGATATTTTTGTATATATATAAGCTAAGCATATAACCTATAACCTAAGCATACATCTATATTAAACATTAACTAAGCATACTAGGAGTGATCTTTTCTACTAACATACAACATTACTCATGTTATTCCATATAATTTATATCTACTAACATACAACCTCATTCATGTTTTTCTATACAATTTATATAAATCTCATGTATTAATTCCACATAGATCTTACTATAATTAATTATACATGTAACTTCATAATTAATTATACATGTAACTTCTTCATATACTTTACACTACTTTCATATGTAAGTTCTACAAGTACTCCTTTTTTCTAATTAGATTACAACTTTTTGCTTCACAAAATCACTTTAACTATTATGCATAAACAAACAATTAGTTAATTTATTAAAGAATAAAACATGATTGGGAGTAAGCATATATTTGCTTGCTATGTTTACTCCACATAAACTAAGGTATTGACTTCTTCCAACCAACAACATCTTATCAAGAATAACTCCTAACATAACTTCACTACTTCAATCAATAATTTTAACAAGCATCACTTCTAACACAACTTTATTACTTTCAATCAACAATTTTAACAAGCATAACTTTTAACATCACTTTATTACTTTCAATTAACAATTTTTAACAAACATAACTTCCTATGTTAAAGATCATAAAAAATAAGCAAGAGGTAGAGGAAAAATACCCACTTTCTTCTTCGTGAACTTCAAAGATATGCTTCCTTCTCCTTGCTTCAAGTTGCTTCCTTCACTCCTTAGCTTATGCTCTCAAAGGCTTTTAGAACTCTAGATATGTATATATATTTATATAGTTGGGAATGGAAATGGTGGGAATGAGAAGTGAGAAATAGGCTAGGGTTTGAAAAAGTATGAAGAAAGGGCTAGGGTTTCAATGGAAATGAACTAGGCTTACACCCACCCTCAATTATATAGAAGAAGAAGAAGAAGAAAGGGGGCTGCCGGCCACTTCAAGAGAGAAGGACAGGAGTGTGGGTAGGAGAGGAGTGTGGGTGTATGTGGAAGTCTCTAGGCATGCTTAGGTATCCCTCTTTTGCATTTAACCCCTTAGAGTTTTACTATTTGTTTTTGACCCCTTGGTGTGCAATTGAGAATTGCTTGTTGGGTTGGGCTTTTTCTCCTTTCTTTTTTTTTCGGTAAACATGTTGGGCGTTAAAAAGAAAACATATTAGGTTTCAAGACTAACCATATAGATATGCTTAAAAAACGAAAACAAACATAGTAATGATAGTGTATGATAAAATAAATATAACAATATCAATGTATATATATATATAATAAAACACAAAGAAAGCTATCAAGTGGCTCTCCTTCAATCCCTCCAAAAATCAAATATCCAGATCTAACCTCACAAAACATATTTTCCCTCCCAAAAGTTTTCCCCCAAAACTCAAATTCAAATCCCCCACCCAAAACAACTACTATATTTATTTATTTTTTTTTCTCTCTCTCTCTCCCTCCCTCTTCTATTCAAAAAATTAAGAAAATAAAAATTTTTAAAAAATAAAAATAATAAAATACTAAAAAACTAAAAAAATTAAAATTTAAAAACTTTTAAAATAATTCAAAAAAAATCATATAATATGTTTTTTGTTGGACCCCAAAAGTTTCTCATATAATATATTTGCTACTTAAATTAATTTGCTGGACCTCCAAAACTATTTTATATGAACAAACAAGGTGTACCGTTCCGAAGACGTGCCGTAGGCACGTGTCAACGGGCAAACCTAGTATATATATATATATATATAACAATATATATACTTTATTAATCTAAACATGCTAGGGGTATTACATGAGTGAACAGAATTATCAGGAGGAGACAGCAAATTACGGAATACCTGATACTCTTCAGCAAAAATGGTATACTGGGAGGAGGTGGGCACATCTGTAAGAGGAGCAGTGGAAGAAGAAGATTCCACAGTGGGAGACTGGTGAGCAGCAAAAGGACGACCAATGCATTTTCAACATATTGCATACTCATAAGACCGGCCCTGACAAAAGGTACAATACTTAGTGTTGCAATGACTATCACCAAAGCCACGACCATGATCACTACGGCTCCGTGAAGAATAAGAACCACGACCCCTGAAAGAAGAAGGGAACCGCTGCGAGTGATCAGAAAAATCACAGCCATTGCCAGAGACGAGTACAGACGATGGTGGGGTTTCAACAAGAGCAAGAGGGGTACTCGGGGTAGCTGAACATGGAGATCACGGAGAGAGAAAGTAGCGTTAGTGGTAAGAATATGAGAACGAACACCTTCAAGATATGAACTAATATTACCCAAGGCAAGAACAGCAAGAACGGCCTCATGTTGTTGCGGCTGGACAGCAGAATAGCAAGAGTATGGGTAATTGATCTTCCATTCTTCTAAGAACTAATTAAAGCAGAAGAGATAAGCATAAATGTCATCATCTTGCTTGGTCTCGATCGCATCGCGAAAGATATCATACAGGCGTTGCATGTTATTGGAGGAGTACATGTGATGAAGGGTATCCCAGATCTCTTTGGTTGTGTCGAGAAAATTGATGGAGTTATAGATGTTATGTTCCATGCAATTGGTCATCAATATTGACAATCAAGTTATCATCGTGATCTCATACAGATATGGCTAAAAATAGGATTAAATCGGGACCATTCAAATCGGACACGAATCTTAAAGCTCTCAAGGGTAAAACGGAAATTTCACCTATAAACGGGTCTGAAATGGAAACTGGATCTTTCTTCAAAGCCCAATAACTCATAAACGGATCTGTCCTACTGGGTACGGGTCCCAAACCGTTAAAAACCAGTACAGAAGGACAAAGAAGGATTCAGAATCGTAATTATCCCTAAGAAGTGGTTTTAACCACTCCTATCCATCCACACCGGGAAGTAGAGATTTGTTCTTCTCTCGAAACGGATCCCTAAGGCGACTATAAATACCCCTCTCCCCCCACTATGACAAGATAATCAATCTTTTTCTACATAAAGCTCTTTCATAATCTTCCTGATTACCGACAAGAGCGTCGGAGGGTTCGTCACCGGGATCCATCCCGGTGTATCAAACTTTCTTGCAGGTTCGCAACAGCAGCAAGAAACAAGTCAACACGTTGGTGAAGGTCAACAGGTTTGCCTTATTCGTTTTCTAAAGAATCCACAAATTCATCTGTTTGCTCCCACACCAAAATCAGCAGTAACAGATAGGCGCCGTCTGTGGGAAAACGAAAAAGCAATCCAACCTTCATCAGCAGAAGTAGTTTCAAACTATGCATCCGCAAGATAAGGGGAAGGCAGCGATCTACAGTCGAAAAGCCACTCCTCTTCCTCTTCCTCCAGTCCAAGATGTTCTTCCTCAACAACCTCCTCCTGGATCTCGGGGGGCTGCCTAGGGAGGGCTCTCATCGGAGTCATCCAAAGCAACATCCTCTTCAGGACCATGTCGCGGTCCACAATCCTTCAGTTAACTCTATGGCTTCCCAAAGCCCTCCCGAGCAAGATCACTGTCAAGTGATTGTTAACCACCAAAAGGGGGTCGACCTCTGGACTCGCCTAAATGGATGGCGAGCCCTTGGGGGAGTCCATCAACCTGAGCACCCAGGGGTCTCAAGAGTCCGGACCCGCCGCAGACCGAGGACCTGAAGATCCCCTCCCGCGAGGAGGCGAAGAGAGTCCCCTCAACGTCATCGGCGAAGAAGTCATACTCCAGCAAGCCGAGCCACACATAGGAAACGCCAAGCTGGAGGGGCACAAGTCACAAGGCCGAAGTTCCAGGAATTTTCAAGAAGCCATTCTGCGGGCCCTCAACGTCGCTCCCAACCAAGAGCAACGGGCGCCCAGTCCTCAACCCGCCCCAAGCCATCACCACCACACTCCTAGTCCCCCTCCGCATGGGAAGGAGTCTCGGGACTCGACAAGATATGACTGAAGGGAAGACTCGGTCTACCGCCGTCTCCACGAGATGGAGAGCCACCTTGGCCGACTTGACAAAGAAGAAAAAACAACGGGCGAGGAATTTCTGTCCGAGCAGGCCTCCGTTCTCCCGGGCCATCATGGAAGCCCAGGTCCCGGAAAACTTCAAGCCCCCTAACTTTGAGTCATACAACGGGGAGTCGGACCCCACCAACCACGTCGAGAGTTTTAAAACTCTCATGATGATCCGCAAGGCATCGGATGCACTCCTTTGCAAAACCTTCTCTACCAAGCTGAAGGGGCCTGCGAGAGAACGGTACTCTCGACTCGCCCCGGCCTCCATCTTCTCGTTCGATCAGTTCGAAGGGCTCTTCCTTACCCATTTCGTGAGTAGCCACCTGGCCGAGAAAACAAGTGCATCTTTGGTGACTCTCAACCAAAGAAAGGGTGAACGCCTAAGAGATTACGTTCGGCACTTCACCGCCGAAGCCCGGTCTATTGCCTCCCTCAACTAATCAGTAGCCTCGGCGGCATACGGGCACAACGTCACTAACGCCGACCTCAAGGTGTTCCTTGCCAAGAAGCCATCTCGAGACTTCTCAAAACTCCTGCTTAGGAGTGAGAAGTACATCTGAGTGGAAGAGGCTCTCAACCCCCCCCTCTCGAGGAATCATCTTCCGGGAATAAACGGATGAATACAAACAAAGAAGGGTTCCAGAAATTTCAGAGGGACGACAATGGTCAACGCCGCCCAGCTCCTCATTTTGAGAAGTTCACCCCCTCAATGCAGTATATCAGCAGTTCTTATGGAGGTGGACAAGGAAGGACTACTTCGCGCTCCCCCTAGAATGAATACCCCTGGCAAGAAAAGAAACAGGAATAAGTGGTGCCGCTTTCACAGGAACCACGGCCACGACACGGATGATTGTCGGGCTCTCAAAGAGGAGATCAAAAAGCTCATACAACAGAGACACATGGCCAAGTTCGTCCGAAGAGACGGGGCCGGCCTTCCACCCCGAGGAGCTTACAAGCGAACAGTGAGGTCCGCCGAGTTCCAAGATTCCGAACCTGGAGCCGTCCTCTACCTTATCCAAGGAGGTCCAATGGGAGGAGAACCAAACTCCTCCCAAGAGGCCTTCACCCTATCGTAGAAGTAGGATCGCAGTTTTCAATAAGGCTGATGCTTGTAACCCGGTCAAAAGCATGTAATAATGGTTCGCCCCATTAAAGCGGCCACTTAGTTTATCTCAATAAAACATAACTTTTTCTATTATTGCACTTGCTTTATTTCTACCTCTCCGAGTCACATCTATGACTCGCTAAATGGTAAGCTTGGAGTCCAGCTTGTCCCACAAGGCTGCTCCCACAACATACTAAGCTCAAAAGACGAGTTTGAAGTCCAACACTTGGTTCGACGTTGCCTTAACCGCTTGCAAACAAGCAAGTGCGGGACAGCTCGCCATTCAGAATTGCTCCTACAACTCGTTAACTCTCTTAACAACAAGTTTGGAGTCCAACACTTGGCTCGACGTTGCCTTAGCCGCTTGCAAACAAGCAAGTGCGGGACAGCTCACCATTCGGAATTGCTCCTACAACTCGTTAACTCTTTTAAGCAATAAGTTCGGAGCTCAACTCTCCCCTAGAGTTGCTCTTCAAACTTGTCTCCCAAACGGCTCTCGCCTAGAGCCAAGCTCTTCGCTCCGCTCGCCCCCCGAGTGGCCTTCTTCTCAACGAGTTCGGAGCACAACTCTCTCTTAGAGTGGCTCCTCAAACTTGTCTCGCAAATGGCTCTCTCCTAGAGCCAAGCTCTTCGATCCGCTCACCCCCCGAGTGGCCTTCTCAACGAGTTCGGAGCACAACTCTCTCCTAGAGTTGCTCCTCAAACTTGTCTCTCAAACGGCTCTCTCCTAGAGCCAAGCTCTTCGCTCCGCTCGCCCCCCGAGTGGCCTTCTTCTCAACGAGTTCGGAGCACAACTCTTCCCTGAAGTTGCTCCTCAAACTTGTCTCCCAAGCAGCTCTCTCCTAGAGCCAAGCTCTTCGCTCTGCTCGCCTCCAGAGCGGACCTCTTCTCAACGAGTTCGGAGCACAACTCTTCTCTAGAGTTGCTGCTCAAACTTGTCTCCTAAAAAGCTCTCTCCTAGAGCCAAGCTCTTCGCTCCGCTCGCCTCCCAAGCTGCCTTCTTCTAAAAGACTTCGGAGCCTAACTCGTCTAGAGACGCTCCCTAAACTCGCTTCCAAGAACGGACCTCCCCTGGAGTCATGCAAAGCTCTTCTCAACTTCGTGAAGGCGAAGATGTTGCAGGGCTATCTTGACCTTGAAGAAGGATAATTCTCTATAAAGAGAACTTGTAGATCTTCGAGATAGCTTCGAAACAAGGGGTCACACGCCCCAATCGACCTCCGTAGCACTGAGAACGTGGGTTACAATACAGCTGCGCCGAAGCTCTCCTGGACTTCGGCAACGTGTGCCGAGCACTCTTGCCATCGACATCCAAATGCGAGAAAAAGCTCTCCTAGACTTCGGCAACGTGTGCCGAGCACTCTTGCCACCAACGTCCAAATGTGAGAAAAAACTTTCCTAGACTTCGGCAACAAGTGTCGAGCACTCTTGCCACCGAAGCTCAAACTGGAGCAAAAATCTGCCTCAAGATCCGCACTCAAATCAAGATCAACGGTGGTGATTAAAGCAAAAGGAGAGAGTCAACGGTCAAACGTTGACCAAGTCAACGGTCAACTATTGACCGCCACGTGTCAAGCCGCCGAAGTCCAGGAGGTCCTCTCCTGGTTCGGAAATGCAATCCGAGCACTCTTGCCACCGACCCTGAAACGAGAGAAAAATTTATCAAAAAAGTCAACGGTCAACGTTGACCGAGTCAACAGTCAACTGTTGACCACCATGTGTCAAGCCATCGAAGTCTATCCTTGTTCGGAAATGCAATCCGAGAACTCTTGCCACCGGAACTCAAATTGGAGGAAAAATTTCGCCTCAAAATTCGTGCTCAAGCATGATCTGCAGCCCAGATTCAACAGACAACAAAAAAGAAAAGAAAAGGGTTAACGGGTCGAGTTTAAACCCGTTATAGGCCCAAACCCGTCATCCCCCTTCTTCACGTTTTCCCGCCAAAAAACCAAAAAGAAAAACTCAACGACAGCCTCCGAGCTTCTCGTCGCCGAAGCTCATGTACCCCTCAATCCTCGCTAATTCCTCGCAGAACTCAGCTTCTCCAACACCGAGCTTAAGCTCTCCACCCTCGCCATTGTTTCACGAGCTCCAACGAAGAGCTCGAGCATCTCGAGCTCCCCTTTCTCGTCAAGCTCTGACTTCAAGCTCAAGCTTCCACTCTCGTCGAGCTCTTTCGCCAAAACACCATCAGCTCCTCCATTGCCGAACTCCACTTTGCAAGCCCCACAGTCGAGCTCCTTCAACTCCGAGCTCCGTCGAGCTCGAGCTCCCCTCGTCGAACCCATCGCCGAGCTCCTTCGCCAAAACACCAAGAGCTCCTCCATTGCCGAACTCCACTTCGCAAGCCCCACAGTCGAGCTCCTTCAACTCCGAGCTCCATCGAGCTCGAGCTCCCCTCATCGAACCCATCGCCGAGCTCCACTCGTCGAGCTCCGTCGCCAAAACACCATGAGCTCCTCCATTGCCGAACTCCACTTTGCAAGCCCCACAGTCGAGCTCATCCCCTCGCCGAGCTCCATGCCACCGACGAGCTCCCTCACCATCGTCTTCGCCGAACTCCACAAGCGCCCGAAGCTTCGAGCTTCGTCGAAACCCAAAGCGACCTCCCTCGACAAGCCCCGTCGGAGCTCCCCCTCTTCCTCATCGAAGCTTCGGCAAGCTCCGAACGCATCGCCGCTCCGAGCAGCACCTCCATCATCGAGCTCTTCATCACCATCTGCTTGCCCTCGAAGAATCCGCTCGCCGAGCTCCCTCCATCGCCAGATCTCATCGAGCTCTTCTCACCATCGAGCTCTCCCCTTCGCGAGCTCCTCTCCTCGCCGAACTCCGCAACTCCGGCATCGAACTCCCCATCGCAAGCACCGACTTGCCGAGCTCCATTCACCAAGCTCCTCTCCTCGAGCTCCGTTACCGCCCTAGGAGATGGAGATGGAAACGGAGACGATGGCGTGGTAGGAGGCATTCGATCGAAGACGAAGAAGAGAGGAAGCGTCGAAGGAGGAAGGAGAGAGAAGACGTCGAAGACGGAAGTTCAGAAGAAAGAAAGAAAAGAAAAGAAAAGAGAAAAAAAGTGGGGGTCGGCGTTAACCAAGTCAACGCGAGCCGACAACTCGTGCCACCGACGTCAAAATGAGGAAAAAATTGTGTGCCGACGACTCGTGCCACCGACCTCAAAATGAGGAAAAAATGGCCTCCTGATGCGCGCTCGCTTGATAGTGATCAACGCACAGGATCGCACTACGTCATCAGGTATTAATTTATTTATTTATTTATTTAATTGGATTAATTATTTTAAAAATCCGAAAAATTAATTAAAAATTCTAAAAATAATTATTAATTCAGAAGAAAAAAAATTAAATTCCGAAAATAATAATTATTAAATTAGAATAATTAATTAAAATTTTTGATAATTAATTATTTAAATTCGGAAATTGAATAAAAAAAGAAATATTTAGAAAATTTTGGAAAAATCACAAAAAATCTAGAAAGATCTGAAAATATTTTTGGGCATTTTACAAGCTCAGATTGACACCGTTACACTTCGAGCAAGATCCAAACTCCCTTAAGAACTCCGATAAAATCCTATACGCCATTAGAACAACAAAACTACTCCTCAAAGACTGTAGAACTCAGTCTCCAAGAGTGGGGGGCTCGTGATATGGCTAAAAATAGGATTAAATTGGACACGAATCTTAAAGCTCTCAGGTGTAAAACGGTAATTTCACCTACAAATGGATCTAAAATGAAAACTGGGTCTTTCTTCAAAGCCCAATAACTCATAAACGGATCTGTCCTACTGGGTACGGGTCCCAACCCGTTACAAACTAGTTCAGAAGAATAAAGAAGGATTCAGATTCGTAATTATCCCTAAAAGGTGGTTTTAACCACTCCTATCCATCCACACCGGAAGGTAGAGATTTGTTCTTACCTCGAAACGGATGCCTAAAGCGACTATAAATACCCCTCTCCCCCATCGTAACAAGGTAATCAATCTTTTTCTACCTAAAGCTCTTTCATAATCTTCCTGATTACTGACAAGAGCGTCGGAGGGTTCGTCGCCGGGATCCATCCCGGTGTATCGAACTTTCTTGCCGGTTCACGGCAGCAGCAAGAAACAAGTCAACACGTTGATGAAGGTCAACAGGTTTGCCTTATTCGTTTTTTAAAGAATCCACAAATTCATTTGTTTGCTCCCACACCAAAATTATCAGCAACACATACTTTGAATGTGTGATCTGTAGGAAGAGGAGCTGGCTCACTGAGGTGATGGTACATATCACGCTCTTTGAGGAAACGCATGCCAAAATGACATCATGACATGAAGTTGTTGTGATCAGAGAGATTCTAGGTGGTCATGTGTTTGGCCTTCAATAGAGAAGGAGAATCAGTCGTTGTTAGAGGAGATGGAGCTGCCATTGGAGGAGACGTCGTTGTTGAAGTATTGGAGGTTATCATAGGAGCAGATCTAGATTAGATTTGAAAGAGAAAATGGGTGAGAATGATAGATGGTGATTGAAGAGTGCATCACAAGCTGGCAAGCATCACTAAATAGCGCACATCACGAGGCATCGTGGTTTTTTTGTTTGTTTCTTTTTCAACTTTTTTGGGAAAAATAGGACAAGAGAGGGTTACGGGTTTCGCATATCGGGTGCAGGCGGATTCGGGTTGTAGATTAGGGCTAGGGTTTGGAGAAGAGAGTAGGGATCAGGTTTAGGGTTTGGAGAGGGGATAAGGCTGCAGGTGGCAGCGACTGGCAGAAAGGGGGGGCTATGGTGTGGAGGGATGGGGTAAGGGACGACGGTGATGGTGGCTGGAGAGGTTGCAAGTTGCACAGGGAAAAAATGCAGAAAAAGAGACAAGGGCGGCGGCAAGGGTGGCTGATGAGGTGCGGAGGGTGTCGGGAGGCAGCGGGAGGTTGATGAGGTCGGAGGATGTCGGGAGGCGGCGGGAAGTTGATGAGGACAGAGGATTAGGATATTAGGGTTTCGGGGTTTGGAGACAAAGAAGAAGAAGAAACAGGAAAAAGAAAAAGAAAACTCTAATTTCTTGTGGAAAATTTTTGTGTACACTTTTCGGACTCTGATACCATGTTAATTTTATAGTATTGAGACAGGAAAGAATATTTTATTAGATACTAACAATTGAATACATTGCCTCTATATATAGGAATAGGAGAGTACAAAGAGTAATCTAGGTTTATTTTAGATGTGGGACTCAACTAAGACTATTTTAACAGAGTGCAAGTGAGAAACAAAAGTTTAAACCCCCATCTCTCATTGGCCTTACCACAATGACAAGCTAGTTGCCATTTTTCATAGAAAACCTTATGTGCTTGTGTTTAAATGTAGTGAATATAAGTGAGAAACAAAAGATAAAACCGACCATATTTTATATCTTTTTCACGTTTAAATTAGAAGGCAATTTTCAAAACAGACCTTGGAAATAAAATATTCGTACAAATCGACCTATCACGAAAATATTTGCACGAATCAACCTCTGAAGCACCACACAAAAGTTCAGTCAGCGTCAACGGGATATGTTTAAAAAGAAACCTATGTTTCAAAGAACGATTTCTTCGTAAAATAGAAATCGGTCTGTAAAATGACAGTTCCACTCTTCACACTATAAATATTTTTGAGTCTAAAATGGATGTATTTCTCCTGCATGACATCATCATTGTGTCATCACCACCATCATCTTCATCTTCGTCTTCTTCCTTCTACTAGACTAACCTCTTGACTCATCACCGTCGCCGTCCTCAACCCCCATCGCTGCCTCCTCTTCTTTCAATGTTGCCTCCCATGCCACCGTCACCTTCGTCGTCGACGTTCCTCAAAAGTGCAACCATATGTGATGCCGCCATCATCGATCCCGAGCGCAGCCATCTGCACCTCCTTGACTAGGGTTCTATCCGAAACCCTTGCCAACCCTCTTCTTCTTCTTGGTTTAGGATTCCTCCTCCTTCTCGTTTACTAAAGATTGGATCTGCCTTTTTAAAAGATGGTTTCTTCTTATTTCACAAAGAAGAAAACGTCGTTTCAAATGTTGACTTATTTTTGAACGTATCGCGAGCACGCTGACTCGAATTCTGACGCGCCTATGTGGCGCGTCAAAGATCGATTTGTGCGATACTTTTGGGAGAGGTCGATTCGTACAAATATTTTAATTTTAGGGTCTATTCTGAAAATTTGCCTTAAATTAGATGAAGAAACAATGAGTAATGCATTCACAGTCATCAGATTTCTGAAGAATCAGCATTTTCTTACATAGGTGCATTTGGATGTGCTTGTGTTTTTAGCATGGTTTCAAAACTTGATATCGATGTCGGTATCAGTTTTGGTATCGGTATCCGTATCGGTGTTGGGTATCAAGTGTTGGGTGTATGTCTTGCTTATTTGTGTTCGATGCAAAGAGAATACGGTGAAGCGAAGGAAGGTCAAAGCGTCAATGGAGAGAAGCAGCAGCATCAACACAAATAGAGGAAGCACACACCTGAATTGACACTTGACTGCCCTTTGCAGCAGTCGACTGACCAAACCCTCTATTTAGATTTTAGGGAACGACCACATGCGGTCGATTGCCCCGGCCTATATCTTGGTGATCTTTTGAGCTCATATTCTACTCTAAGTTTGATCGTACGGCTTATATCGTGTGGCTTCTTCTTTAGTATATATCCAACGGTTATTGTATTAAGACTAAACCTAAGGTTTCTCTAGATTTCTAAATATTATAATAGCCTCGATTGAGAGAGCAAATACATCAATGATATTTCTTCCATTATAAGTGAAGCTCGATAGATAGTTCTTGGTGAGTGAATTTGTAACTCCTTGTAATCTTCTCCAGTTGAATAATATATCCTTATATTTCTACCCTAAATTATGTTTTGCCCAAACTGGGACAAATCTGTGTGATTGGTGTGATGTACTTGTTTGGTTATTCATCAGATCTATTTGTACTTCTTGCTACCTTGCTCAACAACTCTGCTACGCCATAATTCCCTAACATCAAGTGCCATTTATCTATAATATCCAACATGTCAAGAATATCTATCAGTGGGAAAATTTCCAATCTTACTCGGCCAAACTCTGCTCCCAAGCTTAGATAGAACAAGATTGCTACTTTTTAGGTTTCCAATAAAAGGTATACGTCAAAATCTGATTTGGTTTACCCGGACTATACCCCTATGTACTCTACTCGAATCGTAGTAGCATTATACCCTCTCGAAAGTACTTGGATCGAAATCAGAAATTCCGGGCTAATTGATTCTTCCACTTTATCTGTCAATGGGGAGATCCAATGACGAACTCCATGGACCTCGCATTTTCTTTCTCCTACTATTAAATAAATAAATAAAGTGGGGTGGTTGGGCTCACGTTGAACACTGCAGATCGCTTAGCATCGGGGTGATTTACTTCTCTGACTTGCTCCTACAGAACCGAGGTCGAAAGATTGAAAAAGTCAGTCATTCACAACCAATGATGAAGAATTCCTCGAAAAGTTACGGATTAGTAATCCTTTTTAGAAATCGAATGGATTCGGTCTTATACATACGCTTGGTATCAGCCGAAATTCGATGCCAAGGTTTTTAGCATAGGGTGTAATGGCGCATAATTAGGTACGAAATAGTGTGTCCCCAAAATGAATAGAAAAATCCCAATCAATACGAACATAACACAAAACAAATTATAAGCAGCCCAAACAAATATCACTGTAAGAAACAATCAACATACCACAAGGTTAAGGTGTATAGCACTGCATTCATCCGGAATAACAGAAGGGACAAAAGAACCATCATTAACATCCTTCGCTACACCATACCTGCCAAAAATAAAACAGACCATGTTCGGAATTCACATGCAAAGACCCCAAAAAGCCACTTTTTGGGATCTAAAAACTACATTAGCAAACTAGTGTTCCTAAACCCCCTAGTATTTTAATTATTTCCCTAACTAAGCCACATTCTCAAACTAAGTCCTACCTTTGAACCCCCCACCAAATTATTTGCATGTGGTGGCTTCTATGGAACATAGCCGTAATTTCAATTTGAGGCCAAGGTAGAAACAAAGCCGCAAATCTCAACTGCAGTATCCACTTTTAAAAAAATTAAAAATAATATTTTGCCGCATATCGGAGGTGCGGGTTGATTTGCACTTATGCCGCAGTTGTGAATAGCGGCTTCTTAGCTTTAGTACCCCACATGGAAATGCTTTTGGTGAAGACTCATTGTGCGATTTATTTCAAGAATGGCTTGTTTTGGATGAAAAAAACTCCTAGTATTTCATCACGTGAAAGGTTGAATTTAACATTTGGGAAATTCAACTAAGGAAATTCGATCTTATTTCCCATCAATTCTGAAAATCGAAATTACGAGATACATAAAATTGTGTGTGCGTGAGAGAGAGAGAGAGACCTGGTGACGGTGGCGAGGTGCTGCCGGACGTCGAAGGCGGCGGCGGCGAAGGAGGAGGAGGAGGAGAGGGCGGAGAAGAGAAGAAGGAGGAGAAGGGAGAAGAAGTTCATGATTTGGTGATGATTTCAAGGAGCTAGGGTTAGGGTTTTTTAAATGGAGTTTCTTTCGGGGAAGACAACCGGATTCCGACGTGGAGTCGCTGGGATGCTGGAGAAAAGAAAGGGGGTTCTTTAGAGCATTCACAGGCTTTGTTGGTGGTAAAATATGCGTATATGCGTATTTAGAAATGGTATTTCGGTATTTCTCTGCAGTTTGAAAAGGCAAAATATAGCAATCTTGTAGGAATACGAAACATACTTTCGTCTGCCCTTTTTTTTTTTTGGGGGGGGGGGGGGGGGGGATTTTTTCGGAAATCTTTAAACAGATTTTTTTATAAAAAAAACGGAAATCTTTAAACAGATTTTTTTATAAAAAAATTAAAATTTCGAGTGGGGCCAACATGAGACGAAACATCAACATGATGTTTCGTCCCACACGGTTTGTCCCAGTTAGGGCTGCAAACGAATAGAGCTATTCGCGAGCTATTTGGCTCGAGCTCGGTCAAAGCTCGGCTCGAACCGAGCTCGTTTCGTAAACGAGCCGCGCTCGAACTTCAGTTTTTTTTTTTTTAAGGCTAAGCTCGTCAGCAATTCGGCTCAAATACGGTCAAAACTCGGTCAAAACTCGGCTCGAACCGAGCTCGAGCCGAGCTCGAGCTCAAAAATGAGCTCGTTTCGTAAACGAGCCGAGCTCGAGCCTGAAGATATTCGGCTCGGCTCGGCTCGATTGCAGCCCTAGTCCCAGTGGTTCCTTTTGTTAATTAAGTTTTTAATTATGTTATTAATTAACTAAACTTAATTAATTAACTAAATATTTAACTAAAAGGTTTAATTAAAATACTAACTAAATTAATTTACTAACTAAATTAAGAGCTTAAGATTTAAATTTTTTATTTTAATTCGGGATTCGTCCGATCCCAAAAAATAAAATAAAATATTAGGAACAAAACAAGATGTTTCGTCCGATAATTTTTAAAAATATTAAAAAATTACTGACACTTATAATATGCATATTGTTATATCCATATGCATATTTGCCTTTTTACTATAGCGAAAAAGGCAACAAATAGCTAAATGTCTAACGACTGCAGGAAATTTTTTGCCAAAATATGCATAAAATGAATAAATGCTTAACTACTGTGGATGCTCTTAAGCACGTCAAATGCATGTGCTATTTTCTGATTTTATCAGATGTGATTATAGGCTTTAATTGACTAAGTTAAGCTAAGGCTTTCTCGCAATGTGAGAGACAAAGGAAGATTGAAATAAAAGTGTAAAAGTGGAGCGAATGCTGTCTCAACACCTTCACCTTCCCACGAAGTAAACCTTAGTGAAAAGAGAAAGTAAACGAGAGTGTGATTGATATGACCAATCATTTTTTGTAATTGCTTGTGTTTATATGTCATGATTTTGAGAATTACAGTTAGGGTTTTTGTAATTGTTAACGAAGTTTTCCTTCAGGCATATCTGAAATTCCATGGACTTAAAAAAATCTATTTGCAATTTTTCTTTCCTTTTTAAAAAGAAATTTTAGTTGGGATTGCCCCTCAACACTTCATTTTAAATTAAGAAATTTTCGTCTATATCGTTCAATCATAAAACCTCCCACAACTATTTGTAAAGCGAAAATTGTGAAAAACCTATTTTACCTTCACTTCCTTTTTAAGCATACAATTTGTTGTAATTAGCTATAGTTTTCAAGATACGTTCTCTAGGCGATATTCCTGGCTATTGATGGTGAAGATGTCACAAATCGGAGGAACATAGTAAGTAGTTGGAGAGAATTTTTTATGACAGTTAGGGATTTTGTAAAGAAAAGTTTTACAAAATTCGTATTTTTATGGCTTTGTTTTTAGAAGCTAGGGTTAGGATTTTTGTAATCTCAGACTCTTTCTTTTGCTACTATTCTGACATACCATGATGCGCTTAAAAACACATATTTGCAAAATATTACTTTATTTCTTTAAAAAAAAAAGTTTTTGTTGAGATGACCCCCCCCCCCTCCCCCCTTTCCTGCGCACGTGAAAAATCGGCTATGCTTTTAAGCTGTACTTGTGAAAGTTTTATTTTACCCATATTTCCTATTTAAACAAATAATTGGTTGTCATTAGCTACGATTTCTAAGATAGGTTCTCTGAGCCACATTCATGGTTGCTGATGGTGAAAACGTCCATGATCGCAGGATCATAAAGGCAGTTGAAAACAATGTTATGGTGAGAAGGAAAAGGCTGACAACAATGGAGGAGTGATTAGGGAAGATGAAGGAAGTAAGAAGAGGATAAGGTCGGGGAAGGCAGAGATGTCAATGAGGATGAAACAATAGTCAAAGTTGGGATTGGGGTTTTGAGGTGGCAGAGCCAAAGTGGGAGTCATTGAAGGAGATGAGGATGATGGACAGGTGTGCCAGTGAGGAGGGGATAGGAGGATGAGGGAGGTGAAATGAAGGATGAAAGTGTAAAAGAAAGATTTCATGATTGCAACTTAATCGGAAAATGTAAACTAACTAGATTTGCCCGTGGCCACGTGCCTACGGCACGTCTTCAGAACGATACAGCATATGAAAAATCTTGCAAATAGTAAATCAACAATTATGTAGCTGAAGTTTGAATAGTATGACAATAATTAGTTGTAAATAAAAAGTCCATATTTTCATTAGTAATTGGTGAAAAATAATTATAAACTGGGGTATAAAATTCCATATTTCCATATATATATATATGAGAAATACTCCATTGAAAACCTATTCTGGCCGTTGGATCGCTCTTGATCGTGATCAACGGCTCAGATCGAGCCCGCCCGTCACCCATCTCACTTAAGAGGCGGAGGGGTAATTTGGGAATTTCGACCCAAATAACTCTTCGCCTCATTCGCTCTAAAAAATTGAATGAACCTAGGACGTTGTTTGAAACAACGGCCTAGGTTATAAAAAATTGAATGAACCTAGGCCGTTGTTTGGAACAACGACTTTTTATAACCTAGGTCGTTGTTCCCAACAACGGCCAATGCTATAAAATTTCGTTGTTTCAAACAACCTAGGCTATAAAATTTTATAGCCTAGGCCGTTGTTGGGCACAACGGCCTAGGTTCATACAACCAAAGCGGGTTTGTTTTAACAGACCTGATTTCAATGGAGCATATATATATATATATATATATATATATATATAAGGAGAGAGAGAGGGAGAGGGAGAGAGAGAGAGAGAGAGAGATAAATAGATAGATAGATAGATAGATAGATAGATAGATAGATAAATAAATAAATAAATAAATAAATAAATGAGTTGTTTTAGGGGGAAATTTTGAATTTGAGTTTTGGGGGAAAACTTTTAGGGGAAAAATATGTTTTGTGAGGTTAAATCTGGGCCTTTGATTTTGGTGGGATTGAAGGTGAGCCACTTGATAGCTTTCTTTGTATTTTATTATATAGATGAAGCTGAAGAATTTTTCGATCAAAAAATAATAACAAGGGGTTTCTTTGATTTTATATGAGATGTTGGAGGATTTCTTGATTTTTTATATTTTACGCAAGGGATATACTAGTCGGTAAATTTGTTTCAGTCCCTGGCACGTATCAAGTTTTTCTAGGAAATTCTTTTAACTTTGTCAATTGTCAAAATACAAATAAAATCTCTCATTGTCAAAATATATGAGAAATGCTTACCCGTTGGGTTTCTTATGTCTTGCAAACTATGGTTCAATATGAAGATAAGTCGATGAAATGAAAAGAGGTTCGAAGCGTCGTTGTTAGAAGAAGAAAGAGCAGCAACAGCGAGAGGCAGCAACAGTGCAGTCGACTGCCACTAAGAACAGTTGACTGCTATTACCCTCTGACTTGGGGTCAAGAATTGCAGTTGGCTACACCATAGGACTGTCGACCAATCGACAATGGCGGTAGCTACAAACGGGTCGGGACCTGGGTGATCTGTTTTGAGCCCATCTTCCTCTATAGGTTTGATTGTATGGTTCTTCCCGTGTAGCTTTCTATACAGGGTATATCGGACGGTTAATGTAGACTACATCCTAAGGTTTCTCTAGATCTCTCTATATGATTATAACGACCTCCTTTGAGAGGTAAGAGCAGGGAAAGAGCAAAAGAGAGAAAAGTACTTCATTGAGAGTTATTCATTGTAAATAGCATATTATCTTCTAGTGAGGCTTGATAGATTGATAGGTTCTTGGTGACAGTATTTGTAACTCTTGTATCTTCTCTGGTGAATAATATCTTGGTTATTTCTCCCCCAGATTAGAGTCCGCCCATACCGGGACATAATTGTGTGTTTTGTGTCTTTGGTATGATCTACTATTCTTTGGTGGTTTGTTCGTAGTGATCGATTTTCGCAAACTCAGCAGCGGAATTCCTAACATTGCTTTGGGTTTTTTTAACCCTTATGTTCCTTGATGGACTTAAAAACTCCTATTTGAAATGCGTTCATTTTTCAATTTCTTTTTCCTTGTTAAAAATATCTTTGACAAAATGTGGATGCTTAAAACGTGTTTATTTAGGTTACAATCTACTAATCTGATGTGGGTAAAAATAGAACCAAATTGGGGCCATTCAATCGAGCACGAATCTTAAAGCTCTCAGGAGTAAAACGGTAATTTTCAGCAGATACAAGCTCGACAGAAGGAGTTGGGCCACTTTCCGACTAGTCGACTCGATCCGGCCTGTAATAAAGTGATGCCAAAGAAACTATAACGTAAAGGAGTCTAGGTTCATCCGAAGAAACTAGTTTAAACCCCAATCTCTATAGGATAACTACTTCAATCTGTCCATGCAAAAGAGAGTTTCAAAACTCGATCCCTTTATCAAGAGAAGAGCTCCAACTCAATTTACTTACATGGAAGAGGTAACCAACACCGCGAAGTAGAGATAAATCCAATATCTTGTAACTGCGCCCCCCCCCCCCCCCCCCCCCCCCCCCCCCGCAGCAAGTATATATGTAACACCCCGTACTATATATATATATATATATATATATATATATATATATATATATATATATATATATATATATATATATGAGTAGGTGGCCTATATGTGTGTTCCTATGGGGGTAGATGTATGAGATTAATTGGTTAAGATGAGAAAAAGGTTTGGTTGGTTACTGTGTTACTGCCAGGTGGGGCCCCCGTGGGTGGTGTAGCTCACGTGGGAGGCAGATGGCAGTGGGGGGTGTGCTGACGTGGGGTGGGGCCCATGTAGGGGGGTCCCGGCTGTACGTGCAGCACACACAAGAGAGAGAAGGACATTGTGGAATTGATTAGTCCTACATCGGGAGTATTTGTGAATAATTTAATAATAAATAATATTGCCTATGATCAAGAGTCACCAAATCGGTTAACCACCATTTGAGAGGCAACCTGTGGTGGGCAGTTGTACTAATAAATAAAATAAATTGTCTAAGTTGGGGCCGGGGTGTTACAATATATACCTTTTGACCTCTTCAGAAACCAGGTAATTGCACATTTCGCTTTCAAAACTCTTCATATCTTCTGAGTTTTTTGACTCAGGCATCGGATGATCCGTCGTCGGGGATAACTACAATGTTTCAGGTTGTTTTGAAGGTCAATCGGAGCGGTCACATTGGTCCCCAACGGTCAGATTTTAGGTTAATAATAGTTTACGGTGGTCAACATCGGTGAAGAGTAAAGGTAAGATCTTTATTGTTTTCATTAAAAGAATTCACAATATATGTTTGCTTTCACACAGAAATTAGCGACTAACGGATTGGAGTTGTATGTGGAAAACAGAATTCCGATCCAACTTCACCGGTCAAAAACTACATTTTCCAGCCATGCCTCCAAAGGTAAAAGGGAAGGCGAAGGCTAATAGCCGATAAGTCAACACTCTTCCACCACCTCCTTCTCATACGGAGGACCCCTTCAACATCCTCAACCGAATCAACATCTTCAACCGAAAAAGCCTCCTCATCAGCAGACTCAGCCTCCTTCCAAAAGGGCCGCACTTGGGGCTCCCGTCAAAGTCCCTAACAGCAACCTGTGCAGAGCATGGTCAAACACATGGGTTATGTTCGTACCTCAACCCTCTCGACAATGTCCTTTGTGGTGCTCCAGCCGCAGCAAGACCTCCGCCAGATCATCATCACCTGACAGCAGGGGCCTTACCTCCGAGATCGCCTGAACGAAAGGTCAGTCCATGACGAAGTCCCTTATCCAGAATGCTAGGGAAGTAAGAGGACCCCCTCTCCTTAAAGACAGAGGTTCAGAAGAACTTCCTTTCCTAGGGGATGAAGAAGAACTCCCTCTCCCAGGGGGAAAAGAAGATCTCCTCCTCCTAGGGGACGAAGAAGGTCTCCTCCCTCTCTAGAGTGAAGAAGCCAAAATACAGCAAGTCGACCAGTTCGCATGAACAATAGAGAAGAAGA
Source organism: Hemerocallis citrina (assembly GCA_017893485.1). Taxonomy (NCBI): domain Eukaryota; kingdom Viridiplantae; phylum Streptophyta; class Magnoliopsida; order Asparagales; family Asphodelaceae; genus Hemerocallis; species Hemerocallis citrina. The sequence goes on along the minus strand of CM030358.1, from coordinate 217,724,293 downwards.
GGCGCTCATCACCAAGGCAAAATTCTAAAATTTCAAAGATGAGATCCCTTAATCCCTCAATGTCACCCCAAACAAGAGTCGACAAACAAACAATTGCCAGCTCACTACCATACATGAGAAAGAGACTTGCAGGTCGACCATGTCCGACAAAAGGGATGACCCAGTTCTCCGCCGCCTTCAAGAGATGGAGGACTGTCTCAACAGAATCAACCGAGAGGAAGACTGTCAAGCCAGAAGCTTTCGCCCTAGCATACCTCTCTTCTCCAAGTCAATCATGGAGGCCCACATCCTGAGACCTTCAAGCCGCCACACTTCTAGTCCTTAGACGCATTCCTCTACAAAACATTTCCCGTCACACTGAAGGGGTCAACAAGGGAGTGGTACTCCCGCCTCTCTCCAAGCTCCATCTTCTCCTTCGACCAATTGAGGAGCTTTTCCTTACCCACTTCGTATGCAGTTGTCGAACTAAGAGGATAAGTGCCTTTTTACTATACCTGAACCAAAAGGAAAGAGAATGACTTAGGAACTATGTTTAGCACTTCACAGCCAAGTCTCGATCTATCGCCTCCCTCGGCCCAACAATAGCAACTTCTGCATTCAGACATATTGTCAACAATGCCGATTTGAAGGCATCCTATGCAAAGAAGCCCCCTCAGGACTTCTCGGAACTCTTTCTAAGGAGCGAAAAGTACATCCAGACTAAAGAGGCTCTCTAACCCCGTGGTCAAAAGAAGTCATCCCCCGAGAACAAATGGAAGAGTTTTAACCCCCATTCCCGATTGTATGGATTTTACTTTTCTTTCTTTGTATTCAATTATCTATAAATCTTTCTATTCGTTTAAACACAATTGCATTCACTTGGATATTTGATTAATTTGTTAGAACCCATAATTCTAATCCACTCTATTGTATTTGATTATTTAATTAATGTTTACTATCTGATTACTTGACTAATGTTTAAGCCCCATAATCCAAACCCAAGCCACCTACTGCATACCTTTTTTACCCATTCAATATTTCTTCATTTTTTTTCCTGATTCTGATTTATTATTTTCCGATCCCAAAGTCAGCCCATGATCAAACTCAACTAAAGCCATATCCGAAACTGAAGCCCACATGCCAGCCTAACTTGATCACCTATTTGATCCTAATCACCTTTTAATTAACCCTAACCTATCATCCCATCCTTCATCATCTTCTTCAGCCGCAACTTATCTCCTTAAAACCCTTATTCATCCTGAAGCCCTCCATCATCCACACCACCTGCCATCTCCTCCCGCACCACCATCGAACTACAACTCCATCAAAACCCGCAACATCCTCTAACGCAGACTACTCCATTCACCATAGTAGCACCGAGCCCACCTCCACAGCAGTACCCTCACCTTAAAGCCACCAACACAACCGCCGCCAGTGCTGCACCTCGTCTTCATCATCACCATTGCCCGGACCCACCATCGAACGACAGCACCCCGAGCCTCCCACCGTTGTTGTCCCTCCATAGACATCCTTGAGCCACCACTAGACACCTGCAACCCCAAACAACTTACTGCCACAAGCTGCAGCCCCTACCATTGCCATTGTTGCAGCCAACGTGACGACCTTTGAAACCCGATGCCAACCCGACTGCATTCCTTCCACCGACCAGCCTCCCACACCTCGACCCGTCTTTGCTACCCGACCACACTCCTCCATTGCCAACACACCATTCCACAGTCTAGCCCCGAAGTTCTTCACCTTGTTGTCGTTCTTATTGCTTTTGTTGCAGTGTTTTGTTTTGCGGTCATAGTCGTGCTCGGTGTTACTGCCGCACTTGCTCAAGTGATGTCATCGTTCAGCTTGCTTTCTCGTTGTTGTACTGTTCGTTCATGTTGTGTTGCTGCCATTTTCGCTATTGTGTTGTTCGTTATTGTTGTTGTTTACTATCGTCTCACTTGTTATTGCTGACGTTCACTACCGTAGTGCTCGAACGCTCACACTCACCATAAAAGGCAAGCGTCACTTGAACCCATTTATTATTCATGTTCAAGAAACATTTATTGAACTATTGCAAGTAGTTCTTTGTATTGATTGTCGTATTTCAAGAAATTCTATTATTGATTCATTGGCAAATCAGAATAATAGTTTTATTTATCGTGCCCTGTCATTTATTCGAATTTGGAACTGTTAATTTATTGATATGGCTAAAAATAGGATTAAATCGGGACCGTTCACATCGGAGACGAATCTTAAAGCTCGGGGATAAAGCGGTAATTTCACCTACTGACGGGTCTGAAATGGGAACTGGGTCTTTATCAAAAGCCCAATAACCCATAAACGGATCCACATCAACTGGGTACGGGTTCCAACCCGCTGCACACCCAGTCCAGCAAGATAAAATCAAGGTCCCTGATTAAATCTTAATCAACGACCCTGATTCACATCTATCTTTTTACTGAGAATTAGGGATTACATTCCTTATCTATACACAGGAATTACATGCCTAATCTGATCCCTGAGATGTCTATAAATACCCCCCATCCATCTCTATTAAGAGGTAATCAGTATTTTGCCAATTTACGCTCTTTCTTAATCATTTCTGATTACTGACTTGAGCGTCGGAGGGTGCATCGCCGGGATCAACCCCGGTGTCTCGCACTTTTTGCAGGTAACGACGGGAGTCAACGATCAAATTCCGGCGGAACAGGTTAGAGGTTTGCTATTCACATTTTCCTAAGAATCCACAAATATTGTCTGTTTACCCCCACACCAGATTTAGCGGTAACAGATTGGCGCCGTTTGTGGGAAACTAACGAATAGCAGCCTCCCCTCTTCCCGTTGGTCAGGCCTCCCTCCGTCATGCCTCCAAGGAAACTCAGATCCAGGGGGTCCAACCGTGGGCCTACCCCTCCTCAACCACAACAGGAGGTCCCCCTCCAACCCGTTCAGCAGCAGGGGCAACTTCCTCCTCAGGTAGAGGACCCCCTACGGCTGGACCAACTCCCTCCTCAGAATCTTCAACCCCCTCGGGGTCCAACCGGGCCTCAGAATGCCGGTGCGGGGGGCTCGCGTCCCAATCCTCAGAAGCAACCTCTCCAACAGGACCGCATCCCAATACTCAATCCCTCTTCCGACTCAAAGGCATCCCATAATCCCCGAGCTTCCGACCTTCAAAATACCATCATCAATCGGCAGAAGGAAGAGGATCTTCGCCACTGTTTGGATGAAAGGCGGGCCCGAGAGGGAGCCTCCCGCCAATAACGTCCGAATGAGCGATCTCCTCATCGCCGAGACTACAGAAGGTTCCCTACTCGAAGAGGGCGAAGGGAGTCCCCTCAACGTCATCGGCGGAGAACTCATTCTCCAGTAAGCTGAGCCACACATAGGGACTGCCAAGCTGGAGAGGCACCAGTCACAAGGGCAGATCTTCAAGACTTCCAAGCGACAGTCTTACGGGCCCTCAATATCACCCCAAAGAACGACCAGAGGCCGCCTACTCATGAGCCAACTAGAAGCCATCGCCTTCACACTCTCAGTCCTCGTCCATCTCCAAGCTACCATCGCCGCAGCCCCAGTCCACCCTCGTATGAAGATGAGTCCTGGGGCTCGACCAGGTATGATCAAAGAGAAGACTCGGTCTACCGCCGTCTCCACGAGATGGAGAGGCGCCTCGACAGGGAAGAAGAGCAACGGATGATAAACCTCTGCCCGAGCAGACCTCCATTCTCCTGCACCATCATGGAGGCTGTAACACCTCGGATTTTAAGATACCAAAAATATTCGTTTTTATATTTTGTAGGGGTGAGAATTATTTCAAGTGATATCTTATTGATACTGGTATGAATATTTGTTGGATTGGTGTAGATGATATATTGAAGTATGAGTCGAGTTTTATATGGAAAATTATTGTTTATTTTGTTTTATGATTTTGGAGGATTATTATGGGATGTTTTAATATATTTGGTATTGTTAAAAGTAGAGTTGAGGGTTTATTTGAAATATTTTGGAGATTGGGGGTATATGTGTAAATATACCTTATTAATTATTATATATATTATTATTATTATTTTTTTATATACCAAAACACCCCCCCCCCTTTTCCCTCATCCTCCTTCCCGTTTCTTTCTTTTTCCCGATCGCAAGCGAGGCCACCGAACCCATTCGGTTGGCCCTTCCCCCATCCAAATCTCTTCCATTTCTCCATGGTTTTTTAAATTAAACTGAGGGGTATACTAATTGAAGAGTTCTCTACAACGTGGTAGCATCGGATTTTCGAAAGGATTCCGAAAAGGTATACCCTATTTTATTTATTCGTATAAAATTAAGTGTGGTTAGTTTTATCGAGTAGGATTATTATGGTAGAGAGATTTAGAGGTGTTGGAAGTAGAAGATTTGGGGAATTAGTGGGTTGTTAGAGAAATTACAAGTTGTTAGTAAATTAGGGTTTTGGGTTTGTAAAATAGAGATATATATCTATAAGAATTATCTTTTGTATGGTGGTAAAAATTGTAGTGAGCCATTAGAATAAAATGGGGAGTGACGATTTTAGTATAAACTCGGATTATAGGATTTATGAAATCGGGTAGGAAACTCGATTCTAAAAATTGTAGAAAAGGTATGTGAGTTCTTGCATCGGGATTCAAATTTGAAATCGGTTGATGTAGTTCACCTACATATGTCATTTGTGATGCGTGGGTGAAGAAGGATTCAAATTTGGAGATCCGTAGGTCGAGTTTTGGGCTTTAAACTAATCGGTTCTATAATTTTTCAATTAGAGGGAAAAAAGTCGAACTTCGACTGGCTACAGGACGGACATGGGACATCGTTTGCTCGAGCCGTCAGGTGAGTATGTTGTGTTATAAATATTTTATATTGTGGCCGAATTTCGTGGCCTTTTGATATGTTTTGTGGGAGTTATGCCCAAAAGTGGATTTTTGCTGAAAATACGGATTTTTAAGGATCCAAATGGGTTTTTGAGATATGTGGTAAAATTGACTATTTTAAGTATATAAAATCTATATTATGGGTTATTGTGATGTGTTGAAGTATAAAAATTAAATATATTAAGCGGTTTATGCATATAATTACCCCGTGCATGTTTTGTGCATGTTTTTGGGTGAATAAGCCGATATAGATGATCGGGTATATGTGGAGCATTGTATATGGGCTAGCATGATATGGATGGCTATTATAAGATGTAGTTAGACGAAATTAGTGATTGTGGTCATGTTTTGGAAACCCACATATATATAGTGCATGTTTTGTATATAATTTGGGGTATATAGGCCCTTATAGGTGATTTTACTTACTTAGAGTATTGTGTATGAGCTAGCATGCTTTGATTGGTTGCTATGGAGTTCAGTTAGATGAAATAAGTGATTGTAGTCATTTCTCTTGGAAACTTACAAATGTAATGTATGTGGTGATATATATATAGACGATAATGACCGGTGATGTGATAAAATACATGTTTATATTCTAATTATGTTCGAAATAAATTAATGGGTAATAATGTGATATTATAATGTGATGAAGTATACATTTTGATACTTTTACGATATGGAATAACATAATATAGTTCTATTATTAATGCTATCACTTAACGTATGCCTATATATGGTATAATGAGGTAATGAATAATATAATATGATGGTTTTATATATTGAATGACAGGGTGTATGCATAGTGGGGCAGAATGATATGATAATTAATATCGTGGACACCGAATATGAATTAAATGGTAAGATAAAAGATAAGATGGTACGTGTTAATAAAATGTGTTATTAATTCACGTGATTAAAGTCAAGGTTGTGGCAATTATTGAATTCATAAGTGAAATGCGTGTGTTGATAAAGTAAGCTGAAAAGATGAAATGATTAATGCTAATAACAGATGGCTTTGTTGACCAGTACCTACAGCAATCCTGGGGGTTTGGGCTAGACCTCCTAACGCCCAAGGACCGACTTGGGAATAGTGGACCCAAACTATGTTTGGGGTAAGTGGATTTTATCGCCCAAGCTATCGGCTTGAGGCCCGGTTTCCCTCGATGACAGCCGTCGCGAGGAGGCACCCAGTTTACCTGGGACGTGGTTTTTTTCCTCGATGACAGACGTCGCGAGGAAGCACCCAGTTTACCTGGGACGTGGTTTTTCCCTCGATGACAGTCGTCGCGAGGAAGCACCCAGTTTACCTGGGACGTGGTTTTTCCCTCGATGACAGACGTCGCGAGGAAGCACCCAGTTTACCTGGGACGTGGTTTTTCCCTCCTGACTATCAGGCTGGGAGGAAGTACCCAGTTTACCTGGGACGTGGTTTTTCCCTCGCTAGTTCGGCTAGGAGGAAGACGTAGCCTCGGACGAGTAAGACTCTGTGTGAGCATCGGACAGCGTGTTTACTGGGCTGTCGGCTTTCAGTATGTTGGGATACTGTGGCTCACTGGTCGACAAACTAATAAACTAAATAAGTGTTAATAATAAATGTGAATTGTGTGTGGGAAAGAAAGTGGATAGTGAACTGTGAATTGTGTATGAGAAAGAAAGTTGTTGTGAATGAAGTAAATGTGAAAGTGAACGTGTTATGGGTTAGTGTATGAAAAGAAATGATAAATGCAGTATGTGATTAATTTAAGATGAAAATAATAAAAGAGATGTGTTATCATGAATAATACGAAGTAATTGTATTATGTAAGTGATTATTAAAGTAAAATACCGTGTGATATGAGTTGCACCTTGGAATTGTGTCAAGGAACTACCTGTCTGCTATTTCTGTGGAAATGGTGGGAACTACCTGCCTTGGCATAATTCGCAAGGTGAGTTGGTATACTAGTGGTAATGATTAATGAAAATGAGAAATTAAATAAAGTGAAGATGATAAGTGATTGTAGTGATTTAATAACCAAGCTATCGGCTTGAGATGTGATGTGATATTACCCAAACTGTGTGTTTGAGGTGCAGTGATTATTACCCAAGCCATCGGCTATGGGGTGTGATATGTTGTGGTCCCAAATTGTGTTTGGGGATTAAGTGAAAATGACAATAAGAAATCTTGCTTATAAGAATGAGAACATACTAAAGTGGTGTAGTGAGATATGAATGAGCTATAAAACATGTTTTGATGCAATAAGAATGTGCATTCGCATAAGTGATACGGTGATGATGTGATGAAATGCAAGTTAATTATAATGTGTAAGGAGTGGTTATGTTTGCGTTATATGGCGTGAATGAATATGGCATTATGGGAATGAATGCATATGTTTCTGATGTGATACATGATTTAATGCAATAAAATAAATACTTGTACTATGAAAGTGATTATGAAAATGGTTAATGCAGAAAGTATGTTGTGTTATGAGTTGTATCCATATAAATGGTTATTAAAGAAAGATGTAATAGCATCATGTAAGTGATATTTATATAAATAGCGAAATGCTAGTATGATGATAATTGTGGAGGAATGAATATTCAGGTTAGGGAATTTAAATTGAAAAGTAATGGATTGTATGTGTATTCGTGCTATGCGGATGTAAAATAAGAATATATATATATATATATATATATATATATATATATATATATATATATATATATATACGAGGTTGATGTGAAGTACATTATGAAATGTGATAAGTTGTGGATAATTAAATAGTTGAATGCAGGATTGGCAAAGTATTTGATATATCGTCGTATTGATGATGTTGTTGTGTTCAGGATTCAGATAGCATTATCTTAACTTGGTATTTGTAAGTGTAAATTATTTTCTTTATACTATTTTAATTTGTTATTAGATTAATAACTATACTCACACCAGAAATGGCTAACCCCTTAGTGTTTGGGGGGTTAGGAGAGTCTGAGGACTACCCTAGATCCCCTACTGTTACAGGTTCTCATCAGTGCAGAGGTGAGGCGTGGATTGGTAGGATGAAGTTTTACTTTAAAAATTTGTACTAATTAGTTATGTGAATAGTAAAATTTATGATCTAAATTGTATTATGGATGTATGAGCATGTATATGATGATGACGAGTATGGCGTGGGGTGGTGTGGTATGTTTGTGACCCGTACCCACCTCGTTGTGGAGTACCGGGCTCTGTGGTAGGTTTTACAGGGTTTTTTCTAAAATTTTATCTCGTTTTTCAAAGAAATTTATAGTTTTTATTTGATATTTGATAATCCGTTATGAGTTTGGCCCCCAGAGCATTATATTATATTGCCTGTGTGTATCTGCTCATTTTGGCCTGGGGAGCCCGTTAAATATTGTGTGTATTGTGAGCTACGGAATTTTGAGCAGAATTCCGTAAGCTATCTGTGTTTCGGGGCAAAATTTACAGGGAGACTCTGCCAAAATTTTTCCTGAAATATAACTTTCTTAGTTTATGTTTAAAGTGATATAGAAATTGAAAGAATGGAATTTCGAGGTTTAGTTTCGAAAAAAAATAAAAAATAAAAAAATAAAAAATTTGGGGTGTTACAAGGCCCCCATCCCAGAAAACTTCAAGCCACCTCAATTCGAGTCGTATACCGGGGAGTCAGACCCCGCGGATCACATAGAGAGTTTCAAAATTCTCATGATGATCCACCATGCTTCAGACGCCCTCCTCTGCAAGGTCTTTCCTGCCACGTTGAAGGGGCCTGCAAGAGAATGGTACTCTCGACTCGCCCCGGCCTCCATCTTTTCATTCGATCAGTTCGAAGGGCTCTTCCTCACTCATTTCGTGGGTAGTCGCCAGGCCGAGAAAACGAGTGTATTCCTGGTGACCCTCAACCAAGAAAAGGGTGAACGTCTAAGGGATTACGTTCGACGCTTCACCGCCGAAGCCCGGTCCATTCCCTCCCTCAATCAATCAGTAACCTCTGCCGCATTCGAGCGCAACGTCACTAATGCCAACCTCAAAGCGTCCCTCGCCAAGAAGCCTCCTCGGGACTTCTCAGAACTCCTACTTAGGGCGGAGAAGTACATACGAGCGGAAGAGGCTCTCAACCCCCCTACTCTTGAGGAGACATTTTCCGGGAACAAATGGAAGAGCACAAGCAAATAGGGGTCCCAAAAATCTCAGAAGGACGACAATGGCCAGCGCCGCCCGACTCCTCGTTTTGAGAAGTTCACCCCCCTCATTGCTAATATATCAGAAGTTCTTATGGAGGTAGACAAGGAAGGACTACTCCGCGCTCCCCCTAGAATGAATACCCCTGGCAAGAAGAGGAACAAGGATAAGTGGTGCCGCTTTCACAGGGACCACGGCCACGACACGGATAATTGTCGGGCTCTCAAGGAGGAGATCGAAGAACTCATACAGCGGGGGCACCTTACCGAGTTCGTCCAAAAAGATGGGACCGAGCATCTCCACAAAGGAGCCAACAAACGAACAGAAAGGCCCGCCGAGCTTCAAGACTCAGAACCTCCCGGCTCTTCCCAAGAGGTCTTCACCTTATCATAGAAGTAGGATCTTGATTTTTAATAAGGCCGATGCTTGTAATCCGGCCAATAGCATGTAATAATGGCTCGCCATATTGAAGCAGCCACTTAGTTTATTTCAATAAAACTTTACGTTTTTTCATTGGAAATTGTTGCTCTTGCTTCATCTCTACCTCTCCGAGTCATGACTCGCTGAATGGTGAGTTCGGAGTCCAGCTTCTTCTACATGGCTGCTCCCGCAACTTACTAAGATCTTCACAACGAGTTCGGAGTCCAACACTTGCCTCGATTCTGCTTCAAATAACTTGCTCTTCAGCGAGTTAGAAGTGGTTCGCCATTCGGAATTGCTCCCACAACCGTTGAATCCCTCTAACGACAAGTTCGGAGTCCAACACTTGGCTCGATTCTGCTTCAAATAACTTGCTTTTCAGCGAGTTAGAAGTGGTTCGCCATTCGGAATTGCTCCCACAACCGTTGAATCTCTCTAACGATGAGTTCGGAGTCCAACACTCGGCTCGATTCTGCTTCAAATAACTTGCTTTTCAGCAAGTTAAAAGTGGTTCGCCATTCGGAATTACTCCCACAACCGTTGATTCTCTCACATAAGCAGCGAGTTCGGAGCTAAAACTCTCCCCTAGAGTTGCTCCTCAAACTCGTCTCACAAATGGCTCTCTTCCAGAGCCGAGCTCTTCACTCCGCTCGCCTCCGAAGCGGATCTCTTCTCAACGAGTTTGGAGCACAACTCTCTCATAGAGTTCCTCCTCACACTTGTCTCACAAATAGCTCTCTTCCAGAGCCGAGCTCTTCACTCCGCACGCCTCCGAAGCGGACCTCTTCTCAACGAGTTCGGAGCTCACAACTCTTTCCTAGAGTTGCTCCTCAAACTCATCTCACAAATAGCTCTCTTCTCGAGCCGAGCTCTTCACTCCGCTCGCCTCCGAAGCGGACTTCTTCTCAACGAGTTTGGAGCACAACTCTCTCATAGAGTCCCTCCTCACACTCGTCTCACAAATAGATCTCTTCCAGAGCTGAGCTCTTCACTCCGCTCGCCTCCAAAGCGGACCCCTTCTCGACAAGTTGGGGTCGCAACTCTCTCCTAGAGTTCCTCCTCACACTTGTCTCACAAATAGCTTTCTTCCAGAGCCGAGCTCTTCACTCCGCTCGCCTCCAAGGCGGACCTCTTCTCAACGAGTTTGGAGCACAACTCTCTCATAGAGTGCCTCCTCACACTCGTCTCACAAATAGCTCTCTTCCAGAGCCGAGCTATAAACTCCGCTCGCCTCCAAGGCGGACCTCTTCTCAACGAGTTTGGAGCACAACTCTCTCATAGAGTGCCTCCTCACACTCGTCTCACAAATAGCTCTCTTCCAGAGCCGAGCTCTTCACTCCGCTTACCTCCGAAGCGGACCTCTTCTCAACGAGTTTGGAGCACAACTCTCTCATAGAGTTCCTCCTCACACTTGTCTCACAAATAGCTCTCTTCCAGAGCCGAGCTCTTCACTCCGCTCGCCTCCGAAGCGGACCTCTTCTCAATGAGTTCGGAGCTCACAACTCTCTCCTAGAGTTGCTCCTCAAACTCATCTCACAAATAGCTCTCTTCCAGAGCCGAGCTCTTCACTCCGCTCGCCTTCGAAGCGGACTCCTTCTCGACAAGTTGGGAGCACAACTCTCTCCTAGAGTTCCTCCTCACACTTGCCTCACAAATAGCTCTCTTCCAGAGCCGAGCTCTTCACTCCGCTCGCCTCCAAGGCGGACCTCTTCTCAACGAGTTTGGAGCACAACTCTCTCATAGAGTGCCTTCTCACACTCGTCTCACAAATAGCTCTCTTCCAGAGCCGAGCTCTTCACTCCGCTCGCCTCCAAGGCGGACATCTTCTCAACGAGTTTGGAGCACAACTCTCTCATAGAGTGCCTCCTTACACTCGTCTCACAAATAGCACTCTTCCAGAGCCGAGCTCTTCACTCCGCTTGCCTCCGAAGCGGACCTCTTCTCAACGAGTTTTGAGCACAACTCTCTCATATAGTTCCTCCTCACACTTGTCTCACAAATAGCTCTCTTCCAGAGCCGAGCTCTTCACTCCACTCGCCTCCGAAGCGGACTCCTTCTCGACAAGTTGGGAGCACAACTCTCTCCTAGAGTTCCTCCTCACACTTGTCTCAAAAATAGCTCTTTTCCAGAGCCGAGCTCTTCACTCCGCTCGCCTCCAAGGCGGACCTCTTCTCAACGAGTTTGGAGCACAACTCTCTCATAGAGTGCCTCCTCACACTCGTCTCACAAATAGCACTCTTCCAGAGCCGAGCTCTTCACTCCGCTCGCCTCCAAGGCGGACATCTTCTCAACGAGTTTGGAGCACAACTCTCTCATAGAGTGCCTCCTTACACTCGTCTCACAAATAGCTCTCTTCCAGAGCCGAGCTCTTCACTCCGCTTGCCTCCGAAGCGGACCTCTTCTCAACGAGTTTGGAGCACAACTCTCTCATAAAGTTCCTCCTCACACTTGTCTCACAAATAGCTCTCTTCCAGAGCCGAGCTCTTCACTCCGCTCGCCTCCGAAGTGGACCTCTTCTCAACGAGTTCGGAGCTCACAACTCTCTCCTAGAGTTGCTCCTCAAACTCATCTTACAAATAGCTCTCTTCCAGAGCCGAGCTCTTCACTCCGCTCGCCTCCGAAGCGGACTCCTTCTCGACAATTTGGGAGCACAACTCTCTCCTAGAGTTCCACCTCACACTTGTCTCACAAATAGCTCCCTTCCAGAGCCGAGCTCTTCACTCCGCTCGCCTCCAAGGCGGACCTCTTCTCAACGAGTTTGGAGCACAACTCTCTCATAGAGTGCCTTCGCACACTCGTCTCACAAATAGCTCTCTTCCAGAGCCGAGCTCTTCACTCCGCTCGCCTCCAAGGCGGACATCTTCTCAACGAGTTTGGAGCACAACTCTCTCATAGAGTGCCTCCTTACACTCGTCTCACAAATAGCACTCTTCCAGAGCCGAGCTCTTCACTCCGCTTGCCTCCGAAGCGGACCTCTTCTCAACGAGTTTTGAGCACAACTCTCTCATAGAGTTCCTCCTCACACTTGTCTCACAAATAGCTCTCTTCCAGAGCCGAGCACTTCACTCCGCTCGCCTCCGAAGCGGACTTCCTCTCAACGAGTTTGGAACACAACTCTCTCATAGAGTCCCTCCTCACACTCGTCTCACAAATAGCTCTCTTCCAGAGCCGAGCTCTTCACTCCGCTCGCCTCCAAAGCGGACCCCTTCTCGACAAGTTGGGAGCACAACTCTCTCCTAGAGTTCCTCCTCACACTTGTCTCACAAATAGCTCTCTTCCAGAGCCGAGCTCTTCACTCCGCTCGCCTCCAAGGCGGACCTTTTCTCAATGAGTTCGGAGCACAACTCTCTCCCAGAATTCCTCCTCACACTTGTCTCACAAATAGCTCTCTTCCAGAGCCGAGCTCTTCACTCTGCTCGCCTCCAGAGCGGACCCCTTCTCGACAAGTTGGGAGCACAACTCTCTCCTAGAGTTCCTCCTCACACTTGTCTCACAAATAGCTCTCTTCCAGAGCCAAGCTCTTCACTCCGCTTGCCTCCGAAGCAGACCTCTTCTCAATGAGTTTGGAGCACAACTCTCTCATAGAGTTCCTCCTCACACTTGTCTCACAAATAGCTCTCTTCCAGAGCCGAGCTCTTCACTCCGCTTGCCTCCGAAGCGGACATCTTCTCAATGAGTTTGGAGCACAACTCTCTCATAGAGTTCCTCCTCACACTTGTCTCACAAATAGCTCTCTTCCAGAGCCGAGCTCTTCACTCCGCTCGCCTCCGAAGCGGAGCTCTTCTCAACGAGTTCGGAGCTCACACCTCTCTCCTAGAGTTGCTCCTCAAACTCATCTCACAAATAGCTCTCTTCCAGAGCCGAGCTCTTCACTCCACTCGCCTCCGAAGCGGACTCCTTCTCGACAAGTTGGGAGCACAACTCTCTCCTAGAGTTCCTCCTCACACTTGTCTCACAAATAGCTCTTTTCCAGAGCCGAGCTCTTCACTCCGCTCGCCTCCAAGGCGGACCTCTTCTCAACGAGTTTGGAGCACAACTCTCTCATAGAGTGCCTCCTCACACTCGTCTCACAAATAGCACTCTTCCAGAGCCGAGCTCTTCACTCCGCTCGCCTCCAAGGCGGACATCTTCTCAACGAGTTTGGAGCACAACTCTCTCATAGAGTGCCTCCTTACACTCGTCTCACAAATAGCTCTCTTCCAGAGCCGAGCTCTTCACTCCGCTTGCCTCCGAAGCGGACCTCTTCTCAACGAGTTTGGAGCACAACTCTCTCATAGAGTTCCTCCTCACACTTGTCTCACAAATATCTCTCTTCCAGAGCCGAGCTCTTCACTCCGCTCGCCTCCGAAGCGGACCTCTTCTCAACGAGTTCGGAGCTTACAACTCTCTCCTAGAGTTGCTCCTCAAACTCATCTTACAAATAGCTCTCTTCCAGAGCCGAGCTCTTCACTCCGCTCGCCTCCGAAGCGGACTCCTTCTCGACAAGTTGGGAGCACAACTCTCTCCTAGAGTTCCACCTCACACTTGTCTCACAAATAGCTCTCTTCCAGAGCCGAGCTCTTCACTCCGCTCGCCTCCAAGGCGGACCTCTTCTCAACGAGTTCGGAGCACAACTCTCTCCCAGAATTCCTCCTCACACTTGTCTCACAAATTGCTCTCTTCCAGAGCCGAGCTCTTCACTCCGCTCTCCTCCAGAGCGGACCCCTTCTCGACAAGTTGGGAGCACAACTCTCTCCTAGAGTTCCTCCTCACACTTGTCTCAGAAATAGCTCTCTTCCAGAGCCGAGCTCTTCACTCCGCTCGCCTCCAAGGCGGACCTCTTCTCAACGAGTTTGGCGCACAACTCTCTCATAGAGTGCCTCCTCACACTCGTCTCACAAATAGCTCTCTTCCAGAGCCGAGCTCTTCACTCCGCTCGCCTCCAAGGCGGACCTCTTCTCAACGAGTTTGGAGCACAACTCTCTCATAGAGTGCCTCCTTACACTCGTCTCACAAATAGCTCTCTTCCAGAGCCGAGCTCTTCACTCCGCTTGCCTCCGAATCGGGCCTCTTCTCAACGAATTTGGAGCACAACTCTCTCATAGAGTTCCTCCTCACACTTGTCTCACAAATAGCTCTCTTCCAGAGCCGAGCTCTTCACTCCGCTCGCCTCCGAAGCGGACTTCCTCTCAACGAGTTTGGAGCACAACTCTCTCATAGAGTCCCTCCTCACACTCGTCTCACAAATAGCTCTCTTCCAGAGCCGAGCTCTTCACTCCGCTCGCCTCCAAAGCAGACCCCTTCTCGACAAGTTGGGAGCACAACTCTCTCCTAGAGTTCCTCCTCACACTTGTCTCACAAATAGCTCTCTTCCAGAGCCGAGCTCTTCACTCCGCTCGCCTCCAAGGCGGACCTTTTCTCAATGAGTTCGGAGCACAACTCTCTCCCAGAATTCCTCCTCACACTTGTCTCACAAATAGCTCTCTTCTAGAGCCGAACTCTTCACTCCGCTCGCCTCCAGAGTGGACCCCTTCTCGACAAGTTGGGAGCAAAACTCTCTCCTAGAGTTCCTCCTCACACTCGTCTCACAAATAGCTCTCTTCCAGAGCCGAGCTCTTCACTCCGTTCGCCTCCAAGGCGGACATCTTCTCAACGAATTTGGAGCACAACTCTCTCATAGAGTGCCTCCTTACACTCGTCTCACAAATAGCTCTCTTCCAGAGCCGAGCTCTTCACTCCGCTTGCCTCCGAAGCGGACCTCTTCTCAACGAGTTCAGAGCTCACAACTCTCTCCTAGAGTTGCTCCTCAAACTCATCTTACAAATAGCTCTCTTCCAGAGCCGAGCTCTTCACTCCGCTCGCCTCCGAAGCGGAATCCTTCTCGACAAGTTGGGAGCACAACTCTCTCCTAGAGTTCCTCCTCACACTTGTCTCACAAATAGCTCTCTTCCAGAGCCGAGCTCTTCACTCCGCTCGCCTCCAAGGCGGACCTCTTCTCAACGAGTTCGGAGCACGACTCTCTCCCAGAATTCCTCCTCACACTTGTCTCACAAATAGCTGTCTTCCAGAGCCGAGCTCTTCACTCCGCTCGCCTCCAGAGCGGACCCCTTCTCGACAAGTTGGGAGCACAACTCTCTCCTAGAGTTCCTCCTCACACTTGTCTCACAAATAGCTCTCTTCCAGAGCCGAGCTCTTCACTCCGCTCGCCTCCAAAGCGGACCCCTTCTCGACAAGTTTGGAGCACAACTCTCTCCTAGAGTTCCTCCTCACACTTGTCTCACAAGTAGCTCTCTTCCAGATCCGAGCTCTTCCCTCCGCTCGGATGCCGAGCAAGTGCCGATCCGACCCCAACATCAAAGGGTCCGGCTCGGATTCCGAGCAAGTGCCCATCCGAGCCCCAAAACGGAGAAAAATCACTTTTCCCTCAACATTCGCGTAAGATTTCGATCAGACGGCTCAGATCATGCCAGCACCACTACACGACAAGATAGTGTTTTCTTGGAAACTGTGCCCGCCTCGAGATCCGCGCTGAGATCGACGGCTCAGATCGCTCCACGTCACTCGGTATTCCGAGCCGAGCGACTAGCGATCCGAGCCACTCGCGCCCGTTCTTCGCCCCTAGGGTCTTCCTAGCACATCTTCTCTGCCCCTAGGAGTGGAGCTCCTCTTCCAAAATCCCCAAGACCAAAGCACTTATCAGCTTCATGAAGACAAGAAAGTTGCGGAGCTATTTTGACCATGAAGGAGGGTGAATCTTCATCCCACTCCTAAAGAGAAGTTGTAGATCTTCGAATTAGCTTCGAAACAAGGGGTCGCACGCCCCGATCGGACCTCCGTAGCAACGGGAAAGTGGACCGCAATACAGCTGCGCCGAATAGCTCGGAAATCCGAACCGAGCCACTCGCGCAAGGGAAAAACCGAACCCGAGCAACTGTCAAAATCGAATCCGAGCTCTTCCCTTCGGTCGGCTGCCGAGCAAGTGCCCATCCGAGCCCCAAAACGGAGAAAAATCACTTTTCCTTCAACATTCGTGTAAGATCTCGATCGAACGGCCCAGATCTTGCTAGCGTCGCTAAACGACAAGATAGTGTTTTCTTGGGAACTGAGCCCGTCTCGAGATTCGCGCCACGATTGTCATCAACCGTCCAGATCAAGCCACATAGTTCGGATCTCCAATCCAAGCTACTGCCCTACCGAGCTGCAAAATGGCCAAAAAATTGCCTCAAAATCCGTGCTCAGATTCGCCGAACAAGACGCCAAAAAAAAAGAAGGGAAAACGGGTCGGCAGTTCGGGTTCGGACCCGTTAAGGATCCATACCCGAACCCTACTGCCACGTCACCCTCCTCTCCTTCTCCATACCCCTGGCGCCAAAACAGAAACCAAACAAAGCCAAAAAGAGGAGAACCCAAACTCCTCTCCAAGCTCCAGACCTCGCCGAGCTCCGACGTCTCTTCGTCAGCCTCCGCCGAGCTCACCAACCCCATGGGCGAGCTCCAAGCTCCTCGCCGAACCCATCGTTGCCGAGCTCTCTCTCCCTCACTCCGAGCTGCGCCACCGAGCTCTGCAATGCCGAAGACGAACCCATGCCGAACTCTCCACTGCCGAGCTCCTGCGGCGAGCTCCTCCACGGCGCGAGCTCCGATCACAACCAAGCTTTGAGCTCCACCATGGCCGAACCCAATGCCGTCGCCAGCTCCAGTGAAGGGCACGAGCTTCTCGAGCTCCTCCTTCGTCGATCCCCGAGCTCGGCACCACCCCATCAACGTCGAGCTTCGAAGCTCCGACGACAAAGCTCCGCCATGGCCTCTACGCCTCCGCGAGCTCCACAGTGTCGAGCATTTCCAAGCTCCGAGCTCTCCAAGCTCCGCCATGGCCTCTACGCCTCCGCGAGCTCCACAGTGCAGAGCATTTCCAATCTCCGAGCTTTCCAAGCTCCGCCATGGCCTCTTCGAGCTCCTCTGCCAACCTCCATCGCCGAACTCAAGCTCCGTCGAGCTCCCACCCCGAGCGAGCTCCACCATGGCGGAGCTCCACGTTTGCCGTGCCTCCCCTTCGTCGAGCCTCTTCCCACCGAGCTCATCGACTGAGCTATGAGCTCACCATCAACCTCCGAGCTCAGTCACCCTCCTCGACGAACCCATTACTGACGAACTCCTCCCTACAGCGCCAAAGTACCCCACTCCGCTCGTCGCCTCTCGACAAGCTTGCCGAGCACTAGTGGCGCTCACAGGAACGGAGTTGGAGTCGGGGTCGGAGCAGGGCTGGGTCGGAGACGAGACGAAGAAGGAAGAAACAGAACAACGGCGGAAGAAAAAAAAAAAAATTTGCACGTGGCGATGCCACATGGCATCACCTCCGGTCGGCTGACCGAGCAAGTCCCCATCCGAGCTCCAAAAACGGAGAAAAAAAGCCGCCGAGCGACTACGACCGTTGGATCTTCCAGAAATTCGCGCTTCTGGTGATGGACGGTCCAGATCGCGCCACGTGCGCTAAACGACAAGATAACGTTTTTTTTGGAAAACGCGCCTCCTCGAGATTCGTGCCGAGATCCGACGGCACAGATCGCGCCACGTGTCCAGGTATATTTAAATTATTTATTTATTTATTTATCTGTTTTTTTATTTAAAAATCCGAAAAAATATTTAAAAAATCGAAAAAAATTAATTAAAAATTCTAAAAATAATTATTAATTCAGAAAAATTATTTTGAAATTCTGGAAAAATAATTATTAAATTAGAATAATTAATTAATATTTTCGATAATTAATTATTTAATTCGAAAAATGAATAAAAAATTCAAAAAATGAGAAAAAATTCAGAAAAATCTGGAAAAATCACCAAAAAATCTAGAAAATTCTGAGAATATTTTTGGGCATTTTACAAGCCCAGAATAACACCGTTACATCCCAAGCAAGATCCGAAACTCCCTTAAGAACACCGATAAAATCCCGTACGCCATTAGAACAGTAAAACTACTCCTCAAAGACTGAAAAACTCAGTCTCTAGGAGTGGGGGGCTCGTGATATGGCTAAAAATAGGATTAAATCGGGACCGTTCACATCGGAGACGAATCTTAAAGCTCGGGGGTAAAACGGTAATTTCACCTACTGACGGGTCTGAAATGGGAACTAGGTTTTTATTCAAAGCCCAATAACCCATAAATGGATCCACATTGACTGGGTACGGGTTCCAACCCGCTGCACACCCGGTCCAGCAAGATAAAATCAAGGTCCCTGATTAAATCTAATCAATGGCCCTGATTCACATCTATCTTTTCACTGGGAATTAGGGATTACATTCGTTATCTATACACAGGAATTACATGCCTAATCTGATCCCTGAGACGCCTATAAATACCCCCCATCCATCTCCATTAAGAGGTAATCAGTATTTTGCCAATTTACGCTCTTTCTTAATCATTTTTGATTTCTGACTTGAGCGTCGGAGGGTGCGTCGCCGGGATCAACCCCGGTGTCTCGCACTTTTGCAGGTAAACGACGGGAGTCAACGGTCAAACTCCGGCGGAACAGGTTAGAGGCTTGCTATTCACGTTTTCCTAAGAATCCACAAATACTGTATGTTTACCCCCACACCAGATTTAGCAGTAGCATTTATCATGTTATCGAATATTCAAATTTTTTTCCTGTCAATTACCCGAACTTGTACCAAGACTTTGACCTAGTTCCATATATTATAATTTAGAACCTTATATATGAAAATTGTAGTCCTCTGAGTCTGGAATCCAGATCTTCTGACGATTTTAAAAACCTATTAGTAGATCACAAGATATAGACATTTTAGTGTTATAACGTCGGAGTGTTTAGATTATCTGTTTCAAAAACATTGTTCCGTAAACTAGTTGATAATACAATCTATTGTTGAAATTATGACCTGATAAAATCTTGTTTACTAATAGACACAGTCAAGAACAATATTATTATTTTTTTGGAATTTAATAAAGATTTTATAGTAGAGTTATAAGCCTAAGAACTTAACACTGAGTTGCTGTGTGAACAATAGACTCCGAAAGAAATAACTGGTAGGCATAGTCACTGTAATTATAATTTACCGTGTGAATATGCATTGGAACCGGCAGGGAGTATTCTCTAGAGCTTCTGACGGAACTGATTTCTCTTTCCTGTAGTTGCAGGAAAGTCTGTTTAAGTGTAGTAGTATAATGCTTTCCAGAATCTGTATCTTATGTATTAAATATAAAAATGTTTATTTTGGTGTTTTATGAGTCCAACTAATATATCATGCATTGCATAACTCCCGATACCTTCTTGATACTGTCTTGACACCGTCTCCATTGGATGAATCATGATTAATTATAATAAAAGAGTAACAAGCCAGGGTAATAAGGGTAAGACCTAGTAGTGGACAATATAGGAGAGTGTACTCGGAAGGGGCTCGTATTTCCCTTAATATTGATTCATGTTTATAAGTTATATGGAACTAAGTGTCACGTAGAACTAAGTGACATGTCTTGGGAGGACGGGGACCACCTCTCGTGTAATACCTAAGAGTTCAATTTCCTAAATAGGTGGTGTGCATACGTGGAATGCACACAATGTGTTTGATGAAATGCCTAAATGAAGGGTGGCATGCACAAAAGGTGCTCGGTGAAATGTCTGAATGAAGAGTCTGCACACAAGGTATTCGATGAAATACTTGAATGAAAAAGTAGGAAATAGTAGGAAATTTAGTCCCTACGTAGGTGGAAAAATAGGATAATCATGTGCATATAATAGATTTCCCATGATCCAAGAGTACCAACAAAGCTGTAGCACTTTTGGTAAGGCAAATGCTCTGTGGTGGGGTCGTTGTTATACGATATATGCACGTATTGAGCCAAGTTAGGCTCGGGAATTACATCTAGAGTCCATTACCCGACTAAATGTTTCCTATTTGCATGTTACCTGTTTACAAGTTATATGAAACTAAGTGTCACGTAAAACTAAGTGCCACGTTGTGGAACGACAGGGGTCACCTCTAGAATCCATTACTTGACTACATAATTGCATGTCTCTGTTTACATGATATGATTCATGTTAATAATCCATTACTTGACTACATAATTGCATGTCTCTGTTTACATGATATGATTTATGTTAATGTTACTGCAAGATCTGAGTACATAACCCTATAGAATTCACCACTAGAGTCTAAACGTTTATTTGATTGCATGCACCCGAACATGTAGTATGGGACACATGATTGCGTGTATTAGATATGGTTAATAAAAGATTGATGGACTTAAGATTAACATTGAGCACATGCATGTTGTTGGGTTTCAAAGTCAATTATGGAGTAAATACGCAGTGAAATTAAATTAAAAATTCGAAACCCAGCAATGGATCCATGCGAAAAATATAAAACATATTAAGAATTTTACATCAATGATGAATCAGTTGTATCCACAGTATGCCAATCACGAACACTAAAACGTTGTGGTGCCTCTATGGTATCCACACGAACAGATCAAATTGGGTTATCCCTCACGCCGCAATGCTAGCTGCGGGAAGGGGATGTTCCTCACGATCTCTCTCTTTCTGTCTCTCTCTCTCTATCTCTCTCTCACTTTCTGTAACGACTAGGGTTTTCTCTTCACCGTTCTACACACACACACACACATGTGTGTGTGTGTGTGTGTAGCAAACCCTAGGTGAGTAGTGAGATGTGTGACCCTATAGGTTCTCATTATGTTGACAGTTCTGATTGGGGTTTACCCAATTAATCTTATTAATTGTCCAACCAATTTTAGGAGTTCAAGTCTTACTTGGAATACTAATTAAATTTATCTAATGAATTTAAATTCCAATTTCAATCAATTCTAAGTGTGTGACCCTATAGGTCCCATTACGTTGACAGTAATACAAAAATCCTATTTTAGTGTTACAAACAATGAGCGATATCTAGCAATACATCACTGCTACTCAAATAACGAGAATGTCAATGACTTGACATAACCTATCTGTGACCAATGTCACCATGCAGTCTAGTATTTTTGTCCAGATTTCTTAATTGACCACAAGACAGAGTGTGTCACCCTTGTATAGTTCAATCTTTGGTTTCTTGATGTCCAAATAGATTTACTAAAACAAAAGAGATCAATATCTCCTATTGACTCATTTAAGCACGGCCATGCATTGTGCAGTTTCACTCAATCAAGGGAGTCGTAGATATCACTTCTGTTATGTAAGAGGGACAAATCATATCTAAGTCCCTCACATCCCTCTGCATGATTTGTAGTATGTCCAATAATCAACTTTATAATCACTTTATTACAGGCGACGTTTGACAACATTAAAACATATAACTTCTCATGTAGGGAACAGTAGTGACTTCAAGTCAAAGGCCAACGTACACCATGGCCACTGTGAGAACCACTTATGACACTCACGTAACGATTCATGCAGAGTTCTCTTGGTGGGTCAGTCCAGTACATTATTACTCTAATATGTACTCATGTAAAGACTTGATATCTCATATCCATGACTCGTGAGATATGGTCATCAGTTTACGCACATACTAGTCTTTATGTATTATTGTTGTCCTAATCCACAATAATACTTAACTAGGGACATATAAGTTCAACCAATAGGATCTCACAATCAAGTCATGCACTTGATGTCCCATGGTATTGAATTTACTATTCTACGAACTTTATTATGTTCATTTAGTCACAATAAATACCACAATAAATAAAATTACTCATATTTGAAATAAATATCATGATACAATGTAAACTAGTAAGGTCAATACATAACTGGCCTCTAGGGTATACACCAACACATGATTTCTATTTACAAGTTACATGATTCCTGTTTACAAGTTACATGATTCCTGTTTACATGACATGTTTACTGTTACATGATTTCTTGTTACCTATTAATTATACATTGAAGTCGTGTTTACATGTTTCTCGTTTCCAGTTTACAAGCTTACACGTGTTCTTGTATCGTACTTGTTCATATTGTTTCTTGTTCCTTGTTCCTTGTTATATCATACTTCCTTGTTTCACTGCTTGTTGCTACTTGTTGTCCGAAGCTTGCTCTAACGGACACCCCCTCTTCTTTTTAGTTCATGTTTATACAAGTACAGACGATGAGATAACGAAAGAACATGATGATCGAACTTTTAGACGACCGTGATGGAATTGCTAATGCTATTGCTCTACCTTCCTATTGCTACTAGTTGCAGTGAACCGTTTATTGCATTGTATATTCTCGGGATTTTTTACCCGAAGTTCTTGTATTTCAGGTATTTATTTTATTACTGCTCATGTGATTATTGTTATCACCTATGTTGTTGAGCTTACTAATAATGTACAACTTATAGATGATATGAGTTGGTGTATTTATATCATTCGATGAGTCTTAGTAGCATGCACGTACTTTCATATTTTGGAAAGCGGGGCATTACAAGAGTGCAAGTAAAGAAGGATCCAAGAAGCACCAGAAGGATGGTAATGACAGTGCCCCCTCCTCCTCATTTTGAGAAATTCACCCCTGTTAATGCCAACATATCAGCAGTCCTCATGGAGGTGGACAAGGAAGACGTACTTTGCCCTCCCCTAGAATGAACACTCCACGGAAGATAAGGAACATAGATAAGTGGTGTCATTTTCACAGCGATCACCGCCACAACACATATGATTGTCGGACTCTCAAGGAAGAAATCGAAGAGCTTATCCAACGAAGGCACTTATCCAAGTTTGTTCGTAAGGACAAGGCCGATTCTCCACCACCTCGAGGGGAAAACAAGAGAGCATAGAAGGAATCTGAGTCCCAAGACTCGGCTCATGTGGTTGTCCTCCACTCCATCCTTGGAAGGCCATTGGGTGGGGAGTCAAACTTCTCCCAAAAGGCCTTCATCCGAGAGGTGAATTTAGTACACAATTCCCCCCTGCCAAAATTTTTGGAGTCTCGGTGACATTCTCAGATAAGAATCTAGAGTGCGTTCGAACGCCTCACTGTGACGCACTCGTAATCAATCTCTACATGGTCAATTATAAGGTACGTCGCATCCTAGTAAACAATAGTAGTTCTATCAACATACTCTTTCTGGAGGCCTCCGAAGCCCTTAAGCTCTCTAGGGACCGTCTCAAGCCTGTCAATTACACTCTCCACGGGTTCTCCGGGGTCCCAATCTAAATCGAAGGAATAATCACCCTTGATGTGACTGCAAAAAATGCCCCCAACAACCCGAACTGAAGCAAGGGATTTCATGGTGGTCAACCCGAAGGCCACTTACAAGACCATCCTTGTCCTACCCAGCCTAACAGCAATTCATGTCGTGCCCTCAGCTTTCCATATGAAAATGAAGTTCCTTATGCCAGCAAGGGTAGGATAAGGCAAATCCAGCTAAGAGACAACTCGAAGGTGCTACACAACTACAATAGGGGGCTCGGCCCTCCAACTCGAGGCATTAGAACTCCCCAAAGGGAGTAATCAAATCGTTTCTGAGCCAGTTGATGGGCTCGAAGAAATCCCCTTCTCCAAAAAGGATCCAAACAAGAATTTCTGAATAGGAAAATCCCCTCCTTTCTAAGTTAAAGAACATATCATTGAATGCATCAGATGGAACCAAGACCTATTCGTCTGGACTGTTGCTGACATGTCTGACATCTCGGAGGAATTGATCATGCACCTGTCTCAGTGTCAATCTCAAAGGCAACTCGATCTAGCAAAAATGCAGCAAGTTCACCCATGATAAACAGCAAGCCATCAAGGAACAAGTTGACAAGCTCCTAGCCACCTGCTTATTTAAGAATTCAACGACCCTTAGTGGCTGGCGAATATGGTAATGGTAAAGAAAGTCAATGGCAAATGGCGAATCTGCATCAACTTCACCGACTTGAACAAAGCGTGCCCGAATGACCCATTTCCTATACCAAGCATCGACGCCTTGATCAATGCCACATCCAGTCATGAACTCTTGAGTTTCATGGATGTCTTTTTAGGATATAACCAGATCAGGATGTTCCCTCCTTACATATCGAAGACGTCCTTCATCACTGACCAAGGCATGTATTACTACCGGGTCATGCCCTTCGGGCTGAAGAACACCGGAGCCACTTATCAACACATTATCAACAAAGCATTTAAGGAACAGACTGGCAAGAACATGGATGTTTATGTAGATGACATGTTGATGAAGAGCCTCAACAAAAGACACTATGTGGTTGACCTCCAAAAAGTCGTTGACGTCATGCGTAAACACAACGTGAGGCTAAATTCCTTCTGTGTGTGCCTTTGGGGTGTCCTCAGGCAAACTTTTGGGGTTCATGGTTAGCCAAAAAAGAATCTAAGTCAACTCAGAGAAGATCCGAGCCATACCAGACATACCTCCCCCATCCAGCATTATGGAAGTCCAAAGGATGTCTCGCCGCCATCAGACACTTCCTCTCCAAATATGGAAGTTAAGTGTCTCTCATTCTTCAAAGCACTCAGGGGAATGAAGAGCTTCGAGGGGGGACAAGCACTACAAGAATCCTTTGAGTAACTCAAGGCATATCTCGTCAACCCCTTGCTCCTAAGCATGTCCGAGTCGGAAGAAACACTCTACCTCTACCTGGCCAATTCAAACCAGACTCTTAGTGTCATCTTGGTGAGATAAGAGGGCAGAACTCAAAAGCTGGTCTACCACATAAGTAAAGTCCTCCATGATGATGAACTTCGTTACTCAAAAATGGAAAAGATGGCATATGCCCTAATCATGGCCTCTCGCAAGCTCCGCTCATACTCCCAACTGCAATCAGCAGTAGTCTTCACTGACCAACCCCTCAAGCAGGTTCTACACAAACCAGAGAGCTCTTGGCGACTTATGAAATGGTCTGTTGAATTAAGTCAGCACGACATCAGCTACTGACCGAGAACGGCAATCAAAGCCTAAGCTCTAGCTGAGTTCATTGTAGAGAGCATTATCCCTGACCCCCCCTTGAGGAAGGCGAGGACCCTCCATTTTTGGAGTGTCTATGTTGATGGATCCTCATGCATCGAGGGAAGCAGGGGTCAGAGTTATCCTGACAGGCCCAGACGAGTTCACCCTCCAGTATTCACCTTGCCTCAACTTCCAAGCCTCTAACAATGAAGCCGAGTATGAAGCACTAATCGCCGACCTCCTCTTAGCCCGCAAAGCTAGCGCCAGGAGGGTTAAAGTGTTCAATTACTCTCAACTGGTAGTAAACTAGGTCCAGGAAGACTATGAAGCCAGGGACGACCATATGAACAAATATCTAACATATGTCAGAAAACTCCTAGCCGCATTCCAGGAGACTGAGGTCACTCGCATCCCTCGTGAGGAAAATGAGCAAGCATATGCCCTCTCCAAATTAGCCTCATCTTCCTTCGAAGGACTTGACCACATTGTTCCCATTGAGGTCTTACTCAAGCCCAACATCAAAGAAGAAGTCTTAAAGCTCATGGTAATCACTCCTTCAATACTCGAGAACAATTGGATGAAATCCTTGTATGACTTCATCGACAAGGGAATACTCCCCCTTGATCCCAATGAAGCAAAAAAGATCTGAGTGAGAGCAGAGCGATACAGTCTCATTGAAGAAGTCATGTATAAATACTGCTACACTCTGGTGGATGGTAGACCTTACTTGTGGTGCCTCTCCCCTGAGGAGGACGAGTATGCTCTGAAGAAAGTACATGAAGGGATTAGGGGCGGTCATATGGGAGCAAGGTCCCTCACCCACAAGATTCTCAATCATGGATATTGTCAGCCTACACTCCTCAACGATGCTCAGAGGTACTTCCGCCAATGCTCTTCATGCTAAAGATTCTTATCAATCAAGCCAATGCTCCAGGCCGAACTCAGTTCCATGTCGATCACAATCCTCTTCGCTATGTGAAGGATGGATTTTCTCGGATCGTTCACCCCAGAAACCAGATAAAGAAGCTTCCTCGTGGTAGCCATTGATAACTTCTCCAAGTGGATCGGGCGGAACCACTAGCAACAATCACAAAGCACAAAGTTTAGCAATTCTTTTGGATGAATATCGTCTATCGGTTCGGCATCCCTCGAATCCTAGTAACAGACAATGGAACTCAATTTTCCACTAGGGCGTTCTGCAAGTTCTGAACCAACCTAGGAATCCAACAATTATTCTCCTCCATCTCCCACCCCCAGACCACGACCGAGCAGAGAATGCCAATATACAGATCTTTGACAGCCTCGAGAAGAGACTTACCGAATCCACTAAGGGGTTATGGGTCGAAAAGCTCCCAAGTGTACCCTGGTCATACCCCCGACAAGAGAATCACCTTTTAACCACACTTTTGGCTCCGAAGCGCTCATCCCCCTCGAGGTCAGACTACTCTCTCCCTGCATGCTCTCCTTCAACGAAGAACATAACTGCACTAATCTCCAGGGCAACATCGACCTTGTTGAGGACGTCCGTGAGAAATCTGCCTAGAGGATACACATTTATCAGCAAAGAGTATAGAATTTATACAACAAGAAAGTCCGTCTGACCAACCTCCAAGAATGATACCTGGTCCTTCGAAAACAAGAAACCTCTGATCCCCACAAGAAGGTCAAACTCGCTCCCAACTGGGAGGAGCCGTACATGATCGCCAAAGTAGTCCGCCCAGGGACATACCGATTTGAAGATTCGGGAGGCAAGAGGATATCAAGGGCCTGGAATGTTGTGTTGGTGTATACCCTAGAGGCCAGTTGTATATTGATATTACTAGTTTACATTGTATCATGATATTTATTTCATATATGAGGCATTTCATTTATGGTGTTATTTATTGTGATTAAATAAACATAATAAAGTCCTTAGAATAGTAAATTCAATCCATGGGATATCAAGTGTATGACTTGATTGTGAGATCCTTTTGGTTGTAATCAGAACACTATTCTTAAATATCCTTAGCCAAGTATTATTATGAATGAAGACAACAATAATGCATAGAGACTAGTACGTGCGTAGATTGATAACCATATCTCACGGGTCATGGATATAAGATATCAAGTCTTCACATGGGTACATATTAGAGTAATAATGTACTGGACTGACTCACCATGAGAATGCTGCATGGATCATTACGTGAGTGTCATAAGTGGTTCTCACAGTGACCATGGTGTATGTAGTCCTTTGACTTAAAGTCACTACGGTTCCCTACATGAGAAATTATATATTTTAATGTCATCAAACGTTGCCTGTAATAAGGTGATTATAAACTCGACAATTGGATATACTACAAATCATGCGGAGGGATGTGAGTGACTTAGATAGGATTTGTCCCTCTTACATAACATGAGTGATATCTATGAGCCCCTTGATTGAGTGAGACTGCAAAATGCAAGGTCGTGCTCAAATGAGTCAATATGAGATACTGAGCTCATTTGTTTTAGTAAGTCTACTTGGACATCAAGAAACCAAATATTGAACTATACAAGGGTGATACACTCTATGCCTTGTGGTCAATTAAGATATCTGGACAAAGAGACTAGACTACATGGTAACATTGGTCACAGATAGGTTATGTCTAATCACTAACATTCCTATTACTTGAGTAGTAGTGATGTATTGCTAGATACCGCTTACTATTTGTAAACTAGAATATAATTTTAGTATTACTGACAACGTAATGGGAACCTACAGGATCACATACTTAGAATTGGTCGAAATTGGGATTTAAATTCATATGGTGAATTTAATTGGGGATCCAAGTAAGACTTAGACTCCTGACATTGGTTGGACATTTAATTAGATTAAATTGGCTGACTAAAGTTCAAAGACCCACACACGAATCTGAACCAGGTCAGATTGTGAGTCCAACAGCCTTATTACTTTCTTAGGGTTGATTTTCTGCACCTATATATATGATACGTATCTTGAAAAGTAACACATGAGAAAACCCTAGCCATCACAGAAATTGTGTGAGAGAGATATCGTGAGGAACATCCCCTTCCTGCAGCTAGCACTGCGGTGTGAGGGAAAGCTTGATTTGATCTGTCCGTGTGGATACTGTCGAGGCACCGCAATATTGTAGTGCTGTGATCGGCATACTGTGGAGACAACAAATTCATCTTCAAGGTATAACTCCTAAACACAATTTATGGTTTTTGCATGGATCTATGGCTAGGTATCGATATTTTTTTGTAATTTTTCTGCTGTGTATTTAATCTGAGATTACCCTTGAAATCTAACATGCTGAACATCTGATGAAGTACCAAGAGGTTGCTTAACACCCACTAGTAGAAGTAGGTTTTCAATTTCCAATAAGCTTGATACTTGCAAAATGGCCAAAGCATGTAATAACGTCTAGCCACCTTCCCGACACATACTTAGTTTCTTCTTTCAATGAAACTTAGCATTTTACAAATATATTTGTATTACCTTCATAACTCTCTCCCCTTGAGTCACATCTACGACTCGTAAAATAACAAGTTCGGAGTCCAGCTTGTCCCTAAGAGCTGCTCCCACAACTTGCTAAGATCAAATAACGAGTTTGGAGTACAACACTTGGTTCAATGCCATTTTAGCGACTTGCAAGAAAGCAAGTGCGGAGCATGACTCACCATTCGAAATTGCTAATGCAACTCATTAACCCTGTGAACAACGAGTTTGGAGTCCAACACTTGGTTTGACGCTGCATTAGTCACATGCGAACAACCAAGTGCGGAGCATGGCTCACCATTCAGAATTACTCTAACAACTCGTTAACCCCTTCAAACAACAAGTTTGAAGTCAAACATTTGGTTCGGCGCCGCTTTAGTTGCTCGCAAATAAGCAAGAATGGAGCATGGCCCATCATTCAGAATTGCTCCTACAACACGTTGAAATTTTCAAATAACATGTTGAGAGTCCAACACCTGGTTCGACTCCTCTTTAATCTCTTGCGAACAAGCAAGAGTAGGGCTCACCATTCGAAATTGCTCTTGCAACTCATTAAAATCCTTAAAAATAGGTTCAGAGATGACAATCATGGCTTAAAATTGCCCCAGAACTTGCAAACATGAGAGTTCGGGGTTTGAAGCGACCATTTGAACTACTCTTGAAACTCATTAACCCTTCAACAAGCGAGATGGAATTCAACTCTTCCCTAGAACTACTCCCAAAGTTCGCCAATTCCAAGACACAAGCTTAAAATCCAAACCAATCCCTAAAGTTGTTCCTTAAACTCCCTGACTCAACTCAGGAGGTGGCAGTGCAAAGAAGGCAAGAGTCAAGACAACACCACTTGGGAAATCCTAGTCAACCTTCCAGTACAGGTGTCTAGTACTATGAATTAAAGTCGGCTCTGATACCAACTATAATGCCCCAGATTCCATGTACTAAAAACCTATGAAACATCCAGAATCTTTTACTTCAATTTGAGTACAAACACAGTACAATACATTGGGAAAAAACTTTAATTACATCACACTTTTTGCAAAGTTTTATATTGTCTTCACATAAAAATTACATCTTATTTACAAGAAAGGAATCCAATCTTCCACTCGATACATGACAAGGCTCAAGATCATACTCTCATGATTCAATATGCCTTGCAAAACTATTAACTGACACAAGGCTGATGATAACAGCGATCTCCAATTATCTTAACAATCAAAGTTTAATGCCAAAACAAATGCGAAGAGTTAAAGTAAATGATATAGGTGTGTTGATGTATGCCTTGACCTTAAAATATAATGCACAATCATACACACCAATACACCATGCACTTTTTCTAATGCACGCTTATTTGGAACTCGATGCCGCCAATACAACTTGCAAACATGTGAGATCGGGACTTGAAGCGACCATTTGAAGTACTCTTGAAACTCATTAACCCTTCAACAAGCAAGATGGAATTCAGCACTTCCCTAGAACTACTCCTAAAGTTTTCCAATTCCAAGCCACAAGCTCAGAATCCAAACCAATCCCTAGAGTTGTTCCTTAAACTCCCTGACTCAACTCAGTAGGTGGCAACGCAAAGAAGACAAGAGTCGAGACAACACCACTTTGGAAATCCTAGTCAACTGTAATACCCCCAAAATAAGTAACAATTATTTGAATATGAATAGTATTGCATTATTTTACAACTATATTTATTCATAAATTTTGTCTAGAATAATTGCATATATTATTATTTTTTCCATTTATAATTAGCATAAATTGTCTTTACCACTTGTCATTTTATAAATATACACACATGCATACTACACACATAAACTTGTACACTACTAAGACAAGTGTGAACAAGGTCAGCCTACAATTGTTGACTTAGAAAAGGGCATATGTGTAATTATTAAAAGCCTAGGGGTTTATGTGTAAAATGCAGAGATACCTAGGCATGGTGACTAAGCAAGCCCTAGATTATTCTACACTCACCCCCACACCTCTCCATCCCTCCAAATTGGTCGGCCACACCCTCCCCCTCATCCTATAAATATGTGAGTGTATATATAAAGAAACTCTAGTTCTCATTTTCTTCTTCTTCCTACATTTTCCTTAGTCCATTCTCAAACTAATCCCTAACCCATTTCTATACTACTTTTCACTCCATTTTCATTTTTAATTTTCCCTAAATATTTCTAAGAAATTACTTAAGCAAGAAAAGTAGGAAGCAAGCAAGGAGGAGAAGCTAGGTGGTGGTGTTGCCTACAACCGAAAGTGGCCATTCTTCTTACCTCATGCATTATTATTATATATATATATATATATATATATATATATATATATATATATATATATATATATATATATATATGTATATAATGAATGATTGATGCTTACTAGAAATTGTAGTGGGATTGGACTCATGATTCATAGCCATGAAGGGATTAAATGGTTAGGAATTTCTAATATATGAAATTGCTAGAATTAGGATGAAAAGTTTCTTATTTATTTTTATTATATTTTTGTGGTTGAGTTATTTGTTTAATATAGTTCATGTATTAGTTAGTGCAGTAGAAGGGTAATTGGTTAGTAGATTAATTGATATATGCTTGATATGAAGTAGATGGAAATTACAATAATAAAATTGTTAGAAATTTTGATG
Organism: Hemerocallis citrina; assembly: GCA_017893485.1. Taxonomy (NCBI): domain Eukaryota; kingdom Viridiplantae; phylum Streptophyta; class Magnoliopsida; order Asparagales; family Asphodelaceae; genus Hemerocallis; species Hemerocallis citrina. The sequence continues at coordinate 217,692,866 of CM030358.1, read as the reverse complement.
AGTGATTCCTTAAACGTGTTTTTTTTATGATTGATTATTATTATATATGTAATTAAAGTAGCATGGGTAGGTGTAATAAAATAGCTTGATACACTTAGTGGATAAATTGCAAGGATTTATGTTCATAACCTAACTAATAAACTCGTTATATAATTTGTATGTTATTTTTAGATAAGAATTGAAGTAGAAGAAATTATTATAAAAAAAACATGTAATTATGTTGTGAGTAATTGCCAACCAATATATGAGAATCTAGGCCTTGAAAATGCAAGATTACCATATAACTATATATATATTTGTACGTTAAGGTTTTAGGGGGGTATATATAATGGAAAGAGTTAGTGGAATTGAAGAGACCATGGGAAAGAACGCTAGTCATTAACATATGCAATAACATGCTTTTTTAAAGGAAAAAGTGGAATATGGTCACCCTGTTTCATTAATAGGAAATTAACCAAACAAACTCAGCGTACTGGACCAAATTACAAACTACAAACATAAAAATAGAACATGAAGTGACATGACCAGTACATACAATCAGCGCTCACTCCAACACCCTTAGAGGGTGGGCCAACAAACCAAAAAACAACCCACATTTGACAAGGTCGAACCGGCCCCAGCTTGGCCCCGACCGCCACCAATATTGTACTGGACCCCATCTTGGGCCCAGTCACAAAGCAAGGACCAACTAATTGTATGTACGTCAAATAAGCTTCGTGCACCGCCTCCACGACACGCACAAAACCACCTGAAGAGAATCATGTGGGATTTAGATATTCGCCGCTTCCATCCTTCTCTTCCCCAACTCCCACTAACTCACCAAAACACTCTCACATTCGGCCCAGTCAAAGTCACAACCAAAAAGAGAGCTGTAGAGAGGATACCTTCACTTCTCTATACCTTCACTTCTCTCACGCTTTAGCTCTCTAAAGCGATTTCTCACCAAACAAAACTCTCACTCACCCTAACCACGGACACAGTCAAAGAGAGAGCCGTGAAGAAGATACCTTCGCCTCTCTCACGCTTTTACCCTCTTAAGTAATTTCTCACAAACACAAACATACACCTGCATAGAGTAGTGTGAAGCAACATCTTCACTCTCTACTCTCTTTCTCTCTCTATCTCTCTCTTATGCAAAAAACCAAAGCAAATCACAACTAACTGAAGCATCACCTTCCCCTCTCGCCCCTGCGGGCAATGGACATTGTAGATGCCAGGTTCAATTATGAGGGGTAGTGGCGGTGCTGTCGTGAAGCCTGTGGCAGCCGGTTAAAGGAGGTCGAATTCAGGGTGACTCACACACCAAAATCCCAAACAACTTCAACTTTACATTTCCACTATGCGCACCTCATGGGGGGACCACGTCTGCGAGCCCAAGCCCCACAACTGTGCTGCAACAGTGCGCACACCTCATGGGGTGACCCTGTCTTCGGGCCCAAGCCCCACAACTGTGTTGCACATCATACTTCATACCGAATCAAAACCAAAATTAGGGAACTCCTCCAATCCTCCCTTACAGACCACTAGACATATTCATAAGAAAACATCTTTGAAAAAAGAAGTGACTTCTCCAATCTCATCTCACAAATGCCAAACTCAAATTAACTCCTCCTCCACCCACAACAAACTGACACTCCCCCAAAAATCCCAAACTAGGGCAGGAACTGTGATTACCTTCCCAACAGCGAGGGCAGCGGAGGCGCGGTGGGGGGTAGCTGTCGTTGGGTGGTCACCGTCGGCAACCGTGCCAGAGAGGAGCATCGGTGACGAGAATGGCCGAAGGAGCATCATTGCATAGATGAGGGAGAGAACTCGACGACGTAAGGGAGCACCGCTGCGTAGAGCATCGGTGATGAGAACGACGGTCAGAACGCTGGCGTAGCTCGATGACGGGCTTGATCAGTGGCCGGAGGAGCGGTGGGAACTCGACGACGGGCCGCTGAAGTCGTAAATGGAGGGGGTGAAGACCGAATGGGGAAGGGCATTGAAGGGCGAACGAGGAGGGGGTGGCAAAATCCTAGCCGCCATGCCCTCCAAACTCAGATCTAGATCTAGGATTTCTTTTTTGGATTTTTTTTTGGGGGGGGAGCTTTTCTCTCTAGAAAATCTAGAGAGAGAAACTCTTTTTTGTCACTCAATCAATTGTCATAGTGCTTTGTCCAAGCATTATGCAATAACATGTGCTTTATGCATATGTGAAATAACCTAGGATGTGAGGTTTTAAGTAGGCATGAATACGGTGATTGATGGAATACCGTATGCATGTGTATGCGGGTATGCATACTTTTTTTGATAACAAGAATGCGGGTATGTTGAAGGATGCGGGTATGCATACTTGAATATTTACATATAGTAGTGTTTTGTGCACATTGAGTGTACTAGTGTGGTGCATGTTGGGTTGACCTTTAGCATGATTAGAAAGCTAAGTTGAGCCCAAATTAAATCAAGATGAGACTTGTTGAAATTCAACTATGTTGGATTCACTTACAACCTAGTTAGTGAATTAAGTTAATTTAGTTAAGTAAACCTGCTGAAGGATAAAAGTGGAAACTAGGAGCACAGTTCAATTAACTTAAAAAATAGAAGTTGTGATAATAAAGCAATTAGAATCGGGTAAGTTGGTGAATTAAGAAATTAATTCAGCATAACTTCAACCACTAGTTCTAGAGCCTCCTAGAAGATTGGGATAATTTGGTAAGGACAGATACTAGTATGGCGTGTACTCACCCGTCAAAGGGACACGTACAGCGCTGTCTCGACTGTTGATTTCTGGGCTTTGGTGATAAGAGCGGGATACGGAGGTAAGTCACAAGTCCTGTCGGAACTTAGGGGATGGACCCTTGAGTTTCTATCTATGTTCTGAGTTATCAGTACAAACAAGGAGCAAGAGTGTAACTCTAAGTCTCTTGATGGAGTAGGGGTGACCCTACAATTCGCTTTATATTGACGGTAACTTTAGTAGGGGCAGGATTAGAGAAGGACCATAATTCCGGCAGAGCTGATGATCACTGGCCTGACAAAGAATGGAGAGGGACCACGATCTTGTTGGAGTGGAGAAGGACCATGATCTGAACGAACAGAGTGATCACTATCGTTCAGAGTAGAGAAGGATCACGATCTGACTGCAGGAGCAGGATAGGACCGCATGTTCTGCAGACTCTACCAGTCACTAAATGAATGTCAAAAACAGAAAAGAGTACAAGAGTATGATGCATGGCAAAGGATCGAACCCTATTATGTGGAGAATACGAACTCGATTTGGGGAGGATGTTTTATGGGATGCATACATTTTCAAATCAAGTTTACATTAGATTAAGAGCATGGTGTGCATATGAGTTGTGCATTAGATTTTAGGTCATGACATACACCAACACTTGTGGTTTGACTTTTATAATTTTCTTCTGCATCAAATATTGATTGTTGGGCATTTTGGAGATTGCGGGTTTCATCCGCATTGCTTCAGTTGCATTCAACTGACGTGTCCATAGTTTGTTAGTTGCAGGATTGCTGATCTGGGAGCAGGGGACTCGAGCTGCGGGAAGTATCCAAGTGGATGATATAAATGTAATATCATAGAGGTAATAAAGATTTTAATTTCATGTGCTTTCCTATGTTGTGTACTCATTGAAGTAAAGATTCTAGGTATGTGTCACGAGTTTCCAGTGTGCGGAACTCGGGCGCTACATCAACCTTCCAGTAAAGGTGTCTCGTACTACTAATTGAAGTGGGCTCTGATACCAACTGTAATGCCCCAGATTTCATATACTGGAAATCTGTGATACATCCAGAAACTTTGACTCCAATTTGAGTACAAACACAGTACAATAGAAAAAAACAACTTTAATTGCATCACACTTTTTGCAAACTTCTATACTGTCTTCACATAAAAATTACATCTTATTTACAACAAAGGAATCCATTCTTCTACTCAATGCACGACAAGGCTCGAGATCATACTCCCATGATTCAATATGCCCTGCAAAACTATCAACTGTGGGCACGTCAGTTCAATGCAACTGACACAAGGCCGATGATAATAGCGATCTCCAATTATCCAACAATCAAAATTTAATGCCAAAATAAATGCGAATAGTTAAACTAAATGATATAGGTGTGTTGGTGTATGCCTTGACCCTAAACTTTAATACACAGTCATACACACCATGTTCTTTTTTTAATGCACGCTTGTTTGGAACTCTATGCCGCCCATACAACATTGTTTCTGAATGCAAACCTCTAGCGTTTCTCCTCATTATAGGGTTCATTCCCTCGTTATGCAATCCTCTCTCCGTAAAGAACATTCAAGATTTAAACATCGTGTGTGAGTATTGGCTCTCGTCCTGGAATACTGAAGATCAATCTCTATCCACGGACCATCTTGGAGCCTATTTCATCTCTCGTCCTGAATTACTACAAACATACATGAAATGGTCAATAATTCAACATTCAAAGTAGAATGCTAGCATGCTACTACAAACATACATTTATTTGGAAAGAACACCCACCTTATTTGACTAGTTCCTACCCCTCAAAGTCTCCAGACTCTCCACCAATCCAGCCTCATTCCATTCAATTTCTCAATATAATAGTATAGATGATTCACACCCACAAAATAAAGTAAAAGAATGGGTTCTCACTTTACATGTGACTCCACGGGGGGGGGGGGGGGGGGGGGGGAGGGGGGGCAAGAGAATGTTACAAACTTTCATTAATCAACTAATCCTACAATTGATCACCCACTTTCACAAATTAATAGGTGACTCTTAAATCCAGCCTCATTCCACGGAATGATATCCAACATCGTGTGTGAGTATTGGCTCTCGTCCTGGAATACTGAAGATTAATCTCTATCCACGGATCATCTTGGAGCCTATTTCATCTCTCGTCCTGGAATTCTGGAGATTATCCTACTCCACAGAATATCCTGGAGCCCTCATCACATGAACATCCCGTGAGTATCCTGGAATTCTGGAGATAAATTCCACTCCGTAGATCATTCTGGAGCCTATTTCATCTCTCGTCTTGAAATACTACAAACATACATGAAATGGTCAATAATTCAACATTCAAAGTAGAATGCTAGCATGCTACTACAAACATACATTTAATTGGAAAGAACACCCACCTTATTTGACTAGTTCCTACCCCTCAAAGTCTCCAGACTCTCCACCAATCTAGCCTCATTCCACTCAATTTCTCAATATAATAGTATAGATGATTCACACCCACAAAATAAAGTAAAAGAATGGGTTCTCACTTTATATGTAGTCGGCCAAGACTCCACGGGGGGGGGCAAGAGAATGTTACAAACTTTCATTAATCAACTAATCCTACAATTGATCACCCACTTTCACAAATTAATAGGTGACTCTTAAAATGCCCAACTCTTCACCCCACTACTCCAATTTGGCCGGCTAATCCCTAGGGCTTTTTGTGCACAATTTTCATAAATTTTATTGTACACAAAGGTACAAATTAAGTGTCCTGTTGGTTGAGTTAAACTAGACCCAATTCCAACATGAGACTTAACTCAATTAGGGTCTAAACCATTCAATCTTTAACTAAGCTCAAGTCACAGTGTTTATTTCATTCATGTCATGCTAATGTAACCTATAACCTCATTCATACTAATAGATAAATTAGAATTTATACGTGCAACGCTCACATGCTAACTTGTAGACAAAATAATAAATTATTTTTTGTGGGCTATTACAGATAAAACAGTAAATTTTAGCAGATGCATGCCCGATAAAAATAGTTTGACCACTTTCAAGCTCATCGACCTAATCCGGCCTGCAATAAGGTTAGTGCTGATGCTAACGCAAAGGAGTTCAAGTTCACTTCAAGAAGCCAGCTTAAATCCTCTATCTCCAGAGGATTACTAAATCTATCTCTTCATGCATAAAATAGGCTATGAAAATATTGTCTCTTTATCAAGAGAAGAGTCCTAACTCGATCTCTTTATATGGGAGAGGGTAACCAACCTTACCAAAACATCGGGAAGTAGAGATAAATCCAATATCATGAAATTGTCCCCCCATCCCCAAGGAACTATATATTTCTATTGACATCTTCAAAAACCAGGTAATTGCAAATTATGTTTTCAGAACTCTTCATATCTTCTGAGTTTTCTAACATGGTTGTTGGAAGGTTTGTCATCGGGGCCAACCCCGATGTTTCAAGCTGTTTGCATGTCAATCGGAGCGGTCACATCCATCCCCGACGGTCATATTTCAGGGTCAATAATAGTTTACAGCAGTCAACATCGTCGAAGAGTAAAGACCATATCTTCTATTTTTCATTAAAATAATTTACAATATCTGTTTGCTCCTACACAGAAATTAGCAGCAACATAATGTTACATTCACACACACACTTAAGGGTTCACCTTTGATGTACCTATTGTTTCGACATAAAATTCATAATACATATTGAATTGTAGTCAAACTCATGTCCCTCTCCTGACACAACATGCAAGGGGGCACAATACTCGGTGGTTGCCACGTGTCCCGAAGAATCTAGAAAGGATTGTGGGTTTCCTTGTTCAATTAGGCATGGCCCAATGAGGGGTCCCTGCACAATTATTTTTCCCTTATTAATAGTATTGGGTCAAATGAATGTGATGGGCATGTTCGGGATGTTGGGCCCATTGAGGGGTCCAACAATAATTCAAAAAAAATGAATATTGCTAGTGGGACCGAATCTATTATGGAAGTGGAAGAAAGTTCTCCTTCTCTCTTCCCCGTTCCCGTGAGTGAAGATGAGGGGGAATGTCTCAGCTTAGAGGATGAAGATCTGTACTCGGATGAGGACTCTTATTATTCCAAGGAGATGGTCAAAGATACACAACGGGCTCTTGATAAGTGTGATATTATGACATTGAATCCTACTCTAGAGGAGGTCCCATTCACCTATCTTGTTACTGAGTCTCGAACCAGCTTTCGAACCGCAACGGAAGGCGAAGGGTTTCAAGGTGCAGAAAGTAGCAAAGAGGGCTCATGAAGAGTCCTTGGGCGATTACCTAAATATTGCTGCTGCTACCAAGACTGCTAAGATCGGCGGGGGAGGTACGCACAATCTTTTAGCATCTATTTTCAAATTTATGTCTGAAACCGATGTATTTAACCTTTCTAAAACTTGTTGTCTTGCGGTTGGCGATAAAGATCGTAACACCTTTCTCCTATATAAGATTAGAGGTTGGGAACTAGATAGATAATGTTTAGGTACGAGCTCAGAACCCAACTCGAAACGCAAGCCCAACCTTGTTAGTAATGAATGTTCTCTTTTGGAATGTTAGAGGGTTAGGCGGACAGGGAAAGCGGGAAATGGTTAGAGACGTAATGAATATATCCAAGGTAGATATTGTTGGCCTTCAAGAAGCCAAACTCCCTCACATTGCTAGATATTCTTATGAGTAAAAAACAATCAACCACCTAATATTGACAATTGACTCCACAACCCAAATTCGAAATATCTCAGTTTTTTTTAATTCAGATTTTATAACGAGGGGAACTAATGCCTTATCATTCATCTTTCTTGACCCTAATTCTGAGCCATCATCTTGTTAAGATCAAAAGAGAACTTTGAACAAAATTTTGTAGTTTCCTTTGTTTGATATCGATCTCGGTGTTTGCTTTCTTCTGCTTCAAAAATCAAAAGAGAACTTTGAGCAAAATTTTGTAGTTTCTTTTGTTTGATATCAATCCCTGTTTTTTTCTTTCTACTTCATATTTGAAGCGGTTGATTCGGATCTTTCTGAGATTCGCAAATGTAAAGGCATGAATCCAAGAACATTGTACTAGGGTTGTATCTTTAAAAAAAATTTAAAAAAATTGTACTAGGGTTTTGTATCTTGCTGCAAAAATGGATTAATGGAGTGGAGTAGGTGAAGGGACCGAAGCACTATGTAATGTAGTGCCCCTTGGAAGAGTGCATAACAGCTAATTGCATCATATATATCAAATAGTATACAATAATGATGTATATTGTGAATGAAATGCATGGTCACCAAATTCCTAACAATTGATATTAGATCTTCCGCAAATCCTAATAATAACAACTTAATTCCATTAGCATATCAATCGAATCACTAGCCCTATATGGGGAGAGGGGAGCAGATCTATTGTGGAAATGGTTTGGAAGATCCAAAACTAAAAATAGTGGTATTTGCTAACAACATCATGGAAGCAGTCAATCGATATAGATTTATGTGAAAATTCAAACCCAATAAAGCACATATTTGCATTTGATCTATCTCGCTTTATCTTCTTTAATCTCTGCATTATTTTCGAACGATTTTTAATTTTGATACTATCACCATGTTCATGTAACACTTCGAAAAATTGAGCTATGACAATTTTACCCACGGGTATTACGCACATGTATTTTGTGCTGTTACGAGTAATATTCGTAACGTATTTTTATATAAATATCATATGTATTTTATATTCCGATTATTTATATGTTTTCCATTCTCTCAAAATTTAATTTTATCCTATTTTGAGCCAACTCAAATATTAATTTTAACCTTTGTGTTTTTACATGTATTGCACGTGTTTTCAATACACGTGTCGATTACGTATGTTTTACCATTACGTGAAATATCCGTAAAATTATTAATAAATATGTTCTACATATTTTATATTTTGACTGCTTTTCGTTCTCTCAAATTTATTTTGTATTGATACGTGCAACACATGTGTTTGTAGTGCATGTGTTGGTTTCTAAAATTTTCTTGAGTCATGAATATTTTCTTCTCATTTTTATAGTGACAATTGTGTGATTTATTTTTAATTAAAATTTATTAGGCCTAAATCTATTTTTGTAGCCCACTAAAATAAATTTAAAGCCCGTAATTGATTTTGTGTGCACTAAAGTGTACATTTAAAATATAGTTAGTTTGATACACTTGCCATGTGTAACACACACATCTAACCTAATAAAAATTATTAATAAAATTTGTATGAAGAGTGAGCACACAGATTGAATACACGTGCACGTATTTTTTTTTACCATGGTTGAGAATGAGGGAGAGTGATGTGAGTTAGTGGAAAGTGGAGGGTTATTTTGGGAAGTGGTGAGCTATTTTGACCACATAATTTTTCTATAAATAGTCCATACTTTTGTCATGAACAACACAACTCAAAACAAAAACAAAAGAGAGAAAGAGGGAGAAGAGCTTGCGGTTTGTGTTAGGAAGAGGCCGACCATTTTTAATGGAGCTTGGAGCTGTTGAGCATTATTTTCTAAGAATTCTACTACTAGGAATTCTACATTTGAGGTGAGTATTTCTTCAACTTTCTAATATAGTTTTATTAGTAGAATGCTTGATATGTGTGAATTGTTAGATGCATGGTAACTTATATAGATTGAGTATTCATGTTTAGATTATTTGTTGTTAATTGAATGTGTGAAATTATGATATGATTGATTTGGGAACATTTTTAAGTTCTTGTTTTAAGTTTTAGTTGCACTTAAAAAATTCATATCTATTAAACTAGATGGAATCTAGAGCTAAATTTTTTTTAGGAGCATCTCGTATATGTCAAGAACATATTCTTAAAATTTTATGATATTTGGATGTCGTTTACTATTTTAATAAAATCCAAACTTAAGACTCATTGGCAGTTATCTAGTTGTTGGAAATTTGTACATATTTCGAATTTTGATCATTTCAGAATCTTAGATGCAGTATTTTGGGAAAGGTCACAACTAAGAAGTTGAAGTAGACTCGTTAACTGTTGCCGCTGGATTTTGGTGTGGGGGCAATAGATGAGATTTGTAGGTTCGTGAGGAACTCGAACAGGCAGAACCCTTCTTCTCCCTTGTTGACTAGTTGACTCCTTTGTGCTCCCTTGAACCTGCACAAATATTCGAAACACCGGAATGAATCCCAGCAACGAACCCTCCGATGCTCAAGTCAATACACATAAAAAGTTAAGAGAAAGAGCTCAAGTGTGCAAAGTGTGATCACCTTTAACAGTAGGAGGTAGGGGGGTTTTATAGTCGCCATGGAGATCTTTATCAGGATAAGGGTGAATTCCTACTTCCCGGTGTGGATGACTGGGGTTGGTTACAACCATCCCCTCAAGATAGGGACAAGCCAGGATCTGCTCCTATCCTGTTGATCTGGTCCCTAATGGGTTGAGACCCATTTTTGACCTATCAGATCCATTCATGTGCTAGCGGGTCCAAGAGGAGAGATCCGGTACCCAATTCGGACCCGTCCATAGGTGAAATTACCATCTCGTCCCTGAGACCTCAAGATCCATGCCCACTCTAAACGGTTCCGATTTATTCCCATTTTTTAGCCATATCACAAGCCCCCCACTCCTAAAGACTGTGTGTTACAGCCTTGTGGGAGTAGTTTTGTTGTTTTAATGGCGTATAGGGTTTATCGGAGTTCTCAAAAGGTGCTTGAATCCCGTCAACGAGGTGACGGCATTTTCCTGAGCTGGTAGCACGCTCAAAGTGGCTTCTAAGTTGCTCTGGGTCTTTGGTGATTTTTTCGATTTTATATTATTTTTTCGAACAATTTATTCAATTTTGTAAAGCGATGATTTGCTCTCCGGGAGCACTAATTAATCATTTCTAAACAATAATTATTTATCCCGGGACTCAAAAATATTCCCCCAAATTTATAATTATTTTTCAAAATTTTTAATTAATTTTCTTTAATTTTTAATCATTTTTTGCAATTTTTAAATAAATAATCCGAATTAATAAAATAGAAAAAGGGAATTAATCAGCTTATTTACGACGTGGCAAAATCTAAGCCATCCATCAGCAGCTGGCGTGAATTTCTGAGCGATCTGACGGCTCGAGTAGCTCAGAGGCATTTTTCTCCGTATGGGCAGCTCGGTAGCTCGGCGCTTCGATGAATGCCAAGCTACGTGCCCAGACCTGGGACGTCCTTCAGGCTCGGATCACGAGAAAACGTGATCTTGCTGACGTGACAAAATCTGAGCCATCCATCAGTCGTTGGCGCGATCACCAGGACGATCTGACGGTCCAAGGAGCTCGGAGGTGTTTTTTCCCCAATACGGAGGTCGGTGCCCCGGTAGCTCGGGGGCATCTTTCTCCGATTGGCCACCTCCGTTGCGTCGGCACCTCAGTAGCTCGGTAGCTCGGCGCTTCGATGGCTGCCGAGCTACGTGGCCAGATCTGGGACGTCCATCAGGCTCGAATCACGGTGCAAGAGGCTCAGATCACGAGAAAACGTGATTTTGTCGTTTTGTGGATGTGGCAAAATCTGAGCCATCCATCAGCCGTTGGCATGAAAATCTGGGTGATCTGACGGTCCAAGGAGCTCGGAGGTGTTTTTTTCCCATTACGGAGGTCGGTGCCCCGGTAGCTCGGGGGCGTCTTTCTCCGAATGGGCACCTCGGTAGCTCGGTACCTCGGTGCTTCGATGGCTGCCGAGCTACGTGGCCAGATCTGGGACGTCCATCAAGCTCGAATCACGGCGCAAGGGGCTCAGATAATGAGAAAACGTGATTTTGTCGTTTTGTAGACATGGCAAAATCTGAGTCATCCATCAGCCGTTGGTGCGAACATCTGGACGATCGGACGGTCCAAGGAGCTCGGATGTGTTTTTTCCCCAATACGGAGGTCGGTGCCCCGGTAGCTCAGGGGCGTCTTTCTTCGAATGGGCACCTCGGTAACTCGGCACCTCGGCAGCTCAGTGCTTCGATGGCTGCCGAGCTACATGGCAAGATCTGGGACGTCCACCAGGCTCGAATCACAGTGCAAGAGGCTCAGATCATGAGAAAACGTGATTTTTTCGTTTTGTGGACGTGGCGAAATCTGAGCCATCCATCAGCCGTTAGCGCGAACATCTGGACGATCCGACGGTCCAAGGAGCCCGGAGGTGTTTTTTCCCCAATACGGAGGTCGGTGCCCTGGTAGCTCAGGGGCGTCTTTCTCCGAATGAGCACCTCGGTAGCTCGGCGCTTTGATGGCTGCCGAGCTACATGGCCAGATCTGGGGTGTCTGGTTAGGTACGGGCACGGACTTCGAGACAGCACGGCCGTAGGTTGTTCCCGCCTTTAAGAATTCTGTCATTTAACATTCTTAATGGGCTTGAGTGGGGCCCAATATGTTAGAAGCCCAAGAGTCGCTCTTTTTACTATAAGTTCTCACCCCCCTCAACACTTCTCCCATTCTTTCACTTTTTACTCCAAGAAAAAGTTTTTGCTGTCGAGTTGCTCCGCTAGCAATGATTTTCGCTCCTGGGTGGTTGTGCTAGCTGTCGCGGCGAGGCAAAGCGATTTCCGATGAACTATTCCGACCGAGAACGTCCCATCAAGGTAAATATATATATATATATATTCACTTAGATATATATACTTCTCAAGATGTCTAGAGTGTCCTCGGGTAGTGAGGCCTCTTCCTCGGAAGGTGAGAGTGAGCGGACACTAGAGGCTCCGCTCGTCCAAGAGAAGGGGATAGAAGTAGGAGGGTCGGCGGTGAGTGTGCTAGTTGCTCTGCTAGCCCAAAAGAAGGGGAAGGAGGTAGCAGGATCGGCTGTGGTCGAGCCAGTTGCTCTGCTCGCCAAGGGAAAGGGGAAAGAGGTCGTGCGGTCGGTAATAGTCGAGACAGTGGTAGAGCTCGTCAGGAGGGGAGGAGAGATGGGTCGGTTGCCGTCGGAGATATCAGGCCATGGGGGAATTAGGAAGTATACTGGCGACCTGCTGACGAAGGCCATGGGGGAATCAGGAAGTATCAGGAAGTATACTGGCTCTGGATCCGGAGGAGCTTCATGATACCCCCAGAGTACACTCTAATCCTCCCCGGACCAGGAGTGCGAGCGTGTACGGCGATCTCGCTTGATACGTGCATCTTTGCCTACGATGCACTGAGTGCAGGTCTGCGTCTGCCCCTTCACCCCTTCGTGACCGAAGTGCTGCGATGGTATGGACTGATTCCAATCCAGTTCATGCCGAACATATGGCGCCACGTGCTCGGCCTTTTGCTTCAGTGTCGGGCGGCAAAGGTGGAGCCTCAGCTCGTCGTTCTTCGAAGTATGTATCAGATCAACTGGATGAACAGGATGGAGCATCGGTCGCCACGAAAAGGTGTTAAGTTGATAGAGAATCCGGACTCTATTATGTCGTGGAAGGGGAAGTACTTTTTGATCCGAAGCCCTACGGGGTGGGACTTCCCGACCAGGTGGAAGGAGGATGTGCCGAAGTGGGCTAAGGCCGAGCCGGTGTTGACTCCGACTGAAGCAGAAGTTGCGACGAAGCTGATTGGCCTTCCGACCCTGAGCTGGAAGGACATGACCGAGGAGGTCCTCCACGTGTTGGGTCTCAGTCCAATCAACCCGAGTATGCTCTGGACATCTTGCTCTTCCATTATTCTTTATACTGCATCCTGCTCGTCTTAACTTTGTTTTTTCTCTTTGGCAAAGGCTCCAAACATGGACTTTAAGGCAATCATGGCAGAGCGGAACGTGAGCGGTGCCAAGGGCTCCGACGCTAAGAAGAGGAAGAGGACGACCGCGGGACTCGCATCTGGGCGACCTACCAAAATGCCTTCTGGCGTGGTCGAGACTGTAGATCTGGCATCTCCTCAGCGGTCTACCTCGGCTGCTACTCTTCCTCAACTGACCCCGTCCGAGCCTTCAACCGACGCGTTCTCCATCTCCACGGCATTGGCGCTTGAGGCTCCAACCCTCACCGAGAAGGCCGAGGTGATCCTGACCGAGGGGTGCAAGAAGCTCTTCATCCCCGGCGGGTGATGAACCATGATGGCTTCTTGGGGGACTCGGCCATGAGTATGCAGGCCTTGCGCCATCTGCTAACCTCGAAGGACCTAACGGCCCTGAAGGCGGGGACAACGGGCAACAATGCTCTTGAGATAGCTCGGGCGACGATGTTGGTGAGTCTCCTAATCGATTCGTTGATAATCCAAAAAAATTCTAAGTCACTTGCTCGGCTTTTCATTGTTTCCTTTTCTCTTTTGTTTAGATCACGTGCCATTTCAGCCACCTCCTCGAACAATTTTCCGAGCAAGAGAAGGAGCTGATGCTGTCGTGCGACAAGGACCGAGCCGACAAGGCGAGGGTCGTGAAGCTTTACGAGGCGGAGCAGCGCCGCTCGGAATCCCTTGCAGCTCAGGTTGCGTACTTTGAGACGGCCCTGGCGCAGGCGAACGAGAAGGCAGCCTCGGAGGCAGCTTGGGTGGATGAGGAGAGGGAAAAGGCGAAGAAGGCCTTAGAAGACATGGAAAGGGAGAAGGACGCGGCAGTGGCAGCGGCGAAGGCGACGATAGAGGCCGAGGCAAAGAAGCACATGATGGCGAATATGGAGCAGTCCTACACCATAGCCCTCGAGCACGTCGAGGCTCGCATCCCCAGCTTCGATAGGTCGAGGTACAGTCTGTGGAGCCCGATCGGTGGCGAGGCCCTTGAAGCCGACCAAGAGGGAAGCGAGGAGGACGAAGAGGAGGAGAAAGGGGGCGATGAGACTGTGGCCAACCCCCAGACAGCGACAGTGGAGGTTGGGGAGATGACCACCGAGGATCCCATCACCGAGCTACCACTCAAGGTGGCCCTCTGACTTCAGTTGTCTTATTTTGTCGCCTTTGTCTCATGTATTGCCTTATAGCGGACTAGCCACCGCTCTTTTGTAGTAATCAAGCTTTTAAATGAATGAACTTCTCTATTTTGAACAAGTGTTGGAAACATTTTGAATTCATTGATTGTCTTTTGGCGAAAATTGACTAAGTGTTGGGGCCTGAGTTATTTCATATATGAGCCATTACTGTGGGTGTTTCTCAAGCTTAGTGTTGTCGTGTCCTTACCTTTTCAGATCGCCGAGCTGTATCAAATAGTCGAAGCACCGCCGCAGGTGGAAGCGGCCGAGGTGTCTCATCTTTGGTCTGACCTAGGAGCGGCTAGGTTAGCTCTCTCTCGAAGTTGAGAGAGGCTCCTCAAGAGCGAGGCAGAACTAGGTCATCACAAGATGACGCTGACGCGTCGCACCTCCGAACTGAAGCGACTGAAGGAGCAAGCTCGGAAAGTGGAGGAGGGGAGTCCCTCGAAGTCCAGCAAGCTAGGCAAGAAGCTAGAGTCCATTCGACAGTCTTTGTTCAAGGCTAGAGCTAAGAGAGACGGTCTAAAGAACGTGGTGCTCGAAAAAAGTTTGGAGACGGCGCAGCTTCGGCGGACTATCACCGAAGCTTCTTGTGCAGGCAATACGAGTCGAAAGTCTCGGCTAAGTGTTATGGTAACAGACGACTCGCTGAGGGAGCGAATCGTTGAGTTAGAGGCAGAGGTTCACCGACTGCAACATCTCTCAAAGGGAAGCAACGTTAGGACCACTTCTTGTGCCCGAGGAGAGTACTCATAGGGACGCTCGTTTCATGAGTTGGCATTACGTTCGCCTCCTATCTTGGGGCATCCTGGAGATGCACAGAGTGGAGTAGCTGGCTCATCGAGCGGGGCCTCAGTCGGTGCAACTCTCGATGACACAACTCGGCTCGTCGGCTTAGAGACCTCCACGGGTGTAAGTTCGCAGCGGTAAGGTGTTCATCGACCTCGTTTGTCGCTCAAGAGGAGTATCCCACTTCCTAGGAGGTATTAGGGCGTCTCCCTTGTGATAGTGCAAACTTTTTTGTACAAGTTTTGTATCTCAATGTAAACATGAGCAGTGGTCTTGTAATTAGACTTGTAATCCCAAATCCGAATGAAATAGTACTTGTTTTGTGAACTTGCGTGCTTCGCTAGCATTTGTAGTTATCAACAGTTGTATGAGCAATTTTGGATGGTGATTCGCTTCGTGCTCGCTTAGAAGCCAGTGGTTGAAGCGGAGCTGAACCAAGTGTTAGGCTCCAGACTTGTCATTTAGAGAGTATCAACGGTTGTAGGAGCAATTCTGAATGGTGATCCGCTTCGTACTCGCTTAGAAGCAAGTAGTTGAAGCGGAGTCGAACCAAATGTTGGACTCCGAGCTCGTCATTTAAAGAGAGAATCAACGATTGTGGGAGCAATTCCGAATGACGAACCACTTCTTACTCGCTTATAAGCAAGTTGTTGAAGCGGAATCGAGCCAAGTGTTGGACTCCAAACTTGTCGTTTAAAGAAAGAATCAACGGTTGTAGGAGTAATTCCGAATGACGAACCACTTCTTACTCGCTTATAAGCAAGTAGTTGAAGCGGAATCGAGCCAAGTGTTGGACTCCAAACTCGTTGTTTAAAGAGAGAATATTTTTTGTAAGTAGAGTTAGACTATCCAGAAATAGAGAATTTGCTAAGTAGAGTTAGACTACTTTGAAAGATAGGGAATATTGTGGGGAAAGATTTCTTTTTATTGAAACAACTGGCCGACCGCTTCTAAGTTGTAGACCGCCTTTACCCTTCGATAAAAAGAAAATACAAATAAGGATTTTGAGACATGTCTTCTGGAGCGCTCTTGGGAAAGTTGCTTGGAGCGGTGTTTAGACACCCTCTTGGTACTTCATCAAGTGCTCCGCGTTCCATGTCCTTGGTATCTTCCTGCCCCCCGGGTCTTCGAGTTGATACGCGCTCGGGCATATAACTCTGGAGACCTTATATGGTCTTTCCCAATTGGGTGCCAGCTTGCCTCTCTTGCTTGAATCGAAAATTGACAACTTTCTCAGCACTAAGTCCCCCTCCTTTAGGTTGGTGGGTCGTGCCCTCTTGTTGTAAGCTTGAGTAATCCTACGACGGTAGGTCTCTTGGCAGATTGCAGCTCTCTCACGGACCTCATCTATGAGGTCTAGGCAGTTGCGAAGCTGGTTCGCGTTCTGCGCCTCATTGTAAGCTATGAGTCGAGGCGAAGGCAGACCCACCTCCAAAGGGATGAGAGCTTCGGACCCGTACGTAAGGTTGAAAGGGGACTCTCCCGTTGGAGCTCTTTTGGTGGTACGATAGTTCCAAAGCATATTGGGGAGTTGTTCAACCCATAGCCCTTTAGTGGACTTGTCAAGCCTCTTCTTTAAGCCTGAGAGGATTTGTCGGTTCGCGTTTTCCGCTTGGCCATTGGACTGGGGGTGCGCTACTGAAGAGAACCACTGCTAAATCCTGAGGTCGGTGCAAAAGTCGCGAAAGGCCGATCCCGTGAATTGGGTTCCGTTGTCGGTTATAAGGATGCGGGGTACGCCGAACCGACAGACGATGTTTTTTCAAAAGAACTTCTGTATCTTGTGATCGGTGATTATTGAACGAGGTTCGGCCTCGATTCATTTTGAGAAGTAATCTACTGCTACTACCAAGAACTTCAGCTGGCCCAGTGCTGGAGGGAAGGGTTCGAGCAAATCCACCCCCCACATTGCGAAGGGGATTGGACTCGCCAAGGAAGCGAGTTGTGCTTGGGGTAGGAAACGGATTGGGGCGAACTTCTGGCAGGAGTCGCACTGATGGACGTACTCCTCGGAGTCACTTAGTAATGTGTGCCAGAAGTAGCTGTAGTTTAAGAGCTTTCGAGTGAGGGATCTCGCTCCCAAGTGTGTGCCACACAGACCATCATGGGAATACTGGAGGGCCTCATACTCTGCCTCATTGTTTGATGCCAGGAAGTTGAGGCGGAGGGAATACTGGAGGACGAAAGCGTCGGGGCCAGTTGGGATGATGCCAGCCCTGCTTCCATCGGCGCAAGAGGACCCGTCTACATAAACGGTCCAGACAAAGGGGTCGGCAAACGACTCGCATGAGTCGGGGATGGTGTTCTCCACGATGAATTCGGCCAGAGCTTGGGCCTTTATTGCTGTTCTGGGCTGGTAGCTGATGCCATGCTGCTCAACTCGATGGACCACTTCATGAGCTACCCAGAAGTCTTGGGCTTGTGGAGAACTTGTTTCGGTGGTTGGTCGGTAAGGACAACCACCGAATAGAATTGGAAGTAGGGGCAGAGCTTTCGGGCCGCCATGACCAGGGCAAAAGCCATCTTTTCCAGCTTCGTGTAACGGAGTTCGGCATTGCGGAGCACCTTGCTCACGTAGTAAATAGGCTTCTGCGTCTTCACCTTTTCCTTTACAAGGACCGTGCTGAGCGTCTGCTTCGAAGCTACGAGATAGAGGTAGAGGACCTCCCCAGGTGCTGGCTTGCTCAGGAGCAGGGGGTTAGCCAAATATTTTTTGAGCTTGTCAAAGGACTTCGATTGCTGCTATCCCCACTCGAAGCCTTTAGCCCCCCTGAGGGCTTTGAAGAAGGGGAGACACTTCTCCTTGGACTTGGAGAGGAATCGCCCAATCGCAGCGAGGCGCTCCGTGAGCCTCTGTACTTCTTTGACGTTGGAGGGGAGAGTCATTTTGAGAATGGCTTGGATCCTTTTTGGGGTTGGCCTCTATGCCCCTTCGACTGACCATAAACCCCAGAAATTTGCCCGATGAGACACCGAACGCACTTGTTCGGGTTTAGCCTCATATTATGCCTCCTGAGCATCCCGAAGGCTTCTTGAAGGTCGAGAGTGTGCTCCTACCCCCGGGTGCTCTTGAACAACATGTCGTCTATGTAGACTTCCATGTTTCGGCCAATTTGGTCTTGGAAGACCCTATTCACAAGGCACTGATAGGTAGCTCCCGCATTTTTCAAGCTGAAGGACATAACACGGTAGCAATAGAGGCCTTGGTCCATCACGAACGAGGTCTTCACGATGTCGGGAGGAAACATCCTGATTTGGTTGTACCCTGAGACGGCGTCCATAAAACTGAGGAGCTCGTGCCCGGAGGTTGCATCGATCAGGGCGTCGATGCTGGGAAGAGGAAAAGGGTCCTTTGGGCATGCCTTATTGAGATCAGTGAAGTCAATGCATATTCTCCAGCTCCCATTGGCCTTTTTGACCATCACCACATTGGAGAGCCACTCAGGGTAGTTTACCTCCTGGATAAAGCGAGCGTTGAGGAGTTTCTCAACCTCCTCCTTGATTGCTTGTTGCCTCTCGGGGGCAAACTTTCGCCTCTTCTGTTGGACAAGCTTGACCCCAGAGGTGATGCTCAGACGGTGCATTGATAGCTCCTCTGAGATCCTGGGCATGTCTGCAGTAGTCCAGGCGAAGAGGTCGCAATTCTTTCGTATGCACCGGGAGATGTCTTGCTTAATGGAGGGGGAGAGAACTTTGCTGACGTGGAACATCTTAGTGGTGTCTTCTTCTGAGAAGGCCACTTCCTCCAATTCGTCGATGGGCTCGGAGATAGTTTGACCGCCTTCCTGAGGAAGTTTAAGCGCTTCCAAAGAGAGAACTAGACCCCCCATTGAGGTCATATAGCACTTCCGAGCCGCTTCCTGGCTTCCCCTCACTTCTCCCACTCCTGAGGGCGTGGGAAACTTTATCTTCATGTGGTAGGCTGAAGGGATGGCTTGAAGAGCGGCCAAACCTGGTCTACCCAGGATAACATTATAGGCGGCCTTGATGTCGACCACCATGAAGTCTATTGGCTCCGTGCGAGCTACCTGGGCCTTTCCAGCCGTTACGTCGAGGGTTATAACTCCTTCGACCGTAACTGGGACCCCAGTAAACCCGTGAAGAGTGTAGCCTGCGGGCTTGAGCTGGTCCCTCGACAGTTGGAGGCCTTTGAAAGCCTCCAAGAAAAGGATGTTGACGGAGCTTCCGTTATCTACCAAGATCCGACAAACGTCGAAGTTCGCCATTCGGAGATTTATGACGAGGGCATCGCAGTGGGGTGTGCGGACGCCCTCCAGGTCCCTATCGGAGAATGTCACCGAGACTCCGAGGCCTTTTAGGGAAGATGGCTCTGCACGGAGTTAACCTCCCTTACGAAGGCTTTTCGGGAGGAGCTGGAATCTCCCCCCATTGGGCCTCCGTGTATTAGGTGCAAAATGCTCTCTACTTCAGCCTCCGGAGTCTCCGTGCACTGCTCAGGTCGCCTGTTAGCCCCCCTAGGCGGTGGGGAGGGATCGGCTTGGTCCCTCTTCACGAACCGAGTGAGCTGCCCTCTCTGAATGAGGGCCTCGATTTCATCCTTCAAGGGCCGACACTCATCTGTGTCGTGCCCGTGGTCCCGATGGAAACGACACCATTTGTTCCGGTCTCTCTTTTTTCCCGGATTGTTCATCCTTGGGGGAGGCGGTAGGAGGCCTTCGTTCCCGATCTCCATCAGGATGGCGGATACACTCGCGTTAAGCGGAGTGAATTTCTCGAACCGAGGAGGAGGACGCCGCTGACCCCCATTGTCCTTTTGGAGCTTCTTAGCTCCTTCTTCTTCTGTGCCCTTCCGCTTGTTCGCCGAAGATGAGGCCTCAAAGATGGGGCGGTGGAAAGCTTTTACCGCTCGGATGTACTTCTCGCTCCGAAGTAGGAGCTCTGAGAAGTCCCGAGGGGGCTTCTTGGCGAGGGACGCTATGAGGTCAGCATTGAGGACATTGGACCGGAAGGCGACAGTGGCGACCGTGGGTTCCAAGGGAAGCAATGGACCTGGCTTCAGCAGTGAAGCGCTTGATAAACTCCCTCAATCGTTCGCCCTTCTTTTGACTGAAGAACAACAGGGAGTCGCTCGTCTTTTTGACACGGCGACTACTCACAAAATGCGTGAGGAAAAGACCCTCGAATGGTCGAAGGAAAAGATAGATGCTGGCACGAGTCGAGAGTACCATTCCCGGGCCGGCTCCTTAAGTGTGGCCGGGAAGGTCTTGCAAAGGAGGGCATCGAATGCATGGTGAATCATCATGAGAGTTTTGAAACTCCGACGTGATCTGTGGGGTCCGACTCCCCGGTGTAAGTCTCGAAGTGTGGAGGCTTAAAGTTATTGGGAACTGGAGCCTCCATGATGGCGCGGGAGAATGGGGGCCTGCTTGGACGGAGGTCCTGTAACATCTATTTTTTTTAATTCCTTAATTATTTTGTTTAATTATTTTTAAATATGTTTCTGAGTATATTTACCCTTATTAATTGATTTTATTTGTATTAGAATGATTAAATTGATATTTGGGGATAAACGGGAAAAGTTGGAAATATAGGAGTTTTTGGGATGAGTTTTCTCGGAGGAGACGAATCCAATTTGACCCGAATTTTTTTTGGGCATTTATACATTATAGGGGGTCGATAAAATGATAAAATAGTGGAGTTTTTAGTTTGTGGCATTTAGTTACAAATTTTGGTTGAAATAACCCACTTTAGGTCATTTTTCTTAAGTAAATGGGCTTAAACCCGAAAACCCTAAACCCAAATTTTATTAAAAACCCTAAATAATTACTAAGTTTCCATTTCCCTACTCTTTCTCCCCCTCCTTTCCTCTGGCCGACCGAAACCAAATCCCACTTGGAAAACCAATTAGGGTTTTGAAAAACCCATCCAATCTCCACCTCCAAGTTTTAATCTTTTGGGGTTTCTAGTCGAGTTTTGAGTGCTCTACCACATGGTGGTGTTGGTTTTTCCAGAAGATTTCAAGGAGGTATGATAAATTGTATGATAGTTTATTAAATTGTATGCTTTTCATTTCTTTTACTTGAAATTGATGTAGGGAGATGTAGAGAGCATATAGAACATGTTAGGAGTTAGAAATTATGCTTATCATGGTGAAATTGTGATATGGTGATTTTGGCATAAAACCAACTTTTTAAAATAGGTGAAGTTGGGTAAGACACTTGCCTTTAGTATGTTTAAAAAATGCATATGAGGTTGTGGAGTATTGACAGAGTGTTAATATGAATTTAGAATGAATTTTGTAGGCTTAGAACTTAATGGAAATGATTGAGAATGAAAGTATAATATATGTGCACGCCGGGTGTTCGGTTAAATGCCCGAGCGAGATTAAGTTGAGAATTTGTTACATCCGGAGGTGTAATTGAGTCTTATTGTTATTACTAACCCTAATTTGAGAGATTAGGAAAGAGGGGATTAAAGAAATTTGGAAATAGGAATTTTTCTTATTAGAAAGTCTCCGATCAATATGTGAGTTCTTGCATTGGGGTCCGAATTTGAAATCCGTCGGTGTAGCTCATCTACTTATGTCATTTGTAACGTGTGGGTGAAGACGGATTTGAATTTGGAGGTTCGTAGGTCAAGTTTTGAGTTTTAAGCTAATCGGTTCTATAATTTTCCATTTAGGTGGAAAAAGTTGAACTTTGATTGGCTACCGGGCAGATGTGGGACCTCATTTACCCGATTCGTCAGGTGAGTATGTTGTGTCTATATATATATTATATTGTGGCCAAATGTCGTGGCTTTTTGATATATTTAGTAGAAGATATGCTAAAAATTGGTTTTTACGAAAAATACGGATTTTTAAGGGCTGGAAATGGGTTTTTTGTGATGTTTGGGGAAATTCACTATTTTGAATACATCAAACCTACCTTAGGGGTTAGTGTGATATGTTTAAGCAATAAAAATTAATAACTTACACGGTTTATGTCTTTTTCTACTCCGTGCATGTTTAGTGCATGTTTTTGGCCATATAGGCCCTTATAGGCATTTTGGCTTACCTGGAGCATTGTGTATGGGCTAGCATGCCATAATGAGATGTTATTAGATATAATTAGACGAAATAAGTGATTGTGGTGCATTTTTTTGATATATACATATAGTCGGTAATGAGTGGTGATGTGATAATTGATGAAATTAGTAAAAGTGCTTATGTATACTTTATAGTTGTGTTTGTAGTGAACAAATGGGTGATATTATGATAGAACCTTCTATTTAAATTAATATATGCATAAGTTATTATAGTGTGATGAGTTACCTACTTTAATATCTTTATGATACGGTATATTCTGAAGTAATAACCTTATAAATGCAACAACCGAATGAGTGCATATACGTGGTATGATGAGATAATAACTCACATGATTAAAGTCAAGGATGTGGCAATTATTGAATTAAAAAGTGAAAGGCTTGTGTTAATAAAGTAAGATGGAAAGATGAAATGATTAATGGTAATAACAGATGGATTTTGTTGACCTGTACCTACAACAATCCTGGGGGTTTGGGCTAGACCTCCTAATACCGAAGGACCGGCTTGGGGTAAGTGGACCCAAACTATGTTTGGGGTAAGTGGATTTTTATCGCTCAAGCTATCGGCTTGAGGTCCGGTTGGATGCATAAGACCCTTGGTAGGCAGCGATTTGTGTTTAACGGAGCTATCAGCTCTAGTCTTGTTAGATGCATAAGACCCTTGGTGGGCAGCGATTTGTATTTTTCCCTCTTGGCTTCGGCTGGTTCTACTTGGGGTTAGTGGTTCTTTCGCTAGTTCGGCTAGGAGGAAGACGTAGCCTTGGACGCCTAAGACTCTTGGTGGGCAGCGTTCCGCGTGTTTACTAGGCTGTCAGCTTTCAGTATATTGGGATACTGTGGCTCACTGGTCGACAAACTAATAAAATAAATAAGTGGAAATAAGAATATGAAAGTAAAGAAAGTGAAAAGTGAATTGTGAATGTGAAAGAAAGTGGTTGTGAATGAAAATGAATATGAAGGAATACGAGTTATGAGTTTGTGTATGAAAAGAAATGATAAATGTAGTATGTGGTTAATTTTAAAATGAAAAAATAAAAGAGACATGTGTTAATATGAATAGTATGAAGTAATTGTATTATGAGAATGATTATTGAAGTAAAATACAATATGGTATTAGTTGATACACCTTGGAAGTGTGTCGAGGAACTACCCGCCCGCTATTTCCGTGGAAATGGTGGGAACTACCTGCCTTGGCATAATTCGCAGGGTGAGATGGTGAGTGGTTAATTTAATATCGGTAATGAATAATGAAAATGAAGAATAAAGTAAAGTGAAGATGGAAAGTAATTGAAGTAAATTAATAACCAAGCTATCGGCTTGGAAAGTGATGTGATATTACCCAAGTTTTACTTGGGGTACGGTGATTATTACCCAATCTATCGGCTTTGGGGTGTGATATGTGATTGCCCAAACTATGTTTGGGACATGGAGTATATTGTGATGAGAATGAAAGTGAAGTTAATGGCAGTTTGTGTTATAAGTGAAAATGATAATAAGATATATTACTTATAAGAATGAGAAATAACTAAAGTGGTATAAAGGGATGAGAATGAGTTATAAAACATGCTTTTGATGCAGTAAGAATGAGCATTCAAATAAGTGATATGATAATGTTGTGATGAAATGCAAGTAAATGGTAATGTGCAATGAGATGTTTTGTAAGACATGAATGAACGTGGTATTATGAGGATGAATGCATATGTTTATGATATGATACGTGATATAATACAATAAAATAAATACCTGTATTATGAGAGTGGTTATGAAAGTGGTTATTAAAGAAAGTATGATGTGTATGAGTTTGTGTACCTTGGAAGTGTGTCGGGGAACTACTCGCCCGCTATTTCTGTGGAAATGGTGGGAACTACCTGCCTTGACACAACTTCCAGGGTGAGTGAGTGAGTTGTCAATATGATACTAGTAAATGAAGTGCATGGCTAAATAAAGAAGAAGAAAATATGTAGTAGCATCATGTGATTGTATATATATAAATAAAAAAATACCGAGGTGACGATAATTGTGGAAAGGGAATTCAAATTGAATTAATGGATCGTATGTGACTCTGTATTATGCAAAGGTAAAATAAAGATATATATGCAGTTAGTGTGACGTATATAGTGAAATGTGTGAAATTATGGATATGTATACAGTTGGATGCAGATTTGAAGAGTACTTTGATATAAAAATCATATTTGTGATGTTTTATGTTCCGACTCCTGGTTAAATCTTCTTATCTTTATGTTTGTAAGTTCAATTCATTTTCTTTATACAATTTAATTTATTTATTAGACTAGTAATTATACTCACACTAGTAACGGCTAACCACTGTTGTTTTCTAGAGGTTAGGGGAGTCCCTCCCTGAGGGTGGACAACCCAACTCTCTTGCAGGTTCACTAGCAGCATGGTGAGGTAGTATAGAGTTAGATTTTATACTTTTGTTGGGGTTGATCTATTATCTATGTATTTAGTACATGTAGAAATATGAACAATTGTTGTATTATTTTGTATTATGGTAAAAATATATAAATATTGCTATGATAAAGTAAGAAAGCCTATACCCACCTCGTTGTGGAGTATTGGGTTCTGTGGTTAGCTTTTGAAAAGGTTTTTCTAAATTTTTACAAAAATCTTATATGTTTTCAAAGGAATTTATGGTTTTTATTTGATATTTGATGTTTTATTATGAGTTTGGCTGCCAGAGCATATTATTTATATTGCCTGTGAGATTTTGCTCATTTTGGCTTGAGGAGCCCTTGATAATATTGTTTGTGTTGTGAGCTATGGAATTTTGAGTAGAATTCCGTAAGCTTTTTGTGTTTTAGGGCAGAAATTTCAGGGGATACTACCAAAATTTTATTTGAAATATAACTACCTTGGTTTATGTTTAAAGTGACTTAGAAATTAAAAAGAATTGATTTTGGGTTGATAAAAAAAATTGAGGTGTTACAGGTCCCTTGCCCGTCGCTCTTCGTCTCAGTCGAACTGGCTGAGGCACCTCTTCGTCTCGATCGTGTCTTGCTGAGCCTCGAAACTCCTCATGCCGAGGAAGGCTGGGGCTGCGACGGCGAAGGCTCTGAGTAGGAGGTGGGCTGATGGAATAATGGGGGTGACTCGGAGTGGGCCGCGGACTCTGGGAGCGGTGGCGGTGTTCGGGAGAAGGGCGGCGATGGCTCGTAACCGGCCTAGGACTCCTGGAGCGGCGAGGATGGTGAGGAGCTGGTCGAGGACTGCGGGAGCGGCGAGGATGGCGAGGAGCTGGTGGAGGGCTGGGAGCCCAACGGCCATTGTTGGGGGCCGCATTGAGTGTCCGGAGGACTGCCTCCTGGAATTGCTAAAATTCCGTCCTCGTGACGGGGGCCTCCTGCTCCTGCTGGGTTCGAGGCGCAGGACGGCCCGCCGGGGAGTGGCTTCATCTTGGGCGACGATGGGGTGACTCCCTCTGCCCCCAGGGAGAGTGGGACCTCCCTTGGTCGAATCGGCGCGACAACCGGCGGGGGTTCGCATCATGGGTCCGCATCTCATCCAGATGGGTACGAAGGTCGGGTCCACGTTCGGTCTGCCGATTGTTAAGCACATGCCGCTGATCCTTGGGAGTGGGAGGAGTGTAGGAAGCAATAGAGTCTGTGTCGACATTGTGGATGGAAACCCGAACCTGATGCACAGGTTGCTTGCGGTGGCTTCGCTGAGAGGGTTCCCCCACGGCGACCTGGGGTCCCTGAGGCTACTGAATGGACTGCGGAGCCTGGGGATCGAGCTACAGGGTCGGTTGGTTGGGAGGAGAGAGATCCCCCTGTGGAGGAGGATGAGAAGAGGTTGTTCTTCGGTTGGAGTTTATGGGTCTCTTTTTGGGAGGCATTGCTGAGAGTGGCTTTGGTGGAAGGAGGAAGGTTGGATTGCTTGTCGAGACTTTCCCACAGACGACGCCAATCTGTTGCCGCTGGATTCTGGTGTGGGGGCAATAGATGAGATTTGTAGGTCCGTCAGGAACTCGAACAGGCAGAACCCTTCTTCTCCCTTGTTGACTAGTTGACTCCTTGGTGCTCCCTTGAACCTGCACAAACTTTCGAAACACCAGGATGGATCCCGCCGACGAACCCTCCGACGCTCAAGGCAATACACAGAAAAAGTGAAGAGAAAGAGCTCAATTGTGCAAAGTGTGATCACCTTTAACAGTAGGAGGTAGAGGGGGTTTTATAGTCGCGATGGAGATCTTTATCAGGATAAGGGTGAATCCCTACTTCCTAATGTGGCCGGCTGGGATTGGTTACAACCATCCCCTTAAGATAGGGACAAGCCAGGATCTGCTCTGATCCTGTTGATTTGGTCCCTAACGAGTTGAGACCCGTTCTCGGCCTATCAGATCCGTTCATGGGCCAGCGGGTCAAAGAGGAGAAACTCGGTACCCAATTCGGACCCGTCTGTAGGTAAAATTACCATCTCGTCCCTGAGACCTCAAGATCCGTGCCCACTCTGAACGGTTCCGATTTAACTCTATTTTTTAGCCATATCATTAACCTTTCTGTAAAGTCTAAGAAATCAATTTTTCATAAAGAACTGAATTTATAATGAATTTTATAAGTTTGAACAGTGGCAGTATGTATAACATTTGGACCCTACTGTAAATTTTGAATAATTCAGGATTATAGAAAAAATATTTTGGGGAAACTTATGAGTACAAAATTATAGTAGACTTGTATACCTTTATTTTGATCTAAAGAACACAAAGTTTCTTGGAGTATATAATTTTTTATGATTTTTACAAGTAGCATGAGCTACAGTTTTCAGATTTTGAACCTACTGTTTTGCAAATGAATTTAGACGAAATAATTAAGGATGATTTTAGATGATCTTAACTATAAAGTTGTAGTAGACTCTTTCATGATTCCTATGAAACTAATAAATCTATTTTGTGGGGTAGTATTGGAATTTATATGATTATTACAATATCATTGGGTTGATGTCTTTTAATCTAGTTGTCCTAAAACTTTTACAATGTATAAAATTGGATTTAAAATTGGGATGTTAGTAAGATGTATCTTAAGAAGAATTAAGAGATAATTAAAGGATAAAGTTGGAATGTCAAACATGTGATGTTTATAAGGGTTTTAACTCATCAAGTATTATTGAATGTTGATTTGAAATTGTCGAATAAGACTATGAAACTAATTATACAAACTGAGTTATGTGAAGAAGAAAATAATTGGATATGTGAATGAATGGAATTCCAAAATGTGAATAAAGAGAGTATGGATAACCCACGGCAAAGTGATGAAAGTGATTGTTGAGATTTGAGAAGTGACCAATATGGGCTATCGTTCTCGGTATATTGTTTAAGACCGATAGGAGGGTAAGCTAGCTGTAGGTGATATTATTATTCACATTTAAATTTAAGGATAGGCACTAGAAGAAGATGTGATGAAACTTGGGCAAACGTAAGCAGGGCACTTCTATATATAGTCTGATGGTGGATTCCTGGACTATAGATCCAGTCAGATGATGAATTCCTGGACTGTGATTGCTTGTGGGATGAGACGAGCCTCAATTAAATCCGTAACTACGATTGATGTGACAGTTGATTCCAAGGTCATGAATAGTCGAGCGGATGGGAGGCAGATCACCAATATATATGTATATACCGGGGCTAGAGCGGCATTCGCGGGATGTTCGTACGACGAGGATTCTGTATAGTATGACGGTGTAATCCAGGATTGTGATCCGTACTCGTGGAATGTCTAAACCTTGCTTTTGTTACTGTAATAGAAATTTCATAACAAGGGATTGAACCCTATAATGAGGAGTACGATAAGTGCTTGTCCTCGGACCTATGTAGTATGGGATGCATAGAATCCGAACAAGTATGCATGAGTGTCATCGTAGTGTGAATGTCTGTATTAGGCATTAAGTTCATATCATACACTGACACGACTAGGATAGTCACTTTTCCTGTTTGCATTCAAGTTTGTGTTTGCTAAAGTAGATGAATCACTGTATTATAGTATTGCGTCAGTTGTATGCAACTGACGTGCCCACAGTTTCCCAGATGCATGATTGGACTTGGCAGAGGCTTGAAGTCACTATGATGAGTTGTTACAAGATTGAAGAATTTTCATTATTGTAGATTGTACTTCGTTATGTTGTTGTAAAGAACATGGTGTAAATGAAAAGTTTTAAATTCATTGTAAATTTGTACGAATTTGAAGTAAAAGATCAAATTTTTGTTACGAATTACCTGTGTTTGGAATTCGGAGCGTTACAGAGAGAATTATTATCTGTGTTTAAAATTCGGGGCATTACAGTACACCCCCTAAGTAAATTCACAGTGGATTCAGAGCAACGTGTTCATATAAATTGCTTACACGCTAGAACAAAATGTGTAATGATCGAGTCTTTTCTGAGAAATACTATTACATGCCACCCTATTCAGATGTCACTTATAATGATGTTCGAAAAAAGAAAAAACGATGTACTTTTTGCGTACGTGTGGCATCAAGAATAAAACAAGTTTCACGATTTGCTAATGGATCTTAAACTCCAATAGGTCCTTCCCCTTTTGTGTCATATGGAGATCAAGAGGCTTGATCATGAGGCTTTAATTTTTTTGCAAGATATGCATCTGGACTAGTAGGCTAAAAGCTAATTGGTCCGCAAATGGTCTCCAAGGTCACTGTAAAGATTCTTGAGCTGATGTTGAGATCTTCTTCAAGTTATTGTGTCTAGTAAATAAATGGTGGAGGTTTTATCAAATTCAAAATGGAGAAACACTAGGGGTGGCATTCGGGTCCGGCCGGGCCGGGCCGGAACCGTCCGGGCTTTACCCAGTCTCGGGCCAACCCGGGCCAGGCTGAAGGATCTTGCGGACCGGGCCGGGCCGCGCTAAGGAGGGAAATCTAGGCCCGGACCTGGCCCCCAGCCCCAAGGGTGGGGTTCGGGCAAGGGTGGGGGTCGGACCGAGATATACATATATATATATATATATATATATATATATATATATATACTATTTTAATGGGAGAGTTGAGGTTTGTAACCAAACAAATCATAACTTTGTAACTAAACAAACACGTATAATACACGTCTAAATTAAATTCAACAAATACAAACATTTGTAGATAAACAAATCCGTGTATTGCCCGTGCATATCTAATATAAAGGAGGTATTAGATTCAAAGATAGACTACGTTGAAGTTTTTACTTTTAATAAAAATATATTTATTAAGACGTGCATCGCACGTGAAATTTACTAGTATATATAAAGGAAGATGAAAGACAAAGTATTAAATTGTAATTTTATAACAATTGCAAAGGACTAATAAATAAAAAAAATTAAAACCAAATTTAAATTGATTTAATAAATTACATGATGTTAAATAAAATTAAGTTCATGAATACAATTTCATACAAATTAGATAAAATTACAAAACAAGGAAATTATTTGAATTTAGAAATCGAGATGACCTCTATTTATATTGAAGAGAAGGTATTGGACTATTTTCGTGCACTTCTACTTAACCTAAATATAGAATCTCATCCCCCTAAATTTTTCTAATTATTTACAATACATTATACAAATTACATTCCACTAGTTCTTCACTCGTCGCTACTTGTTGATCAATTTTGTGATTCTTGTAAATCTTAAGTCCTCTCTTCCGCTTTCATCTAATCTTCGACGCATACTCACATCTCCAAATTCTTTGCCATCAAGTGATTCCTGTTCGGGCTCATAATCCTGCCACCAAGAGAAAAAGCACTTTTCGATGCAACGGTTGACACGGGTACCGTTAGCAAATCTTTAGTCATTCGAGAACGAATACTAAAAATATGTTCATTAGTTTTTCAAAAAGAAAACACATCTACAACATCATCAATGGGAGGTTGTGCATTATACCAATTCAACTCATTTGGTGAATTGGTTCTAGATTTTTTTGATTTTAAGAGATTTAAAACACTACTAGTGTCAAGACCTTTTCCCTTTGATAACATAGAACAAGAAGAAGAAGAAAAACTAACATTTTGTGTTTGTGTAATGTTAGATGAATAAATTCTATCATAACTATCATATAAACAATTCAAAATATTTTCAAATTTTGTAATGAAAACAACATGATCAAAATCATTAATTTCTTCGTGTGGAGCATAAGTATAAAAAATCTCAATTAAATTTTTTATGCCATTTAACTTAATCATGAGATTCATTACACTAGCAACACAATATAACATAGGAAGCGGATGAAATTATTTTAAAATTTTAATATAAGCGGCATAAACCATTTCTCCAATGAAAGTGTTACTTACCAAATCTTTAATTGTTGTCATCATAGTAATAATTGCAAGTAAAATACCACTAGATGTAGATGTATATGTTTTTGAAAATTGTAAAGTACCATCATTAAAAGGTTCTAAAAATTTGTACAAACTATCGGGAAAAAAACCAAAAATCATCATCTAACATACAATCTTGCATACTTATTGCAATACAAAATTCTCTAAGATTAAAACGATAGTGAAGAACAACACTTAATAAATCAAAAGTAGAATTCCAACGATGTCTAACATCTTAGGAAAATGTTTAAATACAATTCCCATAAGTTGACACCAATTATGAAAAGCTTGATATATTGGACCACTCAACGTAATAAAATGAACACAATTTTTCATTGCCTCAATTCTATCGTATCCATATTTAAGTGCATCTTATATACAAGCACACCTAACATGAAAAATATCCGGTTCTAAAGGATTAAGTGTAATAAGCAAACTAGCAATTGACATAGTATTATTAGAGGCATTATTAAAATCAATAGCAAAAACTTTATCAAAAATACCAAAATTGTTACATGCTTCCATGATATGTGTAGCAATTATTTCACCCTTATGTGGGTACCTGACAAATCCGAATAAAATTATCCTCTTTTGAAGTAGCCAATCAGAATCTATCCAATGACATGTTACACACATCATTGGTACGTCATTCACTCCTACCCACTCATCCGATGTCAAAGAAACTCTAGTATTTAGTGACGTAAGTGTTGCTACTAAAAAATCCTTAGCCTCATTGTAAACTAATTTACAATCACCCTTTACTATATTTCTAGGAATTTTTTTATAATGGAGGTTTAATGCGGTTTGTGCAAAGGTCTCTACATTCCTACTTTCACCAAATGAATAAGGTAATTCATCTCTAATTACTAACTTAGCCATTTCTCTACGAACAATATCGTGATCATAGCTATGACTATCTATTTGGCCGGTCTTAGGCTGTATTTTTTGTTGTGTGGGGTTGTCTTTAGAAAATTCGGGTTGACATTTACTTAAGTGTCGTTGAAGTGTACCCGTTCACGATCCTAGTTTAAACTTATAGGGTGTTTGACACTTCTTACAAATTTTTAATTCTACATTCTTATCATTTTGTGAAGGGACATAGTCAAAATATTTGTGTACTTCGAATTTGTTCCCTCTTGTTTTACGGGATTGAGATGGACCTTGTTCCGATGGTTGTGGTTCTATGTCTTCTACTTCTACTTGATCCGTGTGTGTTTCATGAATATCGGGAGTATCATAATTGTAAAGTGTTTCTTCACTATCTACATATGGAAGAGGAATGGAAGGAATGCGACGACTACTAGTGACTCTTGGCTACTATGTCTACCACATGATCGGTTAGATGTCATCTAAACTAGTGTATGTTATAAAAATTAATTGTAGTGTATGTTTTAAAATTTTAATTCTACAAAACAAGTGAAGATAGATAAACTAGTGTATGTTATATAAAATTACTCTACAAAGAAAATAAAACAACAACTATAAAATTATTTTTCTAGTGTAAATTTACCAATTTACCAAAAAAGTCTAAAAATAAGAAGAATAAGAACAAGAAAACTCAATCTAATTATGAGAAATAAATGATAACAAACAAAAATGATAATTCTAAAAATTATATAAATACGAAAATACCGTATGAGTGTAGAATGTAGGTTGAAGAATGAAGGTAGAGAGAGTTGAGAGCTTGTAGTGTTGATGTTGATTGTTGTTGGATGTTGGATGTTGTTGATGCTGAATCGTGAAAGAGTAAATCTTTTTTTTTTGAGTTAAAAGGTGGAATAAGGCCACCCTGTTTCATTAATAAGAGGTTAGTAAAACAACCCCGGCGTACTGGGAGAAAACA
Source organism: Hemerocallis citrina (assembly GCA_017893485.1). NCBI lineage: Eukaryota > Viridiplantae > Streptophyta > Magnoliopsida > Asparagales > Asphodelaceae > Hemerocallis > Hemerocallis citrina. The sequence continues at coordinate 217,660,274 of CM030358.1, read as the reverse complement.
AAAGTACAATGCAGGAAGAAATGAAAGAGAACAAAACATACCCTCCCAACAAACCCTGGGGGGTGGGTCTAACTACTCAAATCTCAAACAACCAAAGCGTACAGTAGGCTGGTACAAAACACAAACTGGCATAAGCTCATGACTGGTGTAGCCAGTCCCTCAGTCCAGCGTTGGCCCGAACTCTACCTCCTCATCGTCAAACTCCTCTACCTGGAAAACTCTAGCTATCCTTCCTCTTGCCCCCGTGGCCGCAGCTGTAGCCCAAAAAGAGATGAGATGCATGATGTGAGTCAGGTTACCAGAAATACTATTACAAGAAGCACGAAAATAAAAATTATTTCTGTCAAGCCATAACACCCATGTTGTTGCCGCAATTGCGATGTACGCATCCTTCATACCATGGCGAATCGAGGCAAATTTGGGACCAATCCACAAATCCTCATATTCGCAGGGGTAGTCGCCTGTTCCTAAGGCTCGGAGAACCTCAACCACGGATGCCTTACTTCTAGGGCAGTGAATGAAGAGGTGATCTAGATCTTCCATATGCACCTCGCAGAAGCCACAGTTGGTCGCCACCTGTGGTTGTCTTTTGGCAAGATTTTGCCTAGTAAGGATAGCATTATTGAGCACTAGCCATAAGAAAACTCTGACTTTAAGGGGGTATTCGCCTTCCACAACACCTGTGCCCAGCTGGGTCTGCATCCTCGAAAGTGGATCAGATGATACAGAGATCTAACCGAGAAAGCTCCCTTGCTCTCGAGTCCCCATCGCATCTGATCTGGACCTTGGGCGCACCTTGCGCCTGCCCGTGTGATGTGTGCTTGCATGTCAAGAAATTGCTGGCGTAGATCTGGGGTGAGCGTTCCTCGGAACGCCAGTTTCCAACATCCCCTTTTCCAGCCCTCGGCTACGGACATATTCGGTCGACTCGTCCTCTCATACAGCTCTGGGAACGTGTCCTTCAGGGTATGAGCACCACACCACCTATCCCACCAGAATCTGGTGGACCGGCCATTGCCGATAATTGACGTAACTGCTGAATTGAAGGGGCCACTAGCCTTGGTAATTCCTTTCCAGAGTCGCGAAACTTTAGCCCCTACTCGGAAGCCAAAGCTTCTCGTGCCTTTTCCCCTTAGATAAGGTTGAATGAAGTCCTGCCAACCTTCCCCACTATTATGGAATACCTTCCACCACCATTTTCCCAGCAGGGCGAGATTCATATCTCTGAGGTCGATGATGCCTAGCCCTCCATACTTCTTCTTCATGCAAGCAATACTCCATTTGATGAGGTGGTAACCTCCTTTATTCGAATTTTCCCCCTTCCATAGGAATCGTTTTCGAATCCGGTCAATCCTCTGGATCACCCATTTTGGAAGCTCAAAAAAAGACATGTAGTAAATTGGCAGGTTAGACAACACGGAGTTGATGAGTACCACTCTGCCCCCAAGAGATAGCGATTTACCTTTCCAACAAGACAGTCTGTCCTCCACCCTGTCTATGATAGGTAGCCAGTCCGCTTTAGATAATTTCCCTGGTCTGAGTGGTAGCCCTAGGTACTTGATAGGGAAGCCACTCGTCATACAGTTCAAAATAGTAGCATGTTCCCCTGCTTCAGCATCGATAGGGAAATTGGAGTCAGCGCACTCTTGTGAAAATTAATCCTGAGGCCTGACCAGGCCTCATAACAGTTGATATGGCTAAAAATGGGGTTTGATCGGAACCGTATAAATCAAGCACGAATCTTGAAGCCCAGGGGTAAAACGGTAATTTCACCTACCAATGGGTCTGATGCAGGTACGGGTTCTCCCCCTCGAAGACCCACTAACCCGCGAACGGATCCACCTCAACTGGGTGCGGGTTTTAACCCGCAGCAAACCCGGTCCAGAAAGGATAGAATTAGGGTTTATGATTAAATCCTAATCAACGGCCCTGATTCATATCTATCCTTTCACTGGGGATTAGGGATTACATTCCTTATCTAACCACAGGGATTACATTCCTAATCTGACCCCAGCGGTGCCTATAAATACCCCTCATCCATCTCCATTAAGAGGTAATCAATCTTTTGCCAATTTACGCTCTTTCATAATCTCCCTGATTACTGACTTGAGCGTCGGAGGGTGCGTCGCCGGGATCAACCCCGGTGTCTCGCACTTCTTGCAGGTGAACGGCGGGAGTCAACAATCAAACTCCGGCGGAACAGGTAACAGGTTTGCTATTCAAAGTTTCCCAAGAATCCATAAATACTATCTGTTTGCCCCCACACCAGAATTAGCGGTAACAGATTGGCGCCGTCTGTGGAAAAATAATGAATAGTTGCCTCCCCTTTTCCCGTGGTTCAGATCTTCTCCAACCATGCCTCCTAGGAAAGTAAGATCCAGAGGGTCCAACCGCGGACCCAACCCCGATCAGCAACAGGAAGTCCCCATCCAGCCCGCTCCGCAGCAGGAAAAACTTCCTCCTCAAGCAGAGGACCCTCTCCAGTAGGACCTGCCTCCTCCTCAGAATCAACAACCTCCTAAGGGTCCCCCCGCCACTTACAATGCCGGCACGGGGGTCTCGCGTCCGAACCCGCAGAAACAACCTCTCCACCAGGATCATGTCTCATTACACAATGCCTCTACGGACTCTATGGCCTCTCACAATCCCCGAGCTTCCGACCTCCGCAACACCATCCTCAATCGGCAGAAGGATGAGGATCTTCGCCACCGTCTGGATGAAAAGCAGGCCCGAGAGGGAGCCTCCCGCCAACAACGTCCGGATGAGCGATCTCCTCACCGCCGAGACTACAGAAGGTCCCCTATCCGAAGGGGGCGGAGAGAGTCCCCCGAGCATCACAGAAGAAGACCACACTCCCCTGCCGATCGGCAACATCCTAGGAACGATGAGGCATCCATCACCCATGCCGAGTTCCAGCAGTTCCAGGCAACCGTCCTACAAGCTCTCAACCTCTGTCCCAATAACACCAATGCTCCAAGGATTCCCACTCCTCCTCAGGTCCGAAGTCCTCGCCGACGGTCCCTAACTCCTCCACAAGCTCCTAGCAACCCCCGCTACATGCCAAGTCCTCGCCGCTCCAGGAGCTACCGTCGTCGTAGCCCCCGCTCTCCCTCATATGAAGACGAGTCTAGAGGCTCGCCGGATTACCGTCGAAGGGATGACGCAGTCTACCGCCGTCTCCATGAGATGGAGAGGCGCCTGGGTCAGTTAGACCGAGAAGAAGAGCTTAGAGGAAGGACCCTTTGTCCTAGTAGAACTCCTTTTTCCCGGACCATAATGGATGCACCCGTACAGATCGGCTTTAAACCTCCTCAATTCGAGACCTATTCCGGGAGACTGACCCTGTTGATCACATCGAAAGCTTCAAAACCCTCATACTCATCCATCAAGCTTCCGATGCTTTGCTGTGCAAGACCTTCCCCGCAACACTCAAGGGTCCGGCTCGAGAATGGTACTCTCGTCTTGCCCCATCCTCAATATTCTCCTTCGAGCAATTTGAGACCCTCTTCGTCACCCACTTCGTGAGTAGCCGCCGAACTGAGAAGACCAGCATTTCGCTACTCTACCTCAACCAGAAGAAGGGTGAGAAGTTGAGAGACTATGGAAAAAGGTTCACAGCTGAAGCCAAGTCCATAGCATCCCTCGACCAGTCGGTCGCTGCAGCAGCTTTTCAATCCAATGTCCTCAACTCCAGCCTCCGCTCCTCCCTCGCCAAGAAGCCCCCACAAAACTTCTCTGACCTCCTCTTCCGGAGCGAAAAGTATATTCGGGCCGAAGAAGCTGAGCACCGTCCCAACTTGGAGGGGTCTTCCTCCGGGTCTAAAAGAAAGGGAGCATAAGAGGAAGGGGCCAAGAAGCTTCAGAAGGATAATGGCGGCCAGCGCCGACCTCCTCTCAGATTCGAAAAGTTTACTCCCTTTAATGCCAACATCTCCACAATTCTCATGGAAGTTGAGAAGGAGGGGGTGATACCTCCTGCACCAAAAATGAACACCCCTGGTAAGAAGAGGGATAAGAAGAAGTGGTGCTGTTATCACCGGGACCATGGCCACGACACCAATGATTGTCGGGCCCTGAAGAACGAGATGGAAGCCCTCATCCAGAGGGGGCAGCTGACCAGGTTCGCGAGAAAGGACCGAGCCGACCTTCCTCGCCTGCCTCGGGGGCTAACAAGCGTCCTGAACGCGATGAAACGCCCGACTTCGAAGAGGAGCGTGTCCTGCACCTCATTCACGGGGGCCCAATGGGGGGCTCCTCCAACTCCTCTCGAAAGGCATTTATAAGGGAAGTCAATTCGGTTCGCGCCACCCCTCCTCCTAAAGGCCTCGAAGTGCCCATCACATTTTCAGATGAAGACCTCGAGGGCGTCCGAACCCCTCACCGTGACGCACTCGTCATCAACCTCCACATGGCAAACTTTAAAGTAGAGAGGATCCTAGTGAACAATGGCAGTTCCGTTAACATCCTCTTTCTTGCCGCTTTCAAGGGCCTCAAGCTATCTAGGGAAAGACTTAAGCCTGCCGGCTACACGCTCCATGGGTTTACGGGAGTGCCAGTGACTATTGAAGGGTAATCACCCTCGACATAACCGTTGGCAAAACTCCTACTACCCGAACAGAGTCGATGGACTTTATGGTCGTAGATGTCCCCGCAGCTTATAATGTCATTTTGGGTCGCCCCGACTTAGCAGCTCTTGAAGCCATCCCTTCCGCCTATCACCTCAAGATGAAGTTTCCCACTCGAGCAGGAGTCGGAGAAGTAAGGGGCAATCAGGAAACGGCCTGCAAGTGCTACATGACCTCTACCCTCGGTCCAGTCCTCTCCCTCGAAACTCTGGAAATCCCCCAAGATGTTGCCCGACCAACATCCGAGCCGGTGGATGAGTTGGAGGAAGTGCTCTTCTCAGAGCAAGATTCAAGCCGAAAGTTCTTTGTTAGCAAGACCCTCCCATCCGCCCTATGCTCCGACATAGTCCAGTGCATCCGAAGGAACCGAGACCTCTTTGCTTGGTCAGCTGCAGACATGCCCGGAATTTTTGAAGAGCTCTTGGTCCACCGCCTCAGCGTTGCTCCGGGGTCCAAACCGGTCCAACAGAAGAGGCGCAAGTTCGCCCCCGAGCGCCAGCTAGCTATAAAAGAGGAGGTGGACAAGCTCTTGAAGGCCCGGTTCATACAAGAGGTGAACTACCCCGAATGGTTGTCGAATGTAGTAATGGTGAAGAAGTCCAATGGGACCTGGAGGATTTGTATCGATTTTACAGATCTCAACAAGGCTTGCCCGAAGGACCCCTTCCCTCTCCCAAGTATTGACACTTTGATTGACGCCACTTCGGGTCATGAACTCCTCAGCTTCATGGATGCCTTCTCAGGCTACAACCAGATCCGGATGTTTCCCCCAGATATCCCGAAGACCTCATTCGTGACCGACCAGGGCCTCTACGGCTACAGGGTTATGCCCTTCGGTTTGAAGAATGCAGGCGCCACATACCAACGCCTCATCAACAAGGTTTTCCAAGCTCAAATCGGCCGTAATATGGAGGTATATATTGACGACATGCTTGTAAAAAGCATCCGAGGAGCCGATCATGTGACTGACCTACAGGAGGCGTTTGATGTTCTGAGAAAGCACAACATGAGACTCAATCCGAACAAGTGTGCATTCGAAGTCTCGTCAGGAAAGTTCCTCGGTTTCATGGTCAGCCAACGAGGAATTGAAGCTAACCCTGAGAAAATCAAGGCCATATTAGACATGCCCCCTCCCAAGAATGTTAAGAAAGTTCAGAGGCTAACAGGCCGCCTAGCCGCCATAGGACGTTTTCTCTCGAAGTCCGGGGAGAAATGCCTGCCCTTCTTCAAGGCCCTCAGGAGGGCTAAAGGTTTCGAATGGGGACAACAGCAACAGGAGTCGTTCGACCAACTCAAGACTTACCTCGTCAATCCTCCTCTCCTCAGCAAACCAATCCCTGGTGAACCCCTTTACCTCTACCTGGCAGCCTCCGAACAGACCCTCAGCGCTGTTTTAGTAAGGGAAGAAGACCAGGCTCAAAAGCCCATCTACTATGTGAGCAAAGTACTTCGGGATGCCGAGCTCCGCTACCCGAGGATAGAAAAGATGGCTTATGCCCTAGTAATGGCCGCAAGGAAGCTCCGCCCGTATTTTCAGTCCCATTTGGTGGTCATTCTTACCGACCAACCGCTGCAGCAAGTGCTCCACAAGCCAGAGACCTCCGGTCGCCTTATGAAGTGGTCTATCGAGCTGAGCCAGCATGACATAGCGTATCAGCCTCGGACCGCGATCAAGGCTCAGGCCTTAGCAGAATTCATAGTTGAAAGTACCATCCCCGAGTTCAGCCAGGCAATGAAGGGACTACCAGTCTGGTCGGTCTATGTGGATGGATCCTCCTGTAATGAGGGAAGCGGAGCCGGGGTCATTCTAGCAGGCCCAGATGACTTCGTCCTCCAATACTCCCTCCGTATCAACTTCAAGACCTCTAACAACGAAGCAGAATACGAGGCACTCATAGCCGGCCTTGGAATGGCTCGCAATGCAGGGGCGCAACGCCTCCGGATCTTTAGCGACTCTCAGCTGGTCGTAAATCAAGTCCTAAGCGAGTATGAAGCATGTGATGACCGAATGGTTAAGTACTTAGCCAAGGTTAGAAGCCTCATGGCCCTATTTGAAGAAGCCCTCATCCACCGGATCCCCCGAGAGGAGAATGCCCAGGACGATGCCCTCTCCAAGCTGGCCTCTTCCTCCCTCCAAGGTCTCGAGCAGACCATCTTAATAGAGGTCCTTCTGAAGCCAAGTATAGAGGATGAAACTTCCGACTCAATGGAGTTGTTGCCTGTCCTGCTTGAAGATAACTGGATGAAGCCCCTCGTCGAATTCTTAAGGGACGGGCTCCTCCCCGAAGATCCTAAGGAAGCTCGAAGAGTGAGAACCCGAGCAGAGCGGTACACACTGATCGGAGGCATCCTATATAAGCGCTCCTTCACACAGGTAGACGGCAGGCCTTATTTGAGATGCCTCTCCCCCGAACAGGCCGACTACGCACTGCAAGAATTACACGAGGGCATCGGCGAGGCACATTCAGGGTCCAGATCCTTAGCTCGCAAAGTGTTGAATTATGGATATTTTCGGCCCACTCTCCTACAGGACGCCGAACAGCACGTTCGGCAATGCAGCTCATGTCAGAAGTACTCCAACATCCGACGCTTCCCACAAGCTCCACTCACTTCCCTATCAAGTCCAATCCCTTTCGCAATGTGGGGGATGGATTTACTAGGGCCATTCCCACCAGTTCCCGGCCAGTTCAAATTCTTAATCGTGGCAATCGACTTCTCAAAATGGATAGAGGTCGAGCCCTTAGCCACGATCACCGAGAACAAGGTGGTTCAGTTCTTTTGGAAGAACGTAATCTGCCGATTCGGTGTCCCCCGGGTCCTCATAACAGACAACGGAACCCAGTTTATCGGGGCTGCCTTCCGAGCTCTATGTGAAGACCTCGCCATCCAACACCGATTCTCCTCCGTTTTCCATCCCCAGTCGAATGGCCAAGTAGAGAATGCTAACCGACAGATCCTCTCCGGTATTAAGAAGAGGTTGGATAAATGTTCCAAAGGCTTATGGGTCGATCAGCTCCCCAACGTGCTATGGAACTACCGCACCACAAAACGGACCCCCACAGGCGAGTCCCTATTCAACCTCGCCTATGGGTCCGAAGCTATGATCCCCCTAGAAGTTGGTATACCCTCTCCTCATCTAACGGCTTATGAAGAAGAACAAAATGCCAGAGAGCTCCGAGCAAATCTAGACTTAATTGACGAGATCCGTGAAAGAGCTGCCATTCGTCAACAAAGCTACCAGAGAAGGATTGAGTTGGCATACAATAAGAGAGTACGTCCTACTGACCTCAAAGAAGGGGACTTGGTCCTTAGAAAGTTAGCCATCTCTTTTCCTGGTCAGAAGAGCAAACTAGCTCCAAATTGGGAGGGACCCTATAAGATCGCCAAAGAAGTTCGGCCCGGGACATACAGACTAGAAGACCTCGAAGGCAGAGAGATCCCCAGGACCTGGAATGCCGACCACCTTCTAAAATACCAAGAGAGAGCACCAACGCCTCTCTAAGTATTCTGGGATGTCGAACCGTTCCTCTCATATTACTTGTATTGTTTTTCTTTTGTTTCTTTCTTGTAATAACGGCTTGCAACTTTAGAAGCAGCCGATCACTAGTCATCAATAAAGGAAGCTTTTTCATATTTTACTTGTAAAAATTGTTTACATCTCTCAGCTTTTACTCTTCACTCTAACAATGGTTCGGAGTCCAACACTTGGCTCGATTCTACTTTGCAAGTTCGCTCTTAAGCGAGCTAGAAGTAGGTCGCCATTCGGAATTGCTCCTACAACCGTTGAACTACTCTAACGATGGTTCGGAGTCCAACACTTGGCTCCATTCTACTTCGCAAGTTCGCTCTTAAGCGAGCTAGAAGTAGGTCGCCATTCGGAATTGCTCCCATAACCATTGAACTACTCTAACGATGGTTCGGAGTCCAACACTTGGCTCGATTCTACTTCGCAAGTTCGCTCTTAAGCGAGCTAGAAGTAAGTCGCCATTCAGAATTGCTCCCACAACCGTTGAACTACTCTAACGATGGTTCGGAGTCCAACACTTGGCTCGATTCTACTTCGCAAGTTCGCTCTTAAGCGAGCTAGAAGTAGGTCGCCACCTGGAATTGCTCCCACAACCGTTGAACAACTCCAGCGATAGTTCCCAGTCCAGTACTTGGCTCGGCCCAACCTCAGAAGCTCGCTCTTAAGCGAGCAAGACGAAAGGACTTCGGGAACAACAGGCAGAAGCGGAGGCTACCCCTCTGCCGCATAAGGCTCGCTCATCTTACAAATTTGCGAGATTAAATGACCGAAGCAGAGCTCGGCACCACTGGCCGAACGCTCATGACGCCGACCTCCAAACGAGCAGAAGACCAGCTCAGGGACCTCGGCACGATGAACACAGTCACAAACAAAACAACCACACAAAGCCACTAAAAACGCGCAAGTCCAAGAAAGAAATATCATCAAGAATGGGGACGCAGTACAAGGCGACTCTTCCATACAACCATATTACAAGGCGTTAAAAAAGCAAAAATTACAATGCTGGCTTGTTTCACTTAGACTAAATACAAAGGCCTCAAAAGCAAGATCTTCAACGGCACCTCGGCACAGGGATGTTCCGCTTCAAGGACACTCGAGGGCGGCGACATTTGCTTCCGGAACCCGACCCCAAACCAGCGAATTGAGACGTATCCTCTGCGCTGCTCCTAACAGTCGCTCTGACGGACGCTCCGCTCGATGAAATGGCAACAACACTTTGTGCATCCCCGGGACTAGGTTGGCCGATGGGCGAACGGGTCGCGAGCTCATAAAACGAAATGCCCCGCTCGCTCTCCACGCGAGTACATGAAGTGCTCCTCACATTGATCGGCCCCGAACGTGGTCTGAGCCGAGCCACCTCCGCCTCCAGCTCCGAGATCCGCTCCCTCAGAGAGTCATCTTTTACATCGACCTCGAAGCGAGCAGGTATTGCGGAGCTCGGGATGCCAGAGCGACTGGCGATAAGACAGCGGAGATGAGTGACTTCGATGCTCTTGTTTACCGTGGCTCTCTTCAGTGCGTCGACCTCGGCCATCAGTTTGTCACGCTCGGTCGTCAGTTTGGTCACCTCGGTCATCAATCCCTCTCCCTCCGTCCGAAGGTCCGTCTCTACCATTTGCAGGTGACGAATCTCAGAAAGCAGATCGTCCCTCTCCGTTGTTATTTTTAATAAAGTATGGCGGATGCACTTGAGCCAAAGGCCATAGCCAAAAGCGGTCGACGAACCATCATCCTCTCCTAAGGGGGCCATCTCGGCGAGCTTGCTCTCTAGTCGCCGAATCTCGATGTCCCACCGACCCAGGATGAGTTGCAGGTGGTTCCGCTAGCTTATGGCTCTGCGCAACCCCAGCTCGACTTCATAGAGCCGCTCTCGGCACCTCGTCAAGCACAGCTTCATCGCCCTTAAGCCAACCTCGGGACGAGCATTGTCCCCCGAGCAAGTAGGCTCGACGGCTTGAGTCACCACCGCAAGCTGAAAAGAAGTCGAAGCAAACAACAAATTTTCAACACATATCCGAACCCCTACACTTAGCCAAATTTCAAGAGTTTTTTAGAAAAGTTATGATAGAGAGATGCGAAGTCGAGCCCAAAAAGATGTTTTCATTCATTACAAAAAAGCGGTGGCCAGTCCGCGATTAGGCATTACACTTAAAAACTCAAAAAAGCAGAAGAAAAGAAAAAGTAAGCGAAGTCAGGGCACGACCTCTTTTCCGAGGCGGCGAGAGTGGGTGGGGGTCGACGTCCCTGAAGGGGTCACCGCCACCAGCGGGGTGACCACAGACCCCTGGACCTCGGCAATGACCTCGACCTCAGGCTCGACTTCGTCTTCCCCTTCTTCTTCTTCTTCTCCTTCCGACTCGGGATCAAAACCTTCGACGTGGCCCGGGAACAATCTCCACCCCGAATAGTCCACCTCGGGTACGCCTTCGACACCCGAGCGAGGGCCTCGGCATAGGCTTTGGCCATGTTCTGGGCAAGAAAGCCTTGCGCCTTCACTATGGTGGCGTCCTCGGCCTCCTTCACCGCGGCAGCCTTGGCCTCCGTAGCTTCGGCCAATTGTTTGGCCGCCTCCTCCTTCTGGCGAAGAAGGTCGCCCTCCAGCTTCGCGACCAGACCCTCGAGGTACTCGACCCTCGTCATCCTCCCTTCGAACTCGACCCTGAACTTGTCGAGCTCGTTCCCCATCCGAGCTTTCTCCTTCCGAGCTTGGTCGGACTCCTGCTTCAGCTCCTTCTCCAGAGCTGTCAACCTCTCCGAGAGGTGACCAAAGTGGACGATGATCTGCGATAGGAGATGAGGTGTTAAAAGTGTTAGAAAAATTAGACATAAGAAAAACCAATGACGGCAAAAAAAAAAATTCAACACTTACCGAGACCGCCGAGCGAGCAATCTCGATGACGTCGTCGCCTTCCAGCCTGGCCTCCATGGCGGCCCGATCCTTCGGCGCCACCAGGTGCTTGACCACCTGCATGCTCGCCAAGGAGTTGCCGAGGAACCCATCATGATTCCGGACTTGCCAGTCCGGAACATGAATCCTCTTGTGCTCCTCGGTCAGGAGCTCCTCGGCCACCACTGTCAGCGGGGGCATTGCCATCTTGAGGGCTGCGGCGATGGGGAAGTCACCAGCCTCGATTGACGCCGAGGCACCTCCTTCGGCAACGGCCGGGCTTCCCAGGGCCTCCACCTCCTCGACCACCTCCGTGATCCTCGGAGTCTTCGCGGTCGGCAACTTGGTGGCCACCCTCTTTCGCTTCTTCGGTGCCTTGCTGGCAAGACCAGCCCTCAAAGCCAACACAGTCTCGTAGTCCATCGCCTCTGCATTAAAAACGAAGTTTGTTAACATAATACAAGTCATAAAAGATGAAGTATAAAAAAGAAAGCACGGAAACATAAGAGAGGTCGCGTACTGGATCTACGCGGCAGAGCCCTCCTCTGAATAAAACACCCTCGGTCAGCTCCCGCCAATCATACTTCGGCCGATCGAGTAGTGTCCGAACTGCCTCTTCATCTTCGGGGCGAAGCTTGGGCAGCGCCTTCAGCCTCTTCGGCACCTCTTCCACCCAACTAGAAAGGATAGGCCAGGCCTTCGCACTCCGGACTATCAAGTACTTTTCACGCCAGTGCTTTATGAAGTCTGGGCATATAACGAGCCTACCGCCATGCCTCGGAGCCAAGTAATACCGGAACTCCGACCGGTTCGCTTGATGAAGCCGGTAGATCGTCCGAAGTACACTCAGCTTCGGCTCGATCCCAGTGGATTGGCAGTGAAGCACGAAACCATTTATGATTCTCCATGCGTTCGGCATAAGTTGGATGGGGCTGACCCCAAACCACCTCAGAACGAGGATTGCGAACGGATGGAGAGGTAGCCGAGCCCCGACGATAAAGGCATCAACTGGCCAGCAACACATAGTCACTGGCAGCGGCGAGTTGGCCCTAACCCCGGAACCCGGCAGCATAAGTTCGTACTCCTCCGGGATGTGGAAATAATCCTGGATCACTGCCAAGTCTTCCTCGTGGAGGATCGACACCGTCTCATCCGCCTCGGTCGTCTCCCTCACCGCATTCTCTTCAAAAGTCCTCCCCCTCCCGTGAACAATACGCTCAGCATGTTCCTCCGGAAGTTCTCGAACTCTGTGAAGCCCAGTCAGTGGCCCTGGCAACCTGCCAAACTGCCCCATACGCTTCGGATCCTCCACAATCGTGTCTCGGCCAAACACCTTCTTGCCCTTATCTGGGTGACTCGGGGTGCGGGCTTCGGCAATTTCAAGGGAGGGCTCGGACCAAGAAGAAGACGACTCGGAGACAGAGGGAAGAGACATATTTATACTTGGAAAGAAACTAAGTATAAATTATCTTAAAGATATGCTGTCGGAAACTTCACCAGAAAACGGACGACGATCACCTGAAGTGCTCGCTTAGCACAAATAACCGCCTGAGTAAAAGAGAGGAGAAGTGAAAAATGAGAGAGGGGGGGTGAGGCTTTATAGAGCGATGTGCGCAAAACGAGGATAATGGGCCCAGACTGCCAGCCCATTTACGCAAAACGACAAAAGCAACCTAAATCGTCGCCTTGTTTGCCACGCCAAGCAGTACATCGCATTAATTACTGACCCATCTGACAGAAGCTCAGAGGTCATCGCATTAAATAAGCGTCTCATCCGTCAGAGCTGTCAGAAGTTCAGAAGCCATCACATTTAATGGCTGCCACGTCTACCAGGAGTGCAGAAGCCACCAACTCCGCAGGGCGCGCTCCGCCAGAAACGACAAGTCAAGGACCTCGGCACCAGTTGCCGAGCGTTCTTGACACCGACCATGTTACATGGAAAGTTGGACTTCGACACCAGCTGCCGAGCGTTCTTACCACCGACCATGTTACATGGAAAGTTGGATGTCGGCACCAGCTGCCGAGCGTTCTTACCACCGACCATGTTACATGGAAAGTTGGACTTTGGCACCAGCTGCCGAGCGTTCTTGCCACTGACCATGTTACATGGAAAGTTGGACTTCGGCACCAGCTGCCGAGCGTTCTTGCCACCAACCATGTTACATGGAAAGTTGGATGTCGGCACCAGCTGCCGAGCGTTCTTGCCACCGACCATGTTACATGGAAAGTTGGACGTCGGCACTAGCTACCGAGCGTTCTTGACACCGACCATGTTACATGGAAAGTTGGACGTCGGCACCAGCTGCCGAACATTCTTGCCACCGACCATGTTATATGGAAAGTTGGACTTCGGCACCAGCTGCCGAGCGTTCTTGCCACCGACCATGTTACTTGGAAAGTTGGACTTCGGCACCAGCTGCCGAGCGTTCTTGACACTGACCATGTTACATGGAAAGTTGGACGTTGGTACCAGCTGCCGAGCGTTCTTGCCATTGACCATGTTACCTGGAAGGTTGGACTTCGGCACCAGCTGCCGAGCGTTCTTGCCACCGACCATGTTACATGGAAAGTTGGACTTCGGCACCAGCTGCCGAGCGTTCTTGCCACCGACCATGTTACATAAAAAGTTGGACGTCGGCACCAGCTGCCGAGCGTTCTTGCCACCGACCATGTTACATGGAAAGTTGGACCTCGGCACCAGCTGCCGAGCGTTCTTGCCACCGACCATGTTACATGGAAAGTTGGACTTCGGCACCAGCTGCCGAGCGTTCTTGCCACCGACCATGTTACATAGAAAGTTGGACGTCGGTACCAGCTGCCGAGTGTTCTTACCACCGACCATGTTACATGGAAAGTTGGACCTCAGCACCATCTGCCGAGCGTTCTTGGCACTGACCATGTTATATGGAAAGTTGGACTTCGGTACCAGCTGCCGAGCGTTCTTGACACCGACCATATTACATGGAAAAAGCTACCTCAGACCTCGCCGAACTCCCTCTCCGCACTCACAACCTAGCCAAGGTGCCTCTGCTCTTCGGCAGACGGTGCCGAACCACCCATGGACTTCAGCCTCCTTGGCAGCGAGCGCTCGAAGGGGTCGGTGATGTGGTACAAGCATGTAGGCCACACAACGAAGGAAAACAACCGAGCCATTCGCCAAAAAATTGCGAAAAAACAATTAAAAATTCAGGAAGTTAAGGAAAAACTCCTGGAAAATAATTATAAAGCTGGGGAAACATTTTCTAATCCCTAAGAAAGTAATTATTGCCAAGGACAATCTATTAAGACCCCCGAACGACGAATCGACACTTCGCAAAGATAAACGAATATTCCTGCGAAAACACTGCATGACCCGGAGAGCTCAGGAGCACCTCAAAGTGCAACCAACTTGAAAAATTACCGCACTACCTCCTTCAAAGATTCAAAACCTCCAATTTGGACTCCGACACAACTCCACTAGCCATTAAAACAGTAAAACTACTCCTCAAAGGCTGTTCAAGCTCAGTCTTCGGGAGTGGGGGGCTCGTGATATGGCTAAAAATGGGGTTTAATCGGAACCGTCCAAATCAGGCACGAATCTTGAAGCCCAGGGGTAAAACGGTAATTTCACTTACCAATGGGTCTGATGCGGGTACGGGTTCTCCCCCTCGAAGACCCACTAACCCGTGAATGGATCCACCTCAACTGGGTGCGGGTTTTAACTCGCAGCAAACCCGGTCCAGAAAGGATAGAATTAGGGTTTCTGATTAAATCCTAATCAACGGCCCTGATTCATATCTATCCTTTCACTGGGGATTAGGGATTACATTCCTTATCTAACCACAGTGATTACATTCCTAATCTGACCCCAGCGGCGCCTATAAATACCCCCCATCCATCTCCATTAAGAGGTAATCAATCTTTTGCCAATTTACACTCTTTCATAATCTCCCTGATTACTGACTTGAGCATCGAAGGGTGCGTCTCCGAGATCAACCCCGGTGTCTCGCACTTCTTACAGGTGAACGGCGGGAGTCAACGGTCAAATTCCGGCAGAACAGGTAACAGGTTTGCTATTCAAAGTTTCCCAAGAATCTATAAATACTATCTGTTTGCCCCCACACCAGAATTAGCGGTAACAACAGTATAGGGTCCCTTTAAAGCAGACAGTTTCTCGTCTAGACCCATTACAAAAGAGTAGGGTGTCATCTGCATATTGCAGGATCGTACACCCTTGAGTGGACACGGAACTGGCCACCGGCGTGATCCACCCTTTTTCCTAGCAATTCTCCAGCATATCCCTCAGCACATCCGCTACAATAGTAAACAGAATTGGTGATAGCGGGTCCCCTTGTCTGAGTCCCTTCCTGCAAGGGAACGGCTGCCCCGGCCGTCCATTCACTGAAATGGCCATTTTGCTAGTCTGCAAGCACTGCCTGATCCAGCAGATCCACTTATTCCTGAAGCCCCTTCCCCTGAGAGCTTCCAAAAAGCACTCCCAATCGACCGAGTCATAAGCTTTCTCAAAGTCCAGCTTAAGCAGGAAGTTCTTAGAGTTGGTCGTATGGCAGCGGTGGATAACTTGTTCTGCCGTTGCCACACAATCTAGGATATTTCTGCCCTTAATGAAGCCCGACTGAGATTTGTTGATAAGGCTGTCCATAATACTCTCCAGGCGGATAGCTATGATTTTTGTAATAATCTTCGCCGAGCAATTAATGAGACTGATCGGTCTAAAATCGCCCACTTTCGTCGACTCCTCCCGTTTGGGTATCAGGACGACTTCCACAAAATTAAACATACTCAATCTGAGCTTATTGTTAAAGAAGTCATCCAGCAATGCCATATAGTCCCCTTTAATTTCTTCCCAGAAAATTTGGAAGAACATCATTGGAAAGCCGTCTGGCCCAGGCGACTTGTCAGCTCCCATGTTATTGATAGCCTTTTTAACTTCCTCCTCCAAGAAAGGTGACTCCAGGCAGGATAGCGAAGGTGCTGACTCGATCTGGTAAGTCTGCCAGAAATCATTCCTGAGTGGGACCCGAAAGTCATTCTTCTTCCCCAAGAGGTCCTTGTAGTACCCTTGGAAGGTTGTGGAAATCACTTGTTCGTCTTGTACTGTCCCCGAGCTTGTTTCTAAGGATAAAATAAGATTGGACCTGCGTCTTGCACTTGCCACTCGGTGGAAGAAAGCCGTATTCGCGTCTCCCTCTTTGAGCCACGAAATTCTAGACCTTTATTGCCATTTAATTTCTTCCAGCTTATAGAGATTGGCAATGTTCTCACGGAGCTCCAGAAGTCTATTTCTTTCCTCCTGTGACAGGTCTCTCGATTCCTCCACTCTTTCTAGTTCATCAATTCCTTCCAAAAAGGAATCTTTTGCACGCCAGATGGTCGAGAACCTAGATCGGTTCCATTTACGTAGGCACTTTCTTAATCTGCGAATTTTTTCACACCATCGGCCCGCAGCATCTGTGCCAGTCACTGGGAGCGCCCAGTTTTCCATCACCAGGTGGTGAAACCCCTGAATCTCTAGCCAGGCCTTCTCAAATCTGAATTTTCTATGTCTTTTGGCTCCCTGTACCCCAATGTCAAGAAGGATTGGAGTATGATCTGACGTGGGTCTAGGGATCGATCTAGCAGTTGCTAGGGAAAACTTAGCCTCCCAATCCATCGATACTAGAATCCTGTCCAGTTTTGCCATAATCGGAGCAGACTGCATGTTAGACCACGTAAATAGTCTATCATTAATAAGGATATCTATCAGCTCTAGGTCCGTTATCACCCTATTGAACTCTGCTCTGTGCCTATCGCTGGAGCCTCTACCCTTGTGTTCGAACGCAAATCAGGTAATATTGAAGTCGCCCCCGACAATCCAGGCCCCCGGCCAACAGAGACGAATATTGACCAGTTCTTGCCAAAAGGCATCACGCTCTGAAGCCACGTTCGGCCCATAAATGACTGTGATAGTATGCATATACTTATCAGATCGTCATTCCAGCCGTGTAGTCAGGGAGAATGTACCATTATAGACCTCGGAACAAGTGAGCAGGTCCGAGTTGAAGCCAATGGCAATTCTCCCTGAAGCTCCCGCGGATGGGTGTAAAACCCATTCCTTGATTCTGTTCTCCCCGATTCTCTTGAGTTTGGACCCATGTATAAGTTTGGTCTCCTGAAGCCCAACCACTTTCGCCTTGGACTTCGTGATAACGTCCCTAACCATATCTCTTTTACCTTTATCCCCCAGACCCCGGACATTCCAGAATAGCGTATTCATTGGGGAACCATGTTCGAGATGACAGTGTGTGAGGGACTCGGGTGGGTTTCGCCCTCAGAGACTGTTATCCCCCTAGAGTTGGACCCTAGTTCCTTATGAACACTAGATTTAGCTCTCTCAGTTTCTCAACCCCTCATTTTGTTGAGAAGTAACGCGTTACGTTCTTTATCACAAACTTCCAAATCACAGGTCATAGCTATTAGAAAAACTTTAGAGTCTGACATGAAATTTAAAATATTAGCAAGAAAAATTTTTGTTCCTCCATTGTCGTGTTTAGCCGCTTTGGCGGCCGCAGCTATCTCCAAAAAGTCATCCAAGGACTCCGCACGAGCCCTCTTAGGCGACCGCTGCACCCTAAAACCAGCCGACCTTTGAGATGATCCAGTGCTGAATCGTGGGGCCTACTCTGGCAAAGTGGTTAGCACCATCTCTAGCGAAAACTCCTTTTGTGTATCAGCAATAAATTCTGAGTCCCCTGAGTCCTCGTCTGTAAATGAGAGGTCAGCGTCCAGGTTCAGACGCCCTTCTAGGTCCTCCTCACTATCAGCATGCTGATTTTGAAATTGAGGATAGGCCTCTCTAACTTTGGACTCCTCATTGAGCCCACAACACGACGGATGCGCTTCAAGAATAGCGGTGGTGATACTGGCATCCTCCATTGTGTTCCCCTCAGTGGGTCCACTACCAACTTGATATTGTGTTAGAATGTTCGAAATTTCAGGTCTGCTAGTCTCAGTCACAATAAAATGCTTCTTGGGCCCCTCTTTGGGCCCATTAATGCCTATTAAATGAGTACCAACCAACCCCCCATTAGAAATATCTTCGGCCCCATTAGAAACATCTTCAGCTGAATAGCCATCTGCTGCTTCGCGGAGTATTATACCGCCCCCCCCCCCTCGATTCCAACGCTCAGATTGAAAGAGTGAATCTTGAAAGAGAGTAGTTGAATGTTGTTGATGTTCAATCTTGAATGAGAGTAGTTGAATGTTGTTGATGTGGTTGATGTTGAATCTTGATTCTTGAAAGAGAGTAGTTGAATGCTGTTGATTGTTGTTGATTGTTGTTGAGAAAGTTAAGAGATAGTTGAGTAAATTTATGAAGAGAATTGAATGAAATAAGATTGTATATATAGAAATTGTAATTTTCAATTTCCCAAAATACCCCAAAAAATAGCTAGTATAAATCCGTTGGGGGTATTTTGGTAATTTTACACACCCTTTTAATTAAAAACAAATTCTGGAGGAAAAAAAGTGAAAAACGGTAAAAGCCAACGGTTGGCCTGTGGACCGGCCCGGCCTGTTCAACCCGGTCCCGGGCTAGTGCAGGCCGAGCCGCTGGCGGGGCGGGCAGTTACCGGTCTTTTTTTGCAAATTATCAAACCGGACCGGCCCCTACTGTTGGGGCAGCCTGACCCCGGTTCAGCCCGGTTTTAGGCGGGCCGGGCCGGTCCCGGGCCAGCCCGACCCGAATGCCACCCCTAAGAAACACTGCCTTATTGAGTCAACGAGGCGAATGGCAAGAGGCATATAACTCTAATCTCTAATATCTAATATCTAATCTCTATCTCTACTACTATAATGGGAAAAGGCCTTAATGTAATTTGTCCTTCTACCAACCCGTGCAACACGCGTGCCTGAATTTTTACTTTTAAAAATAAATATATGTATTTATTAAGCCGTGCAATGCACGTGTAAATTACTAGTTATTATAATAGAAGAGTTGGGGTTGTCATTTGTCAATATATAAACTCGTGCGTTGCACGTGCAACTCCAACTCTTCCATTAATTACAGCAAAAACAAACAAATAAAAAAAAATTCACATATTTAAAATGTGCAACGCATGTGCAAAACAATTTTATAATATTTTTTTAACACCAATCATACACATATGTTGCACATACAACTTAAATTCTACTTATAAACACGTGCATTGCATGTACAAATTGTAGCTTTTCTATCAAAATATTTTTCTCAATTACGTGCAACGCACGTCCAACTCTAAAATTATTTCTTAACACGTATATCGTACGTAAAAATTCTCAAACTCTTATCAAAACGTGCATGACACGTAAAAAATACTAGTGCGTGTTAATTCAAAAGTGGTATGAGGTAAGATTAATTCAAAACATTGCCGGATACACATGGAATGTAGTCTGAGGGGAGACTCTCTAATCTCTGAGCTTCTCAATGGTTTAGGCACCATATTGTTAAAATAGAGATTTGTTGAAATTATAGCATAAATAATAGTTCCACGAGGAAAAATAAAAGAGATGATTAGTCTAGATCCGATATCGCCGGTAGGTCAAGTGAGGCTCTTTAAGTTATTGTTCCAACTAGTAGACCAAAAGTTAATGCGCTTCAAATCACTAAAACATAGATATTATCAAAATCAAAATAAATGGTGTAGATCTTTATGTGATGCTCGATAGATCGAGTATCTGCAGGAATCTATACTAGTAATTTACACATGCAATGTACGTTTTAATAATTTTAAAAAATAAAAATAAAAGCTCACACGTAGGGAGAATTTGAAATGAAAACCTTCTTTATATTAGTTATGTACGTGCGTTGTACATGTTGGTAGAATGACAAAATGACAAATGACACTAAGGCCTTCTCCCATTATATTATATATATATATAATACTAGATTTGCCCGTGGCCACGTGCCTACGGCACGTCTTCAGAACGATACAAAACACGAAAAGTCTGTAAACAGTAAAACAACAATTATGTAGCTCAAATTTGAATAGTATGACAATAATTAGTTGTAAATAAAAGTCCATATTTCCATTAGTATATGTTGAAAAATAATTATAAATGGGAGTATAAAAACTAACTTCTTAGAATTTAAGTATGGAGTTGAAGATATATTTACTATTTTAAATATAACATGTGCAAAAAAAAAATATTAAAATTCTGAAAATCTAAATTTCTAAGTAAATATAGAGAGAATGGGAGAGAGAGATAGGGAGAGAGAGAAAGAGAGAAATATGAAAAAGTGAAGAGAGAAAAGAGAGATAGTAATAAAGTAATAAATTTTTTAGTTTTGGAGGAAAAAAATTTATTTTGGGGTTTGAAATTTTGGAGGAAAAATATGTTTTGTGAGGTTTGATCTAGACCTTTAATTTTAGGGAGGATTGATTGTGAGCCTTTATTTGTAATTTATTATATAGATTAGAGATAAGTGAATCAGTACCTATAGATATCACTCTCACTTATTCTCTTACCTAATGTTTAGGAGTTAAAAGACTTTTCGGGTTGATGTGAAATGACCCGAGATTATATGTTGGATTATCTGTCTCAGATCCTTGATGAGTTACTAATATGAATACTGTTAGTTAGTAGATTGAAACAGAGCCCGTCTAGCTCAGTTGGTAGAGCGCAAGGGTCTTAACCTTGTGGTCGTGGATTCGAGCCCCACGGTGGGCGTTCTTTTTTATTCTAATATTTATTTAATGTTTTCCAAAATTTTTTGAATATTTCTTTTTTATATTTACTAGTTGGAATCTTTTTTATTCTAATATTTATTTAATGTTTTCCAAAATTTTTTGAATATTTCTTTTTTATATTTACTAGTTGGAATTTACCATTGAATATTTCTTTTTTATATTTACTAGTTGGAATTTACCATTGAATATTTCTTTTTTATATTTACTAGTTGGAATTTACCGTGCACCAAGTGCACGTGACTTGGTGCACATAAATATTGAAAATTTTATCTAAACATACTTGCATTTAGCACACCCATATTCTTCAAACTACAAATTCAACTAAGTCAATCATCTTAGAAAGCAAACCATGAATTTCAAAATTACTCCAACGACAACAAGCTCATCGAAATCAGATTTGAAGCAGACATCAAGAACTCAAGTTTAATCAATTCGAGAAAAATTCCAATAAAAACAAAGCACAAATGGATCAAAATTCGAACGATGTAAGAGAGAGCTATATGCATAATAGTTTCATCTAAATCATAAAGATATAATTACTGTATTTTTCATAAGATTAATTATCATTTTCGACTTTAACTTTCTTGAACTTAAAACTGATATTAAAAAAAGTTATTAAAAAAACCTCACAGAGTTGTCCGATTCTTCCAACTTTGCCAGGATTTCAGCGTTGAACCCAATAAGAATGTGCTTTCTTGACTTCATAACCTCACAGACTTTTTCTCCTCCGTTATATCATTT
Organism: Hemerocallis citrina; assembly: GCA_017893485.1. Classification (NCBI taxonomy): domain Eukaryota; kingdom Viridiplantae; phylum Streptophyta; class Magnoliopsida; order Asparagales; family Asphodelaceae; genus Hemerocallis; species Hemerocallis citrina. The sequence goes on along the minus strand of CM030358.1, from coordinate 217,638,788 downwards.
TCTTTCTTGAACTTGTTGTCCTCTTTATTGCTCTAAATGGATATGCATAAAAACTTTGAAACCCAAGAGCTAGATGGAGATCCGTAGCATCACTTCCTCTAGCAAATCTATATTCATTTGCAGTAGCATATTGTTATTATTGCTTCAAGAACCACACTTCCTTAAGCACTTGATTTCATCGCACGCAAGCTTGGTCTTCTTCGCTTCATAGTCATCAAGTCTTGACATAAGCTCAAAAAAAATAAAATAAAATAAAATAAAATAAAATAAAATAAAAATTTGAAACAGTAAGAAAGTTATCGGTAAAGCATTACTTTAAAGACATGTGAACTAAAAGAAACAACCACAAAGAGAGAAGTGAGCAATTCTAGTAGCTCCAAGATTTGAAACCTAACCTATAGATCCTTCCCAATATACAAACTTGGCCAATATACAAGATTTGGTCAAATAAATAAACTGTTGAGACAAAAGATAACGAGATTGAAGATAGCGATCACTGATCAATCTCCCAACAACTATCATCTTCCTCATGTTTTTCAATCATTTTAGTTGTTGATAAATTTCCTTTCATAGTCCTCTTAGGCATAAAATCAAATTTGAATTTCTAACAAACTATTTTTTCCTTTGATCTTTGCTTGATTAGTATTATTGTACGAGTCATATGCTTGATCTCATTATATTTTCATTTATTCTGATTTGTTATATATCCAAAAAATTCCACCGGCTTCATAATTTTACAACGGACTTTTATTAGCTAAATTAAGCCTTTATGAACCACATTTTTAAACGCCAATAAATATATTAAGAAGTATCGCCTCTTATTTTAATTTCCATCAAGGACCAAGGTGATCTCTAAACGCCGTCCTTATCCCTGCCGGGAAAACTATAAGATTCCCCGGCGCAATGAAACGCTGGGGATACCTTTGACCAATCCCCGGCGTTTCATAAAACGCCGGGGTGTTGTTTTTGAATTTCGGAATCGTTTACCGTTGCTTCTTATACCCCGGCGTTGGTAAACGCCGAGAAATGTTTTATGAATTTAAGTGCTAAATTAATCAGCCTTTCAGGGCTAATTAATTAGCATTTCAGGAAAACTATTGATTTTTAACAACAGAGTATATAATTTATTAGCCTTTCAGAGCTCTTTACAACATTGCCATATGCATCAACATTCCTTAATCCATCAACATTCATATAAAATCAGTTCAATATTAGATGTTGCAAGAAACTTTCATATAAAATCTTTCAACTTTCATAATACATCACATAAAGTTCAATATTAGATGTTGCCAGAAACATTCATAAAACAAAGCAATAAACTACATCAGTTCATACTACATCACTACAGTAGTTCCTACTTAAGAAGCCATTTGAGAAACTCCACCACGCGTATTTCAACTAAGCTCAAGATGACAATGGCGATAACCTGCAAAATGAACAATGAGTCAATAAACCAACAAATTTATAAATCTCCATATCAGGAACAATGAGTCAATAGGACACCTTTAATTACTTTAATAAAGATAAAATTTTGATAAATCAAGTTGAAGCCTACAGTTCAGGTTCCCCTTCTACTACAAAAGTACATGCCACTCAAAAGTACATGCAGGGCTTCATATGCGAAAACAACAAAGAAAAAACGAATCACTGAAACGAGCAACAACTACAACCTGTTCCAATCCACACATACTTGTAATTGAATACGTACATTGTAGCTGCTGTAATAATAGTAAGGTTATAGCAACTTAAAGAGTAAACTTTGTACAGTTGGATTAGAGACAATTAATTTAGAAAAACTACATTCAACACTCCAGGGTCGCTTCAAGAATTGTATACTGTATTGACTCTCTGCATGAATGTGTTTTAGCAATTCAGAGGCTGCAAAAGGGATAGGCTAAAGGTATTTAACAGAAAAACTTGCTTGAGTTTCACAGCTACTTCCAGAGTTCCAGTAATGGGCAAATTAGGTAAAAGGGAGTGAACAAGAAGCACAAGACAAAACAAAACAGAATGTCTAGTGAGTACCGGTACCTCCATGAATTGAAAATTTGAACTTAAAAGAATCCTAAAACAAAACAGAAGGTCCGGTATAACAATAAATATGCAACAATAAAGTAGTTCCAACTTCCAACCCAAATAACAAGATTCTCTTTGCAAGAATGAATATGCATTTCTCCACACACACGAAAAAAAGAATGAATATTGGAAAACTAAAGTTACAACACTTGCATCCACTACTTACTGGCCTCATGATTATTGGTGTGAAATCCTGAATCAGGTCCTCAATTGCTATAGCTAATCCAGTTAGTATAATTAGAGCTTTACTGAGCTTCTTACAATAATGATCAATTATGTGTTTATCTTCTATTATATACTTACTTTGTGGCTTTATTCCTTATATAAATGTAAGATTCCTTCACATGTGTTGGGTTATCCTTGGTGCTTGATGCTTTTCATGAGATTAATCTATCAATGCTTAACATGTAAGCATAGAATATAGATACTGGTGTAAGGACAAACCATTTACAATCTTTTATTTGTTTCTCTGAGGTGATCAGCTAATTATACCATTTTTCTTGAAAATTTAATGAAGTCTGTACAGGTTAAACTCTTCGTCCAAATAATTGAATTGATCTAATAACATAACCAAAGTTGAAACATTACTAAGGCGATGACTGGACCAAAACCAAAACAATAACGCAAACAGTAATAATTATCACAATATATTTGACAGTCAAGTGGAAATACGTTGCAGTTGGATCAATGTTACTAAGATCATACAGCTAAATATAAACAGCCTATGGGCATTCTCAAACTTACCTAACTACTTGAGAATGTCAGCCAAAGTTGCCTGCATTGCTTTATTCAGTAATGTGAAATCAAATCAGAAGAATATCTTACTCAAAAAATAGAAAAAAAAAGAAAAAGAAGAAGAATATGCCACAAGAAGAAGACAAATAAAGTAATAAAGGCTCACAATATTGAAATCCACTTCTTTTAGTATGTTGCGGATCTTGCATTCTGTGCTGGGCCCAAGAACTTTTCTTGCTCTTTCCTAAAATGTGTGACAATCATATTTTAGAACGAAGGGTTGCAAACCATTGCCAAAAAGTTCATTGAAGAAAAAAGTATATGCAGGTTTGCTAAAATTGATCAGCTGATACACAAATTCAATTTCAATTAAGTTTTACCAAATATACATTTAGGTTAATGCAGGCTGTAGACATTAGTGAGTTCCTCCAGAATGTCTCACTTATACCACAGGCAGCACCTCTAGTCCAAATAAACAACTTGAAATTATAGGTTAACACTGACAATTATAAGTAGCAATGGTATAAGTGGTTTTATCATGCACAACATTGTATGGTATTACAATTTTGAAGATATGAACTGTTGCCGCTAAATTTGGTGTGGGGGCAAACAGATGAATTTGTGGATTCTTAGGAAGACTGAATAGTAAACCTGTATACCTGTTCCGTCGGGCTTCGATCGTCGATCCCGCCGTAGACCTGCAAAAAAGTGCGAGACACCGGGGTTGTTCCCGGCGATGCACCCTCCGACGCTCAAGTCAGTAATCTGAAAGACTATGAAAGAGCGCAAAAACTGGTGAAAGATTGATTACCTCTTAATGGAGATGGATGGGGGGTATTTATAGGCGTCTCAGGGAACATATTAGGAATGTAATCCCCGTGATCTGATATGGAATATTCCCCTTGTAAACAGATTAGGAACGTAATCTGATAAGGTATATTCCCCATAATCAGATAAGGAAATGTTATCCCCAAATCCCAGTGAAAAGATAGATGTACATCAGGGCCGTTGATCATGATAGAATCAGGGACCCTGATTATATCTTGTTGGATTGGGTGCGCAGCGAGTTAAAACCCGCACCCTCTTGTTGGTGGATCCATTCGTGGGTTATTGGGTCCCTGGGGGAGAAGATCCAATACCCATTTTGGACTCTCTTGTAGGCGAAATTACCGTTTTACCCCTGGGTCCCAAGATTCGTACCCGATTTGGACGGTTCCGATTAACCCCCATTTTTAGCCATATCACGAGCCCCCCACTCCTAAAGGTTAAATTTGATCGGCCTTTGAGGAGTAGTTTAACTGTTTTAATGGTTCGCGGAGTTGTATCGGAGTTCAAATGGAGGGCTTTGAATCTTGAAGGGGTAGTGAGGTGATTTTCCAAGTGGATTGAGCTCCGAGTTGCTCATGAGCTCTGATGGTCATGTGGTATTCTCGCAGGGATATCCTCTTTGCCTTCGCGAAGTGTCAATTCGTCGTTCGAGGGTCTTATACATTTGTATCACGCCTTAGACTCCCCCTAGGGCTCGCTGGCTAGGAGGCCGAGGTCCATATACGGTTCGGCGAGTTTTTCCGAAGCGGAAAGCGGGTTCGGCATAGCTGCGAGTACTAGGAGGGAGTCTGGCGATCTACCGATCTTGGTTTTTACCCTGTAAGAAGGTCGGTGTCACGAACGCTCGGCAGTGAGTGCCGAACTTGATTTTTACCCCGTAACAAGGTCGGTGTCACGAACGCTCGGCAGTGAGTGCCGAACTTGATTTTTACCCCGTAACAAGGTCGGTGTCACGAACGCTCGGCAGTGAGTGCCGAACTTGGTTTTTACCCCGTAACAAGGTCGGTGTCACGAACGCTCGGCAGTGAGTGCCGAACTTGATTTTTACCCCGTAACAAGGTCGGTGTCACGAACGCTCGGCAGTGAGTGCCGAACTTGATTTTTACCCCGTAACAAGGTCGGTGTCACGAACGCTCGGCAGTGAGTGCCGAACTTGATTTTTACCCCGTAACAAGGTCGGTGTCACGAACGCTCGGCAGTGAGTGCCGAACTTGATTTTTACCCCGTAACAAGGTCGGTGTCACGAACGCTCGGTAGTGAGTGCCGAACTTGATTTTTACCCCGTAAGAAGGTCGGTGTCACGAACGCTCGGCAGTGAGTGCCGAACTTGGTTTTTACCCCGTAACAAGGTCGGTGTCACGAACGCTCGGCAGTGAGTGCCGAACTTGGTTTTTACCCCGTAACAAGGTCGGTGTCACGAACGCTCGGCAGTGAGTGCCGAACTTGATTTTTACCCCGTAACAAGGTCGGTGTCACGAACGCTCGGCAGTGAGTGCCGAGCTTCCAAACTTGTCATTTTTAGGAGTTCGTTTCTTCTGTGCGCCATCTGAACTTCTGACAGCTCTGACAGCTCTGACAGATGGGACGTTTATTAATTGCAGTGACCTTTGGGCTTCTGTCAGATGGGGCGCGCATTAAATTCGACTCATGATTTGGCACGGTTAGCAAGGCGACGATTGGGGTCGCTCCGTCGTTTCGTTTGAATGGGTCGGTCGTACGAGCCCATTAACCTCGTTTGGAGCGCCCTCCCCTCTATAAATCCTCATCCCCCCTCTCTCATTTCTCATTTCTCCTCTTTTTCGCTCAGACGATTTCTTGTGCTCAGGCGAATTCTTCCGGCGGTCGGTGTTTGATTCAGGCGAAGTTTTCCGGCGGCTAATTCTCTTAAGGTAATTTATCATCAATTATGTCTGTAGCTTCTGTCTCCGACGAAGTCTCTTGGTCCGAGCCCTCCCTTGAAGACGTCGAAGACTCGACTCCGACCCCGGCCAAAGGCAAGGTGTTCGGCAAGGATTCGATCGTTGTGGATCCGAAGAGGATGGGGGAGTTCGGACAACTGCCAGGTCCGTTGACGGGGCTCCACAGAGTCAGGCAGCTCCCGGAGGATCAGGCCGAGCGAATTGTCCATGGAAGGGGGAGGTCCTTCGAGGAGAATGCTGCGAGGAGAGACGACGGAGGCGGACGATGCGGCGTCGATCCTGCGCGAGGAGGATCTGGCAGCGATCCGGGGTTCTTTTCTCATCCCGGAGGAGTACGAAATCATGTTGTCGGGCCCCGGAGTTAGGGCCAACTCGCCGCTGCCAGTGACCATGTGTTGCTGGCCGGTCGACGCCTTTATCGCCGGTGCTTGGCTACCTCTCCACGCGTTTGCAATTACCGTGGTAAGTTGGTTCGGGGTCAGCCCCATCCAACTTATGCCGAACGCGTGGCGAGTGATCAATGGTTTCGTTCTCCACTGCCAGGCCCCAGGGATCGAGCCGCAGCTGAACGTGCTTCGGACGCTATACCGGCTCCACCAAGGGAATAAGTCGGAGTACCGGTATTATTTGACTCCGAGGCACGGCGGCAGACTCGTCATCTGCCCCGACTCTATTAAGCACTGGCGAGAGAAATGGTTCATCGTGCAGAGTCGAGAGGCCTGGCCGATCCCCTCTGACTGGGTAGAAGGGGTGCCGAAGAGGGCGAAGGCGATGCCGAAGCTCTCTGTAGAAGAAGAAGAGGCGGTCCGGATCCTCCTTGACCGGCCGAAGTATGATTGGAGGGAGCTGACGGAGGACGTCCTCTACAAGGGAGGGCTCTACCGCGTAGACCCCAGTACGCGGCTCTCGTCAAGTTCTTTTTTCCCGTACTCATTGCCTTGTTGTTTTCTATTTGCTAATCACTTTTTTGCTTTTGATGCAGAATCCATGGACTACGACGCGGTCTTGGCGCTCAGGACGGGGCTTGTGAGCAAGGCGCCAAAGAAGCGCAAGAGGGTAGCGTCCAAGCTGCCCCCGACCTCAAAGGCTCCGAGGATCGCAGCCCCTGTCGAGGAGGTGGAGATCCTCGACGACCCGGTCGTCACCGTGGCGGGGACTTCGGCTCCCGCACCTATGGGGGAGTTCCCCATTGCCGCCGCTCTCACCATGCTGACACCGCCGCTGACCGTGGCAGGCGAGGAGCTCCTGACGGAAGAGCACAAGCGGATCCATATTCCGGACTGGCAAGTCCGGAGGCACGATGGGTTCCTCGGGAACTCATTGGCGAGCATGCAGGCCGTCAAGCATCTCGCCACCCCGAAGGACTGAGCCGCCATGGAGGCGGGGAGAGAAGGCGACGACGTGATCGAGATCGCTCGTTCGGCGGTATCGGTAAGCTTCTCCTTGTCTGTTGTATTTCTTGAATCATAAAAATTTTTTCTAACTCTTTTAGTTCTTCTTTGCTGCAGATCATCGTCCACTTCGGCCACCTCACCGAGAGGCTGACAGCTCTGGAGAAAGAGCTGAAGCAGGAGTCCGACCAAGCTCGGAACGAAAAAGCTCGGATGTCGAACGAGCTCGACAAGCTCCGTGTCGAGCATGAGGGCAGGTCGGCGAGGGTCCAGCACCTCGAGGCCGAGGTGAAGAGGCTGGAGGGCGAGCTCCTTCGGCAGAAGGAGGGGTCAGCCAAGCAGTTGGCCGAGGTCGAGGCGGCGCAGGCGGCAGCCGTGAAGGCGGCAGAGGACGCGACCCTGGAGAAGGCCCAAGGGTTCCTCGCGCAGAACATGGCGAAGGCCTTCGCTGCCACCCTCGAGCGGGTGTCGGAAGCGTACCCCGGGGTGGACGTCTCGGGGTGGCGGCTATTCTCCGGACACGTCGAGGGCTTCGACCCTGAGTCCGAAGGGGAAGAAGAGGAGGAGGGCGACGACGAAGCCGGCGTCGGGGCCGGGGCTACTGATGAGGTCCCCAGCACCGCGATTACCCCGCTGGCGGCGGCGTCTCCTTCGGCGAAGTCAACCCCTACCCCACCTCGTCGCCCGGGGAAAGAGGTCGAGCCTTGACTTCGCCTTTCGTTTTCTTGTTTTTGTTTTTTGTTTTTCTTTTCAACCTCTGTAATGCCTAATAGCTGGACTGGCCACCGCTACTTTTTGACATGAATGAAAACAAAGTTTTTGCAAGTGTTGATGTTCGGAAGTTTTTGTCTTTTGCCCCCTTTTTTGCCGAACATTCCCTTCTTGTTTTTAGAAAAAAATTTTCCAAGTGTGGTGCTCCGGCAGTGTTCGACATTTTTGCTGATTACTTCGATCTCTTTGCAGCTTATGGTGATCGCCCAAGACATCGAACCTTTGCGCTCGGATGAAGGAGTTCGAGCCGAGGTCGGCCTAGGGGTGACTGGGCTATGTCTGGTGAGGTGCCGAGAGCGACTCTATGAGGTCGAGCTCGGATTGCGCCGAACTGAAAGCGAGAGGAAGCATCTCCAGCTCATCCTCGGCCGGCGAGATATCGAGATTCGCCGTTTGGAAAGCAGGATCGCCGAGCTTATCCCCGAAGGTGAATATTCGCCAACTGATTTCAGTAATGAGATTCGGGTTCAGTGCATCCGTCATAACTTGTCCAAAATAACAGCGGAGAGGGATGACTTGCTTTCCGAGATACGGCATCTGCAGTCCGTAGAGGCGAAGCTTCGGAGTGAGGGCGAGGGGCTGATGGCCGAAGTGGCCAAGTTGACGACCGAACGGGTACAGTTGACTGCCGAAGTCGAAGTGCTCAAGAGAGCGACGGTGGATAAAAGCATCGAGGTCACCCACCTCCGGCGCCTCATCGCCAGCCGATCAGGAATTCCGGACTCCGCGATACCCCCACGTTTCGAAGTCGATGTCAAAGACGACTCGTTGCGGGATCGGATCTCGGAGTTGGAGGCAGAAGTGGCCCGTCTTAAGCCGCATTCAGGACCGATCAACGTTCGAAGCACGTCGTGCACTCGTGCTGAGAGTGAGCGGGGCATTACCTTCTATGAGATGGCGACCCGTCAGCGGATCGGCCAACCTAGTCCGGGGGACGCACAGAGCTCGGTGGCAATTTCGTCGAGCAGAGCGTCCGTCGGAGTAGCTACTAGAAGTGGTGCCGAGGATACGTCTCAATTCGCTGGCTTGGGGTCGCGCTCCGGAGACAAGCGTCGTCACTCTCGAGTGTCTTTGAAGCGGAACGCTCCGGCTCCAAAAAAGCACTGAAGTCGTCGACTCCACGAGTTTCTTGTGTATTTTTTGTTTTTTGCCAAGTGTAATAAGTCGGCATTGTAACTTTTTCTTTGACGAGTTGTAATCCTGCTGTGTTTGTCTTTGTACCGCATTTGTTTCATCAATAAAAGTGTTGTTGCCGAACTTGAGTGTTTTTACTTTCGCGACTGTTGTCTGCTGCGCCGAGGCTTCTAAAGTGGGAGCAGTTCCGAATGGCGAGCTTCTTTCAGTTCGTTTAGGGGCGAACTTGCGAAGTAGCATCGAGCCAAGTGTCGGACTTCGGCGCCATTGTTTGATTAGTTTAAAGGTTGTGGGAGCATTTCCGAATGGCGAACTACCCCTAGCTCGCTTAGGAGCGAACTTGTGGAGTAGAGTCGAACCAAGTGTTGGACTCCGAACCATTCAACGGCTGTGGGAGCAGTTCTGAATGGCGAGCTACTTCTAGTTCGCTTAGGAGCGAACTTGCGAAGTAGAATCGAGCCAAGTGTTGGACTCCGGAACCATTGTTAGATTAGTTTATGGGTTGTGGGAGCATTTCCGAATGGCGAATTGAACTACCCCTAGCTCGCTTAGGAGCGAACTTGCAAAGTAGAGTCGAACCAAGTGTTGGACTCTGAACCATTCAACAGCTGTGGGAGCAGTTCCGAATGGCGAGCTACTTCTAGTTCGCTTAGGAGTGAACTTGGGAAGTAGAATCGAGCCAAGTGTTGGACTCCGGAACCATTGTTAGATTAGTTTAGGGTTGTGGGAGCATTTCCGAATGGCGAACTACCCCTAGCTCGCTTAGGAGCAAACTTGCGAAGTAGAGTCGAACCAAGTGTTGGACTCTGAACCATTCAACGACTGTGGGAGCAGTTCCGAATGGCGAGCTACTTCTAGTTCGCTTAGGAGCGAACTTGGGAAGTAGAATCGAGCCAAGTGTTGGACTCCGGAACCATTGTTAGATTAGTTTAGGGTTGTGAGAGCATTTCCGAATGGCGAACTACCCCTAGCTCGCTTAGGAGCGAGCTTGCGGAGTAGAATCGAACCAAGTGTTGGACTCCGAACCATTCAACGGCTGTGGGAGCAGTTCCGAATGGCGAGCTGCTTCTAGTTCGCTTAGGAGCGAACTTAGGAAGTAGAATCGAGCCAAGTGTTGGACTCCGGAACCATTGTTAGATTAGTTTAGGGTTGTGGGAGCATTTCCGAATGGCGAACTACCCCTAGCTCGCTTAGGAGCGAGCTTGCGGAGTAGAATCGAACCAAGTGTTGGACTCCGAACCATTCAACGGCCGTGGGAGCAGTTCCGAATGGCGAGCTACTTCTAGTACGCTTAGGAGCGAACTTGCGAAGTAGAATCGAGCCAAGTGTTGGACTCCGGAACCATTGTTAGATTAAAGAGTTAAAAGCAGAGAGATGTAGTAGCAGTGAGAATATGAAAAAACTTTATTTATCAATATCTAATGATCGGCTGCTTCTAAAGTTGCTAGCCGTTATTACAATGAAAAAATAAAAGGAAAAATCACTACTAGTAAAAGGAAGGGAATGGTTCGACATCTCGAGTTACTTAGAGAGGCATAGTTGCCTTCTCTTGGTATTTCAAAAGATGGTCGGCATTCCAAGTCCTGGGAATTTCTCTGCCTTCGAGATCTTCTAGCTTGTATGCACCGGGGCGGATCACTTTTGAGATTTTGTACGGTCCCTCCCAATTCGGGGCCAGTTTGCTTTTCTGTCCGGGGAACGAGATGGCCAATTTTCGGAGGACTAGGTCCCCTTCTTTGAGGTCCGTTGGGCGGACCCTTTTGTTGTATGCTAGCTCAATCCTCCTTCGGTAAGCTTGCTGGCGTATGGCAGCTCTCTCTCGGATTTCATCTATCAGATCTAAGCTTGCTCTGAGCTCTCTAGCGTTCTGCTCTTCTTCATAAGCTATCAGACGAGGAGAGGGTATCCCGACTTCTAGAGGGATGATGGCCTCGGCCCCATAGGTGAGATTAAATGGGCTCTCGCCTGTTGGGGTCCGCTTGGTGGTGCGGTGATTCCAGAGCACGTTTGGCAGCTGATCGACCCACAGTCCTTTGGAACACTTGTCTAATCTCTTCTTGATGCCCAAAAGAATCTGTCGGTTGGCATTCTCGGCCTGGCCATTTGACTGGGGATGTGAGACGGAGGAGAAGCGATGTTGTATGGCGAGGTCCTCACATAAGGCTCGGAAGGCGACCCCAGTGAACTGTGTTCCATTATCCGTGACTATGACTCGGGGAACGCCGAATCGACAAATCACATTTTTCCAGAAGAATTGAACGACCCTATGCTCGGTGATTGTAGCCAGGGGCTCGGCCTCTATCCATTTCGAGAAATAGTCGACTGCCACGACTAGAAACTTTAGCTATCCGGGGGCTGGTGGAAATGGTCCTAGTAAATCCATCCCCCACATAGCGAAGGGGATCGGACTTGATAGGGAGGTGAGCGGTGCTTGTGGAAGGCGTCGGATGTCGGCATACTTTTGACAGGAGCTGCATTGCCGAACGTGTCGTTCGGCGTCCCGTAGTAGAGTGGGCCAAAAATACCCGTAGTTCAACACTTTGCGTGCCAGGGCCCTGGACCCAGAATGAGCCCCGCCGATGCCCTCATGGAGTTCTTGCAGGGCGTAGTCGGCTTGCCCGGGGGAGAGGCACCTCAGGTAAGGCCGGCCGTCTATCTGGGTGAAGGAGCATTTATATAGGATGCCTCCGATTAATGTATAACGCTCGGCTCGAGTTCTGACTCTTCTTGCTTCCTTTGGATCCCCAGGGAGAAATCAGTCCCTTAAGAATTCGACAATGGGTTTCATCCAGTTGTCTTCGAGGAGGACGGACAATGTTTCAACGGAGTCGGGTGCTTCGTCCTCTATGCTCGGCTTCAGGAGGACTTTTATCAATACGGTCTGTTCAAGACCTTGAAGTGAAGAGGAGGCTAGTTTGGATAGGGCGTCGGCCTGAAGGTTTTCTTCTCGGGGGATCCTTCGGATGATGGCTTCTTGAAACAGCGCCATGAGGCTCATGACCTTGGCCAAGTATTTAACCATCCTTTCATCGCGAGCTTCATACTCGCCAAGGACCTGATTGACGACCAATTGGGAGTCGCTGAAGATCTGTAGTCGTTGTGCCCCAGCATTTCGGGCCATTCCAAGGCCGGCTATTAGTGCCTCGTATTCGGCTTCGTTGTTTGAGGCTTTGAAGTTTATACGGAGGGAGTATTGGAGGATAAAGTCATCTGGGCCCGCCAGGATGACTCCTGCCCCGCTTCCCTCGTTACAAGAGGACCCGTCGACATAGACCGACCAGACAGGTGGTTCCTTCATCGTTTGGCTGGACTCAGGGATAGTGGTCTCAACTATGAATTCGGCCAGTGCCTGTGCCTTGATCGCGGTCCCAGGCTGATAAGTTATATCATGTTGGCTCAGCTCGATCGACCACTTCATAAGGCGGCCGGAAGCCTCGGGCTTGTGAAGAACTTGTTTCAGCGGCTGGTCGGTAAGAACGACCACCGAATGGGACTGAAAGTAGGGCCGAAGCTTTCTCGCGGCCATTACCAGGGCATAGGCTATTTTCTCAATCTTCGGGTACCGGAGCTCGGCATCCCGAAGTACTTTGCTGACGTAGTAGATGGGCTTCTGAGCCCTTTCTTCTTCTCTGACCAAGACCGCACTAAGCGTCTGTTCGGAAGCTGCCAGGTAGAGGTAGAGTGGTTCGCCAGGTATAGGTTTGCTGAGAAGAGGTGGATTGACGAGGTATGCTTTAAGCTGGTCGAAGGAGTCTTGTTGCTGCTGCCCCCACTCAAATCCTTTAGCCCCCCTGAGGGCTTTGAAGAACGGGAGGCACTTCTCCTCAGACTTCGACAGAAAGCGCCCTATGGCGGCTAAGCGACCAGTCAACCTCTGAACTTCCTTGACATTTCTAGGAAGGGCCATGTCCAATATGGCCTTGATCTTCTCCGGATTTGCTTCAATTCCTCGTTGGCTAACCATGAAGCCGAGGAACTTCCCTGATGAGATGCCGAACGCACACTTGTTCGGATTGAGTCTCATGTTGTGCTTTCTTAGGACGTCAAAGGCCTCTTGGAGGTCGGCCACATGATCAACACCTCGAATGCTTTTTACAAGCATATCATCGACGTACACTTCCATGTTCCGGCCGATCTGGGTCTGGAAAACCTTGTTGACGAGGCGTTGGTATGTCGCCCCTGCATTCTTTAGGCCGAATGGCATGACTCTGTAGCAATAAAGACCTTGGTCGGTCACAAAAGATGTCTTCGGGATATCCGGGGGGAACATTCTTATCTGATTGTAACCCGAGAAAGCATCCATGAAGCTGAGGAGCTCATGTCCCGAGGTTGCGTCAATCAGAGTGTCAATGCTCGGCAGAGGGAAGGGATCTTTGGGGCAGGCCTTGTTGAGGTCGGTGAAATCAATACAAATTCTCCAAGTCCCATTGGATTTCTTTACCATTACTACGTTTGACAACCACTCAGGGTAGTTTACCTCCTGTATGAATCGGGCCTTCAACAGCTTGTCTACCTCCTCTTTGATAGCGAGCTGACGCTCGGGGGCGAACTTGCGTCTCTTTTGCTGAACCGGTTTGGACCCCGGATCGACGCTCAGGCGGTGGACCAAGAGTTCTTCGGAGATACCGGGCATATCTGCTGCTGACCATGCGAAGAGGTCTTGATTGGTTCGGATGCATTTCACAACATCTGAGTATAGGGCGGACGGGAGGGTCTTGCTAACAAAGAACTTGCGGGTCGGTTCTTGTTCGGAGAAGAGCACCTCCTCCAGTTCATCCACCGGCTCGGAGGTCGGTCTTGCAGTATCTTGAGGAATTTCCAGAGTCTCTAAGGAGAGGACGGGTCCAAGTGTTGAGGTCATGTAGCACTTTCTGGCCGTCTCTTGATTGCCCCTTACTTCCCCGACCCCAGACCGGGTGGGAAACTTCATCTTAAGATGGTATGCTGAGGGGACAGCTTCCAGAGCTGCGAGGCCAGGCCGACCCAAAATGACGTTGTAGGCGGCGGGAACATCCACCACCATGAAGTCCATTGGCTCTGTTCGAGTGGTAGGAGTTTGACCGGCAGTTACATCGAGGGTGATTACCCCTTCAATAGTTACCGGAACCCCCGTGAACCCATGGAGAGTGTAGCCGGCGGGCTTGAGTCTGTCTCTGGAGAGCTTTAGGCCTTTAAAAGCGGAGAGGAAGAGGATGTTGACGGAGCTGCCGTTGTCTACTAAGATCCTCTCTACTTTGAAATTCGCCATGTGGAGGCTAATGACGAGTGCGTCACAATGTGGGGTACGAACTCCTTCAAGATCTTCGTCAGAGAACGTGACTGGCACTCCGAGGCCTTTAGGAGGAGGGGTGGTTCGGACCGAGTTGACTTCTCTTATAAAGGCTTTCCGAGAGGAGTTCGAGGAGCCCCCCATTGGGCCCCCGTGAATGAGGTGGAGGACTAACTCTTCCTCGAAGTCTGGCGTCTCTTCTCTTTCCGGACGCTTGTTAGCCCCTCGAGGCGGGGGGGGGGGGGGGGGAAGTTCGGCTCGGTCCTTCCTTACGAACCTAGTCAGCTGCCCTCTCTGGATAAGGGCCTCGATCTCGTTCTTCAGGGCACGACAATCGCTGGTGTCATGTCCATGGTCCCGGTGATAACGGCACCATTTCTCTTTATCTCTTCTTTTGGCGGGAGTGTTCATCCTTGGAGCAGGGGGAATAATACCCTCCTTCTCGACCTCCATCAAAATGGTTGAGACATCAATGGTGAGGGGAGTGAACTTTTCGAACCTGGGGGGAGCTCGGCGCTGGCCGGCATTGTCCTTTTGGAGCTTCCTGGTTCCTTCCTCCTCTGTTCCCTTTCTCTTAAACCCGGAGGAAGACCCCTCCCAGTTTGGTCGCTGCTCGGCCTCTTCGGCCCGGATATACTTTTCACTGCGAAGGAGGAGGTCGGAAAAGTTCTGCGGAGGTTTCTTGGCGAGGGAGGAGCGGAGGTTGGAATTGAGGACATTAGATTGAAATGCTGCCGTAGCGACCGACTGGTCGAGGGATGCTATAGACCTGGCTTCAGCTGTGAACCTCTTCAGTTTCTCCCCCTTCTTTTGGTGGAGGTGCAATAGGGAGATGCTGGTTTTCTCAGCCCTACGGCTGCTTACGAAATGTGTGACGAAGAGGGTTTCGAACTGTTCGAAGGAGAATATTGAGGAGGGGGCGAGGCGAGAGTACCATTCTCGGGCCAGGTCCCTTGAGAGTTGCGGGGAAGGTTTTGCAGAGGAGGGCATCAGAAGCTTGATGGAGGAGCATCAAAGTCTTAAAGCTTTCGATGTGATCAACTGGGTCGGTCTCCCCGGTGTAATTTTCAAATTGGGGAGGTTTGAAGCCAAAAGGGACTGGTGCATCCACTATGGTCCGGGAGAAAGGGGGTCGGCTAGGACGTAGGGTCCTCCCCCTAAGCTCCTCTTCTCGGTCTATCTGGCCCAGGCGCCTCTCTACTTCATGAAGACGGCGGTACATGGTGTCATCCCTCCGACGGTAATCTACCGAGCCTCAAGACTCGTCTTCGTATGAGGGAGAGCGAGGGCTGCGGCGATGGTAACTTCGGGAGCGACGAGGACTTGGGGAGCGCTGGGAGTTGGTAGGAGCAGGACGAGGAGATCGGGACCGTCGGCGAGGGCTTCGGACTGGAGGAGGGGACGGGACCTTCGGCTCATTAGGATTTTGACGGAGGTTGAGAGCCTGCAGGACGGTCGCTTGGAACTGCTGGAACTCGGCACGGGTGATTGGTGCCTCATTGTTCCTGGGCAGTTGCCGACCTAAGGGAGAGTGCCTTCTTCGGTAATGATCGGGGGACTCTTTCCTCCCTCTGCGGACGGGGGACCTGTGGTACCGATTGCGAGGGGACCACTCGCCCGGATGGTGTTGGCGGGAGGCTCCCTCTCGGGCCCGTTTTCTTCCAGATGGCGGCGGAGGTCATCATCTTTCTGGCGATTAGGGGCGGTATTGTGGTGACCAGAGGCTCGGGGGTGATGGGAGGCCATAGAGTCCGTGGAGGCATTGTGGATGGAGACAGGCTCTTGGTGAAGGGGTTGTTTCTGAGGGTTAGGACAATTTGGATCAGGAGGGGGAAGGTTCTGTTGGAGCGGGTCTTCCGCCATAGGGGGAAGCTGCCCTTGTTGTTGAGCAGGATTGTTGGGAACTTCTTGCTGCTGATCAGGGTTGGGTCCTCGGTTGAAACCCCTTGACCTGACTTTGCGAGGTGGCATGGCTGGAGAAGGCCTGTTCACCGGGAAGAGGAGAGGTCTCTATTCGTTAGTTTCCCACAGACGGCGCCAATCTGTTGCCGCTAAATTTGGTGTGGGGGCAAACAGATGAATTTGTGGATTCTTAGGGAAACTGAATAGTAAACCTGTATACCTGTTCCGTCGGGCTTCGATCGTCGATCCCGCCGTAGACCTGCAAAAAAGTGCGAGACACCGGGGTTGTTCCCGGCGATGCACCCTCCGACGCTCAAGTCAGTAATCTGGAAGACTATGAAAGAGCGCGAAAACTGGTGAAAGATTGATTACCTCTTAATGGAGATGGATGGGGGGTATTTATAGGCATCTCAGGGAACAGATTAGGAATGTAATCCCCGTGATCTGATATGGAATATTCCCCTTGTAAACAGATTAGGAACGTAATCTGATAAGGTATATTCCCCGTAATCAGATAAGGAATTTAATCCCCAAATCCCAGTGAAAAGATAGATGTACATCAGGGCCGTTGATCATGATAGAATCAGGGACCCTGATTATATCTTGTTGGATTGGGTGCGCAGCGAGTTAAAACCCGCACCCTCTTGTTGGTGGATCCATTCGTGGGTTATTGGGTCCCTGGGGGAGAAGATCCAATACCCATTTTGGACCCTCTTGTAGGCGAAATTACCGTTTTACCCCTGGGTCCCAAGATTCATACCCGATTTGGACGGTTCCGATTAACCCCCATTTTTAGCCATATCATGAACAAAACTGGAAAAGTACATATATTGACTATATTTTCATACACAATATGAATACTAATAATCAGACACATTTAAACTATGAAAACTAAATGACCAGAAATGTACCTCATATGTTACTTATTTCAATTTTTGATATATGTACTATGTCATATTATAGTTATAATGACATTGTTTGATTTAAACTACAAGCTACTTATTTCCCTTATACAAGTTATGTACTATGCAATTTTCACTAATGGGTAAATGCTTATTATAGTATCGCTTCTATCCTAGGATCACAAGAAGAGCATGATGTTTAAATTGAAAATTCGAAGAAACCCAAAACAAACTTCAACGAATATATAAATAAATCGATTAATTTGTGTGGTATTCAAGCTAAGACTATATATGGGAGTGATGGGAATGTTGATCTACAATTTTAAAGTGGAAGAACAACCAATAATTAGAATGGCAAGGCAAATTTGGAAAAAAAAATTAACTTGGCAAATGGAATGCTTTGAAAATATATAGAAAACAAGAAAATTGTTGCTTACATCAAGAAATTTACACAAATACATGTAGATAGAAACAGCGTTTGAACTGTAGACAAGCTGAATCCACCATCGGTAAATATTTTCTTCGTCAACTACAACTTCACAATCAGCATTTTTTTCAGCCATTCTTAAATGAGAAATAATAGCGAAGTTAAACGAACAAGAAAAAAGATTAAATTTAATATACTTAATCCAATCACACTAAATACTACATATACACAATCCGCCTACAAACCATAATTTCAATTCCACCCCCACTTCCAAAATCCACATGCCAAACAAGGGCTTTAGTTTTTTTTACATCAAATTATGCAAATAAAATTAATAACCTATTTTAAATGAAACACAATGCTAAATAGGAATCGGGAGGGGTTGAAAAAAATTTGTGGACAATTTTCAGCAACCACATCTAAACAAACTTAACACCTATTGTTTCTCAAACAAACTTTTCAAATGAATTCCCTCTCTTGAACTCCCAATCTAATCCAACTCAGAAAAGAATCCTAGATTGAATTAGGAATTTATCTTAGTCTCGGTATATAAAATATGTTGAGGGATCATAGATTTAGGATTAGGTTCTCGCATTGAAGGATGCCTGGAGACACCTCTCTTTATGTCAATCTACCGGCATCAGAAAGGTCACCACCTTCAAATAACCTATAAACATTTTCTAAACTGAGGTTTGGAGCATGGATAAAGGGTTTAACTTTATGATACATTCTATGATTAGCGTTTCCATTGTCATTGTTGAAGTCAAAACATGTGCAGACATCTTCATTATTGACAGTGATAGAATTTAGTCTCTATTACATGTTTCTTCTCTTTATGTGAAGTGATCAAGAGGTCTTCCTAGTTATGACAACTGATTTTTTATTCTAGTTAATCAGAAAGCTTATTGTTGTCTTCTCTTTACTTTATTCAACTTTTCCTTTTGTTTAATTCACTTGTGAAAACACATGTGCAAGTAGTGTCATTAGTATTCAAATCATCTGAATCTTTTCCATTTGTTGCATCATCTGATGCATATATCATACAATTCTTAATTAGAAAAATTATGTTGCTAAATGGGAAACTAAAAAGGGGCTAGCAGCGACATATAGCATTAGAAAAGGATGTCTCTGTATAGGTCCATTCAATTCTAAATTCACATGTTCATAATTCACAAAAGCTGAAAAAAAAATCCTACAAGAATTACAACAAAAACAACATGAGCAAAATTGGTAAGTAATTCATTGTTGCTCAGTCTCCAATCCACACTCGGGCAACTATGGCTGAATGAACAAAAAGAAAAAACGAAAAAAAATTATTATCAGACCTATGCATCACAATGTCCTCGGCCTTCACCAACAAGCAAGAATGCTTCTAAAGAGAGGAAGGCGAGAAGAAAAAGCTCATGTATCAACTTCTAATTACAATCATTACCAAAGCAAAAATTTTGATTCCGAAGTATGTATATTATTACATGTAAACTGGTAATAATTTATGAATGCATATAACAAAATAAATAAGATATTATCTGATAATAAATATAAGGGCATCAAAATAGATCAACATAAGGATTGAGGTTTACCTTTGATAGGCTGCAGATTTGACAAACCATATTTAGAACCTTAATTATGGTACCAAGAGAGAAAGCTCATCATAAAATTAAATAAAATAAAATACTATAGAAGAAATGATAGCATGCTACTCCAAATGTGATGGTCCACTTACAAAATTATACTTCGATTTTTTATTTAAAAATTATGTATGGACCAATCATGTGAGAGAGTTGCAAATAGAGCGGCATTTAGACGGGCATGCTATCATTTCTCTACTAATAGTGGTAGATGATCGGTAAGAAACCTAGTTCATATCATAAGCCTTTTATAATTTTTACACAATGCTAATTTGTCAAAATTAAATATTACATCGAGCATGTAAGACAACTGGACTCATCTCCACGCTTAATGGTTTTTTATAATTAAGCTACAATCTCATATGATTTTGGCTCTTCGACATTCTTAACAAATTATACAAAAAATGTCTAAGTTGGAACCTTCTAAAACTTCTTATTCATCTATCATCATTCATTTATATTGTCATATTGATATAATTTTGTAGTAGACCACACTTTATAAACCACTTTAGATTCCAAACTTTCTGTAAAAGTTAGTGTTTTGTATTCCTGTGCAACATTTTTTTTCTTCATAAAAATAATATGATGCTAGTTAGTAAATCTAATCTTTATGGCAACAACTAATAATTCCTCATCTGAAAAGCTGAAGAACAACTCTAAGAAGCTATATCAGACCCTATTAGTCATATATACACTTATTTCTTTATCATCAAGAACTACCTAATCCTAAACAAATAGTTTTTGATGATCTCCTATAAATTATTTTTCAGAGTTTTATTTATTTATTTATTATAACTAGCATATTATTGATTAATTATGGTACCTAGAGAGAAAGCTCATCATAAAATTAAATAAAATAAAATACTAATAGAAGAAATGATAGCATGTTACTCCAAATGTGATTGTCCACTTACAAAATTATACTTCGATTTTTTATTTAAAAATTATGTATGGACCAATCATGTGAGAGAGTTGCAAATAGAGCAGCATTTAGACGGGCATGCTATCATTTCTCTACTAATAGTGGTAGATGATCTGTAAGAAACCTAGTTCATATCATAAGCCTTTTATAATTTTTACACAATGCTAATTTGTCAAAATTAAATATTACATCGAGCATGTAAGACAACTGGACTCATCTCCACGCTTAATGGTTTTTTATAATTAAGCTACAATCTCATATGATTTTGGCTCTTCGACATTCTTAACAAATTATACAAAAAATGCCTAAGTTGGAACCTTCTAAAACTTCTTATTCATCTATCATCATTCATTTATATTGTCATATTGATATAATTTTGTAGTAGACCACACTTTATAAACCACTTTAGATTCCAAACTTTCTGTAAAAGTTAGTGTTTTGTAATCCTATGCAACATTTTTTTTCTTCATAAAAATAATATGATGCTAGTTAGTAAATCTAATTTTTATGGCAACAACTAATAACTCCTTATCTGAAGAGCTGAAGAACAATTCTAAGAAGCTCTATCAGACCCTATTAGTCATATATACACTTATTTCTTTATCATCAGGAACTACCTAATCCTAAACAAATAGTTTTTGATGATCTCCTATAAATTACTTTTCAGAGTTTTATTTATTTATTTATTATAACCAGCATATTATTGATGGATATTCTATATTCCAGTAACTGAAGACAATTCCACAATACATTAGAACAACGCTAATTCCACTAACAAAGAGGGAACAATTCTATACCTCGAGTTTGTAGACATGGTATAAAGATGCGATGAAGATGGAGCAAATGGATCAGTCATCGTTCACCTAAAAAAGAAAGAAAAAAAAAGGAAAGGTAAAATAATATTACAGAATTGAGATGAGATTAAGAGTGTAGGGTTTCGGTTACATGGAGACTGTATTGGGTGTGATTCGCATGATTCTCATAGGAATTCCATCAAACAGTTTAAGTGCATGTAATTTCACATCAAATAAATTCACAAAATTTAAGGAAGCATAGATTTGAACTTAAAATTTGAGAAGGAAAAAAAAGATACAAACTTTCACAAACCTAATCAATTTTAAAAATATTAATTTTAAAATTAAAAAAACAGTACAAAAAACAACAAAAACTCAAGAAAATTGATCAATACAAGATGATGAGTAGTACCTTCAGATTTTGCAGTAGTCGAGAACGCAGCTGCAACTGGGGAAGATGACGGGGATGATCTTGGCATCGTAGACAATAGAGAAGGCGTACCCGTCAAATCCCCCAAAAATCCATAATCGCTATCCCAAACCCTAAATCGCGATCTAATCGGCCAAGATCCTAACCCTGAACACATTGCTCTTCAGTGAGTCTTCATCGAAGCCGCTTTCGACGCTCTTCTTGTCCCAACCACCGCCGCCAACAGCCACCCACGCCGACGTCATCAAGATTTGCGCCTGGATCTCAGCTGGTGTGTGGTTTGCATGAAGAATCGGGACCAGATCTTTTGGAGAGACGAGGTTGGGTGAGATTTGGGGGTGGGATTGAGATGCGAGAACGAGGAAGGAGAGATTGAGGAGTTTATTTTGGGTATGCGGTATTGGGAATTTGTACGGGTTACTGAGTTTGGTTTGGGATTGTTTGGGGCGAACCCGTAGAGATTTTTGAGATAAATTAATAATCTGAAATTTATAATAACCTTTCTTTGATTGATTTGGATGACTCAGATTTAATCTAGAAATATCAGATCGACGGTCTAGATCTGTTCTGGACAGATTTATTGTGGCTTTTATAATAGAGATAGATTTAATTTTTCCACATTGTAATTTTGTCAGTGATGCTTCCATTATTTTACAGCTCTAGCAATAACTGGATAGGTTGGGGTTTGGATGATTCACCCAATAAGAGAATAATAGGTTGACCAATTCTAAACTCAGCACTTGTCGAGAAAAAAGTTCTTTCCGTTTCCTTTGCAGGACGTTATCACAACATTCGTCCCTTAAGGGAAAGATTGTCAATAAGTGAAAATGTACTAGAGTGTAATTTTATTTAATTTTATTATTTTTTTGAATATTTCCTTTTTTTTTTGTTTAATTTAATTTTTCCATAGTGCAATTTTGTCAGTGATGCTTCACAAATTTTCAAATATTTTACAGCTCTGATGTTGAGATTTGGATGATTCACTCAAGGGGAGAATATTAGGTTGAACAATTCGAAACTCAGCACTCGCGGAGCAAAAAGTTTTTTCCGTTTCCTTTGCAAAACGTTTTCACCGCATTTCATCCTTAAAGAAGAAGACTGTCAATAAAAGAAAACTAGTAATTTACATGTGCGATTACGTCTTAATAAATATAATTTTTTAAAATAAAAATTCAGACATAATCTGGACTTGAACCTAAGATCTCATTTAAAATAGTTATGTACGTGCATTGCACGCGTTGATAGATTTACAAATGACACTAACGCATTTTCCTATTATAATATTAGAGATTATAGATTTACACGTGTGATACACGTTTTAATAAATATATATTTTTTAAGTAAGAATTTAGAAGTAGTCTAGGTTTAAACCTAAAATTTTCAAATATTTTACAGCCCTGATGTTGAGATTTGGATGATTCACTCAAGGGGAGAATATTAGGTTGAACAATTCGAAACTCAGCACTCGCGGAGCAAAAAGTTTTTTCCGTTTCCTTTGCAAAACGTTTTTCCGTTTCCTTTGCAAAACGTTTTTCCGTTTCCTTTGCAAAACGTTTTCACCGCATTTCATCCTTAAAGAAGAAGATTGTCAATAAAAGAAAACTAGTAATTTACATGTGCGATTACGTCTTAATAAATATAATTTTTTAATATAAAAATTCAGACATAATCTGGACTTGAACCTAAGATCTCATTTATAATAGTTATGTACGTGCATTGCACGCGTTGATAGATTTACAAATGACACTAACGCATTTTCCTATTATAATATTAGAGATTATAGATTTACACGTGTGATACACGTTTTGATAAATATATATTTTTTAAGTAAGAATTTAGAAGTAGTCTAGGTTTAAACCTAAGATTTCTATATAATGATCATGCACGTGCATTGCACGTATTGATAGATTGACAAATGATACTAAGGTTTTCTCCAATTATAATATTAGAGACTAGAGATATACTAGTATAACTGGGTCAAAGTTGTGAATTGCCATATTGAGAATTATAGTGTTTGTACCTTTAATTGTAGGGGTAGCAAGTAGCAACAAACCAACGGTCAACGACCTTACAAGGGTTTGAAATGGAACGATATAGACCAACGTTCTAAATTCCAATCCAAATATGAATTTCCAGGCTTAGGTCCAAAAATTACAATAGACCAACACAGTTGAAAACTCTGTCCATAGGCTTATGGATTTTGATTCTTAAGTGGATTCTACAAAATTATAGTAGTTCACAATCAAAGCAAACAGATCTCTCGTAGAAGCCAACTTGAATCTTACTTGTGGATACCCAGTCCTGTTTTATATATACATAGATTCTAGTGAAGGAATAAGGAAAACTAAAATCCACTACCCGTTACAATATAGCGACGAAAAATGAAGAATCAGTTAATAAGCTGTATATTTCCTTTTGTCTAACTGGTCCAATAAAGGAGTCATTGTGTATTCATTGACCAAACCGAACTACACCTAGCCAACCTGTATATCCAATCATATACTAGTACAGCAATTTGTTTTAGCAAATGTTGCCGGTCGCTGAAATCGGTGTGAGGACAAACAGATAGATTTGTAGATTCTAGAAAAGGTGAATAGCCAAACCTGAACGACTTCACCGGAATTTGACCGAGATCCTCTCGCAGTTAACCTGAAAAAAGTGCGAGACACCGGGGTTGATTCCGGCGACGCACCCTCCGACGCTCTTATCAGTAATCTGAATGATTAAGAAAGAGCTTTAACTGGCAAAAGATTGATTACCTGGTAACAGTGGAGGGAGAGGGATATTTATAGCCGCCTTAGGAGTCAGTTTCGGGATAAGATCAAATCCCTACTTCCAGATAGAAATGGATAGAAGTGGTTAAAACCGCTGTTTGAGGATAATCATGAATCTGAATCCTCTCCTATCCAGTCAGACTGGGTTTCTTATGGGTTGGAACCCGTACCGAGTGAGACAGATCCGTTTATAGGTTATTGGACTTTGAAGAAAGACCGAGTTTCCATTTCAGACCCGTTTATAGGTGAAATTACCGTTTTACCCCTGAGTTTTAAGATTCGTGTCCGATTTGAACGGTTCCGATTTAACCCTATTTTTAGCCATATCACGAGCCCCCCACTCCTGAAGACTAGGTTTGATCAGCCTTTGAAGAGTAGTTTTACTGATTTAATGGCTTGCGGGGTTGTATCGGAGTCCAAATGAGGGGTTCCGGATCTTATACGAGGCATGATGATATTTTTCTAAGTTGGCAGCACACTCAAGATTGTTCTTGAGCTCTTCTGAATTTTTTGGTGATTTTTTCCAATTCTAAATTATTTTTTCGGATCATTTATTCAATTTTGCCAAGCTATGATTTGCTTTTCAGGAACAATAATTAAACATCCTAGCCCAAATTTATTTATCTAGGGGTCCAAAAATGTTCCCCTGAATTTATAATTCGAGAATTTTTACCTATTTTTCCCGTATTTTTAATCATTTTTTTGCTATTTTTTGAATAAATAATTCAAATTAATAAATAAAATTCGATTTTTAATTACCCAATTATGGCATAGCGCAATCTGAGCTACTCGTCAGCTTCGGGCGCGAATTTCGGGGAGATCCAATGGCTATGGTTGCATGAAAGCTGGTTTTCCCCTATTCGAGGGTCGGTGGCAAGGATCCTCGGCAATGTTGCCGACCCCCGCCAATAACCTCAGGGAGCTGACATGTGTCAGGAAGGAGGCCGAAGTCAATGGAGGTTCGGAGTCCCTTACCGAGGTCCAGCGATGCTTCGAGGTGGCGACACGTGTCAAAAGAGGTTTGGCGAGGCTTACCGAAGTCCGAATGAGCCATTTTCCCCATATTCGAGCATCGGTGGCAAGAGCGCTCGGCGAAGTGTGCCGAAGTCCAAGTGAGATTTTTTCTCACGTTTGAGCGTCGGTGCCAAGAACGCTCGGCGACGCGTGCCGAAGTCCAAGTGAGACTTTTTTCGCACGTCTGAGCGTCGGTGCCAAGAACGCTCGGCGAAGCATTCCGAAGTCCAAGTGAGAATTTTTTCTCACGTTTGAGCGTCGGTGCCAAGAACGCTTGGCGAAGTGTGCCGAAGTCCAAGTGAGAATTTTTTCTCACATTTGAGCGTCGGTGCCAAGAACGCTCAGGCGAAGTATGCCGAAGTCCAAGTGAGAATTTTTTCTCACGTTTGAGCGTCGGTGCCAAGAACGCTCAGGCGAAGTGTGCCGAAGTCCAAGTGAGAATTTTTTTTCACGTTTGAGCGTCGATGCTAAGAACGCTCGGCGAAGAGTGCCGAAGTCCAAGACGGCCTGTCGACAATTCGTGGCTGACAGTTGGCCGTTTGACCGTTGGACTTCTGACCATTTGACTGTTGGCCATTAATGAGGTGGTAAAACTCCTTTGTCGTTTTGTGGTAAATGGGCATGACTGTTGGGTTTTTGGAGCCCACTATTCTCGTTTTGTGTGCCAGCTCTATAAGACTCCACTCCCTCTCATTTGTTCACTTCTCAGATTTTTACTCAGCTAACAATTTTTACTAACGAGAGCTTTCGGCGACCACTGACTATTTTCTGGTGATCTTTCCGACCGCAGCTGTCACTTCAAGGTAACTTAACACTTAGTTTATTTTTTAGTCAAATGTCTTCCCTCCCTCATGTTCAGAGCCCTCCCCTTCTGCTGCCGACGAACAGTCTCCGAGCCAGGTTCCTCTCGTCAACAGGGGCAAAGGAGCCGAAGATCCTGCTTTGGTGGTAGCGGAGACCATAGTTGAGAACCCGAGCAGGATGGGGGAGTTCAGGACACTGTCGGGCCTTCTGACGGGGCTCCACAGGGTTCGGGAACTTCCGGAGGAACATGCCGAATGGATCATATACGGGAGGGGGCGGAGTTTTGAGGAGAACGCCGTGAGGGAGACCTCGAAAGTTGATGACACCATCTCGATTCTCAACGAGGCGGACTTGGTGGCGATTCGGGAATCTTTTCAAATCCCTGAAGAATTCGAGCTAATGCTGCCAAGTCCCGAGGTGAGGGCCAATTCGCCGATGCTGGTGAATATGTACTTCTGGCCGGTCGACGCCTTCATTGCCGGGGCACGCCTGCCACTCCACTCGTTCACATTCCAAGTCTTGCGGTGATTCGGGGTCAGCCCCATCCAGCTCATGCCGAATGGGTGGAGGGTTATCAATGGATTTGTACTCCATTGACAAGCGGTCGAGATCGAGCCGAACCTGAGGGTTCTTCGAACGCTGTACCGGCTCCATCAGCAGCACAAGTCGGAGTTCAGGTACTATTTGGCCCCGAGGCATGGTGCTCCGCTCGTCAGCTGCCCTGACTCAATAAAAAATTGGCGAGATAAGTACTTCATCATTCGGGGGCACGAGCCGTGGTGTATCCCCTCGGATTGGGCTGAGGAAGTGACAAAGAGGGTGAGAGAGCTTCCGGTGCTCTACCCCAACGAAGAAGAAATGGTTTAGGTTCTCCTTGACTGACCGAAGTTCGATTGGAGGGACCTGACGGAGGAGGCACTCTTCAGGGGGGGCACAGCCGCATAGACCCTTGTATGCAGTTTTCCTTTTTAGTTTTTCTTTCCTTATTCGGTTTTAACTTGTGTTTTAACCATACTTTCTTCTGTCACAGAAACTATGGATTACGAAGCGGTGTTGGTTCAGAGGGCGGCGCTCGGCAACAAGGCTCCGTGGAAACGGAAGAGGGTCGCCACGAAGGTGACTTCCCCGAAGCCGAAGGTAGTAGCCAGTGTTGTCCAAGAGGCATCGACTTCGGCAACAGTGACCCCGAGGATGGTGACTACGGCGACCACGAAATCGGTCGAGGCAAGCGAGTTCCCGATGGCAGGCCGCTCTAGGGATGGAGGCGGCTCCGCTGACGGCTGAGGATGAAGTGTTCCTGACCGAGGAACACAAGAAAAGTTTTCGTTCCGGACTGGCAGGTCCGGAAGTTGGACAGATTCCTCGGCGAGTCGACGTCAAGTATGCAGGCCGTCAAATATCTGGCGACGCCGAAGGATCGTGCCACCATGGATGCCGGCAGCGTGGGAGACGATGCCCTCGAGATCGCCCGAGCAGCGGTGTCGGTGAGTAGCTTGGTTTCGCTCATTGGATGAATTACTTGTGTATTTCTATCTGGTTTTCTTGCTAAGTTGTCTTCTTTCTGCAGATAACCTGTCACTTCGGTCATCTCATGGAGAAGATCACCGAACTTGAAAAGGACCTGAAGAAGGAGGTCGACAGGGCTCGGGCCGAGAAAGCTCGGATCGCGAATGAGCTTGACAGGCTGAAGGTCAAGGCAGATGGGAAGACGACGAGGTTGGAGTACCTCGACGGCCTTGTGAAGAAGCTCGAGGATGATCTGCTTCGGCAGAAGGAGGCGGCGGCGAAGCAGCAGGCAGAAGCCGTCGAAGCTGCCAAGATCGCAGCCGCGAAGGAGGCTGAAGCCGCAACCACGGAGAAGGCCCAAGGGTTCCTCACGGCCAACATGGCCAAGGCCTATGCTCGCACCATCGAGCAAGTGACCGAGTGCTTCCCTGAGGTCGACTGCTCCGGGTGGCACCTCTTGCCTGACCACGTCGATGGCTTTGACGAAGAGTCAGATGAGGATGAAGGTGGGGACGAGGATGCGAATGCCGAGGTCGAAGTCGTTGGCGACGGTCATGGATCCGAGGTTACCCCCTTGCGATCGTCGCTCCTCCGGAGGAGTCCAGCCCCGCAGCTGCGAGGTTGCGCCTTGATTTCAGTCTTTTCTGCTTTTTTTTAAAAATATATATCAGTGATGTGTCGCCTAATCGCAGACTGGCCACCGCTCTTTTGAATGAATGAAATCTTTTTCCTTTAAATTTGACTAAGTGTCCCTGTCGCTTTGCCTTGAAGTTTTGGCTATGTGTTCACAAAATTTTCAAAATTTGGCTAAGTGTTCACGTCACCTTGCTTTGAAATTTTCAGATCGTCTAAGTGACGCAGCCCGCCGAAGCGCCTTATGTGACCGAGGTGACTCATCCCAAGGCTGGCCTAGGGGTGACGAAGTTGTGCCTTGCTAGGAGCCGAGAGCGGCTTTACGAAGTCGAATGGGGGCTTCGCAGAGCAGAACGTGAGCGGAATCATCTGCGACTAATCTTAGGCCGTCGAGACCTCGAGATCCGGTGGTTAGAAGAGAGGCTCAGGAAGACAACACCCGAAGGTGATGATTATGGTTCGTCGACAGTCGTTAACCTTGGCCTGAGGCTTAGGCGGCTCCGTCATTCTCTGACTAAGATGACGGCGGAGAGAGATGAAATGGCATTTGAGAGAGACGAAACTGACGGCAGCGAGGAACTAGCTTACAGCGAAGAGAGATGAGTTGACAGTAGCGATGAACAAGCTGACGGTGGAGAGAGACGAGCTGAAGAGGGTGAT
This sequence comes from Hemerocallis citrina, assembly GCA_017893485.1. Taxonomy (NCBI): domain Eukaryota; kingdom Viridiplantae; phylum Streptophyta; class Magnoliopsida; order Asparagales; family Asphodelaceae; genus Hemerocallis; species Hemerocallis citrina. The sequence goes on along the minus strand of CM030358.1, from coordinate 217,610,269 downwards.
TGTCGACAAAAGCATTAAGGTTACTCATCTTCATCGGATTATCACTGACAACTCTGGTGGTGCGGGCTCGGCGCGGCTACCTCGCTTGAAGATAACTGTGAAGAACGATTCACTGAAGGACCGAATCATTGAACTTGAGGCGGAGGTCACTCGTCTTAAGCCCCAACCCGAGCCGGTCAACGTTAGAAGCACCTCGTGCACGCGGGAAGAGAGCGATAGAGGAATTTCTTTTTATGAGCTTGCGATTCGCTCGCCCGTTACCCGTCGGAGCCCTGGTGACGCACAAAGTGGGGTGGCTGCTTCGTCGAGCAGAGAGTTTGTTGGGGCTACCGTCAGAAGCAGTGCAGAAGATGTGTCTCAGCTTGCCGGCCTAGAGATGAGCGCGGAGGTGAGATGTCGGTAGTACAGCATTCGCCGTCCTCGGGTGTCTCTAAACCGAAGTATCCCTGCCCCTAGGAGGCATTGAAGTAGTTTTCTGTAGTCTTGTATTTTTTGTTCTTCAAGTTTTGTAATTCGTCGTAAAGATGAGTAGTTGGTCTTGTAACTTGACTTGTTCCTCAAACTTTACAGAAATGATACTTGTTTTTCGTACTTGTGTGTTTTGTTAGCATTTATGGTTGTCGATAGTTGTAGGAGTACTCCTGAATGGCGAACCACTTGTTACCTGCTTATGAGCGAGTAGTAGAAGCGGAGTCGAGCCAAGTGTTGGACTCCGAACTCGTCCTTTAAAAGAGAGAGTCAACAGTTATGGGAGCAATTCCGAATGGCAAACCACTTCTTACTCGCTTATGAGTGAGTAGTAGAAGCGGAATCGAGCCAAGTGTTGGACTCCGAACTCGTTGTTTAAGAGAGATTCAACGGTTGTGGGAGTAGTTCCGAATGGTGAACCACTTTTAACTTGCATATGAGTAAGTTGGTGAAGCGGAGTCGAGCCAAGTGTTGGACTCCGAACTCATCGTTTAAGAGAGATTCAACGGTTGTGGAAGCAGTTTCGAATGGCGAACCACTTCTAACTAGCTTACAAGCAAGTTGGTGAAGCGGAGTCGAGCCAAGTGTTGAACTCCGAACTCGTCGTTTAAGAGAGACTCAACGGTTGTGGGAGCAGTTCCGAATGGAGAACCACTTCTAACTCGCTTACGAGCAAGTTGGTGAAGCGGAGTCGAGCCAAGTGTTGGACTCCGAACTCGTCCTTTAAAAGAGATTCAATGGTTGTGGGAGTAGTTCCGAATGACGAACCGCTTCTAACTCGCTTATGAGCAAGTTGGTGAAGCAGAATCGAGCCAAGTATTGGACTCCGAACTCGTCGTTTAAGAGAGATTCAACGGTTGTGGGAGCAGTTCCGAATGGCGAACCGCTTCTAACTTGCTTACGAGCAAGTTGGTGAAGCAGAGTCGAGCCAAGTGTTGGACTCCGAACTCGTCGTTTAAGAGAGATTCAATGGTTGTGGGAGCAGTTCCGAATGGCGAACCACTTCTAACTCGTTTTATGAGCAAGTTGGTGAAGCGGAGTCGAGCCAAGTGCTGGACTCTGAACTCGTCGTTTAAGAGAGATTCAACGGTTGTGGGAACAGTTCCAAATGGCGAACCACCTCTAAATCGCTTATGAGAAAGTTAGTGAAGTGGAGTCGAGCCAAGTGTTGGACTCCGAACTCGTCGTTTAAGATAGATTCAATGGTTGTGGGAGCAGTTTCGAATGGCAAACCACTTCTAACTCGCTTTATGAGCAAGTTGGTGAAGCAGAGTCGAGCCAAGTGTTGGACTCCGAACTCGTCGTTTAAGAGAGATTCAATGGTTGTGGGAGCAGTTCCGAATGGCAAACCACTTCTAACTCGCTTATGAGCAAGTTGGTGAAGCGGAGTCGAGCCAAGTGTTGGACTCCGAACTTGTCGTTTAAGGGAGATTCAACAGGTTGTGGGAGCAGTTCCGAATGGCGAACCACTTCTTACTCTCTTATGAGCGATTAGTAGAAGCGGAATCGAGCCAAGTGTTGGACTCCAAACTCGTCTTTTAAGCCAATACAGTTGGGGCATTAAACCGAGATAAACTGAGCATAAGAGAATTATTATTCAAAAGAAATTCTTTATTAAATATTGCTAATCGGCCGCTTCTAAGTTGCGAGCCGTTATTACAATGGAAAAACAAATAGAATAGCCTTAAAACTGATGGTACTTGGAGAGGTGCTCAAACACCCTCTTGGTACTTTAGTAAATGATCAACGTTCCATGTTCTTGGTACCTTCCTGCTGCCGAGGTCTTCAAGTTGGTACGCTCCGGGTTGAACTTCCTTGGAGACCTTGTATGGTCCTTCCCAATTTGGTGCTAGCTTGCTCCTTTTGCTGGGGAACGAGATAGCTAGATTCCTGAGGACTAAGTCCCCCTCCTTAAGATCTCAGGACGGACTCTTCTATTGTAGGATTGCTCGATCCTTCTTCGATAATTCTCTTGGCGGATCGAGGCTCTCTCGAGTAGTTCATCGATGAGATCCAGATTGGCCCGGAGCTCCCTTGCATTCTGCTCTTCATTGTATGCAATTAGGCGGGGGGATGGCAAACCAACCTCTAAGGGGATCACGACCTCAGACCCGTAGGTGAGGTTGAAAGGCAATTTCCCTGTGGGGGTTCTCTTTGTAGTGCGGTAGTTCCATAGTACATTAGGAAGCTGCTCTACCCACAATCCTTTAGCCGACTTATTTAGTCTCTTCTTGATGCCCGAGAGGATTTGCTTGTTGGCGTTCTCTACTTGGCCATTGGATTGAGGGTGGGAGACAGAGGAGAACTGCTGCTGAATGCCGAGGTCTTCACAAAAGGAGCAGAATGTTTCCCCCGCAAATTGTGTTCCTTTGTTTATCACCAAGACTCGGGGTATGCCAAACCTGCAGATTACATTCTTCCAGAAGAACTGTTGCACCCTGTTCTCAGTAATGGTCGATAGTGGTTCCGCCTCAATCCACTTGGAGAAATAGTCGATTGCCACAACTAGGAACTTGAGCTGGCCTGGAGCTGGTGGGAATCGACCCAATAGGTCCATTCCCCACATTGCAAAGGGGGTTGGACTTGAGAGGGAAGAGAGTTGAGCTTGCAGTAGGCGACGGATAGTGGAGAATTGTTGACACGGGCCACATTGTCGGACAAGTTGCTCGGCATCCCGAAGGAAGGTAGGCTAGAAGTACCCATAATTCAATACTTTTCGGGCGAGGGACCTTAATCCCGAATGGGCTCTGCCTATCCCTTCGTGGAGTTCTTTCAGAGCAAACATGGCTTCTTCTGGAGAGAGACATTTCAAGTAGGGTCGGCCATCTACTTGGGTGTAGGAGCGTTTGTACAAGACTCCCTCAATGAGGGTGTACTGCTCCGCTCTTGTTCAAATTCGGCGAGCTTCTTTGAGATCTTTGGGAAGGATCCCGTCTCTGAGGAACTCAACTAGAGACCTCATCTAGTTATTTTCGAGTTGGACCAGCAGCGACTCCATTGAGTCGGGGGCTTCTTCTTCGATATTGGGCCTTAGTAGGACTTCAATCAAGACGGTCTGCTCGAGCCCTTGGAGGGAGGAAGAGGCTAGTTTTGAGAGGGCATCTGCCTGGACGTTCTTTTCTTGGGAGATCCGCTGGAGTTGTGCTTCCTCAAATGAAGCCATGAGACTTTTGACCTTGGCTAAGTACTTGGCCATACGGTCGTCTCATGCCTCGTATTATCCCAAGACCTGATTCACCACGAGCTGAGAGTTGCTGAACATTCAAACATGCTTCGCCCCTGCTTTGCGAGCCATGCCCAAGCCCGCTATGAGGGCTTCGTACTCGACCTCGTTATTGGAAGCCTTAAAATTAATGCGAAGGGAGTATTGGAGGATGAAGTCATCTGGGCTCGCCAGGATAACTCCGGCTCCGCTCCTTTCAGCGCAAGAAGACCCATCCACATACACCGTCTAGATGGGTGGCCCATTTGCTACTTGACTGACCTCAGGGATCATGCTTTCCACTATGAACTCGGCTAGCGCTTGAGCTTTGATAGCGGTCCAAGGCTGATAAGATATGTCGTGTTGATTCAGCTCGATTGACCACTTCATGAGACGTCCGGAGGTCTCGGGCTTATACAGGACCTGCTTGAGCGGCTGGTCGGTGAGGACGACCACCGAATGGGATTGGAAATAGGGACGAAGCTTTTGGGCCGCCATAACCAAGGCGTAGGCTATCTTCTCCAACCTCGGATAACAGAGCTCGGCATCTCTAAGGACCTTGCTCACGTAGTAGATAGGCTTCTGTACCTTGTCTTCTTCCCTCACTAAGACAGCACTGAGGGCCTGTTCGAAGGCGGCGAGGTAGAGGTAAAGGGTTTCCCCGGGTGTCGGCTTGCTGAGGAGTGGGGGGTTGACCAAGTACGCTTTGAGTTGGTCGAACGACTCTTGCTGCTGCTGGCCCCACTCGAAGCCCTTAGCCCCTCTGAGGGCTTTGAAGGAGGGGGACACTTTTTCCCAGACTTGGATAGGAAGTGCCCTATAGCCGCGAGGTGCCCGATGAGCTTTTGCACTTCTTTCACGTTTGAGAGGGAAGCCATATTGAGTATGGCTTTTATCTTCTCAGGGTTGGCTTCAATTTCCCTCTGGCTGACCATAAAACTCAAGAATTTACCTGATGAGACTCAGAATGCACATTTATTCGGGTTTAGTCTCATGTTATGCCTCCTTAGCACGTCAAAGGCCTCTTGGAGGTCGGCGACATGGTCAAACCCATTGATGTTTTTCACCAACATATCGTCGACGTAAACCTCCATGTTCCGCCCGATCTAATTTTTGAAGACCTTATTGACGAGACGTTGGTAGGTGGCACCAGCATTTTTAAGCCCGAAGGGCAACACTCTATAGCAGTAGAGGCTTTGATCAGTGACGAAGGACGTCTTCGGGATATCTGGGGGGAACATTCGGATTTGGTTGTATCCGGAGAATGCATCCATGAAGCTCAACAGCTCATGGCCCGAAGTGGCGTCGATCAAGGTGTCGATGCTAGGGAGTGGAAAGGGATCCTTGGTAAGGGTGGGCATCGGTCGGTATCCGACCTAATATGGACCATCCACCACCGATCCAAAGAAGATCGGTTTTTTAATTTTCCCATCTGCAACCAATCCGAACCTTAATTGGATCGGTTTCCATCCAAGCCGATTAAGCTCGGTTTGGATTGGATTGGATGGTTGGTTTGGCATGCTAGTTTTCATCTTCAACATTATTCATAATTTTGTTGAAATTTAAAAGATCAACTTCATTCAAACTTAAGAAACAACCTGCTATTTGTTATTTAGAAATGAATTTAAAATGAAGATTTATAAAACCACAAGTTATTAATAAATTTTGCAATAATTGTTTGAGATTATGACGTTTAAATGGGTGAGATAAACTACTTTTTCACTTGCATATTTCTGTAATCTTAGTTTATTATCATAATAGAAACATTAAATAACCATAGCTAATTGAATTTTAGGTACAATAAAAAAATATTTAGAATATAATTTTTACTTGACTTGATTAAAGTAACTACTAAATATTACATCAACTTCGTGGTTCTATTAAGTTGGGTCACACTGTAAATCAAGCATTTCTCAACAACATAACATACAGGATTATGGAGAATCAAAATATAGGTAGAAAAATTGCTTGGTTTGTATTAAAGAAATTAAAGAAGACTGTTTGTATCTCCAAGAAAATGAGAAATGACTATTTTTATATTCAAGAAATTAAAAGAGAACTATATTTTTTATGGACTTATGCATAAAGGTACGGTCGGTTCGGTTTCATCGGTTATTTGAAAGCCTCATCCAACAACCGAACCGGACCAGTTGGTTATTGAAGATCAAGAACCGATCCAATCCAAACCCCTAATTGGTTCGGTTAAAAACCAGTCGGTTTGGGTTGGATTGGTTCGGATTGGTCGGTTCGGATAATAGTTGTCCACCCCTACCTTGTTTAAATCTGTGAAGTCGATACAGATCCTCTAACTTCCATTGGTCTTTTTAACCATCACAACATTGGAGAGCCACTCTGGGTAGTTGACTTCCTGTATGAACCGGGCTTTGAGGAGCTTCTCCACCTCCTCCTTTATGTCCTGCTAGCGCTCGGGGGCAAACTTGCGCCTCTTCTGCTGGACCGGTCTGGCCCCCGGAGCGACACTTAGATGGTGGACGAGGAGCTCTTCGGAGATCCCTGGCATGTCGGCTGCTGTCCAAGCGAAGAGGTCACGGTTTCTCTTGATGCACTGGACTATGTCGGCACAGAGGGTAGAAGGGAGGGTTTGGCTGATTAAGAATCTGCGGGTTGGATCTTCCTCCGAGAAAAGCACTTCCTCTAGCTCGTCTACCGATTCCGACATAGGCCAGTCGAGGTCATATAGCATTTGCGGGCCGTTTCCTGACTTTCCCTCACTTCTCCCATGCCCACCTTGGTGGGAAACTTCATCTTTAGATGGTAAGCTGATGGGACGGCTTCTAAAGTAGCCAGGCCCGGTCAACCTAGGGTCACATTATAGGCGGCTTGGATGTCAACCACCATGAAGTCCATCGGCTCCGTTCGGGTAGTAGGAGCTTTGCTAGCGGTTACGTCGAGGGTTATAACACCCTCGATCGTCACTGGTACTCCCGTGAACCCATGGAGAGTGTAACCGGTAGGCTTGAGCCTGTTCCTCGATAATTGGAGCCCTCAGAAGGCCTCTAGAAAGAGGATGTTGACAAAATTGCCATTATCCACTAGAATCCTTTCTACCTTGAAGTTGGCCATGTGGAGGTTGATCACCAATGCATCATAGTGGGGGGTTCGGACACCCTCCAGATCATCATTCGAGAAAGTAACTGCGACTCCAAGGGAGGGGGGAGGCTATACACCGAATTGACTTCCCTGACAAAGGCTTTTCGGGAGGAGTTAGAAGTTCCTCCCATTGGACCTACGTGGATGAGGTGCAAGATGCGCTCTTCCTTGAAGTCGGGAGTCTCCTCGCGCCTCTCGGGCTGCTTGTTAGCCCCCCTGGGGGGTGGAGGAGGATCGGGCCGATCCTTTTTTACAAATTTGGCGAGCTGCCCTCTCTGAATGAGGGCTTCAATCTCGTTTTTCAGGGCTCGACAGTCATCAGTGTCGTGGTCGTGGTCTCGATGGTAGTGGCACCACTTCTCCTTATCCCTCTTCTTCCCAGGAGTGTTCATCTTTGGGGCAGGAGGTAGAATTTCTTCTTTCTCAAATCTGGGGGGTGGACGACGCTGACCCCTGTTGACCATTTAGAGCTTTTTAGCTCCCTCATCTTCAGCAGCCTTCCTCTTACTTCTAGAAGAGGACCCCTCGAATGTAGGGCAGTACACAGCTTCCTCCGCCCGGATGTACTTCTCGCTTCTGAGAAGAAGCTCGGAGAAGTCTCGCGGGGGCTTCTTGGCTAGGGATGACCAGAGGTCAGCGTTGAGGACATTGGATTGAAAGGCGGCCGAGGCGACCGACTGATCGAGGGAGGCGATGGACCTGGCCTCCGCGGTAAACCACTTGACATAGTCCCTCAGTTTCTTGCCCTTCTTCTAACTAAGGAAGAGTAGTGAAATACTCGTCTTTTCGGAGCGGCGGCTGCTCACGAAATGGGTTATGAAAAGGGCCTCGAACTGGTCGAAAGAGAAGATGGAGGACGGGGCGAGGCGGGAGTACCATTCCGAGCCGGGCCTTTGAGAGTGGCCGGAAAGGTATTGCATAGGAGGGCATCGGAGGCCTGATGGATCATCATGAGAGTTTTGAAACTCTCGATGTGATCCATGGTGTCTGATTCCCCCGTGTAAGTCTCGAACTATGGAGGCTTGAAATTTGCCAGAACGGGTGCCTCCATGATGGTACGAGAGAATGGAAGCCTGCTTGGACGAAGGGCCTTCCTCTTAGTTCCTCGTCCCTATCGAGTTGACCGAGGCACCTCTCCATCCCGTGGAGATGGCGGTAGACAGCGTCCTCCCTTCGACAGTACCCTGGTGAGCCTCTGAACTCATCTTCGTACGAAGGGGAACGTGGGCTACGGTGACGGTAGCTCGGAGACTGGCGAGGACTGGGGATGTGATGGCGGTGGCTCGGAGCTTGAGGAGGACTTTGGGACCGATGGCGAGGGCTTCGAACCGGCTCAGGAGTGGGGACCTTCTGAATATTATTGTTGTTGTTTGGTGGGGAATTGAGGGCCCGCAAGACTGCTGCCTGAAATTCTTGGAATTCTGCTCTGGTGATGGGTCCGTTCTGGTCCCTCTGGGCCTATCGACCAGCAGGAGAACGGTTTCCCCTTCGACAGTACCCGGGTGACTCCCTCCGCCTCCTAGGAGAAGGGGACCTCCTGCGGTCGCGGCGGTGAGGAGATTGCGCCTTTGGACGTTCTGAGCGAGAGCCTCCCTTTCGGGCCCGCCTCTCATCTAAATGGCGGCGAAGGTCTTCCTCCTTCTACCGATTGATTATGATGTTGCGGAGATCTTCTAATGGCCGAGGGTTATGGGATGCCATGGAGTCGGTGGAAGGGTTATGAACCAAGATATGATCGCGGTGAAAGGTTGTTTCTGGGGATCAGGATGAGAGGTCCCTATGCCAGCGTTCTGGGGCCCGAGTTGAGCCTGCTGGGGTTGAGGATTTTGAAGAGGAGGCTGCCCTTGCTGTAGCGGCAGAACAGGTTGAGGAGGGAGCTGTCCCTGTTGCTGGACGGGTTGGAGGGGAGCCTCCGGTTGCGGTTAGGGAGGAATGGGAGTGGGTCTACGGTTGGAGGCTGTAGATCTTACTTTCCTTAGAGGCATGGCTGGAGGTGGTCTTGACCGGTGAAAGAGGTTGGACTGCTATCCGAGCATTCCCATAGATGGCACCAATCTGTTGCCGCTGAAATCGGTGTGGGGGCAAACAGATAGATTTGTGGATTCGAGGGAAGGCAAATAGCCAAACCTGAATGACTTCACCGGAGTTTGACCGAGATCCTCTCGCTGTTAACCTGTGAAAAGTGCGAAACACCGAGGTTGATTCCGGCGATGCACCCTCCGACGCTCTTGTTAGTAATCTGAATGATTAAGAAAGAGCTTTAACTGGCAAAAGATTGATTACCTGGTAATAGTGGGGGGAGAGGGATATTTATAGCTGCCTTAGGAGTCAGTTTCGGGATAAGATCAAATCCCTTCTTCCCGATGTAAATGGATAGAAGTGGTTAAAACCGCTGTTTGAGGATAATCATGAATCTGAATCCTCTCCTATCCAGTCAGACTGGGTTTCTTACGGGTTGGAACCAGTACCCAGTAAGACAGATCCGTTGATGGGTTATTGGGCTATGAAGAAATACCCAGTTCCCATTTCAGACCCGTTTATAGGTGAAATTACCGTTTTACCTCTGAGCTTTAAGATTCGTGCCCGATTTGAACGGTTCCTATTTAACCCTATTTTTAGCCATATCAACAAAGTAAAAAAGAAGGCCCCTTTCAATGTATTCTCTACACTTGTATCATCATAAAAACTTATATGCATCTCACTTCCACACTTATCATGTACCCCCTCACAAATTCAAAGCCGGACTCTAATAAAACACAAACAACTGTCACAATGTGTCACGCCCCACTTTAAAAAATGGGGAAGTACGGGCACGCAACTAAGGCCAGTGAATAATATATATCATTCATAAGCTGTAACAGTTAACTTAATAATATAAAACACATTCATGCAAGTAGTAAAATAATTACATGAATAATCCTTATACAATAACCATCATCTAGAAGCACATAAACCTCAAGTCAAAATGTCCAGATATATTGTGCATGAATTAACAACAATAATAACTAGGGAAAAAGAATGAAACATGATAACTCGGGCTATGTCTGACTCCATCCTCTAAAAGATTTGGTCCCCAAGTTCTTATATTAGTTCTTCCTCGGTACCTGCAAGCTCAACATCAACAGTTTAGGGGGGGAAGCAGTACAGTAATGAGGCAGTAAAACATGACATAGAAGAACAAGTAATAGCAATACATATACTTGAGTGATATGATCATGTACTATGTAAATATCAACTGTGAGATAATGCATTGATGACTACAAAGTATAACCAATCGGTAATCGGAAATCATAGATCAGGAATCAGTTTTCAGTAATCAGTAATCAGGAATAAGTATTCAGTATTCAGTAATCAGTATTCAGTATCAGTGTCAATCTTAGGTCAATCCATCTTTTATTCCCTATCTAATGTACGCAATCTTGTGTCTCATATCACAAGTTCAGGTGCATAACAATCAAGTGAACGTTTGGACTTAAGTGAATTCTACAGGATTAAGTACTCAGAAACAGTAATAGTAAACAATAAATATCCGTTGGTATAGAGTAATCAGTGAACAGTAATCAATAACCAGTCATCAGTAATCGGAATACTGCAGTCAGTAAATCCGTCATCAGTAATCAGTAATATGCAGGAAACACGAGCCCCCTTCCGAGTACACTCATTTATATTGTCCACTACTAAGTCGTACCATTTATTACCCCAGTTTGTTATTCTTTTACTATAATCAATCATGAACATGCAGTCGTTGTAATCAGTAGAAAAATTATGCAATACATGATCTAGAGTTATTCTATCTATCTACTATATCAATACAACTCATTAAATACGAATAATAACATGTTTATATTTTAAAAACCTAAAGTGCAATTCTGGATAGCAATACGTTACTGTACAGAAACTCACTTTCCCACTGCTACTGGAAAGCAAATTCGATTTCATCAGGGGTTCTAAAAAGTAAACTCCCTGCCAAATCCAACGCCTATTCACACGATGCATTATACGTTTAGTAGTCGCGCCTACTGTAACACTCCGTAATTTCTAAAAAAAAGGATATATATATATATATAATAGAGTAATGGCATATGTGTAAATATATTGAATATAATGAGAGGGGCCCACAGTTGAAAGAACATCAGCATTGATTGTTGTTGCTTTGACTTTCGCATGCTGACGTCATGCACCATGGGGACCCACCGTTTGAGAAGTGAAAGCAGTAAGTGTTGTGCGGCTTGTGCCTCTCTGAGTGACTGAGTGTGGGTGACGTGGGTGATGGGGTCCCACTTGCGATTTCGACTGTACACAAAGAGAAGAGGAGAGAGATTGTTGAGAATAGTCCCATATCGGAAGTAGACAATAAAATAATTAACTATAAAGATAATTGTCTATGATCAAGAGTCACCAATCTGGTTACCACCTTTTTAGAGGAAGCATGTGGTGTGCAGTTGTACTATACTATAAATAATGTGTCTGATAAATTGTATAAATTGTCTGAGCCAGGGACAGGGGTGTTACAAATTATATCAGAGCCGACTTTCGACACCGAGTGTGGGAGAGCCACAAAGAGAATGTAGGGGTGTTACACCTACCAATCAATTATTTGCATATGTCAAGTTCAGGCAGCAATATAGGGTTGAGTTCTCATACATCTAAGCTCACTGAAAAGTCAAGAAAAAATCTTACAAAAAATTAGAAACTAACTTCTAACAATGTCCAGTAATATTCTAGTTAATCTCATATCTTAATTCCGCTAACAACCTGTTGTTTCAATTAATTAATCAAAACGATACAATCCCAAACAATATTCTGAAAATTTAGATGTTATAGTGTTAGAACATTAATATCTCACAATCCATAAATCGGGTTGAATTAATCAGGACGATACAATCCTAAACAATATTTTGAAATTTTAGATGGTATAGTGTTAAAACATTAATATCTCACAATCTGTAAATCGGGTTGGATTGCTAAACCGTAAGATATTCTAGAATCTACATTCAGAGGGCTATAACTTACGCGTATAAAGTTCTAGATTTTATTATGGGGAAATGGGTAGAATTCTCAGTACAAGGTCAGACAAGAGATAAAACGAAAAAATTGAGGTGATGATATACTATCAAGAATTCAAATCAGTCCAAAAGGACTACGAACAAGAGACGATAATACGATAGATCAATGGAATTAAGAACAGCTTGCAAGAGTTCAAGAAACACTTGAATATTACGAGATGATTTCGAATGTGAACTAACAACACGGAAAGAAGATAGTCCCAACGGCAACGACTATGACGGCGACAGCAATCCACGGCAGTGAAAAGCAATAACACAGCAAGAATAGCAAGTAATGGCGACGACAGAAAGCATGGCAGTGGCAGCAAGCAAGAGCGACAGGAACAGCAAGAATGGTAGCGAGCAAGAGCGATAGGAACAGCAAGAACGGCAGTAAGAGAGTGGAGTTCGGCTTCAAATTAAGGTTGCGGGATTGTAGGTGCAGCATGGTGAGATGATCAGCTTGTTGATTGTCAGGTGTTTAATGGAGGGGCAGCAAGGTGATCGGGGCTGTCGATGGTGACAAAGAGGATGGCAACAAGGGTGAGGGTCAGTAGAGGTGCTGTCAGTTTGTATGGAGAAGATGATGATGGTGCATGCAGTTAGTGGTGTAGTAGAGGTGTGGTTGTGTGGATGGAGGCTGGTCGGGGTTGATTTGTTCGGTGGTGGCGAAGCTCGGGTGTGGGTGAGGCTCGGAGGTGAAAGAAAGAGGGTGGAGGATTTCAATGGAGTTGGCGGGTGATGCTGGCTGCGACACTGGCGATGGCAGAGTGGAGGCAGTGATGAAGATGGTGATGATGGCTAGCTAAGATGAGGGAAGTGAGTATGGGTGCGGCAAGGGGTTGAAGATGAGAGCTAGCATTGGTATCGGGTCGGGGTCGGGTCCTTCACTACCCAGACCCGGACCCGATCCCCTACAGGTCCAAAAATTGGACCCAGGTCCGATTCTGGGTTCGGGTCCTATTAAAATATTACTACCCGTTCGGGTAGGAGCGGGAGTGTGAGTGGCGAGCGGAGGCGGCGATTAGAAGATTTAGAATAGAGGAGAGAAGAAAAAGGCATGAGTTTTGCGTTTGGAAGAGGAAGATTTAGAATTGAGGAGGAAGGAGGGGAGGGATGAGGATAGAATATTTATTTTAATGTTGATTTTTTGGGTTTTTTTTAATGGGTCCGGGTCCGGGTCCGGGTCCAGGTCGGGTCTCTTCTGAGCGGACCCGGACCCGGACCCGAAAGTACAACGAGTCCCATTTTAGGACCCGGACCTGTAACCCCGGTTTTTGTAAATACGTATTTTCTGTGTATTTTCGGATTTTTGATTCTTTGTAAATTATTTTTCCGCTTTCAATTTTTTTTGTTAAAATGTATTATTGGATCTTCTATTAAAGTTTATTTTTAATCAATAGATTTTCTTTGTAACTATTTTCCAATGAATATATCGTAATTCAAATCCTATTATTGTTGTTACTATTGTTATTATTATTATTATTTCGGTTATTTTTATTATTAGTAGTAGTATTTCTATAAAATCCTATTGCATTTACTAGTATTTGAGTATTAACTCAATGTATACTATTTGATTCATTAACTATTGTATTACTATTTGTTATAATTGATTTAATTATTTACTTTTAATCTAAATCCTAATTGTATATTTTTATTGGTTATTTTATTAACCCAAAACCCAAACCAATATGTTTTTAATCCTATTCTAACCCTATTGGATCTTGTACCCGTTAAGCCTCTACCTAATACCCATATATACCCACTTTCACCCTACTGTCTATATATATATATATATATATATATATATTGTTTCCTATCACCCTACCCCATTGTCTTTTTTTTACCCAAACCAATTATCTTCAATACCCTAAAACCCGTTTACACATAGCCCAACCCGTTTCTCCACTAAAACCTAAACCCAAACCTAATACCCATTAACACCCTATATATTTTACCCTCTGTTTAACCCTATTACCTCTAAACCCTAGCAGCCGTCACCCTTTTTCCCCCTGTTCCATCATCTTCCTGCTCTCCCGCTCCTCTCCACCAGACGCAACACCCTCCCCCACCACTGCACCTCCTGACCTCTTGTATATCTTCTGCCTCTCTTCCCTTCCGTCTCCCCTGCCTCCCAGCATCGTCGTCTCCATCCACCGAGCTCTCTCTCCTCCTGTTGCGCCTCCGCGACACAGCAACGGCCGCGATCGACGACAGCAGCCGCCGCTCTGCCATCGCTTCGCTGTCACCCCGCCCTGTGCCCCTATCGCCACAACAACAGCAGTCACCAGTGCTCAGCCCCGACGTCAAGCCAGTCGCGACGTCAGCAACTGCTCACCGGCGCTACCCCTGTGCGTCGCCTCCTGCCATCTACTGCGCGTGTCGACACCCATGGCCGTCGCTCTCCCTCTCGCAGAGCACCCCCCTTGCTCTGTGGTGATCAAGTTCAACCGTGGTCGTCGATCTCCTATTGATCATCATCAAGCATTCCTGACCGATCGTCGATCTCCACTTCATCATCATGATCATTATCAGCAGCTTTTGATCTTGGCCGTCTGATCTACATCTTGATCATCGTGATTGTGATCGCTTCTTGATCCGTTGATCTTGGCCGTTGGATTTGCATTGATCATCATCACCATCATCATCATCATCAAGATCTTGATCTCGTCCATCGGATCTCTTTTGATCATCACAATCGTGACCATAATCTTGATCTTAAACTTCGATCTCAACCGTCCGATCATCCGATCGTGATCCCCATTAAGATCCGTGCCCAATCGTGATCATCGTGATCGTTTGCTCATCGTCGTGTCGCCGGGATTCTGATCCCATTATTCTTCGCATATTCGGATTGATCTAACGTCGTCCTAAAGGTAAGTCATCTCACTTTCGAATTATATTGAATCGTATTCGAAATTGTTTATTGAATCCTGCAAGTAGATCCAATTTGATTATCGTGTATTGCTTATTGGTATCTATCGTTGGGATACTACGGATTTACACGAGCGAATCCAAGTAGTAGTCTTGACTTCGTGCCGTCTTTTTCTTCCGAAGTATAGAGATCTTACATGTATTCATGTAGTTAATTATTGAATATAGAAATATGGATTACTATTGTATTTCATGTCATGACATCTCACAATAATTGTAGATTGCATACTAGTATTGATTGCTTATATGATTGATGTTAGTGTGTTAGTTGATTGTGATTCGTAAGATTATGGATATTATACATCTTAATACCATGTTCAAATAGAGATAACTTGTTGTGATTTATGATTGTTAATCCCTAACTCATCGTTCATAACTTTTTAATCTTTTTATTCAAAAAGAACATGTTGAAACCCTGAAATTAATGCCAACCTGAACATTACCATGCTGTTTCGACCTAGATAATGTCACCAAAATCAATAACTTCCTGAATATGAAATGTAGCTCGAGATGTCTAGTTTACTACCCCTTTGACGAAATTGAATTCCGAATTACGTGTCATGCCCCGCTTCCCAAAAATACGGAATATGAGCGCTTGACGAAGCCCAACGAATAATTTTAACATCATCCATAAGCTGTAGGATTGACTCAGCATCACAACAAGAATATAACAAGTATCCACAACCACGCATGTATAAATAATTTATTAAGCAACGGAAAACAATTGAAACACAATAATAATATCCAAATAGTTTTCAAGTCTGGATCAAAGATAAAACTCGGGAACATAAACCCGTTACAAGTTTTAAGTAGCAAGAAATAAATAACACAGAGAAAACAAATAATTTAAGCATGTCCTTTCTCCAATTGAAGCCTAAAATCTCTGCTCACCAATTCCAGCAGGCAACACATCTCCAAAGTCTGTTTAATAATTATAGAAAAGGAGAAAAAATAGAGAAAACAAGATAAACGCCCTTAGTGCAAGTTAGGGCCACAAATAGTAAAAACGAGTACAAGAAATATGGAACAAAATTTGGAATCAAGAATATAATAGGGATGCAACAAGTAGTGGGGATTCAAGAAACTAGCTAGCAAGAAGGACAACTCAAGTGATCAGGTTGGATAACAAATACTAATAGTGGAGTAAGTGGCAAGTGAACATGTAAGGGTATCCAACATCAAGTGACAAGTATCAAGTACAAGTATCAAGTAACAAGTCTCAAGTCTAGTATCAAGTTGTCAAGTACAAGTATCAAGTTTCATGTATCATGTAGTCAAGTATCAAGTAAACATGTATCAAGTCTTGCGGTTATTACTATCTAGGTAGTACTTCATGCCTCCATACTTTTACTATATGGTTGCTACAGTCAATGCAATTTCGTTTAGGCCTAGTAATGGAGTTTATAGGGCGGTGTACTCAGGTATCAAGTATCAAGCAAGTCATGCTCATGAATCGGGTAATCATATAACTAGTTCATGTGTCAAGTCATAACAAGATAAGTCATGAATCATATATATACTAGTTCATGGATCAATAATATACTAGTCCATGAATCGATTTATAATATACTAGTTCATGAATCAAATAATATACTAGTTCATGAATCGAATAATAATATACTAGTTCATGAGACTTGTATCAAGTGGAAAACACGGCCCCCTTCCGAGTACACTTTCCTATATTTGTCCACTACTATGATCTTTCCCTTAACCCCGGCTTATTATTTATTATTATCATCAAGCAAGCATGAAAGTGCGCGGAACAAGTCAAGTAAACATAATCATGTTCATGGAATAAGTCCAGGCTAGGTAGGGTATATGTTCGATGGTCAAAATAAATCAAAGTATCAAGAACAATGAAAATCTCAAATCTGGACAGCATGAGGTTGCTGCACCAAAACTGCAATTTCCGTTAATACAAGATAGAAGATGTGGATCCGTTAGAAGGTCTAGAAACTAGACTCCTGTCCGGTTCCAACGTATATAATTAAGGTACATAAAAGTTGTGGTAATATGAGTCAAAACAGCAAACTATACAGCTTTTGTGTTCAGCCAGAATTTGTAAATCTGAGTTTATACATGTGAAACAGGGTTGAAACATTACTAATTAATTCTGAGAAAATTAGAAAATGTTCTCTAGGGTGTCCAGCAACAGCATGCAAAATTTCAAGTGAATTACTTACTGGTAGCATAGTTAAATAATTTGTAAACTAAAGAAGTGCAGCAGTTTTTGTGAATCTGCGACTACTGACACAACAGCAGTAAAACTGAGATATCTCCTAGACCGTAACTCGGAATTCAAAAATTCTAGAAGTTATTGAAAACTAGACATTTAGGGCTACATTTCATATTCAGGGCTCAAGTTCAGATTTTGATTTTTAAGGGGTCCAAACAGCAAGTAAAGTCCAGAACAGCAGCAAGTGTGAATGTCTTTCATATACAAGTTGCATGATAATTGGTTATTATGAGTCTAGATTAATGTGTGATACAAATACGGATATAGTGATTATCGAATCAGCAAGCAAAATCTATTTCTCAACTCAAAGAAATGCAAGATCATCACATACATGATACAACTCACATCTACAAGTCTAGGGTTTCTTAGTTTCATGTGTTCAAGTGACTAGGAGATAAAATGAGTACAAGTAGTTTGTATAATATATCAACAAAGGGTTGTGACTCTTGAGATCATGGTATCGATGATGAATAATTCAAGATCAACAAATGATGAGACAAGAAGGAGTCACAACTACAACCTATTTGCAGTGTTTTTTCAATTAAACACTTGTACTAGAACAAAAATTTGTACAAGAAGAATACTTGCCTTAGGGACGACGATGAACCCGAACACGAACAATATGACGGGATGAGAATCCCGAGAGGCGAGGCACGAGCACGGATACACGCACGCACGTGCGAGACACGTGCAAACACCCATACAGCGGATCTACTCCGGATCTGCTCTGGACGCCAAACAACAAACACCACCAGATCTGATCAGATCGAGATCTGATCTTGATGGGATCTAATGGCTGGGATTCAAAGCAGCCAATCCCCCTTCCTTCTTCTTCTTCACAACAATCGGGAGAGAGGGGTGCGACTCTGACGGTGGCTGGCTGACGGCACAGGCGGCAGGAGCAGTGACGTCGAGAGGGACTCGACGCGGGGAGGCGGTGGCGGCGTCGTTGACGTGGAGGTGGTGACGAAAACGGCGGTACTCTGTTCTTGGGTTCGAAACAGAGTGAGGAGAGCGGGGGAAAACTTTGGGGATGTTGGCGGTGCGAGCGGAGGTCCTGGGTGAGGAGGTGGCGGCGGATGCGGCGATGATGGAGGTCGGAGCAATGGAGTTCCGGTGGTGACGAAACTAATGGGAAATGGCGGTGGCTAGCAGTGGGTGTTGGGTTCGGCGAGGAAGACGATGGTGGTTGGTGATGAGGTTGACGAGGGGAGTGGCTAGAAGGTGGTCGGAGGGTGATGATGAGGCTGTAGTGGGGATTGGGTCCAAAATGATGGGTTCGATTTGAGCGGAGGAAGAAGACGCAGTGAGAGAGAGATGGAGGCAAGGGAAAGGAGGCGGCTACAGGAAAGGTTTAAATAGTAATTAGGGTTAGGTTAGGGTTAATAGGTTTAGGGTTATATAGGAGGGGTTTTGGGTTAATGGGTATTTGGATAGTGGGTTTGAGTGGGATCCAACCAGAGATTTAGTCAAAATTCATAAAAATTGGGGAAAATGAAATAGATGGAATGAACAGCCCATTTCTACATGAAGAACGACACAAAGGAACATAAACAAACAATACAATTGAAATAAATATTGGCACCAAAATTGAGTTGAAACAACTGAAATGAGTTTATTCGAACTGGAACAAAAATACAGATCTCAAATTGAATACAAGAATACCAGGAAAGAAAATACAGTAGAAAAATACAGATACGGGAAATAGGAGTTACATTACGGTTTGTGAGATATCGCAGTTTTACTGCTGCTATGTCGTACAATTCCAGATTCTAAAAACTGCTGCCACACTCTGATTTACAATTAATTTAACCATGCTACCTGTAAGATAATAACTTAAAATTTTGCATGCTGATACTCGACACATTAGAGAACATTTCCTAATTTTTCTATAATTAATTAATAAAGTTTCAGACCTATTTCATATGTATAAACACAAGTTTACAAGTTCTGGTTGAACACAAATCCTGTGTAGTTTGTTATTTTGACACCTGATGCTACAACTTTTATGTACCGTATTTATATGAGTTGGAACCGGGCAGGAGTCTAGTTTCTAGACCTTCTGACGGATCCACATTTGCTATCCTATAGCAATGGAAATTCTAATTTTGGTACAACAACCTACTGCTGTCCAGAATTGGGTTTCTATGTTTAATAATATATAATTGAATCTATAATATTGAATTTGGTGTATTTAATTGTATAAAGTATATTTCATGATCTTAGGGTTGTGTTGTCATCATTCTAGTGTCCCTTATTAATCACATTATCGTATGTTAATTGAATAAAGAATATTAATCAAGCCGGGGTTAAGGGTTGACAAGGATAGTTGATAATATAGTGACTGTACTCGGAATTGTGGGCTTGTTCCCAAAATATTGTATGAGCTAGTGTTATCAATTTATTGTTGGATTACTGACTACAGTTTCCCAATTCATCGTGTATTGTTTTAGGATTATCGTGCAAACTATTGTTATCGTTATTGTGCAAGAAATTGTTATTGTTATCGTGCGAGTACATGACCTATAGAATCTACCACCTTAGTCTAAACGAAATTGATTGTATGCATGAAACCTGTAGTATGGGATGCAGTAGTACGTGCATTAGTTAGGATTTTTAAAAAATGAATAATAGACTTAAGATTTTCATCGCATTGTCATTGCATATTATCATCTTCATCGAATAGTGTTATCGTTATTGTTTACCATTATTGTTATTGCTTATTGTTATCGTTATTGCACATTGTACTATTATCACCTTGTCACTGTTCAATATTATTGATTTCATCGTCTATTGTATTCATCGTTATACCGTTATTATCATTGTTCTCTGTTTCTCTACTTGCTATCCACGACTTGCTCTAAGGACATATTTTTTCTCTTTTAGATGAACAGCTTACAGGTAATCAGGGAGATTTACATGATGGACTAGGAGAACAACAATGGTGAAAAGCTTGTGTTGCTGCGCTGTTGAATAATCATTGTTTCTCTTTTTTTTTAACTTTAATAATTGAACATTGTTGTGTTGTGGGATTTTTGACCCGAATGATGTTGTTGATTCCAGATGTTGGATTTATTTCATGTTGGATATTTTATGCTCAAATTTCAAGTATTGTTATTTATATGATTACTTCTTTTATTGCATGCGTAGTTATTTTACTTTCTGTTTTATATTGTTAAGTTGAATCGATGACAGCCTATGAATGATGCAAGTCATTCACTGGGCCATGTCACGTGCTTGCATTCCGTATTTTTTGGGAAGCAGAGCATGACAGGACCCGGACCCAGATAGGCCGGGTCGGTTCCGGTCCAATGCCGGGTCCGGGTCGGGTCCGAGTCGGATCCGGGTTTCGGGTATTTATACCAATGCTAATGAGAGCAGGGTGATGTTGTGGTGGAGTGAAGGAGATGATGGGTTTAGGAGCATCGGGATGCAAAGAAAAGGAGATGGAGATGTAGTCGATGTAGGAGAGAGAATTTCAGTTGTTGTGTCGGGTGGTGTTGAGGAGGCAGTGGTGAAGGGGAGTTGTAAGAGGAGGAGGATTAGTAGGAGATTAAGGGGATTACTTGGGGAATGGGGGTGCAGACTGAAGATGGAGTAATTAGTGGGTGGTTGGAGTTAATCATGGCCAGGTTAGTAGGAAGTGTGCGGGGGGGTTAGAGTAATGCTTAATCCACTACCAATTTCACTACTATTCTCTTCATTACCTTAGGTCCTTAGGTGATACACTCTTATTAAAGAGTTTTTCCACCTGTTAGTGGGAAGTGTGCAGTAGGGGATTTCGGGTAGGGACTAGTTTAGGATTTTGGTTGGATTTTATATTTGGGTTTTGGTTTTAAGTTATAGCCTTGGGTTTTAGTGTTAACGGGTTAGACTTGAATTTGGTTTTGGATTTGATCTCTAATTAACGAAAACTACTACAATTAATAATGAGAATGGGCTAAGTTAAGAGATCCACAATAGGGTGATATTGATTGTTGCTGCTGATTTTGGTGTGGGAGCAAACAGATAAATTTGTGGATTCTTGAGAAAATGAATAAGGCAAACCTGTTGACCTTCACCAACGTGTTGACTTGTTTCTCGCTACTACTGCGAACCTGCACAAAGTTCGATAGACCGGGATGGATCCCGGCGACGAACCATCCGACGCTCTTGTCAGTAATCAGAAAGATTAAGAAAGAGCTTTAGGTAGAAAAAGATTGATTACCTTGTTACAGTGGGGGAAGAGGGATATTTATAGTCACCTTAGGGATCCATTTCGAGATAAGAACAAATCTCTACTTTCCTGTATGGATGGATAGAAGTGGTTAAAACCACCTCTTAGGGATAATTACGAATCTGAATCCTTCTTTATCCTTCTGAACTGGTTTGTGACGGGCTGGGACCCGTACCCAGTAGGACAGATCCGTTTATGGGTTATTGGGTTTCGAAGAAAGACCCAATTCCCATTTCAGACCCATTTGTAGGTGAAATTACCGTTTTACCCCTGAGAGCTTTAACATTCGCGCCTGATTTGAATGGTCCCGATTTAACCCTATTTTTAGCTATATCATGAGCCCCCCCTCCCACTCCTAGAGACTGAGTTCTACAGTCTTTGAGGAGTAGTTTTGTTGCCCTAATGGCGTACGGGATTTTATTGGAGTTCTTAAGGGAGTTTGGATCTTGCTCGAGGTGTAACGATATTATTCTGAGCTTGTAAAATGCCCAAAAATATTCTCAGATTTTCCTGGAATTTTTGTGATTTTTTCAGATTTTTCTGAATTTTTTCGATGTTTTTTTATTCAATTTCCGAATTTAAATAATTAATTTTTGAAAATATTAATTAATTATTCTAATTTGATAATTATATTTTCAGAATTTATAATTACTTTTAGATTTTTTTAATTAATTTTTTCTGATTTTAAAATATTTTTTTGGATTTTTTAAATATTTAATTCAATTAAATAAATAAATTAATTAATTAATTAATACCTGACGCCGTGGCGCGATCCTGTGCGTTGATCACGATCAAGAGAACGCGCAACGTGAGGAGGCCATTTTATCCTCATTTTGACGTCGGTGGCAGGCAATGCGATTTTTTTCTCCAATTTGAGGATCGGTGGCACGAGTCGTCGGCACGCATTGACTTGGTCAACTCCCGACCCCTAACTTTTTTTCTTTTTTTCTTTCTTTCTTTCTTTTTCTCCCGCTCCCCTCCTTCTTCTACTTCTCTTCGTCTCCTTCATCTCCTTCCATCGGCGCCACTCTCGATCGTCTTCGCCTTCGACCCCGACCATACCTTCGACTCCGACTCCCACTCTGTCTCCGCCTCTGAGGGCGTCACTGGAGCTCGGTGTAGGGAGATTGTTGAAGTTGACGGAGGTGGTTTTCGAGCTCGGCCGGCTATGGGTTCGGCGAGGAGGAGTTGGGTTCGAAGCTCAACTGCGGATGAGCTTGGCAAGTGGAGGCGAGGTCGACGGCGTAGGTAGGGAGCTCGACTGTGGTAAAGGAAGATGGCGAGGAGCTTCGAGCTCATTGACGGAGTTGAGTAGCGTCAGTGGAGTTCGGCAACGGGGGCAGCTCGATGAGGAGCTCGTGAAGGGGGGCTTTTTTCTCTCATTTGGACTCCGGTGCCACGAATGCTCGGATCGAGGCGGCGAAGAGCAAGCTTGAGCTCGACGTCGGAGCTCGTGATGGGAAGTTCGGAGACAATGGAGTTCGGAGTTGGAGCTCGGCTCGAGGAGCTCGGTAATGGCATTCGAGCTGGCGAAGCACTCGGCGTCGGAGTGAGCTTGCGAGCAAGGAGCTTTGGCGACGTGGAGACGAGGCTTGGCGAGGCTTGGCGAGGAGACAGTGAAGGGATCTCCTCGACGTAGAGGCGAGCTCGGCGGTGCTCGATGGCGGTGGTATCGAGGTTGAGCTCGACGAAGAAGGTTGATGAGTGGAGCTCGGCCATGGGTCGAGCTTGAGGATGACGAGAGCTGGCGATGGAAAGAGCTCGAAGTAGGGGCTGTCGTTGGGTTCTTTTGGCGCCAAAGTATAAGGCAGAAGAAGTATATAGGGTTTCGGGTTTGGGTCTCTAACGGGTCCGAATCCGACCCGTTAACCCTCTTGCCTTTCTCCTTTTTTTGTGTTCTTCTCTTTTGTTTGATTGTTCGGATCTGAGCCGCAGATCATGGTTGAGCACGAATTTTGATACGGAATTTTTTCTCCAATTTGAGCTCCTGTGGCAAGAGTGCTCGGATTGCATTTCCAAACCAGAAGAGACTTCGACGTCTGGACACGTGGCGATCAACAGTTGACCATTGACTCGGTCAGCGTTGATCGTTGACTCGGTCATCGTTGACTGTTGACTTTTGATAAAATTTTCTCTCGTTTCAGGGTCGGTGGCAAGAGCGCTCGGGTCGCATTTCCGAACCAGGAGAGGGCTTCGGCGGCTTGACATGTGGAGGTCAATAGTTGACCGTTGACTTGGTCAAGGTTAGACCGTTGACTCTCTTTTTTTGCTTTAATCACAACCGTTAATCTTGATTTGAGTGCGGATCTTGAGGCAGAGTTTTTCTCCAATTTGAGCTTCAGTGCCAAGAGTGCTCGGGACTTGTTGCCGAAGTTCAGGAGAGTTTTTTCTTGCATTTGGACATCGGTGGCAAGAGTGCCGGCTCACGTTGCTGAGGTCGATGAGAGCTTTTTCTTGCATTTGAACGTCGGTGTCAAGAGTGCTCGGCACACGTTGCCGAAGTCCAGGAGAGTTTTTTCTCGCATTTAGACATCGGTGGCAAGAGTGCTCGGCACACGTTGCCGAAGTTCAGGAGAGCTTTTTCTCGCATTTGGACGTCGGTGGCAAGAGTGCTAGGCATACGTCGCCGAAGTCCAGGAGAGCTTTTTCTGGCATTTGGACGTCGGTGGCAAGAGTGCTCGGCACACGTTGCCGAAGTCCAGGAGAGCTTCGGCGCCACTGTATTGTAACTGACGTTCTCAGTACTACGGAGGTCGGATTGGGGCGTGTGACCCCTTGTTTCGAAACTATTTCGAAGATCTACAAGTTCTCTTCAGAAATGAGTTGGAGAATCATCCTTCTTCAAGGTCAAGATAGTCCCGCAACATCTTCGCCTTCACGAAGTTGAGAAGAGCTTTGCATGACTCTAGGGGAGAGTTTTAGCTCTGAACTTGCTGAGAAGAAGGCCGCTCGGGAGTCTAGGAGAGCGAAGAGCTTGGCTCTAGGAGAGAGCCGTTTGGGAGACGAAGTTTGAGGAGCAACTCTAAGAGAGAGTTGTGCTCCGAACACTTTAAGAAGAATGCCACTCGGGAGGCGAGCGGAGCGAAGAGCTTGGCTATAAGAGAGAGCCGTTTGGGAGACAAGTTTGAGGAGCAACTCTAGGAGCTCCGAACTTGTTGTTTAAAAGAGTTTCAACAATTGTGGGAGCAATTTCGAATGGTGAGCTACTTCGTACTCGCTCGTTCGCAAGTAGTTAAAGCGACATCGAACCAAGTGTTGGACTCTGAACTTGTTGTTTAGCGAGTTAACGAGTTGTAGAAGCAATTCCGAATGGTAAGCTGCCCCGCACTTGCTTGTTTGCAAGCGGCTAAAGCAACGTCGAACCAAGTGTTGGACTCCAAACTTGTCTTTTGAGCTTAGTAAGTTGTGGGAGCAGTCCTGTAAGACAAGCTGGACTCCGAACTTATCATTTAACGAGTCGTAGATGTGACTCAGAGATATAGAAGTGAGGCAGGTGCAATAATTTTCAATAGAAAGAAGCTAAGTTTTATTGAAATAAACTAAGTGGCCGCTTCGATGAGGCGAGCCATTATTACATGCTTTTTGGCCGTGTTACAAGCATTGGCCTTATTGAAATCTGAACCAACTTCTACGATAGGGTGAAGGCCTCCTGAGAGGAGTTTGGTTCTCCCCCCATTGGACCTCCATGGATAAGGTGGAGGACGGCCCCAGGTTCGGAATCTTGGAACTCGGCGGACCTCTCTGTTCGCTTGTAGGCTCCTCGAGGTGGAAGATCGGCCCTGTGATGGAAGATCGACCCCGTCTTTTCGGACAAACTTGGTCAGCTGTCCCCGTTGTATGAGCTCTTCGATCTCCTCTTTGAGAGCCCGACAATCATCCGTGTCGTGGCCGTGGTCCCTATGAAAGCGGCACTACTTATCCCTGTTTCTTTTCTTGCCAGGGGTATTCATTCTAGGGGGAGCGCAGAATAGCCCTTCCTTGTCCACCTCTATTAGAACTGTTGATATACTAGCATTGAGGGGGATGAACTTCTCAAAACGAGGAGCTGGGCGGCGTTGGCCATTGTCGTCCCTCTGAAATTTCGGGGACCCTTCTTCGCTCATATTCTTTCGTTTGTTCTCAGAAGATGATTCCTCGATAGTGGGGGGTTCAGAGCCTCTTCCACTCTGATGTACTTCTCACTCCTAAGCAGGAGTTCTGAGAAGTCCCGAGGAGGCTTATTAGCAAGGGACGCCTTGAGGTCGACGTTAATGACGTTGTGCCCGAATGCCGCCGAGGCTACTGATTGGTTGAGGAAGGCAATAGACCGGGCTTCGGCGGTGAAGCGCCAAACGTAATCTCTTAGGCGTTCACCCTTCCTTTGGCTGAGGCTCACCAAAGATGCACTTATTTTCTCGGCCCGGCGGCTAATCACGAAATGAGAAAGGAAGATCCCTTCGAACTGATTGAAGGAGGAGATGGAGGTCGGGGCAAGTCGAGAGTACCATTCTCTCGCAGGCCCCTTCAGTGTGGTAGGGAAAGTCTTACAAAGGAGCGCATCCGAAGCCTGGTGGATCATCATGAGAGTTTTAAAACTCTCAAAGTGGTCAGCGGGGTCGGACTCCCCACTGTAGGATTCGCAGTGAGGAGGCTTGAAGTTGTCTGGGACCGGTGCCTCCATGATGGTCCGAGAGAATGGGGGTCTGCTGGGGCGAAAGTTCCTCGCCCGTTGCTCCTCTTCTCTGTCTAGCCGGCCAAGGTGCCTCTCCATCTCGTGGAGACGGCGGTAGAGTCTTCCGAGGCCCATGACTCGCCCTCGTTTGGAAGGGAACTAGGAGTGCGACGACGATGGCTCGGGGCCGCTTGAGGACTGGGCATGCGATGCCTATAGTCCCGAGCAAGTTGAGGACTGGGTGCCCGTTGCTCGTGGTTGGAAGCAACATTGAGGGCCCGCAGAACGGCTTCTTGAAAATCCTGGAACTCCGCCATTGTGACTGGTGCCCCTTCAGCTTGGCGGTCCCTAGGTGCGGCTCGGCTTACTGGAGTATGACTTCTTCGCCGATGGCGTTGGGGGGACTCTCTTCGCCTCCTCGCGGGAGGGAATCTTCTGGTCATCGGTCTGCGGGGGTCCAGACTCTCGAGACCCTTGGGTGCTCAGGTTGATGGACTCCCTCAAGGGCTCGCCATCCATTCAAGCGAGTTCGGAGGTTGACCCCCTGTTGGCGGTTGACAATCACTTGACGGAGATCCTGCTCGGGAGGGCTGATAAATCTCTTCATGTTCATATTTTGGACCATAAGCTGAATGCAATTAACATTTAATTTATCTATCTCTGGTAATTTAGACTTCTTTTCTCCTTTTATAGGAAAAACAACAAGAGGCATCAAACTGAGTGGATTCAAGGCTCATTCATGACTAAATCTTGTTAAATGGTCATATGGATGATGAAGCACCTGCAAACCCTCATCACAGTGCTCACTCTGACACTCTCTATTCCCTTGTTATATCCTATCAAGTGTGTCTCCTCATAATTTGGTAAATAAAAGGATGGTTGAGCTTCACAGTGTCACAAATTGATCAAGTTGCAATCAGGAAGGCAAAATTTCGTATAGCTTTGGAAGAAAAGAAATGCAAGACTGTAGGGGAGATTTGCAAAGCTTCAATATGATACATGAAATGTGCAGGTTTAGTGCCAATTCTTTTTTCACCTTCACTGAGCATAGAGTATATCAGTTGTGCATGTCTACATATGCACAATCTGAAACCTTCATCACAGTGAGTTGAAATCTTCACTCCTTCACCCTCTAGTCCCTTTTTCATCTCCTAGCAGCTCAAATTAGTCAAGTTGCAAATCAAGAAGATTTGAGTGGAGCTGTGGAAGATAAGAACGGAAGGCTGTGTGAAGATGTGCAAAACTGCGAAATGGCAATTGCCTATTACAAAGAGTACAATTTAGTTGCACAATTAAAGCACAACCAATTAAATCACTCAGTGCCAACTATCAACTCAGCAATCTTCAAGTATCAGTCGTTATGATACCAAGTATCAGTTACACCAACACAGTATCAGCTATCACCACAAGCCCCTAACAAATTGATTCTCATAATCGAAATTGAAGCTATTTTGTTGAGAATCTGCACTCAGATCTTGTTGTTATTGAAGGTGAACCTCTCCCCATATCAAGGAAAGACAACTAATTCAATGCTGGGATCAAGCAACAGATCTGAAAACAAGGGGCTATAAAAAAATACACAAATCATCACATTGGAGGGGGATTGGAGGAAGTGGGAGAACAATTCAAAAACAAATTGTAACTCAGAAGAAGAGAACAACTACAAGCTGATTTCGGAGAGTCATCTGAAGATCGACAAGTTTCAGCTGCACTTAGCAAGGGATCAAACACAACAACTACAGTAATACTTCTCTTATCATGTTTTCTTCTATTATTATTGTCATATCTCTCAATTTCTTTGTGAACAAATCTATGATTATGTGTAACTAAGTTTGTTTGGGCTTGATGGAAGCCCCAGTCATGTGCTCTTAAACCATTATTAAAGCCACTGCTATGATCTTTTGTGATTCTGATTAATTAAACCCTGTTTTAAAAGCTTACTCTTGATATTTGTTGTGATATGATTGATCACCATTTACATCTTGTATTTCGAGTTTGTTACATGGGTGGATTTATATGACCGAGTCTGGTACTCATGACTAGTAACACAAAAACTAATTTAGGTTCTAGGGTTTAATTAACATAGAAGACTAGAATAGATACCATGTTCTAGGTTTCATGTGTTTGTCGATTTCCATTGTTTTTATGCTTCCTTAAAGTGCAACTTAGTAGATAACATGCTAAAGACTTTAAGAAAGAAAATAATTAGAGTAGACACCCATGCCTAATTCATTGCTTAGGAAAATCAATAATTTAAAGAGTAGATACCATGTCTTTAAATTGACAAAATGAGCAATCCAAAATAATTCATAGCAGTGTAGAAGTTTTTGGTTTAGAATACATGACTGGTGGTGGAAATCAAAGCCCCAACTCCTCTGATAAATATTTTGCACTCAATAATCAACTTGATCACTTTCTTATTAATTAGAAGTTGTTATCAACTTAATTCTTCAACATCCTCCTCACTCCATTCATAAAAACAAAAACAAAAAAACAAAAAAAACAAAAAAAAAACAAAACATCTTACAATTGCTTAGTAAGTTGTTTACTACAATCTCTGTGGGATCGACCCTTGCTAACACTACGACTCTGTCAACGATTCGTACACTTGCGAGGTTTAAATTTGCGTTCGGATTATTTATTAATTTAAACAAATCTGAGACTAACAACAAGGGCTTTGAGAAGCCAAAGAGTCAACTGAAGGATTGGGGACCGCGACATGATCATGAAGAGGATGTTGCTATGGACGACTCCGACGAGAGCCCCCCAAGACCCCGAAGGGGCCTGTTGAGGAGGATGTTGTTGAGGAAGAACATCTTGGACTGGAGGAGGAGGAAGAAAAGGAGTGGCTCTTCGGCTGTAGACCGCTGCCTTCCCCTTCTCTTGCAGATGCATAGTTTGAAACTACTTCCGCTGATGAAGTAAGGTTGGATTGCTTTTTCGTTCCTACAAACGGTGCCAATCTGTTGCTGCTGATTTTGGTGTGGGAGCAAACAGATGAATTTGTGAATTCTTGAGAAAACAAATCAGGCAAACCTATTGACCTTCACCAACGTGTTAACTTGTTTCTCGCTGCTGCCGCGAACCTACACAAAGTTCGATACACCGGGATGGATCCCGACGACGAACCCTCTGACGCACTTGTCAGTAATCAGAAAGATTAAGAAAGAACTTTAGGTAGAAAAAGATTGATTACCTTGTTACGATGAGGGGAGGGATATTTATAGTCGCCTTACAAATCCGTTTCGAGATAAGAACAAATCTCTACTTCCCGGTGTGGTTGGATAATAGTGATCAAAACCACCTCTTAGGGATAATTACGAATCTGAATCCTTCTTTATCCTCCTGAACTGATTTGTGACGGGTTGAGACCCACACCCAGTATGACAAATCCGTTTATGGGTTATTGAGCTTTAAAAAAAGACCTAGTTTCCATTTCAGACCCGTTTGTAGGTGAAATTACTGTTTTACCCCTGAGAGCTTTAAGATTCGCGCCCGATTTGAACGGTCCCGATTTAATCCTATTTTTAGTCATATCATTGATTTTAATATAAAAATTGAATTAAAAGAACAAAAAGGAATTTATCAAGAAACGGAGTACACAAATACGTAGAAAATATTTGTACAATCGAAAATGGGAGTTACACAATGTGTACATGTGACAAATTTGTTTTTCCCCAATTAGAAACATCAATCCAACTAAGATCAAAAGAAGATTTACAACATTCAACTATAAATATATATACTGACGGCTGTGGAGCAATCTGTTTATGCAGCTTCCATGCGCCTGTATCTCTCTCCTTGCATTAAACTTCTCCTCATGCCTGTAATCTCGGCTCACACATAGCCATCAACGGGGAATAGACGTTGCGGATTCTCAAGCCGAATCGACAACAGATTTTCCTTTGATATCGGAGATAGCACGATCTTCATTCTGCTTTTGTAAAGCTTGCAACTCACTCTCCAGCATCTGGAAAAGATGGATCACCAAATGAAAGAAACATTTTACCTAACCAGTGGCTATACAATTCATTATTCATCACTCTAAGGTATTAATTCACAATACTGATTTTAGTTCAAGCCCTGATTAATGTACAGGAAATAACCAACATATTCTTGATTTTTTTGCCGTAATAGGCCACTTTTTGAAAATATTTACAATTATGGATCAGTTTCGAAACTATTAGCGTTCATGGACTACTTTGTGTCACATCAGCAACGGCCGCTATTCTTATTAGCGACCGCTTCATTTTGAAAGTCGCTAATAAGAATAGCCTATGTTTTAAAATATTTCAAATTTTTTGTTTACTATCGCTATTCCTAATAGCAACCAAAGCATTGAAGTCAATAATGGAATTAGCGATCCTTGATGAACTGTATTCTAACACTTAGCAAAATCTAGAGAACTTTTGCTCTCTGAAAAAATAACAATCAATTTATTTTTGAAACTGATGTCGCTATTCGAAATAGCGATCTTAGTTTTACAAAGATCGTTATTCGGAATAGAGACCTTAATTGTACTAATGTCGCTATTCTAAATAGAAGTCTTAATTGTGTGACTATTTTGCAAATTTTACAAAGAACAAGACGATTGAGTTTCCTATTGAGGTTGTTATTGTGAATAA
Source organism: Hemerocallis citrina (assembly GCA_017893485.1). Taxonomy (NCBI): domain Eukaryota; kingdom Viridiplantae; phylum Streptophyta; class Magnoliopsida; order Asparagales; family Asphodelaceae; genus Hemerocallis; species Hemerocallis citrina. The sequence goes on along the minus strand of CM030358.1, from coordinate 217,579,781 downwards.
CGACTGAAGTATACTAAGGTCGTTATTCCCAATACCGACCTCAGTTTTATTTTAAAAATTTCAAGAGAGCAAAAGCTCTCTAGAAATCGCTAAGTGTCTCAATACATTTATTTAAGATCGCTAATCGCATTAGCGACCTCATATATACTCAGGTCGCTAATGAAAATAGCGACAGCAAACAAAAAATTATAAATATTTTAAAACATAGGCCGCTATTTCTATTAGCGACTTTGAAAATGAAGAGGTCGCTAATGAGAATAGCGGCCGCCGCTGACGTGACACAAAGTAACCAATAAGTACTAATAGTTTTGCAACTGACCCATAATCGCAAATATTTTTCAGAAAAGTGGCCTATTACGGCAAAAAAATTCCATATTCTTCATATGCAAAACAAAAGGGAGGGTATTGACTGTCTCTGCATTTTCTCTGAACTCAAAGCAAACCATTAGTCATTATTGACCAACTAAATTAGCTGATGAACAACGCCAACTCAAAGTCTCATCACAACTTTGGAGTTTCAGTGTATTACAGACATTTAGTATGATCTTAGAAACTTTGGCTAAGATCATAATTAACCTACAAGATCCCCCCCCCCCCCCCCCCCCCCCCCCTCCACAACACACACAAAAATTTGGCTTCATCCCTGTGTACAGCTTAAGTCTAAAGTCTACACACATAAGAAAAGGCCAGGGACCTTCAGAAAATGAGAGGCCATTGATTTGAATTTCCAAGCATGGAAGACCAAATCACTCAAAACAAATAAACTTGTAATGCAGAAGTGAATTTTTGTATAAAGGTGTATTATGGTGTAACTAGTCAGTAACTAGGTGAGTAGTAAGAATAAGATGCTAATGATTTGGTTTTCTGGGGTGTCTTCCCTCTTAGTGAGTACAACCCGATATATCTTTTACTCAGAGCGTGGTCCCTCCTTCACTACCCTAATTAATGTAATGTAGATTTTACTTAATGTAAAAGAAGAAAAAGTCGAAGTCTGGGTCATCTCTTGCTCGCAAAGAAAGGTATATCAAAGATGTGTTTGTGTGCTAATCAGCAAAAAATACCTGAGTATTTTTTTCAAATAAAAAGAATTATCGATGCCGCCATATGCATTTGAAGAACTAGTACAGAGAAGTGTAAAAGGTGTGTTTACGATGAAGAGAGGAAGTATTCTGTACTCTATCAAAACAACTCAGTCCAGAACATGACATCAACTTATGGCACTGTTTTTGAGAGGAAAGTCACTAAGAGCATCCACAGTCGTTTGCTATGCATAATATGCATATTTTAGTTTAAAAAGTGTTGCAGTCATTTGCTATTTATGCATATTTTGATAATTTTATGACAGTAGATTGCTATATATGAGAGCGTATATAGGAATTATGCATATTATACAGGACGGATCTTCCCATGAAAAAAAATATTTTTTTAATTCGTCGAACGGACCTTGAAAGTCCGTCCCACCTTTTTTTTTTCCGAATAAAAAAATTTCATAAATAATGGGTTACCCTCTTGGACGGATCATGTCCGTGGAGGGGCCCACCTATTTTTTTCCCAATAAAAATTGTTTTTTAATTATTAAAAAAATCACAAAAATTATTTAAAATTCCGTCTCATGTTTTTTTTTTTCTTCCAATGGATCTTCAAGATCCGTTTGACAAATTTTTTTTATTAAATAATCGATTTCATGTGCATTTCGCCCTCCGACGAATCTCCAAAGTCCGTCTTATATTTTTTTAGTTTAAATTGCTATAATATAGCATTCGACAACAAACACTATATATATTCTATGTAAATATGCATTTTGTCAATTTTTGGCAATCCCGATTGTGGATGCTCTGATCAGTAAAAATCTCAAAAACACTACCCTTCACTGAACTTGCTTTGGCTTTCTTGGACAGACTTCGCTTTTAGTCATCGGACTTGCTTTGACATTTGTGGTTTTCTTGTGTGCGGTGCAGTCAGATGAAAAGTCAACACCGTCTACAAATCTTAAGTAAAAATCCAATAGCTGATAACTGTTTAGACTTCCATATTTTATATTTTAAAGGTAAATTTAACCATTTTAGCCTTGTGTTTTACGACTTATGTACACTACATTGAGGTGGATTAAATGCACCAGAAAAAGTCAGCACCCTCTTCCCGATCCACACCACAAGGCAAATTAAAAGGAGAAAAAGTGTTGAATCAAATTTTTTCTGTATATTAATGAAAACTTGTACTACATATGTGTTGTACAAGATACTGTAAAGATAGAGATTAAGGGCAGATTGGTTCCTTGAAAAAGCGAGGAATTGGTAATCTATATAATAAAACACAAAGAAAGCTATCAAGTGGCTCTCCTTTGATCTCCCCAAAAATTTAAAGCTCAGATCTAACCTCACAAAATATTTTTTTCCCCCCCAAAAGTTTCCCCCCAAAACTCAAATTCAAATCCTTCACCCAAAACAACTCCTATATTTAAATTTTTTTTTCTCTCTTTCCCTTCATCTTCTATCCCAAAAATTAAGAAAATAAAAATTTTAAATAAAAATAATTCAAAAAATCAAAAAAATCATATAATATGTTTTTTGCTAGACCCCAAAATGTTTCTCATATAATATGTTTGCTACTTCAATTAATTTGCTGGACCTTCAAAACTATTTTATATGATCAAACAAGGTGCACCGTTCCGAAGATGTGCCGTAGGCACGTGTCAACGGGCAAACCTAGTCTATATAATAAAACACAGAAAGCTATCAAGTGGCTCACCTTCAATCCCCCCAAAATCAAAGGCCTAGATCTAACCTCACAAAACACATTTTCCCTCCCAATATTTCAAACCCCAAAACCAAATCCCCCCCCCCCTCCACCCAAAAACTAAAAAACTCATTACTTTATTACTATCTCTCTCTTCTCTCCACTTTTTCATATTTTTCTCTTTCTCTCTCCCATTCTTTCTTTATTTACTTAGAAATTTAGATTTTAAAATTTCAGAATTTTTATATTTTTTTTATTGCACATGTCATATTGAAAATAGCAAATATCTCTTCAACAGTTAAATTTCATCATTTTCTACACTTAAAGTTCTAAGACATTAGATTTTACACCCCCATTTATAATTATTTTTCAACATGTACTAATGGAAACATGAACTTTTATTTACAACAAATTATTATCATACTATTCAAATTGAGCTACATAATTGTTGTTTTATTGTTTACAGAGCTTTTCGTGTTTTGTATCATTCCGAAGACGTGCCGTAGGCACGTGCCCACGGGCAAATCTAGTCTATATAATAAAACACAAAGAAAGCTATCAAATGACTCTCCTTCAATCTCCCCAAAATCAAAGGCCAGATCTAACCTAAAAAAACACATTTTTCCTCCAAAAGTTTTTCCCCAAAACTCAAATTCAAATCCTCCTCCCAAAAAACATCCCCCTCCCAAAAAACAACTCATTTATTTATTTAATTCTCTCTCTCTCTCTCTCTCTCTCTCTCTCTCTCTCTCTCTCTCTCTCTCTCTCTCTATATACTAGATTTGCCCGTGGGCACGTGCCTACGGCACGTCTTCGGAACGATACAAAACACGAAAGCCATGTAAACAGTAAAACAATAATTATATAGCTCAAGTTTGAATAGTATCACAATAATTAGTTATAAATAAAAGTCTATGTTTCCATTAGTATATGTTGAAAAATAATTATAAATGGGGGTATAAAATCTAACTCCCTAAAACTTTAAGCGTGGAAAATAATGAAATTTAATTGTTGAAGAGATATTTGTTATTTTCAATATAACATGTGCAATAAAAAAAACATTAAAATTTTTAAAATTTACAAAACCAAAATCTTAAAATATAAATATCTAAGTAAATAAATAAAGAATGGGAGAGAGAGATAGTGAGAGAGAAAGAGAGAAATATGAAAAAGTAAAGAGAGAAGAGAGAGATAGTAATAAAGTAATGTGTTTTTTAGGGGGAAAAATTTAGTTTTGGGGTTTGAAATTTTGGGGGGAAAATATGTTTTGTGAGGTTTGATATGGGCCTTCGATTTTAGAGGAGATTGATTGTGAGCCACTTGATAGCTTTCTTTGTAATTTATTTTATATTATATATATATATATATATGCTAAAATGAGATGGTGAGATGAAAATGTATTTTGTGAGATGGGCAATTTGAATGATCCAAATCTCGATCACACCGTTCACATCATTCAACATATCATCTAGTTGGTGTGTACAAAATTTCAAACGATTTGGAGACATCTAGCCTATGCATCAAAGCGTTCAAATAAATGCATATATATGTATTTCACATCATCTTCATGATGTGTTGAACGCTTTGATGCAAAGACTAGAAGTTTCCAAATCGCTTAAAATTTTGTACACAACATCTAGATGACATGTAGAATGATGTGAACAGTGTGATCGAGATTTGGATGATTCAAATCGGCCATCTCACAAAAAAACACTCCATCTCACCATCTCATATATATATATATATATACTAGATTTGCCCATGGACACGTGCCTACGGCACGTCTTCGGAATGATACAAAACACGAAAAGCTCTGTAAACAATAAAACAACAATTATGTAGCTCAATTTGAATAGTATGATAATAATTTGTTGTAAATAAAAGTTCATGTTTCCATTAGTACATGTTGAAAAATAATTATAAATGGGGGTGTAAAATCTAATGTCTTAGAACTTTAAGTGTAGAAAATGATGAAATTTAACTGTTGAAGAGATATTTGCTATTTTCAATATGACATGTGCAATAAAAAAAATATAAAAATTCTGAAATTTTAAAATCTAAATTTCTAAGTAAATAAAGAAAGAATGGGAGAGAGAAAGAGAAAAATATGAAAAAGTGGAGAGAAGAGAGAGATAGTAATAAAGTAATGAGTTTTTTAGTTTTTTGGTGGAGGGGGGGAGAATTTGGTTTTGGGGTTTGAAATATTGGGAGAGAAAATGTGTTTTGTGAGGTTAGATCTAGGCCTTTGATTTTGGGGGGATTGAAAGTGAGGCACTTGATAGCTTTCTGTGTTTTATTATATAGACTAGGTTTGCCCGTTGACACGTGCCTACGGCACATCTTCGGAACGGTGCACCTTGTTTGATCATATAAAATAGTTTTGAAGGTCCAGCAAATTAATTGAAGTAGCAAACATATTATATGAGAAACATTTTGGGGTCTAGCAAAAAACATATTATGTGATTTTTTTTTGATTTTTTGAATTATTTTTAAAGGTTTTGAATTTTGAATTTTTTATTTTTTTAAAATTTTTAAAATTTTTATTTTCTTAATTTTTTGGATAGAAGATGGAGGGAAAGAGAGAAAAAAAATTAAATATAGGAGTTGTTTTGGGTGAAGGATTTGAATTTGAGTTTTGGGGGGAAACTTTGGGGGGGGAAAATATGTTTTGTGAGGTTAGATCTGAGCCTTTAATTTTTGGGGAGATTGAAGGAGAGCCACTTGATAGCTTTCTTTGTGTTTTATTATATATATATATATATATATATATATATATATATATATATATATATATATAGAAACATAGACTTTTATACCCCAGTTTATAATTATTTTTCATCATATACTAATGGAAATATGGAGTTTTATTTACAACTAATTATTGTCATACTATTCAAACTTCACCTACATAATTGATGATTTACTGTTTACAAGACTTTTCATATACTGTATTGTTCTGAAGACGTGCAATAGGCACGTGGTCATGGGCAAATCTAGTTTGATTACAAATTTCCATCTCCACTTTATTGCAAATTGTAGCTTTGGTTCATAGCAATTCCTAAAAATAATAATCTGCAGCTTGTGTGGACACTGTGGAGCCCAGAAGCCACATCAGAATTTAGTAATATACAAATTTCACTCCTTTAGTTCTAGTTTTCGGTGGAAAGTTGATATACTTATTGTGTTAATATTTTGAGTGTGATCGAATACACTAATACTAACTGGAGGCGATTTCAAATTCCGTGCTGAGTTCTCCCCTCACCGTCTTTCTTCACCCAGATCCCGTCGTCCCTCCCACTCACTCACCTTTCTCCCTTCACTAAACTTGTTGTGCTCGTGATTCTCGACAGACCCATCATTGTTTTCTCCCTTCCCCCTCTTTTGGCCTCGTCCTCTTCGTCGGTCGCTCCCTCCTTCCATCGCTTGCCTGGTTGCCGTCTCTAGCTCTTTTACCTGTGTGTCTGGGTTTGCACCGATCTGAGCTTGGCACCCCCATCCCTCGTGTTCTTTGCTTGTGCTCTCGTCGCGGTCGAGTTCCTCGGGGTCTTGGTGGTTTTGCTCGGTGCTCCCCTTCGATGGCTCCCCCCTCTCCTCCCTGGCCTTTCGGGCAGGTGTTTTCTCCCAGCCTTGCGTCCCCGCAGGTTCTCGTTTTTTCCTGGTTATTTTCAGCGCAGCTTCTCTAACCTATCACTGTAAGTTTTAATTCATTGCTTATTTCTTGTTTGGCCTGTTTTTTTTATTATTATTTCTTGTTTCAATTCTATTATTCGCTTCGCGTGATCCCTTTCGATCTCGTTTTTCTTACTCTCGCGCGTTCATTCTTCTCGTGCTCTTTTTCTTCCTTCACCTTACCTGGGATCCGCCGTTTTGCTTGTCAACTGTGACCCCTTGGTTGGTCACATGTGTTAGGTGGAGTGGGAATTCCAGATCCCTTTGTGCAAGTGCTCGAGCTCCTCCATCTTCGTTCTTTATTCTCCTTAGCTCTGTGAGCAATATTTTCTACTCAATTATCTGGCTCTTTTTAGTTGATTTTGAGCATTTTGGTCAGCGGTGCTGATGTCTACAGTGTTGGTTTTACAACTGTCTTATTTCCCCCATTCTCTCTCCCTCTCTTGGTTTTGGGCCCTGGCCTCTATGGGCTCATCATGAGTCGAGACCGTTAGAAAAAAAAGGCCAAAAAAAGATTTTTCTAATAACGAACTTGACCCTATAAAACACTCTGATTCGGCCCAATTCTTAGAAGTTTCTAGGGCGCTGCGCATCGCCCTTTTACCGCTCTTTCAATTCCCATTCCTTCTCCCTTTCGAAGCTTTCCTCCCCATCTTCGTCTTCCTCCGCTCTGGTCTGTTTTCGTTGTCTACAAGCTGGGCATCTTAAGGCCTTCTGTACTTCCTCCATGAAGTGTTTGTTTTGCCTGAAATCTGGCCACTCCCGTAATCGGTGCTTCTCTCTTCAACAACTATTGGGCCTCTCAATGGGCGTTCCAATTTCCGATCAAGTTCTGGGAGCGCTTGATTTCCCATCTCTTCAAGCTCAGCTTGCGGATTTGCATGCTCATAAGCCTAAGAAAGCAAAGTTGTCTTCCTCATCCCCTCTTCTCTCAACCCCACCGGTCTCGCAGTGCATTCCAGTAGCTTCTCACCCTACCCCCCAAGTTCTTTCTCACCCCTCGCCTCAGGTGACTCCTCAGGTTACTAAGCCCCAGACCACCCTCGTCTTTATCTCCGCTGCTGAATTCTCTGATAAAATGAAAATGTTTGAGTCCTACGGAGATGTCTCCTTCTCTGGGGGTTCGGTGTCCAACAGTCCAACTTTACCTTACTCTTTTCTCAACAATTCGTGCAATGTGAAAGATTGGGTGTGGGCTATTAATTCATGTTCCAATGGTGAGGTGGTCATCAATTGCCCCTCCTCTAAAATACTGGATGATCTTATTGCCAACAGTTTTTTTTCCATTGGATCGATTAAGCTTTCCATTCGCAAATGGGTGTATCAAGGCCATCCTCCACCGGCCCTTATCCCCACCCCTGACAAAGCCACTCTTTTAGGCCATCCTCTGTTCTGCAACTCTCCCCATATAGTTGCGGACATGACCAAATGTATTGGTGAGTTGATTCGGATATCCTCTTCATCTACGTTGGCTTCGGGATGTCTCCAAGTGGAAGCGGAGATTTTCTGTCCTCCGATTAATGATAGGCTAGTTGCTTACTCTCTGAGAGACAGTAAGGCTGTCTTTGCCATTTCGGTCAATTACCACGACAATGCTAATGGAGGTTCGTCCCTAGTGCCTTTGTCTGGTGGTGACCCTAAGGCTTTGACATCTGCCTCTCCTCTACCCAAAACTTTCTCCATGGGTGTTTCCTCTCTCGCTTCGGCTCAATCGACCAAATTTAAGGCTGTTCCCAAAGCTACTCCTAAAAAGAACTTCGCCTTACAGCGTAGGAGTTTTAATTCTCCCTCCAACTCCAAAATCTCGCCGTCGAAGCCCCCCAACCTTGTTGGGATTAACCCAGACATCGCTCCTCAGTCCACAGTGATACATATTCCTCCTCTTCCCGGCCATGTTCAGCACCTGCCTAAGCTTACTCTACCTTCCACTTCGATAGCTCCTCCACCGCCAGCTCCTGCAGATGTTGCAGGCCGATGCTCCGATCACTCTGTTCCCAAACTTATTGAATCGGATGATAAGTGGACGGCATGGGAAGTTAACCCACCTTTCTCCAGCGATTGGCACAAGTTCAAACTGGCGGTGCACAATTCTCCTTCTTCGATGGTCAAATCTAATTCGGATTCTCGTAAAGCTTCCGCGACTTTCAATCCAAAATCCAATGTCTGGTGTGAGCACGACAACCTTTTGGATGAAGAAGCTGCGGAGCTTGATCAACTCCAATCGCAACAATAGGTATTTTCTTCCGTTTACTCTGTTGTTATTGAGTTTTGTTCACCGAATTTTATTGGTTTTAATTGCTGTTGTGTTTTCCGATTGGGGCCCTACTCTTTTCCGGCTAGATATTCACTTTCATATTGTCTTGCTACTTATTATCACTTTTGTTCATCTATGTGGTCGCCCGCTCCGTTGGCGGTGGGTTTCAATCCACCGCGATGTGGTCGTAAGTCTCCCCCTTCTCTATGCACATTTCCTCTCTATTCTCCTAATCATCTTCCCTCTCCTACCCTATCTTCTCACTCATCACAATTGGTTCCCCCTAATTCCCCCTCCTTTAATACTACTAATTTTGCCGATAACCCTTTGATGGGTCAGCCATCAGTGCCTGAGGTCTCCCCTGTGAGACAGCAGACGGTTGATTTACATAATAGTCCCTTTCCCGTCATTCGTTCTAGCACCCATATTCGGGCTAAAAAGGTTGTGCTTCTTTCAGCGGAATTTCAGCCATCCCTTACGGCCCAACTCCGAAATTTAGACTCCCCTCTCCCTTCAGCTGCTACCTCAGGACCAGCTCTATTAGGATCCATCTATCGTGTGCATTTCGACACCCTTTCTAACCTAGACATGCTTCGCATCTCTAAGGATATGGAGTTTCTGGTTAATTCCGATAATTTCGTTGACTTTGATGCTATTCGCCTTTGCGAAATTTCTAGAGCTTTTGAGTCTCAAGGTCCTTATGATTTGCATCTCTTGGAACATTCGGGGTCTACGACGCCCGACCAAGCAACAGGCATTGTATCAACTCATTTTTTCTTCCCAATGTGATTTGATTTCCATTCAAGAATCGAAACTTGATTCCCCTTCCCCTTCTATCTTACGCGCGATCGGTGGTTCATTAATCTCTAATTGGATCTCACTTGATGCCAACGGATCTAGAGGTGGGATCCTGTTTGGATTTAAAGACTCCCGCTTCTCCCTCATTTCTATACAGCTGTTAACCTTCTTCCTCATCGTTCACCTTCATTGGGCTGAATTCAATTGTGACCTCACAGTTGTCTCGGTTTATAGATCGTCGACAGCAGGTCGTCGGTCCCTGTTTTGGAACGAATTTAATTCCTTCCAAAACAACATTAATGGCTTCCTTTTTTCTGTGGTGACTTTAACGTCACCAGATTCTCCAACGAAAGACTGGGCAACTCTTCTTTTTCCTTAGACTCCTCCCGCTTAAATGATTGCAGTCGTTCACTTCATTTGATTGATCTTCCTCTTAACGGCAGATCATTCACTTGGTCTAACATGCGTTGCGCACCGTCGATGGCTAAGCTCAATCGTTTCCTCGTTTCCTATGATTGGATTACCTTTTTTCATAACTCTTTTGCTTCGGCCATGCTCAATCCTTCCTCGGACCACGTGCCCATATCTCTGTCCTCTAACTACAACTTTACAAGACCGTTCAAATTCCGCTTCGAAAAATTCTGGCTTCAAGATCAAATCTTTGTTAATCTCATCATTGAGTGCCTTTCCTCTATAACGGGCTCTTCCGGCCTTGGACGCATTATGCTAAAGCTTCACGCTATCAAATTCAGCTGCAAAGTTTGACATAAAGAGAGATTTGCCAATGGCAATTTCCTTAAACACGTCTGCCTTTCTTCCATTTAATCCATTGATCAACTTGAGGAACTTGGTCGTATTTCGGATTCCCTTCGCTCCAAACATAGTTCTTGTAAGAGAGAATACGCTAGTATCCTTCACAACGAACATATTAAATGGGCCCAAAGGGATAAGTTCCGGTGGCTCAAGGAGGGTGATGGTAACACCTCCTTCTTCCATAACTTTGTGTCGCGTCGTCAACGCAGCAATCATATTTCTTCCATTGTTGACAATGGCATAGAATTGACTTTTGATTCGAAAATCCATACTTCTTTCCTTCGCTTTTATAAAAATCTATTAGGGTCTCACAAACATCGTTCCTTTCACCTGGATTGGACCCAACTATACGGTAACCAGGCTCATGACCTGTCTAGTCTGGAAGATCCTTTTTCATTGGAGGAAATCAAGTCTGCTGTTTTCTCTTTAAAAAGTGATTTGGCTCCAGGCCGATTGGCTTCCCCGCCTTTTTCTTCCAAAAATTTTGGGATTGTTTCAAGGACGACGTGTTCAAGATGTTTTCGGACCTTCACCAAGGATCCTTCTCCTTTGATAGGATAATTATGCACATAACGTTCTGATCCCCAAAATTATGGGAGCTCACTCGGTCTCTAACTTTCGGCTGATTAGCCTCCTCAACACTACGTTCAAGATCATCATGAAAGTGCTCTCCAACAGCCTCAGTGCTATCATTTCGCCTCTGATTGACTCCGCTCAATTAGGTTTTATCAAAAAATGTTTTATCCTCGACAGCGTGGCGTCGGCCCAAGAAATCATTTATGAATGTCATAAATCCAATTCCGAGGGAATCCTGTTACGATTAGACTTTCAAAAAGCGTATGACAATATCAGTTGGAATTTTCTTTTCGAAATCCTTCTGCATCGTGGGTTCGGTCCTAAGTGGATCGCTTGGATTAAATCCAGTCTCTTCGCTGTTACTTCGTCCATCCTAATTAATGGGTCGGAATGTCACAAATTCAAATGTAAGTGTGGCCTTCGTCAGGGGGGGCTATTTCCTCCCTCTTATTTTCTCTTGTTGCTGATGTGTTCAGTAAATTACTCCGTAATGCTTGGGACGCCAATGTCATCGAAGGACTTGGAGGTTCTCAGAGCTTCTGCGGGGTCCTGAACCTCCAATATGCCGACGACACTATTATCTTCGCGAAACCCAATGGCAGTAATTTACGTAACCTGAAGCTTCTTTATATTTTCGAAAGTGCCTCTGGTTTATCGATTAACTTCCAAAAATCCTCAGTTCTTTGGCTTGGAGGGTCTGACAACCGGCAGGTTGAAATTGCTCAATTCTTCAACTGCGCCTCTGCTTCTTTTTCCATCCAATATCTTGGTATACCCTTGAGATGGGGGAAGCTTCATAAATCTGATTGGTTGCCGATGATTGAAAATGTTGAATCAAGACTTAACCTTTGGGCTGGTAAGCACCTCTCTCGCGGGGGTAGATTAATTCTTCTTAATTATGTCCTCTCCTCGGTCCCTTTATATATGATGTCTTATTTTTACGTCCCCTCTTGGGTTATTAAAATGATTGACCAAATCAGAAGGAATTTCTTCTGGTTGGGTGTTGATACTTACAGAGCTGGCACTCACCTCTGCAATTGGAAGTTGATTTGCACTTCCAAGGCAGCGGGTGGTTTAGGTGTTCTTGATCTCAGAAACCAAAATTTAACCCTTCTAGGTAAATGGTTATGGAGAATATTGAAGGAAGATCAATTACCCCGGGCTTGCCTTATCACTTTTAAATGTTTCTCCCGGCGTAAGATCTGGGATTTCTCCCCTACTCTTTCCCGCAAGGCCTCTCCATTTTGGAAGGGTGCTTGGAAGGTTGCCAGTCCTTTTTTCTGTGGCATCTTCCACGAGTGCGTCGATGGATCCAAAACTAAGTTTTGGTCCGATTTATGGATCGGTAATATTAAACTAGCGGCGATTTTTCCCTCTCTTTACCATTTGACTTCTAACCCTGCGGCCACGGTGGCAGCTCAGGTTACGATCCTTAATAACCATAAGTTCTGGTTTATTCCCTTCAGTAGTAACCTACCTTCTTCACTTGAACCTGAATTCGTTGAGCTTTGTCTTAGCTTAAACCATTATGTCTGGCATCCCAAAGAAGATTTTAAGTGGCGATGGACCATCTTTGGTAATTATTCAGTGAAATCTTTTTATAACTTCCGTAATTTTGGTGGTGTTTACTCACCGCTTGCCAAACCCTTATGGAGCAGCTGTGTTCCTTTGAAATCTAAAATCCTCTCCTGGCTTGCCCTTAATGACAAACTCCTGACCGTGGAGATTCTTAATAAAATAAGCCTTGCTTTAGGCCAATTATGCGCCTTGTGTTCTTCCGAACACGAAGACGCCGATCACATTTTCCTTCAGTGCAATTTTATCCGCCCGTTGTGGCAGATATGTGTTCTAGCTTGGCAGGCTCCTACAATCCCCACCACTTTTTCGTTGTGCTAGAAGTCCCATTTTCTGAGAAAAGACTATCGCAAATCTTGGGTCCTCTCGATCGTGGTGATCATCTGGGTTATTTGGTTTGAAAGGAACAAACGTATTTTTTCACACCTCTTCCACGATCGATACTATTATTGATGAGTTTTTATTCTTCGTCAAATTTTGGCCTTCCACTTTAACGCAAGATAAAGTGGTTGCTTTGCAACTGTTTCGCCTCGAAGAGGCGACTGTTATTATTCGTTCCACTAATACTAATGTTCTTTAGTTATTTTCTCTCTAAAAAAAATTTGTTCTCCTCTCCTTTGCAGATCTAAGTTGGTTGAAGGTTGCTTACCATACTTCTCTGAGAACCTTTTGTTATGCTCGATGGCTATTCCTGGGCTCAAGTTAGCTTCAATCTTTCTTACTTGTCTGGATATGTATATTCTGTTCTTTTGGTTGACTGTGCTGATTTTGTTGGTGGATGGTTGTAAATTGTTTTTTTGGTTGACTATTCTTATTTAGATGGTTTACGATCTAGGCAGTTAAAATCGGTTTTTGGAACTAATCGGTCTATGAGCGATTAGTGATTAATCGGTTAATCGGAAAATAATCGGAGATTAAATCGGAAAAATCGTTGTAATTAAAAAAAGATATATTCTCATTATGTAGCAACCCTAAATCCTAACATAAAATTATTATGAGATTATCAAATAGGAACATATAGTTATAGAAAAGAAGAAGAGAGTACTTGGTTTGAGTTGAGTTTGAATTTTGAATGTGGGTTGGTCGGGTTTGCTGGTGGGTTCCATCAAAACAAAAACAATCGGGGAGAAAGAACAGTGCGAGCAACAAGAGGAGGTGGAGCAAATGCAGACCGGGTCAAGTATGCAATGGTACAGGGGTAGCGACGACGGTTCGGGTTTAGGTTTGCTTGAGGAAGAAAAAGAGAATCAGTTTGGGTTTGGGTTTGGGTTTGAATAATTAGTTTGGATTTGGGTTTGCACGAGTAAGAAGAGAGTGGTGATATGTCGAATTTGGGTTTGCACGAAGACCAGAAGCAGTTTGAATTTTAAATTTAGATTTTGAATTTGGGTCGGATTGAGCCCAAATAATGCAAACGAGCATCAAAATTAGAGAAGATTTAATCAGTTAATCGGCCACTTAAAATCGGCCGATTAATCACGAATCGGCCGATTAATCCCGATTAAATCGCTAACTATTGAAATATTATAAATCGCTTAAAAAATAATCGCTTAGCCCCCGATTAGCGATTAATCGGGAATTAATCGGACGTAATCGGGGATTTTAACTGCTTAGTTTACGGTTTAATCCCGTGTTGTTTTTTTAGGCCGATTATTACTTCTAGTGCCTTGGACTTGCTGACTGTTCATTTTTGTTCTTTTTTTTTCCTGCATCAGCTATCTCTGTGTTTTGTTTGCTCTAGCTAAGGCCCTATTTGGATTTGTATTGTGTTTGGGGTGCGTATGGTTTAATTGGTTTCTTTGACTGTTTCTAGACTTTGTTTTCAGTCCCTGGCTTAGCGGCCTGTTCAGCCTGCTACCTTTGTTTGCGGTGATGATCTAAGTATTTGGGAGTTGAGTTGGTCCTCCTTTGTTCTGAGGAGAGGTTATCCCTGCGTCGTTAACCGTTTCCTCACTTATTGCCTCTTAATGGAGCTCCTACGTTTTTGTTTCCTTATCCAGATGCCACATTTCGGTTTTTAGGGCATTGCGTATCTCATCATCACAGTCTTGCCATTTTCTGGGTGTTGGTCCTCCTGGTCTACGCCTACTCTGAGTTAGCAGCATTTTTCATCTCCGGATTAGGTTTCTGGATTCGCTGTTCTTCCTTTCAGCTCTGGGCGTTGTAGGAAGTTGGGTTATTTATTCTCAACCTGGTTTGAGCATTCAGTTGGTTGCATGGCTGATTCTCTTTGTTCCTAATACTTTTGACTCATTGTTTCCCTGTTTCTGCTTGGAGGCTCTCCCTCCTGCCGATGGTTCCTCCTCGGTGGGGGAGTGTTGGCCCAGAGTCTGCGACTGGAGGTGGTATGTCTGTCTTTTTCGGCCCTGGCGCTTCGTCTCCTGGATGAAGTTTTCTCCTCATTCATCCCGGCCTGCCCGCATCGCCTTGTTTACTTTAGCCCCCTTAGGCTCTTTTGTTGCATTAGTTGTCTGTGGTATTTGTTAGGCAATGTTCTCTATTGCTAGTTTGTAATCTTTGTTTCTGTTGTTTTTAGTTTCCAGTTTTACTCTTTGTAAAATTGTAACTGTTTGTATTCACTCTTATTTATTTATATATTGGGCTGGAATCTCACGATTCTATCGTCGTTATCAAAAAAAAAATATTTTGAGTGGGCCCCATTCTAGTTTATGTGGAGCGAAGAGGTGTATAAAGCATAAGTTACTACTCATTTTACCTGGTGCAAATTGATCATTTATAACCAAATTACCGATTTTTACTTTCCAACCCAACTATGAATAACCAATCAAGCCCTTAGTAACGGTAAGATCTTAGATTTAGTCAAAAAAGGGGGTAAAATCATAGCCTGGTAAGAATTAAAATGGTTTATTTTAAGTAAAACATGAAAACTAGTCAAATGTCCAGCATGGCTATCACTTTGGATGAAATGGGACAAGCATTTGAGATAGTAATTTTACATTTCCATATTAGGGTCCTACCCAACCTCCTTTGTTCACTTAACAATGTTGGTACTTGGTACCCCTTTTCTTCACAAAATTTTTTTGTTGGTACCCTTGAATTTATTTAGCACAAAAGAACAACCATGTCAAATATACAATAAAGAATATAAAATCTCTAGTGATTAGTTTTAAGTAAATATTCATCTTCCGGTATAGGACAGCTTCCAGACATCCAAGCAATTGTTAGAAAACACTTCATCATGACAGATACAAAAGAAATATAATGCTATAAACATTTACAAGGACATGTTTATCTTACTTTTCTGATAAGTATAATTTTTTAATTAACCATGATCATTGTTGTAAAAGCCCCCAAAAATCCTGCTTGAGTTCCTGCTTCTACTTGAGCTGTCTAAAGCATTGTAGTCATACTTATAGAATAAGAGTAATAAATGTCTTCAGATTTTCATGCTTTAGCCTTCTAGAACGATTTAATCATGCAACAAGGATTGACAATAAAAAGTGTCTTCTACAATTATTTTCTATAGTTACATTTGATAATTGATGTTAATATTTGTAATTAGCCTGTATACTTCATCAAATTCTTATTTTACTATTATGTTGTCCTCATCTTTAATTTAAAATTTCTATTTTTAAAAATAATCTTGACGCATTTTGCTGCCTGCCTTCCAACTTAGCCCGTGTTCTGTTTGCAACGAGAATGCTTGTTATGTGGGTAAATATTTGCACAAAGACCTAGGTCTCAGGCTACGAATACGGCAAAGAAACAATGAGTCAAAAGTTACAGCAAGTAGTAGGAATGTTTACCTTAATCTGGGACTGGAGGAAAGTTTCACGAGCAAGCAAAGAAACTTTGTCTGAACTGACTCCAGCACTTTGGCTGTTACTACTAGAACCAGGCAGCTGAGAAGGCATGGCAATGTGTGGATACCCACCAGAGAATAGGAGTTGTTGCTGCTGTTCCAATGATCCAGAACTAGATGGTCCACTGATCTGAGAGCTGGAGGCATTTGTCTCTGGTATATTTCCGTGATTTGGGAAAGAATACCCAGAAGACCTGAAAATGGTGCCAAGGAAATCCAATAAGTATACAAGGTTTAAACTTTAAAGAACACTATGATGCCAATGAGCAATACCTCCCCTAATCCTCACCCATACACTTTGTATTATTCCATAGATTTAAATCTCCAGGCGCTGATCGGTGTTGTTGTGAACAAAAAATGCTTTGAGTAAACAATACTTTGAATAAAAGTAATACGAAAAGAAGTGTTTCTCGGATGAATTTTTATGGAAGACTTCCCAAAGGTAAAAAGTGACTCTTGGTCAATGGCGGGAAAAATAAGAAAGCCCCCAGATTTTAACAAGTTCTTCTATCAAAAATGTTTTTATTTAGCTTTACCAACTATTTGGTTTGCACTAGAAGTGCTTCTAGGCTCTCCACAAGAAACACCAAACATGGTTATCATGTTGAAAAAACTGGATAATATATCAGATACAAACATAGAACTGTATAGGAAGATTTTCCATAGTGAAACCGGAAGGCAATTCAGATAGAAGTTACACATACCCAAAGTAAGTGTTTAGAGGAGAACAAACATTAGACTTCTCATATAAGGAAGCAGCCAAAGAAGCAGCTCTAAGCCTAAGCTGGTGCTGGCTCAATTTCACTGCACCATCTTCAGTACCTTGTGTGGGTGCGGTTAGCACCGTTGATCCTGATCAAATCAAAACACAGTATTGTTACATATAAGCCACCAGCTTTTCAGTGGAATTTCATGGTTTAGAAATATAAATGAATAAAATTAATTAGTAAGGATACTCTTCATGCTGGAAAGATCCAATATGTCTATACAGCATATATAAGTCCAAGTAAACCCATCAAATTTAAGGAAAATAAAAAAGCAAGAATACTCTCCCATCACTTGGTGTACAAGCCTAATATATAGAGAGTATACACACATGGGACTACAGACTACAGACTACATACGGAGTACTACCGCTAAGCTGGAGCATAATTGTCAATGAAGCCAATCTTGTCTAGAAAGGTTGGAAAGAGCTTGGGTGGCAGTATTTCATTGAGAATGTGAGCAAGCTGATTTGAGGGTGGGGTGCGAGGAATATGAATATCTTCTCCCATTCACCTCTGCTACAATGTTGTTTGGTGCACTCATGAAACACCAGCTATTGCAATGTGAATGGCAACCTTGTTATCACTAGAAAATAGGCGGCAGAGGAAATCCGAATGCCCAAATCACAAAGGAGAGAACAGAGCCTTCAATATCCCAAATACAAGGTGCTTATAGTCCTGTATTCCACCTTTTTGCTTGAACAAGCAACCGTCCTTACTCTTCCTGGACTATAGGTAGTTGTTAAGGAAGAGATAGAAAGTCTTTGGTGAGTCTCCTATCAGTTAGCATCAGAGAAGCCTAGCAGAATGAGAGAATCCTCCTGATTTATACAGTACATAACATGCCCTGTCAGGGAGCCTTCTCAAGGTATATGAAATAATGGGTTCCCATTCAGTAACTGCAGGTCCTTGCATAAAGTGACTGATGAAGGCATGCAATATCAGGTCTTTTGACAAAGGGAAGAGTGAGTTTCCTAACTAATCAACGATATCTATCAAGATTGGGCAGAGGAGGATCACTCAATGTAGGTGGACAACTTGATATGGGGATCCATAACTGTGCAGCTTATTCCACATCCCAGTATCCTTATTCCAACATGGATTTCAATCATACTTCTGTTTGGAAAGGAAGATATTGTTCTAGGAGGAAGAGCAGCATCAACACCCATTGGGTAATGAAGAAAGACAAGGCAAGATCCTTTCCTTAGGAAGCCTTTGACATTTACAACTTGATTGATGAGGTGCCTTGAGTCACTCCAGATAATGATAAAGCCATCAATATAAATCAGAAGAATCATGATATCTTCATGTCCTCCTTTAGTAGAGATAGACTGATCAACATTACTTAGAGAACCAAAAGAGCAAATTACTTTTCCAAACTACTCAGTCAAGCAACAGAGGGAACGGTTTAAGTCCATGCAGGGTTTTTTAACACGAACACACAAGATTCTCCCCTTATCACTCAAAACCAGGCAAGTGATGCATGTACTCATGGAGATCACCATTTCACCATTCAAAAAACATTCTTGGCATCCAAACTAATGAAGTAGGTCAGACTAGTTAGACACTAAGTAGTTAAGAATGCGAACTGAGGTCAGTTGGACCATGGGAGAGGACTCTCTACGTTTTCAACACCATTTGCTTGAGGAAAAACCTACCCTGGGAAACAACCAAGCATCAAGGCACTTAATTGAACCATATGATTATACTTCACTGTAAACACCTAACAGCATTTGACTCCTTAACTGTTACTGCCAAGTGGGAAACAAATCAACTTCCAGATTTGTTTCTGTTGCCGCTGAAATCGGTATGGGGGCAAACAGATAGATTTGTGGATTCGAGGGAAGTTGAATAGTCAAACCTGAACAACTTCACCGGATTTCGCCGTTAACCTGCAAAAAGTGCGAGACACCGGAGTTGATTCCGGCGACGCACCCTCCGACGCTCTTGTCAGTAATCTGAATGATTAAGAAAGAGCTTTAATTGGCAAAAGATTGATTACCTGGTAACAGTGGGGGGAGGGGTATTTATAGCCGCCTTAGGAATCAGTTTCAGGATAAGATTAAATCCCTACTTCCCGATGTAAATGGATATAGCCGCCTTAGGAATCAGTTTCAGGATAAGATTAAATCCCTACTTCCCGATGTAAATGGATAGAAGTGGTTAAAACCGTTGTTTAAGGATAATCATAAATCTGAATCCTCTCCTATCCAATCAGACTGGGTTTCGTACGGGTTAGAACCTGTATCCAGTAAGACAGATCCGTTTATGGATTATTGGGTTTTGAAAAAACCCAGTTCTTATTTCAGACCCGTTTGTAGGTGAAATTACCATTTTACCCCTGAGCTTTAAGATTCGTACCCGATTTGAACGGTTCTGATTTAACCCTATTTTTGGCCATATCAGCTTCCACTGAAAAAGTTTGCATCTTGCCATTCATGGTTGTTGACTAGTTATCCAACTAGGGCGTGATTATGCAGAGCTTGCATTCATCTTTCATGTGGATCACTTTTAGGAATGGAAATGGAACCAAGAGAGGAATTAAAAGCCTTAAACTGGAGGTGAGTTTAACAACGGAAACAAAGTTGGCAATAGGTTGTAAGATGCATGTGTTGATTTCCATAAGCCGTTGGGAAGATCATAGTGTTAAGAATATTATCTGAGATACTGAAGGACATCAGCAACCAGCTAAACATCAAGAAGAGGAAGATTATATGTACGCAAGTTCATTCCTTGATGTAAATCAAGATGGGTTTCATGCAATTAAGTTTTCGAATAGGAAAATCAGGATTATCAACAATGGCAAAGGGAAACTGCAGTCCTTTTTCTCAGGATAAGAAGAAAAAATGGTTGTTTTCAAAAAGGGAAACATCAGTAGTGGTGAACATCTTTTACATTTATGGAGAATAACAAAAATAACCTTTTCCATAAAATAGATTGTAACCTGATGTAGATTTGAACTCAAGACATCTTGAGCTTGACCCTGCTAAGAGGCTTTACCACTGTACTACAACAGCACTAGCACTAGCACTAGCACAAGGATAACCTTTTGAAGCACAAGAATGCCGAAGAAGAATACGCTTGATCACCAGGGGAAGTACAACCAAACACTTGTGATGGAATTCAGAACATATCACAATTAGGGGAAAAAACTATACTAGAAGAAAAAGTTTTCCAATAGGCATTCTATAATTAAAAACCATGTAGTAAACGCAGCAAACATCCAGTGTGTTTTAGAGACATTAAAGTAGGAGCCACTCCAAGTAATTGTTGATTCTCTTTCATATCAGCAACCTCTACCTCATTATTCTGATCGATTATATCCTTACGAGCGAAAATATTTGAAGAATAGTGACTGATATTCCTTAGCATAGTAGATCAAAATATACTTACAGAAGTGAGTACCACTATTCCTCCGCACTGAAGCCACGAAGAGAGATGGTATGAGAGGAAACTAGGATTCTCATTGTTTATGATATAAAAAAGTGAATAAAAGGCTGATATAAATTTGAGACTCCACGTAGGTGACATTCACCAACTTCCAAATATGAGACTAAATATAAAACACTACTACTAAGTATTCTAACAGATCATAAATCCTTGAAGATTTAAATCATGCATAAAATCTGACATTTATAACAAGTCAAAGTTTGAAAAGCAAACAGAGAGGAAGAATCTCAAGCAATCTCGTAGAAAGCTTCCTGCCAGAATCTGGTCTTCACCCATCATGAAATGAGAAGTCTTTGGTGGCAAAGAGAACAGAGCACCAAAGGTACAATATAGTTTGCAGGCAATTATAAAAGTCAATAATTCTTACTTTGGTAATAATTAACATGGGGATGCAAAACCTAGGAATATATGATTATTTTAGGATTCGGAGATCTTGTCAATCATAAAGAATATTAGACTTAAATAACTTGTAATTTTAGTTACCTCCTAATAACATAGGATATTCAAAAAACAATTTCAAAGAACCTTTAAGAAGGGATTCCAACCAGTGTTGTAAGAACTGGACCGGGTTCGACCGATACCGGACCCCCCACCGGTCTGGTTTAACTGCAAACCGGAAACTCTTGTAAAGCCGACACTCCGGAACAGACCGGCCAGTTCAGCAAGGAACCGCACAGAACCGGGTTCAATTGAACAGGCCGGTGCAGATTATTTAATACTTTAATAGTTTCTAAAATAAAATTTTAGTTGGTGGTGGGTCGCGAACCTGGGGTTTATTGAAAGAAGCTTGCACTTGCTAACCAACTTTACAATACTGCAGTTATGCAACATAAATACATAAAATATATATACTTAATTAAATTAATATCTTTCTACTGAACCCGGTTCAACTCGCACTGAACCCGGTCGGACCCTAGAAAAACAGGACCGGCCATCTCATCGGTTCGATGACTGGTTCGGTTTTAACAACATTGATCAAAACTATAGAATAAGGTATCTAGTATATGGAGAAAAAATGTTTTGATTTAGCAACCCACTCTTCTCCTTTTCTTCTCACACATCTTTCTTTCTCTCCCTTTCTCCATTCAATAATTATAAAAGTCAATTATAAAAGTCAATAATTCTTACTTTGGTAATAATTAACATGGGGATGCAAAACCTAGGAATATATGATTATTTTAGGATTCGGAGATCTTGTCAATCATAAAGAATATTAGACTTAAATAACTTGTAATTTTATACACCTCAAAAATCAAAAGGAGTTTCTCCTCTTTCAATTGGAACAGCTCTTGGAAACCACTTTACGGCTGCCAGTTGTTACTTTAGAAACCCTATCTATACCACTAGGTCGAACTAGAATACACTAACAATCCAAAATAACCCAAAACCCACTGGAGCACATACCAGCCCAATCCCTGCCACTAAACCAAAACTCCATTGTGATGGTGAGAGGTTGAGAAGATTCTATATGAATGTCTATATATTTATTATAAAAACATTAATTGATAAATAAATGGTAATTATGAGATGTGTATCTGTAACAATAAGATGACATTTAGGATATGTATCTCTATCTGAAATGACACCTCGAAATTTATCAAATGTCTCCAACATCAATCAAACATTAAATTTTCCTAGGCAACATAACTCCTAACAATCCATGTGATTTTTGCATCAGACTGACCTTCAAACACATTTTTCCAGATAAAGGTCATATTAAATATTAAAATATTCAAATCCATAAGATATTAGCCCTAATTTATAATTTGCATATGAGATAAATAATTTCAAACATACTGCTCAAATTGAAAGATAACTGCATGTCTGAGCCCATTAGAAATCACAGTCCACATATAGAAAATTTGAAACTCACTGGTCAGAAATCTTACTGGCTTGCGAACTAGACCCAGCTGGCCCGTTCTCAGGAGGAATGACTGAAGCTCTACATGTTGGGCAAGTATTCTGTCTTTCTAACCAAGATCTCAAACAATGCACATGGAAAAGGTGTCCACAAAGCAATTTTTTTGCTATTACCATCTCTTCACGGCATATGATGCATGTTGCATCGCTCCTGCAATGCAAAGCAGTAATATGACTATCATAATAGCAGAGGGAAAAAAAACAATAGGATAAATTATATGGAGATCTTACGAATTAAGCTCATCCGGAGTAGCATTAGGAAAACGCTCATCCACATTTGATGTGACTTTCCGGTAACGGATATAATCAGCAATACGAACTCTGAAGCTGCGAAATGTCTCATAGAGCTCTCGGATCAAGTGCAAAGGCACACCATAATGCCTGCAGCAAAGAAGACAAACCATCCCATAAATATTCATATTCTCGACTTTTGTAAAAGGCAGGAGGGAGAATAATGTACCGAATAACTTAACAACACAGTTCACTCTTTTTGATATATCACTCACAATGTTTTAATTGACATTAAGAAGGAATAATGAGCGAGAAGTACTTACGCGAAGATGAAAAGAAAGAAAAGGATATACATCGACAAGTTAAAAAGGTCACGGATGAGTTCCAGGTAAAATGTATACACAGCTTTCTTCTCCCACTGCCCTTCCATAATCATGTCAGTAACATAGAACCCATATTTCACCAATGTCGATATTGTAGTTGATGCCAATATTGTATATCTGGAACACCAAAGAACATAGTTACATATGCAAATTCAACAAAAGAGACAGCACTTTCTAAGAATACCAGTATATTTAGCATGTGAAATGCATGTGGTCTTTTTATCAAGTGCTAAACATTATAAGCCTTCTTAATATCTCCTACATGAAAAATAATGATCATCAATTTTCAGTGCTGCTTTAATCATGTCACTCCCTAAAAGGCTCATTTATCCCCTCAATACAAATAACTTCGGTTCAAACAAAAATGCACATATTACACACATGAAAGGGCACATCTGCATGTCCATTCAGCCACATCCTAAACTTTATAGTTTCAATAGTAAAGATAAAGTTACTGGCTCCCTAAAGATAACATGTTAAAAGCAGTTGGCAAATACTAGTACCAAGTTTACTGCTTTCAAGAGTTCAAGATGTAACACGGCCTTACTTAAAAAGGAATCTGTTCTATAGGCTCGTATAGCTGCATCCTAATGTTTGAAAAAGTATTCAGGATGCAATGCTTAACAGTAAGGACTAAAAGTACAAATTTATATCATAAAGATAAAATAACTTTTCGATCACCTATGATGTAAAAGCTTAAACTAACATAAACTCCTAAACAAAAATGGTACGTATAACTAGAAGTACAATTTTAGAAGTAAATCATGCTTTTTTGGAAGTAAAAAAGAAATAATTTCACACATCTCTAATATTATAATGGGAGAGTTGCCGTGTATAGTCCGTGCATAACTAATATAAAAGAGGTCTCAGGTTCGAGGCCAAACTACATTGGAATTTTTACTTTAAAAATATATATTTATTAAGATGTGCATCGCACGTGTACATTGCCCATGCATAACTAATATAAAGGAGGTCTCAGCTACGTCAGAGTTTTTACTTTTTAAAAAAAAATATTATTAAGACATGCATCACACGTGTAAATTACTAGTTTAAACATATCCAAAAAGAAAGTTAGTTTTATCTGTGAATGTAAATAACATTAAAACCCTTTTCAAAAAGAAATGAATCCTCTATTCATATTAATCCTCTGTACAAGTCTACCAAACAAAAAGTACGGAAAGATACAAGCCTTTCCACTCACCACAATTCACAAGCTGTATAAGAGCATCCACAGTCGTGTGCTATTTATGCATAAAATGCATTTTATAGCGAACGACGAGTTGTAGTCGTTTGCTATTTATGAATTTTATGCATAAATAGCTACAGTAGATTGCTATATATGAGAGCAGATTTGAGAGAAATGCATAATATACAGGACGCAACTTCACTTTGCATCGCTCACCAAAAAAAATTAATAAAACGTAATTAAAACCAAACAAAATGCTAGAAATGTCTCCGACGCAAGTCTACTTTGCGTCCAAGGGTGGGACGCAAGTTCACGTTCGTCCCGGGGGGGCTTTAATTTTTTTTTTCCCAACTAAAAATTGAATTTTTTTTATATTAAAAAATTCGTTAAAAAATCGGAAAAAATTCAAAAAACCTTGGGACGCAACTTCACTTTGCGTCTGTCATTTTTTTATTTTAATTTGCTATAATATAGCATTCGACGACTGCAACAAATGCTTAAATGCTATATGTAAAATATGCATGTTGCCATTTTTTACCTTTAACGACTGTGGATGCTCTAAGTATAAGAGTAACTAAGCTATCATATCTTTAAAAAACATAAGAGAATTGGATGATGAAACATGAACTAAAGATGGAAATAAGTAAGAAAAACAAATGAATGCACGTAAGCCTCAACTGAAACAGGAAGGACGCAAATGTGGTTATTTAAGCCTTCCAACATTGTTTTATTCCTAGACTACCACATGATACTACAAACTTTAATACTCCCAATTTTTTTCGTTTTTTAAATATTTTGTGTGTGGGGGTGTTGTTGAACAAACTGACCAAATGTCTTTCATAAGAGAAAAAGATGATGGGACAAGATATCAAGTTGGATAAATGTATACAGATACAAATGGACAGGCGTAAGCATCAAATGGAGGCAACAAATCGGTTAGCTCTGCAGTACAATTATTACTCTTGTTTAAACTTTAAAAATTAGCACAGACTAATTATAAGATTATATTATTCCTAGATAATCAAATGAAATTACATCTACTGACAGTCAAATTGCTCCTTGGTATAGTCAACTAATGAACAGAAAAAATATACAAATGGTAAGCTGTACTCAAGGATTGTAAGTAAAGCCTTCCAATTTCTCTACAGAATTAACCAGTTGGAATGGGGGTATGGTTCCGTCATGCACTTCTGCTTGAGGCCTAATTCTACTAAAGTATAGAACATTTCATATAAATCAACTACATAGTTTCCACGGTTATTTCTCTTCCTAAATATTATTTGAGCAACAAACAAGCTAAGCTACAATAATTATTCCAGCAACAATAAATCCATTAAGGTTCCCATTAAAAACAACTGGGGCAGTGTTTTAAGAAAGGGTTTTTTACACATTCCCACTTACGTAAACCCCCTCTTATCTTCTAAGTTCTCAAAAAAAAAACCATTTCCACCAGTTTAGAGAAATCAAAAAGGTACATTTTATAATGATGTTAACATGACTATCCATGTACTCTATTTAATACCTTACCATTTACTTCTCTTTATTACACAAATCCGACCCACTCCTCCACTTACAACAACAAGTGGCAAGGATAAGCAGTTTTTATGGGAATTTTGATTAGTGTCAATCTGTACATGCTGGCCAAGCTAAATATGCAAGCATTTGGGGGGAAAAAACCCTCCATTTAGGGACTGAGGACAGTGACGCATTATGGGTTCCAATTCTTTTTGGTGTTTGGAAGAAAGAGCTAGGGAAGAGGAGACCTAGAGCTTTGGTGTTTGAGAGAACGAGAAAAAAGGATAGATTGAACTCATTGAAGAGAGTGAAATCTACAGTTTTGGTATTTGGTAGAAAGAAGAAAAGAAGGGTTGAAGGGAGTAAATGTCAGTCTAGTAAGAAGGTAGATGGGGCCAGGGAAGGGCAATAGCTTCATTTTAGTCTCCTGTGTTATGTTCTACCCAAAAAGTGAAGGAAAGGGGTTTAAGAGACATGAGCGAGATACGCAATTACAAATGTTTTAAGGAGAGAAATATGTAATTACATAAGATTTAGGTGGGATATGTTAAGAAGACATTTTTTAAATGCGAAGTAGTCATGGGCACCTAAGGTCGCAACCGAGATCCCTAGTATTGCCTAGGTGACTGCTTATGCCAGTTAAGTGCAAGCTACGCTAAGCACACAGATAACTGTAACTGCACCTCCTTGATATCCCTCTAGGGCCCTTTAAGACTTTTTTGATAACTTACCCCCTTTTGATGACTTTCTTCATCTGAATTTTCACTTAGTTTTTTGCAAAGGTGAATGAATTTGTAGTGATCACAGAAACTTATATGATCTGTAAGATGGGAGATATATTATTCATGAAATTCTAAACTGAAAATTGCGAAGGTATTTGATCAAAAGAAAGGTGTTTCTTATATTTATGCTCTAAAGATAACTACTGTTAACAAGCTAATGACATAACCAAAAATCTAAAACAATGACCATAAAATCTAGAGAAAAGGGAATATTGACAAAAACAACCTTACATGATACCAATCCAGGTTCTCATCTGAATAACCAAATTCCTAATCACTCTCATCAAATTCCCTTTCCCACACTTTAGCGGTCGTATTTTAGTCAGATGAAGAAGAAAGAATGACATTTCAGTCTTATACCTTTAGTTCTTTTTAATTAAAATCAAACTATATAGGACAAATATATAGGAAGTAACGATGGATATACCTTAAATTTACAAACATAAAAAATAAAATAACAAAACAATAAACGGCGCAATGAAAGCTATCTCTTGCTACAAGAAAACTAATAATAAAAAATATTGTCTAGGAACACGAGGAAATAAGTAAAGATGGTTGGGTTGCCTGCATATGGTCTTCTTCTCGCTTCTTTTTAGTATTTTTCTTCTTATGTGAGTAGATGCCCACCACAAACACGTTGTTTTGGATTTTATTTTAAATTTTAATTAAGAAATAAGTGGTTAAAATATCAGCTCGGCCACTTGGCCTCTTATAATGGCAGAGATCAAGTTGATGGAAAATGAGATTGTGGCTGATATCATGTCAATGTCAGTATACAACAGTGCATTCTAGATAGTTATGAGGCTGGTAAACAGTCCAACTACTTCATCCATTTCTAAAGCTGGGCCATCGTGCAAAGCTACATAACTAAATTATTAAACCTTAACTTATCCATAATTTACATCAAAATTGACTGAACTAGTCAAAGACGGTCCATTACTTAAGAATCTCAATTTATTGGACACTCTACTATTAAATGTTCAAAATTCTTGGAAAGGGGACATTCATAAATGCAGTAATAGCATAGATACTGGATCCAGGTTCACATGTTTACTTGCCCTCTAACTGGGATCCACTCTTGCTGTTAATCGCAGATGGTAAATGATTAATATATCAGTCAGTGAATACTTTATTCTTCTGTCCTGGAACTTCATGAAATTTTTCAAAGCCTTAATTTTCAAAACCTCCTTCTAAACCCTAAATTTAAAACTTATCATATTCTCTTTGATTTTTGGTACGAATGCATTTCTTATTAAACCTCAACATCCCCAACCTTAAAAAAGACGGTCACCCCTAATACTAAATCTGTATTTGAACCCTAAGTCTCTAAAAACCGTATTCCTCTTAACTCTATACAAAACCAATTCTAGACATCCACTCCCCTCCCTAAGAAATCTGTCTTATTTTTTTCAAGTGAAAAATTCCTAGCATTAATCTATATAATAAATCACAAGGCAATTTGAAAAAAAAGCTATCAAGTGACTCCCCTTCAATTGAAACAAAATCAATGGCTCAGATTCATTCTCCCAAAAGACATTTTTCCTTCAAAAGTTTCCCCCCCCCCCCAACTAATTTTTCTCCCCAAAACTAAATTTTTCCCCCAAAACAAAAAAAATCCTCGCTTTATTACTATATCTCTCCGCTCTTCACTTTTTTCCGATCTCTCTCCCTCCCTTTCTCTCTGCCCAAAAATTACCCAGGTATGTAAATTTCCGGATTTTTCAGATTTTTATGCTTCTTTTGATTAGATTTTTGGGTTAAATAAACTCTCTTGATCTAACATGGTTAGATTTCCGGAAATCTCTCTCTCTCTTTATGCTTCACTGAGTTAAATAAACTTGAGCTACATAAACTTTCTGAGTTAAATCTAAATTTTCCAAAATGATGGAAGTTTATTTAGATTTTTAGGAAAGAAAGAAAAAATTTAGATTTGGGCAAAACTTTGCTTAAATCTAAATAAACTTTTCAGAACTTTCAAATTTGGGTAGAACTTGGCGGAAATGAAAAGTTTCAGATTTGAGGAATTATTGTCTAAAAACTTTCAGATGTCAAGAATCTAAATAAACTTTCATATTTCTGAAAATGTTGGATGTAATGAAAAGTTTCTGAAAAGTTTTCATTGAATTGTTGTCTTACTCTAATGAAAAATCTAAACAACATTTTTTCTGAAAATCTTCCGAAGACGTGCCATAGGCACGTACCCACGGGCAAACCTAGTCATTAATAAGAACAAAGTATTTCCCTTACCCTAATTCTTAACAGCCTTTATTCTTGATGATTTAAAGACAAATTTCTTCCAATTTAAGGAAGATTTTTTCATGAACATGGAGTGGAGGAGATTGTGGCATGGGAAGTAGTGTTATATCTACCAAAAAATGAAGGGTGGCAAAAAAAGTAGTCAACGTATTATATAAGAAAAACAAGCACAAAGTTTGTATAAATAACAGCATGAGTGTACATTAAATAATCAGACGCACATATTAAGTAAGGATTTGATTAGCTTACTCGAACATAAAGAAGAGGGCAACTGACGGCTTCCAAGTATGTATGAACGACTGCAAATGGCCGACTAAAGAAAAGTAGTCCACAGCAAGAAGAAACACCATAAAGGAAACAATGCGGACATGGGAATACAAAGAAACGGTGGGAGTTGTCTCAGTGTACTCGACCCTCTTTTGCGCCAACCAATGCAAAGATTTAATCATTAGAAGTGCAGTAACCATCCCAAGAGTAGTAACAGAAAAATCCTGGCGAAAGATAGTAATTGCAAAAAGAATTTCCATGACCTCTCTCCACAATTGTTCGTTCAACCTCTCGACTTCTGCTTCTCTTAACTTTCCCAAAAACAAACACTTGACCAGCTGCCACGCTATGCACATGAGAACCAGACCCATGTTCAAAAGGAGCACGAAACATATTTTAGAAGTTGATAAGTACACCATGGCCGGATAAAACTGTCCTCTACTGTTAAATGCATGATAGACCATGGTAATCATCGCCAAGAAGCTAAATCCGGCGTATGTTTGGAGTCTCATCATCGCCGCGAAATCTGTTAAAAGAAAATGTTTCAATTCAAGATGAATCTGTACACAGCAGCTACAGCTCTTCGAAAATTAATTAGCTCTTGATATATATACATATATATAGATCCATTTCCTATTTGGCATCCAAAAATTAACTAACTCTTCGTAGTACCTTCCAGATTACAAGTAGAGGATTACACGAAAGTTCAAATCAAAAGAAATCAATCCTCGAATCGATGAAATCGAGATAAGAGAAGAAGGAAGTACCTCGTATATGGGAAATCAAACCCTTAATCGTTGATGGATCAGCACTCCTCTGAATACGAAGCCTCGGATGGTACGGAGGGTTAGGGTTCAGGCGAAGGGAAGGACTTGACCTTGGGTTAGGATTAGGGTTCAGGCGAGAGGGAGGAGGCGGTGGAGGCGGAGGAAATGAGTGCTCCTGAATGGGGATCGATCGGGAATTATCGGCGTCAATAATAAAGGTTTTTTGGTTTTTTTGTTTTTAGTTAAGTTAGGATGACTTTTTTGGAAATATCACAAACCACCCGAGTTTTGGGTATATTTCAGAAACCCCCCTGAATTTTCACCCAAAAATCAGTTGTTTTTTTTTTGGGGGTAAAAATGAATTGTGGTTGTGTATATGGTTTTATATTTCTTTTGAAGGCTATGAGAGCATCCACTGTCATTTTCTAAATATCCAAAAAATAGCGTTTGAGTTTAAAAAAATTTCTCACTATCGTTCGCTATATACCTAAAATTTAGAATAGGAGTGAACGGTCGTTCGCTAAACTTAGAAATCGCTTTGAAGAAATGCTAAAAGTAGAAGCCAGATGATCTTCATCCGTTTGAGAAAAAAAATCGAGCGAACGAAAGATGGTGCTCCGTCCGTCCCAAAATTTATTATTAAAAAATACGAAAATATGAGGGATAGAGAAAGGAGCTCTGTCTCTCTCTCTCTTTTTTTTTAGTAATCAGAATTCTTTTCAAAAAAAATACGAAAATGTCATCCAAATATTACGAAAATGTCATTAGTTATTTACCAAATTGCCATTAAAAAATTTATTAAAAAAAATTCAAATGGACGGATGAAGTTCAACCGTCCCAGCATTTCCTCCATAGTTAATTACTACATTATTACAGAAATGCCATCATTTAATTACGAAAATATCATTTGAATTTTTTTTTTTTAGGTTGGACGGAGGAACTATGCTTAAAACAAGGTTGATCTGAAATTCAAACAAAATCCAATAATAGGAACTATGCTTAAAAACGGTCGATGCAAAATTTAAAGAAAATCGCATCACCAAATTAAAAGCTATTAAACAAAGAAAACATCTCAGCATATGAGATTCTCTGTTGTCCAAATATTCTGAATCAAATACAAAGAATAAGGCTCAGATGAGTGTTGGCTTCGACATTCACTAGCTATCAAACTTTCAAACATCATCTCTTTTCCAATCCCACAACATGGTTGCAACCATTATAGGTGCCTCGCCATTGTTGTTGGTAAGATTAAGAGAGAAAGGAAGTTAAGCTAAATTATATTCCGGAGTAGAGGAGCTACGCAATTTGTCGAACACTAGAGTTCTACATTTATGTCTCATCATCACTGCCTCAACACAATTAACAAAATGAATCAGCCTCAAAGAAAATAAATCGACCCATGCAGCAATAACAACTAAACAAAATTAGTGCGAGAGCCTCATAGTAAGAAAATTGGACATTTTTCTTGTAACCGGACGCCGATGGGCTAAACCCGAAATATACAACGCAACATGAAAACAAATTAATGAGCCAGTAAAAAATGGAAGTTATAAGAAAGAACAGAAAAATATATAAGGCATGGGAATCTACGGTATTCCTAGGTATTACATTCACAAACATAAAACCAAATCAAACAGCACAAGAGAACAATATATGTAGCAAAAATAATGAACAAATAACAATCACTAAGAAACCCATACTAAAAAAAGAAAGAAGCAAGTATATATATATATATATGGCAAATGCTTTGTTGAAAACGGGTTTGTTTTCAACCTGGTTGGAAAATGGCATTCTCAGCCGTTGGATCTTGGTTGATCATGATCAGCGGATGAGATTCGCTCCGCTCTGATCGAAGAGGTTCGTTAGTGATATGGCTAAAAATAGGGTTAAATCGGAACCGTTCAAATCGGGTACGAATCTTAAAGCTCAGGGGTAAAATGGTAATTTCACATGCAAACGGGTCTGAGATGGGAACGGATCCGTCTTAATGGGTACGGGTCCCAACCCATAAGAAACCCAGTCCAACTGGATAGGAGATGATTCAGATTTATGATTATCCTTAATCAGCAATCTTAACCGCTTCTATCCATCTACATCGGGAAGTAGGGATTTAACCTTATCTTGAAACTGGTTCCTAAGACGGCTATAAATACCCCCCACCCCCCACTGTTACCAGGTAATGAATCTTTTGCCAACTAAGGCTCTTTCTTAATCATTCAGATTACTGACAAGAGCGTTGGAGGGTGCGTCGCCGGAATCAACCCCGGTGTCTCGCACTTTTTGCAGGTCAACGACGGGAGAAGCTTGGTCAAACTCCGGTGAAGTCGTTCACGTTTGACTATTCAACTTTCCTCGAATCCACAAATCTATCTGTTTGCCCCCCACACCGATTTCAGCGGCAACAGTTAGTGTTTTAGCAGAGGGATATTTTTGGTACTTCGCGCCAAAAAAACGCTTCGGTTTTTTGGCGTGAATTTTTTTTGTCGAAAAAATCACTTAGGCCGTTGTTTCCAATAATAGCCTAGGTTGTTTTTTAAAAAAAATCAACCTTGGCCGTTGTTGTAAACAACGGCCAAGGTATGTACAAGTGTTTTTCCAAATACTTGTACATACCCAGATCTCCCTCACTCTGTCTTCGTCACAAACTCTCTCTCTCTCTCTCTTTCTCTTGAGCTCCCGAAACCCATCCCTAAACCCTAGTTCTCTCTCCAAACTCCTTTTGTCGATCTCTTTGCCTTCTCGATCTCCCCCTCTTGTCGAAGCCTCTCTATCTCTCTCTCCCTCTCCCAAATACCCCAAACCCTAACCTAACCCGATATCCCAATTCACCTGAACTCTAACACAAATTCTCCAGCGCCCTAGCCTCTACAACTTGTTCGTCTACAGCAGCGGCTTCTCACATCTTCGCCAACTCTCTCTCTCTCTCTTTGTACTAGGTATTTACTTAATCACAATTTACTATAAGGAACTATGTTAATTTATTGGTTTTTTTTTCCAATTTTGGAGTTTGATTTTTTGTATTATGTGTAGTAGTCTATAATTTAGAGAGTATACAATTAGCTCGGATCATGTATATTGTATATATTTTGTTTATATTTTTGTAGATGTAGTGTTAGTTGTAGTTGTGGAATATAGGAAAAGCAAACAAATGAGATCCAAAATTTTCCAAATTTTACGAGTAGGTCGGAATCACCGCATAGAAGGTAACGGAACTTGTAGAGGCGATTTCCGTCTCACGGTTTGCAAGATACGTCCGTTTATCACTTTTATTCAATAAAATTGATATAAAGCGATACACGGCCGTATCTTTCAAACCGAGAGTCGGAACTCACCTCTGCAAGTTTCGTTGACTTGTGTTTGGTATGCTAGACTTGACGGCCAAATTTAGGAATTTTTGCATCTCGTTTGTATTGTTTTGACGCGTATATGAAAAAACATCAATCTATCTCTGAACTTTTTTTTAGTACGTTCTCAATAGAAAAATGCTTAAACGAAGTCCAAAAAATACGGAACAGTGCGAGTAGGTTGGGCTAACCATTCACAACCCAACGCAACTTGTAATTGCGAGTTCCGACCCACGGTTTACGAGATACGTCAATTATCGCTTTCCGCTCTTTTTTCAAAAGTGAAAGTGATACACGGCCGTATCTTTCAAACCGTAGGTCGGAACTCGCTTCTACAAGTTGCGTTGGCTTGTTTTTGGTGTGCCAGACTTGACAACCAAATTTCGGAATTTTTGCATCTTGTTTGTGTTGTTTTGACGCTTATATGAAAAAACTTCAATCTACCTCGGAACTTTTTTAGTACGTTCTCATTAGAAAAATGCTTAAACGAAGTCCAAAAAATACGAAACTGTGCGAGTAGGTTGGGCTAATCATTCACAACCTAATGCAGCTTGTATTTGCGAGTTCCAACCCACGGATTGAGAGATACATCAATGTATCGCTTTCTGCTCTTTTTTCAAGAGTGAAAGCGATACACGGCTGCATTTTTCAAAGCGTGGGTCGGAACTTGCTTCTACAAGTTGCGTTGGCTTATATTTGGTGTGCCAGACTTGATGGCCAAATTTTAGAATTTTTACATTTTGTTTGTATTGTTTTGACGCGTATATGAAAAAACTTCAATCTACCTCGGAACTTTTTTAGTACGTTCTCAATAGAAAAATGCTTAAACGAAGTCCAAAAAAAACGAAACTGTGCGAGTAGGTTGGGCTAACCACTCACAACCCAACACAACTTGTATTTGCGAGTTCCAATCCACTGATTGCGAGATACGTCAATGTATCGCTTTCCGCTCTTTTTTCAAGAGTGAAAGCGATACACGGCTGTATCTTTCAAACCGTGGGTCGGAGCTCGCTTCTACAAGTTGCGTTGGCTTGTGTTTGGTGTGCCAGACTTGACGGCCAAATTTTGAAACTTTTGCATCTTGTTTGTGTTGTTTTGACGCGTATATGAAAAAACTCCAATCTACCTCGGCACTTTTTTAGTACGGTCTCAATAGAAAAATGCTTAAACGAAGTCCAAAAAATACAAAACTGTGCTAGTAGGTTGGGCTAACCATTCACAACCCAACACAACTTGTATTTGCGAGTTTCGACCCACGGTTTGCGAGATACGTCAATGTATCGCTTTCCGCTATTTTTCAAGAGTGAAAACGATACACGGCCGTATCTTTCAAACCGTGGGTCGGAACTCGCTTCTACAAGTTGTGTTG
The DNA here is from genome assembly GCA_017893485.1 of Hemerocallis citrina. Taxonomy (NCBI): domain Eukaryota; kingdom Viridiplantae; phylum Streptophyta; class Magnoliopsida; order Asparagales; family Asphodelaceae; genus Hemerocallis; species Hemerocallis citrina. Next base: position 217,545,303 of record CM030358.1, on the reverse strand, counting down.
ACTTGTGTTTGGTGTGCCAGACTTGACAGCCAAATTTTGGAATTTTTGCATGTTGCTTGTGTTGTTTTGACACGTATAAGCGAACTTTTGAATTTTTTTGCATCTCGTTGGCTTGTGTTTGCTTTTTTGGTGAATAATTTGTTTTATATATGCGAACTTTCTTACAGAGAAATGGATTAGAACGAGGGAAACCGGAAGGACATCTAGGGATGCTCGGGGGGAACTATAGCGTCCCGAATTTCAATATAATATCTTAGAAATACGTGGCACAATTCCCGGCATCAACTTCAATGTAATCGTAAACATAGCAACCAAATACAGGAAAAATTAAAACTTTTATTACATCAATTGTTTACAAAGCACAGCAGAATACAAAACACTTTGAATTACAATTTTCTTTCTTTATAACACTTTCTTTTACAAATATTACTCAAAAGCTCTATTACATCAATTTATCTCAAACATCCAAACCTCCAAGCTCTAAGCAACAACCTATAACACATGAGGCTAGAGATGATCCTTAACCCCCAAAACTAAAGGGGTCAGTCATAATGGTGTGAGTGACATAAACAAGCAACATAAGTAAAGCATAGATTTATCAACAATAGAACATAATAAGAGCAGATGAAATTAGATAAATCACGAAATGCGAAAAACCATACAAGTGAAACTAGACTAAGTGTTAAGTGTAGAAAACAGAAAACCACATGCATAAAACCAAGTCAAAAAAACACAAGTCTATATGCTGACTCTCTAATGCGTACTTGTCGGAGTCTATGCATCCCACTCTACATAGGTCCGGTGTAAGCCCTTAACGTCTCCACATTATAGGGTTTAATCCCCCGCTATGAAACTAATCCTAACCCGATGACTAAACTGTGAGTATTAGCCCATGCCCCGATAATTCCGGAGGTCAATCTCTATTCACAGATAATTTCGGAGACTATTTCACTCACACCTGGGAATCTTCGAAAATACCCCACGCCGCAAGCAATGGCACATTATCACACGAATACCACATGTGCGTCGCCTCGACTCCGATAATTCCGAAGACCAATCCCACACCACAGGTAATTCCGGAGACTATTTCACTCACACCTGGATAATTCTGGAGATTGTCTCACACCGCAAGCCATACTGAGGTCCATAACCCATGTTCTCATTCATCATATCACCACTAGTGCATGTCCTTATCATTCAGGTTATTTAATTACTTAACGAATCTCCTAGAGTTGGTGTACCCTACCGGACTTAACTCAACAACTGATCAACTAAATACCTCAACAGGCCCAAACATAAACAACTCAACTGCCGGTATACTAGGGTCACACACACCCTCTAGAGACTCAAACTCAAATATCCAAACTAACTTTCCAACATAAATTGCTCAACTTAACATTCTTGAAAATATATGTTCAATAGAAGATAAGGTGTAAAATAATAAGTTATAGATTAAAACATTTAGAGAATAAATCATTTGAAAGAACATTCAAAAATATAAAGGTACATCAGTATCAGTCAACTAATAACAAGCATAAGTCGACTGTCCACAAAGAGAATTCTATGGTTTTAAGAAAATAATCTAAGTCTTATAAGTCGACTTGTAAAGGTCATAAGTCGACTTACCAGAGAGAAATTTCAGAAATCTTTAAGAAAATATTCTAAGTGTTATAAGTTGACTTGTAAAAGTCATAAGTCGACTTACCAGAGAGAAATTCCAGAAATCTTTAAGAAAATATTCTAAGTGTTATAAGTCGACTTGTAAAAGTCATAAGTCGACTTATCAGAGAGAAATTCCAGAAATCTTTAAGAAAATATTCTAAGTGTTATAAGTCGACTTGTAAAAGTCATAAGTCGACTTACCAGAGAGAAAATATAATGACTTTAAAAATATAATTCCAAGTGTACCAGTCAACTGAGAATTCACAATAGTCGACTGTCGGCCTACAATCTGCAGAATTTAGATTGTGCATATGTTAAAACTAGGATTTTTAAGAATCAGTCATATATCAAATAACTTTGTTTTATTTTCCAAATTTTATTAATACCAAAATAATTAGATTTAAACTTAGCATTTGAGAAATCCAAATTCAAACAACATCTTTCACAAAAATCACAAATCCCCAATTTAAATCTTCATAACTCAAATCCTCAAAATATGGTCCTCTAAACCATTAATCATTCACAAAATTCTTCAACTAAATCTCAACTATTCTCTTAGTTGATTCATAAACAAACTAAATTTATCCTCAACATGGCCAAGTTGTTTTTATCCAACTCACCAACAGTCCAAAAATCTCATCTTTAATTTAATTAATGCATAACATCTGTCAAACTCAATCAAATCAATAATCCAAAAGAAAAGTCTACTCACAATTTATATTAGGTTTCCAACAATCTAAAATTATTCACATACAAATATCTAGGGTTCTTCTCAAAGATCCAATTTTTCATCCATCCAACATATTCATCATCCAAATCAATCTAAACATTCATATCATTCTTATATGACACACACAAATCAAAGAGAAACAAACAAAACAACCAAACAATTATATCACTCACCTACAACATACACAAAACAAAATAAAACAAAATAATGTCACTCACATAGTTGGAGAGATCAAGCGAATATCACGAAGCAAAATGAAGAATACCCTCTTTGCAAAGAATCCAAGATCTCCTCTTCAATCACCAAGAAAATAAAAATATAATAAAACTTGTATTGTGCAGCGAATAATGGATGCACACCCTCTTTTATACAGGCCGGGATTGAAAGGAATAGGGTTTTGAAACACTTTTGCAAAAGAATCCTTCCAAAATATAACTTTACATATATAACCCCTTTCTTAGTTAAAATAGGTTAACTAAATCAAAACCAAATCAAATCTTTTTATCACTGAGTTGTCCAGCAATCCAGTACAGCCCAGCAAATAAGAAAAATTCGGATTTACAACTCAGGGTGGCGATTTTGCACAAAAGCCCTCCCTTTTGTAATATTTGCAAATACTCCATAAAATATTCATAAAAATCTAGAAAATCAGAAATAATATCTAATAATACATATTATATTTTCCAATCAAAATATTTGACTTTTACTTTCCAGAAAAACATTTGCACAAGATTCTACATAAATTCCATATTTGCAAAAACACCATATTTGTATAAATCTTTACCAAATCAACTCCAAATAAAATTTAAATATACTTTAATTTAAATGATGATCATGGAAGGCCCAAAAATCAGTAAAAATGAATTTTCATAATTTATTTCAGATCCAAACGGCTTTTTACATAAAAGCCCCTCTCTTTCGAGATATTTATAAAAAAAGTTTCTCTACTCAGAAAAATTCCAAAATTTAGAGTATACTCCATTATAAGTAGGAAAATTTACTAAAAATATAAAATTTGATATTTACACCAAAAATATTTGCACGTGTAAAATTGACAAATTTGTAAAAATAGTCAAATTAATTTAAATAAATATAAAAATTAAAATATCATAAATAAATAAGGAAAAATCAATTATCAACCATAAAATTTTAAAAATTCAAAATTCATAACTTTGCACGTGTGTTGCACGTGCAAAAATTGTAATTTCACGAAAATAGTCAACATAGTCAACTTTACAAATTTAATATTAATTACTAATGCAAAATAAATCATTTTATTTTGCGGGGTACTACAGGAACATTTTACAGAAGTAAGAGAATTTGTATTGTGCATTTTGTATTTAGTGATATTGTTAGTACACTAATAATAATTGTGTTTTGTGTTCGTGTAGGTTGGTGCATCCTTTTCAATGGCACTACGTCGTGGTCCAGGACCAATATATAATGGTGAACTGACCTTACAAGACCGCCACATATCCGCGGTTGTGTGGGGTGGGACGATGCGGAGGTGTAATTTCCGTACCCACGAGACCATGCCGGTGTACCCACGTATTGTCGAGTACCTAGTTTCGACCGGTATCTACGGAATCAGCATGATGGGTTAGGTTAAACTCGACCGAGCACTTTTCTCAGCACTCGTGGGGCGGCATACCTTCCATCAACCGATCGGAGAGATGACGGTGACGCTATAGGATATAGCGATGATCTCCGGTCTTTCAATAGATGGGTTGGCCGTGACGGGTAATATAAACTTTGATAAAATAGTGCTGTGTAATGAACTCCTTGGTATAGAGTTTGATGAGGAGGCCGCGGAAGATAAGGATATTTTTGTCGGACAATCAATCCGATTATCTTGGTTGAAGGGATATTTTGAAGGGATGTTGACCGATGCATCACCCGAACACTATGTACAGTCCTACACCAGAGGGTACATTCTAACGATACTCAGAGGGATTCTCTTGCCTAACTCATCCGGGGATACGGTACACCTCATGTATCTACGATTGCTCGCCGACCTAGGCTTAGCTGGCCAGTACAGCTGGGATAGTTGTGCGTTGGCAACGCTATACAGGTCGTTGTGTTCTGTAGCGCTAGATAGGACCGAGATGACCGGTCCGATGATTTTGTTACAGATTTGGTCATGGGAGCGACTTCACTTGGGTCGTCGCCGAATTAGGAGACCGGCGGTCGGTTGGATGGCCGAACCACCAAATCCTCATATATTAGCACCCTTAGGGGTATATTGGGCAGGTAGTCAGAGTTATAAAGACAACCCAAAAGGTGTACTAACGTACTACAGAGACGAGCTCGACCAACTACGAGAAAAGTTCGTGATTTTTGTGTCGTATACACCCGAGCGGGTGGGAAGACTACCACCGATGTGCACGACCGGGTCGCAGTTGTGGATAACGACGGGTCCACTCATCAACTTTGGTATAGTGGAGTATCCCCGGCCAGAGAGAGTCCTTCGGCAGTTCGGTCTTCAACAAGATAGTCCTCCAAGGTGCACAAACCTATACAACCATGAGTTACATGCCTTGAGGGGTACCGGTCGTATGCCTACTCATGATTGGGTAGATTTTCATTGTGTTCACGTTGCATAATGGAATGAGCGACGGTTTAAACTTATAATTGTTAATGTTCCAGAGTACGATGGCAAGCTACAAGGGAAGTACATACAATGGTTCAGATCATATACACGTTTGTACATCTCTCCCGATACAGAACTACCTGCTGGTGTTCAACGAGTAATTGAGGAGAGGAAGATTGAACCACCACCTGCCTATTCTAGTTCACAACCCATGTTCAAACCGAAGGTCTCAGTTATATGTACATTAGTGAGTATAATGTTCAGATTTTATTGAATGTTCGTTATATTTAAAGTTATTAAATTGTTTACTTTTCTGAATATGTTTTATTTTATTATTTTTTTTAGATTGATAATACGATAGGCATGGCAAAAAAATGCGCGGAGGTAATCAAAAGTAATGCGTGCACGTCTATGAAGAAGTTTGCTCAGAGGATGTTCTCTTCATGTTGTACCAATTTGGATGTTATGGGAGATGGTGAATGTTTGGATAGAGCATTAAGCTCACCGAGAGGGCAACGTAAAAGCGTAAGGGGTAGGCCAGCTGCAGTGATGGGGCAACAACGGGAACAACAACTTTGAGAACCTCAAGGTACATCTTCACCTCCACCTCAAGAAGAAGAGCAACAAGATGAGAATGAAGAAATGGTTGTTGGAGACGTACAAGAGGAGGGAGAAGAAGAAGAAATTTCTGAGGCATCATCCCCGCTCCGGCGATAAAATCCTGTTCGGAAGAGGCGAGCACCACAACCATACACGCCTGGTTCTTAACTAATATCCTATACAATTTTTTTGTTGTAGTATTTTATTCAAATTTTGTTTTTATTCCTGTTGTAACTTATTATGTGGTAATTGTTGTTCGCAAGTGTAAGTGTTGATGATGTTGTTGTTATTAATTGGTAATAGTCAATTATGTTGGTGATTTTGGTGGTCATACGTAGGAATTTATTTGGAGAGTGTAGGTGATGGAAAAGTGTTTGCATTTTGGGGGTGATTCAAGTGTAGTAGCTGTAGTTGCTGTTGGAGTTGTAGAATTTTTTTTTTAAACCTAAGTCGTTGTTGCTGAATTTTTTTTCATCAATAACTCTCTCTGTGTATTGGAGCATGAAGACAGAGAGCAAGACCCTTATTTTTTTGTATACCTTAGGCTGTTGTCTCCAACGGCCTAGGTAATAGGCCAAAAGTTGAAGTTTTAGAGGTGCTCTCTGACTTGTTAGAGTTAAAAAGAATAACAAGTCAGAGAGCAAGATCCTTTTTTTTAATCTTATGCCGTTGTGTCCAACAATGGCCTAGGTAATAGGCCAAAAGTTGAAGTTTTTGGGGTGCTCTCTGACTTTTTGGAGTTGAAAAGAGCAACAAGTCAAAGAGCAACACCCTATTTTTTTATACATAACGGCCTAGGTTATAGGCCAAAGGTTGAAGTTTTTGGGGTGCTCTCTGACTTTTTGGAGTTAAAAAGAGCAACAAGTCAGAGAGCAACACCCTATTTTTTTATACTTTAGGCTGTTGTTGAAGCCGTTGTCTCCAACAACGGCCTAGGTTATAGGCCAAAAAGTTGAAGTTTTTGGGGTACTCTCTGACTTGTTGGAGGTAAAAAGAGCAACAAGTCAGAGAGCAACACCCTTTTTTTATACCTTAGACTGTTGTCTCCAACAACGGCCTAGGTAATAGGCCAAAAGTTGAAGTTTTAATGGTGCTCTGTGACTTGTTGGAGTTAAAAAGAGCAACAAGTCAGAGAGCAACACCATATTTTTTTAATACCTTTGCCCGTTGTCTCCAACAATGATCTAGGTAATAGGCCAAAAGTTGAAGTTTTAGGGGTGCTCTCTGACTTGTTAGAGTTAAAAAGAGCAACAAGTCAGAGAGCAACACCCTATTTTTTTATATACCTTAGGTCGTTTTCTCCAACAACGGCCTAGGTTATAGGCCAAAAGTTGAAGTTTTCGGGGTGCTCTCTGACTTGTTGGAGTTAAAAAGAGCAACAAGTCAGAGAGCAACATCCTATTTTTTTATACCTTAGGCCATTGTCGGCCTAGGTAATATGCCAAAAGTTGAAGTTTTTTTTGCTTTTTACAATTTTCTCTGAACTTATTACGAATAGTGTCTCTGAAACTATATACCAAAGACAGATGATCTATGCTTGTATATCATTTATATTTTTTATTACTTTCCAATTTTTTCCACCTATCTAACCAATATAAAATGATAAAGGTTATATGTTTAAAAATAATTTCAAAAAATAAAATTGTATCTTTTCGTTTGTAAAAAACAATTTCTTAAATTATTCTGCAATGCGTACATCTATTCGGTGACTGTTGAGTGTTGGGTTTCAACCCAATTAGTAAGGGTTTAGGGTGAGGGTTAGTTTTAACGGGGGTTAGAAGTAGGGTTAGGGTAAACAGGGGTTAGGGGTACGATTAGGGTTATTGTAGGGTTAGGAGTGGAGGGTTATGGGATAGGGTTAGGGTTAGGGTTAGTGTTAGAGTTAGTGGTTATGAAACATTCCAATTTTAAAACCCATCTGAATTTTCCCAAAAATGGCTTGTTAACCCTAACCCTACCCTTACTCTACTAATAAGTACGATTATGGTAGGGTTATGGTAGGGTTAGGGTTGAGTGTATGGTTATGAATAGGGTTATGGTTGGTTCATTAATTAGGTTAATATTTGTAGTTGGAGGTAGTACAGCGCACTAAATATTTTCCCTTATTGGGGTTATACATGTGAGGATCTACATGTGGCGCCAACTTTGTAATAACAAATATAATAATAAGCAAGTTATGTACTTTAGGTTTTTTTTCCATATTGGACCTGTTCTACATGTGGGTTTCTACATTTGGTGTCCACTTTATAATAACAAATGTAATAATAAGCAAGTTATGTACTTTTGGTTTTTCCCATATTGGACTTGTTCTACATGTGGTGCCCACTTTGTAGAAACTATGAAGAGAAAAAGAGCAAGGACCGATGATGCTATATGAAGTGATAAACATGTGGTGCCCATACATGTGGGGATCTACATATGGTGCCCACTTTGTAATAACAAATGAAATTGTCACAGATCCTTGTCACAGATACATGTGGGAATCCATGAGTTGATAAAACTTTATTCCATTCGCATGATCCTTGTAATACTGCTCTTTGTACTTATCACAGATTTTGCATATATATAAGCCACAAAGAGCATTATAACCACTAACCCTAACCCATAACCCTCCTAACCCTACACTAACCCTTAACCCTACCATAACCCTAGCTTACCCTAACCCTATCATAAATATCACTTTTTATTGATTTATACGACTGAAAATATTATATTTTATTTTTTATAATTTTTTTTACATTTAACCTTAACGATTTTATATTGGTTAGTTAGGTGGCTATAAATGGAAATTAATAAAAAATATAAACGATGTACAAGCATATGAATGTCTATTTTGTAGAGTTCAGGAGACAATGTTCGTAAAGAGTAGAGAGACAGTTGTAAAAAACATGAAAAACATAACCCTAACCCTATCCTTAAACAACCTAGAAGTTACTTCTTGGGTTGAAACCCTACACTCACCAGCAACAAGTTTTAGGTGTACGCTATGCACAAGAATTTACATAGTATGGGTAAGAATATATGTAAGAAATTGTTTTTTACAAATGAAAAGATCTTGTTTTATTTTCTGGTATTTTTTGTAAACATCTAACCATAATGATTTTACATTGGTTAGTTAGGTGGAAAAAACTGGAAATTAAAAAAAATATATAAACGATATACAAGCATAGATCATCTGTCTTTAGTATATAGTTCCAGAGACACTGTTCGTAAAGAGTTAAGAGAAAATTGTAAAAAGCAAAAAACTTCAACTTTTGGCCTATTACCTAAGGTAAAAAAAAAATAGGGTGTTGCTCTCCGACTTGTTGCTCTTTTTAACTCCAACAAGTCAGAGAGCACCCAAAAAACTTCAACTTTTGGCCTATAACCTAGGTCGTTGTTGGAGACAACATCCTAAAGTATAAAAAAATAGGGTGTTGCTCTTTTTTAACTCCAAAAAGTCAGGGAGCACCCCAAAAACTTTAACCTTTGGCCTATGACAACGGCCTAAAGTATAAAAAAAATAAGGTGTTGCTATCTGACTTGTTGCTCTTTTTAACTCCAACAAGTCAGAGAGCACCCCAAAAACTTCAACTTTGGACCTATAACCTAGGCCGTGACAACGGCCTAAGTTATAAAAAAAATAGGGTGTTGCTCTTTGACTTGTTGCTATTTTTAACTCCAACAAGTCAGAGAGCACCCCAAAAACTTCAACTTTTAGCCTATAACCTAGGCCGTTGTTGGAGACAACGACCCCAACAACGGCCTAAAGTACAAAAAAAATAGGGTGTTGTTCTCTGACTTGTTGCTCATTTTAACTCCAACAAGTCAGAGAGCACCCCAAAAACTTCAACTTTTGGCCTATAACCTAGGCCAATATAGGAAGCTACTGATCCAAAGAATAATTTTTCACATTTAACTTAGGCCGTTATCTTCAGCAACGACCTAAGTAAAAAAATAAAATAAAAAAATAATAACACTTTCACACTGCAGCTACAATCTCCCAACAACTTTTACACTGCAGCTAAATTATATACAACCCATCAGCTACAATCTCCCAACAACAACAACAACAATATTAACAATCAACACAAACCAACAACACTTGAGTCTCAAGAACATTTACAGTTAACAACAAAAAGTAATTAACAACACTTGCATTAATGTCACGTCCTGCTTCCCAAAAAGAATACGGAATATGGATACGAGACAAAAGGCTAGCGAATGATTTTCATCATCCATAAGCTGTTAAGGATTCTTTACAATATTTCACACGATAATCAAAGTCGGAAGCAAAAGATACAACCAGACATGCATAATTAAAACAAGATACCAACAGAAATTACTTGAAACCAAATATAATAATCTCAAATAATCAAATTCTGAACAAGTCAAATATTCTGGGTCACATCGCCCAAATACAAGATAAATATCCAAGTAATGAAGTACATCTTATTCAAGTTCAAGCAACAATAATAATAATAGTCATAAAGCAGAAAAATTAAGCACTAATACATCATCTCGCCAATACCATCTGGCAGTCGACCATCCTAATCTGCAATTAGTAAATTTGCAGGAGAATGAAGAAGAAAAACAAGTACCCGTTAATTGCAAGTTACAGGCCACTTATAATATAGGATACAAGTACATGGAATAGGTTAATCTATGTAACAAACCTAGCATGGTGTAATCATGATTACAGGATATAAATCATAGCATGACAAGATGAGCAAGTATAATAGCATGTGTCGAGTGTAAAGTAAACAAGTGTCATGCATCAAGTAACCATTATCAAGAATCAAGTAATCATGTAGCGTGTATCAAGTATCAAATCTCATATATCATGTAGTCAAGTATCAAGTGGGCATGTATCAGGTTCAAGTGTCGTGTATCAAGTCTTGTAGTTATTACTATTTAGGTAGCACTTCATGCATCCCGGTTTTTACTATATAGTTGCTACAACAAACAGTTTCGCTTTAGATTTAAAAGGGGACCATACATGGCAGTGTGATCAGGGACAAACTCCAAGTATCATGTAATCATGTATCATGTAAACAAGCTCCAAAACCCAAATAAGCTACAGTGTCATGTGTGTACGTGTCATGTATATCGTATCAAGCTCCACATGTAAACAAGTTCCAATAACCATTAGGTTCTTCCGAGTACATGTTTCTATACTATCCACTACTAGATCTTTCCCTTAACTCCGGCTTGGTTATTTATTATTATTAGTGTCCAACAAGCATGTAGATGTGCAAAACATATCAAGTATATCATGTCATGATCATGTAACAAGTTCAAGTTGCAAGATAAATATGTACGTGTACAATATATCTCATAAAAGAACTAAAATAAACAAATCTCAAGTTCAGGGCAGCAAGACCATACTGTAGTAAAACAGTGATTTCCGCTATACAAACATGTAAATCTGAATCCGTCGAAATGTCTAGAAAGTAGACTCCCAAACGAATCCAACGAGTATAAATAAGTCATATATTAATTCACAAAAACATATTTCAAAACTAATTTGAATACAGAAAATAGGTTCAGCCAGAAATCAGGAAAACGAATTCAAAAGCAGGAAAACAACATGAAAACTCAGTAATTAAATCCATGAAAAATATGGGGTATTCCCCTATATGTTCAGTATCTAAATATAAAGATTCATAATTTTCCAGTGAACTTAGATCAGTCATCAAAAATAAGAAAACATCAATAAACAGTAGTTTGGCAAATCTGGAATTCCCAACACTGCTATACGAAAACTATAATATCTCGCAACTAGCGAAACGAAATCCAATTCCGCCAAAGGGATATAAAAATAGGTAAAATATACTAACTTCCATATTTCAAAAATATTTTCCATACAGTAAAAGGAGTCATAGTGAAAATAAGGCTCTTTACAGAACAGCGAGCAAAATACAGCAAGTACAGTTTTCATAAACGAGCATGAAACAACACATAAAACAGACAAAATTCACTCAAACGAAAACGAAATCAAGTAAGGTCAGAGGGGTTTGAAAATAGACAAAATTCTCTAAAACTCATGTTTTATACCAAAATTGAGATACTGACTTTAAAACAATTCAAAACAACAAACAAAAAAGATCAGCGACAAAATACAGATTTTTCCATTTAACAACTCAACATATATCATACAAAACTTATTCAAAACACAACCAAATATGAAATCGAGTCTACCAAGTGTCTAAACATCATGAATTAGGGTATCTAGCATGCCCACACCAAGAATATCACATGGGTCTCAACCAAATGACAAATTCTCACAAAAGTCTCACATACATGATCAAAATCAAGAACAGGTAAAACCTAAGTTAGTTCATGTCCATATTGTGTCGTGAGGCAACTATGATTAAGTTTTCACAATAGAGACAAAATCCATCAAACATAACACAAACAAGAGTCGTCTCTAGACCCAACTACACTATAGGTGGTATTTTTTGACTTGTATCAAACAAATGAATTGGAGTACAAGTTATTTGTCTTAACCGAAGATGAAGAACAACGAAAACCAAGAGTAAGGAGCAAAACTCATGAACGAAAATCAACGAATCAATGAATCCAAGCAACTTGAGCGAAAATCTCCACACGAACAAAAACTCCAAAAGCGAGATGACAATAGTGGCTTGCGGCCAAAAGAGAACACCAAGAGAGAGAGAGAGACGAGGGATTTCATATGGTGGAGCGAGAAGGTGCAAGGAGCTATCGGCAAAGGGGAGATCGGACAAGGGATGAGGGGCTCGGTGACGGTTGGCAACTAGGAGGGATAGGTTGATCGGGGGTAGGGGTGCGGTCGGGTGTGCACACAGGCCGGAGGTAAGGCGGCCTGGGGTCGGGTTTAGCGTCGGCTGTGTGCGGCGCAAGCAACGGGCGAGAGAGAGGGATAGGGGGAGGCCGTGATAGAGAGAGGGAGAAAGACTAGGGTTAGGGTTTTGTGTGAGGGAGGGTGTATTTATATGGAGAGATTAGGGTTCATAATACAAGTTGGGTTAATAGGTATGGGTAATTAGGAGTAGTAATAGGATTAGAATTAATGGGTTTCAAATAGGATACAAATAGGATTAGGGATTTTAATTTGGCCTTGGTAAAATTTATTAGGGATCAAACAATAGGATTGGGAAATAGGATCACAACCAATCACCACCACACACACCCAAGAACAAAAATAAAAGGGACAAGAACAAAATGAAAGAAAGAACGAAATATTGAAGAACGAAACAAAATAGACAACCAATCACACACAAAGCGCTCAAAATGAATTAAAATGAATATATATTGAAAATAAAACTCTAATATACGGTTCAGAAAAATACAAGAGAGAAAATACACCAAAACGAAAAATACACTCAAAAATACACAAAAATGAAAAACAGGGGTTACAATCAATATGTAATATAACGAAACATTACATAAACAAAATTCTAATTCACAATGGATCATCATATCTCTCGTCAGAACTCTCTTCATCGGATGGAATCATTTATTGCGGATTGTTTGGCCTTCATTCAAAGATAAGTTTTAGTTAGTGTGTCATGCCCCGTTTCCCAAAAAGAATACGGAATACGGATACGTAACAAAAGCCCAGCGAATCATTTCATCATCCATAAGCTGTTCAGGAATCTTTACAACATATCACAGGAATAATCAGAGTCGGAAGCAAAAGATACAATCAGACATGCATAATTGAAACAAGATACCAATAGAAAATTACTTGAAACCAAATATAATAATCTCAAATAATCAAATTCTGAACAAGTTAAATATTCTGGGCCACAACTCCCAAATACAAATAAATATCCAAGTCATCAAGTGCATTTTATTCAAGTTCAAGCAACAAGTAATAATAATAATAAAGCAGAAAATCCATCACTAGTACATCATCTCGTCAATACCATCTGGCAGTCGACCATCCTGATCTGCAATTAGTAAATTTGCAGGAGAAGGAAAAAGAAAACAAGTACTCGTCAATTGCAAGTTACGGGCCACTTATAATGTAGGATACAAGTATAGGGGATAGATAATTCTAAGTAACAAGTATAGCATGGTATAAGTGTGTCAACAGAAATATAATATCTAACATGAATCAAGAAAATAGAAATAAGTAGCATGGTATACTAATATGTACAGGTAACATGTAGTGTCAAGTAAACAGGTAAACAGGTAAACATGCAACAAGTATCAGGTAACAGGTAAATAGGTAAACAGGTAATCATATAACAGGTATCAGGTATCAAGTACAGGAAATTAGATTATGTCATGTCAAGTCTTGTTATATTACTATCTAGGTAGCACTTCATGCTTCCCAACTTTTACTATATGGTTGCTACAACAAACAGTTTCGCTTTAGATTTCGTAGTGAAGTCCATAGGGCAGTGTACTCAGGGTTCAGAATAATAGAAATAACAGGAACAGGTAGAACCTAGTGGTTCTCTTCTGGATACACCTTCCTAAGGAAAGTATGCAGTCAGGTACAGGGAACAGGTAGAACCTAGTAGTTCTCTTCCGAGTACATCTTCCTATAGGGAAGCATCCAGTCAGGTACATGTAACCAGATCGTGAATCATGTAGTCATGAACACATAGCAGGCAGGCAGGACACAGGTCCTCTTCTAAGTATACGTTTCTATATTTTCTACTACTAGATCTTTCCCTTAACCCCGGCTTGGTCATTTATTATTATAATCAGGCATGCATGTATGTGTCGCAAACCAAAGCAAGGATAATAGGGTATAAACATGTATCAGGTTTAGGGTGCAAGATAGACAAGTACAGGTACAAGATAACATATAACAGGGTAAAACAACTAGTTTTCTAATTCAGGACAGCAAGACAGTATTGTACAAAAACAGCGATTCTCGCTACTACAAACATCCAAATCTGGATCCGTCGAAGGATCTGAAAAATAGACTTCCACACGAATCTAGCGAGTATAAATAAGTCATATGGTAATTCACAACATCATAACTCAAAATAGGTTCTAGAAGACACGTTTAGTCCGAAATCAGTAAAACAAATTCACAGTCAGAAAAACAACATTAAAACTTCTCAAATAAATTCAAGAAAAATCTAGGGTATTCCCCTAGATGTCTAGAATCATAATGTAAAAGTTTCATAATATTCCAGTAAAATTAGTTCAGCCATCAAAATGAGAAAACATCAAGAAACGATATTTTGGCCAATCTGGAGTTCCCAACACTGCTGTACGAAAACAGGAATATCTCGCAAGCCGTGAAACGAAGTACAAATCCTCCAAAGGGAGATGAGAATATATAAAATAAACTAACTTTCATATTTCACAAACATTTTTCATACAGTAAAAGAAATCAGGGTGAAAACACAATTCTTTACAGGACAGCAAGTAAAATACAACAATTATAGTTTTCATAAACGAGAATAAAACAACACATAAAACTCCCCAATAAAATTCACCAAAATTCTGGGTAATCCCTAGATATGTATAGAAAGACTGAACAAGGTTTCAGATCAAAATAACATGTGTAGCACAAGTATCAAATTAATTTAGTTATCAAAATCAACAGGAAACGAAATCTGGAATTTATCTACACCTCTGCAGTAAAAAAGTCATAAGTCACTCATACGAAAACGAAATCAAGCAAGGCCAGAGGGGTTGGAAAATAGACGAAATCGTCTAAAACTCATGTTTTATACCGAAATTAAGTTATTGACTTCAAGATAGTCCAAAACAGCAGGCAAAATAGATCAGCGTCAAAGTACATATTTTTCCCTTTAATGACAACTCAACATATATCATGCAAAACTTGTTCAATGTACAAACAAACATGAAATCGAGTCTACCAAGTGTCCAATCATCATGAATTAGGGTTATTAACATATCTAAATTAAGCCTATCACATGGTTCTCAACAATTATCCAAATTCTCACAAGAAGTCTCACATACATGATCAAATCAAGAACGGGCAAAACCTAAGTTAATTTATGTCAATATTGTGTCGTGAGGCAACTATGGTCAAGTTTTCAAAATAGAGACAAAACTCATCAAAGATAACACAAACAAGAGTCGTCTCTAGACCCAACTACACTATAGGTGGTATTTTTGACTTGTATCAAACAAAAAAATTAGAGTACAAGTTACTTGCCTTAACCGAGATGAAACGAACTCCAAGAATTATGGGAACGGATTCCCGGGCAACAAACGAAAATCCACGAACAAGAGAATCCAAATCCAAGAGCAACGAACCCATGAACAATCGTATGAACACACGACACTCTTCTCAAAGCAAGAGAAGAGAGAACCCACAAAAGAGAGATGTGAACCTTGCGGTGGCTTGTGGCTTGGAGGGTTTATCGACAAGGGGGGAGTAGGGATCGGATAAGGGGTGTATGGCGGTCGGAGGTGGTCGAATGATGGGCTCGGGTGTGCGGGTTGGAGGTGCAGCCGAAGGGGGGGTTAGATCGGGATGCAGGTCGAAATGGGTCTCGGGTGTGCAGCCGCCATGGGAGAGAGAGAGAGGGGGGGAGGCCGGGGTGAGGGTTTAGGTTAGGGTTAGGGTTTGAGAGATTAGAGAGGTATATATACATAGAAAGAGGATTAGGGTTAATGGGTATTTGGGTTAATGGGTATTTGGGAGTAGTAATAGGATTGTTTAATGGGTATTGATATGGATTAATTGAATAGGTTTCAAAATAGGATTGAGTTTAATTTAGCTCTGGTAAATCTATTAGGGATTAAACAATAGGATTGAGAATAGGTTGAGCAACCAACACCACCATAAGCACCCAAGAGCACAAAATAAAGAAGGCAATAACCAAATGAAAGAAAGGACAATAATAGACGAAGAACGAAACAAAAGATGAACAAAAGCCAACACAAGGAGCTCAAAATGAAATAAATGAATATATATATTGAAAGCAAACCCCAATATACAGTTCAGAAAATACAAGAGGAATATAAAGAGAAAAAACACCAAAATGAAAAAAATACACTCAAAAATACATAAAACGAAAAACAGGGGTTACATAGTGAGAAACTCATTTACCACAAATAAAGTATATTAAATTTAAAAGAGGGACAAACAAATAAAGTACGAGTCTTACCCCTCAAATAATATTGGACAATCTCTTGAATCATGATTCATTTGCACAATGCAGCATCTTCAGCACCGTCTCAGTTTTTTTATGCGGAGTTGCTCTCTTATCGGCCTCAATCTTTTGGCGTGAGGCCTTCCCTTTGTTGTGCATTGCTATGGGTCACTTACGCGTGTAGGTATGTGCACTGCCTTCATCATGAGGTTGTGCACTACCATGCGGTTATGAACTACCTCCCGGTTCTACACTGTCTTGTGGTTGTGAGGCCTGTTCTGGTTGTTCACCCAATCCGGGTTGTAGCCAAGAGATGCCATCAATGATCTTCTGCAAATTCTTCAACGTGTATTTGTAACTTTCATTGGAGGAACAACCCAGATCGACAATCTGTTTTATTGTAGCTTAACTCACAATATCGAGAAACAAAATTCTCGGTATTGGGTTCAGTTGGAACAGATATATAACTTTTTCTCATCACATCCTGGGTCCATCTTCTTTTAATGTATACATCCAGAAGGGAAGTGTGATGGCTGAACCGAAGAGCGGCTAAAATATGCCTGCAAGGAATGCCAACGAAGTTAAAGAAGTGACACGCACATGTAATAATTCCTTTGATTTTTTATAATTGAAGAAGGCGAGCCGGTTCTGATTCTCTACAGAGTATCACATGGAAGGTTGAACTATCCGGTGTCACAAGATCGCCAGCGTAACTCACATTGTACATGAAGTTTTTTGTAACTTCATCTTGGAATTTGTAAAAAAAATTAAAGTGTATGTTTTAGCCATTTGTGCCTCCGAAGCCCATTCGCTCTTCAACTTCGGTCTCTTCTCACGGTTACGATGATTTTATTTCAGTTCATCGTGTCTTTGCCTTCCCAAAAATGGTCGAAGATGACTGCAAATTCATGCAAGGAATATTTCTTTTCTGTATGATGCTTCAAGGCAGAATGCGCTGACTCAACCCGTTGATTACTCAACATGCCAGCCCCAAAAGAATCTTTAGCGTAGACGGGTGCCTAACTTTCACGGATATCAAATAGATCGTTCAACCATTTGTTACTCTCTAATCCGTATTGCAAAATCAAAACACCCCATTTTCCTACAAAGTCATGTACATATTCGAAATTGTAGATGACATTCTTCAAAGATTCCCTAAACTTGTCGACATCGTTCGACATACGCACCTCCTGCGGTAACTTGTCCAAAAAGTGCCAAATACAAAAGCGTTACTGAGTCTGGGGAAAAACTTTCTTAACTGTGGCGGCTATCCCACGGTCTTGATCGGTGACGATACCGGATGGAGCACGATTCATAACCCCTAACCACCTTTCAAAGAACCATTCAAATGAAGAGGCCGTCTCATTTTGAATGAACCCACCTTCTAAAAAAGTCGATTACCAATGTTGATTCACTCCAACAAAAAGAACAAATAACATTTCATACCGGTTCGTATTATACGTGGCATCAAAGCAAAGTACATCGGCAAATTCTTCATAATTCATCCTAGAAATACCATCAATCCACATACAATGTGACAACTGCCCTTCGGGATGTACTTGAATTTCATAAAAAAATGAAGGATCCGTCTGTTTCTTAGATTCAAAAAAATCAATTAGCATTGTAGAATCATGTCCTTTCAATGCTTCTTGTGAATCTCTAAGTAAATTTCTAACATTTTTTTCGGTGAATCCTACTTGATCGTGATCACCACTAGCACTTCGGGATGTACTTGTGAATCTCTAAGTAAATTTCTAACATTTTTTTCGGTGAATCCTACTTGATCGTGATCACCACTAGCACTTTTGAAGAAGAGCATTTGTCGACATGTCTAGATATTAGCTTGGTTGAATTGCTCTATTATCTTTTTATCCGTATTTGATACGGAACGGTTTCGGGG
This sequence comes from Hemerocallis citrina, assembly GCA_017893485.1. Taxonomy (NCBI): domain Eukaryota; kingdom Viridiplantae; phylum Streptophyta; class Magnoliopsida; order Asparagales; family Asphodelaceae; genus Hemerocallis; species Hemerocallis citrina. Next base: position 217,526,761 of record CM030358.1, on the reverse strand, counting down.
CAAAAGATATCTTCTACCAGGTCAGGTAAATTCGTGATTGTGTTCTTCGTGAAATAAATACACTACCCACGTATTACTTGCTTCGTTCAATTTTACACAAACGCAAGCCTTGCAACCCGTTCTATAGGTTGTTCCCCATCTACCATCACTATGTTGACTCGGCGATGACTCGACTTTATTACAAAGATATGGCTTATCTACTTCCACTCCTCCCTTTAATTTATTTCCATACTTACGCATTGCAAAACCCCCACAACGAGCATATGAAAAATAAAAAATTTCGGCCTCAACTAAAGTGGGAAACGTCATACCAAACTTTGGTTTTAGATGTTCTTCCACTAACGGCATGGAATCAATGATTGGTTCTACCCGCACAAAATTATCACCGGCAGCAGAACTCTCCGTATCATTGTTCATCTGGGATAAAAATATATTATTGGTAAATTAATACACACATCATATATAAAATACCTTGTTAACAAACGATTGTGATATATATATACATACGAAACAAAAAAAAAGTGACAAAACGTCAAAAAGATGTCAAACAATACGAAACTCTGCAATTGGGTCCGGCTTGCCGCACACAAGGTAACGGAACTTGTAGAAGCGAGTTTCGATCCACGGTTTGGAAGATACGGCCGTGCCTTGCTCGCTTTCACTATTGGAAATGAGGGAATGCGATACACAGACGCATATAGAAAACCGTGGGTGACAACTCGTAACTACAAATTGCTATGACTTGTGAGTGGCGACACTGACCTACTCGTAAAATTACGGATTTTCAAGAGGGTTCTCTATTGAAAACTCTCTCAAAACATAACAAAATTTATGAGAAAACTGCACAGTCGACGGTAAAAAAAAAAATCAACTTTGTGATTGGGTCGGGCTCCCCGCACACAAGGCAACGCAACTTATATAAGTGAGTTCCGACCAATGGTTTGCAAGATACGGCCGTGTATCGCATTCATTCATGAAAAATGCCAACAATGCGGTACATTGACGTAGGCCCCAAATCGGGGGTCCAAACTTTCAACTACAAGTATCGTTTGGTACTGAGCGGTAAGCCCAATATGCTCGCAAAATTTCCTTTTTTTTGGATGTCGTTTCGTACTGAAGAGTACCCTCGAAAGAAATCAAACATTAATTGAGGTTGTTGTTTGATATACAGTACAAATCCGCACAAACGAGATCAAAAGATTCCGAAACTTTGGTAGTAGTACCTGTAATACCCTGTATTTCTGAAATAGTATATATATATAAATAAGTTGGGGGTTGTCCTATAGAGTAACTCTATAGGAGGACGTGTAGACTATGTACACGGGATTGATTCGGGAAATTGTGAAGGAGATTGAAATAATAGTCCCACATGGGAAATATACAAAAATAGTTTGAGTATAAATATAATTGCCTATGATCAAGAGTCACCTAATTGGTTAACCACCTTTTGAGAGGCAGCCTGTGGTGGGCAGTTGTACTACATAGTATCTAATTTGTCTTCTAAAAAAATATTAAAATTGTCTGAGTATTGGGGCGGGGCGTTACAGAATGGTATCAGAGCCGACTTTCGACACCGGATGTAAAAAAGGGCCTCAGTATGATCTGCGGTGTTGAGAGCCATTTATCTCCGGGGTCGGGAATATTCTGCGATATTGAGAGTCGTTTATCTCCGGGATCAGGTATAATCTGCGGTGTTGAGAATGATTGATAGCCGGATATCCGATCTGCGGTGTTGAGAGTGATTTATCTCCGGGGTCGAGGACGACGCTACATCGGCTAGAAAGGCGGATCCTACACTAGATGTGTGTCCCGTACTCAGCGAGGACGCTAATTTCTAAGGTGGGGTGTATGTAATACCCTATATTTCTGAAATAGTATATATATATAAATAAGTTGGGGGTTGTCCTATAGAGTAACTCTATAGGAGGACATGTAGACTATGTACACGGGATTGATTCGGGAAATTGTGAAGGAGATTGAAATAATAGTCCCACATGGAAAACATACAAAAATAGTTTGAGTATAAATATAATTGCCTATGATCAAGAGTCACCTAATTGGTTAACCACCTTTTGAGAGGCAGCCTGTGGTGGGCAGTTGTACTACATAGTATCTAATTTGTCTTCTAAAAAATATTAAAATTGTCTGAGTATTGGGGCGGGGCGTTACAGTACCGACGCAAAACACATGAGCCAACAAAATTTGTAGAGGTGGGTTTCGACTCACGGTTTGCAATATACGCCGACATATCGCTTTCACTCACGGATAATACTCGAAAGCGATACACAGCCGTACACTTCAAACCGTGAATCCAAACACACTACTACAAGTTGCGTTGGCTTGTGCGTAGCGAGCCCGATGTACTCGCAAATTTACATAATTTTTTAAATCTCTTTGTGCGCTATTTCTAACATCGAACAACGACCAACAACAACTAATACTACATCTACATCCACAATAAAGCTAGAATTACCTATTCTATAAATACCTACGCATAATATAGAAATTGTACACTCAAACATTGGAGAAAAAATTCCAATCAATTAACCTAGTTAGATCTACTAAAGTAGGAACAAATTAATAGCTTTCACAATGAGGGTGTTCGGAAAGGAGATAGAGGAGCCTTTGCGCACTGCTGTAGAGAAAGGAAGGGGAGTAGGGTTTGGCTAATTACTTTAGGATTAGGATTTTAGGGTTGGGGAGAATTCGTATGGGTTAGGGTTTTTTTTTTTGTAATTGGGATCTTCAAAGGAAGAGGGCAAGAGTGTGAGAATAGGGAGAGATTGAGTGAGAAGCAACGAACAAGAGAGAGCTAGGATTTTCAGATCGAGAGAGAGACTGCTAGGGTTTGGAGAAATGGGTTTCTCAAGCTCCAGTAGCGAGAGAGATAGTTGTGAGGGAGATGGCGAACTCGGTATGTACAAGTGTTTGGTACACCACTTGAACATACTTAGGCCGTTGTTAGGAACAACGACCTAGGTTGAAATTTTTGTTAAAAAAAACAACTTAGGCCGTTGTTGGGAACAACGGCCTAAGTACAATTTTCTTCAAAAAAAAACTTAAAACAACTTAGGCCGTTTTTCCCAACAATGGCCTAAGTATAGGTTTCTGCAAAAAAAACTTCACGCCAAAAAAAAAGTAAGTCTGAAACGTTGTTTTGCGTGAAGTTACGAAATTACCCCTCTGCTTTTGGAAGCGTTAGTGAGAGACTAAGTGGGTTTCGATCTCATTCGCTGATCATGATCAACCAAGATCCAATGACTGAGAATGGTGTTTTCCAATTCGTTGAAAACGACCGAGCATTTTCCATATATACATATTCTTAATACGGGGTGTTACACACCCCCCCCCCCCGTAAGAATTCAGCGTCCTTGCTGAAGCCGGGCATGCAACGTAGCGCAGGATCTTCTTTCTAGCCGATGTGGAATGGCATACCCTGATTCTACTAGCTGTACAGTATCCTGATTCTGCTAGTTGTACAGTCCCCTATCCAGGCGACTTGTCATAACCTCACTCCCTCTCAAGGATACCTACCAGTACATCTGCTAGCACCATCTCAGGCATAACCACCATTTTGTACCCACACTCGGTGTCGAAAGTCGGCTCTGATACCATTTGTAATGCCCCGCCCTAATTCAACGACTTTTTTAACAACTGCCCACCACAGGCTTGCCTCATAAAATGTGCTATAGCTGATTGGTGACATATATATATATATATATATATATATATATAATCATAATCCTCTCTGACATGGGATTAACTAATCCCATCCAGCCCCTCTTCTCGCGAGTTGACGTCAGCCAAGCTCACCCTCAAGCGGGCCCACCATCTGCTAACTCACCCACAACAGCAGCAGACCCTCTGCCTCTCTCTTGGGCGGGCCCCACACAGCACGGGGCTGTAGCAAACCAAGGCAACAGCTCTGCCTTTTTCCCCGTGGGCCCCCCATCTCATTTAAATTTTCATACAACCCCTTATAGAATATAGGGCATCTCTTATTAATTATATATATATTCTGAACACGGGGTGTTACAAACGACACCAACGAAATCAGCCACAAAGCCAGTAAGGGCAACAACAGAAAAGGCCTCGAGTTCGATGGAGGTTGCGATGGAGATGAGCTGTCGGGGCTGATGGAAGGAGTTGGAGTTCGGTTGTTTGGAGGTCGGGAAGATGGAGTAAGAGGAGTTCGGGATGGTGGTTGTCGGTGGGCAGGAGGTGGAGTTTGGGTTTGAGAGGCAATGGGTTTGGAGTTGATGGGTTTTTTATGATGGAGGGTAGCAAGGGTGTTGGCTTGTGGTGTTCGGGAATGGCAGCAAGGAGGATGAAGGTGGGGTCGGGATGCAACAATAATATGGAGTTCGGCTGTGCAGTGGAAGGGTTGATGGGTGGAGTGAAGTTTAGGTCGGGATGAGGTTGATGGAGTTAGGGTTGTTTGAGGGTGAAGATGAGGTGGTTAAGGCGAATGAAGTAGATTAGGGATTAGTAACTAAGAGATGAGGAGAGAGTCAGTTGTTTAGGTTAGTGGAGTAGCGAGGAGTTAGGGTTGGGGTTTGGGTTGGGTTGCAAGTGTGAATGAGCTTGGGTTTGAATTATAATTAAAATATTTGAACTATAACTGGGTTGAGAATTTGGGTCTTCACATGAATCAACAATTAAATATAGAAAATGTAATGCATGTGTTGTAGGTCTCAGATATCTAAATAAACAGATAAACTAGACACAAATTAAAACCTCGCAAGTGTACGAATCATTTATACAAGCGTAGTGAAAAGCAAGGGTCGATCCCACAAAGATTGTAGTACTTAACTCACTAATCAATAAAACAAAAAATGCAATTCATAAAGTTTTGTTCTAAAACTATATTTGAAAGAAAAAGAGATTTAAATCTAGATCAAGTAGAATCACAAATTGAGTCACAAAATATCTATTAATGTAGTTGGGCTTGATTTCCACCTATAGTCACGAATGCTAAATTAACTTCTACACTATTCTGATCATTCATGTTTGTTCCTTTAAGGGCATGGTATCTATTCCTTAAAGTTAAGATTTTCCTAAGCCAAGAATTAGGCATGGTATCTACTCTAATTCATTTCTTTCCTTAAGTATTTAGCATGGTATCTACTAAGTTGCACTTGAAGAAAGCATAGGAACGATGGAAATAACAAACACTCATACTCATATAACAGAGTCAATTTTATAATAAGCTAACTTGATAATATCAGGTTCTTCAGATCAGTCGACTGTTGCTAGCTCTCAGTCGACTAATTTGACGAACTTTCTAACAAATATTGATTCATATTATAATTTTGATCAAGACAACCAGGTTTAATCAATAAGTGATAGAAATAGTATTTTAGAAGATTTATAAGCATTGCATGACTACGGTTTCAATCTGCCCAACAATGAAATTAGTTGCACATAATACAACTTTTATTGATTAACAATTCAGAATTCATGACTCTAACAATAAAAACAAAAACTAGAAAGAGAAGAAGTAACACTGCTTTTTATGATGTTCAGCCTTGAAGTCGACTTGAACTGCTTCTAAGTCGACTTGATCTCGTTCTTCAGTGGCACTCGATCTCCTTCTTTGTTTGATTGTACTTGATCTTCTTTCGTTGATTCCTTCTCTTCTTTCGATCTGATTCTCGATTCCAGATATCAAGAGATGTCTTATAAACTGCGTATTCCAGCCTTTTTATAGTTTCTTTTGCTCCCATTCTACAGATCTCAAGTTCCAACATTCCTATCTCTTCACGCATTGGATATGGATTGAGTCGATCTTAATACTTGCCAAACCCGGGTTTCTAAGTTGATTTGTTGGGAAGTTGTTATTTGCAGTTATCCCATATCTGTTTCCTGGATTTTGGCAGCTTACTTTGATTCGGATTTGGATGAGGATGAATCTTCAACTATTCTTATCTTTTAACTCCTGCTGAATGCCAGTCGACTGGTTTTAGAATCAGTCGACCGTATCGTGACTTCTGGAGATTCAAATCCAGTCAGTCAAGTTGACTGTCTTTTGGAGTAAGTCGACTGTATTGTGCAGCTTCAGAATCTCAACCTCCTCTGTTCAGTCGACTGTCGTTGAAGGACCAGTCGACTTGTGTTCTGCAGCTTCCTGTGTATCATCCTCACAGTCTGGAGTAAATCTTGAATCTGCTTCGTTTAGTTGCTTTTAGGCTGTTTCCTATGGAAAAGAGAAAAGAAGAGTAAATTACCACATGTAGAGAATTTAACTGTCGAATTGCATTCAGATTATTGCTCCAAAATGTGGATATTATTGGATTTATCAGCATGCATATGAGTATAAGAGAATTAAAAATACGATAGATAACTGAAATAAAAATGTACATAAGAAAATACGTATAAACAGATTAGGGAGTTACCCATCTAGTCCAACAAGTGGTTGATCTTGATATGCACGTGGTCGTAGCTCGAGAAGACCTCGATGATGTGGTCCCGATACCTGCAACTGATGTCCCTGCCAAAAAGAAAATTAGATGCATTATCTGAGTGAGTGACCACTAATTCATTACTTGTCCTACGAAAGTAGAAGTTGTTACGATCTAGATAAATAACCCATGTCGTTGCAGCGATCACTATATACCGAACCTTTCTTATGTTTTTCCCATCTTTACGAAATCTTGATCCCACCCAAAGATCATCGTACATGGTCAGGAATTCGTTGGACCCGAGGGCTCTTAGGACCTCAGTCCACACCAACACTCGTCAATTTCTATTCTTGTGTGCTACAACCAAGGCCGGTCCTGAGCTTACGGAGGCCTGAGGCGAAATCACAAAATGGGGTCTCCATACATACCACACACACACACATACACACACATATACATATATAGCACATTAATTCGAATTTAATCCCTAATCTACCAAAAAGTATACCAATATATCAAATTAAGCCCTAAAAACACTAATCATGAAATAAAACATTAATTTGACACAACAAAACTCTAGTTTGAGAATTGCAACAATAAATCAAACAATCAGTTCAAAATCGACGAAACCCGAGCTTCTACATTTCTAATGTTCTGCAATATTACAGCTCTACAAGTCTCCAAAAATCAAATAATCCACAATCATGAAAAGTAGAAGAGGCAAAGAAATAGCTGCTAGTTGGTCGATTATCGATGGTTGGGCTAATGGCTACAAAGCAAAAGCAACAACAAGTAAGCGGCTACAACATTCAACACTCAATATGCCAACATCAACAGTAGGTGGTTACAACACTACAACATTGACAACAAGTGGGAATAACAACATCAAGCGACTACAAGATGGGAGTTAGGTTCGAGAGTTGGGACGACGTTAACAGGGCTCAGACTACTTGTGTTTGTGGAGATTGGAGAAGGAGTAATGGAGGATGGAGATTCGAAAATGGGAGTTGGACTTAGGACTTGGGAGGTCGGGAGTCGAGAGCAGGCATGTCGGAGTCCTGCAGATGGGTAGTTGGACTTGGAGTCGGAGTGACTGTCGGAGATGGAGGTAGCAGAGAATGGATTTGGGATTTAGAATTAGGGATTGAGGATTAGATTTGAGGAGCAATAGAATGAAGATGGGAATTGGGATTAGGTTCGGGTTGGAGTCTGGAGGAAGAGTGTTCGGGTTCGGATTCAGGTCCGGTGTTCGAGTGTGGTATTCAAGTGGGAAGAAATATAATGGAGATTTGGCGAGAAATAAATCAATAAAAAAACAAATAAACAAATAAATCAATTAATCAATGGTCGGGACAAGTACTTTTTTTAAAAATAAAGACCAAAAAAAAAATTTGAAGGTTCTTAAAATTTTTTTTGCACAAATTGTAATTCAATTTTATGCATAAAATAAGTATATATAAGTATAAGAAGAAACAAAAATTTGCATGCTCCTAAAAAAAAGGTAAAAAGGGCCTGAGGTAGCTGCTTCTCCTGCCTCTTACCATCTCTTACCATAGGACCGACCTTGGCTACAACAGAATTTTTCCCCAAAATGACCCTCTTTTTGAAAGTTTTTTCCGAACTGTCCTATTTTTTTTTTTGTTCTCTAAACGACTCACTCGTTTTTTGAAAAAGCGAGTTTGGTTAAAAATAACTCGCTTTTTCAGAAAGCGAGTGTAAAACTTTTAATTTTCGAAAGGTTAGACTCGCTTTTTCAAAAAACGAGTTATTTTTAACCCAACTCGCTTTTTCAAAAAGCGCACTTGGTTATTTTGGTAAATACGTTCGACAGTGGGTTATCTTGGTGAATACTTTTAGAAAGTGGATTAGTTTGGTAAATAATTTCAGAAAGTGGGTCATTTTGGTAACAAGTTCTTTCTATATCTCATTATCACTTCATCTTCTTTAGACTACTATATATGAAATCGTTTGTCAGGACTTTCTATATCACATTGTCACTTCATCTTCTTTGGTCATGATTTTAGACTACTATATATGAAATCGTTTGTCAGGACTTTCTATATCACGTTGTCACTTCATCTTCTTTGGTCATGATTTTATAAAGTAAGCAACTATTTAGCAGTAGTCGAGGATATACATAACTTGACATTATTTCAGTATACACATAATTGGTGTGTTTTAAGTTGTCGAGAATGAGCCCATAGATACTCCCAATTCCCGGTATACACATAATTGGCTTTTAACCTATCAATCATATGCGCTGAGTTCTTGCGCCAAAAGTCTCACACTCGCTTTCTGAAAAAGCGAGGGTGGTTAAAAGGGTCCATAATATTTTTTTTGTATTTCACATTGGCAGAAATGACCAAGTTACCCCTTCCTTCATATAACCAGATTATCACCTTAGGGGTAAAAGGGTCATGCGGTAGTAAGGGACGGATGAAGTTCATCCGTCTCTCACTTTCACAATTTTTTTTTATTTATAAACTTTACATATTTAATATATATTATTTATATTTAAAGTATTAAATCCACCGAGAGACAGAAGATCTTGCGCCAACAAAGAAGAAATTTTCTCTCTTGACGTGGTAATAGAATATTTATTTTTATATTGATTTTTTGGGTTTTTTTTAACGGGTCCGGGTTCGGATTTGGGTCGGGTCTCTTTTGAGCCGACCCGGACCCAGACCTGAAAGAACAACGGGTCCCAATTTAGGACCGGGACCCGGTTCCGAACCCAGATAGGCCGGGTCGTCAAGAGAGAAAAATGATCAAGAGAGAAAATTTCTTCTTTGTTGGAAAAAAAAAACTCGGGCTTTCAAAACAAGTGCAAGAAATACAAAACAATATATTATGAGCAAACCTTAGTCTGCTGACAATATTCAGAACTAGAGAACCATGTCTCATCAATTACTACGTCAGGCTTTTATGGTCTACCATTATGTATAACAGCAGCCATGGACGAAGTTACAACCACCCTTTTAATAGAAGAATTTTTTGCGCAAGAACCCAGCGCATATGATTGATAGGCCAAAAGCTAAAATTGATTGGGAGTATCTATGGGCTCATTCTCGACAACTTAAAACATACCAATTATGTGTATACCGAAATATGTCAAGTTATGTATATCCTCGACTACTGCTAAACAGTTGCTAACTTTATAAATATAAATAACTTTATGTATGAAGATCTTCTGTCTCTCGGTGGATTTAATACGTTAAATATAAATAATATATATTAAATATGTAAAGTTTATAAATAAATAAAATTTGTGAAAGTGAGAGACGGATGAACTTCACAGATGAACTTCATCCGTCCCTTACTACCGCATAACCCTTTTACCCCTAAGGTGATTATCTGGTTATATGAAGGAAGGGGTAACTTGGTTATTTCCGCCAATGTGAAATACAAAAAAAAATATTATGGACCCTTTTAACCACCCTCGCTTTTTCAGAAAGCGAGTGTGAGACTTTTGGCGCAAAAACTCAGCGCATATGATTGATAGGTTAAAAGCCAATTATGTGTATACCGGAAATTTGGAGTATCTATGGGCTCATTCTCGACAACTTAAAACACACCAATTATGTGTATACTGAAATAATGTCAAGTTATGTATATTCTCGACTACTGCTAAACAGTTGCTAACTTTATAAAATCATGATCAAAGAAGATGAAGTGACAATGTGATATAGAAAGTCATGACAAACGATTTCATATATAGTAGTCTAAAGAAGATGAAGTGACAATTAGGGGTGTAAAACGAACAGGACGGTCTGTCGTCCGTCCGAGTCCAGCTCGAGAAATGGTCCGACCGTAGATCGTCCGAACTGTTATACGGACCGAACACAAACATATTATTATGTCCGATGTTTTATCGAGCTCGAGCTCGGTCACTAACTAGTCCGACTCGAATCTGTCCGTGAACACAGCCACCCAGACAATTTTCTTTAGAATTTCTGAATATGCCCAGTAGCCCACCCTCTAGCTTTCACTCTCTTTGTCTCTTTGTCTTCTTCAATCAGTTTGACACTTCAAATTTCTTTCTCCTTGTCTTCTCCGCCCAGCCCTTTCAACTTCCAAGTCCCAAATTCCCATTATTCCATGATTTCCAAAATCAATTACTCTCCCAATTCGAATTCCAAAATCAGTTAGACTCTTTGAGTTCTACAATCTGTCAATCTCTCATTAAATTAGCCTAAATCATGGGAAATTGTTGTTTTTTCCATCCATATAAATACCCACCAGGGCCACCAGTCACAACTCACAACAAAACCTAATTCATGCTACAATTTCAGTCCATCACCATCGGACCAGCTGCAGTCTCGTCGCCGGCGCCGTTGATTTCTCCTCTCTGTTCATTCCTCCAACTTCAGTATGGCTTCTCTACCACCACCAGATTCGAGAAAGTGAACGAATTTTTTTTTTTTCATTATTTTTGCGGATGAAATTTAATTGAGTTCTGCAAAGTATAAACCAGTCAAACATGTAGTATTTGTACACTCGTTTTTACCATAAGCTTATAAAATTTACAGCCTAAACTTGATTGTTTGTTTATTTTTTGGTGTGTATTAAGTGTGATACTGCTTGAACTAAAGAAATTTTTGACTTAAATTTGCAGTTCATGATTCATTTCATGTAGTCTTTTGACTCATTTCATGTATTCTTTGAAATGAATCATTTAAGTCAAACAGGTAGGTTGTAGTTCATGATTCATTTTATGTATTCTTTTGACTTAAATTTGCATTTAGTGTTGGTTGTGGTTTAGGATTCATTTCATCATCTAAACACCATCTGCAATGTTATTCTTTTAACTTAAGCTTATGGATTGCGAGCTAATAAATTCATTATCTAAAAACCTTCTGCAATGTTATTAAGAACATTTATAGCTACAACTAATGTGAAGTAGTTTTTGAATCAAAACTAATATGAAGTTGATGGCACTTTGGTAATCTGTAAATCAGTAGGTTAGTGATGTTAGCATGTTATACGTTGAATCTAAATTGAAGGATCCACGGAGAGTCTCTGATCAATAAGTCACATATAGTTTTGGGCAGAAGAATGTTGAATTGTACAAAAAAAGAAAGCAGAAAAATGCTGGACGAAATCTTCTTGATTCAAAAGCCTCAAACAAAACAGAGGTAGCTGAAAGACTTAACAATATCATTTTACGAGTGAGCTGAATAACAGTTGGATGTAATGTTGAGCATTGCTAAGAGCAAAATTACTGAAATGAAAACAAGAGTTAGGTTATTTGAAGGCAAACTACAAAATTAACTTCCATTCAAGTTTGTACTCTCCTACAATAAGTCGCTTCCATATTGAACATAAGCGATAAGCAGTCTGAATACTCTCCTACAGTATGTTAGCATCCATATTGAACATAAGCAACAAGCATTTGAATGCTCTCCTACAGTAAGTTGCCATGTTAATGCCAGCTAACTCCACATCAAATAATATCTGAATCAACCCTCAACCTAGTCAATTTCCATGGTAGAGATAGCATCCTCGAGAATTTCCTGTAGCACCTCCACTCTACGTGTTGTGAGCGAAATACATTCCTGCAAACATGTGAGGGCCATTAAGATAAGTAGTATTCATACTGATAATCATCATATCATACAATAGTTTCTTTAGGCTTTGCTTGGTATTGACATGAACAAAAATACTGAGATGATAAAAAATTGGTTCAAGATTGTTCTTCAGGGCAAGAGGCACTTATTCCAAAAGCTGAAACTACATTTTGATAGCTTATAAAATTTACAGCCTTAACTTGATTGTTTGATTATTTTTTGGTGTGTATTGAGTGTGATACTGCTTGAACTAAAGAAATTTTTTAATCATATGACTTGTACCGGGGATTGGATACGTTCCAATTACAATATGAATAATTTAAAGGTAAAAATACATCTTATTTCGCAAATGTTGATTGTCAATTAATATAATTACTTTATAATCATTGTTAGAATATTCTTTTGATAGACTCATTCTAAAGAGGAGGCTATGCAGATGATGGATTTCGATTAATCTCATTGAAATTGAAAATTTAGAGATAAGGTAATTCCGTAATTGTAATTTTGAATGTTAGTTATTAACTTATATATGGAGTTATATGTTTACTATATACTTTATGAGGGAAATTCTCAATTATACTCATTTTATGTTCCTTTCAATATGACAGCATTTTGTAGGTTCGGTAAAATGCAAGTGGAACATTCAAGTGAAGGTGGAGCATCAATCAAAGTTCAAACCATCAAGTTGAATTTTAATAATTGTATTGGCATAACTTTTGTTATAGTTATTTCGAGGATGAAACTTTATAACTTTGTTTGTGCAAAATAGATGTTTTGAGTTGTGTTTCCTTTTGATAATTTTTGTTTTGGATATTTTTGTTGAATGAATTTTTGTTACATTTGTGTGTTTAAATTTTGATGCATGTTGAATGGAAGTTTACTAATGTAAGAAAACTTATCAGATCCTTGACTGTCCAATGAATCAAACAACTCAATGATCTTTGGAGAAATTCTTTAAAGATTTACTAATTGCAATGACTATCAGACATTTTGTTGTGCACTTTAAACTTCTTTGTATTGTCTCGTTGATATTATGGGTAAATATGGCTCATGCTGATTTTAAACCAGTTACTCATTCTGCATATTATTAAACACCTTTGAACTTCATTTGCAAAACAATAGCTAGTATCATATTTCTTCTTGAGATAAGTTATAGTAGACAAATTTGCAAAACAATTGTTAGTCCGGTCCGAATCCGGTCCCGTGTCCGATTTGTCCGAACAAGTATAACGGGCCGGACACGAGCCTTCTGCTTTTATAACGAACCGAGCCCGGATTATACAAATTTTGACCGATCTGGACCGAGTCGGACATAAGCCCGTCCGAGAGGAATTTCGGTCTGAGCTTGAACATATGGTTGTCCGATCCCGTCCGGTCCGATATACAGCCCTAGTGACAATGAGATATAGAAAGAATTTGTTACCAAAATGACCCACTTTCTGAAACTATTTACCAAACTAACCCACTTTCTGAAAGTATTTACCAAGCTGACTCACTTTCGAAAGTATTACCAAAATAATCAAGCGTGCTTTTGAAAAGACGAGTTTGGTTAAAAATAACTCGCTTTTTACAAAAAGAGAGTCTAATCTTTCGAAAATTAAAAGTTTCACACTTGTTTTTTTTGAAAAATTGAGTTATTTTTAACTAAACTCTCTTTTTCAAAAATCGAGTAGGTCATTTAGGAGAAAAAAAATAGGGCAGTTCGGAAAAAACTTTTAAAATAAGAATCATTTTGGGAAAAAATTCGCTACAACAACACTTACCAATCTCGCTCCAGTTAAACCTCTCACATTATATAGTTAGAAAATACGCTCATTGCACCTTGTTTAGATCGAACTCCAAACTCCAAACTCCAAACTCACTCCAAAAGAAAATATTTATTTATGTTCAAACCAAACGCATCTATGAAAACCAACCAACCCCAACAACACTTCCCAAGACCAGAAACCCAGCCACCAATTCACTCAATACCCCTCCCTCCCCCAAACTTGAAGAAAAACCCTCACCACCTGCAAATGCAGTTCCTCCTCCTCCTCCTCCCCTACCTCCTCTTCTCCACCGCCACCTCCCTCGGCGTCAACTGGGGCACTTCCTCCTCCCACCCACTCCCACCACCCAAAGTAGTCACCGGCCTCCTCCGCGCCAACAACATCACCAAGGTCAAGCTCTCCGATGCCAACCCCGACGTTCTCGACAGCCTCTCCGGATCCCATATCGGAGTCATTGTCGGTATCCCCAACGAAATGCTGGCAGCTCTCAATTCCTCCAAAAAGGCGGCCCGGAGCTGGGTCCATGACAATGTCACCCGCTATTTTCCCTCCGGTGGGGTCGGCGGCGGAGTGAAAATCGAGTAAGAAGATAAATTTCTCTTTCTTCGTTAAATAGTTTTTTGTGGGTGATAATAGTAGGTGCTGTTTGATTTATAGGGGTTTAGATGAATGTGTGTTTGTTGGGGGGAAAGGGAATTATTAGGTTTGGACAACTTTTTTCAGAACTGACCAATCCAACCGGAACCGAACCGAACCGATTGGGGGTTTGGGTTCGGTTATTGGACGGGGCTTCCAAATAACCGATGAAACTAAACCGACCGTACCTCTATGCATAAGTCCATAAAAAATCTAGTTCTCCTTTAATTTCTTGATATACAAATAGTCATTTCTCATTTTCTTGGAGATACAAACAATCTTCTTTAATTTCTTTAATACAAACCGAGCAGTTGTTCTACCTATATTTTGATTCTCCATAATCCTGTGTGTTATGTTGTTGATAAATGCTTGATTTACAGTGTGGCCCAGCTTAATAGAATCATGAAGTTGATGTAACATTTAGTAGTTACTTTAATCAAGTCTTACAAAAATTGTTTTCTAAATATTTTTTTATTGTACCTGAATTTCAGTTAGCTATGGTTATTGATGTTTCTTTTATGATAATAAAGTAAGATTACAGAATTATGCAAGTGAAAAAACAGTTTATCTCACCCATTTAAACGTCATCATCTCAAACAATTATTGCAAAATTCATTAACTTGTGATTTTATGAATCTTCATTTTAAATTCATTTCTGAATAACAAATAGCAGGTTGTTTCTTAAGTTTGATTGAAGTTGATTTTTTAAATTTCAACAAAATTATGAATGATGTTGAAGGTGAAAAGTAGCACGCCAAACCGATCATCCAATCCAATCCAAACCGAGCTTAATCGGCTTGGATGGAAACCGATCCAATTAAGGTTCGGATTGGTTGCGGATCAGAAAATTAAAAAACCGATCTTCTTTGGATCGGTAATGGATGGTCCATATTAGGTCGGATACCGACCGATGCCCACCCCTAGGAATTATAGAGATGTGATGAATCAGGTTATTTTCTTGACGTGTTGTTATTTGTTTGAGCAACATTATAAGTTCTGACTGAAGTAACATGTTAATACTAAAATCGGAGGTACTGAAATTTGAAACTGCTAGTTGTATTCTGGAATACTTTAGCATTTGAAGGATAGAGTGATGCCTTCTTCACAAGAGTGGTTCAGAGCTTCTAGAAGAACAATTTGCCCTTAGGAACCAATCTCTCAATTGTACAAAACTCTAGTTATCTAAATTAAACCTCATTCCCAAACAAGGCCTAAGATATATATAATTTATTCTCAGTAGCTCTTTATACAAATTAAACGCTTATTAGGCCTATGTTTGGTGGTGGTGTTGTGAACGAAAAGTGCTTTCCTTGAAAAGTGTTGGTACCAAAAGTTCTGTATAAAGAATTACGTTTAATCTCAAAATTTTCCTAGCAAGTAAAGGCATTTTTTTTAAAAGCTAAACACACCTTTTTAGGTGTGCTTTGAGAAAAAAAGCTAAAAATACTTTTGATTAAACATACTTTTAGTTAAGTTTGCCAAACAGTGAAACACATATTTTGAGCCTAAAAGAGCTTTCAGACCCAAAAGCAACCGTCAAAAGCAATGCTAAACATAGATGTAGAAGCTGCGGGTATCTAGGAAGTACGGGTACTTTCAAATGCCCAACGTACCTGTGTCGGGTGCGTGTTGGGTGCCGATACTCCTTGGGTACTCTCAGGTGCGTACCCAAGGAGTATCCAATTTTTTGGTACATTTTTGCAACTTTGGGTCACAATTATGTTTAGATAAATGTTTGGGGCCCTGGTGTAATTTCAAAAACTTGATGTTTTATACAAAACAAGTATACCAATTGTTTTGATAGCTAGATTATCAATTTTTTCTCCAAAAATGCTCATAATTATATTGTATTCTTATCATTCTATGAAATTGTCCAAATATTTGCCTTTTTAACAAAATAAATAAATATGTATTTATATATAAAATATAAAATATATTATATTTAACGTACCCACAAACACACCGGTATTTTACTTTTTTTTGTAAAATCATGTATCCCCGTACCTGTATCATGTCGTACCCGCACTCCGTACCCATATCCGTGCTTCATAGACTGGTATAGCTTAAATTTTGTTGATCTACTAGGTTTGCCCGTGGGCGCATCACGTGCCTACGACACGTCTTTGAAACGATGTAGCATATGAAAAACCATGTAAACAGTAAAATATATGCAATTATGTTGGACTAACAAATCACATGGGTATTAACATTTATATGCAATACCACCGGGCTAGAAACTCCATGACAAATTATACAAAATAATTAGAATGTCGTAAAACAATCACTTATTCATTTTTTTATCATACGGATAGAGCCATCAAAGCTCCAACCAACACATCTATATAGAACTAACAATACCTAATAATTAAAACAGAGAATATAGTTATAGATACAAAAAAATGCTACATGCTAATAGAACTAACAACAGAAACAACAACATTAGTCTCAACTCCCCAAAATAAGTACACAGAGTATTCACACAAAACACATAAGCCCAACCATCGGGTAATCCACCAGTAAAGTATGGTCCAACACATCAAGGAGGTAAAAATATTTGACGATGAAATTTGATGTTCTCATTGTATTCTACTATCAGATATTAATATACTTAATGGAGATGTACAATATAATAATGTTCATGTATAATACTGGATTCATTTACTTTGAGGAGAGAGAGAGAGAAAGAGAGAGAGAGAGAGAGATCTGAAAAAGTGAAGAGAGGAGAGAGAGATAGTAATAAAGTGAGGAGAATTTTAGTTTTGGGAGGGTGAATTTGAGCTATTGATTTTGTTTCAATTGAAGGATAGCCACTTGATAGTTTTTTTTTTTTAATTGCTTTGTGATTTATTATATAGATTGTTCAATATTCTGTTGTTGCTATTACTGAATGACACTGGTCTCTTTCGGGCATTTTGTGCATTGCAAGCTTGGGAATTCTGATCCAAAAAAACCTATGAATTTAACATTTGGTGCCACTTTTCTCCTTCGTATTTGATTTATCCACATATACATGAAGATTGGTTATCATTATTTTTTTTTTTTAAAGAATTTTCCTTGATCCCCTCTGCTTCTCATTTCGTGGGTTCTATTTAACCTGCTGATATGCCTGATTCTGTTATCGTGAGCTTTGTTGGGTATAGGCTTAGCTGCAGGTTGGGCTTTTTGATATGTCTGTCTACCTTATTTAGCTACCATTCACGAGTATCAATCCTATGCTTTATCAGAAGAACCAGTGTCGGAGCAGTGTGTGTGAGATATACCAGATATGTGTATCTTCACTTGTATGTTCAAGTGATCAATAAAGCTTTTTTTGTTCTTAGATAAGAACAATCTTGAAGCTTTCCCAAACATGTACTGTATTAGTTAAGCAGTATTATAGTAACCTTAGGTCTTGATGATACATCTGGCCCTTTCTTGTCATCCTGTGCTACACTTGTATGTGGTTTAGCCAATTTGTTCTCATCATGGTTTTAAATGCTTTTCTCTTTTTTTCCCCTGTACCTGTATCTTCCGGTGCATGTTTAACTGAGAATTTTTGTTTTTTTTATTTTTTATTTTTATAATTTTTTTTAGGAGAATGATTCTTTTTTATTTTATAGATAAGAAGTCAAGAACAACCATGAAGCTTTCTGAAACATGTACTGTATTGCTTACAAAGTGTGACAGCAACCTTAGCTATTAATGGCTCATCCGGCCCGTTCTTGTTATCCTTTCGTACACTTATGTTTAGCATGGATTCTCATCCTAAAATTTTGTGCTAGACACAAGTATGATAGAGATGTTTGTCAAAACATAAAACATTTCATCTAGACACAAGTATGTTAGAGATATTTTATTTTATCTATTCTGAAATTGAACTTTTTTTTTTTGCTTAATCTAAAGGGAAAATGTTTTTTACGCCCTGTTGAGCATAAATTTTCAATGAAAAAGTTGCTAAAAGAAGCCTATGGATCTCCTTAAAACCTGTCCCCCCACTTGATCTCGAAAATCGAGCTAATCACGTGGAGGGTTTTGTGGAGATATAAGGCTCCTTCTTCCTTGTCATAGAAAAGTTGCTTCCAGCGTAAAGACCTAAGCCTCTGTTCCTTTGTAGTTCCAAGAAGCTAGATTCTTCAATTTGCATGACTTCTAATCTCTTCCTTCTCGCTGCCTTGTACTATAAATTTTCTAAAATGCCTTGAAGCTTGTATCTCTAACTTCAAATTTTCATTTCTGCTTGTTTTTAGCTTGTTCTTGAAGTAGTTCTGGATGTTCTGCTAATTGTAGCCTCCCTACTATTTTATTAGATGGCAACCGTGCTAGTTCTCTTGTATATGCACTTGGTTGGTTTTTAAAGTTCTTAAAAAAATTAGTTTTTTTTGTTTGCAAATTGTTCATTAATTACTTCAATCATCTTTATTAGATAACTTGCCAAAGTCAAAATAGAGGAATGCAAAAAAGAAATGTTTATGTACTAGGTATGATGGACCCGAGTAATATACTTTGTTTAAAAACATTGAGAAAGTTGACGTACATTGAAACTTCTGAATCATTGCTATGTGGTTATGTAGTTTTGAGTATTCAAAAATTATCATTTTGAAGATTACTAATTAAAACGACATGACTATCAAGGTTAGCATCTGAGTTAAGATGGATGAACTCTGTAAGAAAGAATCAATCATTTATCATGTTGTTCTTGGATCATGGTGAGGTGGGGAACTATGAAGTACAAGCAATTCGTTTTGGAAAGTGTCATACTAGACATGTTTTGATAGTTGTGTTCGACATAAGTGTCTGACATCACTACTGATTCTATTTCTGTGTAGTGTTTTAGAATTTCCATGCATTGGTGTCTAATCTCATGGTGATCTTCGTGTTTTCTAGTTGAAAGGATGCCACTTTTTTTACTAGTCTAGGAATCCAGCCACAATTTTAAATCACACCAATAACTAATGCGAATATATATATATATATATATATATATATATATATATATATATATATATATATATACTAGATTTGCCCGTGGGCACGTGCCTATGGCACGGCTTCGGAAATATATATATATATATATACTAGATTTGCCCGTGGGCACGTGCCTATGGCACGGCTTCGGAACGATACAGCATACGAAATGTCTTGTAAACAGTAAAACAACAATTATGTAGCTCAAGTTTGAATAGTATGACAATAATTAGTCGTAAATAAATGTCCATATTTCCATTAGCATATGTTGAAAAATAATTATAAATGGGGGTGCAAAATCCAACTTCTTAGAACTTTAAGGGTGAAAAATGATGAAATTTAACTGTTGAGAAGATATTTGCTATTTTCAATGTAATATGAGCAATAAAAAATTTACATACCCTGAAATCTGAAAATCTAAATTTCTATGTAAATAAAGAGAGAATGAGAGAGAGAAAGAGAGAGGGAGAGAGAAAAAGAGAGAAATATGAAAAAGTGAAGAGAGAAGAGAGAGATAGTAATAAAGTAATGAGTTTTTTTAGTTTTAGGGGGGCGGGGATTTTGGGGGAAAAACTTTTTGGAGGGAAAATATGTTTTGGGAGGGTGAATCTAAGCCGTTGATTTGGATTCAATTAAATGGGAGCCACTTGATATAGCTTTCTTTGTGTTTTGTTATATATATATACTAGGTTTGCCCGTTGACACGTGCCTACGGCACGTCTTCGGAACGGTGCACCTTGTTTGATAACATATTAATTGAAGTTTGATAACAAATTAGTTTTGGAGGTCCAGCAAATTAATTGAAGTAGCAAACATATTATATGAGAAACTTTTCGGAGTTCAGCAAAAAACATATTATATGATTTTTTTTATTTTTTTGAATTATTTTAAAAGTTTTTAATTTTTTAATTTTTTTCAGTTTCTTAATTTTAATTTTTTTTTATTTTCTTAATTTTTTGAATTAAAGAGGGAGGGAGAGAAAGAGAGGGAAAAAATTAAATAAATATAAGAGTTGTTTTGGGTGGGGATTTGAATTTGAGTTTTGGAGGGAAACTTTTGGGAAAAAATATGTTTTGTGAGGTTAGATCTGGGCCTTTAATTTTTTTTGGATTGAAGGAGAACCACTTGATAGCTTTCTTTGTGTTTTATTATATATATATATATATATATATATATATATATATATATATATATATGATATGGCTAAAAATAGGATTAAATCGGGACCGTTCACATCGGACACGAATCTTAAAGCTCAGGGGTAAAACGGTAATTTCACCTACTAACGGGTCTGAAATGGGAACTGGGTCTTTCTTCACGACCCAATAACCCACGAACGGATCCACCTCAACTGGGTACGGGTCCCAACCCGAAATGAACCCGGTCCAGCAGGATAGAATTAGGGTTCCTGATTAGTCCTAATCAACAGTCCTGATTCACATCTATCCTTTCACTGGGAATTAGGGATTACATTTCTAATCTGATCACAGGGATTACATTCTTTATCTGATCACAGGGATTACATTCCTAATCTGATCCCTAAGGCGACTATAAATACCCCCATCCACCACCATTAAGAGGTAATCAATACTTTTCCAGTTTAAAGTTCTTGTTTAATCATTCAGATTACTGACAAGAGCGTCGGAGGGTGCGTCGCCGGGATCCATTCTGGTGTCTCGCACTTTTTGCAGGTTCGCAGCAGCGGCAAGAGACCAAGTCAACAAGTCGGTGAAGGTCAACAGGTCAACAGGTTTGCCTTGTTCGTTTTCTCAAGAATCCATAAATTCTATCTGTTTGCCCCCACACCAGACTTAGCGGTAACAGATTGGCACCGTCTGTGGAAAACGAAAAAGCAACCTGACCTAACTTCATCAACGATACTAGTTTCAAGCCATGCATCCAAAACAGAAGGGGAAGGCAGCGGTCTCCAACCGAAGAACCACTTCTCTTCCTCCTCTCCCTCCTCCGATTCAAGGTGCTCTTACTCAACAGGCCCCTCAAGGGTCTCGGGGGGCTGCCCAGGGGGGGAACCCGTCAGAGTCGTCCGATGCAACATCCCCCTCACGACCAAGTTACGGGTCCCAATCCTTCAGTTGAATCCCTGGCTTCTCAAAGCTCTCCCGAGCGGGATCTTTGTCAAGTAATTGACGACCGCCAAAAGGGGGTCGACCTTAGAACTTGCCTGAATGGATGACGGGCCCTTGGTCGAGTCCATCAACCCGAGAACTTAGGAGTTTCAAGAATCCGAACCCCCCGACGACCGAGGACTAGGAGATCCCCTCCCCCGAGGAGGCAAAGAGGGTCCCCTCAGCGTCATCGGCGGAGAACTCATTCTCCAGTAAGCCGAGCCACACATAGAGACCGCCAAGCTGGAGAGGCACCAATCACAAGGGCAGATCTTCGAGACTTCCAAGCAACAGTCTTAAGGGCCCTCAATATCGCCCCAAAGAACGACCAGAGGCCACATACTAATGAGCCAGCTAGGAGCCACCGCCTTCACACTCTCAGTCCTCGTCCTTCTCTAAGCT
Source organism: Hemerocallis citrina (assembly GCA_017893485.1). Classification (NCBI taxonomy): domain Eukaryota; kingdom Viridiplantae; phylum Streptophyta; class Magnoliopsida; order Asparagales; family Asphodelaceae; genus Hemerocallis; species Hemerocallis citrina. The sequence goes on along the minus strand of CM030358.1, from coordinate 217,504,916 downwards.
ACCATCGCCGCAGCCCCAGTCCATCGTCGTACGAAGATGAGTCCCGGGACTCGGCAAGATATAATCAAAGAGAAGACTCAGTCTACCGCCGTCTCCACGAGATGGAGAGGCGCCTCGGCCGAATTGGCAAGGAAGAAGAGCAACGGGTGATAAAACTCCGTCCGAGCAGACCTCCATTCTCCCGCACCATCATGGAGGCCCCCATCCCAGAAAACTTCAAGCCGCCTCACTTCGAGACGTATACCGGGGAGTCGGACCCCGCAGATCACATAGAGAGTTTCAAAACTCTCATGATGATCCACCATGCTTCAGACGCCATCCTCTGCAAGATCTTCCCTGCCATGCTGAAGGGGTCTGCACGAGAATGGTACTCTCGACTCGCCCTGGCCTCCATCTTCTCATTCGATCAGTTCGAAGGGCTCTTCCTTACTCATTTCGTGAGTAGCCGCCGAGCTGAGAAAACAAGTGTATCTTTGGTGACCCTCAACCAAGAAAATAGTGAACGCCTAAGAGATTACGTTCGACGCTTCACCGCCGAAGCCCGGTCCATTCCCTCCCTCAACCAGTCAGTAGCCTCTGCCGCATTCGAGCGCAACGTCACTAATGCCAACCTCAGGGTGTCCCTTGCCAAGAAACCTCCTCGGAACTTCTCAGAGCTCCTACTTAGGGTGGAGAAGTACATACGGGCGGAAGAGGCGCTCAACCCCCTTGCTCTTGAGGAGACATCTTCCGGGAACAAACGGAAGAACACAAGTGAAGAGGGGTCCCAAAAATCCCAGAAGGACAGTAATGGCCAGCGCCGCTCGACTCCACGTTTTGAGAAGTTCACCCCCTCATTGCTAATATATCAGAAGTCCTTATGGAGGTGGACAAGGAAGGACTACTCCGCGCTCCCCCTAGAATGAATATCCGTGGCAAGAAGAGGAACAAAGATAAGTGGTGCCGCTTTCACAGGGACCACGGCCATGACACGGATGATTGTCGGGCTCTGAAGGAGGAAATCGAAGAACTCATACAGCGGGAGCACCTGACCAAGTTCGTCCAAAAAGAGGGGGCCGAGCTTCTCCCCTGAGGAGCCAACAAACGAACCGAAGGGCCCGCCGAGCTTCAAGACTCAGAATCTCCCAGCTCCTCCCAAGAGGTCTTCACCTTATTGTAGAAGTAGGATCTTGATTTTCAATAACGTCGATGCTTGTAACTCGGCCAACAGCATGTAATAATGGCTCGCCCTATTGAAGCGGCCACTTAGTTTATCTCAATAAAACTTTATATTTTTCATTAAAAATCATTGCTCTTGCTTCTTCTCTATCTCTTCGAGTCACATCTACAACTCGTTAAATGGTGAGTTCGGAGTCCAGCTTCTTCTACATGGCTGCTCCCGCAACTCACTAAGCTCTAACGACGAGTTCGGAGTCCAACACTTGGCTCGATTCCGCTTCAAATAACTTGCTCTTCAGCGACTTAGAAGTGGTTCGCCATTCGGAACTGCTCCCACAACCGTTGATATTCTCTTAAACGATGAGTTCGGAGTCCAACACTTGGCTCGATTCCGCTTTAAATAACTTGCTCTTCAGCGAGTTAGAAGTGGTTCGCCATTCGGAACTGCTCCCACAACCGTTGATACTCTATTAAACGACGAGTTCGGAGTCCAACACTTGGCTCGATTCCGCTTCAAATAACTTGCTCTTCAGCGAGTTAGAAGTGGTTCGCCATTCGGAACTGCTCCCACAACCGTTGAGGCTCTCTTAAACGACAAGTTCGGAGCACAACCCTCTCCTAGAGTTCCTCCTCACAAATGGCTCTCTCCTAGAGCCGAGCTCTTCACTCCGCTCGCCTCCAAAGCGGACCTCTTCTCGACGAGTTCGGAGCACAACTCTCTCATAGAGTTCCTCCTCACAAATGGCTCTCTCCTAGAGCCGAGCTCTTCACTCCGCTCGCCTCCAAAGCGGACCTCTTCTCGATGAGTTCGGAGCTCACAACTCTCCCCTAGAGTTGCTCCTCAAACTCGTCTACCAGATGGCTCTCTCCTAGAGCCGAGCTCTTCACTCCGCTTGCCTCCAAAGCGGACCTCTTCTCGACGAATTCGGAGCTCACAACTCTCTCCTAGAGTTGCTCCTCAAACTCGTCTTCCAGATGGCTCTCTCCTAGAGCCGAGCTCTTCACTCCGCTCGCCTCCAAAGCGGACCTCTTCTCGACGAGTTCGGAGCTCAAAACTCTCCCCTAGAGTTGCTCCTCAGACTCGTCTTCCAGATGGCTCTCTCCTAGAGCCGAGCTCTTCACTCTGCTCGCCTCCAAAGCGGACCTCTTCTCAACGAGTTCGGAGCTCACAACTCTCCCCTAGAGTTGCTCCTCAAACTCGTCTTCCAAATGGCTCTTTCCTAGAGCCGAGCTCTTCACTCCGCTCACCTCCAAAGCGGGCCTCTTCTAAGCGAGTTCGGAGCTCAAAACTCTCCCATAGAGTTGCTCCTTACACTCTCTTCAAAGAATGGGTCTTCTCCACACCTAGGAGTGGAGCTCCTCTTCAAAAATCTCCAAAACCAAACAGAGCATCACCTCTTCCATATGGTGACCCCTTTCCTTGACAAGCTCCGACCCATCCCCTTCATCAACTCGCCGAGCTTTTCCTCACGCTCGAGCCGTCCGAACTCCGAGCTCCACTTCACCGAGCTACTACGGGCAGAGGGTGAACTACCGAGTCACCGAGCCGAGTGGACGAGGTACCGACCTCCACATATGGAGAAAAATTCTGCCGATCCCATCTCACCGTCGGATCGTCTCAAAATTCGTGCTAGAACATGATGAACAGCTCAGATCGCGCCACGTCTCCACAAAACGACAAGATAACGTTTTCTCGAAATTTGAGCCTCTTGTCTCGTGATTCGCACCACGATCATGATCAACCGTCCAGATTTAGCCACGTAGCTCGGATCTCAAATCCGAGCTACCGAACTACCGAACTGCAAAGTGGCAAAAATGCACCTCAAAATCCGTGCTCGGATCTGCCGAACAAGACGCAGCTGCCGAGCAGCAAGGAAGAAGGAGGAGAGAGAGAAAAATAAAATAAAATAAAATAAAATAAAAAAGGGGGCACGAGGGCCGGGGTCGACCCATTAAGGGATCCGAACCCATGACCCACTTCAGATTCACTCCTTCTCCCTTATACTTTGGCGCCAAAACCAACCAAAGAAGAAAACCCAACACCTTCTTCTTCAACCTCCGACGCCCTCTAATTCGCCAAACTCCAACAGCGAGCTCGTCTCCACACCATCGCATTTCCACTACAGCACCGAGCTCGCCCAAGCTTCGTGACGATCATCGATAGCTCCACAGGAGCTCCACCAAGCTCCAAGTGCCGAGCTCTCCCTCAAGCGAGCTGATGTCCAGGTCGAGCTCACCAACACTGCGATCCACCTCCGCCCATACCGAGCTCTCCTCCAGTCGAGCTCCGTTATCTCCGAGCCCGACCTATTATCGAGCTCCCCTCCGACGAAGAACCCAAGCCTCGCCATCGTCGAGCTCACCGTACTGAACTCGAAGCCATCACCACGGCAATGGCGAGCTCCGAACCCAAACCGCTCGCCAACCTCCACAAAGTGTCGCCGAACGTCCCTCGCCTCGTTTGCCGAGCTCCACCTCAAGCTCATCTTCAACCTCTGAACCTGTCACCTTCGAGCTCCAACTCCCGCCGAGTTCGACGACACCCTCACCCTCGCCGAACTCGTGTGGCAATCGAGCTCCGCCTTGGCCTCACCACCTTCGTCGAAGCTCCACTATCGAGCTCACGCATCTCCATCGCCGAGCTCCGACCTCCTCGCCTCGTTCGCGGAGCTCACCCAACATCTCAACTGACGAGCCCCCACATCGAAGAGCTCCGTCGTCGAACATCTCCTCGTTCGCTGAGCTCGCCTAACTCCCTCGCTTTGTTCGCCCACCTCTAAGCATCGCCGAACATCTCCTACCTCGTTCGCCGAGATCGCCATCAACCTCCGTCGTCGAGCTCCACGACGCACGGAGAAGGGGTAGGAGAGGGAGGCGAGAGAGAGAGCAGGAGAAGGCGGGAAGAGATGCTCGAAGAAGTCGAAGAAGGAAAAAGGAAAGAAAGAAGCAGAGGAGAAGAACAGAGGCAGGGAAAGGAAAAAAAAAAGAAGGGGGGCCACGTGGCATCATTTCGAAGGTCGGCAGATCCAAGTCGCTGCGCCGAAGCGCCGAACCGAGGTGCCGAAGCACCGACCCTATAATTGGAGAAAACACCCGCCGACCCATACGATCCGTCCGATCGTCTCAAAATTCGCGTCGTGACATGATCGACGCTCAGAAACGCGCCACGTGTCCAGAACGTGATCTGCTTTGCGATGCGCGCCATCTGATCACGATCGACGTCCAGAAACGCGCCATGTGTCCAGGTAATATTTAATTAATTAATTAATTAATTTTAATTTTTTAAAAATCCGAAAAAATAATTAAAAAATCGAAAAAAATTAATTAAAAATTTTAAAAATAATTATTAATTCAGAAAAATTATTTTAAAATTCTGGAAAAAATAATTATTTAATTAGAAAAATTAATTAATATTTTTGATAATTAATTATTTAATTCGAAAAATGAATAAAAAATTCAAAAAAATGAGAAATTTTTTTTTTGGAAAAATCACCAAAAATCCAGAAAATTCCGAGGATATTTTTGGGTATTTTACAAGCCCAGAATAACACCGTTACACCCCAAGCAAGATTCCAAACTCCCTTAAGAACACCGATAAAATCCTGTACGCCATTAGAACAACAAAACTACTCCTCGAAGACTGTAAAACTCAGTCTCCAGGAGTGGGGAGCTCGTGATATGGCTAAAAATAGGATTAAATCGGGACCATTCACATCGGACACAAATCTTAAAGCTCAGGGGTAAAACGGTAATTTCATCTACTAACGGGTCTGAAATGGGAACTGGGTCTTTCTTCACGACCCAATAACCCACGAACGGATGCACCTCAACTGGGTACGGGTCCCAGCCCGAAATGAACCCGGTCCAGCAGGATAGAATTAGGGTTCCTGATTAGTCCTAATCAACAGTCCTGATTCACATCTATCCTTTCACTGGGAATTAGGGATTACATTCCTAATCTGATCACATGGATTACATTCCTTATCTGATCACAAGGATTACATTCCTAATCTGATCCCTAAGGCGACTATAAATACCCCCATCCACCACCATTAAGAGGTAATCAATACTTTTCCAGTTTAAAGTTCTTGCTTAATCATTTAGATTACTGACAAGAGCGTCGGAGGGTGCGTCGTCGGGATCCATCCCGGTGTCTTGCACTTTTTGCAGGTTCGCAGCAGCGGCAAGAGACCCAGTCAACAAGTCGGTGAAGGTCAACAGGTCAACAGGTTTGTCTTGTTCGTTTTCTCAAGAATCCATAAATTCTATCTGTTTGCCCCCACACCAGACTTATCGGTAACAATATATATATATCATTTTAACTCTTCAGCATGACAATAAAAACATCAGAAATCGGTATGGTGTTTGTTATTGCACATTTATGGACTTTTTCAATGGTAGATTTAACAGAATAATTCTTTAACTATTTTTGCATTGTTCTAATACAATTGTGATCATTTTTGTCTTTGATTTCCAATCAATTTGTGATTGGCTATGTAGCACGATTCTGAATGTATGGACTTTATATTTGCACTTCCTCCAGTGAAACTTTCATGCTGATGTGATCATGATCTTTAAGTTGTCAAGTACAATTTGTCAAGTATGGTTTTTTAAATTGTCATATATGGTTTTTTAATTTGTCAAGTATGGTTTTTTAAGTACAAGTTGTCATATATGGTTTTTTAAATTTGTCAAGTACAATTTGTTTTTTGCTTTCAATATCTTTAAGTTGTCTCATTTTAGTATTGCTTAGATTTAAATATGGTTGAGTTTTACTGCAAACTTTACCCAGTTGTTAACTGAAACCTTCTACAGGTACATTGCTGTAGGTGACGAACCCTTCCTCCTCAGCTATGGCCAACAATTTCAACCCTTTGTAATTGGTGCAGCATTGAACATCGGACTGGCTTTAAAATCCGCAAAATTAGCTGACAAGGTCAAAATCATCGTCCCATGCAGTTCGGATGTGTACCAATCAAATTCTACATCCAACAGCTCTCTTCCTCTTCCTTCATCGGGTCACTTCAGATCGGACATTAACAAAACCATGAGTGAGCTCCTCTTTTTTCTCACCAATCAAGGCTCTCCCTTCGTCGTTGACATCAACCCTTTTTCATCCTTTCTCCAAACTACGAACCTTTCCATGGATCATTTACTCTTCCATCCAAAGTCACATGTGGTAACAGATGGGCACAATAAATACAAAAATTTCTTCGATGCAAGCATAGATACTTTAGTCTCGTCACTTTCAAAGGCTGGATACAGTGATATGGAAATCATGGTCGGAAGGATTGGATGGCCCACAGATGGTGCAAATAATGCAACTTCTACAATTGCACAGATGTTTGTGCACGGGCTAATTGAACATTTGAAGAGCAAAGCTGGAACTCCAGTTCGACCCAAGAGGCCTCCTGTAGAGACCTACATCTTCAGTCTTTTAGATGAAGATCAACGAACTATAACTTCTGGCAATTTTGAAAGGCACTGGGGAGTTTTCACCTTTGACGGGCAGGCCAAGTATAACGTAGACCTAGGCCAAGGCTCGAGGGAATTGGTAAATGCCCATAATGTGGATTATCTAGCTCCCAGGTGGTGTGTGGTGGACAATAACAAGGAATTGTTGAATATTTCAGCTAGTTTTAGTGATGCGTGCTCTAATGCTGACTGCACTGCTTTATCTCCGGGGGGATCTTGTTCACGGATCGGTTGGCCGGGGAATGTTTCATATGGGTTTAATAGCTACTATCAGAAGAATGATCAGAGTGGAGAAAGTTGTGACTTCGGTGGTATGGGATTGATTACTACAGTTGATCCTTCTACTGCTGATTGCAGGTTTGCCATTGCCCTCAGCACCTCCTCGTCTGGTTCTTTACGAAACCTGCAACTACTTCAGAGAGCGAAGGTTTTGTTTGTCTGCACTTTGCTTAGTTTTGCTTGGTTTCGAAGTGGCTAAGTTTAAAAAATTCTCAGAGGGGCCAGAAGGCCACCAAGTTTGTATTAGTCCTATTCAGACAGTGGCGTATAAAGAGAGTGAGATTTTTTTGGTGAGAGAACCTGAGAATAACCCCTTGACGTTGCCTTCAGCAATCTGATGAGAGTATTCGGGTTTTTGTGGCTTGATCGAGACACATTTCCTAACCTTCTTTTCATTAGATGAACAAATTGCAATGTTCTTAGTTAGATGAACAAATTGCAATGTTCTTAGTTTGAAGTGAACTTTCCTGCAAAATTGTATAATTACTAGGTTTGCCCGTTGATACGTGCCTACGGCACGTCTTTGGAACGGTGCACATTGTTTGATCATAAAAAATAGTTTTGGAGGTCCAGCAAATTAATTGAAGTAGCAAACATAAAGCAAAAAACATATTATATGTTTTTTTTGAATTATTTTTAAAATTTTTAAAATTTTAAATTGTTAAATTTTTTATTTTTTTAATATTTTAAAATTTAAAAAAAAAATTATTTTCTTAATTTTTTTAATAGAAGAGGGAAGGAGAGAGAGAAAAAAAAATTAAATAAATATAGGAGTTCTTTTGGGTGGGAGATTTGAATTTGAGTTTTGGGAGGAACTTTTGGGGGGAAAATATGTTTTGTAAGGTTAGATATGGACCTTTGATTTTTGGGGGGATTGAATGAGAGCCACTTGATAGCTTTCTTTGTGTTTTATTATATATACTAGATTTGCCCGTGGGCACGTGCCTATGGCACGTCTTTGGAACGATACAACACACGAAAAGTCCTGTAAACAGTAAAACAACAATTATGTAGTTCAAGTTTGAATAGTATGATAATAATTAGTTGTTAATAAAAGTCCATGTTTCTATTAGTATATGTTGAAAAATAATTATAAAGGAGGGTGTAAAATCCAACTTCTTAGAACTTTAAGTGTGGAAAATAATGAAATTGAACTGTGGAAGAGATATTTGCTATTTTTAATATAACATGTGCAATAAAAAAAGCATAAAAATTCTGAAAATTTTATAAACCTGAAATCTTTAAATCTAAATTTGTAAGTAAATAAAGAAAGAATGGGGGAGAGAGAGGGAGAGAGAAAGAGAGAAATATGAAGAAGGGAAGAGAGAAGAGAGAGATAGTAATAAAGTAATGAGGTATTTAGTTTTGGGGGAAAAATTTTCATTTTGGAATTTGAAATTTTGAGCGGAAAAATATGTTTTGTGAGAATCAATGTAGGCCATTGATTTTAGAGGAGATTAAATGAGAGCCACTTGATAGCTTTCTTTGTAATTTATTATATAGATTGTTTATTCAAGCATCGCAGTTGTCTTTGTTTCTTTACTTCTTGTCCCTTTTATGCTTCGCTAAAGATAATCAGTAATGACTTATATATCTGACTGGTATAAGCAGGGCTGGCCTTGAGTTTGTGGGGGTTCGATACAAAATTTATTTTTAAAAAAATGTTAAAATAAATTTGTTTGGATTTTTTTTTTTATTACAATCCTTAAAAACCGAGATACATGAAAAAATAGATTGAGAGTTTAGGATTTGAGAAAAAAAATCTTCATACAAATCCAAACACAACTAAAATAAGCAGGCTCAAAGTACTAATTTTAAAAACAAAAGCCAAAAAATTAAATTTGGGGGGCCCTAACAAAATATTACGCACAAAATACGCATATATAAATACAAGAAAAAAAAATTGGGACCTCTAAAATTGCGAAAAAATCGGGGGCCCGAGGAGGCCGCCTCCTCTGCCTCCATTGAGGGGCCGGCCCTGGGTATAAGGCAACTACCACTTTGCACATTAAATAACTTTGAACATTAAATAAACTGGAGTTGGGATCTTATGGGACGTTTGGTACGCGGTAATATACAAGGGAATCTAGGATTACATGGTTTTAATGTTGGCATTCGGGCCGGGCCAGCCAGCTCGCCACTGTCCCGAACCAGAACGACCCGGTCCGGGCCCAGGCCAAACCCGCACACAGTTGTAGGTCAGACCGGGTTGAAATAATAAAGTATTAAACCTGCTCGACCCAGTCCGTTTAACCCGTAACCCGCATACCGCGGGTTCTCCAACGGTCGACTCCGCGGGCCAACCCGCCGAGTCCAGCGAGCGGCCCCATTGTTGTTGTTGTTTTTTTTTTAAATATAAGTATTTTCCTGTAAAAACCCACTAAATTCGCTCGTTATTCTTCACTAATTCACAATACTCTCTATTTATCAACTATCTCTACTCTCTACTACTACTAATACTCTTAATCTAGTGAAGGAAGAAACAATAAAGAAGTGAAGAAACTCAATTTCCCTATTACTATCAACTCTCTCTACTACTCAATCTAGTGAAGGAAGAACATAGTTGATCAAGTGAAGAATCTCAATCTCAAGTTATTGTCGTCTACTCAACTCTCTTTATTATTCTCAACTCTCTAAACTCTACATTGTCACGTCACGCAGCAACCGTAGCCAATGTGGACAAGAATCCACTAGTTCATCTCGTCGCGCTCCAATAATCTCACAATTAGAGACCGATTATAATCATAATCTTAATTTAGATTATTAAAGTGTTCATCCTCACGATTATGATCCCAACACACAACAATATGAAATCATAGCTAGTGACACACAAATACAAGACACCGAACCTACACAACCCGCTACTTCAAAAAAAAACATAGAGGTCTAACTAGCGAAATCCACAAATTTTATGACTTTGTCCCAAACGTGGACAATCTGAGTTTGGGATATAATGTAATGCTTCGAGCCCCGCTCAGCTGCACACGCGACTACATGTGCGCGCACGCGAACAAAATAAGTCCTAACAACAGCCCACTACAGGCTTGCCTCACAAAATATACTATAATTTTCAAGTACCTAGTGTTCATAGCCAATATTATATATACACTCTCATTTCTCTCCCCACCGATGTGGGACAAAGCAACCCCCCCCCCCCCCCCCTCCACACACACACACACACCCGACTCCAAACACACAACACACACTCATCACTTTCTTTTCCTTCTCCATGTCAGGAAAGAAACCCCGGGCCCCACCTCAAGCATGAGCAACCACTCTTCTTCTCATTCTTATTATTTCTTGGCCCAAATCCATATCCTATACAACCAAGCCCATAGTCACACCCTATAGGCCCAACTAATATACCATTTACTATTGTATATAAATATATATGAGCAATGCTCAGTTGTAAATGGGTCTGTTTGCACAGACCAGTTGCCAACTGGCTTGCTGGCCATTGGACCCTCACTCTCACTTAAGCAACAGAGGGGCAATTTTGGTATTTCGCTCCAAATAACTCTTCGCCTTATTCACTATTTCAAACTATCTTTTGCTCGCGCTGATGAACTCGTATTTTTTTGGCCAAATTTTGGTATTTTTTTGGCCAACAACAGCCTAGGTACTTCGTAATTTTTTTTAAAACTTTGGTCGTTGCTTCGCACAACGGTCTATGTATAACTTAGGCTGTTGTGTGGAACGACGGCTTAGGTTGTACAGGTTTTTTAAAACACTTGTACAAATTTCGCTCTCCTCCTACATTCTATCTCTCACTCCCACTCTCACTCTATACTCCCTCTCTCGCTCATTCCCGAAACCAAGCTCGAAACCCTAGCCCCTCCTTCATCTAATCCACCCATCCGCCTTCACTTCACCATCACACTCACTCTCTCCCTCTTCTCGAACTCTCTCTATCTTATGAAGGATCTCCCGAACTCAAAATTGTATATCTATATAATAAAACACAAAGAAAGCAATCAAGTGGCTCTAATTCAATAGGGTTGAAATCAATGGTCCAGATCTAACCTCACAAAACATATTTTCCCGCCCAAATTTTTTTTCCCAAAACTCAAATTCAAATCCCCTAAAACAACTCCTTTATTTATTTAATTATTTATATCTCTCTCTCTCTCTCTCCCTCTCTCTCTCTCTCTATTTACTCAGAAATTTATATTTTCAGATTTCAGGTTTGTAAATTATTTTCATATTTTTATGCATTTTTTTATTGCTCATGTTACATTGAAAATAGCAAATATCTCATCAACAGTTAAATTTCATCATTTTCCACACTCAAAGTTCTAAGAAGTTGGATTTTACACCACTATTTATAATTATTTTTCAACATATACTAATGGAAACATTGACTTTTATTTACAACTAATTATTGTTTTACTACTCAAACTTGAGCTACATAATTGTTGTTTTACTGTTTACAAGACTTTCATATGCTGTATCGTTTCAAAGACTTGCCGTAGGCACGTGCCCACGGGCAAATCTTGTACGTGTATAAATGTAAATGGTTCAAGTATTTTGATATTGTTAAAATTGTTGTTGTGATGAAACTATCTTGGGTTATCAACTTTAGCCGTTGTTGGACGCAACGACCTAGGGTTAGAAAATATTCAAGCTCTTTTCCAGCTTGAACTTTTCATTTTATACCAATTGAAGTCGTTGTCTAAGACAACGACCAAGAGTGACTTAGGCCGAAGTCTGAGACAACGACCTTCGCTATAATATTCAAGCCATTTTGGTATGCTCTCTAATTTGAACATGCAAATCTTCATAAATAAATAAAAAACTAATCTTAGTCGTTGTTCCAAAGAACGATCTCATTCAACCTTGGTCGTTGTTTGAGCCAACAACTTTAGGTTAGCTAATTTTCGGAGAGATTTTTTTTAAATTTTTATTATTATTATTTTGTAAATGTGAAAAGCGTGAATGAATTATTTTGTTGCGATTCTCGGACTCCAAATAAGGTCTATAACGGTACTTTTTAAAGTTTTCAAATTGTAGGGGATTTTCTTTCTTTCTCCTTAAGGAAATACTTCTCATTTAAGGAATGTCCTTAAGTTGTTGAATTTTTAATGTAGAGTATTTTTCAATAACAGTTACGTAAATTCAAAAATTGTTGTTTTTTACAATGAAAATAAATGATAAATGATGTAAGGTTAGGAGTATGGATAAATTTATCTTAAGGGGTAAGGTGAAGGGTATGGTTGGAGAGTTAGGGTTAGGGTTAGGGTTAGGGTTAGAGGGGTGGGGTTTGAGGGTTAGGGTAGATTATACACAAACGATTCTATCTATTGAATAATAAATAATTTTGGTAGTGAACGATAATGGTTGTGAATAGAATATGGAAGAGATGAATTCTAACTCCCACAATCATAAATAAGTATGAACTGTTCTTTTCTTTTCCCTTAAAACAAGCAAGTACTACTCATTTGCACATAGAAATCATAACTACTATAAAGTGTTCTGTAAGTTCAATTTTATATGGTCTATTGAGATTTATGTATATTTGAAATGTCAGATTAATTTTAGTTTAAATTTATTTTAAGACCATTCAACTCTTTTAAAAAGTTGTTTATTTTGTTCTACATTATTCCAATAGATGGGATCATCCCCTTCATTATAGATGTCATCACATTTTCAAAATTAATTAAAACCTTAAATATCATGGTTCACCTTACACTACACTTTAGTTTTTAAAAAAGACCTACGCTATAGTTTAAAAAAAAAGTTAATTTTTTTTTTAAAGTTAGGGTAGGGTTAGGGTTAAGGTTAGGGAGGGTTTGGGTATAATAATCTTTTAAATTTTATTGGGGGAATTCTATGTAAGTGAGTATGGATAGGGATAATGTAGATATATTGTAAAATAATTTAGAATATAGAAAAAAAGTTAATTAAAGTTTTCCATTTCCCAAAAAATAGACAAAACAACAAATTCCTATTGGGCTACCCTTCGACCATTGTTGCAAACGACGACCTAGGATATACGAGGCCGTTGGTTGGAACAACGGCTTCCATTTAGTATTTAAACATGTACAAATTATCTTTCCACACTTAATGGAGCTTTCTCTTACGATGTACATGTTCTCAATAGATGCGTTCATGCATTTTCTTATTGGTATGAGCATATAATTATTTAAAAAAATTTCCGTAAAATATAAGTTCACCGTCTAGTAGGACATTCCTCTTATTAACATTATCAACCAATAAAAAAACAAAATTTCCCAAAAATAAAGAGGTACATACCCCCGAAAAGTCTTTAAAAGTAGTGAGAGAATAAACTTAGGTCGTTGTTGGGAACGATGACCTAAGTTAGGGAATTTTTTTGACTTCACAAATTTGGTTTTTTTTTTTATTCCAAGCAAAAAATTTCAGCTATATACTTACTGTTAGAAAATAAATTAATAAATTAATAAAATATCACAACAATGGGAATTACATTTCTACACTTAAAGGAGCTTTCCCTTACGATGTACACGATCTCAATAGATGTGTTCATTCACTTCCTTAGTAATTTCATCATATAATTAATTTAAAAAAATTGATAAATATAAGTTCATTGTCTAGTAGGACATTCCCCTTATTAACATTATAAACCCATATGTAAAAAAAAATCCCCTCTAAAGAAAGGTACATACATAGAATTCTCCCAATAAAAATATAAAATTTATTATACCCCAACCCTACCCTAACCCTAACCCTAATCTTAACCCTACCCTAATCCTCCAACCATACCCTTGACCTTACCCCTATCCATAATCCTAACCATACATCATTTCTCATTTATTATCATTATCCGATGTGATCCTTTCTCTCTTCTAAAAGTCCCACTTTAATTTGTTCTTCTATTATATCTGTACTAATTTCTAAAAAATAGTATGTTCTTGTGTCTTGGTTATAATGTAGAGTTGAGTTGTTTGTTAAACTATATGTATGAATTTATCCTTTTCTTTGTATGGAATTAGTAGATTCAAATAAAGGTTTTAGGTTAGCTAATTTAGTAAACTCTTTTTTTTTCTTCTTCTTTACCTTCGAATTTTAAATGGAAAAAATAAAGGAAAAAGGAAAATAACAAAGCCATTGTGTGGAACAACGACTACGGCTTTAGTTTTAAATGAAGTTCATCCAGAAAAAAGTTGCTCTATGCCATGAATTTTTCCATTTGCTACAACTGAGCCGTCATTTGAATCAACGACCTAGTCTCACCTAGGTCGTTGTTTCCAACAATGGCTTCAGTTTATATATAAAAAATTGAGCAAGTTGCCTTGCACTCTGACTTGAACCCTCCAAATAACATATCAAGTCAGAGAACAAAAGTTTTTTATTCAATTTCTTATTGAGCGTGGGTTGTTGTCTGAGACAACAGCCAAGGTTAATGTAGGTCGTTGTTTGATAAAAATGCTTTAATTAAGAAAACAAAAATTACAACTTCAATTGATATATCCCAATTTTGTATAAAATAATTAGCTAACCTTAGGCCGTTTTGGGTTCGGGAGATCCTTCATAAGATAGAGAGAGTTCAAGAAGAGAGAGAGAGTGAGTGAGAGGGTGAAGTAAAGGAGGATGGGTGGATTCGCTGAAGGAGGAGCTAGGGTTTCGAGTTTGGGTTCAGGAATGAGCAACAGAGATAGGGGGTATAGAGTGGGAGATAGAATGTAGGAGGAGCGCGAAATTTGTACAAGTGTCTTAAAACACTTGTATAACCTAAGTCGGTGTTCCACACACGACCTAAGTTATACATAGGCCATTGTGCGAAACAACGACCAGTTTTTAAAAAATTACGAAGTACCTAGGCCGTTGTTGGGAACAACAGCCAAAGTTCAAATTTGGCCAAAAAAATTAAGTTCATCAGCGCGAGCGAGAGATAGTGTGAAAGAGTGAATAAGGCGAAGAGTTATTTGGAGCGAAATACCAAAATTGCCCTTCCCTTGCTTAAGTTAGAGAGGGGCTGGATGAGCTGAGCTGATCCTGGACGTTGGATCAATAGCAATATGAACCAACGGCCAGCAAGCCAGTTTGCAACGGGTCTGTGCACAAACAGACCTGTTTACAATTGAGCATTGCGCTCTCTCTCTCTCTCACTATATATATATATATATATATATATATATATATATATATATATATATATATATATATATATATATATATATATATATATATATATATATATATAGGAAAATGATCGAGTGAGAACTCTTCTGGTGAGAACCACGTGAGAACTTTTGTTTGGGACATTAGTTGAAAGATCTGAACCGTTCATTTTGATCTACACGACTCAATTAGTCTATGGATGAGAAATCAAGTCATTTGAGATTTAATTGCCCATGCACTGAAGTGTTACAAATTGTGTGGCTGAAAAATCGTTATTTTTTATAGTGACATGATGCATGGACAAATGAATATCAAATGACTTGATTTTTTATTTCTAGACTAATTTAGTTATGTTAAACAATGTGAACGGTTCGGATTATCCATAGGATGAATAGGCGTGGAGTTCTCATGAAGCTTATCGTAAGAACGGTTCTCACCGGATCGCTACCCTATATATATATATATATATATATTATTATTATTATTATTATTATTATTATTATTATTATTATATATATATATATATACTCTTAATATAAGGGGTGTTACACACACCCCACCTTAAGAACTCAGCGTCCTCGCTGAGCCCAGGACATGCAACCTGTTTCAGGATCGCCAATCTAGCTGATGTGGAGTGGAGTATCCTGATTCTGTTAGTGTACTGCCTCTGATCTCTTTACCAGTGTATTGTCCTAGTTCCATCTCAGGCGTACCTTTAACCCACTCTTACCCGATCGGTGTCAAAAGTCGGCTCTCATACCAATTTTAATGCCCCGAGTCCCGCTCAGCTATGCACGCGAGTATGCATGCATACACGCGAACAAAACAAATCCTAATAACGATCCACCACAAGCTTGCCCCACAAAAAGTACTATGGCTTTTAGGTAACTAGTGTTTATATGAAATATTATATATACAATCTCTCTCTCTTCTCTCCCCACCGATGTGGGACAAAGCAAACCCCCCCCCCCCCCCCCCCCACACACCCAACTCCAAACACACAACACACATCACACACTCATCACTTTCGTTTCCTTCTCCACGTCAGGAAAGAAACCCCAAGGCCCACCTTAAGCATGAACAACCACTCTTCTTCTCATTCTTATTATTTCATGGCCCAAATCCAAATCCTGTACAACCAAGCCCATAGTCACAACCTATATATATATATATATATATATATATATATATATATATATATATATATATATATATATATATATATAATATTTTCTATATAATATTATATTTATACTCTTAAGATACGGGGTGTTACACATTGTACAATATAACATTCTGGGATGAAATTAAAGTTTTAATTTCTTGTATGTTCTGTGTTGTGAGACTATTTGAAATAAACATTCTGGCTTGTGTCTCGAGTTTTCGGTATTTGAAATTCGGGGCGCTAAAAAGTGGTATCAGAGCCAGGCTCTGATACCGCTTTATAGCATTTTCTAAAAATATCAATCATCATCCTAAAATTATGAAAAGTTGGGAATTTGATATAGACATGTAAGGGATCATACAGTAAAAGTTTTAACTCTAAATTCATGTTAGACAAGGAGATACGATTTTTGTAAGTCAAACAAGCTAGATTCAAACAGAGCAGAAAAATTATCTCACACCAGCAACATGTTCAAATTTATTAAAATATCGAATCATATTCAAAATTTACAAAATTTGGTGAAATTAATAAAGACATGCATGAGAAGCCATAGTAAGATTTTCAGCTCTAAATTCATATTAACCATGGAGATATAAATTTTATAAGTCAAGCATGATCATTCTAACCAGAACAACAAGATAATTAAACATTAGTAGCAAGATGGATTTGTTAAAAATACCAACCCTTATCCAAAATATACAAAATTTGGTGAAGTTCATAGGTGCATAATAAAGATGCAACCGTAAAAAATTCAAGTCTAAATTTCATTATATTACCAAGATACAATTTTTCTAATCAAACCATGTTAAACCTCCACAAGATTCAACCTTTCTAGCTGTTAGTACACCTAGTGTTTTTATGATTTAAAAACATACATACAATTTCAATTCACCACATCAAGCACGCCAATTAGTATATATTTCATCACAATTTTGAAATAAAAACACGAGCAAGAGTTTAGAAAAGACATCCACTATGAAGTTTATTGATGATATCTTCTTATCTTTCTCCTTGTTTGGCTCCTCCTCCTAGCTCCTTGTCCGTTTCTTGTATGCTTGCTCTCCAACTTCCAAACCAAGCTTAAAAAAGAAATTGAAGTTGTGGAATGCTAATGAATGAGAGAAGAATGGATTTTGAAGTTTGGGCTTTATTGCATTCTAGAAAAATGAAGGAGAAGAAATGGCTTGAAAAAATCCTAGGCTTCATATGGGGAGGGGGGTTTGTGGTCGGCCATTTAATGGGAAGATAGGGTTGGGGGGGGGGGGGGGCACTCCCCAAAAACTAGCCCATAATTTTTCATGGTGGTTTAGGGTTTTAATTAGTGGTTTGGATAATTATACACATACATACACACATACAATACATACATAATACATAAATAAATAAAAATGTTTGTACGTATATAATAAAACACATTATTACTATAGAAACACTATACATTCCGTCTCAATTATAGTTGAGACAAACGTACAATTTAATTGAGAAATTATTCCAACTTCGGTTCAACAGTGGTACCATTGTCGGGTTCAAAGAATATTAAACAATGTCTCAATATCCACTCAATTAAAATTAAGAAGAATCCATTAATATATGCGACTCTGAATTGTGCACGGACTAATGTACAAAATAATTATATACTATTTTGTGCGGCCATACATTACTCCCTCATTAGAACTGTTCTGTTCTCAGAACGATGCTTAGTGGGGGGTAAACGAATACACAACGGTTCACGAAGTGTATTCCTCAACCATCCCCTGATTCCTGAGGGGCTCTTCTGCCAACTGGTCTTCCAATTGCTCGATGCCAGCTCAACATGCTCCCAGTGCTCGGTGTGTCTCCTTTGGTTTGCCAACCCGCTCGAGGTGAAAGTGGTGATGTAGTCAGTTTCCATTCCCTCGCTGCTCGTAAGTCCTCCCAGAGATGCGAAGTAGCCCCTAATTCTCTGTTGAAGACTGATGATATCGCCCCGAATTCCCAATACTAGGAACTCAAGACACAAGACGAAATCTTTACTTCAAATAGTCTCACAACACAGAAAATACAGGAAATTAAAACTTTTATTTCATCCCAGAATGTTACATCGTATAATACAATCTTACATAAATTTAACATCACATTTTACATCAATAAAATTTACTGTACGAATTTCCTAATCTCCACTTTGACGCTCCAGGTAGCTCTAGTCTCCTGCTTCCATGATCCAGTAGTCCTGCAACTAAATAGATTGTAGGTACGTCAATTGAATGCAACTGACGCAATGCTGATAAAATCAGCGACTTCCCAAACTCAACAATCAATATTTGTTGCAAAGAAAAAAGTTTAGGCAAATTACAAGTGTTAGTGTATGTCATGCCATAGAGTCTAATGCACGATTTCAAATACACGCAGTGCACTTACTCTAATGCAGTTCATTTTGGACACGTATGCATTTCATATTACATACTTTCCCAAATACAACTTCAATGGAAACGTCTGCATCCCATACTACATACTTTCCAAAGAGTTCGTAGTCTTCAGATCACGGGGTTCGATCCCCCGCTATGCATCCTACTCTTATAGTCATTCCAGTTACTGACAGTTAACTAGTGACTGATGAGGTTGCAGTTGTTCGGTCTAATCTTGCCACTGCAATCAATACTGGTATCCATATGTTTCACTATTCTTAGGCACCAGACCTCACTCAAAAATTGTGACGAACAATAGGGTAGCTCGTAAGCTCACCAAGTGGCACCGGGACACATAGAGCCGCACTCTAGTTCTCTGTCCATACTCAACAACATAGAACTTGACGTATTGGTAGGGTCCATTCCCTACTTCTGACAGGAGCACTTCCAGTTCTTATCACAGTACTTCAGGAATTAACAGACGATATCACACAACCCATGCTCCCAAACAAGTGGAAAGACACTGCACGTGTCCCTTTCACAGGCGAGTACAACCACCCGACTAGTGCATGCCCTAACAATACACAAGACTATTTTTAATTTCCAGGATATTACTACCTAGTACACCAATCCTATTCAGGTTTTAGTAATAACAACTAACATCTATTATGAACATGTGTTAGTGAAACTGGGTAAATTACTTTACTAGCAACTACCCCCAAGCCTAACACTATGTTCACAAGTGGCACCCAACTTGACTTAATCAAATTATATGACTTTGGCGACTCGATCTTCATCGATCGCCATAGTTCATAGGGTACGGTTCACCCAACTTGGTCAATAACAATTTAAAGATGAATAACAACAAGTGCACCAAGGTAAAAATGAGATGAGAGTTATTCAAATCTCAAAACACATTAGGTGTAAACAAGCACAACCCAACAAGATCAAACACGACTCAAAAGTCAGACAAACAACATTCCAAGTTTTATTCTAAAGCCCTAGTATGATGAAAACATACATTTAGTCAAAACAGAGAGCTAACTATTTCTACTGCAGTTGGTACTGTATTTGAAAATCTTCATAAATTACATACTCAATGGAATTTCAAGTTCTTGGATTATTTAGAAAGATCATTATGTCTACTTTAATGTCTCAGTTGGATGTTTCCTCAAAATAGTTCATTTTGGAGAAGAAAAAATGTCATAACTGATGAACATATAAAACTTCCAGATCTGATAGAATTATTAACCAATCGTGCAGTAAAACTCGTTAAATATAATAAATAATCTGAAAAGTCTATAAAATTTTATAGGAATGTCCTAGACACATAGAATAACCATATACCCAACATTTAACCAAGAATTCCAAAAATACAAGAAGATATGATGTTTTGAATTTGATGTAAAATTTCAGACAGTAACAACACTGTTTCTTTACAACAGCAGTAAGTTGTATTTTTAGAGATAACAATTCTTACTAAAAAATTATAAAACTTTTTGGAAATTCTCCACATTGAGTTAGGATACTATTGTAAAAATGTATAGTTCAAATTCCCTTTTATCATGGAGTTATGCTTTCCAGGGTAACAAGTACTCATAATAAAAACAAAGTTGTAACAATTCCATCCCGGTATAGAAACATGATTTTCGTTAAATATCAAATCAACTAAAAAGTTTACAAAAAAAGTTGGTGGGATTTCTGTAGACACATATAAGAAGCATTCATAAAAATTTTAGCTTAAGACTCCCTATATTTTGGGATGAATGAATTTCCAAATTAAACACAAAATTCTTGAAACAGAACCTAAAGACGATTCAATGTTTTCATTACCCAGTATAGATGTGGAATTTTCTAAAAATATCAACCTTCATCCAAAAATTATGCAAATTTAAGGAATTGATATAGACATGTAAAAGAACCTACATTAAAAAATTTTAACTCTAAATTCATAATAGACAGGGAGATATGATTTTTGTAAGTCAATCAACCTTAGATTCAAACAGAGCAGAAAAATTATCTCACACCTGCAACATATTCGAATTTATTAAAATATCAAATCATATTCCAAAATTATGAAAATTGGTTGAGTTCATAGGGATACAATCAAGATGTTACCATAAAAGTTTCAAGTCTAAATTCCATCATGGCACAAAGTTATGATTTTCTAATCAAATCATGCTAATTATTCCCAAGATTCAACCTTTATCTATCAATTAGCATTCTTAGCTCAAGAACTTAAGTTTGAACATACAAAGTTTTATTCATGCCATTTAGCTATCCTCAAATCAGCAACTTTCATCATACACAAAAAAAATATATCCACAATCATAAAGTTTAGAAAGATACCCACTATGAAGTTTGTTGATGATCTATTCCACTCATTCTCCTTGTTTGGCTCCTCCTCTTCCTAGCTCCTTGATCATTTCTTGTATGCTTGCTCTCCAACTTCCAAGCCAAGCTTGGGACAATAAATTCCACAATCATAAAGTTTAGAAAGATACTGACTATGAAGTTTGTTGATGATCTATTATACTCATTCTCCTTGTTTGGCTCCTCCTCTTCCTAGCTCCTTGATCATTTCTTGTATGCTTGCTCTCCAACTTCCAAGCCAAGCTTGGGACAATAAATTTGGGAGTGTAGGAACTTAGAAAAGGGAAAAAGAGAAATTTTGAAATATGAGGTTTGATTGTAAGCTTAGGAAAAATGGAAGAAAAATGGAATAAAATGGATTGAAAAATAAAATATAGGGTTTTACATATTGGGGGGGGGGGGGGGGGGTGGCCATACTTCAAAAAAATGCCCATAGTTTTACTAGTGGTTTTAGGGTTTAATTAGATGGTTTAAGGTTTTATTTGTACACAATTATACATTTACATACACACAGATATTTTTTTTTTTTGATTATACTGGGTATCCATCCCCCTCTATGGTCAGACTAATCCCAGTCCCATGACAAGGAGCCCCAACTTGGGTTGGGTTTGCGCACTACCCTTTTGGGTAGAGGTCACTGGCCACACACCAGAGGTGTTTACATCTCCATCTTTGGGAACCTTAGGGCTCGAACCCAGGATCTGTGGAGGAGCACACTCCAAGTCCCATCGCTCTTACCACTAGGCCACTTGCGGTGGTTATATACATAATACTTAAATTTAAAAAAAATATTTGTATGTATATAATAATACAGTTTATTATTATAGAAACACTACACGTTTAGTTTCGATTATAGTTGAGACAAACATGCAATTCAATTGAAAAATTATTCCAACCCCGGTACAACAATCGTACCATTATCGTGTTCAAAACATATTAAATAATATGTCTCAATATTTACTCAATTAAAATTGAAAAAAATCAATTAATACGTGCAACCCTGAATTGTGCACAGATTAATGTAAAAATTAGTTATATACTATTTTGCGAAATCTTACATATAAGGTATGTAAAACATGTCACAAAAGTTACGAATGGAATAAGGGTGAGGGGATGGGTACAATTAGTCGACACATTACTGATATATACCCTGAACTAGTACAAGACCAACTATCCCAACAAATGATCAACCCTAGGATCGGACAAGTAGATAGCCATATCTGTGATCCCGAAACCGTTCGTCAGGAAATGACTAGACTAATTATTAAGGAAGAGTTACCATTATCCTATTCCGAGAGTAGGAACCTAGAGGCGTTTAACTAAAATGCACTAAATCCACTTCAAAATAGTTCCTATAAACACAAGTAAGGCCAATGTTTTTAATTCTATTCCGAAATGAGAGACGCTTTAATTGCACTTTTGTATTCTTTAACTTGTAGAGTGTCGTTAACAGTGTGATAATGCCTCCAACAATACTAGTGTGATTGCCACATTAGTTCAGCATTTAGCTCCTCCATGACTTGAAAATTTTCACGTTAGATGTGCATGTCATATTCTTAACTTATGTGTATAAGATGCATTGAAAGTAGCTGATCCATATAAATTGTGTACATTTCATCGCTTTGAGTGGTATTGTGCTTCAATAATTCAAATAATGATGTAATCTTAAGGATATATATTTTTAAAAATTTGCTAGAGATGTTACACACCGATGGAATTATGCTTTGGACCTATTGAATGTTGTTACTCAATATTAAACGGTTATAAATGACTTTCGTATTGCAAAAAAACACGAAAAATTCTCAAATGACTGATGATTCTTGGTATTTTGCCGAAAGTTTGTTAAAAATTTTGGAACATTTTAAGACTACAACTGTGAAAATTTTAAAATCTTATAATTCCACTTCTAGTAGTATTTTTATTTCAGTAATTACTATGATGTGAACTTTTCAAGAAATGAATTCAGATCCTTACAATGGCCATATTGTTATTTCCGCCTATGATAAAATTTTGAAGTATTTTAATCCTCCTCCCATGTTGTCTTGCATTGATACTATAATGGATCCTCATATATCAAATTAGTGGGTACAAAGTGTTTGATTGAAATGTTTTTTGCTTTACTTGGAGAAGAATCATAATATGAATGTAATGATTATTTAGCTAGGTTTGAGTTGACATTGAATAATTTGTATAATTTTTATGATAGAACTTATGCATCTAGTAGTACCACACGACGAACTAGTGTATCAACTTCTTTTTCTTCTTTTAGAGGTAAGGGTAATATCATATTAGAAGATGCCAATGTAAATTTGTTTGCTCGTATTCAGTTTAAAAAATATTGGACTAATGCACCTAATGAATGATTGAGGTGTTACAATGGTGGAAAATTCATGAAACTCTATTTTCAAATCTTTCACACATGGCTAGAGATCTGCTAACCCTTTTCGTGTCTACAGTTACATCAGAAAGTGTTTTTTATTCAAGTTGCAGGATATTGACCGATTACAAGAATCGCCTGAAGCCTGATTCGTTGGAGATACTCCTGTCGAATGAATATTGGATGAAAGTAGAAGACATGAATCAAGGAAAAGTAATGGATACCTCAACAAGTGGAAGCAACTCTTCTGAAGATCACGTCGAAGCTGAGTAGAGAATTTAGGGCTATGAGATCCGAGATTTAGATAAGTTGAGGTACACGATTGTAGTCCAATGCCCCTTTTCAATCTAACTCTAGGCTGTCTCAAACTCTATATTATCCCCTTAAATAATCATTTAATTCTATAACTTTGTATGATTTTTTAGTTTTTATTACATGTATTTGTATGTAATTTGATTATTGTAAAAACTTATTCCAAGTTGAATGAATAATATGTACAATTTTGTTTCACTTTTGTATTTGTTGTACATTTATTCTCTTTTTTTGGATTTAAAAAAGAAAACTACATTAAAAAAAGGGCTAGCCCGGACCGACCTCGCCCGGGTCGGGTTAAACCCGAACGGGTTCGCTGGCCGGTTCGGGTTGAGTTCTTTAAACTCCAACCCGGCCCAGGCCCGCCCCCACCTGTGCAAACCAGCAAGGGTGGGGCCTGGACAGGCCCGAATGCCACCCCTACATGGTTTGGTAAGATATGAGTATAGTTTTGAAAGGATTTTAAAATTTCCATGGGAATCAAAATTCTTTGTTGGGATTGATATACATTTATCTTTCAAATGGTAGGATTTGTGGAATTATCTGCATAAAAAATAACTGAGATCCTCACGTTACCAAATCGCCTTCCATATTTTTTATAACCTTTCTGTCTTATCATATTGCCGCTCTATGTTCCCTCCGGCAAATTTTTTTCTCTGCCTTATCATGGTGGGTTTTGTGCATATTTATATATAAAGAGAAACATTCACGTTCAATTAGAGATTGAACAGAATTAAATAAGTATGATATATGTTTCAGTATAATGTATCAATTTTGACAATAGTACACACCATTATTAATAAAAATTGAAGGGGAAACTATCTGTATACCAAGTTATAAATAATATATTTCATTGATAATTATAATCCATGTATTCTTAACATTATGTGTTTGTACTGCGTGCATTTCATTTTTTCTTTTTGTAATATTTTTTATCTATCGGGTTGAAATATATTAGAATCATAATGTAACTTTTTGAATCATCTATTTGTTACTGTACTTATAAGCTCCAAGTATCATATAATCATGTATCATGTAAACAAGCTCCAGTGTCATGTGTGTACGTGTCATGTATATCGTGTCAAGCTCCACCTGTAAGCAAGCTCCAATAACCACTAGGTTCTTCCGAGTACACGTTTCTACACTATCCACTACTCGATCTTACCCATAACCCTGGCTTGGTTAATTTTATTATTAATGTCATACAAGCATGTAGATGTGCAAAACATATCAAGAATAGTATGACATGATCATGTGACAAGTGCAAGTAACTAACTAAACATGTACGAGTGCAAGATAGTTCATACAAGAATAAAAATGTCAAATCTCAAGTTCAGGACAGCAAGACCCTACTGTAGTAAATCAGTGATTCCAAGAGTTACAAATAAGAAAATCTGGATCCGTCAAAGGATCTGGAAAATAGACTTCCACACGAATCCAGCGATATAAATAAGTCATATACTAATTCACAACAACATAGCTCAAAACTGATTTGAATACAGAGAAATCAGGAAAACGAATTCAAGAGCATGAAAACAGCATGAAAACAAATTAAATAAATCCACAAAAAATCTGGGGTATTCCCCTATATATCTAGAATCAAAATATAAAGTTTCAGAATTTTCCAGTAAAAATAGTCCAGTCATCAAAAATAAGGAAGCATAAAAAAAACATAGTTTAGCGAATCTGGAAATCTCAACACTGCTGTACGAAAACAAAGATATCTCGCAACTAGTGAAACGAAATCCAATTCCGCCAAAGGGATATGAGAATAGATATAACTTTCACATTTCACAAACATTTTTCATACAGTAAAAGGAATCATAGTGAAAATAGGGTTCTTTACAGAACAACGAGCGAAATACAGCATGTATGGATTTTAGAAACGAGCACGAAACATCACATAAAACTTATCAATAAAATTCACCAAAATTCTTGGTATCCCTAACTTAATAAAGAAACACTGAACAAAATATTGGATCAAAATAATATGTATAGCATGGTTCTTGAAAATAGTTTGTTATCAAAATTAACCAAAAACAGAATCTGGAATAGATCGACACCCCTGTACTAAAAAAGTCATAACTCAGTCATACAAAATCAAAATCAAGCAAGGTCCAGGGGGTTTAAAAGTAGACGAAATTATCTAAAACTCATGTTGTATACCGAAGTTAAGATACTAACTGTAGCACAGTCGAAAACAACAACCAAAACCGAACATCCAGAAAGTGCAGATTTCACCCTTAAGAACAAAAACAACATAGATTCAAGAATATTGATCCAAACACTTTCCAACTTGAAATAAAGCCTACCAAGTGTCTAAGCATCATGATTTAGGGTTATTAACATGTCCACACCAAGAATTTCACATGGGTCTCAAACAAAACACAAAATCACAAAAAGGTTGTACATACACGATCCAAATTGATGAACGGGCGAATCCTAGGTTATTTCATGTCAAGCTTGTGTCGTGAGTCATCTATGGTCATATTTTCACAATAGAGACAAAACCCATCAAGGAAAACACAATCAAGAGTTGTCTCTAGATCTAACTACACTATAGGTGAACTTTGGGACTTGTATCAAATAAATGAATTGAAGTATAAGTTACTTGCTTTAATTTGGGGATGAATAACGATGCAATCAAGCCTAGAAGCAAAACCCAAGAACGAAATTTGCTAAATCCGTGAATCCAAGCAATCATGAACGAATCTCCACACTAACGAACCTCCTTGAAGTGAACGATGAACAAAGTGGCAAGCGACCACTTTGAGAACACCACGAAGAGAAGTAGGGGATCAAATAGTGCAAGATGATGTTGTTGATGGTGGTGTGGTGATCGGCAAGCAAAGGAAAAGAGGGAAAGGGGGTATTCGGGTTTGTGGGTGGCGAAGGTGGAGATGTCCGGCAAGGGGGTTGTCGGCCTGTAGGGGTGGTCGACCTCGTGGTGGAAGAGGCCGGGAGGGAGCTGACAGGTTGGGTGCAGCCGGGAGAGGGAGAGAGAGAGATGGATGTCGGTATAGGAGAAGGAAAAATTAGGGTTAGGGTTAGGGTTTGTGAGGGTTTATAAATAGGATTTAGATGTGGGCTAATGGGTAATGGGTATTAGTAGTTAGTAATAGGTACACAAATGGGTTTTGGATTTTGGATCAAATAACAATAGAAATGTAAATAGGATAGGGAATTCTTTGGCTTTAAAAAAAATCTTATTAGGGATCAAAATAATGGGAATGGGAAAAGGCAACCAAAACACCACCACCACACCAAGAACAATAAAATAAAGGACAACGTGAGCAAAAACGAGGGAAAGATCAAAATAACGAAAAATGAATAAAAGAGACAATCAATCAAACACAAGGATCTCAAAATCAAATAAACGAATATATATTGAAAACAAATCCAATATACGATTCAGAAAAATACAAGAGAGAAAAATACACCAAAACAAAAAAATACAGTCAAAAATACATAAAATGAAAAATAGGGATTACACATACTGTAGAACCCCGTATTTTTAAATATTATTTTTAAAGGTTTATAAATGAATTAAAATGATTTTTTGGAGATTTAAGAAATATTTTCTGGAAATCTATCTTTTTACACGTGCAAAACACGTACAAATATTTTCTTGAGAAGTTCAAAAGCCAAAATTTATTTTATATAAAATTATTATTTATTATTTGATATTATTTGAAATTTTTCTAGATTTTTCTGATATTTATTGGATCTATTTACAAATATTAAGAAAAAGAAGGATCTTTTTGCAAAATTGTCAATTTTGAGGGGTGAAAGTGCAAAAACTATTTTCTGGACTTTAAATAGTACCGACTGGAAAATAAAGGGTTATTTTGCTTTTAAATCTCAATTTAATTGATTTTATCAAGGTTCCAAGTATACGGATCCATTTATGTAAAGTTATATTTTCAAGGGGGTTATTTTGCAAATGAGTTTTAAAAACCCTAAGATTCTCAATCCCGGGTATTTAAATGGAGATCGCAGCCGTCTTTCTCTGCGCAACATAAAGTTTTGTTATTTTCGGAGGATTAAGAAGAGGATCTTGGACTTCGCAAAAAAAAAGACTTTCTTATCAAGATTTCTTCAATCGAGGTGAGTGACTTGTTTGTTTTGCTTTGTGTATTTTGCATATGAGTGATGTAATTGTTTTGTTGATTTGATTATGTATGTGAGTGGTATAATTTGGTTGTTTGATCTATGAATATTTAATGGATCTTGACCTCCGAAATTATGTAAGCGATAGAGATTTGATTATGTAAGCGATAGAGATTGACCTCCGAAATTATTGGGACATGGGCTAATACTCACAGTTTATCTTTATCTCGTAGTAGTCATCATGTTAGGATTAGTTGCATAGCGGGGATTAAACTCTATAATGTGGAGACGTTAAGGGCTTGCACCGAACCTATGTAGAGTGGGATGCATAGACTTCGACAAGTACGTATTAGAGAGTCAGCATATAGAATTGTATTTTCTTGACTTGGCTTTATGCATGTGGTTTCCTATTTTCTACACTTGACACTTAGTTTAGCATCACTTGATGTTTACATATTTTCTTGCTATGTCATATTTTATGTAATCTTGTTTATTACATGTTGCTTACGAAACTATGCTTAATGTTTATTTATGTTGTTTGTTTTATGTCGCTCACACCTTTATGGCTGATCCCTTTAGTTTTGGGGGTTAGGGTTATCTCCTCATATTTTACAGGTGATTTCTTAAGGCTCGGATTTGGATGCTTGAGTTCAATGATGTAGTGACTTATGTAATTTGTAAAAATAAAGTATTGTAAAGAAAACAAAATTTTGATTTAAGGTGTATTGTATTCCGCTGTGCTATGTAAATGAATATTGTAAAAAAAGTTGAAAAAAAATTTATTGGTGTTAAGTTGTATTTAATATTACATTGAAGTTAATGCTGGGAATTTGTGCCACGTATTTTCTAAGATATTATATTAGAAATTTGGGGCGCTACAGAGATTGGTATCAGTGCTATGCTTCAATAGTAATAATAAATATGGTATAAAATGACCTAGGTGTGGACACTAGAGCGTGAGTACCTAAGCGTGGACATTAGAGAGTGAGTATCACATAGAACTGAAACATGGTATTTTTACTTTTGGGGTACAGTTGAGGTTTTGCCAAAGGGTATTGACTTGAATGTGAGTTGTGTGTGGTGCTCTAACTTTTCCCTCATTTTGCAGTATTCAGAATGACAGGACCTAGAACCAGGAATGGTAACAATATTGATGGAGCTGGAATTGATCTCGAGGCCGAATTTGCCAGGGTGTCTCGAACTTTGGAGGATCTGATGGCATCTAATTTGGCACAGAATCAGAACTAGCATCAGAATCATGGAGCTGGACCAGGATTGGTTAATGCTGATCCCATCAAGCAGATCGGTTCCTTCAAGAGGATGAGGCCGCCAGTTTTTAAGGGGCAGTCTGATCCAAATGAAACTGATGATTGGATTAGACGGATGGAGACAATCTTCGAGGTCTCGGAAACTTCGGCAGCCAATAAGGTGAAGTTAGCCACTATGCAATTGGAAAAGGACGCTGGTGTTTCGTGGCAAACTGTAAAGAGGACTTTGGGGAACCAGCAGATGACTTGGGAGGCCTTTCTGGAAGAATTCAGGGATCGCTTCTTTCCCCTAGACATTCAGGAGAAGAAGGCGACAGAATTCTTGAATCTACAGCAGGGCAGAATGACCGTGCGAGAGTACAAGACCAAGTTTGCTCAGCTGTCGAGGTATGCACCAGAGCTGATAGTTGACGAGGCGAAGAAAGCCAAGAAGTTTGAGCAGGGCTTGAGGCCAAACTTGAGGTCGAGAATGATTCCTTTGGGCATAAAAAGGTTCGACAAGCTGGTCAGGAGAGCAGCTATGATAGAGGAAGACATGGACCAGTTCCAGAAGAAGCAAGAGACCTGGAACATGAATTAGAGGCCAGCATCAGGTCAAAGTGGGAAGGATTTCCCTGCGAAGCAAGTCAAGTTCAGTGGTCCAGTGCAGAAGGCACCTGCAACTTAGGAAGTGACTTGTTATTACTGCAAGGAGGCAGGTCATTACAGGTCAGCGTGTCCTAAGTTGGCGAAACAGACTTGTTTCCAGTGTGGGCAGGTGGGACATTCTAAGCCTCATTGTCCACAGTTGAGGAAGGAGGGTCCGGGTGGAATTAAATTCCAGAGGCAAGGGCGAGTGTTTGCATTAACCGAGGAGGATGCGGGTAACTCGAAAGATGTAATCCAGGGTATGCAAGAGTTTTGATTTTATTTTTAATCAATGTAATAAGTAAAACCTTTATTTGAGAATAATTGGAGATGAGTATCATTCTTCATGTAACAGGAATTATTTTGATTAATGGAATTAAGGCAAAGGTTTTATTTGACACTGGTTCTTCGCATACTTTTGTGTCGCCAAATTTTGCAAAGTTCTTAGGTGTGGAGCCTAAGTTGTTTCCAGGCAAGGTTTTGTCGGTGGCAACGCGTCAGGTGAAGAATTGATTGCTGATCGATATTACGAGGGATGTGATATCGAGATTGGTGAGAGATTATTCGGCATCGATCTGATTGAGCTGTAAGTCTTAGGAGTGGATGTGATTGTGGGCATTGATTGGATGTCAATATATGATGCCACAATTGAATGCAAGCAGAAAGAGGTGTTAGTGAAAGCACCAAGTGGTCCCGCAGTGACTTTCCAAGGGAAGAAGAAAGTTCCGCAGGTGACTGCAATGGTATCCAAGATGGCAATTCCAGATGAAGTCAAAGGCATTCCGGTTGTCAGAGAATTTCCTAAGGTGTTCTTGGAAGATTTTCCAGGATTACCGCAGCAGAGAGATGTGGAGTTTTGCATCAATGTTCAGTCGGGGAGTGCTCCGATTTCTAAGGCTCCGTACAGGATGGCACCTATAGAGCAAGACGAAGTAAAGAAGCAGATAGAGGAGCTGTTGAGCAAGGGGCTTGTTAGGCCGAGTTCCTCACCGTGGGGTGCGCCGGTGTTGTTAGTCAAGAAGAAGGATGGGTCAATGAGGATGTGTATTGACTACTAGTGTAGTACCCTGCATTTTTAAATATTATTTGAAAGGTTTATAAATGAATTAAAATGATTTTGGGGAATTTAATAAATATTTTCAGAAAATTTATCTTTTTATACGTGCAAAACACGTGCAAATATTTTCTTGAGAAGTTCAAAAGAAAAATTTATGTTATGTAAAATCATTATTTATTATTTGGGATCTATTTATAATTTTTTCAGATTTTTCTGAAATTAATTGGATCTATTTGCAAATATTAAGAAAAAGAAGGATCTTTTTGCAAATTTGTCATTTTGAGGGGTGAAAGTGCAAAACTATTTTCTGGACTTTTAAAATAGTGCCGACTAGAAATATGGAGGTTATTTTGCTTTTAAATCTCAATTTAATCGATTTTATCAAGTTTCCAAGTATAGGAATCTATTTATGTAAAGTTATATTTTAAAGGGGTTATTTTGCAAATGTGTCTAAAAGCCCTAAAACTTCTATCCCAGGTATTTAAAAGGAACGCAGCCGTCTTTCGCTGCACAACCTAAAGTTTATTATTTTTGGAGGATTTGGGAGAAGATTTTGGATCTCGCGAAGGAAAGATTTCTCAACAAGATTTATTCATTTAAAGTGAGTGACATGTTTGTTTTGCTTTGTATATTTTGCATGTAATTGTTTTGTTGATTTGTTTATGTATGTGATTTAGTACAATTTGGTTGTTTAATCTATGAATGTTTAATGGATCTTAGATGTTGAATTTTATTGCTAGAAAGCATGTTTAGGGTTTGAATATGAATATGCATATTATGAATTGGATGAAAAATTGGATCTTGTGAAATCCTAGTTGTTTGCAAATAGGATTGTATGTGGGTAGTCGTTCTCTTTTGGGTTAATGTTGGATTGAATGAATATGGTGAATTTTATGCATGAATCTAATAAAGGTGAGACCTTTTATGATTTTGAGTATTTGGTTGAATACAAATTGGACATGGTGATGTTATCAATTAATTATGGTTGTTAGTTGTAGTAGTAATTCAGTTTTTGAGGAATTCGAATGGAAAGTAATGAATCAAGAGATCATATCTTGAGAATCAAAATTTGAGAATTTAGTCGAGTTGAGGAATATACCCAAATTGGGGATTCTTTTGAGATTTTGATATTTAAATGTTTGGATCTGTATACGAAGAAGTTTCAATGAGTAATTGATTTTAGAAAAACTCTATTTTGGTGATATGCACAATTTCATGTTTGATTGAAGGAAATCAACAAAATCTCTATTTTTATAAATTCAAGTAGTTTGATTTAGTTTTGTGGACTATTATATGTCCTACCAGTTATATTTGAACATATAAGAAATATGCTTTTTGAGGAAATCGTTTTCATAAAGTAAAACTACGTATCGGTTGAATTGTGCACAACCAAAGGTATACAGTCTGTAGGTCGACAGTTGACTGGTATGAATTTTTAGTCGACTGATACGACCCGGCTGCTATGTTCTTTAGTTTCTTGAAATTTTCTTCTGGACAGTCGACCTATACCTTTTCAGTCGACTGCTATACTTAGAATATTTTCTTAAAGATTATTGGATTTTCTCTATGGACAGTCGACCTATGACCTTTAAAAGTCGACTTATAAGACTTAGATTATTTTCTTAAAACTATAGAATTCTCTTCTGGACAGTCGACTTACGCTTGTTATTAGTCGACTGTTATTGATGTATCTTTATATTTTTTAATGTTCATTCAAATGATTTATTCTCCAAATGCTTTAATCTATAACCTATTATTTTATACCTTATCTTCTATTGAACATATGTTTTCAAGATGTTAAGTTGAGCAATTTATGTTGGAAAGTTGGTTTGGACATTTGAGTGTGAGTCTCTAGAGGGAGTGTGTGATCCTAGTATACCGGCAGTTGAGTTATTTATGTTTAGGCCAGTTGAGGCATTTTAGTTGATCAGTTGTCGAGTTAAGTCCGGTAGGGTGCACCAACTTAGGAGAATCGTTAAGTAATTAAATAACCTAAATGATAAGGACAGGCACTAGTGGTGATATGATGAACGAGGACATGGGTTATGAACCTCGGTATGGCTTGCGGTGAGAGATAATCCCCGAAATTATCTAGGTGTGAGTGAAATAGTCTCCAGAATTACCTGTGGTGTGGGATTGATCTCCGGAATTATCGGGGTCGAGGCGACGCACATGTGGTATTTGTGTGATGAAGTGCCATCGCTTGCGGTGTGGGGTATTCTCGAAGATTCCCAGGTGTGAGTGAAATAGTCTCTGGAATTATCTGTGGATAGAGATTGACCTTCGGAATTATCGGGGCATGGGCTAATACTCACAGTTTATCTTTATCTCGTAGTAGTCATCGTGATAGGATTAGTTGCATAGCGGGGATTGAACCCTATAATGTGGAGACGTTAAGGGCTTGCACCGACCTATGTAGAGTGGGATGCATAGACTCCGACAAGTATGCATTAGAGAGTCAGCATATAGAATTGTGTTTCTTGATTGGTTTCACGCATGTGTTTTCCTGTTTTCTACACTTGACACTCAGTTTAGCTTCGCTTGAGGTTTACATGTTTCCTTGCTATGTCATATTTTATGTATTATTATTTATCACATGTTGTTTATGAATCCATGCTTTACTTATGTTATTTGTTTTATGTCACTCACACCTTTATGACTGACCTCTTTAATTTTGGGGTTAGGGTTATCTCTAGCCTCATATTTTACAGGTGATTTCTTAAGGCTCGGATTTGGATGCTTGATGTTCAATTGATATAGTGACTCATGTAATTTGTAAAATAAAGTGTTGTAAAGAAAAGAGAATTGTGATTTAAGATGTTTTGTATTCCGCTGTGCTATGTAATGATTAAGTATAATGAAAGTTGAGAAATTTTATTGGTGTTTGGTTGTGTTTAGTATTACATTGAAGTTGATGCTGGGAATTGTGCTACGTATTTTCTAAGATATTACATTAGAAATTCGGGGCGCTACAGAGATTGGTATCAGAGCATGCTTCAATAGTAATAATAAATATGGCATAAAAATAACCTAGGTGTGGACACTAGAGTGTGAGTACCTAGGTGTGGACATTAAAGAGTGAGTATCGCATAGAACTGAAACATGATATTTTGCGTTTGGGGTACGGTTAAGATTTTGCCAAAGGGTATTGATGTGAGTATGAATTGTGTGTGGTGCTCTAACTTTTTCCTAATTTTACAGTATTCAGAATGGTTGGACCCAGATCCAGGATTGGCAACAACGGTAATGGAGCTGGAAGTTCCCAAGGAACTGGAATTGATCTCGAGGCCGAATTTGCCAGGGTGTATTAGACTTTGAATGCACTAATGAAATCTAATTTGGCTCAGAATCAGAACCAGCATCAGAATCATGGAGCTGGACCAAGATTGGTTAACGCCGATCCCATCAAGCAGATCGAGTCCTTCAAGAGGATGAGGCCGCCAGTATTTGAGGGGCAATCTGATCCAAACGAAGCTGATGATTGGATTAGACGGATGGAGACAATCTTCGAGGTCTCGGAAACTTCGGCAGCCAATAAGGTGAAGTTGGCCATTATGCAATTGGAAAAGGATGCTGGTGTTTGGTGGCAAACGGTGAAGAGGATGTTGGGGAACTAGCAAATGACTTGGGAGGCTTTTCTAGAGGAATCCAGGGATCGCTTCTTTCCTTTAAATATTCAGGAGAAGAAGGCGACAGAATTCTTGAATCTACAGTAAGGCAGCATGACCGTGCGAGTGTATGAGACCAAGTTTGCTCAACTGTCGAGGTACGCATCAGAGTTGATAGTTGACGAGGCGAAGAAGGCCAAGAAGTTTGAGCAGGGCTTGAGGCCAAACTTGAGGTCGAGAATGATTCCGTTGGGCATAAGGAGGTTCGACAAGCTAGTCAGGAGAGCAGCTATGACCGAGGAAGACATGGACCAGTTTCAGATGAAGCAAGAGACCTGGAACAGGAACAAGAGGCTAGCATCAGGTCAAAGTGGGAAGGGTTTCCCAGCGAAGCAAGTCAAGTTCAATGGTTCAGTGCAGAAGGCACCTGCAACTCAGGAAGTGACTTGTTATTACTGCAAGGAGGCAGGTCATTACAGGTCAGCGTGTCCTAAGTTGGCGAAGCAGACTTGTTTCCAGTGTAGGCAGGCGAGACATTCTAAGTCTCATTGTCCGCAGTTGAGGAAGGATGGTCCAGATGGAAGTAAATTCCAGAGGCAAGGGCGAGTGTTTGCATTAACCGAGGAGGATGCGGGTAACTCAGAAGATGTGATCCAGGGTATGCAAGAGTTTTGATTTTATTTTAATCAATGTAATAAGTAAAACTTTTATTTTGAGAATAATTGGAGATTGAGTATCATTCTTCATGTAACAGGAATTGTTTTGATTAATGGAAATAAGGCAAAAGTTTTATTTGATACTGGTTCTTCGCATACTTTTGTGTCGCCCAATTTTGCAAAGGTCTTAGGTGTGGAGCCTAAGTTGTTTCCAGGCAAGATTTTGTCGGTGGCAACGCCGTTAGGTGAAGAAATGATTGCTGATCGATATTACGAGGACTGTAATATCGAGATTGGCGGGAGATTATTCGGCATTGATCTGATCGAGCTACAAGTTTTAGGAGTGGATGTGATCGTGGGCATTGATTGGATGGCAATATATGATGCCACAATTGAATGCAAGCAGAAAGAGGTGTTAGTGAAAGCACCAGGTGGTTCGCGCAGTGACTTTCCAAGGGAAGAAGAAAGTTCCAAAGGTGATTGCAATGGTATCCAAGATGGTGATTCCAGATGAAGTCAAAGGCATTCCGGTTGTCAGAGATTTTCCTAAGGTGTTCTTGGAAGATTCTCCAGGATTACCGCCGCAGAGAGATGTGGAGTTTTGCATTAATGTTCAGCCGGGGAGTGCTCCGATTTCTAAGGCTCCGTACAGGATGGCACCTGTAGAGCAAGACGAAATGAAGAAGCAGATTGAGGAGTTGTTGAACAAGGGGCTTATTAGGCTAAGTTCCTCACCGTGGGGTGCGCCAGTGTTGTTGGTCAAGAAGAAGGATGGGTCAATGAGGATGTGCATTGACTACCGGAAGTTGAATAGGGTGACTATTCAAAACAAGTATCCACTATCGCGGATTGATAATTTGTTCAACAGGCTTCGAGGAGCAGCTGTGTTTTCGAAGATTGATTTGAGATCAGGGTATCATCAGGTTCGAGTCAAGGAGGAAGATGTGAGTAAGATAGCTTTCAGGACTCGTCATGGACTCTATGAGTTTTTGGTGATGCCATTCGGGTTGACGAATGCACCAGCAGTGTTCATGGATATGATGAATCGGGTTTTGAGGCCATTTATTGACTCCTTCGTAGTGGTTTTCATCGACGATATTTTGGTGTATTCGAAGTCGGAGGAGGAGCATTCTAAGCACTTGACAGCGGTATTACAGAAATTGCAGGAGCATAGTTTGTATGCCAAGTTGTCGAAGTGTGAGTTTTGGAAGTTGGAGGTAGCTTTCCTTGGTCATATCCTTTCTAAGGAGGGAGTGGCCACTGATCCTCACAAAGTTGAAGCAGTGAAGGATTGGCCCAGGCCAACGTCTGTGAAGGAAGTCAGAAGTTTCTTGGGTTTGTCTGGTTACTACAAGAGATTCATCCAGGGATATTCTCAGATTGCAGTTCCTTTGACAGGTTTGACCCGAAAGAATGTGGCATTTTCATGGACTAATAAGTGTGAGGCGAGTTTCCTTGAGTTAAATGAGAGGTTGACTACTACACCTATCTTAGCTTTGCCACAAGCTGAAAAGGATTATGATCTCTTCAGTGATGCGTCTCTCAGAGATTTGGGTTGTGTCTTGATGCAAGAAGGCAAGGTTATTGCTTATGGTTCGAGGCAATTGTGTCCGCATGAGAAGAATTATCCGACGCATGATTTAGAGCTAGCAGCTATTATCTTTACCTTGAAGCAGTGGATGCATTATGTTTATGGTGAGAAGGTCAATATGTACACTGACCACAAGAGCCGGAAGTACATTTATCAACAGAAGGATCTAAATCTTCGGCAGAGAAGGTGGTTGGAAGTTTTGGAAGACATTCGTCCTGAGATCAAGTATCATCTGGGCAAGGAGAATGTGGTAGCTGATGGACTTAGCATGAAGAGTATTTTATCAAGTTTGATCACTACTCGAAGCGAGTTGGCAGCAGAGATTGATCAGGCAAGTATCGAGGTGGTGCTGCAGGATTTAGGGGCGTCTTTGGCTTAGTTGAAACTGCAACCTTCCTTGAGAGAGAGGATTGTGGAAGGTCAAAGGTCAGATTCAGATATTCAGAAGATGTTGCAACAGGTTTTAGAAGGCAAGCTATCAGAGTTTCGTGTCCAAGATGGAGTTCTTTGGATGGGTGAGAGGTTGTGTGTTCCGGATAATGCAGATTTGAGAGAGAGTATCTTGCAGGAAGCACACAGTACATTGTTGTCAGTACATCCTGGAGGCACGAAGATGTACAAGGACATCAAACATCACTTTTGGTGGTCTGGTATGAAGAGGGATGTGGCAGATTTCGTGGCAAGGTGTCTGACTTGTCAGCAGATCAAAGGAGAAAATCAGAGACCTGGAGGTTTGTTACAGCCGTTGCCCATTCCGGAGTAGAAATGGGAGAACGTCAGTATGGATTTCATCATAGGTTTGCCAAGGAGTTCGAAGGGCAATGACTCGATTTGGGTTATTGTGGACCGTTTGACTAAGTCGGTTCACTTTCTAGCCATGAAGATTACTTGGTCATTGGAGAAATTGGCTGTGTTGTACATTGGTGAGATTGTGAGGCTTCATGGAGTTCCTATGTCGATCGTTTCTGACAGAGATGCAAGGTTCACTTCAAGGTTTTGGAAGAGCTTACAAGCAGCTTTGGGCACCAGAACTGATTTCAGTATCGCTTTTCATCCACAGACTGATGGTCAGACAGAGAGGGTGAATCGAGTGCTGGAAGATATGCTGAGGGCTTGTGTTATGGATTTCGGTGGTAGCTGGGAGAGATACTTGGCATTGGTTGAGTTTGCTTATAACAACAGTTACCATGCGAGTATCGGGATGGCACCGTATGAGGCTTTGTACGGGCGGAGGTGCAGGACACCTGTTTGTTGGTACGAGGTTGGCGAGAGGCAGATGTTTGGTCCTGAGATCGTGCAGCAGACGTCAGAGCAGATTGAGCTGATTCGCAAGAGGTTGGTCGAGGCTCAGAGTCGGCAGACGAGTTATGCTGATACTCGACGAAGGGACTTGGAGTTTGAGGTTGCGGATGCAGTTTTTCTCAAGGTGTCTCCGACCAAAGGAGTGATCAGGTTTGGTAAGGGAGGCAAGTTGGCGCCAAAGTATATTGGGCCATACATGATAGTGGAGCGGATTGGTAAGGCAGCATATAGATTGAAGCTTCCAGAGGAGTTGGCACAAGTGCATGATGTATTCCATGTGTCGTTGTTGAGGAATTATGTCCCAGATCAAAACCATCAGTTGGTAGAGATTCCTAAAGGTCTACAGGTGTACTTGAGTTACAAAGAACAACCTGTGGAGATCGTTGACCGTAGGGAGAAAGTTCTTAGGAGCAAAGTGATACCTATGGTCAAGGTGCTGTGGAGGAATCAGCAGTTCGAAGAGGCTACTTGGGTGCCAGAGGATCGCATGCAGAAGGATTTCCCTGAGCTTTTTGTATGAATGTACTTTCTTGTATGTGATTGTAATTCTTTTGAATGATTGTACCTTTGAGTTGAGTGGTATTCCTTCTATTTTGATAATGTTCTCATATGCTATTGTTTGAACTATGTTTCCATTTATGAGATATTGTTTTCCTTGTTGGTATGCTTTTTGAACCTCATTAGCAATAGTTCTGAGGACAGAACTCTTCTAAAGAGGGAGTGGTGTAGTACCCCGTATTTTTAAATATTATTTTAAAGGTTTATAAATGAATTAAAATGATTTTGGGGAATTTAATAAATATTTTCAGAAAATTTATCTTTTTACACGTGCGAAACACGTGCAAATATTTTCTTGAGAAGTTCAAAAGCCAAAATTATTTTATGTAAAATCATTATTTATTATTTGGGATTTATTTATAATTTTTCCAGATTTTTCTGAAATTAATTGGATCTATTTGCAAATATTAAGAAAAAGAAGGATCTTTTTGCAAATTTGTCATTTTGAGGGGTGAAAGTGAAAAACTATTTTCTGGACTTTTAAAATAGTGCCGACTAGAAATATGGAGGTTATTTTGCTTTTAAATCTCAATTTAATCGATTTTATCAAGTTTCCAAGTATAGGAATCTATTTATGTAAAGTTATATTTTAAAGGGGTTATTTTGCAAATGTGTCTAAAAGCCCTAAAACTTCTATCCCAGGTATTTAAAAGGAACGCAGCCGTCTTTCGCTGCACAACCTAAAGTTTATTATTTTTGGAGGATTTGGGAGAAGATTTTGGATCTCGCGAAGGAAAGATTTCTCAACAAGATTTATTCATTTAAAGTGAGTGACATGTTTGTTTTGCTTTGTATATTTTGCATGTAATTGTTTTGTTGATTTGTTTATGTATGTGATTTAGTACAATTTGGTTGTTTAATCTATGAATGTTTAATGGATCTTAGATGTTGAATTTTATTGCTAGAAAGCATGTTTAGGGTTTGAATATGAATATGCATATTATGAATTGGATGAAAAATTGGATCTTGTGAAATCCTAGTTGTTTGCAAATAGGATTGTATGTGGGTAGTCGTTCTCTTTTGGGTTAATGTTGGATTGAATGAATATGGTGAATTTTATGCATGAATCTAATAAAGGTGAGACCTTTTATGATTTTGAGTATTTGGTTGAATACAAATTGGACATGGTGATGTTATCAATTAATTATGGTTGTTAGTTGTAGTAGTAATTCAGTTTTTGAGGAATTCGAATGGAAAGTAATGAATCAAGAGATCATATCTTGAGAATCAAAATTTGAGAATTTAGTCGAGTTGAGGAATATACCCAAATTGGGGATTCTTTTGAGATTTTGATAT
Organism: Hemerocallis citrina; assembly: GCA_017893485.1. Taxonomy (NCBI): domain Eukaryota; kingdom Viridiplantae; phylum Streptophyta; class Magnoliopsida; order Asparagales; family Asphodelaceae; genus Hemerocallis; species Hemerocallis citrina. The sequence continues at coordinate 217,465,220 of CM030358.1, read as the reverse complement.
TTAAATGTTTGGATCTGTATACGAAGAAGTTTCAATGAGTAATTGATTTTAGAAAAACTCTATTTTGGTGATATGCACAATTTCATGTTTGATTGAAGGAAATCAACAAAATCTCTATTTTTATAAATTCAAGTAGTTTGATTTAGTTTTGTGGACTATTATATGTCCTACCGGTTATATTTGAACATATAAGAAATATGCTTTTTGAAGAAATCGTTTTCATAAAGTAAAATTACGTATCGGTTGAATTTTGCACAACCAAAGGTATACAGTCTGTAGGTCGACAGTCGACTGGTATGAATTTTCAGTCGACTGATACGACCCGGCTGCTATGTTCTTTAGTTTCTTGAAATTTCCTTCTGGACAGTCGACCTATACCTTTTCAGTCGACTGCTATACTTAGAATATTTTCTTAAAGATTATTGGATTTTCTCTCTGGACAGTCGACCTATGACCTTTAAAAGTCGACTTATAAGACTTAGATTGTTTTCTTAAAACCATAGAATTCTCTTCTGGACAGTCGACTTACGCTTGTTATTAGTCGACTGATACTGATGTATCTTTATATTTTTGAATGTTCTTTCAAATGATTTATTCTCCAAATGCTTTAATATATAACTTATTATTTTACTAGGTTTGCCCGCTGACACGTGCCTACGGCATGTCCTCGAAACGGGACACTTTGTTTGATCATATAAAATAGAGGTCGAGCAAATTAATTGAAGTAGCAAACATATTATATGAGAAACTTTTGGGGTATGTTTTTTTATTTTTATTTTTTGAATTATTTTATAAGTTTTTAAATTTTTACATTTTTATTTTTTAAAAAAATTTTAAAATTTTTTATTTTCTTCATTTTTTGAATAGAAGAGGGAGGGAAAGAGAGAAAAAAAAATTAAATAAATATAGGAGTTGTTTTGGGTGGGGGATTTGAATTTGAATTTGAATTTTGGGGGGAAACTTTTGGAAGGGAAAATATGTTTTGAGAGGTTAGATCTGGACCTTTGATTTTTGAGGGGATTGAAGGAGAACCACTTGATAGCTTTCTTTGTGTTTTATTATATAGATACCTTATCTTCTATTGAACATATGTTTTCAAGATGTTAAGTTGAGCAATTTATGTTGGAAAGTTGGTTTGGACATTTGAGTGTGAGTCTCTAGAGGGAGTGTGACTCTAGTATACCGGCAGTTGAGTTATTTATGTTTGGGCCAGTTGAGGCATTTTAGTTGATCAGTGGTCGAGTTAAGTCCGGTAGGGTGCACCAACTCTAGGAGATTCGTTAAGTAATGAAATAACCTAAATAATAAGGACAGGTACTAGTGGTGATATGATGAACGAGAACATAGGTTATGGACCTCATACGGCTTGCGGTGTGAGATAATCCCCAGAATTATCCAGGTGTGAGTGAAATAGTCTACGGAATTACCTGTGGTGTGGGATTGATCTCCGGAATTATCGGGGTCGATATGTGGTATTCGTGTGATGAGGTGCCATCGCTTGCGGTGTGGGGTATTCTCGAAGATTCCCAGGTGTGAGTGAAATAGTCTCCGGAATGTGAGTGAAATAGTCTCCGGAATTATCTGTGGATAGAGATTGACCTTCGGAATTATCGAGGCATGGGCTAATACTCACAGTTTATCTTTATCTCGTAGTAGTCATCGTGATAGGATTAGTTGCATAACGGGGATTGAACCCTATAATGTGGAGACGTTAAGGGCTTGCACCGACCTATGTAGAGTGGGATGCATAGACTCCGACAAGTACGTATTAGAGAGTCAGCATATAGAATTGTGTTTCTTGATTTGTTTCACGCATGTGTTTTCCTGTTTTCTACACTTGACACTCAGTTTAGCTTCGCTTGAGGTTTACATGTTTCCTTGCTATGTCATATTTTATGTATTATTATTTATCACATGTTGTTTATGAATCCGTGCTTTACTTATGTTGTTTGTTTTATGTCACTCACACCTTTATGGCTGACCTCTTTAATTTTGGGGTTAAGGTTATCTCTAGCCTCATATTTTACAGGTGATTTCTTAAGGCTCGGATTTGGATGCTTGATGTTCAATTGATATAGTGACTCACGTAATTTGTAAAATAAAGTATTGTAAAGAAAAGAGAATTGTGATTTAAGATGTTTTGTATTCCGCTGTGCTATGTAATGATTAAGTATAATGAAAGTTGAGAAATTTTATTGGTGTTTGGTTGTGTTTAGTATTACACTGAAGTTGATGCTGGGAATTGTGCCACGTATTTTCTAAGATATTATATTAGAAATTCGAGGTGCTACAACCGGGAGTTGAATAGGGTGACTATTCAGAACAAGTATTCACTACCACAAATTGATGATTTGTTCGATAGGCTTCGAGGAGCAGCTGTGTTTTCGAAGATTGATTTGAGATCAGGGTATCATCAGGTTCGAGTCAGGAGTTTCTTGGATTTGGCTGGTTACTACAGGAGATTCATCCAGAGTTATTCTCAGATTGTAGTTCCTTTGACAGGTTTGACCCGGAAGAATGTGGCATTTTCATGGACTGATAAGTGTGAGGAGAGTTTCCTTGAGTTAAAGGAAAGGCTGACTACTGCACCTATCTTAGCTTTGCCACAAGCTGGGAAGGATTATGATATCTTCAGTGATGCGTCTCTCAGAGGTTTGGGTTATGTCTTGTTGCAAGAAGGCAAGGTTATTGCTTATGGTTATAGGCAATTGCGTCCGCATGAAAAGAATTATCCGACGGATGATTTGGAGCTAGCAGCTATTATCTTTGCCTTGAAGAAGTTGAGACATTATTTTTATGGTGAGAAGGTCAACATGTACACTGACCACAAGAGCCTGAAGTACATTTATCAACAGAAGGATCTAAATCTTCGGCAGAGAAGGTGGTTGGAAGTATTAGAAGACATTCGTCCTGAGATTAAGTATCATTCAGGCAAAGCGAATGTGGTAGGTGATGGACTTAGCAGGAAGAGTAGTTTATCAAGTTTGATCACTACTCGAAGCGAGTTGGCAGCAGAGATTGGTCAGGCAGGTATCGAGATGGAGCTGCAGGGTTTAGGGGCATTTTTGGCTCAGTTGAGGCTACATCCTTCCTTGAGAGAGAGGATTGTGGAAGGTCAGAGATCAAATTCAGAGATTCAGAAGATATTGCAACAGGTTTCAGAAGGCAAGCTATCAAAGTTTCATGTCCAAGATGGAGTTCTTTGGATGGGTGAGAGGCTGTGTGTTCCGGATAATGCAGATTTGAGAGAGAGTATCTTGCAAGAAGCATACAGTACCTTGTTGTCAGTACATCCTGGTGGCACGAAGATGTACAGGGACATCAAACAGCACTTTTGGTGGTCTGGTATGAAGAAGGATGTGGCAGATTTCGTGGCAAGGTGTCTGACTTGTCAGCAGATCAAAGCAGAAAATCAGAGACCTGGAGGTTTTCTACAGCCGTTGTCCATTCCGGAGTGGAAATGGAAGAACATCAGTATGGATTTCATCACGGGTTTGCCGAGGAGTTCGAAGGGCAATGACTCGATTTGGGTTATTGTGGACCGTTTGACTAAGTCGGCTCACTTTCTAGCCATGAAGATTACTTGGTCATTGGAGAAATTGGCAGAGTTGTACATTGGTGAGATTGTGAGGCTTCTTGGAGTTCCTGTGTCGATCGTTTCTGACAGGGATGCAAGGTTCACTTCAAGGTTTTGGAAGAGCCTGCAAGCAAATTTAGGCACCAGAACTGATTTCAGTACCGCGTTTCATCCACAGACCGATGGTCAGACTGAGAGGGTGAATCGAGTGCTGGAAGATATGCTGAGGGCTTGTGTTATGGATTTCGGTGGTAGTTGGGAGAGATACTTGGCATTGGTTGAGTTTGCTTATAACAACAGTTACCATGCGAGTATCGGGATGGCACCGTATGAGGCTTTGTACGGGCGGAGGTGCAGGACACCTGTTTGTTGGTACGAGGTTGGCGAGAGGCAGATGTTTGGTCCTGAGATCGTGCAGCAGACGTTACAGCAGATTGAGCTGATTCGCAAGAGGTTGGTTGAGGCTCAGAGTCGGCAGAAGAGTTATGCTGATACTCGACGAAGAGACTTGGACTTTGAGGTTGGGAATGCAATTTTTCTTAAGGTGTCTCCGACCAAAGGAGTGATCAGGTTTGGTAAGGGAGGCATGTTGGCGCCAAGGTATATTGGGCCATACAGGATCGTGGAGCGGATTGGTAAGACAGCTTATAGATTGAAGCTTTCAGAGGAGTTGGCACAAGTGCATGATGTATTCCATGTGTCGTTGTTGAGGAAGTATGTGCCAGATCAGTATCATCAGTTGGTAGAGATTCCTGAAGGTCTACAGGTGAACTTGAGTTACAAGGAACAGCATGTTGAGATCGTTGACCGTAGGGAGAAAGTTCTTAGGAGCAAAGTGATACCTATGGTCAAGGTGCTGTGGAAGAATTAGCAGTTCGAGGAGGCTACTTGGGAGCCAGAGAATCGCATGCAGAAGAATTTTCCTGAGCTTTTTATATGATTGTATCTTATTTATGTGATGGTATTTCTAGGATGATTGTACTATTGGATTGAGTAGTATTTCTTTTGTTTGATATGTCCTTCTATGTGAATGTTTCGAATTATGGTTCATTTATGAAATTTCAATTTCTTGTTCAGTCTTGTTTTGAACCTCATTAGCAATAGTTTTGAGGATAGAACTCTTCTAAGGAGGGAGTGATGTAGTACCCCGTATTTTTAAATATTATTTTTAAAGGTTTATAAATGAATTAAAATGATTTTTTGGAGATTTAATAAATATTTTCTGGAAATCTATCTTTTTACACGTGCAAATATTTTCTTGAGATGTTCAAAAGCCAAAATTTATTTTATGGAAAACCATTATTTATTATTTGAAATTTTTCTAGATTTTTCTGATATTTATTGGATCTATTTACAGATATTAAGAAAAAGAAGGATCTTTTTGCAAAATTGTCAATTTTGAGGGGTGAAAGTGCAAAAACTATTTTCTGGACTTTAAATAGTACCGACTGGAAAATAAAGGGTTATTTTTCTTTTAAATCTCAATTTAATTGATTTTATCAAGGTTCCAAGTATAGGGATCCATTTATGTAAAGTTATATTTTCAAGGGGGTTATTTTGCAAATGTGTTTTAAAAACCCTAAGATTCTCAGTCCGGGTATTTAAAAGGAGAACGCAGCCGTCTTTCTCTGCACAACATAAAGTTTTTTTATTTTCGGAGGATTAAGAAGAGGATTTTGGACTTCGTAAAAGAAAGACTTTCTTATCAAGATTCTTCATTTGAGGTAAGTGACTTGTTTGTTTTGCTTTGTGTATTTTGCATATGAGTGATGTAATTATTTTGTTGATTTGATTATGTATGTGAGTGGTATAATTTTGTTGTTTGATCTATGAATGTTTAATGGATCTTGGATGTTAAATTTTATTTGCTAGAAAGCATGTTTAGGGCTTGAGTATGACTATGAAAATGATGGATTGGATGGATGAAAAATTGAATCTTGTGAAACCCTAGTGGTATGTGAATACAAATTTGATATGGTGATGTTATCAATTGATTATGGTTGTGAATTGTGGTAGAGATTCAGTTTTGAGAAATTTGAATGGAAAGTATGAATCAATAGATCATAACATGAAAATCGAAATTTGAGAAATTAGTTGAGTTGAAGAAATATACCCAAATTGGGGATTTTCCTTGAGATTTGATATGTATATGGTTTGGATCTGAATACGAACTATTTCAGTGATCGATGAATTTTAAGAAACTCTAATTTTGATTATATGCACAAATTATGTATTAATCGAAAGAAATCGACAAATCTCTATTTTCATAAATTCAAGTAGTTTGATTTAAATTTTTATGGACCATTATATGTCCTACAAGTTGTATTTGATCAAATAAGAAATATGCTTTTTGTAGAAATCGTTTTTCATAAAGTAAAACCATGTATCGGTTGAAATGTGCACTACCAAAAGTATGTAGTCTGTAGGTCCAGTCGACCGGCATGACTTATCAGTCGACCGACGCGACCCGGTTGCTATGTTCTCTAGTTTTTGTTGAAATTTCTTTCTGGACAGTCGACTGGTACACTTATAATTATTTTTCAAAGTTATTGTAATTTTTCTTTGTGGACAGTCGACCTATACCTTTTTTAGTCGACTTCTATACTTAGAATTATTTTCTGAAAGATATTGAAATTTTCTCTGGATAGTCGACTTATGACCCTTCTCAGTCGACTTATAATACTTAGATTTATTTTCCTCAAAGCTACTTGATTTTCTCTCTGGACAGTCGACTTACCCTTTTCTATAGTCGGCTGATACTGATGTATCTTTATATTTTTAGAATGTTCTTCCAAATGATTTATACTCTAAATGCTTTAATCTATAACTTATTATTTTATACTTTCCCTCCTATTGAACATATGTTCCCATGATGTTAAGTTGAGCAATTTATGTTGGAAGGTTGGTTTGGATATTTGAGTGTGAGTCTCTAGAGGGTGCGTGTGACCCTAGTATACCGGCGGTTGAGTAATTTATGTTTTGGGCCGGTTGAGGCATTTAGTTGATTAGTTGTTGAGTTAAGTCTGGTAAGGTACACCAACTCTAGGAGATTTGTTAAGTAATTAAATAACCAAAAATAATAAGGACAGGCACTGGTGGTGATATAATGAACGAGAACATGGGTTATGGACCTCAGTATGGCTTGCAGTGTGAGATAATCTCCGAAATTATCTAGGTGTGAGTGAAATAGTCTCCGGAATTACCTGTGGTGTGGGATTGATCGCCGGAATTATCGGGGTCGAGGCGACGCACATGTGGTATTCGTGTGATGAGGTGCCATTGCTTGCGGTGTGGGGTATTCTCGAAGATTCCCAGATGTGAGTGAAATAGTCTCCGGAATTAATCTGTGGATCGAGATTGACCTCCGGAATTATCGGGGCAAGGGCTAATACTCATAGTTTATCTTTATCTCGTAGTAGTCATCCTTGTTAGGATAGATGCATAGCGGGGATTAAACCCTATAATGTGGAGACGTTAAGGGCTTGCACCGAACCTATGTAGAGTGGGATGCATAGACTTCGTCAAGTACGCATTAGAGAGTCAGCATATAGAATTGTGTTTTCTTGACTTGGCTTTATGCATGTGGTTTCCTGTTTTCTACACTTAACACTTAGTTTAGCTTCACTTGATGTTTACATATTTTCTTGCTATGTCATATTTTATGTGATCTTGCTTATTACATGTTGCTTACGAAACTATGCTTAATGTTTATTTATGTTGTTTGTTTTATGTCACTCACACCTTTATGGCTGACCCCTTTAGTTTTGGGGGTTAGGGTTATCTCTAGCCTCATATTTTACAGGTGATTTCTTAAGGCTCGGATTTAGATGTTTGAGTTCAATGATGTAGTGGCTTATGTAATTTGTAAAAATAGAGTGTTGTAAAGAAAAGAGAATTTTGATTTAAGGTATATTGTATTCCGCTGTGTTATGTAAATGATCATTGTAACAAAAGTTGAAAAAAAATTTATTGGTGTTAAGTTGTGTTTAATATTACATTGAAGTTGATGCTGGGAATTTGTGCCACGTATTTTCTAAGATATTATATTAAAAATTCGGGGCGCTACACATACATACACCATTGTTTTGCAAGTTTATACATACAAAACTGATCATAAATACACAAGTAAAATAAATAAGTTTTTGCTGATGTTGCTTCTTTTTTGCTGCCGATGCTTCTGATTTTGTTGTTGCTATTGCTGCTTCTGATCTTTGCTGTTGTTCTTGATTGTGTTATTGTTGCTGCTTTTGATTATTGTTGATGTTGTTGCTTCTAGTTCTTGCTGATGCTGCTTTTGGTTTTGCTGTTGCTGCTGCTTCTTCTGGTCTTTACTGTTGTTCATGATTTTGCTACTGTTGCTGCTGCTACTGCTTTTTCCCATATGTCGCTTCTGATTTTTTAGAATTGTATGAATATTTTTTACTCTTTTTTTTGTATCAATGGTAGGCGTTGTTGTTTATGAACTAGATGCATTAATGAACGATTTGTTCATCTTTTTGCAACTTCTTCATTGTTTTTAATACATTTTTTTTGGAGAGATGCTATAACTTAAAGGCTGAGCCTATTTTGACAACTTGTTCATTAGGTTTTGTAAGTTTTGAAATGTATATCGTTGAACAAATTGTAATGGATTTTAAAGATGTAAATGAACGTGTGTGTAGTATTGGAAATGCTATATATACCCAATTCAAGTAGTATGTTGGTCATCATGTTTCTATTGAACACTATGCTAAAAAAGAAAAGAAATAAGATTAAGATGAAAAATTAAATAAAAGAAAGAAGATGGAAAAATGAAAGAAAGAAGGCAGAAGATGAAGAAAAGGAAAACACAAGAAAGAAGATGAAGATGAAGAAAAGACAGAAGAAAAAAGACGAAGAAAAGAAATAAAAAAGAAAAGCAAGAAGATGTTGAAAAATGAGTTTAAGAAGAGAGATAGATGCATGTCCATGTTAGCATACAAGTACCTGCTGGGTTTTCCTAAATGGATAGGGAAGACTACTGACTTTGCCTTTTTTTTAATGCCGAAGTAGCTCATCTTCTCCCTTCATACACTTCCATCCACCACCATCAGACAGAGCGAAAAAATTCTCTGACTTTAGAGGATGGAGTAGTAGTGGGTGTCACAATGTATTCATGTTACTTTTCAGCTTTCTGACATGCACACCTCACAATTATGCAACAAATAGCATGAATAGGAGGAGCACGTGTCGAAAATTTGTCAAGTACTTTGAATATACTGTTACACCCACTACTTCTCCAACCCCCAAACCAGAGAATTGTTGTCTCTGTCTAATGGTGGTAAATGAAAATGTATGCAGGGGGACAACTGCTACTTATGCATAAAAAAAAGACAAGAGTCAGTAGTCCTTCTTACCCGTTGAGAACAAACTCAGCATGTACTTGTATACTAAATTACTTGTGACATTTACTAAAGTATACTAAATGTGTCAAAAATCAGTTTGTAATAGCAATTAACTTTAGTAATGTATACATTGTATGTATGTTCAATCTACTTGTATTACCAGTTTGTAATGTATGAAGTAAAAAGCTGGTATAATGTGGTCAATCTATATATAAATTTCAACACCAAATTTCAATATCAAATTCCAAATTCCAAATTCCAAATTCCTAGCTCGGAGTCCCTGTAACAAATCCCAAATTCCAATCTCAAATTTCTAACCCGGAATCAGAATTACAACCCCAAATTCCTAACTGTAACAAATCGGAATCATAACTCAACCATAATAATAATCCCAAATTCAATCATAAATTGAAGGAAGGATACTACAACCATCAAGAATAATCAACAATTAAAAGTAGTTCTACAATAAAAATCCAGATTAACATACAAATAACTCATAAAGACTATGAGACAAGTTCATCAAATGCAAAGATGATAAATTCTCCACCTTTTGATGCATATGCTGCTTGTTTGCCACCGCCTACCGCTTGACGCGCCGCCACCACCAGTCGCCTGACGCGTCGCTGCCCCCCTCTCCCAGTCGCTGCCTGCCTCTCCCATCCCCCGCCCCCGCCCCTCACTATAACACCCCACATTTTTATTTTGATTAAAAATGCATTTTTCGCTTTTTTTTGCACGTATGATACATGTGCTAATTTTTCCATCTTTAATTCTTACTCTCATTTACTAATTTTAGCATGCATAATCTTATTTAGCATTTTTATTTAGCCCATGGACTTGAAGTTAAATTCTAGCCCATTAGATTAATTGAGAGGAGAGCCCACTAGAATAATTATGTTAGTTAATTAAATTGAAAGCCCATGGGACAAACCCATTAATTAAATCCAAATTTAAGTTGTGCATGGACTCATACATGACATGAAACAACTTTTAATACACATTTTTAAACTATATGAATTGTATTAATTATTGTGCATGTGTGTGCACTAGTGCACAACACGTGCACGTGGAATGTGAGAGGGCATGGGGGTTGGCCGGATTTGGTGGTGGAGGAGGGGAGTTGAGTTTGTGAAAGGTTGGGAGCATGAAAGGTTGGGAGTTTTAGGAGTTAGGATTGTGAAGGGTTGGAAAAATTAAGAGAATAATTTATTATGTGGAGATTTATGCAAATTAAACCCTCCCATTGTCCTATAAATACACTCTCATTTTTCCCTCTCTTGTCACACCAAAACTTAGCAAAATTTTGAGAGAAAAAGAAAGAGAGAAAGAGCGTACCTTTGAACTCGGAGGCTTGCTAAGAGGAGAAGGATAAGGAGGTGCTAGTGAGAGCTAGGAGCTAGGAGAGGTCTCTTCATTTATGATTTTCAATCTTCATATAGGTGGGTGATCTATTTTTTTTCTAATATAGAGATTGCATGCTAAAAATTATAAATGGGTAATATAAGTTGATGTTGATGTGAAATATGTAGATAAAATTCATACTAGTGTAATATACTATGAATGAGAATAATCTTGTTGTGATTAAGCAAAAAATAGATACCATGTTAATTAAAAAGAAGATTTTGACTAAAGAATTAATACTATGAATCATGTTAGAATGCTTGTAAATTTATGCATGTTAAATGTGTGATTTGTATGGAAATTTGTCGAAAAATGTTGTATTCAATATATGATTTAGAGTCTTGATGATTAAGAAAGAAGAAAGAAAGAAAACAATTTTAATTATTGCCTTGAAACATGTTGATTTATATTGAAAATATAAATTCTTGCATAAAAGAGGTTTTTGTGAGATTCTCATAATTGAGAGGATTATGGGTATTGTTACAATTTTTTTTTTTATTAGTATAATTGAGAACCTAAATTAGTTTTGATAAATACATCTCTTAAATTCAAGTTTTGAGAAAAAAATACAAGCTTATGTGTAAAATGAGAAGAAGAACTAATTTAAATAGAAATATATTTTAATGATTTTGAAAATTAGTTGTTTACTGTTTTAAAAAATCATTCTCAGTCAAAAGAAAGGTTTATTTCAATATCCTAAAAGATTGGATCGGATAAACGAGTTTTGTTAAAAAAAACCAATTTCAGAATAGTATGAACAAAAGTATATTAATACAACTCCTAAACAGAAATTACACTTGGACTTACTGGTTAGCCAGTGCACCACAGAGCACTATTTGTAAGAGATCTTGGGTTCAAAATTGGATAGTCACATTTTATTTTGATTCACTTAATTAAAATTCGAAACCAGAAGCTCAGTATTTGGGGCTGTATAACTATTTGACACAAAGTCCCGGTGGACTTCATGGCTAGCGAGACTGGGCTGGGCTCTTGCTGATGTCTTGGCTGGTTTCTAGGGTTCCAAACCCGAGCCTCTCTTTTTGATTTTTTGGTTGGGTTTTAAATATATTGAGATACCTTTAAATATGAATAAGATCTTATCATTTTTTAAAAATAAAATGGAAATTATTAAAGATAGTTATGAAATCTTCTTGTATATTTTTTGAGAAAGCAAAAAAATGGGGTTTGAAATAGTAAATGAGTTTTTTACTCAAAAAATTATTATTTGGGTAAAAGATATTTACTTTGAAAAGAAGGACAAATATGTAACAAGTTATGAAATCCTCTTGTGTAAATAAACACTTATGTTGAGAATATGAATTGAGATGTGAATTGCTTAAATTGCTAATAAAAATTATAGTGATGAATTTTTGTGTTCGTGAAGGGAATTATTGTTCAATTTTGAGTTATAAATGAATAAGTGAATCATGAATAAGTGCTAAAATGAGACATAGATTTATTTAAGAATAAGTTGGAGATATGGGCATATTGAGTTAATACATGAAGGGTATGAATACCCATGATTTCTTGTACATGAACAATTGTGATTTAAAGTTAGTAATACATCGGATACCGGCACTATTAAAATAAAAGATTTGAGATATAATTTTGAGATGTTGCCGTGGAGCTATCTCATATTTTTTGTGACTAAGTCCGGTAGGAGGTAAAACTAATTCTAGGTATGATGAATTATTCATGTCTTGAACTTAAGAATTAGGCACTTAAGAGAAGTGTAGTAAACCTGGGCAAACGTAAGTGGGACACTCTATATAGTCAGGCGGTGTACTCCGGGACTATAGACCCAGTCGGGCGGTGTACTCCGGGACTGAGGTTGCTTCGATAGAGACGAATTTTTATTTTGAAATTCGGGACTATGCATAGTCGGGCGGTTAGTTTATCGTACTCCAGTGTATATACGTAAATCGGGGCTAGAGGGGCACTTACGGGGTATTCACATGACGAGGAGTCTGTATAATAGTCGGACGGTGTACTCCGGAGCTGGGATCCGTACTCGTGGAATATCTGAACTTTGTTCTTACTACTGGGTAGTATCATAGCGAGGGATGTAACCCTACAATGTGGAGTACGTAGGTGCTTGTTCTCGGACTTATGTAGTATGGGATGCATAGAATCTGAACAAGTATGCATTAGTGTCATCTTAAAACAAAATGTGTGCATTAGGCATTAAGACATCACATACATTACATGTTTAGAATAATCACTTTTGACACTTTATTGTTCATTCAAATTTGTGGTTTGATAAAGTATTGAGATCGTTATATGTACGACATAAAGAGAACGGCCGAGTATAACATTTTGTTAGTTGTAAGTGACTGACGTGTCCACAGCTTAATATGCAGGTAATGAACTTTTTCATGAATAAGTAATGATGTTATGATGCAAGTGATGATTTACATTGATAAAGTTGTATAAGTTGTATTTTATTTTCATTGTTGTAATTATTTTATTCTTTCGCTGTGTAAACAAAATGTAAAGAACTCTGATGTATGTTGAAAAGTTTCAACTTCCTTGTAAAATTGTACGAAGTGAAGTATAAAGATCCTGTGAAATCTTGAATTCGGTCTTATTTGGAATTCGGGACGTTACACTCACTTTGCTTTCTTTCGAAAAAAAGAGGAAAAGAAGATAACAAAGATAATTAAAGATGCAAGGGTAAAAAGGTAAATTTATATGTTAATAACTTAATGGAAATAAACGTTGGGTGCCTATAGGTCCAATTTTCAAAACTTTTGGTGCCACTGGGGTATTACTGTAACTTCAGGTGTGTATATGGTATTATTACTAACTTTGGGAGTTCATTCACCCTTCTTTACTTGGATAAGCACGTGTAGTGCACGTGGTTTGGAGTGAAATGGTTTTAAATTTTGTCTTATTTTTTAAAAGGGTTGATATATTTATTTACTATTATGTCTCTTTTTGATAGATTTATCATGATGATTTTAATGAGGGGAGGGTTAATGGTGGGAGGTTATTGGATGTTTGTAGAGGTCCAAAATGGGGGTATGTACCATGTTTGGAATATAAGACAATATTTTTTTTTGCACAACAATACTAAAATTAAGTGCATAAAATACTGTGACGATATTTGAAGATATTCGAGGTTAAATATGTATCATTTGCATTGCAAAGTACTATAATAGATTAGGCCATCTCTTGAAGTTGAATATGGTTTCGATTCAGTCAAATCTGATTATAAGTAGGTTTATTGGGCTTTTGAAAACAAACGTGAAGCATAAGTGCCATGTTTCAGTAGTAAGAGAGTAGAAAAACAAGCCTTGTGTTATGCGTATAATACATGTAACATGAAATAAACCAATCTACTCGTAACATCCTTGAGGTTGGCACATGTTCAAAGCAACCAAATATAAAGTAATCAAGTTCTACAACGAAAATGACATCTCAAACATCCTTAGAGGATGATAGAGGAAACTAGTATACGACATCTCCATTGTCTATCTCCTTATCATCACTACTATGGGGTTGTAAAATCGAAAACGGCGAAGATCCTTCCTCTAGGTCATGTCGTACCTCATTTTACTTAAAACAATATGATATGTATAATTTTGGTTAATCTACTATGAATACTATTAGTTCGTCCATAAAAGCAAAAGCTATTTTTATATAACCAAATAACTCATGTCGTTACAACAACTGCATGAGCCAAACCTCTATTCCTAATCCACAATTCCTCATACGATATGGCGTAGGTATTGGATCCTAGTGCACTAAGGACCTCAATGCAACCAAACTTACTACTGAGGCAATTAATAAACATGCAATTTTTTGGTTTATACCTCCACATTGCATAACCAACGATTGTTATAATTGCATGATTGCTCTTTCACCAAATTATCTTCCATGGGGACCGCATCGTTGAGAACTAACCATATGACCTTGAAAGGAGCTTCAACTTTTCAAATAATCTATTATCAAGGTGGGAGGCATCCCATGCAAATGAGCTATATACTAAATGGACTAATATGAGGACCCCCATCATTTTGAAGCACCAAAGTCTTACTATATGGGGTCTATGTGAGCATCTTATTACTCAATTAGAAGCCTGAGTTATTTCAATCCCGCATAGTTGATTAGCCCTAGGCGAACCTTGAACAAGGGCTTCCACATTCCTCTCCTCAATGTTTTAGCTATCGACACTTGGGTATGCGTGACTAGGTCATACACTTATGGTAAAAAAGTTTATTAAGAGATGCCCCTCCCATTCTCGGGTTGAAGTTGGGCTTAAAACTTTATAAATGAATCCTACACTTTTACAGATTACTCTTCTTAATTTAATATCTAATTATCTCATTTGAATTTATACTTTAAGAAGGAAAAAAAGGTAAAAAACTACAAATACAAATAATCTCATTTCCAAAGTAAATTACATCCATACATACAACTAGCTTTTCTCCCCAAAATTACAATCACAAGTGCCAAAAACACTTGTATTTACAATCTAGATATCTAATAACCGGCCCAGGCCCAACTTATTTAAGCCCAATAAACAACCAGGCCAACTTCGACTTTCCAATACCGAAACCCATTCGGACCCGGGTCTACTAACTCCCAGCCCAACCCGCACCCAACCCGTTCCAGCTAATAAATCCGTCACCACCCCATCCTCATAAATCCACCAATTTTACAGCTGTACCCGCTCGAACTCCAATACCCAACCGACGAATCCCAGACGTTGGATTCCCCATCCTGCTGACGTGGCACTCCGTTAACTTGCCGCTCCGGTCCACGTTTAACCCCACCCATCTCTTCGCTCACTTCTGACTCCGTCATATTATATAAACCGAACAGGAGTGAGAAAGAGGAGAAAGAGAGAGAGAGATGGAGAGGATCAACGGAGGAGGAGGAGGAGGAGGAGGAGAGGCGATGGAGAGCTCCGGTGAAGTTCCGGCTGCGGCTGCGGCGGCGTGGGAGGCGGAGGAGGCCACTGGATCGAAGCTGACGATGGAGAGAGTGGCGGCGGCGAAGCAGTACATCGAGAACCACTACAAGTCGCACATGAAGAACATCCAGCAGCGAAAAGAAAGGTCCAAATCGTTCCCATTCTTGCTTGTTCTTTGATCTCGTGTTGTCTTTGAGATGGATTTGACATTGCTGATAGTGTGAATTGGTGGGTTTAGGTATTTTTAGGGCTGCGATTTGTGAGATTTCGAGGTTAGATCTGTGGACTGTGTTGATTTGTTAGGAAATTTTAGGCATCGAGGGAATTTTTGTGTGCTAGGGTTTGTGGTTAGAGGAATTGGTTCTGGATGCATGCATGTGGTTATGTGGCATTGCTTGTCGGGGTGAGAACTAGGTTAAATCTGCATAATGCGGAACCTTTTTGAATTATTTTCCATGTAGTTTCATAAAGATAATGGTGATAGTTTTTAGGAAGTTTATTAATTACAATTGTTATGTACGTTTTAATGGAAGGGTTTAGTAGGAGGGAAACACGTGTTCTGTCTTGGATTAATTTTCCATGTAGATAATGGTGATGGCTTTAAGTAAGTTAGATAGTTAACATTGTTATGTGTAATTGTAAGGAAGGATTAGTGGTATTAATTTTGGAAACTGAGTTCCCATATGTCATCGTCATGCATTATTATTAAGTTAACTTAAGAAGTAAGTTAAATAGAATTGGAGTTTCAGTCTCCATAATGGATATGGACTATTATAAATGGTGCTTGCAGTTTTTAGTTCCAATGCATAGATGCATGGTGTTCAGGATATATTCATTTCTTCAACATGAAAAGATAGAAATGATTAAATATGTGAGTGCTCAATGAGCAACAAACCTGAATACCAGTATTCATGCATGACGCCTAATGTCATGACAAAATAATGAAACTGCGGTGAGGCATAGTTATTGAGTAAATGGCTTTTAAATTATGAAGTGAGAGATACATTAGAGGGGGAAAGACAATTTTGGAATCTTAATGTGAGAATGACAAACATCCAGGTCTTAAGTAGTTTTCACCATAGTCGACAAACTAATTAGGATCATTTATTGCATTAACACCACACGTCCATTTATGAGGACCTAAAACTCTTATTCTATTTGCATTTCTTTGCCATTAACTTTTCAAACATTATTGATAAGTAATGTCTTGACAATTAATTCCTCCAAACCTTCTTGACAAATTTCATAGTTATTTAAAAATAATAATTATTACTAGTACCTATACTGAACATAATTCTTAATAAATTTAACATTATGTGAATCGATCACTTTGCCTCGCTTGCACTGATAGCTCGGGGTTGGGTGGGAGGCGGTTTTTGTACATATCCAGATTTTGGACCCTAGACCCTACCCCTCTTATTTTGGTACGAGTTTGAGGCCTTAATTTCTTTTGGCTACTACCAGGTATTGGAGTCCAAGTATAACTCGAACCTATATATAGTTTTTGCGGGTCTGGTTCAGGTCCAAGATGGTTTCGGATCTTAAACCCCACCCATCTCTTCACTCCCTTCCGATGTCGTCAACTCGCCATCTGTGAATATAATATAAGGGGGCGTTTGGTACGTGTGAATGTGCAAGGGAATCTCAAATTCTCCCTTAGATTACCTTATTTGGTATGCGGCAAGCATAGTTTTGGAAGGAATGGTGGATTCCCTGTGGGAATCAAAATCCTTAATTGGGAAGGCTTTCAATTCCCCTAAAAACCCATGGGATTTGAAGATTCTCATAGGGATTTTCATAACAAACAGTAAAATAACAAAAAAAAGAAAAAATCTCTCCATAAAATCATGGGATTTGAGGATTCTCATTAGATTTTGATAACAAACATTAAAATAACCCAAAAAATTAGAATAAAAAAATACAATAATAAAAGATTCTCGGGAATGCAATGCACTATACCAAACGTGATAATGCAACATTCCCGAGAATTTTCATTCCTACCCTCACATTCCCGGGAATCCTCTCATTCTTGGGAATCTTCCAATCCATGTACCAAACGCCCCCTAAAACATGACGAAGAGAGGGAGAGAAAGAAGAGAGAGAAAGGGGAGAACGATGGAGAGGACCAACGAAGAAGGAAGGGAGGAAATGGAAAGCTCTGGTGATGGCAGCAACGGACTGAATTGAGGCCGATGGTGGAGATAGTAGCAGCGGCGAGGAGTATATTGAGAACCACTACAAATTGCTCATGAAGGACATCCACCAGCGTAAAGAACGGTATCTATTCGTGCGGGATCTCTATCTCGTGCTTTTTAAACTGGATTTTTCATTGTTGCGCTGTGAATTGGTAGTTTTAGGTCGTTTAGGGGTGTGATTTCCTAGATCGTGAGATTAGATCTGTCGATTTTGTTAATTTGTAGAGAGTTTTAGGTATCGGTTGTTTTATGAATTTTTTGTGTGCTAGGGTTTGTGGGTAGAATGATTGGCAGCAGATGCATGCATGTGGTTATGTAGCATATGCATGTGGTTATGTAGCATTCTGGATTAGGTGGCATATACGAGGAAAACATGTATTGAGGTGAGAAGAGGGTGAAAACCGCCTAATGGGGAACCTTTTTGAAATTATTTTCCTTGTAGATAACAATGATAGTTTATAGTTAAGTTCAATAGTTCAAAATTGTTATGTGTTAATTTCTTAAAAAATTATAGGAACTGTTTGTTTTTTGTTTTCCTTCTTAATTTTGCGGCCACGGTTTGTGATAAAAGTGATTGGTGGCGTACGCATGCATGCATGTTGTTATGTGGCAATGCAAATTATGTGATAGGAGGAGAACACATGTTGGGGCGAGAACTGTGTGAATCCGCATAATGCACAACCTTTTTGGAATTATTTTCCTTGTAGATAACGGTGATGGTTTTTAGTTAGTTAATTAGTTGAAATGGTTGTGCGTAATTGTATGAAAGTTTTAGTGGTGTTAATTGTTGTAAATTTAAGTTTGTACATTTATTGTCAGGTATTATTTATTAATTAAGTTAAGAACTTAGGTGTTGGAGTCTCTAATTCCTGTAGATGGATAGATGGTTTTTTTAATTCGTTGTGTTATTTACAAATGGTGCTTGGAGGTTTTAGTCCCAGTGCAAGGATCCTTGGTGCTGACTATGTATTCATTTCTCCAACGGGGAAAAAGATAGAAATAATTGAATATGTGAGTGCTCAGTGAGCAACAAACTAGAACACACTATTCATGCATGACGCCTAATGTCATGACAAAATAATAAACCATGGAACGAGGCAATAGAGTATAAATTGGTTTTAAATAATGAAGTGGACAACTTTGTGATCTGCAGTGATAAATGACATATATCTTGGTTTTAATCCGTCATCCGACAGACTACTTGATTATTTTCTTGCATTAACACCACATAGTCTTGCAGCCTTGCTGGGGGACATAAAACTCCTATCTACCCGCCTTACTGTCCACTCTTCTTGGCCATTTACTTTTAAATGAAGTAGCAAATAATGCCTGACAATTAATTCCTCCCAAACTTCCCAACCAATTTCATAATAATTTAACTAACTATAAATTATTACCGCCACCTATTTGGACCATAATTCTTTTAATGTTCCAGATTATGTGAATCAATCACATTGTTTCTCGGCTCATCATGTATTTTCCTTCGGTTGGCTCTTAAAATTATTTTTCCGGAATGCCATACAATTAAATGCATTTATTTTTCTACAATTACTTTGGTTAACACTATTATACGAATTCTTTTTTATATAAAAATAGTAACAAACCAAATGATCAAACACCGAAGGCATTAACACCATGCACGATTTATTAATTCACTTCAAAAGTAAGGAAAATAGGATTGGAGTTTTTCATTCGGTGATTGGTCATTTGGTTTGACATCTCTTTTTATAGAAAAAAATTCTTTCTATAAGAGAGGTAAATAAAGTAATTATATGAAAAGATACATTCATAGAATTGTTTGGCATTTCTAATAAATTCTTTCATGGAATGAAAGAAGGAGAACACATGATGAAGTGAGAACAACTTGAACGGTTCACATAATGTGAAACTTCTTAGGAATTATGGTCCAAATAAGCAGTGGTAGTATGTTTTAGTTAGGTAAATTAAATGATGTGGCACATGAGTACCTGTTTGTTCATGTAGTATTTATTGTGTCCAAATTTGGATCCGTGTTATTTATTGTGGAAGGTTCATGTTGTCCTTTTTTCACCTTATGATCAACTTGTGGAAGGTTCATGTTGTCCTCTTTTCACCTTATGATCAAGAGAAAAGCTGCTTTATCCTGTTATTTAAGTAACTTATAACCATATGGCCATCCATTTGTGTGTAAATTGTCGTTTACAACTTTGATTAGTCCATTAATGTGTATTGGATTGTATTTTTGATGTGTTAGGATTACCCAGGTTTACTATCTAGTTGATGGGGAACCTAGAAAAAGAGATAGTGTTGATGTAAAGTGGGAGATCATAAAACCCTGGATTTCTTATACATATATCACATTCATGTTTTCTTGATAAATCTTTTTCATTCTCTTCCTATAGATGTAGGTTGGCTAATTGTCAACCCATAGACAAGAATTTGAGAAAGAGAGCTTGATATGTGCTATTGGAGAAATCAGAGAGAGAGAATTGATAATAAAAAAACAAAGATAAAAAACCTATGACTTTTTCCAATCATCATGATGTAAAAAAAACAACTACAGTGGACAACAACAAATATAGAAGGCATCGTCTTCATCAAATGAAGAAACAAATGGCTGGCTCTCAATGAGGAAGAGAGATAAGAATAGCTGTATTTGATGGAAGGGAACAGAGGTGAAGAGACAAGTAGAGCAGAACTTATGTAAATTTTATTTGATTCCAAATTCTCTAGCAAGAGTTTTTATACGTGGGTCACATGCAAACCATATATAGAAAAGTCCAATACGCAATTATCATATATTAGACATTGCTCGATATGTTTGATACAACTCGTTGTGTGATTAGTTAATTTAAAAATGACATCTCTTTCTTGTACCTTGATATGTTTATATTGTCTAAAATATATCAATTGTGGTTTGCGAAAGTAACTGTGTATTTGTTCACCTAGTTCTCTGCTCGTCTACTTTTCTTTCAGAATATTGTCTTACACTCAAAGAAGACACCACTAACTCTTTTGGCCTGTTAAAGTAGTCTTACTCTTAGTCTCACATCTGAAATAAACTTAGATTAATCTTTGTACTCTCCTATATATAGGAGAGTGTATTTAGTTATAAATATCCCAATAAAATATTTATTTCAATCTCTGTATTTTTACATTTTTACATGGTATTAGAGCTGGAAAAATATACACAAAATTTTCATAAACAATTAGGGTCTCTTTTCAACCAAAAAGGGGCAACTGCCATGTTCATCTTCCTCTTCATCTCTTCTTCAAAAGAGAAACCCTAACCCTAATTCTCTACCTCCCGCCGCCACTCAACGCCACACTCCACTCTCGCCGCCGCGCCGCTCCCGAATTCGCTACCGCTACCCCCCCCAACCCCACTCCAGCCACCGGACCATCCTCTCCCGACATCATCTTCCCGTCATCCGCCGGCGCAACCTCTCTCCAATAGCCACCGCTGCTCCTTCCCGTCATCCCTCCAAGCCACCGCTACCCCGTACTCCAACCGTCGCCGCCTCCTCACCCGCCATCGTCACCCCCCAGACTAGCCGCCGCCGCTTACTCTCTACAACCTGAACCCACTTGCACTCGAACCCCGAACACGGTAAACCCCCATTCTTTCTCTCTTTCTCTCTCTCTTCATGTTTTCATAAAAATAAGTCACAAAAAAGGTGAATCCCCGTGATGCGTGCTCTTCTGGATTGCGTGTTAGTCTTCGATGCCCCTTCATTCCTCATCTATCCCCCTCACCCGTTTTCTCCATATCTAATCTAGATCTGCTCCTATGGCGACCTCAACTAATACAACGGTGATCTCCTATTCTCCTCCAATGGCGACCTCGCCTTCCTAGGTGGACTCTTATCTTTCCACTGTTGCTCATACGAATGAGTCAACCTCCTCCTAATCTATCATTTATGCTGAAGAGTATCCGGACTTCTACAACATGCTGCCTCCTCATTCTGGTAATTCTGTTCACTCAAGTAATGTTTGTCATGTTTTCCTCACATCAATGGATAATTGATTCAGGTACATTTGAACATATGATCTACTCTACTATCCAAATCCTACTTAGCTTAGTACTCAACAACTTGATCAACCAGATGCATGCTCGACACATCTTTCTTCAAATTCAGAGTGTTTGACCCACCCTGTGGCTCATGGAGCGGATAGTAGAGTAGATCAGGAATTATAATATTTTAGGCATATTATTATTTGTGATATTCAATTATATGATTTTTTGTGACTATTGAAGCACTGCATGCATTGTTTATCATTTTAAATTTAATATTATTTTTATGATTATAATTATTTTTATGATTATATATATATCTATATAATAAAACACAAAGAAAGCTATCAAGTGGCTCTCATTCAATAGGGTTGAAATCAATGGTCCAGATCTAACCTTACAAAACATATTTTCCCGTCCAAAAGTTTCTCCCCAAAACTCAAATTCAAATCACCCAAAACAACTCCTTTATTTATTTATTTATTTATTTCCTCTCTCCCTCTCATTCTCTCTCCATTTATTTATTTATTTTCAGATTTCAGGTTTGTAAATTTTCAGATTTTTTATGCATTTTTTTATTGCTCGTGTTACATTGAAAATAACAAATATCTCATCAACAGTTAAATTTCATTATTTTCCACACTCAAAGTTCTAAGGAGTTGGATTTTACACCCCCATTTATAATTATTTTTCAATATATACTAATGGAAATATAGACTTTTATTTACAACTAATTATTGTTTTACTATTCAAACTTGAGCTACATAATTGCTGTTTTACTGTTTACAAGACTTTCATATGTTGTATTGTTCCGAAGACGTGCTGTAGGCACGTGACCACGGGCAAATCTAGTGTGTGTGTGTGTGTGTGTGTGTATATATATATATATATATATTTATATGTAGTCCCCTTCGGTTGCACACTACTTTTGGTGAGCACTCATGAAATAAAGACCCTCTGAAAAATCTGAACCGCTCATATTGTTTTATATGCCTAAGATAGCCTAACAATAAAAAATTAAGTAATTTGAAGTTCATTTGCCCATCCATCATGCTGTTAGAATTTTCAGCCATACAATTTTGTGATGATGTAAATCATGGACAAATGAATTTCAAATTAATTGTTTTTTTATTGTTAGGCTATCTTAGGTATATAGAACAATATGAGCGGTTCAGATTTGTCATAGGTGCTCTATTTCGCGAGTGTTCACGGAGTGCTCACCATAGTAGTGTGCAACCGAAGATTTCTCTCTCTGTCTCTCTCTCTCTCTATATCTCTCTCTCTCTCTATATATATATATAGGGAAAAAAGGTATGAGCAACTTGCTCATTTAGTAAATGAGCAATTGATGATGTGGCATACATTTGATTGGAAAATCCGTAAAGGGTTAGTTGTCCAATGTATCACATGCATGCCACGTAATCAATTGCTCATTTACTAAATGAGCAAGTTGCTCATACCTCTTTTTCCCTATATATATATATATAGAGAGAGAGAGAGAGAGAGAGAGAGATCTTTGGTTGCACACTACTTTGGTGAGCACTCCGTGATACTCACGAAATAGAGCACCTATGACAGATCTGAACCGCTCATATTGTTCTATATACCTAATATAGCCTAACAATAAAAAATCAATTAATTTGAAATTCATTTGTCCATGATTTACATACATCATCACAAAATTGTATGGCTGAAAATTCTAACGGCAAATGAACTTCAAATTACTTGATTTTTTATTGTTAGGCTATCTTAGGCATATAGAACAATATGAGCGGTTTGGATTTTTCATAGGGTCTTTATTTCATGAGTGCTCACCAAAAGTAGTGTGCAACCGAAGGGGACTCTGCATGCCACGTAATCAATTGCTCATTTACTAAATAAGCAAGTTGCTCATACCCCTTTTACCTATATATATATTCGTCTTGAGTTCTTTTTCTTGTACTTATAGAACCCAGTAGGAATTTAGAATAAAGCACATCAATTCCTCCTTTGTAAATGAATTGGCCTTTTAACTTACAACAATATAATTATACCTTTGTTAGTTCATATGATGTATGTCTTTGGCATTTACTATTGTATCCTAGTAAGTATAAAGCAACAAAGTTTTGTGGCAAGCTGATAGACAACGGGTTTTGATTCTTTATCATTTCAAATCTAATTATGTTTGCTCCTCATACTTTTTCAATGAGGATTCAATGCAAAAAACATGAAAATGGTTGAGTTTATGCCCATCTTGACATTTTTTATAATTTCCTTTTGTAATCCCTCAACCCTCACTAGAACTTGGTGTGGTGGTTGGCAAATTTGACATTGTTCGGAGTCACCCAACTTTTATGCAGACCACATGTAAATTGGAATATTATAAACTACTGTTGTAATGCCGCTTGTAATGCCGCTGCGCATAGTCCAGGTTTTGGCCTATAAAATGGGTACTGAAATTGTGAGCAGTGTGTTAGATTTTAACTGTAAATTACAATCTGTATCACAACTTGAAGGTTTCGTTGTTGTGGTTGAAAAGTTTTTAACTTCATTGAAAAGAATTTCCGTGCATTTCAGTTTGTTTCAGTTTGTTCCATCATTTCCGTGCATTCATTTTATGCTATTGACATTTGTAGATGCTATTGTTTTGCATGGATCTTTTGATCCGGTTTTCTAGCTGACAACCTGACGTTTCTACAGACGGTGGATTTTAGAAAAACAACTGGCTTCTTCACATGTTTCCCAAGAAGAACAGATCAATTTAATGAAGGATCTAGAGAGAAAAGAGACAGAATATATGCGCCTTAAAAGGCACAAGATCTGTGTGGATGACTTTGAGCTGCTGACCATCATTGGAAGAGGAGCCTTTGGAGAGGTTCGTAGTACGTGGTTTATATTAGGTGTTTCTTTTATTTTCCTATGACTATGATTTCATAATATATTTCTTCTGATTTGGGTATTTGATATAATATATACTCAGTCCCTTCATTTCAAGGATCGTGGTGCTGATCATGCACAATGAAGCATAAGCAAGCATTACTAAAATAAATTTCATGGAATGGGTAGTCAGTAACTACAGCGCATCACTGCATTTATTAGATTTATAACCATAGACATAGTTCTCATGCAATGTGTACATTGGTTCCAATATTTGGTTAGATGTTTTTTTCGTAATAGGTTAGATGTTGTAAGGTCTGTTATTAAACTCCTCGAGATGGTTTCTTTTTCCTTCTCCTGGTCATTGTTGCCAGGCAAGCTTCTATAATCTGTCTTGAGTTCATACACATGTACTTCTTTTTAACCATATTCTACTGTTGGTGGGTGCCCAATCATCAGATACTGTCTCTTTTTTTTTTAGATGCTCACATTATACAGCTAGAGCTATTTGTATAACTTATAATATCCCCACAGAAATATTTTGAGGCTGGCCATTAGATAAGAAGGATTGTTAACTTACACCATGACTAATAACTGGAAGGGATGAAGTTGTGGCCTATACACAAATGTATTTACTAGAATCCTAAATTTGGTGAAGGCTTGGGATCAGATAAGAAGGTTTGGTTAACTTTTATCTATAAATAATAACTGAAAGAGATGTCATTGGCCCATACACTGACATGTGGTAAATTTGGTGTACTGTGGTCATTATTCGTCCTCTCATCAAGAACATTATAGGTTGACGGATACTGGTTTGGAGTTCTTTTATTATGTTTGAAAACATAGGCATTTGTTAACCATGATTGTCATACTGGACAAATTTTTTCTGTTCACCTGTAATGTAATTCATGAAATTTAGTATGAATATTTTTTTTATATAAATTTGACATCAGTCTATATACTCTTTTTGTTTGCATTCAGTGTGAGTGTTGGGGTGGGGATTAATCTATATATTGCCTCTTCAAAATACCCTTCGCCACTGCATATAGGGAACTCATATAGGGAACTGTGGTCATTATTCATCCTCTCATCAAGAACTGTATAGATTGACCGGATGCTGGTTTGGAGTTCTTTTATTATGTTTGAAAACGTAGGCATTTTGTAAACCATGATTGTCGTACTGGACAAATGTTTTCTGTTCACCTGTAATGTAATTCATGAAATTTAGTTGGAATATTTTTTATTTAAATTTGACTTCAGTCTACTTTTTTGTTTTGTTTGCATTCTGTGTGAGTATGTTGGGGTGGGGATTAATCTATATATTGCCTCTTCAAAATACCCTTTGCCACTGCATATAGGGAACCGTGACCTATTACTTAGTGTGGGACTTAGTATGGGAGAGTTAATACTACACTAGTTGAGGTCAGTTGGTAATTGAAACGTTTATTGATCTATCTAGATTGTTCCTATTGTTTGTTCATGAGTTCTCATGTCATTTTACCATGGGTCTGCCAGTTCTGCTTGCCTAGATGAGCATGAATTCCCTTCTTGCTACTAGCTGAATTATTCTTAAGATATAACACATATATGGTGGAATCTTATTTTCTGCAATTTCCATTTGACACGATTAGTGCTCATGACCAAGGTAAACAGACTGCAACTTAGTGAATAAATTTCTTGACCACAGTTTAGTTATACATCTCTGTAAATTTGGATCTCGAATTATTTATGAAGCTTTTTTTATGCTCATTATTTTCTACAGGTTAGGCTCTGCCGCGAGAAATTGTCAGGCAATATTTTTGCTATGAAAAAGCTCAAAAAGTCTGAAATGCTTAGCAGGGGACAGGTGAGAGATAAACTTGGTGTGGAAGAACAATTTTATTTTGCTTTATGTAGACTGCTGCTCGTTTTTTCACCCTTCCATTGAATTCTGTAGTCTGTCTTTTGCTTTTTTGCAATAAATTATGTGGGAGGTGAGTTTTTAGGTTTTCTCCACCTCTGTTTTTTATGTATTCTATTTGGCTCTTTGGATTTATCTGAACCTCAGAGTTTTGTGTATTTCTTCTGCACTGAATCATCTTTTTTTTAATAAATATTTTATAAACTCTTTTCTTGCTCAAGGAGAATTTTTGTTGGGTTTTTCCTTCGTTGCACAGACATAAACTGCATGGTGAGTAAGTTAGGTTTTCCCAAAAGCCAGCTGGTTTTCTGGGACTTCTGGAAAACCTTGATTCCTGTCTGTAGTTTCATAAGCAAGTAATTTAGCTCCAATTTTTAAGTGGAGAGAAGGGCATAGAAGTTTATCGAATCGTACACAGGACTACAGGAGCCTTGTGCTCCAAAGCTGAACCATTTTGGAAATTCTTAGATAATGGTGATGGAAGGCTTAGAAAAGACAATTTTGATAGCATTGTAGGTTCTATTTTGTTCTATTTTATTTTTGTTTTTTGTGATTCCAAAGTATATGCAGAACACATGCAAGCGTGATATCAGAAGAGTTGTCATCCATTAGATTAAGCTTTTGGTTACTGTTGTTTCCAAGAGAAATAATATAAAAAAATATTTTCACGATACTAAGTTTTTTGTTAACACTTAATTATATTAGTTACATGTCATGGATGATTTCTGGAATTTTGGTTTATCTTTCCTAGTCTTAACAGAGCTGAAAGGAGGAAAGGGATTCATGAAGATTTGGTATAAAGGATTTATTCTTCTTACATTGAATTGTGGAATATCTCTTTTAAGGCAAAATTATTGTCGAGAAAACTAATTATTTGTAGAAGATGATCTTTTAAGATGGGTTATCACTGGAATTTCTAACGTTGAACAATCAGAAAATTATTCGCTGATTTAACTTAATGCTCGTGGAACTAATGTTTCTAATTATTTGTTTTGTTTCCTTTCATGCCACAATCTTATGATTTTCTTTTTGTACTGTAGGTTGAGCATGTGAGAGCTGAAAGAAACTTGCTTGCTGAGGTTGCAAGTCACTGTATCGTGAAACTCTACTATTCGTTTCAAGATGCAGAATACCTATACCTAATAATGGAATATCTTCCCGGAGGAGATATGATGACCTTACTGATGAGGGAAGATACCTTAACTGAAAGTGTAGCCCGATTTTATATTGCGCAGAGTGTACTGGCTATAGAATCCATTCATAAACACAACTACATCCATAGGTAGAGTTACATTTGTACTCCTAATCTGTTTCAATTTTGTATATTGTCTGTTAGTTCTCCTTAACATGACATTATCTGCAGAGATATTAAGCCTGACAATCTACTACTGGATAAAAATGGTCATATGAAGTTGTCGGACTTTGGGCTGTGCAAGCCAATTGATTGTAGAACTCTTTCAACATTGAATGAAAATGAACCCCTGGAAGATGACAACTTGAAGGAGTCTATGGACATAGATGGGTGCTTTGCAGATACAAATAGTGGTAGCAGGTGGAAAAGCCCTAGTGAACAGCTTCAGCACTGGCAAAGGAACAGGAGGAAGCTGGTACGTCAATAACATTGATCTTACTTCTTCATAGTACTATAAATTGTTAGTTCTTCATTCTAAGAGCATCCACAGTGGTGTTTCTCATTTGCCAAAAAATGGCTGCTACAGTAATAGCAAATAGAAGCGATCGCTGCAGTGGTCGTTTGCTATACTGTTTGTCAAAATTGAGTGGGACGGTATATGATATACCGTCTGACGTTTTGAAATTAAATTAAAATAGTTAATTACTTATTAACTATTAAACTATATTAATTAAATAAATTAATTAATATAATAATAACTAAACTTACTTATACAACTACTTTAACCTTAATTAACTACTAACCTACTGACTAACCTACTTTTTGACTTTTTGACTTTTTTGGTGGACGGGGAATCATTCCCCATCTGACCATTTTGTTTTTTTTTTTTGTTTTTTTTTGTTTTTTCCGGCCAATCACCTCCGTTCATTTTTAAAAAATAAATAAATAAATAAAAAACATCCCTCAGACGGGATATGATATCCCGTCTGATTGAGACGGGATATGATCTCCCGTTTGAGAGGTGTTTTTTTAATAAAAATTTAATAAAAATAGATCAGACGGGATATGATATCCCGTCCTCTATAATTTGAGAATCGCTATTCTGTTTCTCAAATATGAGAAACGAATATAGGTCGTTTGCTAAAAAATGGCAAATTGAAAAACCACTGCAGGGCTTCGTTTGCTAAAAAATGGCAAACTGAGAATTATAGAAAACCACTGTGGATGCTCTAAGCAATTCATAACCTGTTGTAGGTAGTTATTTTCCAAAGTAATAAATATTAATTAACAACTATCAAATTGTATTTGTGTAGGCATTCTCTACAGTGGGTACACCTGACTATATTGCACCTGAAGTATTATTGAAGAAAGGATATGGGATGGAATGTGATTGGTTCGTATATCCTGTTTCTTTTCTTTAATCAAATTGCTGAAATAAAATGTATATGTGTTTGAATTTTGAAACATTCTTCTTCTCATTTACATAAAGCAGGCTAGTTTGTTTACCAGTAAGAACACAAGAATACAGTAAGAACAAAGTAGTTTTTTGTGAATGGTATACATACTGGAGGATAGAACTTTTAATTTAGCAAATTCCTCATATATAAATTTTCTGTGTGCACATTGAATTGAAGATTTAAATTGTTTTATTATCAGTCAGCTTAATTGCCTCTGGTACAAGAGTAACTAAATTCTTTTGTTAGCAATCAGCTTAATTGCCTCAGCCTAACTCCAACAGTAACTAATAAATATCTGATTCTGTTTCATATTTTATTTTACTTTTTTATTTCAGAAACTAGTTTGATCTAGGGCTCTGTTGGTGGAAACTACTTTTATAATCTTACGAGAACTTGTATCTTTTAAAAGTGGTAGATCAGGCTATCATATAATGCTAAAACTTAATTATCATATATATATATATGTGTGTGTGTGCGCGCGCGCGCGCCCCATTTATCATATATGTATGGTAGCTCTAAAACATTTAAAATGCTAGTTTTCCTGAAAAGTATGTGCCAATTCTGATCGTGTACATTTTTTTTTTCTTGTATGGATAAGATCGACGTTGAGCCCATATGTCTATCCTTCTTTTCATTGTACTCTAGATTGATTCAGCCGAGTAAATGCAATTTTAAGATCTCATCAATTTTTTTTGTGGGTCTAAAACCAATCTCTGCCTAGATGCATGCTCATTGTGTCTAACCTAACCCTGGCTGCTCTTGTAGCTATAAAATTGTGACTGCTGCCTATCAAGTTCACCTATCTTCATTCTGCAAGTCCATTCCATCTCATGAAGTTCTTCTTTGTTTTCTTTTAAATGTTTCTCCTTTCTCAATTATCTTTTATTATGTTGGTCTTGTTATTATATTAAACAAACATCCTTATGTTAGACTTAGAGTGTAGGTATATCCTTCGAACACCTTGTTGCAACTTTTTATTGTAACAGGAACATTAAGTTGGTTGACCACCAAGGTCTAAATTGTTTAATGTATTTAAGTTTAAGAGACCAAAAGTTAATTGCAGTATAGAGCCCAGGTATTGCCGATTTTTTTAAACTATGCCGTTTTTCGAAACTATTTGCAAAAAGAGGACAGTTGCCAAAGTAATTGCACTCGGGGACTCAACAACTACAGTCGTCGTTCCCAACAGTGAGCTTAGTTATTTCGTGCTCGTCGTTGGGACATGGCGAGTGTAATTTTTGTTGTTGAGAAACTCGCTATTCCCAACGGCGAGTGTAATTTTTTGTTGGTGAGAAACTCGCTGTTCCCAACGGTGAGTTTAGTTCAAAATTTTCAGACAAGACTTGCCGTTCCCAACGGCGAGAGGGTTTATACTAGACTCGCTATTGGGAACGACGAGTTTAGTTCAAAATTTTCAAACAAGACTCGCTGTTCCCAACAACAAGCTATTCTATGGAGTTTTTTTCTCGAAAAATTCACTTAAGTCCAACATAAAGTTTCACTCCGTGAAATTTCAAGGAGTCTTGTTATTGGGAACGACGAGTCTTGTTTGATCATTTTGAACTACACTCGCCGTTGGGAACAACGAGTTTCTCCAAAAACCAAAACTACGCCGGCTGTTCACAATGGCGAGCACGAAATAACTAAGCTCGCTGTGGAGAACGGCGAGTTTAGTTGTTGAGTCACCGAGCGCAATTAGTTTGACAACTCTTCTCTTTCTGCAAATAGTTTTGAAAAAAAGGCATATATTTAAAAAAATCGGTGTTGCCTGTAGAAAGCACTCCGCTCTCGCCAACTACAAATGTTTGCTACATAACTACATAGGCATTTTGGAGCTGTTATACTCAAACCACTGCCCAATCTCAATGTTCTCAATGCCTACACTCCTTCTGAGAAGATGTCTTTGCATTGCACAACCATAAATCACACTGTACTCGAATAGCAATTGTACACAGTTGTACATTTTAGTTTCATGGTTAATAATGGTCACGAGATACCCCGGAAGTGTTTTTCTTTCTTTTCCATCTATAACCATCTTGTTTTTCATTCTACTATCATCGTAAACAATTTGATCCTAAGTAACAGTTCTTTTTTTTTACCTTCTGTGTTGTTTCATTCGTTAAAAGATCTCTCTGCACTCTTATCTCCTTTTCTTAATATTTCTTGATACCCTCATTCATGTTCTTAAACTTATATAGTTCTTCTTCTAATTTCTAATTTTTTTATTTTGCATTTGTGAACCCCAACTCTATTTTATAACATATTATATTTTCCTCTAGATTATTGATGTATAATCTTCACATCCATTCTTTGGGGAGGTTTCTTTTATGGTAGTGTTTATAATGATAAATTCATGTCCATTTCTGTTACCTATTATCTAATGGTATGACCTTGAATGAGCACTTTTAAGTGTATAAGAATGTCTGCATATCAGCAATTAGTTATTGTAATTATTTTCCGTTACTTATAGCCTTGCATTTTAATTTTTGGTGTGATTCAGCTACAGTAATCGCTAATTTTTAACAGGATTGGGGTGGAATACCTCTGCTAGTAACTTTCTAGAGACTGTAAATCCCTTATGTGTTAACCATTTGAATTTCCTCGAGGATTGTTCACGAAACACCATGTTTCACAACACTGTTTAGATCTCCTAAATTCTTGTGCTATTGCAGGTGGTCGTTGGGTGCAATTCTGTATGAGATGCTTGTTGGATACCCGCCATTCTATTCTGACGATCCACTAACAACATGTCGAAAGGTTTTCCTGCGAGCTCCTTTTCTCAACTACTTTTGTTGATAGTTACTTTAATAGTTTTATTTTGAGAATTATTGACATATTTTTAT
This sequence comes from Hemerocallis citrina, assembly GCA_017893485.1. NCBI lineage: Eukaryota > Viridiplantae > Streptophyta > Magnoliopsida > Asparagales > Asphodelaceae > Hemerocallis > Hemerocallis citrina. The sequence continues at coordinate 217,433,584 of CM030358.1, read as the reverse complement.
TATTATTGTAATTTCTGTTAATCTTTCAGAATTGGATAAAACATACTTATGATGATCTTTTATGGACATATATCTATCGTTTTATACACAATGTGTGTTTGGAAGCTTAAAAGTTTAAACCTGTTACGGTACTCGTGACTCGTCACACTTTCTAGTGAAGGCTACTGTGATCTTAACTAAAGACATCATACGTGATCTTAACTAAAGACATCATACTCAAGTAACGATTTCTCTGTATCGAATCTTTTATGATTATAGTTTTGTTCTTCCTATCATTCCTGATGATGGAGGTAAAGTACAAAGAAGAAAGAATTTGGGAGAGATTAGAAGAAATTAGGAGCCATGAATCATTCAAGAATTTATTCACCAATCATGTTTTCCAAAAAGAAAATTAGCCTTTAAATAGGCTTTACATGATTTGCTTCCTAATAAATTATACTAATCTAATTATTAGTTTCCCTTTTAGTTCATAATAGGAAAAGTCTGAACAGTTATAATTAAATATTTGAAAATTCCATTACTTGGCTCTGCACCAAATTCCTCTGACTACGGAGAGCTTGCCTGGAGTATTGGTGGCTCGAAGAAACAATGAGAGTTCAACAAAGACTGCAGTCAGACTGTCAGTAAGAGTGGAGAACCTGCAAGAGCTGAGGACTATGTATATCGAATCTGTCATTAACTCCTTAGTACTAGTTGTGGTTTCTATGACCTTCAGAATTCTTTTAAATGGACAAACTCAATTTGTTCTATTTCTTTGATGGTTCAATGGTAAATGGGAATTGTTAGACTTAATATTTAACTGTATTTTTATGATTTATTCTTTTATATATTTGTCAGATTTGATTGACTAAATCCGTTGCTCCAATGAATTTGGGCACTCACCTATTGTCGCATTGTGATTAGTGAGTTGAGGTTGTGCATGTAATTATTACTTGTGTGTGAGATACATTTTTTGAAAAATTTACTTTATTGTTATTATTTATGTGTGGTCATGCATTAACCTTGTCTCACATTTTTACAATTTTCATCAGATTGTGAGCTGGAGACATCATTTGAAATTTCCTGAAGATTCTAGGCTGTCCCCAGAAGCAAGAGACATTATATGTAGATTTTTATGTGATGTTGAACACAGGTTAGGAAGTGGTGGAGCAGGCCAAATAAAGGTATTTATTAACCACATAGAAGTCATCTTTTTTTTATGTTATGAAACAAAATTTTCTGTAAGTTTATTTTCTTTTTCAGGCTCATCCTTGGTTCAGAGATGTTGTATGGGATAAACTTTATGAGATGGATGCAGCATTTAAACCCGAGGTCAATGATGAATTGGATACTCAGAACTTCTTGAAGTTTGACGAAGTATGATTCTCATTTCAACCCAGCTTTAATTTTCCGTTGTGTTCTCCAGGAGTGATTTCATCCTATAAGGACATAATAGTTCCTAAGAAGCTTGCATTTCTTAGTGACATGAAGAAAATATGGAGAAACTTTCTCAGACTTCATCTCATATTTCCCCCTCATATCTTTATAGTTGTGGAGTTGTTTTCCTTTCACTTATATATAATTTCATTTAGATATGCTAAAATTTATCTTATATATTTGGTAGTAATCATTGTCCCTTTTTGATATGGCCCTCATGTAGTTACTTAAACCTTGACCAAATAAGTTATTTGCTTAATTTTGTATATAACAACAATATTTTAACATCAGAAGTATTGGGACAAAGACTATTAAACCATCAATGATGTATGGAGCAGAGTGTTGGGCAACAAAGAAACATACCGGAAAAATTTGTAGCGGAGATGATGATGCTAAGATGCTAAGATGAATGTGTGGTAAACCAGGAAGGATAGAATTAAAAATTAGCATATACGAGACATGCTAAAGGCAGCTCCTATTTAAGATAAGTGAAGAGAGAATCGCGTGAGGTGATTTGGACATGTCACACGTAGACCTAGCAGTGCCCGGTTAGAAAGAGTGATTTGATAAGTATTTAGGGTAGAGTTAGGGATAGAGAATATCTAAACTTACTTGGGTGAAAACGGTGAGCAGGGCTGGCCCTGAGTTCCCGGGGGCTCAAGTTTCAAGGCCCAAATAATTATTTTTGGGGCCCCTAATTACAATTTTTTTTTACGCGCAAAATACTCGTCTATATTTACAAGGGGAATACAAATTTGGGTTCCCCTGAAATTGCAAAAAAAATCGGGGGCGTGAGGCGGCCTGTCTCAAGGTGGGGGCCGGCCCTGACGGTGAGAAAAGATGTGATAGCTTGCGACCTTACAAAAGATGTTGCGCTAAACCGAGCAGAATGGAAAACCAGGATTCATGTAGCCGACCTCAACTAGTTGGGAAGAGGTTTTGTTGTTGTTGTTGTTGTTGTTGTTGTTGTTTAACATCAGAAGTAGTAATGGAGTTTTATTTAATTAAACTTTGGCCAAATAAGTAACGGATTTACTTAATTTTGTATATAGCAGCATTATTTTAAAATCACAAGTAGTAATGGATTTGGCGTTGATGTTTTTGATGAGTTTCTACAGTTTGAAATATTGGTGTACAGGTTGTACCATTAACTCTACTAGCAATTTACACGTGCGATGCACGTTTTAATAATTAAAAAAATAATCTAACATAGGGAAGATTTGAACTGGAAACCTCTTTTATATTAGTTCTCCCATTATAATATTAGAGATTAAAAAATGAGTTTCCTAGTTAATTTTTCAAATTTATATTACAGATGGATCCTCCTCCTGCAAGAACTGGTTCTGGACAATCAAGAAAGGTACAAATATTCTCTTAAATATAAAAGAACGATCTTAAGATTCCTATTAGGTGTTAGCTGTGCATTGATCATTCATCTCAAAATTGGATAATGCCTGCATGTTTATGTTTTTTTTGTTTTATATATATATATATATATATATATATATATATATATATATATATATATATATATATATATATGTATGTATGGGTAAAAGGGATATGCTCATTTAGTAAATGTGCAAGTGATTATGTATGTATGGGTAAAAGGGATATGCTCATTTAGTAAATGTGCAAGTGATTATGTGGCATGCATGTGCTACATTGGACAACTAACCCTTTTAAGGATTTTCCAATCACATACATGCCACATCATCAATTGCTTATTTACTAAATGAGCAAGTTGCTTATACCCCTTTTTCCCTATATATATATATATATATATATACTAGGTTTGCCCGTGGGCACGTGCCTACGGCACGTCTTCGAAATGGTGCACCTTATTTGATCATATAAAGTTTTGGAGGTCTAGCAAATTAATTGAAGTAGCAAACACAGAAAAAAAACTTATTATATGAATTTTTTTGAATTTTTTTAAAAGTTTTTAAATTTTAAATTGTTTTAGTTTTTAAATTTTTAATTTAAAAAAAAAAAAAAAATTCTTAATTTTTTTGAATAGAAGAGGGAGGGAGAGAGAGAAAAAGAATAAAATAATTAAATAAATATAGGAGTTGTTTTGAGTGGGGATTTGAATTTGAGTTTTGGGGGAAAACTTTTGGAGGAGAAAATATGTTTTGTGATGTTCGATCTGGACCTTTGATTTTTGATGGATTGAATGAGAGCCACTTGATAGCTTTCTTTGTGTTTTATTATATAGATATATATATATATATATATCTTCCATTGCAAATGCATTGTAACGTGTAAACACATGCAAACCACTGAAGCCGTTATGTCAAACAACGGACTAGGTTATAATGAACAAAAATTCGGTCAGGTTCTTGTTCAAACAACGGCTTCAGTGGTTTGCACACGTTTGCACGCTACAATGCATTTGCAATGGAAGATCTCTCTCTCTCTCTCTATATATATATATATATATAGGGGAGTGATTCCCTCCTTCTGATCTTATTTTTTGGTTTAAGACCCAACACCCGCTAAGCTTTATGAGCCGTCGAGATGAGATTTCTCAAATCTAACGGCTCCAAACACTTCACTTAAGTTAGAGAGGGGGGAAAAACCCGGTCTGGTTCTTGTTCAATCCCCTAAGAACCAAACTGCTGCTTTATGAGATTTCTCAAATCTAATGGCTCCAAACACTTCACTTAAGTTAGAGAGGGGGGAAAAACCCGGTCTGGTTCTTGTTCAATCCCCTAAGAACCAAACTGTTGCTTCTATCTTTCGCTCTGCTATTTCGCTTTCTTTTTCTATTTCTCGATCGCCATCACCTCACCACTGCCACCGCCCCACCATATCTTCCACTTTCATCGCCATCACCATCTCCGCCACCGCTGCCACCGCCACCGCCACCGCCATAAATGGTTTCTTAATAAATGTTGTTTTTCCCCTTCCTTTTTTAAAGTTTTTTGTTTTTTTTTCCAATCTCCCTATGCGTGCCGATTCAATCGGAGGGCTTTTAGTTAGATCTGGATCTTCAACTAAGAGGATAACATCATATCTTAGGGATCACTCCCCTGTGTGTGTGTGTGTGTGTAGAGCAATGCTCCATTGCAAACGGGTATGCAAACCACGGAACGGAACAACGGCTTAGGTTCAAAATAAACGAAGTCGTTCCAAATAACGGCTTCAGTGGTTTGCAATGGAGCATTGCTCATATAGCCCCCTTCCGTTGTGCAACACCCATGGTGCACATGGCGTGTGCACTCGGCCTTCGGGCGTTCATATCGATGATACGAACCGTTCACATTGATTTACACATCTAAATTAGTCTAAATATATAAAATCAAGTCATTTGGAATTCATTTGCTCATGCGTTGAAGTGTTACAAAATTGTATGGCTGAATATCGTTTTTTTTATAATGACATGATGGATGGGCAAATGAATTTCAAATGACTTGATTTTACATATTTAGACTAATTTAGATGTGTAGATCAATGTGAACGGTTCGGGTCGTCGATATGAATGTCCGAAGGTCGAGTGAACACGCCATGTGCACCATGGGTTATGCACAACGGAAGGGGGACTATATATATATATATATATATATATATATATATAGGGAAAGGATCGGTTGAGCACTCCTCTAGTGCTCACCGCGTGAACACTAGGCCTTCGGGCATTCATATCGAAAATCCGAACCGTTCACAATGATCTACACATCTAAATTAGTCTAAATATGTAAAATCAAATTATTTGAAATTCATTTGCCCATCCATCATGTGACTATAAAAACAATGATTTTCAGCCATACAATTTTGTAACACTTCAATGAATTTCAAATGATTTGATTTTACATATTTAGACTAATTTAGATGTGTAGATCAATGTGAACGGTTCGGATTTTCGATATGAATGCCCGAAGGCCTAGTGTTCATGCGGTGAGCACTAGAGGAGTGCTCAACCAATCCTTTCCCTATATTTTAGGTGCCTTTTATTTTGACGTTTTTTTTAAAACTTTCAAAAGAAAGAGGAGTAAAGAATAAACTAAATGTATGGGGAAATGGTGAAATTATTTTTCTCTTCCTTTGACAGCATTTTACTTTGTTGTTCTAAATATATTTTGAAATGTATAGAGGGATGACAACTGTTAGAGAGCCCTCTATACAAGTTAACCACATCAAAATGTTTTGCTACAAGTTAAACTATTACCAATAGAAAAAGAGCGCTGCAACTCCCAGATGCTAATTAGAGTCTGCCTCATAGTTGTTGAATAGCTGGGATCACCAGAAGTCATCCTTATATCCCCCATCTATCGATCTGTGATGCATACATGAATACTGTACTTTTGGCATGTTTCACATATCGACCTTTGGAGTATGATATTTTAACTTAGTTGGTTAGTGAAAGTTACCATATAGATTTATGATGTCAAATTTTTTACCCAGGATTTTGGCCATTCATACTTGTTTTCTATCTGCTATTGACCTTGTGCTTTTAAATTATTATTGGACATCTTGAGCCCACTTTAACTGTGTCAATTTATGTGCAGAATTTAGAAAAGATGACCCCCAAAGACTTGAGTTTTGTTGGGTATACATACAAAAATTTTGATGCTGTCAAAGGATTACATGGTATGAAAATCATCGAAAGCTTTCTGTTTGCTATCTTAACTTTGTGTCGTATGTTATCCTTTTTCTGGAGCTGACATGTATTGCATCTTCTTTCTGTCAGTAATATTCTTGTGCAATTGGTTTATCTTGAGCAATGCATTTACGCTAATTATTAAATATTCAAGTGATAATGGACAACCATCAAAAAGGAGAAATTGTCAAATTTCTAGTATAATAAAGAAGTGGGTTTAGGTCGATGGCTCTTAAGAAAGAAAAGAGCGGATAAATAGGTTATATTTGGTAAAATATCGGTATTTCAGGTTGTAATGATGATGTGCTGAAATATTGGTATTTCAGGTTGTAATGATTGTGTGTATACCTAGAATTGAGGAAAATATACTGAAAGAAGGAAATTGTTGATGGAATACACGCGCAGCGAATAAGTAATATATCTTACTATTGAATTTCAAATCCAAAACATACTTCTGATTCACATTGAAGATGCTTCACACATTATAGTAGTGTAAAGAGCACTATTAGAAAATTCACTTTTATCTTGTCACAGCACTGTTAAATCTTAAAGACCGTCTGCTACAATAATTAGTACAAAGATTGCTATATTACCCTAGTTATTGTAGTTTCTACTTTCATTCCATTCATGACTTGGGAAATTTTAATTGACCCTGATATTTTCCATGGTTATCTTACTGGCTCTTAGAAAACCAACTAAGACTAGGATTTTCAAAATGATTTATAGGTTAATACACTCTACAAAATCAAGGGTGTTAAACCTGACTGAGTCTCTAACTGGGATAAATGTATATTAGTATCTCTTAAGAAATGTTATATTTAAGTATGACTAACCTTGGACATATACGGCACGATAGAGTGATAGCCCACACTGGATACCACTTCGATGGTTCCATTTGATTAGAACATGTAGTTCCAAACAAGTGTGGGATTATTAGATGAACAGATGGGATCAACTACTTGGGATGAAATCTATAATGCATCATGTTAATCGACCGTAGATTGCTGAGCTTCATTTCAATATTCAACAAAATCATACCTTAAAGTATATGAAAACTGACTGGCAGAATGGATAGATGATGTCACCTAGATTTTAAATGCTGTTTGTTTCCTGGCATACATCATGTAGGAATACCGGGACAAGTGTCTTTGTGTACCTTCACTTTTTTGGTCTATCCATTTTAAATTAAATAGAAATTTAAAACCAGAATTCTTGCCTTGATTCATTCTAAAATTGGCTAGCGTTTCCTATGTTCTGCAGACATGAGGCGAAGTTCATCACCAAGGCGATCAATTGATTCCATCTTTGGTAATGTCTTCAAAAATGAATCAGGACTTATCTATTCCTTTTTTTATTTAACATTACAATATTGTTCTTTTTCTTGTTCACTAGGCAATTCTGTCATGGAGAGGAGGAAGTCAAACCTAGAGGATACTGATACTCTGATGGTTTCATCTGGAGATGCCATGTCTCCATAACCCGTCACGCTGTACTCTATAAATTCTTATCGGCACATGACTGTAGGAGTTTCCCTGCTGTTTTTAGTCAGGTTCTGCCCTCGTCCATGACCGATAAAATGCATGAACTTAAAACTTTATACAGTATAAACTGAGACGCATCTTAGGTGTACAGTGATGTATTAAGAAACATTCTTAGGAGAGTAGCCTTCCCTCATTTTTGAGACATGGTTGGCAGTAGAGAGATGGTCTACGGGTTGGAGAGAGCATCTTGCGTCCTGGCTTCCCAGGTGGGCAGAACAAAACATGTGCCTTCTCTTGTGGCAGCTTCTGGTGTAGTTTCATATTTGGGGAATATTGTAAAACTTGTACCTTTTTGTGTGTTGCAACTGTTGTGATCAATACTGTTGAATATTGTAGTCTGAGAAATTTTGCTTATTTTGATTTGTTACTTTTTTTGACAGTTTTTTTTGTGGGTAATTTACCGATAACTTTATTTTCTGAGGTATATCTGATTGCACTGGTAAAAAAAAAAAAACTCATGGCTACAAAACATATCTATTCCCTTTATTGGCGTCCTATTTGGTTTTATGACTTTTTGCTGCCCCGCATGACTTATATTTAATAGCTTTCTTTCTATGGAGCTGCTTTTGTTCAATATGATCTGTTTCTTTCTTCCTTCGTACAATGTTGTAAATGTACGTTTGTGATTAGCCAGAGTTTACATAAACCTGCTTCTATGCCTTCAGTGCAAGCGGATACACTTTGCAGTATTTTTTCCATGATCTCTTGCATTGAGGGTAAGGGGCAGGCTTATAGGAATCCCTTGTCAGCCTGGATCAGATACCAACTTTCTTTTCGAAGAAATTCTAAATTGCTTACTGATGCTGAATCTGGTATAATATACCATCCTTTGCACATGCGATCTTCTGGGAGCCATTTTGATTCTACCTGCCTATAAATAATGCTGTTAAATTGGACTGAAATCAATGCCTGTTTGTAAGAAATACTGAAATACTGCGGCTGCATTTCAATACTCTGTTTGGAACATTTTTTTTGATGAAACGGATAGAGTCAAAAGACTCCAGCCATATATTAATAACTCTGTTTGGAACATTAAATTTGCTGCTTTGTTCGTTGTATACCTTGTACTGCTCTACATACAAGAGATTCGTTTTCATAATCAAAATGGCTTGCTTGAATCATTAATTCAGTTAATGAAGTAGCAATGACAGCAACACATTCATTAAAAACAATAGAGCCTTCATCCCAAAATTGTCAACTACATGATTTCTTGCTTGTATCGAATAAAGATCAATATCGATGGTTATTGCCTTATTGGCTTTTTGACGAGCACGAGTTTTTCTGACTTCGTTCTAACCTATTTATATACTACTTATGCGATATGATGGTTCCTTACCTCTTGATGTTGCTTTTGCGAATAGCTGCGAAGAAGAGATCTCGCCAACTTGCTCTGAAGTGATGATTTGTCGGAAGGAATATTAGGCCTGAAAATGAAAGAAGAAACATGGTGCAAAGCCAACGAGAAACTGATTGATTCTCGGGAAGAAGCTCTATCGAGAGCTCCAGAAGTCCATGATTTTACGTCTGCTTCCAAAAGTCCTTCATCCGCCTGTGTAAAGATAGTTTCAGCAGTCAGTTTCATCTTTTTACAGATATCATTTCCAAAAGCTACAACCGCTTATACAACCAGATACAACCTGTTTGGATATTCATTCTAAAACAACTTAAGAAGACGATCCTCCACGAAAACTTCGATTTTTGTGCTGGTTTGCATACACGGAAGAACAATTACACAGAAACGTGGCGAGGGAAAAAATTGTCTGTATTTCTACTTTCAACTCCTTTTTTTTGTTACTTTTATTTCTTGCAGTTTCCTTCCCTCTATTTTTTTTCCTTCCACCATGCCACAAATCCCATAGGTCTATCTGATCCTGTAGAATCTGACCAATGTTCCACCAAAATTACATGATTTTCCTGAACTACGTTAACTTTGAAATTTTGTCTACTACCAAAGAATGATAAAATTTCATTTAAACAAGCTCATAAAGTTGAAACATCATTTAATCTTAAACCATGTAAACGAAGATGCCATACTATAATTAAAAAGGATAAATGGATTGAGGGTCCTAAGGCTTACCTCAGCAGGCATCAAATACCCTTCAGGTTCAGCAATACACTTGTCCAGTGGTGGCAAGAGTTCGAGGAGATGACCATTAGATAATGCTTTCCATACAGCAAGTCTAACTGGTTTTTCAACATATTGGTGCAAATAAAGAGATACTTGCCTGCCAAAGATTACATCCCCATAAGATATAGCTCCAAATTGCTCTACGAGATTCTCAACAAACGTATTGTAGTTTTCGTGAATTTCTGTTTGGAAGTCAAGTAACTCTAAGCTTCCGGTCCCCTTGCTACATCTTAACTTATCAAGATGCTGTCCATACAATTCTTGTAAAATTTTGTAAATATTTTTACTCCTTTCATCATCTAGCACATCCATAGTGCCATGCAAAGCCATAGATAGAGCATGCAACTTCCAAACCAAAGAAACCCTAGAAACTGGCGAGTACTCAGAATGGGAGCCCAGAAAACAAGACATCGATTCCAGACCCAAAAGAAGGAAAAGCCCACTTTTCGACACATCACAAACATCGGACGTGGTAATGATTTTGGGGTCCCCGATACTGCAGATTGCACTGAGAAACCAGTGAGCAGGAAGAGGAAGTCTCTGGCGGGCCCACTCTAATGTCAAAGAACTGCAGGCTGGGTATTTTGAAGTTAATTCAGACATTTCTTGGTCCTCATTAATTGTTTCCAAAGTACTACTGGTACTGGTATCCACTTTACCAGCCGACTTCTTCTTTTTGATACTTATCCATCTGTTTCTAAAATAAGAACCAAGTATCTCACCGAAATAAGTATAGTCGCTTTCGCTATATTGCGTTTCAAATGATGTGAACCTCAAATTCATACAGAGATTTAAATACTTAAGAACAGGAGCTTGGAGCAACATATCCAATGCCTTCTCTAAAGTTTGATTATCTTTAGGTCCCACAATCAAACATACTGCAAGAAGAGAATTAATTCTCGTTGAAGTCATGTTATCATCAGATTCTCTGCCTTCAACAAATGCATGGTCTTTTGCAAGCACCAACGGGAAAACTGCAAACAACTGTCGGATCAATTCTGCATCTATTTGTGCTAGCAAAACATTCGGGGACCAAAATCCTCCATTACTGGAGCCCCAGCCAAAACCAATCCCAGGAGCAGGTCCACCTCGTCCAAACATCTCTGAAGACTGCATCAATTACCACTCTTCCAAAATCAAGTTGACAAAAGTAGTCAAAACCGTAGTCAAATCATTTTTAGCCCACTTAATCAGACCTTCCTCCAATATCTTCTCTGCTTCAGTTTCTGAACTCAACTCAAATTGCTGAGTGTCACGTACCTTTTTAGCGCTCTGAATTGACCGATCAATTGAAGAGGAGAGTCTAACCAATCCATTAAGACAAGTTACAGAAGATAATGATGCATCAAGATCATTCTTTTGCCTCCAATTGCAAAGGCTGTCCACTAAAGAGCCACCTCCATTAAGAAACCCATTTCTAACAATTTCAAGCCCAACTTTGGGAACGAATTCAGGAAGCCAGGGCAGACAGGAAGAGCTATTGTGTGACATATCAGTATCAACAGGGTCTATTCTATCAAAAATTGTACAAGGCATGTGTAGGATAGCGGAAATTGTCCAAATCATGCAGCTTGCAGATGAACCAAGAGACGCGATCGGTATATTCTTCAATGATAACCAGTTTACAGCTATGGCAACCATTGGAACGACATGACTCCAAGACCAAGTTTCCACAAAATCATCAGAAGTATCCATGCCTTGATTGTTTAGTTGTTCTACTGAATGAAGAATGGGTAGTCTTTGAGATAGAACCTCGAGGACAAGATAAGCTTCGCTTGTGATTGAAGTGAATTCAACGAGAAGATCGTTCTCTATTAGCTTATCAAATGCAGGAACATTTAGCCACAAACACAGAGATGGGAAGAAGTCGGGAAAGTATGATATGCAATAACCATAACTAACACAAACTCTCCAAAGGCGTAGCTGTTCAACCATCAAGTTAGAAGTCAGCTTACAATGGTCCTTTCCATTTTCTATCCAATGCTCAAGGGTAGTTGCACTTCTATACATCTGCCACATTGCTTTCTGAAAAATTCCATGCTTCACAAAATCTCAGCAAATTTGTTTCAGACTGAGATAAGACCTGCATAAAAAGATTGAACACCATATAATAGGAGTACCTGTGGTATCTGCAATCTAATTAAAAACCAGGCATCTTCAAAATTTTGACAAAATCAATCTCCAGATGATAGATTCAGATCATCTTTTCTAGTCAATACTATGACAAAAGGAGGTAGCGTTAACCAATCCCTCCTTCAAAATCTTACAAAATTATAGGTAAATCATTTAATATAATTGTCTTTCCAATTATATTCTTACTGAAAGTTTTATCAAAATTACAAATATTATAATTTCCATTTTTGCTTGCACTGGACATGCAAAAAAAAAGTACAGAAGCACACAAAAAAAAAGAAAACTGCAACTAAGCTAACCTTTAGAAGCATGGTTGCTTTTATCTGAGATGAAATTTCTGATGTTCCAAGCCTGGTGAATATCTTAATAACATTTTCAACGAGCCTTGGGCATCTCAAAATAGCATTAACACTTGTCGGGGAATGTCTCGCTAAAGCTATTGGCACTGAAAGCAAGCATTCTTCTAATGTTGGAAGAGGGTCCATCTGAATGTAAAGGGTTAGTAGCTGAAATATGTACATACAGGTATTTATGCACATAGTAGATGAAGAACACACACCATATACACACAGAACAGATAAAAAAGGAGAAACCTAATGACAACTAATCATTATGTATACTGTATACAAAAGAATACATAAGAAAGTCAAGTATTATAAATTAAATTGCTACAAACAGTAAGAATATTAAACAGTATTTGGTTGCAAAAACTTGAAGTTGAGAAATATTGCTTGATAATTTAGGATATAACCACAGCTCTTAGTATATGCACAAAGAAGGGTAGGCGCATGGTGGAAAAAGCAATTTTATTGAAAAATATGTTTATTTAATTTAACATAGAAAACATAAGCATACAAAATAAGGGTGCAAAATAAATATTAAAAAAAATCACTAATTTACAAACTGATTGGAGAAGTACGCACTTAACGTTAGATGAATTATGATAAAATGAATCAGCACCTTACACAAAAAAGTGCATCAAGTACTACATTCATCAAAAATCATTCCACATTTTACCAGGGTACATAAAGTTCTTACTAATACTAAGTTACTAACCTCCAAAAGATAGCAGATTCTTGGAAGTATCCCCATCCGAACAAAACCAGCAGCAACATCTTGACCAGCAACAACAATGTCATCTTGAATAGTATGCTCTCCATTTTCATCCTCAGTCTTGTCATCATTAGAAGGGAGCACATTTGAAGGTTTGGTATTATACTTCCAAAATCCACCACGAAGATAACCCCCATCAATTTCAGGTTTACTCCGAAATATAGGAGCAGTACAAATACATTTCTCAAGAGTAAGAACTTTCTGGAAACAGAAGAGTAGACTGGTCATATTAAAATTCAAAACCTACACATCCTTAATAAATTCAAGAGACTAGTGATGAACTTCCTTACCACTGTGATATTGAAGAAGCTCTTGTTTAATTCACAGCTCAATATGCACTGTATCGCCTTTTGCACAAGCCAAAACCACAGAATCATGGTTATCATCCAGACCCATCCTGAGGATGAGGATTAGATATTTAGATGTTTAGTAATTTTGCATAATTTATCAGTTAATAGCTGCAAATTTTCAGCATAGCTTATGATGATCAAATTGAATAGAAAAATAAGTCGCAGGTGAGAAAGAAAAAAGCCTTTCCCATTTAGCGAGGGCAATCCACCATAGCCACCCCATATAGGGAGGTGGGGCGTGCATGTGTGGGCTAAAGTTCCTTCAAGATAACATAGTACCAAACACAGAGCTTATGCAAATGGAGGAAAAACCATCAGATTTCCTAGCACCAACTAAATAGTCCTCTCAAACAATGATGGTTTTCTTAATATACTCTCAACATGATGTTGCAGACAAGAAAACAATTCGCACCTTACTGTGAGCCTATTATCAAACTAGAAAATGTTTACCCAATTTCTCTAGTCTGTTATATTCCAGATGTCTGGTGGATAACTTGAGAAGAACACAAATACAAGAGAAAATCATTCATCAATATTTACCTGAAGTGACAAAGCCAACTGAGGCTCAGGGCCAAGGGCAAAGGCCCAAACAGCCTGCCAGTCAATGAGCCTGTCAGTTGCATTGATATTCCCCATTAGGATGACCATCCTTCCACTGAATATTGTACAAAGCCTTACTAAAGATTGAAGCAAGAAGCTGCAAGGCAAGAGCTCGTTGCCCAGGAACCTAAAGCACGAATAAGTCAATTTGAGTTGATAGCGAAGCACAGAGATTTAAAATGAGTTGACTGCATAAAGCATGGAGATTTAAAGATAAATTTGAAAGACTCAAAAGTGTATAATATGAAAAACGGGCAATCAATTTATTGACTAGATATAAGCTGAATACATGTATCAATTTAATTCAGTTTGTATGCCTCAGATGCATTTCACACAGAAAGAGGACAAGTAGGCAGCCAGTTTAATCTTTTCAGTAAAAAAATTATTTTAAAAAAGATTAAATGATCATATGTCGTGTAAAACAGCAAAATTAAATATATAATATAAGAAAAAGATATCTTGCAATGCTAAAGCCGCACTGACCATGCTTCGAATAAGTGCTACTGCTTCTTTAATCGTGTATCCCGCGGCAGCAGGATCCCCCTCAGTTCGGAGAAAATCACGCTCTGCTACATTCTGAAAATTATACTGATGTGATTCAAGCTTTTTACCTACATGATCGAAGGAAATAATAAAATAATAAAAGGCACTCTTTGAGAATGTCAAGCTCTATGTGTGTTCTTTCTGAAACCGGATAGAAAGTAATGACGCATTGGATATTTCAATAGTTTGAAATATCAGCGTTTAGCAGGATGCACCACCTGAATCTGATCAGAGTTTTGCCTACCATACTTCTAACAATGTTTCTCTAAAATATGATAACTTTTAATTTATGTGACCATAACACAAGTTGTACATCATCATCGCAATTTTTCAATTAAAAATAACTACAGTATAAACTGCTGTCTTTCCTTCATAACTATTATAAAAAAGTACTAACAGCTAGTCGTACAAACAAACACTCCATATGGTTGAAAATTTCTTTCTAAAGGCATTCTTCACATTAACCATCTGATATATAGATATATAGATTCCATTGTTTAATATTGTTGCACAATATCCAAGTTGATGCAATTTCAAACTAACAAAATACACACTAATCTGATTCAGAATTCATTAGCAAGTACGTCATTCAAAGGGGTGTCCAATTCACAACCAACCAATCCCATGCCATCTATTCCGAACTCAATAAATAAGTCACTGGCAATATGCACAATTAATCAAGTCTACCTTACATTTTCAGAGGAGCTAGGCCATGTTTGGCTATGAAGTTATGTTGAAATAACTTAAGAATGATAGACCATGCCCGCAAGAGGAAATTTTATGAGTGGTGAGGTAGCACCTCAGTTTGAGTGGATATAATTCCAATTCTCTTCCAAATTAGTTAATATATTGAGTTATCATGGCATCTTTCATCACATTGTTTATCGACAATAACAACACTAAAGTAAAACTACACTATACTCAATCTGGATGTAGAAGCATGAGATTAAGAACTCTAGTTTCCCTATTTTACCTCGACTTAAAAGATAGCATTTAACCATTACCCAATAGCTATCATGAATTCACAACTCTGCATCCAAAAAGTTACTAATTGTTTTTTGTTGAAAACCCCAAGGTATACATTTCCAATTAAACTTCAGGGAGAGAAGCTTATCAGTTATCACCTATAAATTTGGTTGATCTCGAACAACACTTCTAACGCAAAGTGCAGGTAATGTCTGCCTTTTCTAAATCTTTTGCATCCATTACATATGAGGCTGTTCATCTCTACTTACTGTTTTCAAATATATAAATCTCACAAAGATTTAACGTATCAGTTTTATAAAATATGGTTTCTGTTGCACATTAAAGCCTATGATAAATCATCTATAATTCAAGACAATAAAGCTTACCATCAAGTTGATCTTGACCATAAGAACCAACACCAACTACACTACCATCCAATCCAAACCTCAACTCCCTCACCTTCTCCACTCTCTCACTCCAATCTCTCCACAGCCCATTCTTCCCTTCTCCCACCTTCGTCCAATCCCCACCCCTATCCCCCATTTTCAACCTCTTCTCCCCTTCATCCTTCTTCCCCCCTTCCTCTTTCTTCCTCCTTGCCCTTTTTCTCAACAATTCAAGCATGCCCGGATCCATCTTCTCCGTTATCTCCGCCCGCACCTCTTCAATCTCATCCTTCGACATCGTGCTCAACCTTGCAAGATTCTCCGCTTCAATCTCATCCTTCATACCCACCACCTCCCTCTCACTTTCCACTACCACATTCTTCCTACTCCCCACACTCCTGCCTCCAATCTCGCTAAACCTCGCAATACTCTCTGCCTCAGTCTCATCCTTCAAACTAACCACCTCCCTCTCACTTTCCACCACCACATTCTCCCTACTCCCAACCCTCCTACTTCCAACCTCGGGCAACTTTCTCTCCACAACTTCCTCCTTTAACACTTCGACTTTCTTCCTGATGGGTTTCTTCGGTTCCGCTTTTTTACCATTTTGATCATTTAAAACATCTTTCCACTTGCTAAAATCCGACCCCTTCTTCTCTTTCCTCATAATGGGGTTCGCAAACGACGATGAGCTACCGGGAACCTGATCGTCGTCATCAAATGCATCTTCTTCTTCCTTGGCACTGGGTGGGGCCTAGTTCTGCACAAAATTGAACACAACATACTCATAAATCGAAAGGGGTTGCTATAAAAGATGGATTTTTAACTAATGGGTCAGTTTCTTATAATGCATAAAATTGAACATAATAGAGTCAAAAATCAAAAGGGGTTGTTAAAATTCCGATCTTTAGTCAATGCATCAGTATATTTTAGGGTATTCGTTAATGGATCGGTTTCTTATGCTGCACTAAATTGAGCACAATAGTCTCAGAAGTCAAAAGGGGTTGTTCATTATTGGATTTTGCGTTAATGGGTCGGTTTCTTTTAGGGTTTACGTTAATGGGTCGGGTTCTTACCGGCCCGCCATGAGAGCGGTGGCGAGTGACGGGGAAGGGGAGGACGGTGGGAAGAGGAGTTTGACTGAAGATGGTGAAGAAGAGAAGCCCTTTTCGATAATTTTGCCGACGAGGTTTGGAGGGTAAGATTTAGGGTTTTGTTGGACTTTGGGGTTTGATTGCGAGGGTTTTGTTGGACTTTGGGGTTTGATTGCGAGGGTTTTGTGGGATTTTTGGTCGCCATTTTTTGAGGGTTTTCTGGGGAGAATTGAAGAAGATTGGTTTTAAGGGGTTTTAAGAGAAGAAGAAGATTTTTTCCCCCTGAAATAGGCCACTATTTTAAACTAATTTTCAAAATAGGCTACTTTCGAAACTAATTCCGAACTAGTAGGCTGCAGCTTCTTAGATAACAAGGCCGCAGTTCACAACTACAACTTAAGTACATATCATAATTAATAGGTTCCGATATTTGGAAGAAAAAGAAAATTCCTAAGTGTAAAATGTGAAAAATATGAGGCCACAGTTGGGTACTGCGGCATTGATATAACATAGGCCACTGTCCACAACCACGGCCTCAGTTATATGCTAAAAATTGTGTTCTGCGAAGCATATAACTGAGGCCACGGTTGTGAACTGTGGCATATGTTATATCGAGGTCACAGTACTCAACCGCGACCTCGTATTTTTCACATTTTACATTTAGAAATTATTTTTCTAAGTCTCGGAACATATTAGCTATGGTATGTACATAGGCCGTAGTTGTGAACTATGGTATCGAAATCGAAGAAGCAGGAGTTTGGTACTGCGGCATATGGTATATCGAGACCGCATTACCCAACTGCGGTGCGGCCTCGTATTTTTCACATTTTATATTTAGAAAAAAAAATTCTAAGTCTCGGAGTTTAAACATTATATGGCATGTTCGCCGCAGTTGTGAGCTGCAACATTATTATCGAAAAGACCACAGTTCAGTACTGAGACCTATGAGGACTGGTCTATCATCGAAATTGGTTTTGAAAAGTGATCTACTTTGAGGATTAGTTTCAAATTTTTGCTTATTTCCCAAACAGAAGAATAATTAGCACAGAAATTGTTCCAGGTCCCTGTTTTGAAACTAACTTTGTTCAATTTGCGTTTTGCTTTAATTTTATGGCTAAATTTGATATAGAAAAAAAAAACTCAATTATATGCATTTCTGATAATGTAACGCCCCGAATCCCAAATACAACTGAATTCGAGAGTTCTACAGGATCTTTCCACTTCATTTAGTACAATTTTACAAGGAAATTTGAACTTTTCACTTTACATCAGAGCTTACATAAAAACATTATAATTTACATTGCACAGCGGAATTAAATTTACAACATTTAAATAAATGTACAACAATATTGAATAATCTTTAAGCATCTGTTCCTCTTTAACCTTTACCATGTCATTACCCTGTATATAAAACTGTGGGTATGTCAGTTTATTCAACCGACGAACATTATACACGGCCATCCTCTCTATGCCGGAAATAGTATAACTTATTTTCTATATTTAACAAGCACAAACTTGTCACAAATCAAACTAAAGGGACTAATCTATTGATGTGTTGTGATTGTGTACTTAGTCTTTAATGCAGTTATTTAAGTTACATGACATTAATGCACACTTGTTTGGATTCTATGCATCCCATACTACATAGGTCCGAGGGCAAGCCCTTAATCGTTCTTCATCTTGTAGGGTTCAATCCTTCGCCATGACTTAATCTACTACTGTAACTACGGTAAGTATCCTAGATGTTCTATGAGTTACGAACTCATGTCCAGAAAGCCTGGAGGGAAATCCCACGTCATGTCACGACGCATCGTGAAGACAGCCTGTGGTCAATTCAGCCTCCGTCATGGGACATAACACCACCTGCAGTCACCAAACATCCCACGAGCGTCGCCACCGGGACGGTACTCTGGAGCAGTATCCACGTCACGTCACGACGCATCGTGAAGACAGCCTGTGAATATCCTCACGCCGCCAATCCAATGGCCCTCATACTCATATTTTTCCCCTACTTTCATTACGTCTCCACTATGTACTAATCCTTAGTTTTTATTAGAATCATGAACAAAATCAAAGCTCTAGAGTTAGCCTCTCCACTAAACCGGACTTATTCATTCACTCAAACATGACCAACCTTGGTCTTTCATTTCAAATTTCATTTCATTTCTTTCCAATTGCCGGGGGAGACATAGCTACTCTTTTTGTTTCAATTCTAATTCACAATTTCCAAAATTGAGCATTTCCAACTCATAAGTTCATTTTTATAATCATAACAGATTTTCTTTTTCAATAGCATGATCTCTAATTTATTCATAAGTCCATAGTCATACATGGAATCATATACTTCATCAAATATCAATTTCACATTCCATAGTTTTTCACATCATTCTCAAATGAGAATAATTTACATCACATCACATAATATAATTCCTGTCTTTATTTCACTTATTTTCTAGTATTTTATTTCAAGTCCTTTTGCAAAGTGCAACTTTTATAACATACAAGTGTATAACTTATAATTCTAAATTATACATTTTATTTTCGAAACATACTTCATTTAATGCAAATAATCCTCAAATTATTTTTCACAAGTCCCACAAAATTTTAGGATAATAATCATATTTTTTTTATCATTAAAACACTAAAAAAAAATTGTTTTTCCCACAACATAAACAACAGCCGAGGCCCGGAGTCGAACCAGCGACCACAGGGAATCCAACCGAAGGCACAGGCCACTAGGCCGAGTGCTGCACACGTTTAGAAGAGAGGGCGAGAGCATTAAGTGCTCTCGGCCGAACTGATTATTTTAAAATGTTCGAAACAAAAAGGAATGGTGTCAACGGAATTTGATCCCTCAACCTTGGAGATTCCCCCCACATATACTGTAGCAATTAAGAGTGATCCGACCACTCGAGCTATAGGCTCGGGTTGTCACTAGTATAATTCCCAATTTATCTAAATCAATGCTCTCTGTGATTAAAACATTTCGATGTTCGTCAAAATCTCATTTCAAATTGCTCTTACTAACATACTGTAAAAATTCCAGATTAATCATATCCATCATGAATTATACCCCAGTATATAAAAAATAATTTTCTGAAATGATTAAACATATTTTTCCCAATAATTAACACATATCTACCATATAATTTGGTTAATTTGATATACTACTACTAATACATTCTCTTTCGACATTTTAATTTCACTAATCTCTACACCAATTTTCTGCTCTTAATCATTTCACAAACATAACAATTGCATCCTAATTCATTCATTACAGCGTCGTAACAAAAATTCTATTTTAGCACATAAAGCAACGTTGTCAATCCACAAATTTTTGCACATAATTTTTAATGCTAATAACGAAGGTTTCTTTACACAATTCATAGCCATGATTATATCGCACACAATTTGAATTTTAATAATAGAACCACATACAATTGCATATCAACAATTCAATCAATTTAGATCATTTTTCCAAATAAATGTGTACTCTTATTAATTTTTTTCATGCATCATTTTTCCAATCAATCTAGCATGCAATTCTAATTAGAAATATAGAAATTTTACCCACCTTAAATGGAGAGAAGAATAAACTAGCAACCTCCTAAACAAATGTCCTTGCAACGAACGATCCTCCTCCTAGAAGCGCGCACTCGAGCCTCCAAGCACACAAAAATCGTGAGCTCCTTCCCTTGATGATGCCGGCCTCCCCTTCTTCTTGTTGATGCACACACAAATCTCCACACACAAACTCAATCTTTTACTCACTTAATAAACTACCAGGTATTGTATTTAGAACTATATGTTTGGAGGAAATAATTAGCACAAGAATAACTAGCCAAAAGGGGGGTATTTATACTAAAAATCTAGGAAAATGGATGACTAAGATTGAAGTAGGAGTTAGGAACAAATGGCTTAGATTTAAGGAGGAGTTACACTAACTACCCATAATCAAGTAACCACCTCCACCATGACTCCACTCAAATTTTGATTTCCCTCCTAAAGCCACAACTGGCCATGCCTTGTGCATATTGCACGTGTACGTGTAGTGCACGTGCATACAACTTGGTCTCCAAAATTTGTACATTATATTTTATATAAAAAATCTTTAAATTGTATCCTACATTACAAGTTGTATTTAAAAATAAAATAACTCATGGGCTTTAGTTTATGGGCCAAAATAATAATTATAAAAGAAAATAAATGAATTAAATTTTGGGCTTTAAGAAAAAAGGCTTTTTGTCTAATTGAAAGAAGGCTTTATAAAAGATAATTAAAAGCACAAATTTAAATATCTATACTCATCATAATGAAAATAATCATAACATTTAATTCAACCAAAAATATTGCACGTGCACACTAAGTGCAAAATAAAATAATTTTTCATTAAATGAAAAATCGGGGCATTACAACACTCCCTCCTTAGAATAGTTCCGTCCCCGGAACTACAGTCAAGAGCGAGAAAACAAACACTAACAACAAGAAAAAGATACAAAGATACAATCAAGCAAAAAGCTCAGGATAGTCCTTCAACATCCTCTCCTCAGACTCCCAAGTAGCCTCTTCAACCAAATGGTTTCTCCAGACTACCTTGACCATCGGTATCGTCTTATTCCTTAAGACTTTTTCTCGACGATCAACAATCTCGACAGGAGACTCGATGTAATTCAGATCTAACTGCAAACCTTCCGGCACTTCAGGCAAATGATGACTCGGATCTGGAATATAACCTCTCAGCATATGCACATGAAAGACATTGTGCACCTGAGATAACTCTTCCGGTAACTCAAGCCGGTAAGCAGTTTTCCCAATCCTTTTCAATATCTTGTACGGGCCTATAAACCTCGGGACTAACTTCTCGCCTTTGCCAAATCGAACCACACCTTTATTGGGCGATACTTTCAGAAAGACGAAGTCACCGACCTCAAACTTAAGGTCCCTCTCCGGTTGTCTGCATAGCTTTTCTACCTGCTCTGAGCTTCTACCAACCTTTTCCTGATCAGATCAATCTTCTCAGAGGTTTGCTGCACAAGCTCAGGACCAAACAACTGACGCTCCCCAACTTCAAACCAACAAACAGGTGTCCTGCACTTCCTGCCATACAAAGCTTCGTACGGAGCCATCCCGATGCTAGCATGAAAACTGTTGTTGTAGGCCAACTCTACCAAAGGTAAATACCTTTTCCAACTACCTCCAAAGTCTAGTATACAACACCGAAGGATATCCTCAAGAATACGATTGACTCTCTCGGTCTGCCCATCGGTTTGCGGATGAAAAACAGTGCTGAAATCTGTCTTGGTACCCAAAGCTGTCTGAAGACTCCTCCAGAAATGCGAAGTAAACCGCGCATCTCGATCAGACACAATAGTTGACGGAACACCATGAAGCCGGATGATCTTGCCAACATACAACTCAGCTAACTTGTCCATTGAAGCAGTGAGTTTCATCGCCAAAAAGTGAGCGGACTTGGTTAGTCGATCGACTATAACCCAAATCGCATCATTGCCTTTAGAACTCTTAGGCAATCCCGTAATGAAATCCATACTGATGTTATCCCACTTCCATTCCGGAATAGGTAACGGTTGTAATAGACCTCCGGGCTTCTGATTTTCGGCTTTGACCTGCTGACAAATCTCACACTTCGCCACAAATTCAGCCACATCCCGCTTCAAACCTGACCACCAGAATTGCTGTTTGATGTCTTTGTACATCTTAGTACTCCCAGGATGTACCGACAAAAGAGTAGCATGCGCCTCCTGAAGAATACTCTCTTTCAGGTCTGCCTGATTTGGAACACATAGTCTATCTCCGAACCACAGCACTCCATCCCTGATTTGAAATCTGGGCAACCTGCCAGCACCAACCTGCTCCTTCATCTCCAAGATATCAGCATCAACCTCCTGACTTGCAATGATCCTTCCATTCAGTGTAGGCTGAAGCCTCAACTGAGCTAAAGATGCTCCCAATCCTTGCAAGACAACTTCAATACCTGCTCGATCAAATTCCTCAATCAGATGCTTCTGAGTTGTAATCAAACTGGATAAACTGCTCTTGCGACTAAGTGCATCAGCAACAACATTAGCCTTCCCATGATGATACTTGATCTCAGGTCGCATGTCCTCAAGCACTTCCAACCATCTTCGCTGCCTCAAATTCAGATCCTTCTACAGATATATGTACTTCAAACTCTTGTGGTCCGTGTAAATGTTCAATTTCTCACCGTACACGTAGTGCCTCCGCTGCTTTGGGGCAAAGATAATCGCAACCAACTCCAGATCATGAGTCGGGTAGTTCTTCTCATGCGGTCGTAGTTGCCTAGACGCATAAGCGATTACTCTTCCTTCTTGCATTAAGACACAACCAAGCCCACGATGTGAAGCATCGCTGTAAACATCATACTCAACACCTGCTCTAGGCAAAGCCAAAATAGGTGCAGTAGTCAGCTTCTCTTTCAACTCCTGAAAGCTCGCCTCACATTGCTCAGTCCACTTGAAGTTCACATTCTTCTTGGTCAGACCAGTAAGCGGTACAATCTGAGCATAACCTTGAATGAATCTCCTGTAGTATCCAGTCATTCCAAGAAAACTTCTGACTTCCTTTACTGTAGTAGGCCTTGCCCAATCTCTCACTGCCTCTACCTTCTGAGGGTCAGTTGCCACTCCCTCCTTAGAAAGGATGTGGCCTAGGAATGCCACTTCAGATTTCCAGAAATCACACTTGGATAGCTTGGCATACAACTCCTGCTCTTCCAGCTTCTTTAACACTGCTGCCAGATGCTCGGTGTGCTCCTCTTCTGACTTGGAGTACACGAGAATATCGTCGATAAACACCACGACGAAAGAATCAATGAACGGCCTCAGAACTCTGTTCATCAAATCCATGAAGATTGTGGGTGCATTCGTCACTCCAAATGGCATAACTAAGAATTCGTAATGCCCATGTCGAGTTCTAAATGCAGTTTTGTGCACATCTTCAGCTTTCACTCGAAATTGGTGATATCCTGATCGAAGATCTATTTTGGAGAAAACAGCTGCTCCTTGTAGACGATCGAACAAGTAATCAATTCGAGGAATAGGATACTTATTCCGAACAGTGACTTTATTCAGCTCCCGGTAATCGATACACATTCTCATCGATCCATCCTTCTTCTTTACCAAAAGCACTGGTGCTCCCCAAGGTGACGCACTAGGTTGAATAAAGCCTTTCTCCAACAGTTCCTCAATCTGTCGTTTCACCTCATCCTGTTCTACTGGAGCCATCCTATACGGTGCCTTAGAAATGGGTGCACTTCCCGGTTGAATAGTGATGCTGAACTCTACATCACGATGCAGGGGTAACCCAGGAAAATCATCCAAGAACACAGTCGGATAGTCCCAAACCACAGGAATCCCTTGCACTTTCACATGAGTCTCTTCCTTGCGGATAGCTGCCACCAGCCTAGAACACTTCTTCTTCCCTTGGAAAGTGACTTCAGGCCCACCTGGAGCCTTCACTATTACCGTCTTGGTCTTACACTCGATGCTTGCACAGTACACCGACATTCAATCAATGCCAATGATAACATCGACTCCCAAGATAGTCAGCTCGATCAGATCAATCCCAAAGATTAGATCTCCAATCACAATCTTGCAATCAGCATAATACCGATCAGTGGTTAAAGTTTCCCCTGATGGAGTAGCTACTGCTAAGATCTTGCCTGGAAAAATCTTCGGTTCAACTCCCAACACTTTAGCAAATTTAGGAGACACAAAAGTATGAGAGGATCCAGTATCGAACAACACAACAGCTTTCATTCCATTAAGATAAAGTTCTCCTGTTATATAATACACACTCATTACGTAACAGTTCACTAAATAGCGGGAAAAGAAATGACAAAAACCTCTAAACATCTGCCCACGCACCAGTGATGACATGATCTACTTCATTGGCATCAGCTTTCGTCAAGGCAAATACTCGCCCTGGTTGGTACGATCTCTTCCCAGTCTGCTGCATTGGTACATTGCGATTACCATTCCGTGGCTTGGGGCATTGAGATTGGTAATGTCCCGTCTCACCACAGTTGAAGCAAGTTACCGCAGGAGGTCTCACCACATTGTTCCCAAGGTCCTCCAGCCACACTAATAGCATTTGCCCCTGTCGGTTTGAACCTTTGTGCATATGGTTATCCCTTGAAACTCCCAGAATGTGCAGGCCTCTTTCCAGACTGCCAGTTGTTCCTCCGGTTATGAACAACATGGAAATGCTCCATATCTGCTTCAGTCGCTGCTGCTCTCTTGACCAACTTATCGAATCTTCTGATACCAAGAGGTATCATCCGGGACCTCAAGCTCGGCCTCAATCCATGCTCAAACTTACGAGCCTTCTTAGCCTCATCCATCACTAATTCCAGAGCATACCTAGAGAGCTGAGTAAATTTGGTCTCGTACTCTCTAACTGACATGCCACCTTGCTGTAGTGATAGAAACTCCATAGCCTTCTTCTCTTGGACGTCGGAGAGAAAATAGTGACAGCGGAATTCTTCCAGAAATTCCTCCCAGCCAAGAATTATGCCTCCCATGGTCCTCTTCATCGACTGCCACCGAACAGCTGCATCCTTCTCCAGTTGCAGAGTCGCCAACTTGACCTTGTTGCCCTCAGGGGTCTCCAGCACTTCAAAGATTGTCTCTACTTGACGAATCCAGTTGTCAGCCGCATCAGGGTCTGACTTCCCTTTGAATACAGGTGGTTTCATTCGTTTGAATGATTCACTAGTTTAATCGCTTCGGGCACCGGATTCGCAGGTACCCTTCCTTGGTTCTGATTCATGGCCACGGCGTTGAGTGTCTGATAGACCCTCGCAAGTTCCGTTTTCAGATCCAAACCTTCACCGTTTCTAGCTCCTCTTCTGGACATATTCTGATACAAAAGATCCATTAAATTCGAAGTATAAGGTATGAATTTTAAATCAACTTGCATTTCATTGAATTCCAAACTTTATACATTCGAATTGAAAAATATTTCTTGACATCAGAATGAAAATAGTAGAAGCTACAACAGTCTAACTCCTACGGTTCCTCTTCGCTTCTCGAAGTTCTCCCCGTAGTTCATCAACTTCATCCTTCAGCACATCGGTCAGATTCTTCCTCTTCTCGAGTTCCCATACACGATGACTGAGAACTGAAAAGTCGTCCTTATGCTTTGCCAGCTGAGCCTCCAATAATCTGACTCTCTCTCACAGTGTTTCTACCTGCCTCTGAAGAGAAGTCACAAGACTATTTGGAACTGGTTCTTCTTCTTCGTCAGAGGAGTCATCAGATGAATCCGGAGGTGGGGTGATCTCTAGGGATTCAGGCCATTCTTCTCTGTCAGAATCTGCTTGCCCTGGATAGTACTCTTTCTCGAATCTGCTTATCCAGGATGGTACTCTTCCTCGATGATATGCCAGTCGTCGTCTCCAGCAGGGTCGAAGTGATCAGCTATCTTAGAAATAGAGAGGAAGAAGCATAAGTCATAGAGCAACACAAATATAAATCGCTTACATTTAAATCTCTAGACTCAAACACACACTCTAATGTCCACTTCTAGGGTGTCGTTCCTTATAAATTTGTACAAGTGTGGAGCGTGGCTCTGATACCACTCTGTAACGCCCCGAATCCCAAATACAACTGAATTCAAGATTTCTACAGGATCTTTCCACTTCATTTAGTACAATTTTACAAGGAAATTTGAACTTTTCGCTTTACATTAGAGTTTACATGAAAACATTACAATTTATATTGCATAGCGGAAGTAAATTTACAACATTTAAATAAATGTACAACAACATTGAATAATCTTTAAGCATCCGTTCCTCTTTAACCTTTACCATGTCATTACCCTGCATATAAAACTGTGGGTACGTCAGTTTATTCAACCGACGAACATTATACATGGTCATCCTCTCTATGCCGGAAATAGTATAACTTATTTTCCATATTTAACAAACACAAACTTGTCACAAATCAAACTAAAGGGACTAACCTATTGATGTCGTGTTGTGATTGTGCACTTGGTCCTTAATGCAGTTATTTAAGTTACATGACACTAATGCACACTTGTTCGGATTCTATGCATCCCATACTACATAGGTTCGAGGGCAAGCCCTTAATCGTTCTTCATTTTGTAGGGTTCAATCCCTCGCCATGACTTAATCTACTACTGTAACTACGGTAAGTATCCTAGATGTTCTATGAGTTACGAGCTCATGTCCAGACAGCCTGGAGGAAAATCCCACGTCATGTCACGACGCATCGTGAAGACAGCCTGTGGTCAATTCAGCCTCCGTCATGGGACATGACACCACCCGCAGTCACCAAACATCCCACGAGCATCGCCACCGGGACGGTACTCTGGAGCAGTATCCACGTCATGTCACGACGCATCGTGAAGACAGCCTTGTGAATACCCTTACGCCGCCAATCCAATGGCCCTCATACTCATGTTTTTCTCCTACTTTCATCACGTCTCCACTATGTACTAATCCTTAGTTTTTATTAGAATCATGAACAAAATCAAAGCTCTAGAGTTAGCCTCTCCACTAAACCGGACTTATTCATTCACTCAAACATGACCAACCTTGGTCTTTCATTTCAAATTTCATTTCATTTCTTTCCAATTGCCGGGGGAGACTTAGCTACTCTTTTTGTTTCAATTCTAATTCACAATTTCCAAAATTGAGCATTTCCAACTCATAAGTTCATTTTCATAATCATAACAGATTTTCTTTTTCAATAGCATGATCTCTAATTTATTCGTAAGTCCATAGCCATACATGGAATCATATACTTCATCAAATATCAATTTCACATTCCATAGTTTTTCACATTATTCTCAAATGAGAATAATTTACATCACATCACATAATATAATTCCTGTCTTTATTTCACTTATTTTCTAGTATTTTATTTCAAGTCCTTTTGCAAAGTGCAACTTTTATAACATACAAGTGTATAACTTATAATTCTAAATTATACATTTTATTTTCGAAACATACTTCATTTAATGCAAATAATCCTCAAATTATTTTTCACAAGTCCCACAATTTAGGATAATAATCATATTTTTTTTATCATTAAAACACTCAAAAAAAAATTGTTTTTCCCACAACATAAACAACAGCCGAGGCCCGGAGTCGAACCAGCGACCACAGGGAATCCAACCGAAGGCACAGGCCACTAGGCCGAGTGCTGCACACGTTTAGAAGAGAGGGCGAGAGCATTAAGTGCTCTCGGCCGAACTGATTATTTTAAAATGTTCGAAACAAAAAGGAATGGTGTCAACGGAATTTGATCCCTCAACCTCGGAGATTCCCCCCGCATATACTGTAGCAATTAAGAGTGATCCGACCACTCGAGCTATAGGGTCGGGTTGTCACTAGTATAATTCCAAATTTATCTAAATCAATGCTCTCTGTCATTAAAACATTTCGATGTTCGTCAAAATCTCATTTCAAATTGTTCTTACTAACATACTGTAAAAATTCCAGATTAATCATATCCATCATGAATTATACCCCAGTATATAAAAAAAAAAATTCTGAAATGATTAAACATATTTTTCCCAATAATTAACACATATCTACCATACAATTTGGTTAATTTGATATACTACTACTAATACATTCTCTTTCGACATTTTAATTTCACTAATCTCTACACCAATTTTCTGCTCTTAATCATTTCACAAACATAACAATTGCATCCTAATTCATTCATTACAATGTCGTAACAAAAATTCTATTTTAGCACATAAAGCAACATTGTCAATCTACTAATTTTTGCACATAATTTTTAATGCTAATAACGAAGGTTTCTTTACACAATTCATAGCCATGATTATATCGCACACAATTTGAATTTTAATAATAGAACCACATACAATTGCATATCAACAATTCAATCAATTTAGATCATTTTTCCAAATAAATGTGTACTCTTATTAATCTTTTCATGCATCATTTTTCCAATCAATCTATCATGCAATTCTAATTAGAAATATAGAAAATTTACCCACCTTAAATGGAGAGAAGAATAAACTAGCAACCTCCTAAACAGATGTCCTTGCAACGAACGATCCTCCTCCTAGAAGCGCGCACTCGAGCCTCCAAGCACACAAAAACCGCGAGCTCCTTCCCTTGATGATGCCGGCCTTCCCTTCTTCTTGTTGATGCACACACAAATCTCCACACACAAACTCAATCTTTTACTCACCTAATAAACTACCAGGTATTGTATTTAGAACTATAGGTTTGGAGGAAATAATTAGCACAAGAATAACTAGCCAAAAGGGGGGGTATTTATACTAAAAATCTAGGGAAATAGATGGCTAAGATTGAAGTAGGAGTTAGGAACAAATGACTTAGATTTAAGGAGGAGTTACACTAACTACCCATAATCAAGTAACCACCTCCACCATGACTCCACTCAAATTTTGATTTCCCTCCTAAAGCCACAACTGGCCATGCCTTGTGCATATTGCACGTGTACGTGTAGTGCACGTGCATACAACTTGGTCTCCAAAATTTGTACATTATATTTTATATAAAAAAATCTTTAAATTGTATCCTACACTACAAGTTGTATTTAAAAATAAAATAGCTTCTGGGCTTTAGTTTATGGGCCAAAATAATAATTATAAAAGAAAATAAATGAATTAAATTTTGGGCTTTAAGAAAAAAGGCTTTTTGTCTAATTGAAAGAAGGCTTTATAAAAGATAATTAAAAGCACAAATTTAAATATCTATACTCATCATAATGAAAATAATCATAACATTTAATTCAACCAAAAATATTGCACGTGCACACTACGTGCAAAATAAAATAATTTTTCATTAAATGAAAAATCGGGGCATTACAGATAAAATAATTCTCAACATTTTTTTTAATAAAGACATCATCAACTTTTTTCTCAATTTGATCTACGAATTTGACATTTGAAAAAAACTATCGTGAATTTATTTTATTTTTTTAGAAAAGTAGAAGTATAGCCACCATATTTCATTAATAAGAAGTTAATAAAATAAACTCAGAGTACTGGTACAATTACAAAACCACTACAGAGCAAGAAATAAAACATATCCCCTCCAAAGAACATAGAAGGGTGGGACAAATGTACCAAAAGCAAAACATAAAAAAAGAGCATCAAACAGAGTACAACAAGATACAAAAGGTTCCTCCAACAACTCCCGGGGAGGGTGGGCAACCAGACCATGAAGCTCCGTTTCAGTCAAGAGTAGGACCTATCTCTACCTCTTCATCATCATACTCCTCCACCTCAAAAGTTCTACCGATTATTCCTCTTGGACCCGCCGTCGCAGCTGTAGCCCAAAACAAATAAGATGCATGATGTGAGTAAGATTACAATAAATACTATTACAAGTTCTACAAAGGTCAAAGTTGGCAATATACTACGCTTTCCTCATCTCACATCTCTCGCTAGTGAGAGTATCCAAAGGACTTCATATGTAATACCCCGCAAAAATAGCATATGGCTATTTTGCATCGTAATCTGTGCGCAATTGAGAATTGCACGCGATTGTGTATTTTCTAATAACAATTGATTGTTATTGAGAAATATCAGGTTTATTGTCTACTTTATTTTATAATTTTGAATGATTATTACGAGGTAGTTTTAATGTATTTTGTATTGTTTATGAAATTAAAGCAGAGATTTGGGACTTATTTGAAATATATTGGAATTTGGGGGCTCATATGTAATTTTTCCTTACACTATTATCTATTTATTTATTCTTTTATAAACCCCTCCCCCCAACCTTTCCTCCTCCTTCCTTTCCTTCTATTCTGTCCCCCCCCCCCCCCCGACCAAAACAAACCCAGCCGAAACCCATCGGTCGATGCTCTCCCCACCCGAATCCACCCCAT
This sequence comes from Hemerocallis citrina, assembly GCA_017893485.1. NCBI lineage: Eukaryota > Viridiplantae > Streptophyta > Magnoliopsida > Asparagales > Asphodelaceae > Hemerocallis > Hemerocallis citrina. The sequence goes on along the minus strand of CM030358.1, from coordinate 217,402,810 downwards.
CTTTTCACTGTTTTTAAATTAATTTGGGAGGATGGCTAATTGGAGAGTGCTCTAGCTCGTGGTGGCATCGATTTTTGGAGAGGGCTTCGAAAAGGTATACCCTAATTATTTTGTTTGTATGAAATTAAGTGTGGTTAAATTTTTTGAGTAGGAGTATTATGGTAAGGAGATTTGGAAATGTTAGGAGTAGTATAGGCGAGAGATTTGCAAGTTGATGGAGAAATTGCAAGTTGTTAATAAATTAAGGTTTTGGGTTTGTAAAAGAGAACTATATGTGTATGAATTAGTTCTTGTATGGTAGTAGAAATTGTAGTTGGGTTATTAGAATAAATTGGGAGTGCTTTAGTAATTGTTTGAAAATAAGAATCTCGTCGGAATTCGAATGTCACGTGCAAGGCACGTGTATCCCAGGCGTTCAATAGAATGCATGTGTAATATTGGAGTTAGTATTATTATTTTTCCGTAACTGATTTAGATGCTTAAACCTTGATTGCTTCGAATTTTGATGATAGGAATGCTAGCGGCTTTGGATGCGTGGTGGCGCTTCGAGTCTTCGTGGGATATTTTGTGAGTATGATATCTTTTATTTTACGCACATGATGCGTTGTGAAAACTTTAAATTACAATTTGCTGTGTATTTCCGTTTTTGTATCTTAGTGTAGCATGGGTGTTTTGAGCTAAGAATTTGTGTGGACACGCTTGTATGTGTCCACAACTATAGTTCAAATTTTATAAATTATCGAGGTCGGTTGATACCTCAAAACTTGCAAAGTGCAGCTGGTCTGGAAAGGTAGAGCTGAAGCCGATTGCTTTTGGACTGAAGTCCAAAGGGTCATACCATTTGTATAGGCATGATCTTGCTATGAACCTTGAGAGTGGCTTTTGGTATGAGTTTATTTGATGATTCTCAAGCTTTAGAAATGGCGTATGTGTAGATTGAGAATCTCAAATTTCATGAGCATTGGACTCAAGGTTGATTTATTGTTGACCTTCAAAGTAGGTTATGTTCAGCCTAGTACAAGTTGACTAGTTTGTGTAGATGAGAAATTGGGAACTATTGTTAAGAAATTGGGAGATTGACCAACTAGAGAGTCGTAGCAGGGAGTCATAGCTTTCTAACCCATCTGGAATTGTGTAATTCCACTTTATAGGTTGAGAGTTATGATTTTCCAAAGATAGAACAGACCCACCCTTAGTTAAAGTATTATTGGCTAAGTAAACCAGTTTCTCCCTGTTTGTACAACTAATGGAACTTGTGTTTCGAGAACTCAAATGATAGAGTCTGAAGAGGTGTTCAACTAGGAAGTTGGAGTAGACACTCTCACCTTCCCATAGGACCCAGGATCGAGAACTTCTGATGAGTGAGCAAACCCTCATGATATTAGAAAGGGCAGCGAGTGCAAGAAGGATATATTATTGAAAGTATATGAGGTTTTCTAGTATCAAGAGGATTGGATTCGAGGAAATGGTTAGCTGGAGAGCTGTAGACCAGAGTCTTAGAGTTTCAGAATGGGTGGTGTAAGTAAATCTAAGCTATGTGTTGGAAGTTGTGGTTGTTGTAAGTTTGGCACCCTGTTGTTGAGATTGACTTCAAGATTAAGTTAGCTTGGGGACTTGAGCTCTTAAATATTTGAGAGAGTCATCAACTAGGGAATGGAAATAGATCTCCTTACCCTTCTAGGAAGTTCTGAGTGTATTGGATTCCGATGAGTGTAGCTTGGGTCACAGCTACTGGTATTTCTTAAAATGTTCCATCGGATAATTGATGAGGAACCCTCTGCATACCGCAGTATGATGATCATGAGCCATCAGGTTTAAATGATGGGTTTTACCATTCTATTTAGAACTTAGACAAGTTCATGTGCCTAGTACTCATGGTGGACATAAGTAAGTTGGGATATAGCTCTGGTCGGTTTGTATTGGGTGTCTCGATGCCTGAGTCTGTCAATGGTCAAGAATTGATGGTTACGTGTGTGCTTACCTTCATTGAATTGTATTGCATCCTTGGGGAGTCGTTGGACTACTCGCTGAGGGTCATGGGCCAGGATTATTTGGTCGCGGACCTGTGAAGGTATTGGGAATCAGTGGATGTGGTTCCTGTGATGATTGTTATCTGACAGACCGGACAGAGTCGACATTGTTGATCGACACCGAGTGTGATTTGGTAACAACTTGTTCTAATAAACTGCATTGTTAAACTTTCTTTTATTGTTTCGCTCGAAGTCCGAATTGGTATTATGGGTGATTCCCTATAATCCAACTCGTTCTGAGAGTTAGCACTAAGGGGTGATACTGGTTGTCTCTTCCTGTCATTAGGGATACGCGTTGCGGCGCGTATCTTGCACTGTTAATTCCTGAAATACCATAGTAAGAACGGGATGCTGATATCCTGGCGGATCGGGGGTATTTTAGGACCTTTGAGGTCGTCATGTTCTATGTTGGTGGACACGAACAGATCATAAAGGATCTTCTGCGCAATGGATATACTTGCGGTATATCTGTAAGTTCGTCATAGCTTTCGAGGAGGGTCTGATGCAATAATTATTGGTGACAACGGGGTAGCGCCCCAAATTATTTTTTTTATTTATACCTCCTCAACCATATCATACTATCAGGAACAAGAAGTGGACCGAATTAGAATGCATTACATAGCGAGGGTTCAAATCCCTGAACTGGAGAAACGGCTTGATCTGGGGCACAAGTAGTATGGGATGCATGTGTGTCCAGAGTTTTGCTGACACTAGATTAAGTGCATCTGTTCTGCATTCTGTGTTTGTATTAGACTTCAAGTCATGGCATACACGAACACTAGGAAATCAGGATACACATTTATTTTCCATTCATGATGAATTATGAATGCGATAGTTGTAGTGGATAATGAGTGCGGAAGTGATGTGTTGCGAGACGTGATGATATATGCTGTAAGAATGAATAAATGCGATGTTATGTGATATGAGATTGTGAAGGAATATAAGTCGTGAGTCTGTAATTGCAAATGGATGATAAACGAGGTGCGGTTTATGTGGAAATAGAGTTGTTGGTGATTGTAAAGCTTTATGGAAAAATAAAGCTATAGGGATATTTGCATAAGGCGTAAAGTGATGGGCCTTAAGCGGCTAATTTGGAAACAATTTCCAAACTAAAGATAAGTATATTGTGAGCGAGTATGGATATGCATACAGGAAATCACTCGGAGAGTATTTGATGTGAATTCCCATTATGATGTTCAGGTTTCTCTTGGTATCCGTAAGTTTGTTCTGTTTTACTTATAAGTTTAATTTAGTTGCTTATTAATAAATTATACTCACACCAGAAATGGCTAACCCCTCAGTGTTTGGGGGGTTAGGAAGTCCCCGGACTACCCTGGATCCCCTACTATTACAGGTCCTCAGCAATGCAGAGGTGAGGTGTTGATTCATGGTTCTGTGGATGGAGCTTCATTTTACTATTTGTTGCTTAAGGTTTAATTGTATGAATAGTGAATTTTATGATTTAAATTGTATTTTTGATGTATAAGTATGTGGATGATGATAATGGGTATAGTGTGGAGTGGCATGCTATGTTGTTGACCCGTACCCATCTCGTTGTGGAGTACCGGGCACTGTGGTATGTTTTATAAGTTGCTTTCTAAAAACCTTACTACGTTTTCAAAGAAATTTATGGTTTTTATTTGATATTTGATATTTTATTATGAGTTTGGCCCCCATAGCATATATATATATATATATATATATATATATATATATATTGCCTGTGTGATTCTGCTCATTTTGGCCTGGGGAGCCCGTGATATTATTGTCTGTGATGTGAGCTACGGAATTTAGAGCAGAATTCCGTAAGTTTTTTGTGTTTCGGGTCAGAAATTTCAGGGGAAACTCTACAGAAAATTTCTTAGAAATATAACTATCTTAGTTTATGTTTTAAAGTGATAGAGAAATGGAAGGAATTGAATTTGGAGTCAAAAGGGGATGTTACAGTTTGATATGATAAATTGATATTAGTAATTATTGATGTATTAACTCTGATGGCAATAAAAGTATTTTAGATTTTCGTACTATTTACTGTGTTGAGATGTATTTGAAGACAAAGATTCTGGTGGTGCATCCACTTCTTATCTTATAAATCTCCCTTGGTTTAATTTAATGAGTTATTATATATTGAACATGTACTGGACATTTGCATCGAAACCTATCAGGTTCTTTCAATAGCAACGCATTTATGTTTTGGTAAATTTCAAACCCCCCCGGGCGACTTTTCACCAAATCAGTTAATTCCGCTCACTCTTGGTTTTCTCAATTATGATAATTAATAGAAAAAATGCCTTCACATGAATAAAATCAATTTCCATACCCAACTTGACTAGTCTATTGACGTTCTTTTCCTCATTCGCCCCTTATCTTTCTCTCAGGGGAACTCCATTTATCCTGAGTTTTTTTTAATATTCAAAATTTAATTGTCGAAAATCAGCAGGGTTTGGTGAAAAGTTGGGGGGAGTGGTGGCGGTGGGGGTTCTGAAATTTAGCCTTCTAGTTCTGTTGGAACATATGGGCAAAAATTCCAATGTAAAAATCATTTGGATAATCTTCAAATTTGAAATGAGGAAGATGTGATTTGCGAAAGTTACATGATCTTCCAATCTAATGAGAACTCAGCATAAGGGTCATCCTAATAAATAATCAAGATAATTGGTGCTATGATGGTTTTCTGGCTGTGTGCATCTTTCCTCTGAGAAATTTAAGAATAAAACTAGGTTCTAGCTAGGGTTCATTTATCATCATAACAGTTTATATATTTTCTCCAAGAATAGTTCTGTAGTTAACAATCTTTGTTGGGCATTATCATCATGTGTTATAGATATCCAAATTACAAAATTCCTCTCTAAAAATTCTAGCTTTTTTGGGGAAAATTCAAAAACTATAGATTAAGATTTTTTAGGGGAGAATTTTCTGCACCCCTGCTGTGGATGTATCCCTTTTCTCTTGCAGAACTTCATATACACTTACGTATAGAAATTATGATAAACATCACATCAGTAAGTTATTTATCACAGTTTTTAACATATAATAGCTGTTATAGCTTATTAATGTGATAATTTGCCTGACTTTTTAGATGTTTGTTTTAATATTGCTACATGTGGGTATAAAAGTTTACAAATTTATGAAAAGGAGTATTACTACAATTCTGGCACAAAGTGTGTACAGCACAAATTTGATTCAAATGAGGAGCAAAAAAGAAATTTTTTTTCTTCTCATTTTATTTTAAACCGTCTTCAATAATATCTAATAACCATACAAGCTGATCACTTGGTTTTGATTTTGCAGGTTCCAATGTTCACACAATCAGGTTTACGAGTACGATTTTTGAAGGTATAGTGATAAATAGTGTGGAGTCATTTGCAAACTTTTGGTGCTAGTAGAAAGCAGGTAATACTGATTTCTTGTATTTTGCAGGTCTGGGAAAAAAGCGGTTACAACACAGTTGAATGGGTTCGGTATATTACGAAGGCTGGATCTTACGAAGTCAGATGCTAACAATTTCTGGTTGCTTATATATTATAAAAATGAGATGGCATGTTCTTTAGGGCTGTATTCTGCGCCGTGGATGAACTTTGAGATTAGAGAAGTGTGATTCCAGTAGAATGTAAAATTAGGAATTATTTCTCTTTCATGAAGAGCCACCTGTTTGTGGTTCATATATGTTGTTTGTTATGAGATTTATGTTACTGTAAATGGCTTGAGAAGGTACATTTGTGTAATAGAGTTGTGTATTTATTTGTTTTATTACAAGTTTTGTGTGTTGTCAAAGCTTCACACCACTACATTTTCAATTTAAAGTTATGTCTGCATTCATTGTCTCTGTCTCGTCTACAATTCTTCTTCTTTCCAGTCTATTTGAGAGTTCCCATTGCTGTCTGTTACTGTTCTGCAAGTCATTTGGAGCAATCTTTAGAAACCTTAAAGCACTGGAAACTCACAAATGACAATATGGAAAAGATTAAACAAAATTTGTATAAGATAACTAAATGCTGATGCATCATATTTCGAGATAGAAGTGGAGGATGCCACCTGGTTTGCTTAATGAGCAGCATATAACGAAACTAACTAATTTTAAGGTAATGACAGTAATGGTCCATTGGTATTCGGTGCTCCCGGAAGTGCCTGAAACCTGGAAGTATTCCGACGGTCTCCTCTGTTCCCCCATGAGTTCTGACTAGACTATTGCTTTAGTCACTTAATCTACATCAGTGCCCGGAAGTGCCTGAAACCTGGAAGTATTCCGACGACAGTCTCCTCTGTTCCCCCATGAGTTCTGACTAGACTGTTGTTTCCTCTGTTCCCCCATGATTTCTGACTAGACTATTGTTTTAGTCACTTAATCGACATCAATTTAGCAGCCGCCAAAGAGGGAAATTAATCGAAATGGAGGCACGAGAGGTGAATAACTGCAAACATTATATATATATATATATATATATATATATATATATATATATATATATATATATATATATTGATCAGACTCACCCTCATATAAGATATCTTTCTCCTTTTAGTATAACACAAAATACAGTTACATAATCGTACATGCATATTGAAACTATAACCACAAAGGATCTATCTCCTTTTAGTGTAACCACATTGGTCGGGGTCATAACACTATAATCAATGAACAACAACAAATGGAAACATGATAACAGGAGTATATCTGTAGATGCGAGAAGAGAGGAGAATGGTGGTGGTATAATTGTTAATAAAACATTTAATCATATGACATAGTCATACATCAGATAGCATAAAGTTGACAAGGAACAAGATATAAAACATAAATTGTTATATGTTTTCACACTTACAATCATACCGATCTTTGTAAAGAAATCACTCTCAGAATTCGATTGCAGACATAGCACACTGCTAATAACCACTCCAATAATCTGAATGAAAGCTAGCTTCAAGTAGCCAGGGGTCATACAGACTCAAAAAGCTGCTCTTATCTTCTATATGCATGCGAAGGTTGACCACTGTGTAATATTTGGGGTTACAACGGATTTGAAGCTTCTTGCTGACAGCTGCAACTAAAGGGTGACAAATGCTATTGCTGATATAGCTGAAACTGTGATTGCAATGCTCCAAAAAGCCAATAGTGTACACGCCTGCAATAACCGTTGAACTGGGAAGATGACAAATTAAAATGTTCTGCTTTCAAGTGAAGATAGACACTCCCACACCATCACTTGTGAATGCATGAAGAAAATGATTACCATTCAAAATTTCAAAAAGCCAGATGGTGAAAGATTAAAGTAGCTAGCAAACGTAATCTTAGTAATCAAAATATATGTAAAGAATTACGACAACAACATCGTCTACCCACAGAAAAAGAGCTTGATTGGCTGAGAAGAAAATGAAGTATGTTACTATTGGAGGAGGTGGAAGTGTAAAAGGTGGTCCAGAGTCGGAAAAAGCTTTATCAGAACAACCAATTGTAGGATAATGGCTCGATTCTGGTTCAGCTTGTTTATATCCGTCGTAACTGCAGCGATCGAAAGTTCCAGTACACCAGTCGACTGGTCTATGGGTCTCAGTTGACTGTCCAGAGAGGAGTTCCAAAGGCTAAGGTTACAGCAGCAGGGTACACCAGTCGACTGGCATATGGGTCTCAGTCGACTGTCCAGAACTAATTACCAGTCGACTGATAGGAGACCAGTCGACTGTAGGCGGGTTTGTAAACTAGAATAGGCCCATTTTGAAAGCCCCAGTAGTTTCCCTATAAATACACCTGTTAGGGTTTTGTAAGGTGTGACACCTCTATTTGGATTTTGCAGCCGTCATCTTTGTAAGGGTTTGTTTTCGCCCATTGGTGATTATAGTGAAGAAACCCCAACCGCCCTGTGGATGTAGGCACTTGTTTTGCCGAACCACGTAAATCGTTGTGTTCTTTTGTTTGCTTGTTTTTGTTTTTCGCTATTTCTCTCTTTGATTGGTGGTTAATTCGTATTCCGCACAACAAGTGGTATCAGAGCGTCGGGTTCGACCTAGAGGGAGATGGCGAGTGAAGCAGATGCAACCAAGGATGTTGCGGGATCAAGTTCTTCCAGAACAACGATTCACAACGCAAAATTTGAAGTTGAAAATTTTGATGGAACAAATAATTTCGGGATGTGGCAGTGTGAGGTGTTGGATGTTCTGGTTCAACAAGAACAGGACATTGCTTTGGAGGAAGAAAAACCAAAGAATATGTCCGATGTAGATTGGAAGAAGTTGAACCGAGTTGCGTGTGGGACTATTCGGCTCTTTATTGCGAAGGCTCAGAAGTACGATTTGATGAGGGATACCATGGCTGCGGTGTTGTGGAAGAAACTCGAAGACAAATACATGAGGAAAAGTTTGGAGAATCGGCTGTATTTGAAGAAGAGACTTTTTCGCTTCACCTATACTGAAGGTATGTCCATGAACGCTCATGTTGAATCATTTAATAAATTATTGGCTGATTTGTTAAATTTGGATGAGCAAATTAAAGATGAAGACAAAACCCTAATTCTGTTGAATTCATTACCCGAATGTTATGATCATTTAGCTACAACTTTAATATATGGAAAGGATACTGTTAAATATGAAGATGTTGCAAATGCTCTGTTGAATAATGAAACTAGGAGAAGGGATAAAATGATTGATAGAGAAACTTCTGAAGCATTGATTGTAAGGGGCAGAACTGAGACCAGATCTGAGACCAAATCTGGGAATAAAGAAAACAAATCTCGTTTCAAATCGAGAGGAGTTTCAAAGGACAGAAAAATACCGGCCAGAGATGAATGTGCTTTCTGTCATGAAAAGGGACATTGGAAAAAGGATTGTCCTAAGCTACAAAATAAGGAAAATTCGACTGCAAATGTGACTGTTGATAATTTAGATAGTGATGATGATTTTTCCTTTGCACTTGCTGCTAGTCCCTCACTTTATCAAGAAGTATGGTTTCTTGATACAGCAGCCTCCTATCATATGTCTTGGAAAAAGTAGTGGTTTACTTCCTTAGAGTATATGGATGGAGGGGTAGTTTTGATGGGAAATGATGCGCCTTGTAAGAAGGTAGGAATCGGGAAGATTGAATTGCTAATGCACGATGGTCTTATTAGGGAGCTTTCAAATGTATGGTATGTTCCAGATTTGAAAAAGAATTTGATTTCACTTGGTGTTTTGGAGGCCAGTGGAATGAAATTTGCTAGTGAAGGTGGCATTCTGAAGGTGACTAACGGATCACTCGTGGTGATGAAAGGACAAAGAAAAAGGAACTTGTTTTTCTTGCAGGGAAAAACGTATTTGGGTCAGGCTGCCAGTGTAACTGAAAAGCCTAAACAGGTTGTTCCCGACTCTACAAGGTTGTGGCATATGCGACTCGGGCATGCTGGAGAAAAGGCCTTGCAGGGGCTTGTGAAGCAAGGGTTGCTTAAAGATGCTAAAGGTTGCAAGCTGGAATTTTGTGAACATTGTGTGTTAGGTAAGCAAACCAGGGTGAAGTTTGGTACAGCTGTACATCAGACAAAGGGTATCCTTGATTATGTGCACACAGATGTTTGGGGCCCTACTCAAACACCTTCTATGAGTGGTAGACACTGGTTTGTTACATTTGTTGATGACTACTCCAGGAAAGTTTGGGTATATACCATGAAACACAAAGATGAAGTTTTGACATTGTTCACAAGCTGGAAGAAGAAAGTTGAAAACCAGACTGGAAGGAAGATTAAGGTTCTGAGATCAGATAATGGAGGGGAATACAAGAATGATCCGTTTCTGAAATTGTGTGAAGATGAAGGGATCCAGAGGCACTTCACAGTTAGGAAGACTCCACAGCAAAATGGGGTTGCAGAAAGGATGAACAGAACCTTACTTGAGAAGGTGAGATGTATGCTAGCACAGTCTGGATTGAAGAAGACATTTTGGGCAGAAGCTGTTATATATGCAAGCCACATTGTCAACCGTTTACCATCAGCAGCACTTGAAGGCAAAACGCCTTTTGAGGTATGTAGTGGTAAACCTGCATCTGATTATAGTTTATTGCATATATTTGGTTGTCCTGCTTATTTTCATGTAACTGAAACTAAACTTGATGCAAGAGCCAAAAAGGCTATATTTGTTGGTTTTAGTACTGGTGTCAAAGGTTACAGGTTGTGGTGTCCAGAACAGAAAAAGTTAGTAATCAGCAGGGATGTTACCTTTGATGAGACCAGCATGATCAGCTCGGGACAGTCGACTGGTCTTCATATGCAGTCGACTGGTGATCAAGAGCAGCAGAAGATTGGGAGAGTTCTCCAACAGGTGGAGTTAGAAAAGCTTTCAGTTGAAAATCCTACTCCTGCCCAAAATGAAGATGATGTGGTTGATACTGAGAATGAGGAAGAAATTCCTATCCAAGACCCTTCCCAGCAGGAAGAATCAATTGCAGCAAGAAGGCAAAGAAGAGATATCAAACGACCATCTCGCTTTACAGAAACAGTTGCATTTGCTCTTTCCATTGTTGATGATGAAGTTCCCTCCAACTTCAAAGAAGCCACTAGAAGTTCTGAAAATGCAGATTGGAAAGTTGCTATGGATGAAGAGATGAACTCTCTTCATAAGAACAAGACTTGGGATTTAGTGCAATTACCAAAGGGGAAGAAAGCCATTGGTTGCAAGTGGGTGTATACGAAGAAAGAAGGTCCAAAAGACAGTGTTCGGTTCAAGGCTAGACTAGTTGCAAAGGGGTATGCTCAACAGGAAGGAATTGACTATAATGAAGTGTTCTCTCCGGTTGTGAAGCATCCTTCTATTCGAATTTTGTTGGCATTGGTAGCACAGTTTGATCTTGAATTGACACAGATGGATGTGAAGACTGCATTCTTACATGGGGACCTAGATGAAGAAATTTATATGTTGCAGCCAGATGGGTTTAAGACAGCTGGGAAGGAAAATTCTGTTTGCAGGTTGAAAAAGTCTCTCTATGGGTTGAAGTAATCTCCAAGGCAGTGGTATTTGAGGTTTGATCAGTTTATGAAAGTGCAGAGATATTCCAGAAGTGAGTATGATCATTGTGTCTACTTCAGAAAATTGCAGGATAGCTCTTTCATATATCTGTTATTATATGTGGATGACATGTTGATTGCCTCTAAAAATGCTAAGGAGATTCAAAATTTGAAGAATCAGCTGAGTTCTGAATTCGAGATGAAGGATCTTGGTGAAGCCAAGAAGATACTTGGGATGGAGATAGCTAGAGACAGAGCAAAGGGCATAGTGAGTTTGACACAGAAGCAATATCTCTTGAAGGTGCTGAAACGGTTTGGTATAGATGAAAAAACTAAACCAGTCAGTACACCCTTAGCCACTCATTTCAGAATTAGTGCTTCTCAGTCTCCAAGTACAGATGAAGAGAGACAGTATATGGCTAATGTACCTTACACTAGTGTGGTTGGCAGTTTGATGTATACCATGGTTTGTACTCGACCAGACATCTCTCAGGCGGTGAGTATGGTTAGTCGATATATGCATGATCCAGGCAGAGAGCATTGGAAAGCGGCTAAGTGGATTTTAAGGTACATAAGTGGCACCACAGATGTGGGTTTGAAGTTTGAGAGGGATAACAATATTAGCAGACTATTGGTGGGTTATGTTGATTCTGACTATGCAGGTGATCTAGATAAGAGGCGGTCTACTATAGGCTATTTGTTTACTATGGCTAGAGCACCTATAAGTTGGAGGTCCAATTTGCAGTCCACTGTAGCATTGTCTACTACTGAGGCTGAATACATGGCAGTTGCTGAGGCCATGAAGGAAGCCATTTGGATTCATGGACTTTTGAAGAGCTTGGGAATTCATCGGGAGAAGGTGGAGGTACACTGTGACAGTCAGAGTGCTATCCATTTAGCAAAGAACCAAGTTCATCATTCGAGGACCAAACATATTGATGTCCGTTATCATTTTGTGCGTGATTTGATAAAGGATGGTGATATTCTTCTAGTGAAGATTGGGACAACTGATAATCCTGCTGATATGTTGACCAAAATTGTTGGGGCAGCCAAGTTCAAGCATTGCATGAACCTGGATAATATTTTGCATGTTTGATGATTTGGCATGGGCGGTTGGGATGGTGCTTTGCTATTTGTTTGCTTAGTATGTGATATCATACTAAGGTGGAGTTTGTTTTTGTTGCGTATGATGATGAGCATTTGTTTTGGAGTATTTTTGGAGATTGCTTGGGCTACTTGGAAGATCTCGCCAAGGTGGAAATTGTAGGATAATGGCTCGATTCTGGTTCAGCTTGTTTATATCCGTCGTAACTGCAGCGATCGAAAGTTCCAGTACACCAGTCGACTGGTCTATGGGTCTTAGTTGACTGTCCAGAGAGGAGAGGAGTTCCAAAGGCTAAGGTTACAGCAGCAGGGTACACCAGTCGACTGGCATATGGGTCTCAGTCGACTGTCCAGAACTAATTACCAGTCGACTGATAGGAGACCAGTCGACTGTAGGCGGGTTTGTAAACTAGAATAGGCCCTTTTTGAAAGGCCCAGTAGTTTCCCTATAGATACACCCGTTAGGGTTTTGTAAGGTGTGACACCTCTATTTGGATTTTGCAGCCGTCATCTTTGTAAGGGTTTGTTTTCGCCCATTGGTGATTATAGTGAAGAAACCCCAACCGCCCTGTGGATGTAGGCACTTGTTTTGCCGAACCACGTAAATCGTTGTGTTCTTTTGTTTGCTTGTTTCTGTTTTTCGCTATTTCTCTCTTTGATTGGTGGTTAATTCGTATTCCGCACAACACCAATATGGTAAGTATTACTATTACTTCACCATCTCGAGGCTAAGTTGGTTGGTGAGAAAATGTGATGAGGTGATCCAGGGTTAGAATCCTGAAAAATGAACAATCAACAGGTTCACCTATTACTCACCTACGTCAACACAAAAAGAGAAGACCTAATACCCACAGCCTTAGTGAAGTCCAGTCAATGAACGTTCATGATCAGGCATCTATGCGTATCTATCCTCCACCAAAATCGTCAATAGAAAGAAATACAACAGCTTCAAATTCAATGGAATTACCAGCGCAGAAAGAAACCGCAGCAAAATAAATGAATTCACTTGTCTTCTACTCTTGTTCCACATCTTGTGCATCATTGTTGACAAAATAATGCATAATGAGCCAATCTATTTATAATATAAATTGTTTATAGCGTAAATGGACTGACCCAGAGGACATACAAAGCAATAAGAGTGCAGAATGCTGACAGAAAAAAGAATGACAGTTTGCCAAAATCATGAAAATCTTCATAGATTAAAATGTACATAACGAAAAGCATCAAAGACCCGATAAAAGGGTTAATCTCACATTCGTGCATGCATAGACATGTACAGAGTCCTAGTTTAAAGCAAACCATGAAATTTTTTAGGAGCTTTAGAGGGCCTTTTCTGATAAAAATCAAAGAAAATTTGAACAGATAAAAAAAAAACTATCTCCAAATTAACTGATTAAGCAGACTAAATATGAAAAAAAAGAAAAGCAAGGAAAGTTAACAGAAGATAGTAAAATGAACCTTGTTTGTCCAATGAAAACATTTGGAATATGAGCAATTTTTTGCCAATCCTCGCCTGTTTGCTCGCAGCGTCTATCTAATAGAGGGCAACCAACAAGGGTGAGTTGTAAAAGTCTTGTGAGTCGCCGCAGCCCGTCTGGTATCATTGCCAGTTTGTTGCACCATTTGATCTCTAAAGACTGTAGGGAAGTGAGGTCTCCAATCCAATTTGGCAGTTCAGTCAATTCTTCACAGTTTTCTATCGTCAGAGACGGTGGAGAGACTCACAGAAGAGTGGCCGCTTTTGACTACCTCTGGCTGCCTCTAGAGACTTCAGATTATGGTTATCGCGAAGCACCAAAATGTGGAGCGAAAGTAAAAGCAGAACACCCTCGGTGAGATAGTCCAGGTGTTGACACTCACTGATATTTAGCTCCTCTAAGACTGTGAGATATAAAACATAAGATGAATGCCTCAAGCAGAAGAAGGGATAGGAACAAGTGGTGTGCATTTGACAAAGACCACAAACATCTCATAGATGACCATTGAGCCCTCAAAGATGAGCTTGAAGCACTGCTCCGACGAGGCTATCTCACCAAGTTCACCCAAAGAAACAACACCGAGCCTCCTCCCAGAAGGAGAACCAACAAGCGACCAAAGAGGCCTTCTGAGTCCCAAGATGCGGGATGTTGTGCGGTATTCCATTCCATCCATGGGGGACCTATGGGGGGGTTGTCTAACTTTTTCTAGGAAAGCATTCCTCATCGAAGTAAACTCAGTACACAACATTCCCCCTCCCAAGAGCTCTGGGATTCCAATAATATTCTCGGACCAAGACCTCGAAGGTGTTCAAACAACTCACTACAATGCACTGGTAATCAGCATATGCATGGTAAATCACGAGGTGCACCGCATCCTGGTAGATAATGGCAGCTCGGTAAACATCATCTTCATATATGTATTTGAGGGCCTCAAGCTCACACGGGACCATCTCAAACCTACCGGGTATGCCATTCACAAATTCTCTGAAGCCTCAGTTTAGATCGAAGGAATAATCACTCATGATGTGACTATGGAGAAAGCTCCAGTCGCTCGCACAGAAGCAATCAACTTCATGGTTGTCAACAAACCCCCGAGCTTGAAATTAACATCTTGAACTCTCGGGGGATGAAGTACGTATTCCGGATTAAGGGGAGATCCACCTTCTCCAAGGTGATCGTTGTCCTATCTGCCTCTATCTTCGGACAACCTGGGGATGACGGTTGTATTTCGAACCTGACCAGGTCCTTCACGTCGTTGGGGTACATTCTAATTATCAGGGGGTCCATAAGGAAGGGACGCTCCATGCCCCTCTCCAGCTCATACTCCATCAACTCGCACTCCTAATCTTTAGGGAAAACAATATTCTCTTTTCTCATCTCTGGTCGAGGAGCACGTTGAGGAGCGACCACAACTACATTTCTAGATGAAGAGAATTCGTCATCGTCTCGGCCCGAGGGAACCTCCTCCACTTCCTCGTTCTCTTCGTCAAAGGGAATAATGACAACCACCGAAACTTTGACCCTTCTTGCCTCCATGACGTGTAGCACCCCGAATTTTCAATAAATAAAATTAGAAATAAGTGGCACAAATTTCAGAATCAACTTCAATTGTAATTATAAACACAGAAAGCAAATACAGGGAAATTTAAAAACTTTTATTACATCAACTCTTTTGCAAAGCAGAGTGGAATTTAAACACTTTGAATTACAATTCTTTTTACAACACAACGGTATTTAAAAGCACCATAAATACAATTTTCTCTTTACAATTATTCCTTTTACAAGATATGCATAAACATTAAATATTCTGCCACATGCTCCAAATTCCATACTAATGGTACCTACATGTAAAACATGGAGCTAGAGATATCCCTAACCCCCAAAACTATATGGGTCAGCCATAACGGTGTGAGTGATATTCAAAGGAATACAAACTTAAATGAAAACATAAGGAATAAAATCATAAGTCAATAAGTGAAGCTAGGCTATGTGTCAAGTGTAAGAAAACAAAAAAAAACTGTATAAAACAAGTCAAGAAATCCACAATGCACATGATGATTACTAATGCATATTTGTCGAATTTTATGCATCCCATTCTACATAGGTCCGGTGCAAGCCCTTATCGTTCTCCACTTTATAGGATTTAATCCCTCGTTATGTAACTAATTCTACTACGGTGATAGAAACAAAATCCAGATACTCTGCGAATAGGCCTACGTCCCGATATTTACCCGCCAGACTAGCACCATCAATGCGCAAGCATCATGTAAGTGTCGCCCTGAACATTCCATGCCGAAATTCCACAAATAGGTCCTAGCCTTCGGAATAAAACTGCCCAACTGTAAAAGATCCTCAACGTGCGAACTCGGGAGATGGTAATGATAATCTCAGCCTTCAGAATCAAACCGTCCAACTACAACTGTAGTCCCGAAGCTCATCCGTCCACTATACAAGGCCCCCCTACTTACGTTTCCCAAGGTCTATCACATCACCACAAGTGTCTTTCCTTATGTTTATTATGTTTAATTAATTAATTAGAACATAGTCCCTCTAGAGTTGGTGTACCCTTCCAGACTTAACTCAAGTAAATTAACAACAAAAGCCCCACTGGCCAATATCCACAAAAATCTCAACTGCCGACATCTTGGGGTCCCACTCAACCCCCTAGAGTCTCAAAACTCAAAAAAAAAACTCCATCTCAAACATTTCTTTGAAATGCATAAATCCCAAAATCATATAACTCATAACAAGAATTTCCTTCAAATTTATTAGTCAACGCTAAGTACCTCCCTGTATGACCATATCCACATAATTGTCTAGAAAACTGCAACTATCTCAATTAAAACTGAAACAAACTGTGGATAAATAGCTTGAAATACAATACTCTTTAAGTTCGAAAACATACACTTTCTAAAACTACGTAAATAGATTTTAAATACTTATTAAATTTGAGAATACATACTCTCTGAAAGTGGTGAAATCTGAATTCAATTAATGCAAAAGAACAGAGAAATTAACTTTGCAATTTCGAAGAAACAATTGTTTGGAGATTTGAAAAACAGCCAAAACAGTGTACAAAAACTCAAGCGTGACGGTCGAGTGGCAGACACAATGTAAAATGCTGCAGTCGGTCGGCATCATCCAAAATATACAACAATGAAGCCTTGGCAGTCGACTGGCAGACATAGTTATAATTGCTGCAGTCGACCGCTAGTAGGGAAACTAGCGCCAGACAGCCATGACAGTCGACTGCGACTGCAAGTTCAAAGAACTGCAGTCTTGCAGTCGACCAACAGTCAAGCTGCAGTCGACTATGCAGTCAACTCACATGCAATTCGCGACAACCCAATTTTTGAAAACTTCTCAAACTGATACATGGTTATATACAAATTCTTAGTTTCATATGACAAAAAATCTGTAATAAAACACGTAAAATCTTGACCAAATTAACTTAGTCCATACACCAATCAATCTTTTATAAATTTCACAAAAGAAAGCAATTTCCAAAAGCCATGATTTTGAAGAACTTCTCATATGAAATTTGAACATCCATAACGCAGTCAAAAATTTCTTCATATACAGTGATATAGGCACAACATGCATCAAAACTGAAACTCAACACACTATAGTCATACATCAATTCATATTCTTCAATTCACAATTTATCCATATCCAAGAAATCTTCCTTTATGAACCCAACTCCACTTTGTGCAATCACATACACAACACATTCATTTGTTAATGTCAAATAAACTCTAATTCCTCCATTACTCATTGATTCTAAGTTCACACATGATGTATTTGCAACAAACAAGCATCTTTCGTAAGTAAAGTTTGGATCTTTTCAAATTTAGATAGCAATGCATACAATCTCATACAACTTCTATTTTCTTATCATGGTATATAGGATTATTCAAACAAAACACGATAAAAGCAGTAATCTTGTGCAATATTAATTCTCCAACAATCTTTTAATCATCCATGCTTAAAAATCAATCATCAAATTTAATTCGTTCACTAGATTTGCACTTAAAATTGATCTATGTCAATTTCAAAATCATACAAGTTCTAACATGCATTCTACTTGATTAATCTTCATATAAATAATTCAACAAAACAAAGAGAAAAGGAAGCATCACTCACCTCAAAGAAGACTTAATTGAAGAACAATAGTAATAGCGAAGAAAAGCTCATTCCTTCTCCTTGCAAAATTCCATGATCCAAGCTCTGACTCCAAGAAAATAATGAGAAAATATATTTTTGGGTTCACCATAGGGAATAGTGGCTGCTGCCCCACCTAATATAGGCCGGGATCTAGTTTTAGGGTTTCACGAGGTTTACAAAAATACTCCGCAAGAAAAATATTTATTTGCATATATGGATCCTTCCAACTATTAGTTAATCAAATCAATTTAAAATAAAATAAAATTAAATCCCCTCACTCTCCTGACAACTGAAATCTGGATTTTCTACTCCAAGTGGAAATTTTGCATAAAAATCCTTCATTTTTGAGTATTTGCAAACAAGCCATAAAGTATTCGTAAAAATCCAGAAAAATTAGAATTATTATCTACTAATAAAAATTAGATTTTTCAAATAAATTTTCTGACTTTTATTCTCCAAGAAGAATATTTTCAATAAAGTCCCCATCAATCTCAAAATTGCGTAATTATATATTTATTCAATTAAATCAATAAAAATCAATCAAATATGGATATAATCTAATTCCTGAGAGCTCTCTACTGAATAGCCGGCCCTAAATGCAGCCAACCAATTTTTACTTCATTTTTCACCTCCAAACAACTTTGCACAAAAATCCTTTGCTTTCAAAGTATTTACAAAAATAGTTTATTTATTCAGAAAAATCTCAAAATCTACAATATACTCAATTATAAATAGGAGAATTTATTCAAAATTTTAAAAGTGGAAATTTACACCCCAAAATATTTGCACGTGTTTTGCATGTGTGAAAATGTCAATATTTACAAAATTCAAAATAATTAATTAAATTGATTTAAAATTTATTTATTAATTCAAAATATTGTATTAAAAATTACGGGGCATTACATGACACCCCCGATTCCTTTTCATCATCGTGAGTGGACCAAGATGCAGACGGCGAGGGTGATTCACCATGGCCAGAAGTGAAGGTTGAGTCATCAGACCGAACCATATACATCATTAAACTAATAATTTATCTGTTAAAAATTTTGCGAAAAGCTCCCAGGAAGGATCGCTGGAAGACTTTTGGACGGTCTAGAGAGAGGCTCTGGTGAAAGATAGAGAAAGTAAAAGGTGGAATGAGAATGGGGTAGAGGACATATAGAATGGAGGAAGACTCCTTGATAACCGCAAAGGTCATGTGACGTGACTCCTCGTTAACCACGAAGTTCACACGACATTGGCCTAGTTGTATCCCTCCACCTGTCAACCCATCCTACAGTCAAGATCCTACACCCATGTAGAAATGGGATCTTAGATAAAAATCTCAAGTCTGCAATATTCGGTCAGCATGGCTCGTTCCCTGGCATAACATCCTAACCACCAAAGAAAAGCCCCTAATTTTCGCTTGGCTCATCACTCGGCATGGAATTCGATCCACTCGCAAAAAACTCCTAATTTTTGCTTGGCTCGGCACTCGGCATGGTCTCCGAGTCAATTGCAAAAAAATACCGAAGAAAAATTACCAAATTCGATTGGCTCGTCCCTCATCCCTCGGCATGCCATCCGAGCCAATCGACAAGTTATTCGACCCTCGCGCCTCGGCTCGCCGGACCACTTCAGAAAAATTCGGAAAAAATTATTAGAAATTCGAAAAATAATTAAAAATTCAAATAATAATTATAAATTCGAAAAGTTGATTAAAATATTCCGAAAATAATTATGAATTTACAAATTTTAATTAAAAGTCCAAAATTGATTATAAATTTGGGAAAATCAATTAAAAATCTATAAAAAAAAAAATAACTCAAATTTTGATAAACGATTATTGCCCTTTGGAACTCCATAGTAGTCCCAAACGTCTCCAGGGGAGAGCTACTCCTCGAAGGCTGCTACACCCAACCTCCATAAGGGAGGGGGGTGATATGGGTAAAAATCACAGCTAATCGGGGTCGTACAATTCATGCACGAATCTCAGGCTTCCTAAGGGCGAAATAGTAATTTCATAATAGCCTCATGCCCACAACCAAAACGTGAGCTGCCCACAGGCCCACATATCGGCTTAGCTCGTGAGTGAGGTTGATTCACAACCTAGTCGGAAGAGACTGATCAACCAATCATGGCTGAGAATCAAATCTCCCCAAAACAGAGAGATATTAACTGATTGGATCCTTGATTAGAGAAATATTCCAAATCAGTTGGAGAATCTTTCTAAAACTGCTCCGCATGAGGCCTATAAATACAACCCCTCTCCCTCCATTACCAGTGGATCAACATTTTGTCTATAAATACCCACTTAACACTGCTAAGTTACTGACTTGATCGTTGGAGGGTCTATTGGCAGAAAACTCCCGGAGTTTTAGGCTTTTTTCCAGGTTTCCGGGGGTACCTCAGTCACCCATTCCAAATCCATTCACAAAAATCAACCTCACCTCAGATCTGATCAATAGGGATCTAAGATTTCTCTAATAATCGAAGAACACGTTATTTGTTGCTTCAACACCAAAAAAAGCAGCATCTTCAGCATCTATTTCTACATCAATGGAGATCTTAGCTCACTCTACACACCAGCTACTTGGAACACTCTTGCTCCCCCAAAGTGCAAAATCTACATCTGCTGAGTTGGAATAAACTCATTTATAAGAAGCAAGTAACATGCACATCCGATGCACATTCTAATCAATTTTTAATTTATTTTATAAAGTAAATAATAAGACGTAATCTGGCCTCGAACTTGAGACCTCCATTTACTCATACATACTCTTTACGAATTATTCCTAGTGGCACAAACTTTTATTTTGTGTGAGTTGTACTTTTGTAAATAATTATGTTGTAAATAAATTTGAACTTTGAGGGTATTATGATAACTAGCAACAGTTGAGTAAATGAATGGTTAATATAACTCCTACTTAAAAATGAATGGTTGAGATTAGATGGTTGAATGTCTACATACAAGTTGTCTACAAATGAAAACCCCAACTCTCCCTTTATAATATTAGAGATAGAGATTAGAGATTAGAGATATAAGTCAAGAGGGTTGGACATGTGATACAACATGCACAGCTGGTGCATGTGCGTTAGAGTCCGTTTTTTCGTATCTGATTGTGATACTGTTACTGAAGCGTGGGATCACTTGCAAAGGCCCCTGCACATTAATTCTCTTCCATAGTCCGTTCATGACTCTTTTACATGCGTGTGCTTCACAAAGCGACGACTTGCTCATGCTTGGTGTGTACTTTTACTGTTTCTATATGTTAGAGTCTGTATTTGGGGGAAAAATGTAGAGTTTTAAATCTTGCAAGTTTTTAATCTTGTAACTTTCAACACATAACACATTATCTTCAGTGCCATTCACCATTTCTCTTTTTATGGTTCAATGCAACTAGATCAAACCAAAAAGGGCTAAAATGCAACCTGAAGTCAATAAGGCTGATGTTGCATATTTGCTCAAGTACACAAGGTTGAAGGTAGTGCTTATCGGGGGTCATTATGTTTGCTCATGATTATTTGTCGTCGTTCTTTCTTCCAGAATGCGGCCTTATCGAGGGTCATTATAGTGGTGTCATACATCATTACTCGATCATCTCTTGCTTGGTCATCTCTTTGCTCGTGTCTCCTCTGCTTTGCCTTCTCCAATTGTATCGACTCAGCAACCAAGTCGTTGGTTCTCTTCATCTCATTATTCGATTGTCTAACTAACTGTTTGATCACCTCTGCAATTCGACTACTTTCTCTCAATAAAGCCTTCTCTTTCTTTCAAGCAGCCTCCTTTTGAGCCTCAATTCCCGATGGTCATGCAGAAGTGGGTGTCGGCAATGGTGCATGATCGTCGTCGCAAGCCAAATCTATGAGACTTGCTTCCATCGAAGTTTGGTCCATCGGAGTAGCTTCCATTGGAGTTTCTCTAACTGGAAACTGTTGACTTCCTTCAAATCAAGTTTCAAATGGATCTTTGAATTTTTCTATGCAATTGACTATGTTCCAACAAACATCTAAATGCCAATCTTCACTCATTTGATTCTTGTACCACGCTTTGGCATTGTTACCGCTGAATCTGGTGTGGGGGTAAACAGACGAGATTTGTGAGTTCGTGAAAAAACCTGAATAGCGGATCCAAGCCTGTTCGTTAGAATTGGGCTGCTGACTCCCGCCGCTCACCTACAAGGAAGTGCGATACACCGGGGTTGATCCCGGCGATGCACCCTCCGATGCTCTTGTCAGTAACCAGTGATGATTAAGAAAGAGCTTAAGTTGGCAAAAGAGTGATTACCTGGTCACAGTGGTAGGTAGTAGGTATTTATAGTCACCATGGGAGTTTGATTAGGGACCTGATTTCCTGTGATACCATTAGGAGTAAAATCCTCATAATTAGTTTAGGTAACTGATCCCTGATTCCCGGTGAGAGGATAACTGCGAATCAGGCCCGTTGATTTAGTCAAATCAGTGACCCTAATTTCCTCTTACTGGTCTGGGTTTGTCTTGGGTCGGGACCCGTACCCAGCTGGAGTGGATCCGTTTTGCGGGTTATTGGGTCTGTGAAGGGGAGATCCAGTGCCCGCTTCTGGCCCATCTATATGTGAAATTACCGTTTTACCCCTGAGCTTCAAGATTCGTTCCCAATCTGGGCGGTTCCGATTTAACCCTATTTTTAGCCATATCACGAGCCCCCCATTCCTAAAGACTGAGCGTGATCAGCCTTTGAGGAGTAGTTTAACTGTTTCAGTGGCTAGTGGAGTTGTATCGGAGTCCGAATGGAGGGTTTTGAATCTTGAAGGGGGTAGTGAGGTGATTTTTGAAGTTGTAAGCTATTCCGAAGCCTTGTTGAATATTCGACGGTTTTTATCTTATTTTTTCGGATTATTTATTTAATTTTGCGATGTGTTAACCAGTCGTTCGGGGGCCTTCACAATACATTCTAGGCAATAATTGTTCGTTCAGAGGCTCAGAAATATTCCCCCGAATTTGTAATTATTTTCTAGAATTTCTAGTTAATTTTTCCGAAGCGATTTTTAAACAAATAAAACGATTAAAATAAATAAAAACTGATTTTTAATACCTATTTATGGCGTGGCTTGATCTGGGCCCTTGATCTCGCGCGAGCGCGAATATCTGAAAGATCTGGCGGTTGTAGTCGCTCGGTGGTCATTTTCTCGCTTCTGGAGCTCGGATGGGCACTTGCTCGGTTAGCCGACCGGGGGTATAAGGGTTCGGCTGTCCGAGCAACATGGCGCGATCTGAGCCGTTGGATGGTGGTGCAAATCTCGAGACGGGCTCAGTTCCCAAGAAAACGCTATCTTGTCGTCTAGCGCACGTGGCACGATCTGGACCGTTCATCATTAGAAGCGCGAATTTCTGAAAGATCCAACGGTCGTGGTCGCTCGGCGGCTTTTTTCTCTGTTTTGGAGCTCGGATGGGCACTTGCTCGGTTGGCCGACCGGGGTCTAGGGGTTCGGCTATCCGAGCGGCGTGGCGCAATCTGAGCTGTTGGATGATGGCACGAATCTCGAGACGGCTCAGCTCCCAAGAAAATGCTATCTTGTCGTTTAGCGACGCTGGCTAGATCTGGGCCGTCGGATCGAGATCTTACACGAAAGTTGAGGAGAAAGTGAATTTTCTCCGTTTTGGGGCTCGGATGGGCACTTGCTCGGTTGGCCGACCGGAGGTCTAAGGGTTCGGCTGTTCGAGCGGCGTGGCGCAATCTGAGCCGTTGGATGATGATATGAATCTCGAGATGGGCCCAGTTCCCAAGAAAATGCTATCTTGTCGTTTAGCGATGCTGGCAAGATCTGAGCCGTTGGATGGTGGCACGAATCTCGAGACGGGACCAGTTTCCAAGAAAACGCTATCTTGTCGTTTAGCAACACTTGCAAGATCTAGGCCGTCTGATCGAGATCTTACACGAATGTTGAGGAGAAAGTAAATTTTCTCCGTTTTGGGGCTCGGATGGGCACTTGCTCGGTTAGCCGACCGGGCCCTTTGATGTTGAGGTCGGATCGTACGTCGCTCGGTTAGCCGACAGGGAGTCCGAGGGTTAATGGGTCGGCAAGGGCGATGGCGAGCCGTTGGGCCTTCGTGAGAAAGCCGAGCTGAGCTACAGGCTGCCCTCAGGGAGCATTAATGGCGCTCCAGGATTTGTGCGGCATTTCCAACTTCCCGGGGTAATTAAGATGGCGTCCTCTAATTAATGCGTAGCGCTTCAGCTTCCTAGGCGTGACCGCTGGGCTTCCGTCGCTTGGCCTCCCGAGGGTCATAATGGCTGGTCCTTGGGGGGAGGTTATAAATACCCCGCTCCCCCTTGTAGTTTCATTCACAGCAATGTTGATTTTTAGCCATCGGAGGTGTCTGCCTTGGGCGGATGCCTGTTTTTTGAAAAATTCTAACCCTGAGAGCGTCGGAGGGGTGGTCACTCTTCTGCCGTGATCTTCTCCTGATTCTGACAGCCCCGGTGCGGATGTCAGGGCCAGGGGGGATCAGGGCAGAAGTGATGACGACCGGAGTCCGGACCCGGGGGACAAGGTGCTTCGGAAGGATGGGTCTCCTCCGATCTCTGTCTTCCTTCCGAGCTGACGGCTTCTGATGGTTGTCAGCCCGAAGGAGCTAGAGATGGGAGGTGTGCCGATCTGCTTTCTGACCGGGCCCCACGCGATGGTGGTTTTTCTCCCACCCTTGAACGATTCGTGGTTTCAGCTTCCGAGGCCGTAAGTCTCGAGTTGCTCACGGGTGAGAGGGGAACCGACCGAGTCCTGGGGCCCGGGGGGCTCGCCGAGGGCGGTGCCTTAAAACTTTTTAATCCAAATTTTCTCTTGTTTCCTGGGACAGATGCGGGGTGTCCGGGTCCGAAGTGCTTCGTCCGGGCGATGTGGCGCGATCTGAGCCGTTGGATGGTGGCACGAATTTCGAGACGGTCCCAGTTCTCAAGAAAACGCTATCTTGTCGTTTAGCGACGCTGGCAAGATCTGGGCAGTTGGATGGTGGCACGAATCTCGAGACGGCTCAGTTCCCAAGAAAACACTATCTTGTCGTTTAGCGACGCTGGCAAGATCTGGGCCGTCTGATCGAGATCTTACACGAATGTTGAAGGAAAAGTGAATTTTCTCCGTTTTGGGGCTCGGATGGGCACTTGCTCGGTTAGCCGACCGGGCCCTTTGATGTTGGGGTTGGATCGCACGTCGCTCGGATTTTGATCCCGTGTGTGACGAGCTACTTGACTTGTATCGAAACGTTTTGTCTTTTCGCCAACAGTTGCTGCTCGGTCACAAAGTCGTTTGGGCTTTCGTAACGTTTCAATAGCAGGTCAAGAGTCGCGCCCTTACGTTAGGAAGCCCAAGAGACTTTTTCTTTTACTATAAATCTTCACTCCCCCACCCCAAATCTCATTATTCATTTTTACTTTCTCTCTCAAGTTTTTACTTTTCACCATCGAAGTTTTTAGCTTCTGGGTGGTGCTGCTAGCTGTCGCGGCAAGGCGTTTCTTTGCTCTGACAAACTTTTCCGACCGTAACAGTCACTTCAAGGTCATTCTCTCTCCTTTCTCTTTAGAAAAAATGGTTAAGATTACTTCTTTGGATGAGACCCCCGCCTCGGACCAAGTCGTCAACCGAGCGGGTAAAGGAAAGGAGGTGGTGGAGCCGACCGAGCAGACCGTTGTTCGGCCGAGCAAGAGTGGCGAGGCCGCCGAGCCACTCCAGGAGGTTGTGGCGAAGTCCCAGAAGGGTAAGGGAGTGGTTACGATCATAGAGCAGCCGAAGACGACAGAGGAGTTCGGTCGGCAGCCAATCGTTCTGTCGGGCGTGGGGGTGTTCGGAGCTATTCCGAAGAGATGCTGGAGAAGGTGACCCAGGGCACCGCCAAGTCGGTAGAGGAGAACGAGCCGAGAGAGTTGTCCGAGGTGGACCATATCACTTCGGTTCTTACGGAGGCTGATTTGCATCGGATCTGGATTGGATTCCAGATCCCTGCCGAGTATGGGCTGCTTCTCCCGGGGCCTGGTTTCCGAGCCTGCACGTCGTCTTCGGCTGACGCGTGCATTTTTCCGGTCGACTCCTTGGCTGCTGGGCTTCGCTTTCCTTTGCATCCGTTCATTGCCGAGGTCCTCAATTGGTACGACCTATGCCCCGCCCAGATGATGCCGAACACTTGGAGGCACGTTCTGGCGTTTGTTCTTCAGTGTCAAGAGATCGGCGCCGAGCCAAGTCTGTTCCTCCTTCGGAGCCTCTACCGCCCTGTTAGCCGAACAAAAATGAGCAGAGGTTCTACCTTTTGCCGCGGACAGGCGTGAAGTTGGTCGAGAACCCGGACTCGATCAAGCATTGGAAGGAGAAGTACTTCATTGTCCGAGCTCCCGAACCCTGGGCAATTCCGATAGCTTGGTCGAGAGAGGGCCTGCCCAAGTGAGCGAAGAAGGAGCCAGTGCTTAGTGACGGGGAGACGGAAGTCCTCAAGAAACTCCTCGGCCTGCCGACGCTTAGTTGGAAGGATATCACCGAGGAGGCTCTTTTCCGAGGGGGTCTCAGTCCGATCGACCCTAGTACGCCTCTGGTGTTTTTACTTTTTGCTTGAAGTTCTTGAAAATTTTTCTAAGTTTTTTCATTCGGTTTGCGCAGAGTCTTCCAAGATGGAATATAGGGCGTTGATGGGGAAGGCCAAGGCAGATAGGGAGCGGGAGGCGAAGAAGAAGAGACCCGCGACAGGGCCTCAGGGCGGCCGAGCGCCGAAGATACCTTCGGTCCCAAAGACCGCCGACCTGCAGGTGGTCGTGCTTCCGGATGCTGATCCCGAGCAAGACAAGGTCGCGGGCTCCGATCCTCCTGTCTCGGATGCGCCGACTCAACCGGCGAAGACGGATGCTCCCGGCTCGTCGAGCGGTGCGTTCAACGTGAGCAAGGTGTTATCCCTCCAAGTTCCGCCCCTCACTGCCGAAGCGGAGAAGATTCTGACTGAGGGGCACAAGCAGATCTTCGTCCCCGACTGGCAAGTAATGAAGGTCGACGGTTTTTTGGGCGACGACAACATTTGTATGCAGGCGGTGAAGCACCTGCCGACCCCAAAGGACCGAGCGGCCCTTAAGTCCAGGGAGGTCGGGGATGCCACCATGCAGATTGCTCGGAACACGATGTCGGTAAATGGACCGAACACTTTATTCTTGAAGCATTTTTTTTCCGAAATTTTCTGAGTTTCTAGGTCCGGACCTTAACGGTTTGTTCTCTTTTCAGACCCTCTGCCACTTCAACTTCTTGCTCGAAGAGTTCGCGAGCAAAGAACAAGAGCTGACGGCGCAGTACGACCGGGAGAGGTCGGAGCGTGCGAAAGCTGTGAAGCTGCTCGATGCTGAGCAACTCCTCTCGGCAAAACGCGGTGCCGATGTGGCCGGGTTGGAGGCGCAGCTGGCCGAAGCCATTCAGCGGTCGAAGGATGAGGCAGCCAAGCTCGAGGCCTCGGAGAAGGAGAATGCCGAGCTTAAGGAGGAGCTGGCCAAGGCTCGGTCGGAGGCGGAGAAAGCTCGGTCGGAGGCAGAGAAAGCTCGGAAGAAGACTGAGAAGATCATGGCCAAGCACCAACCGAAGGTGGCGAAGGCGAAAAGGGCTGTCCAGCAAGAGGCCGAGCAGCACATGTTTAAGAACATGGAGGACGCGTACGGCCGAGCCCTGCTTCATATCGCCGCTTGGAACCCGGGGTTCGACACATCCTCCTACCACTTCTACGACCCCGTGGATGGGGAGGATGAGCTTCCCTCGGCAATGCTCAGCCCTGAGGGACAGGCCGACGGTGTCGAAGGCACGGGCGAGACAGAGGCCGAGGGTGAGGAGGAGGACGACTCCGAGGAGGAGGGCGAGGGCGAGGGCGAGGACGAGGCCGAGGGCGAGGACAAGGCCGAGGGGTTGGCAGACCCGAGCGACAAAAAGGTCGACCTCTGACTTGGTTGCGTCTTTGGTCTGTTTTTTTTTTGTAAGGCCTGACCGCGGACTGGCCACCGCTTTTGTAATGCTTTTTGAGTTTTGAATGAAAACGCTTTTTGTTAGGCCAAAAATTCTCCAAGTGTTGTGTTTGATTAGTCGTAAAATTTCTCCAAGTGTTGGGCGTTGGATTTATCTCTGCTTTTCAGGTGAAGTTGGTCCTATCACGGAGGTTTCGTACCTTCGTAAGGAGCTGACCAAAACGAAGCGAGAGCTTTCCCATAGTCGAGAGAGGCGGTTTTATATGTTCTTGAAGCTGGAGGAGATAAAGGCAGCTGCGAAGGGGTATTGTCGCGAGTTGAAGCAACTACGGAAGCAACCTGTAACGCCCCGAATTTTAAATAAGGACAAACTCGGGATTTCACAGGATCTTTACTTCACTTCGTACAATTTTACAAGGAATTTAAAACTTTTTTCAATAGTACATCAGAGTTCAATTACATCTTAACTTTACACAGCGGAATAATGAAATTTACAATAAATCATTTACAACATCTTTAAAATAAAAGCAGCATCAGCATATCCACTTCATAGCTCCATGAATGGTCCTTTACCTGCATGTTAATCTGTGGGCACGTCAGTTACTTACAACTGACGAAATGTTATACACGGCTATCCTCTCTATGCCGGGAACAGTATAACGATCTCATACTTTAACAATCACAAAAAGATTGAATGAACAAGTAAAGTGTCAGAAGTGATTATTCTAAATATAAGTGTATGTCATGCCTTAATGCCTAATGCACACAATTCTACACTAGGATGACACTAATGCACACTTGTTCGGATTCTATGCATCCCATACTACATAGGTCCGAGGGCAAGCGCCTACGTTCTTCACAATACAGGGCTCGATCCCTCGCCATGAAAACTACCCGGTAGCAAAACAAAGTTCAGACTATTCCACGAATGTGAATCCCAGCCTTGGAGTCCACCAACAGCTGTTATAACAGATTCCACATCGTACGAACCGTCCCGTATGTGACCCTCTAGCCCAGTATATATATATATACATTGGAGACGGTAAACACAAAAATCCATCCGTCCGACTACTCAAGATCCCGGAGTCCACCGCTGACCCGTCCTCATAGTCCCGGACTAAAATATAATAATCCGTCTCCCACAAGGCAACCTCAGTCCACCAACTGGGTCTATAGTCTTGGAGTCCACCAACAACTATATAGAGCACCCCACTTACGTTTCCCTAAGTTTACTACATCTTCACTTATGTGCCTAAATTTTCTTAAGTTCAAGACATGAATAATCTCCACATGTAGAATTAGTTGTTACCTCCTACCGGACTTAGTCAACAAATGCGAGATAGCTCCACGGCCATATCTCCAAATCATTTCTCAAATCCTTTCTTTCAATAATGCCGGTACCGAGGTCTTACTAACTCTAAATCATAAACTTTCATTTACAAGAAACATGGGTACACATACCCTTTAATAATCATATCTTAAACTTATCATATTTATATCTCTAACTTAATCAATGTCTCATTTTTGCATTACCCATGATTCATTCATTCATTCATAATTTCCCATAAAACAAAATAATCCTTTTTCATGAAAGAATAATAAAATTTTCATCCATTATCATTTTTTTTAACAACTTAAGCACATATTCATAATCAACTTATTCATTCAAAATCTTTATAAGCAAAAATAATTTCTTTCAAGTATGCAACTTCATCACATGAAATTTTATCAACAAATTCAAACTCTCACAATATCTCAACTCACTTCAAAGCATTCTTTACACAAATAAGAGTATAATTTTCTTCAAGAAAAATCACTTCACAAACTACTACTTTACTCTTCTTAATAAAATAAAGGTCTATTCTTAAATAATAGAATTTTGAAGTCAATAATAATGTTTAAAAAAATTACTCATTTTCATGATCTTAATATTACTGATTGGATATAACTAAACCTTAACCAAAATGCATTGGGGTCCATCAGCCAACCAACATTGCATCATTAAATCTTTCCATTAAAACCAACCAAATTGGAGTCCATCAGCCAACCAACATTGCATCATTAAATCTTTCCATTAAAACCAACCAAAAAAGGAAAAGCTTGGAGCCCATCAGGTTTCGATCCTAGCTCCTCAGGTCAAACCGGGTCAAAGCCCAACCCTTCACCGCAAGCCACTAGCCCAAGTGGGCTTGGTGTCATCTCTCTACTTCAAAATACTTTTGTTTTTAGTTTCTGTCATTCCATCATTTTCCATAGAACTCTCCTTTCCATTTAATCTAATCCTTCATTAGCTCATAATTAGTGCATCTAGATTAGATTTTATTTCTAACAGTATCTTATGATTATAAAATTCATATTTTAACAAATCTCTAAATTTCAATTTTTATCATCTCTTTATGAAACAAGAAATTTTGTTTCTTCCAATTAATAAAATATAAAAACAGTTAATTGTTGTCTCTTTCAATCAATAAAAAAAATCTTTTGCTTACCAATTTAACTACACAAAAAAAAAATTGCATTCTTCAACTACGAAAATGGACCAATCATATAAAATAACAATCATAATAGTATGCTTCATGACAATAACTTATTTTGTGGTAATAATCTAATTTATCTTTCTTTCTTCATTTGACTCATCATAGTATCAAGCATAAATTAGTAATTTCTTCATTCAAAAAATATTCTTTAATAACTACTCATACTTGTCACAAGAATTTGCAAACATTCTAACATGGTCCATATGATTATTTCTCTACTTCTTAATTAGCATGGTAACAATTTGTTCACTAACTTTCAACAAGATTATTGTATGTTGTGCTAGCATGGATTCTACATATATCTACACATATCACACTCAATTCATACTAGTCATATAAAATAATTAGCATGCAATTTCTACAATTAGAAAGTAGGAGACACCCACTTTTATGTTTTACTACTCATTTTTCATCACATACAAAAGTGTAAATTAAATCTACTTTTCATATCTCAATCAAAACATACATTTTCCCAAGATGAAGTTTTAACATGAATCATGGTATCAAACATCAAAATCCCATATTATTCATAGCATGTATTTTAGCATAAAAATTACCTACATAGCAATATCATCTCATAAGATTAATTTATAATTTTTAGCATGATATTTCTACAACTAGAAAGTAAGAAATCACCCACCTCTTGAAGCTTGAACAATTGGAAAAATGATCACCACTTCTAGCTCCAAGACTCCTAGCTCTTCTCCTCCTAGCAATGGCCTCCAAGCACAACACTCTCTTCTCTCTTTCTTTTCTTTCTCTTGATTTTCTATTCTTTTTGGTGTGTGAAATGAAAAGGGTAGGGTGCTATTTATAGGATTTGTAGAGGGTTCAATTTGCAAAATTATCCACCTAATAAATCACCTAATTAACTCTTACAACTCTTCATTTGCTTAACTCCTAAAAACTCCTAACTTTTCATTTCCCCACTCTCTAAAACACTAACTCCTACTAATCAAATCCCTCTCCCATAACTCCTTACATTTCTCTCCCCACTACAATCCGGTCACCCCCTCCTAGAGTAACCCGGTTAATACACAGCATATAGTGTAGGCCCTTAATTCACACAATTATCTTTCACTTACAAATCCTCCTATACAAAACTCACTTATAACAATGCCATAGCCCAATAGCCCAATGTTACCGTGACCCACCTTTCAATTCACAACTTTTATCATTACACAATATTTTCATATACCCTCCAAACCAAAACATAACAGGCACAACCCACTTGATATTTTTCTATCCTAACCGTGGGCCCCCACAACCATTCCATACCCATTCCATATCCATTCCATAATCAACAGCAAAGTATACTCACATATTTCCAACTATGTATACCATATATACTGTTACTAGTATTACACCATGTAGTATATTCTTTTTAAAAAAAAAAAAATTATTATTGGGTATTACACACACTCCGAAATTATTTTGAAAAACAAATGCGTTTACCAAAAACACGTGCATCGCACGTAAAATACCGAAATACAAAAATTGACTTTATCAACGGAAAAATTGTTCAATGCGATATAAAAAAAAATTATTTATTAATGTATACATTCTATGACGTAATTACTACGTGCGTAGGAACCACGTGCGTCGCACGTAAAATATCAAAATGCGAAAAAATTAATTTTATTGATGAAAAATTATTAAATATAATCGAAAACAATATAAGAAAAATATATTTACTAATTTTGTGTACTTCATGATGAAATCGCAACACGTAGAAAGCACGTGCATTATACGTGCAAGAAAATGCATTTTAATCAAAATAGGGGGAAAATAAATTTTCGTTTTATAAAATAGATTTAAATACATAAAAATAAATAATTTAAACCTATAGAAAAATATTATACGTAGTGGTGGAAACACGTGCATCAAAACACGTAAAAAGCACGTAAAATACAAGATTGAAATTTGATATTTTGTTGACTCCAAATAGTGTAAAAATCAATAAAGGAAAATGCATAAATAGTTGTCAATCAAAATACGTGATGAAAACACGTTACAAAATATACGTGCGTAACACACAGGGGCAAAATTGTAATTTCAATTTTGCGGGGTGTTACACAACCCCAAGCTCCTTGTCACGAAGGTGAGATTGAGTGGCTTCGTAGGGAGCTTTCCGTCGTCGAGCAAAAGAATAACGAGCTCTTGGCTGAGATCCGTCACTTGGAGTTAACGGAGAAAGAACACTCGGCGGAAGAAGAGAAGCTAGCTTCCGAGTTGGAGAAGTTGTCATCCGAGCGCCAAAAGTTGTTGGCCGAGGTCGACAAGCTTAGGAGGATTACGATAAACAGGGGGATCGAGGTCACCCATTATCGACGTCTTGCGACCGATAGTGCCAATGTCGCGGGCTCGTCAAGACCTCATCGTTTGAAGATGTCGAGAAAGGATGATGCTCTGAGAGATAGGATTATTGAGCTGGAGGAAGAGGTCGTGTCGCTCAAGCTTCTGCCTGAGAGGGCCAACGTTCGTAGTACATCGTGTACTCGCGAAGAGAGCGAGAGAGGGATTACTTTCTACGAACTTGCGACTCGTTTGCCTACGGCGAGGCGGAGTCCTACTGACGCTCAGAGTAGTGTAGCTGTCTCGTCTAGCGGTGCCTCGGTCGGCGCCACAGTTGGAGTTGGCGGCGAAGGGGGATCTCGTTTCGCTGGTTTGGAATCGAGCTCGGAGGTTAGGCGTCGCCGCCCCCGTGTTTCCTTGAACCGAAGCGTACCCCTTCCGAAGAGGCACTAAACAAGTTGTCTTATGTTCCTTTAAGTTATTGTAAAACTCTGTTGTAGCGTCGGTCTAGTTGTATGTAGAGTTACTTTATTTGAATAAAAGTCTAAAAGTTTGTTTTGAAAATTCTTGAAGTGTCGGACTTCGGCAATGTTTGAAATTTTGTTGTTCGTCTCTTTCTCTTTTCAGCTCGTGGTGGTAGCTCAAGACGCCGACCCCAATCGCTCGGATGACCACGCTCGAACCGAGGCTGGCTCGGGGGTGACGAGGTTGTGCTCGGCGAGGTGCCGAGAGCGGCTCTATAAAGTCGAGCTGGGATTGCGCCGAGCCGAAAGCGAGCGGGACCACCTTCAGCTCATCCTAGGTCAGCGAGACGTCGAGATCCGGCGTCTGGAGAGCAGGATCACCGAGATGACCCCTATAGGAGAGGACTAAGATTCGCCGGCCGCCTTTAGCAACGCCCTTCGGATCCAGTGCGTTCGGCACAATCTGTCGAAAATAATAGCCGAAAGGGACGATCTGCTCTCTGTGATCCGTCACTTGCAGACTGTAGAGGCGGAGCTTCGGACGGAGGGAGAGGGACTGGCGGCCGAGGTTGCCAAACTGACGAACGAACGGGACATTGATGATTTTTTTAAAAACCAAGTGTAGTGGGTCGGCATTGTAACTTTTGTTCTTTAAGGCCTTGTAACCTTGTTGTATGGAAGAGTCGCTTTGTACCGTGTCCCAATTATTAATGATATTTCTTTCTCGAACTTGCATGTCCTTTGTAGCTTTGTGTAGTCGTTTCGTTTGTGACTGTGTTCCTCGCGCCGAGGTCCCTGAGCCGGCCTCTTGCTCGTTCGCGGTTCGGCGACAAGAGCGTTCGGCCAGTGGTGCCGAGCAGCGCTTCGGTCCCCTATTCTTGCGAAGTTGCGAGATGAGTCGAGCCTTACCCAATGGTGGGCTCGCCGACCATCGCGAGAGTTCAACGGTCGTGGGAGCAATTCCGAATGGCGACCTACTCCTAGTTTGCTTAGAAGCGATCTTGCGGAGTAGAATCGAGCCAAGTGTTGGACTCCGGAACCATCGTTAGAGTTCAACGGTCGTAGGAGCAATTCCGAATGGCGACCCACTCCTAACCCGCTTAGAAGCGAGCTCGCGGAGTAGAGTCGAGCCAAGTGTTGGACTCCGGAACCATCGTTAGAGTTCAACGGTCGTGGGAGCAATTTCGAATGGCGACCCACTCCTAGCCCGCTTAGAAGCGAGCTTGCGGAGTAGAATCGAGCCAAGTATTGGACTCCGGATCATTGATTGAATAAAGAATAAAGGCGGAGAGACACAAGCAATTTTATAAGTACCAAAAAACATTCTTTATTGATAATTGACGGTGAGCCGTTTTTACATTTGACAACTTAAGAGAGGAATTACAAGTTAGAGGAGAGGAACGGTTCGACACCCTGTGATACTCAGAGAGGCGCCGGGGCGCTTTCTTGGTATTTTAAAAGGTGGTCAGCATTCCAGGTCCTCAGAATCTCCCTGCCCTTGAGGTCTTCCAGACGATAAGCTCCGGGCCGAACTACCCTTGCGATCTTGTAAGGTCCTTCCGAATTCGGGGCTAGTTTGCTCTTCTGACTGGGGAAGGAGATGGCTAGTTTTCTGAGGACTAAGTCCCCCTCCTTGAGATCGGTGGGTCGGACTCTCTTGTTGTACGCCAATTCGATCCTCCTCCGGTAGTTCTGTTGGCAGATCGACGCCCTTTCTCTCAGTTCGTCCACCTGGTCTAAGTTCGCCCGGAGGTCTCTGGCGTTCTGTTCCTCGTTGTAGGCTGCGAGGCGAGGAGAAGGTATTCCGACTTCGAGAGGTATCACTGCCTTGGACCCATAGGTGAGGTTGAATGGGGACTCTCCTGTGGGGGTCCGTTTGTTGGTGCGGTAGTTCCACAGCATGTTGGGGAGTTGGTCGACCCATAAGCCTTTGGAACACTTGTCCAGTCTCTTCTTGATACCAGAGAGGATCTGCCGGTTAGCGTTCTCCGCCTGGCCATTCGACTGTGGGTGGGAGACGGAGGAGAAGCACTGTTGGATGGCAAGGTCTTCACATAGAGCTCAGAACGCGGTCCCAGTAAACCGAGTTCCGTTGTCTGTTACGGGGACACGGGGGACGCCGAATCGGCAGACGACGTTCTTCCAAAAGAATTGAAGCACCTTGTTCTCGGTGATAGTGGCTAGGGGCTCGGCCTCAATCCACTTCGAAAAGTAGTCGATGGCTACGACCAATAACTTGAACTGGCCCGGAGCTGGAGGGAATGGCCCTAGTAAATCCATCCCTCACATTGCGAAGGGGATAGGACTTGATAGGGAGGCGAGGTTAGCTTGGGGGAGGCGACGAATGTTGGAATGTCTCTGACAAGAGCCACATTACCGAACGTGTCGCTCGGCGTCTTGGAGGAGAGTCGGCCAGAAGTATCCATAATTCAGAGCTTTCCGAGCCAAAGACCTAAACCCTGAATGTGCCCCGCCGATGCCTTCGTGGAGCTCCTGTAAGGCGTAGTAGGCCTGTTATGGGGAAAGGCATCTCAGGTACGGTTGGCCGTCTATCTGCGAGAAGGAGCGCTTGTACAAGATCCCCTCGATCAGAATGTACCGCTCGGCCCTGGTTCTTACTCGGCGTGCTTCCTTGGGGTCCTCGGGAAGGAGTCCGTCCCTTAGGAATTCCACTAACGATTTCATCCAATTATCTTGCAGTAGGACCGGCAATGACTCCACTGAGTCGAGGGTCTCGTCTTCTATACTCGGTTTCAAGAGGACCTCGATCAAGACGGTCTGCTCGAGACCTTGGAGGGAGGATGATGCCAACTTGGACAGGGCGTCGGCCTGTGAATTCTCTTCTCGAGCGACTCGTTGGATGAGTGCCTCTTCGAACCGGGCCATGAGGGTTCGGACTTTGGCGAGGTACTTCGCCATCCGTTCGTCTCGTGCCTCGTAATCGCCCAAGACTTGGTTCACAACCAGCTGAGAGTCACTATGGATTCGGAGGCGCTGCGCCCCGGCACTTCGGGCAAGTCCGAGGCCGGCGATTAGTGCCTCATACTCTGCTTCGTTGTTTGAGGCCTTGAAATTCATGCGGAGGGCATACTGGAGGACGAAGTCATCTGGACCCGTCAGGATGATACCGGCGCCGCTTCCCTCGTTGCAAGAGGAACCGTCCACAAAAACCGTCCAAATAGGGGGTCCGTTCGGGACATGGCTGACCTCGGGAATGGTGGTCTCGACGATGAAGTCTGCGAGGGCTTGAGCTTTGATCGCAGCCCGGGGCTGGTAGGAGATGTCGTGTTGGCTCAGCTCGATGGACCATTTCATGAGCCAGCCTGAGGTTTTCGGCTTGTGGAGGATCTGCTTCAGTGGTTGGTCGGTGAGGACTACAACCGAGTGGGACTGAAAGTATGGGCGGAGCTTCCTTGCCGCCATGATCAGGGCGTAGGCCATCTTTTCTATCTTCGGGTAGCGGAGCTCGGCGTCCCGAAGCACCTTGCTCACATAGTAGATGGGCCTCTGAGCCGGATCTTCTTCCCTCACCAAAACAGCACTTAGGGTCTGCTCGGAAGCAGCTAAGTAGATGAAGAGGGTTTCCCCTGGAACGGGCTTGCTGAGAAGGGGAGGATTGACCAAGTAGGCTTTCAGCTGGTTGAACGACTCCTGTTGCAGTTCACCCCACTCGAAACCCTTGGCTCCCCTGAGAGCCTTGAAGAAAGGGAGGCACTTTTCTCCAGACTTCGAAAGGAATCGCCCAATAGCGGCGAGGCGACCCGTAAGCCTCTGCACTTCCTTGACGTTCCGGGGTGGGGCCATGTCCAGTATGGCTTTAATTTTTTCAGGATTTGCTTCGATCCCTCGCTGGCTGACCATGAAGCCGAGGAACTTTCCTGACGAGACCCCGAACGCACACTTGTTCGGATTAAGCCTCATGTTGTGCCTTCTCAGTACGTCGAATACCTCCTGGAGGTCGGCCACGTGGTCGGTACCTCGGATGCTCTTCACGAGCATGTCGTCGACGTATACTTCCATGTTGCGGCCTATCTGGCTTTGGAAGACTTTATTGACGAGGCGCTGGTAGGTGGCTCCATTCTTCAATCCGAACGGCATAACTCTATAACAGTAGAGGCCCTGGTCGGTAATGAAGGAAGTCTTCGGAATGTCCAGGGGGAACATTCGGATCTGGTTGTAGCCGGAGAAGGCGTCCATGAAGCTGAGGAGCTCATGGCCTGAGGTGGCATCGATGAGGGTGTCGATATTCGGGAGAGGGAACGGATCCTTCGGACACGCCTTATTCAAGTCTGTGAAGTCGATGCATATCCTCCAGGAACCATTGGACTTCTTAACCATGACGACGTTGGAGAGCCATTCGGGGTAGTTCACCTCCTGTATGAACCGAGCTTTTAGGAGCTTGTCCACCTCCTCCTTGATGGCTTATTGTCGCTCGGGAGAGAATTTACGCCTCTTCTGCTGAACCGGTCTGCACCCCGGTTCGACGCTGAGGCGGTGCACTAGAAGATCCTCGGAAATCCCGGGCATATCCGCGGCGGACCAAGCAAATAGGTCGTGGTTCTTCCGGATGCACTGCACCAAGTCGGAACATAGGGCAGTCGGCAGAGACTTGCTAATGAGGAACTTTCGACTCGGGTCCTCGTCCGAGAAGAGCACTTCTTCCAATTCGTCCGCCGGCTCGGACGTGGGTCGGACGTTCGGCTCGGGGATCTCTAAAGTCTCGAGGGAGAGCACCGGACCCCCAGTGGAAGTCATGTAGCACTTCCGAGCCGTCTCTTGGCTGCCCCTGACTTCTCCCACTCCCGCTCGGGTGGGGAACTTCATCTTGAGGTGGTACGTCGAAGGAACGGCTTCCAGGGCAGCTAGGCCAGGTCGGCCTAAGATGACATTGTATGCAGCCGGGACATCGACGACCATAAAGTCCATCAGCTCTGTCCGGGTGGTAGGGGTCTTCCCAGCAGTTACGTCCAGGGTGATAAGCCCTTCGATAGTTACTGATACCCCCGTGAACCCGTGGAGCGTGTAGCCGGTCGGTTTGAGGCGATCCCGGGATAGTTGCAGCCCTCGGAAGGCCGAGAGGAAGAGGATGTTCACGGAGCTCCCGTTGTCTACCAGGATCCTCTGCACTTTGAAGTTCGCCATGCGGAGGTCGATAACAAGTGCGACGCAGTGGGGAGTTCGGACCCCCTCGAGGTCTTCATCAGAGAAGGTTACTGGAATGCCGAGGCCTTTGGGGGGAGGGGCATCGTGAACTGAATTGACCTCTCGGATGAAGGCCTTCCGAGAGGAGTTGGAAGAGCCCCCCATGGGGCCTCCGTGGATAAGGTGCAGAACACGTTCTTCCTCGAACTCGGGGGTTTCATCGCGTCGCTCGGAGCGTTTGTTAGCCCCCCGAGGCGGAGGAGTGGTGCGATCTTCCCGATTATTTGTTCTTACAAACTTAGCCAACTGCCCCCTCTGGATGAGGGCCTCTATTTCGTTCTTCAGCGCCCGGCAGTCGTTGGTGTTGTGGCCATGATCCCGGTGGTAACGACACCACTTCTCCTTGTTCTTCTTCTTGGCCGGGGTGTTCATCCTCGGAGCGGGAGGTATAACTCCCTCCTTCTCGACTTCCATCAGGATGGTGGAGACGTTTGTAGTGAGGGGAGTAAATTTCTCGAACCTGGGAGGAGGACGGTGCCGACCGCTATTATCCTTCTGTAGCTTCTTGGCCCCTTCCTCTTCCGTTGTCTTTCTCTTTAACCCGGAAGCAGATCCTCCGAAACCTAGGAGGCACTCGGCCTCTTCCGCCCGAATATATTTCTCGCATCTAAGGAGAAGGTCGGCAAAGTTGTGCGTGGGCTTTTTGGCGAGGGACGACCGAAGGTTAGAGTTGAGGATGTTGGATTGGAATGCGACGGTCGCCACAGACTGGTCGAGGGAGGCGATGGACCTGACCTCCGCAGTAAATCTCCTCACATAGTCCCTCAACTTTTCTTCCCTCTCCTGTCGGAGGTGGAGTAGAGAGAGGCTGGTCTTCTCCGTTCGTCTGCTGCTCACAAAGTGGGTTATGAAGAGCGTTTCGAACTACTCAAAAGAGAAGATGGAAGTGGGAGCGAGCCGGGAGTACCATTCCCGAGCCGAACCCTTGAGAGTGGCGGGGAAGGTTTTGCAAAGCATGGCGTCGGAAGCTTGGTGGATTAGCATCAAGGTCTTGAAGCTTTCGACATGGTCAACGGGATCCGACTCTCCTGAGTAAGTTTCAAACTGCGGAGGCTTGAAGCCCCTCGGGATAGGAGCCTCCATTATGGTCAGAGAGAAGGGGGGTCTGCTGGGGCGGATGGTCCTTCCTCTCGACTCCTCCTCCTTGTCCATTCGACTGATGCGCCTCTCCAACTCGTGGAGACGACGGTAGAGGGCATCGTCCCTCCGGTGGTAGTCAAACGATCCCCTGGACTCGTCTTCATAGGAAGGGGAGCGGGGACTACGGCGCCGATAGTCCTGGGATCGGCGAGGACTATGATGGTGTTGCTGGTGACTAGGAGCCAGGGGAGGACTTATGGATTGGCGGCGAGGACTTGGGACCCGTGGGGGTGTTGGAACCCTTTGGGCATTACTGTTGTCGGGGCAAAGGTTGAGGGCCTGCAACACCGTTGCCTGGAATTGTTGGAACTCGGCACGAGTGATGGGTGCCTCATCGTTCCTGTTACCGCTGAATCTGGTGTGGGGGTAAACAGACGAGATTTGTGAGTTCGTGGAAAAACCTGAATAGCGGATCCAAGCCTGTTCGTCAGAATTGGGCTGCTGACTCCCGCCGCTCACCTGCAAGGAAGTACGATACACCGAGGTTGATCCCGGCGACGCACCCTCCGACGCTCTTATCAGTAATCAGTGATGATTAAGAAAGAGCTTAAGTTGGTAAAAGAGTGATTACCTGGTCACAGTGGTAGGTAGGAGGTATTTATAGTCGCCATGGGAGTTTGATTAAGGACATGATTTCCTGTGATACCATTAGGAGTAAAATCCTCATAATTAGTTTAGGTAACTGATCACTGATTCCCGGTGAGAGGATAACTGCGAATCAGGCCCGTTGATTTAGTCAAATCAGTGACCCTAATTTCCTCTTGCTGGTCTGGGTTTGTCTTGGGTCGAGACCCGTACCCAGCTGGAGTGGATCCATTTCGCGGGTTATTGGGTCTGTGAAGGGGAGATCCAGTGCCCGCTTCTGGCCTATCTATATGTGAAATTACCGTTTTACCCCTGAGCTTCAAGATTCGTTCCCAATCTGGGCGGTTCCGATTTAACCCCATTTTTAGCCATATCAGGCATTTACAATCTAACAAAGCGAGAGAAAAAATAATTTAAAAAATATTATTAAGACATGGATAAGTTTGAATAAGATTATTAAAATTATTTACCTCATCTAGATAAGTCTAGTCGCTCTGAGTTATCCTTCGGACATGCTTCAAAGCTTCATGCCACTTCGTTAGCCTCGCCACTTCCACCATCAAGAGTGACTCTTACCCAAGCTTTGCACAAAGCTTCGTCTTCATCGTGACTCCATTTTGAACATCCTCCCATTTTAAAACTAAATATTTGTAACTTTTAATGAACTTTTGAAAGTAAATTTCTACTATTTTTTAAAAATGTACAAATGGATGTGAAGAAAGATATGAATGTGGTGTTGAATTTATAGAGGAAGTAGTGATTATAGCCATTTGGGATTTTGAAA
Source organism: Hemerocallis citrina (assembly GCA_017893485.1). Lineage (NCBI taxonomy): Eukaryota > Viridiplantae > Streptophyta > Magnoliopsida > Asparagales > Asphodelaceae > Hemerocallis > Hemerocallis citrina. The sequence goes on along the minus strand of CM030358.1, from coordinate 217,362,136 downwards.
TTTTTTTACCAAAAAAAGAGCCAAATCCCCCCCCCCCCCGTGTTCTTTCCCACTTTATCTTCCCGGCCGGCAAAAGGGGCAAGCAGCAAGCCTGACTGTCTTTCTTGTCTCTTGTGACACCGACTTCCCGGTGACCATTAGATGTCAATTTTTTGCGTTTTGCTCGTATTGCCGCTTGTGACGTCCCAAGAAACCCACCATTAGACTTGCCCTAACAACCTCCCTTGCTAAGGCATTTTAAATAAGTCACTCACAAATTTCAAATAAGTTACTCACAATAGTCCTTTAGCACATCTCCAACATAGCTTGGTCTTCACTAACCAAATGCCCTTAACAACCACCCTTGTTAAGGCATTCAATTCTAACTCGGTCTTGTAATATGCTATAAGAGCATCCACAGTCATGAAAGGTAAAAAATAGCAAAATGTAAAAATAGAAATAGCAATTTGGGGTTTCGCTGCAGTCATCAAATGCTAAAAAAATAGTAAAGCAGAAAAAATTTTGAGCGGATGAAACTTGAAGTTTCGTTCGTTAAAAGATAATAATTTTTAATCTCAGACGAAACTTGACGCTTCCTCGGAGTGGAAAAAAATCACCAAGGACGGAACTTGAAGTTTCGTCTAAGACTTTTTTTCCCCCAGTTAACAACTAATTAAATGATTAATTATATAACTAAACCTAATTATCGGACTAATTATTAAACTAATTATCTAATTAAACTAATTAACTATCTAAACCATTTTATAAAATATCAGCCATTCCCCTCTGACGAAACTTAAAGTTTAGTCAGGATTTTTTTTAATTCACAAAATCTCTGTAACCCCTGTTTCCGTTAATTTGTATTTTCAAGTATTTTTCCGTGTTTTAAATTTAACTATTCTCTTTTAATTTAATATGTTATTCAAACTATTTTGTGAAGCCCAAAATGATTATTCAACTATTTTAATATTTAGAATGTTTTGGAACCCATTTTTTATTAAGCCCAGTAATTTAAATTAAACCCAATGGTCTAATTATTTATTTTGAGCCCAATTCTATATTTAAATAATTGAATTGTTTTGAGCCATAAACCAAGCCCATTTCCTATTGGGTCTTGAACTACTAGCCCAAACCCAAAAATTCCCCATTGTTGACCTGATCAACAAATCCCTAAGGTTTGAAATTTGAACCCCTATTTTTCGGCCCTATAATCACTCTGCATTACATGGTTGTTTATAACAATCCTAATTACCTTTTAATCTTGCCCTCAGAATCAGCCTATTCATTGTGATCCCGTAACCCCCTCCCCCCTCTACCCTCCCCTAAAATCACTCTGCTCCTTGTTTTAATATTATTCATTGTGATCCCGTAATCCTACTTTTTTTAAAAAACTAAGGTCGCTATTCGGAATAGAGGCCTTTATTAACTAAGGTCACTATTTCGAATAGAGGTCTTAGTTGTAAAACTATTTTGCAAATTTTACAAATAATAAGTAGATCGTGTTTCCCACTGAGGTCGTTATTGGGAACAGCGACTTTAGTATATAAGGTCGCTGTTCCTAATAGCGACCTCAGTTTTAAATTTTTTGGGAAAACTTTTTAGGAATCGCTAAGTGTCTCAATACATTCATTTGAGCCGACTAATCTCATTATACTAAGGTCGCTAGTAGGAATAGCGACGGCAAACAAAAAATTCAAAAAAATTTAAAACATAGGTCGCTATTCCCATTAGCGACCTCGAAATGAAGAGGCCGGTATTGGGATTAGCGGCTGCTACTGACGCGACACAAGCTAGCCCAAAAGTGCTAATAGTTGGGCAACTGGCCCAAAAATGCAAATGCTATCAAAAAGTGGCCTATGACAGCAAAAAATTTCTCCTAAAATCACTCTACTCCTTGTTTTAATATTATTCCCATACATTTACTATAATTTAATATCTCTCTCTCTCTCTCCCTTACTCTCTCTTCTTCGCTGAAACGAAACCCAAATCAGACTTCATCGTCTTCCTCCCTCTTCATCTGTTCCGCTCTCTCCCTGTTTCCCAAACCGCCCAACTCCGAAACCCGCTCATCGCCCAAACCCATCGACTCTCCCATCCCCGTCGCCAACTTCGACCGTCACCATCGTCATCTCTAACCACCACCTCCACTATCGTCAACCCCCGACCTCGCCCAAACACCCAAAACAAACCCAACTCCACTTCCCACTTTCCGTCTCCCCCCGCTTCTCTCTATCCGTCTCCTTCCCACTTTCAAAACCCTACCGCCGTCTTCGCCTTCTCCTAATCCGTCAATGGCGGCGGTTGAACCCGTAGAGCCGCAATCTCTGAAGAAGTTGAGCTTGAAATCTCTGAAGCGCTCTCTCGATCTCTTCTCTCCTCTCCACTCCCATTACCCCCCACCCGATCCCCAAAGGTGCCTCCTTTTCTCTCTCTCTCTCTCTCTAAATCCCCGATTAGTTAACCCTAATCGCTCTCCGTTTCTTACTAATTCTCTTTTACTCTTGTTTTCTCACAGTAAGCAGATTCGGATCGCTTACAAGGTTAGTCATCTCTCATTGATTTGTTTTGTCAAATATTCATACGTCGAATAGTAGATTGTTATGCCAGTTCCAAAAAAATACAAATCTTTGAAGTTATGATATTAGGATTTGAGTACAGTTAATAAATAAATAAATATAAATCCAGTGAAGGTAGACATATTATCATAACCTCACCTCATTCACCATTGCCAAAAGTTGTTTTAATAGCGATCGGTTTTGCTATGGAGGATAATCAGGCGAAGCCCGGAATTTATAGAGGCAAGAAACCGCACTGCCCTCACTTTAGGTTGGCTACTAGGTTAGGATGCACTAGAGGTGATAATGTTTTTTTTCCGCTGATTCAACAATGGATGGATTACGCATTTGTTCTTTTCGTGTTAATGTGCTTGTTTTAGATATTTAAATGAGTCGTGGTAGTCTGATGTTCATATTTGGGGTTTTATGTATAAAGTTGAATGCAGAGTATGGATCAGTGAAGAACAACTTGTCGAACGAGCAAGTTCGTGAGCAAGGTAGACCCAGCATACAGGTTCAAGGAGATCAACCTTCCACCTCTTCCCAATTGGCTCTCACAGGTACATTTTGTAATAATATCTTAAATGTCACTTGCTGTTTGTTCTGCTGATGTTTGAGGCTCTGAGAAATCTTCTGCATTTCAACTTATTAGTGTTCGTTCTTCTCTTCTTTTTCTCGCGGGTGTGTAACTTAATATTTGTTCTTGCAGGCAATCATGAATCTAAAGATCCTCAGATGGAAGGAGGCCAAAGTGCTATTATTCCTGCACCCACCGTGCTACCTAGAGGACCGTATGTTCACGCCAAACTTCAAATGATTGGCATATTCATTTATCTCTGATGAATATTAGTAAGTTATCAAGTTTCTTCCGCATTGCTGACATTGTTTATTTGCTTTTCGGCCGGGATATTGGGAATCCAAATAGAAGTGGTGTGGGCGCTATAGTATCAGTTCTAGGATCGTCGGAGAGGTTGGTTATTTTGCTTCACTCTTTTTATTTTTTTGTTTTTGTGAAACCTCTTTATTCTTTTATTATCTCCAGTTGCTATTATTTTTCTTCTTTCTTTCTACTTTTAATAATACAGGCATTTTACACTCTACTAGTGTGTAAGAGAATGTGTAGCAATGATTGACATGTAATTGTAAATGGAAGTATTTATTTTATTTGCTTCAGTATATGTTTTGTGAAAATTAGCTGTACAATATGTTGCTCATTAGACTATCTTTATTATTTGTTTATATTACCTTTGATATTCTTATAATATATGTTATCTTGTAGAAACCAATCAACATCTGCTCTAATGGAAAGGATTCCTAGTAGATGGCCTCGTCCTACATGGCATGCGCCATGGAAGAACTACCGGGTAAACTATTCTTGTCATTCAATAATTATATTACAACATTAGGCTTTGGTGGTATAAATATAATTGCGATAATAAATAATCTCATTTATTGTATGCATAATTCTTTTGCTTTTTTCTTAAGTTACAACTTGTTATAAATAATGGGTTAAACCATTATCTTAATTTTTCCACATGATATGCTATAAGGGAAAATTGCTTTTGTGCCCTTATTTTGAAACCCACTTGATTTATTCCTTTGTAAATTGTAACTTAAATCTTGTGTATGCTCTATACTTTATACTAGGAAAATACACTAATTGTTGTATATCACCAGCGTAGGATATATATCGTCAGTTTGCAGGATATATCATCTTTGTGATATGTATTTTATTGGCAGCTGCATTACTAAAGTTTGGTATATACTTGCATGGTATACTGAGCTTAAAAAACAGAAAGATTGGCTTATATTCGCAAGATCTAAATTACGTGGGTATGAAAACAAGTGCATCTCAAAACTGATATGGGAGCAATTTCACTTATACTATAATATGGACAAGTTCTAGGGAAAATTTAAAAGATGAATGCTAATGTTAATGTCAATAAAGTTTCGTTAAAAGTTGAATGGACTACCTTCCTTATTCTTATTGCATAACATTTTTACATCTTACCTTATAATGTCTATAAGAGAGAATTCATGAGTTCACCATCCACTATTTTTTGAATGCTAGTTTTAGTCTGGCTTTACCATTAATTTTGTAATAGTTTTCCTCTTCAATAGTCACCAAATACCGTCCTACTTCCTAGCATCTAAAATAACCTAGACTAGCATTAACTATGTTCTGCTTTCTGATATGAAAGTTTTAAATTGATTATGGAAATATGTTTGCCAATATGTTTTTTTGGTTAGATCTTTACTAATATGTTGGTACTTCTATTTTTTAATAAGAGAGGTGATTAGGTGAACGTTCGATTACTTGGAAAAGTGGATCAAATAGTACCCAGATGGATTATTTGAAGTTAGATAGACTAACATGCAATGATTGTAAAGTTATACCAAGAGAGATCTTGACCGTACAACATAGATCGATGATATTAGATTTTTGCATTATAAAATGGAAAATAAAATAAAAAATGAATACATGACCAAGAATTAGAATTGTGGAATTTAAAACGTGATAACTTGGTGCTTTTTATAGATAAAATTATTTAAACAGGGAAGTTGGGATAAAAATGATGATACTAATATTATGTGGAATACTATATCTAGTTGCGTCAGAGAAGTGACCAAAGATATTGTTGAAGAATCTAAAGGTAGTGAAGTGCCTAATAAGGAGAGTTGGTACTGGGATGATGAAGTTCAAAAGTTAATCAAGACAAAGAGGGCTTTTTTATAAGGATTGGCAAAAGTGTCAAAAGTGAAGAAAATTTGGAAAAGTACAAGATAGCAAAGACAAAAGCTAAGAAAGCCATCAGAGATGCTAAGTCTAAAGTTTTTGATAATTAATATATGAAGTTGAAGACTAGAAAGGGGGAGAAGACATACAAACTAGCTAGGATGAGAGAAATTAAGAGTAGAGTCTTAGGTAGTGATATGGCTAAAAATGAGGTTAAATCGGAACCCTTCAAAACGGGCACGAATCTCAAAGTCCCAGGGGCAAGATGATAATTTCGCCTACAGTCGAGTTCGAATTGGGAACCGGGTCCTTCCTCCTGGACCCGCTAACCCATGAACGGACCTGACATGTTGAAAATGAGTCTCAACCCGTTAGAGGTCAGTTCAACAGGATTGGAGGAAATCCTAGCTCCCTCTGATTTGAAGGGGGTGGTTATAACCACCCTTATCCTGCCGGACCGGGAAGTAGGGATCCTCTCTGATCCTGAAGGAGATCCCATTGGCGACTATAAAACCCTCTGACCTCCCACTGTAAAAGGTGATCACTCTTTGGCTCTTTGCACACTTGAGCTTTTTTCCCCGTCTTTCTCTGTGTATTGACTTGATTGTCGGAGGGTTCGTCGTCGGGATCCATCCCGGTGTCTCGAACGTTTGTGCAGGTCGCAAGGAAGCACCAAGGAGCCAACCAGTTCTCAAGGAAGAAGAAGGGGTAGATCTTTGTGAGTTCCTCAAGAACCTACAAGTTTCATCTATTGCCCCCACACTCGAATTCAGCGGCAACAGATTGGCGCCGTCTGTGGAAAACTCCACTCAATAAGCAATCTCCTCTTCCTCCTTCAACCCCATACTCCTAACCATGCCTCCCAGGAAGAGACCCACGAACTCCAATCGAAGGATCTCCTTCCTCCTAACCAACCAACCCAGCAGCTCGATCCTCGGGCTCCGCAGTCCGCCCAACAGCCTTCGGGACCCCAGGCTGTAGTGGGGGAACCCTCCCGACGGAGTCGTCACAAGCAACCTGTCCATCAGGTTCGGGTCTCCATCCACAATACCGACACCGACTTTATGGCCTCCTATACACCCCCCACTCCAAAGGACCTACGGAACGTGATCAACAATCGGCAGACCGAGCACAGACCCGATCTCCGTACTCATATGGAGGAGAGGCGGGCCTAAGGGTCGAACCCTTGCTGCGAGCAGGCCAGGGACCGTTCACCCCGATCCTACCGAGGGGGATCCAACTCCCCCCGTAGGCAAAGAGTCACCCCAACATTGCCCAAGACGGAGCCGTTCCCTGGCAGGTCGCCAGGCACTGCGGGACCATCATGAGCAGGAGGGTCCCGTCACAAGGGCGGAATTTCAGCAATTTCAGGAGACGGCCCTACGGGCTTTCAATGCTGCCCCTAACCAATGTAGTTGAAGGCGTAAGGCGCAACGCAATTTCACAGCCCAATAAAAAGCCTGAGGCGCAAGGCGCAATTTGAGGCGTAAGTCTCACTTAACCGATGCTCATTATTACTTTTTGGCATTTTTTAAATTTATAAATAAGATTATATAAACAAGATAACATCATAGCAACAAAATATATCATACAATGACCAAGATGACTGTGTAAGTTATCATTTTTGTAAAACTACAATGTGTTTCTCTGTAATGTATAACTACAATGTGTTTCTTGTCCCAAAGATGAAGTGATAGTGTGATACAATGTGTCCCTCTGTAAAACTACAATAATATCATGTTAACCTTGAATTCATAGTTTCATGTAGTAATGAGCATATAGTATTACAGTAATGAAGATACTTACCATACATCATACAATATCACAGTATTACAGTAATGAGCATACAAGTAATGAGCATACAATAAAGTTACAATAAAATCAAATTAAATATTGCAGTAATGAGCATACAATATTACAATATTAAAGTATTAGTAAATGGTAAGGTATTTTGAAATATTACAACAATAACATAAAGTTAGTCAAGCATAAAATTTGGTCATGCTCTACATTAAAATATGATGCAATTTTTTGAATAAAGCATGGTTTCATGATTATAGTAAATTATGGAATGAACTAGCTTCACAATTTTGTTTCAAAGTAACTTGCAAAAACATCATAAGCAAAGATAGACGAAAAATCCAAGAAAGAAACCATAACAGTGTAAAATCAGAACAGAAAGAAACCAGAATAGGAGTGGAGAGTCTGGAGACTGAGTAAAAAGGTTGTCGGCGCAACCGATCTGCTTCCGCTGTAGCCGTTGATCTGTTGTATGTTGTCGTGTCGTCGCCGATGTTGTTGGGAGGGGGAGGAGATTGATGAGGATAAGTGCAGATTGAGGAGTTAGGGAGGTAGAGATTGGGGTTATAGTTTGGAATTGGAAATGAGGGAGAATTGGGGGAGTTACGGGATATGAGAAGGGTTGAAGATGGATCGGGTTGTGAAGACAAAGCAAGTTGGGTTGGGTCTGTTATGTTCGGGCGCGCATTTTGCTTGAGCCGCAAGCCTCGAGTCTTTGCTAAGGCACGTCCAGGCGCAACTTGAGTGAAGTTTCGAACGAAGGGGAGTCTTAACTGAGGCTTGAGGCTCAAACTATTGTTAAGCCTGAGCCTTGAGCCTGAGGCTGAGCCTGAGGCGAGCCTTCAACTACACTGCCCCTAACAATGCCCGTAGGGCCCCCAGTCCTCGACCGGCTCCTCACCATCCTCGCCGCTCCCGCATTCCTCGACCAGCTCCTCGCCATCCTCGCGGATCCCGTAGTCCTCGACCGGTTCCTCACAATCCTTGCCGCTCCAGAAGTTCTAGGCAGGCTGCGAGCCATCGCTGCCCCTATCCCGATCATCGCCGCTCCCGCAGTCCACGACCTACCTCAAGTCACTCTCGTCTCTCGGTCAGTCCACCTCCTACTCTGAGCCACCACCGGCGCAGCTCCAATCCTCCTCGACATGAGAACGAGTCCCGGGATTTTGCCAGACAGGACCATAGGGAGGACTCGGTCTACCACTGTCTCCACGAGATGGAGAGGCCTCGGCCAGCCAGACCGAGATGAGGGGCGACTTGCAAGGGACCTCCGCCCGAGCAGGCTCCCATTCTCCCGTACCATTATGGAGGCTCCAGTTCCCGACAACTTCAAGCCTCCCCACTTCGAGACCTATATGGGGAGTCGGACCCCGCAGATCACATCGAGAGTTTCAAAACTCTCATGATGATTCACCATGCATTCGACTCCCTCCTCTGCAAGACCTTTTCGGCCACACTCAAGGGGCCGGCTCGGGAATGGTACTCTCGGCTGGCGTCGGCATCCATCTTCTCCTTCGATAAGTTCGAAGGCCTTTTTCTCACGCATTTTGTGAGCAGTCGCGCACCGAGAAGGCGAGCGACACCCTATTGTTCCTCAGCCAAAAGAGGGGTGAACCACTGTGGGATTATGTCAAATGATTCACCACTGAAGCTAGGTCCATTGCTTCTTTCCAACGTCCTCAATGCTGACCTCAGGGCGTCCCTCTCCAAAAAGCCCCTTCGGAACTTCTCAGAGCTCCTGCTTCGGAGCGAGAAGTACATCCGAGCGGAAGAAGCCGTCCGCCGCCCTACCTTCGAGGCCTCCTCTTCTGGGAACAAGCGGAAGGGTGCAGAGGAAGGAGCTAAGAAGCTCCAAAAGGACAATGGGGGTCAGCGGCGTCCCCCTCGGTTCGAGAAATTCACCCCGCTTAACGCGAGTGTATCTGCCATCCTAATGGAGATAGGGAACGATGGCCTCCTACCGCCTCCCCCAAGGATGAACACCCCGGCAAAGAAGAGGGACAGGAGTAAGTGGTGTCGTTTCCATCGGGACCACGGGCACGATACAGATGAATGTCGGGCCTTAAAGCATGAAATCGAGGCCCTCATCCAGCGAGGGCAACTCAACCGGTTCGTGAAGAGGGACCGAGCCGATCCGTCCCCGCTGCCTCGGGGGGCTAACAGGCAAAACAAGCAATGCACGGAGGCTCCGGAGGCCGAAGTGGAGGGCCTCTTACACTTGATTCACGGGGGCCCAATGGGGGGAGATTCCAACTCATCTCGAAAGGCCTTTGTAAGGGAGGTTAACTCTGTATAGAGCCATCCTCCTTCAAAGGGCCTCGGAGTCCCGGTGACGTTCTTCGACAGGGACTTGGAGGGCGTCCGCACGCCCCACTGCGATGCCCTCGTTATCAATCTCCGCATGGCAAACTTTGAAGTTCGTCGCGTCTTAGTAGATAACGGCAGCTCCGTTAACATACTCTTCTTGGAAGCCTTCAAAGGCCTCTCGCTGTCCAGGGACTGGCTCAAGCCCACGGGCTACACCCTCCACGGGTTCACAGGGGTCCCGGTTACGGTCGAGGGAATTATAATCCTCGACGTAATGGCTGGAAAGGCCCCGACAACTCGTACGGAGCAAATGGACTTCATGGTGGTCGACGTCAAGGCTGCCTATAATGTTATCCTGGGTAGATCAGGTTTGGCCGCGCTTCAAGCCATCCCTTCAGCTTACCACATGAAGATGAAGTTCCCCACTCCATCATGAGTGGGCAAAGTGAGGGGAAGCCAAGAGGCAGCTCGGAAGTGTTACATGACCTCGGTGGGGGGTCCGGTTCTTTCTTTGGAAGCGTTCGAATTTCCTCAGGAAGGAGGCCGAACCGTCTCCGAGCCCGTCGACGAGTTGGAAGAAGTGGCCTTCTCCGAGGAAGACACCACTAAGACATTCCGCGTCAGCAGAACTCTCTCCCCTCCATAAAGCAAGACATCTCCCGGTATATACGGGAGAATCGTGACCTCTTCGCATGGACCGCAGCAAACATGCTCGGGATCTCGAAAGAACTCTCAATGCACCATCTGAGCGTCATCCCAGGGGTCAAGCCTGTCCAGCAGAAGAGGCGAAACTTTGCCCCCGAGTGGCAATAGGCGGTCAAGGAGGAGGTGGAGAACCTCCTCAACGCCCGCTTTAGTCAGGAAGTGAACTACCTTGAGTGGCTCTCCAACGTGGTAATGGTCAAGAAGGCCAATGGAAGTTGGCGGATATGCATTGACTTCACAGATCTGAACAAGGCGTGCCCGAAGGACCCCTTCCTTCTTCCCAGCATCGACGCCCTCATCGACGCGACTTCCGGGCACGAGCTGCTCAGTTTTATGGATGCCTCCTCGGGATACAACCAAATCAGGATGTTCCCACCGAACATCCCGAAGATTTCGTTCATGACGGACCAAGGCCTCTACTGCTACCATGTTATGCCATTCGGGTTGAAAAACACGGGGGCTATCTATCAGTGCCTGGTGAACAAGGTCTTCCGAGACCAAATTGGCCGAAAATGGAGGTCTATGTCGACGATATGTTGGTCAAGAGCACTCGAGGGCAGGAGCACACCCTTGACCTTCAAGAAGCCTTCGAGGTGCTCAGGAGGCATAATATGAGACTAAACCCGAACAAGTGTGCATTCGACATCTCATCGGGCAAATAGCTCGGGTTTATGGTTAGCCAGAGGGGCATAGAGGCCAATCCCCAGAAGATCCAAGCCATTCTCAAAATGGCCCCCCCTCCAACGTTAAAGAGGTGCAGAGGCTCACTGGGCGCCTCGCCGCCATCGGGCGATTCCTCTCCAAGTCCGGAGAGAAGCGCCTCCCCTTCTTCAAAGCCTTCGGGGGGGCTAAAGGCTTCGAGTGGGGCCCGCAGCAACAAGAATCCTTTGACAAGCTCAAAGAATACTTATCCAACCCCCTCTCCTGAGTAAGCCAGCACTCGGAAAGGTCCTTTACCTCTACCTCGTAGCCTCGGACCAAATGCTCAATGCGGTCCTCGTGAAAGAAGAGGATAGGACACAAAAGCCTATCTATTACGCCAGTAAGGTGCTTCGCGATGCCGAACTCCGCTATTCGAAACTTGAAAAGATGGCACTCGCCTTGGTCATGGCGGCCCGTAAGCTTCGTCCCTACTTCCAATCCCACTCGGTGGTCGTCCTTACCAACTAACCGCTGAAGCAGGTTCTCCACAAGCCGGAAACGTCCGGACGGCTCATGAAATGGTCCATCGAGCTAAGTCAGCACGATATTAGCTACCAGCCCAGAATGGCGATAAAAGCCCAAGCCCTGGCAGAGTTCTTCGTGGAGAACACCATCCCCCACTCATGCGAGTCGCCGGCTGACCCCTTCGTCTGAACCGTCTATGTGGACGGGTCCTCCTGCGCCGATGGAAGCGGGGCCGGCGTCATCCTAACTGGTCTCGACGCCTTCGTCCTCCAGTATTCCCTTCGCCTCAACTTTCCAGCGTCAAACAATGAGGCAGAATATGAAGCCCTAATTGCGGGCCTCTGCTTGGCTCGCAAGGCTGTTGCCGAACAAGTGAGGGTCTTCAGTGACTCTCAGTTAGTGGTTAATCAAGTGTCCGGGGAGTACGAAGCGAGAGATGACTGACTGGTCAGATACTTAGCAAAAGTAAGGGAGCTTCTCACTCTCTTCAGAGATGTTCAACTCCAGCGGGTTCCCCGAGAGGAAAACGTGCAAGCGGATGCCCTTTCTAAGCTCGCCTCCTCATTCCTCCAAGGTTTAGAACGAACTGTCTTAATAGAAGTTCTTCTTAAACCTAGTATCGACGATGATGGCTCGAAACCAATGGAAACCTACCCCCTAACACTTGGGGAAAACTGGATGAAGCCCCTGCTCGAGTATCTCCGAGGCGGTGTCCTCCCCGAAGATCCGAAAGAAGCAAGGAGGATCAGGACACGAGCAGAGCGGTACACACTCCTGGACGGGGTCATGTACAAATGCTCCTACACCCAGGTCGATGGACGATCCTATTTGAGATGCCTCTCTCCGGAAGAGGCGCTTTACGCCTTAAGGGAAGCCCATGATGGTCTATGTGGTGCACACTTGGGAGCAAGATCACTTGCCCAGAAGCTTTTGAACTACGGGTACTTTTGGCTTACACTTTTGAGCGATTCCGAGGAGTACATCCGCCAGTGCGACTCTTGCCAGAAGTTCGCCCCAATCTGTCGCATGCCCTAAGCGCAACTTGCCTCCCTGGCAAGCCCAATCCCCTTCGCAATGCGGGGAATGGATTTGCTCGGGCCTTTCCCTCCGGCACCGGGCCAGCTGAAGTTCTTGGTGGTAGCGATAGATTACTTCTCCAAATGGATAGAGGCCGAACCTCTCTCAACGATCACCGAGAACATAGTGCAGAAGTTCTTTTGGAAGAATATTGTCTGTCGGTTCGGGGTACCTCGCATTCTCGTAACCGACAACGGGACCCAATTCATAGGAGCTGCCTTCCATGACTTTTGCATCGATCTCAGGATTCAACAGCGGTTCTCTTTAGTAGCACACTCCCAGTCAAACGGCCAAGTAAAGAACGCGAACTGACAAATCCTCTCGGGTTTGAAGAAGAGGCTCGACAAGTCTACCAAGGGGCTATGGGTCGAACAACTCCCCAATGTGCTTTGGTGCTATCACACCACCAAAAGAACTTCGACGGGTGATTCCCCTTTCAACCTCATGTACGGATCAGAAGCTCCTATCCCTTTAGAGGTGGGTCTACCTTCGCCTCGTCTCATAGCTTACAATGAGGCGCAGAACGCGAATCAGCTTCGCAACTGCCTAGACCTCATTGACGAGATCTGTGAGAGAGACGCAATCCACCAAGAGACCTACCGTCATAGGATCACTCAAGCTTACAACAAGAGCGTACGGTCGACCAATATAAAGGAAGGGGACTTAGTGCTGAGAAAGTTATCAATTTCGGATCCAAGCAAGAGAGGCAAGCTGGCGCCCAATTGGGAAGGACTATATAAGGTCTCCAGAGTTACACGTCCGGGCGCGTATCAACTTGAAGATCAGGGGAGCAGGAAGATGCGAAGGACTTGGAATGCCGAGCATTTGATGAAGTACCGAGAAGGTGTCTAAACGCCACTCCAAGCTACTTTCCCAGGATTGCAAAAACCTCACTTATATCTTCCTTTTTATCGAAATGTAAAAGGCGGTCTGCAACTTAGAAGCGGCCGCCCAGTTGTTTTCAATAAAAGAGAAATTTCCCCTTCAACTTATTTATCGTTCGAGTAAATTCTCTATTTTTGGGGCAGTCTAGCTCTACTTGCAAAAAAAATTCTTTAATCGACGAGTTCGGAGTCTAACACTTTGGCTTGATTCCGCTTCTACTACTCGCTCATAAGCGAGTAAGAAGTGGTTCGCCATTCGGAATTGCTCCCACAACCGTTGATTCTCTCTTAAACAACGAGTTTGGAGTCCAACACTTGGCTTGACTTCGCTTCTACTACTCGCTCATAAGCGAGTAAGAAGTGGTTCGCCATTCGGAATTGCTCCCACAACCGTTCACTCTTTCTTAAACGACGAAGTTTGGAGTCCAACACTTGGCTCGACTCCGCTTCTACTGCTCGCTCGTAAGCGAGTAAGAAGTGGTTCGCTATTCGGAATTGCTCCCACAACCGTCGATTCTTTCTTAAACGACGAAGTTTGGAGTCCAACACTTGGCTCGATTCTGCTTCTACTAGCTCATAAGCGAGTAAGAAGTGGTTCGCCACTCAGAAGTACTCCTATAACTATCGACAACCATAGATGTTAACAAAACACACAAGTGCAAAAGAGAAAACAAGTTTCATTTCTATAAAGTTTAAGGAACAACCCAGATTACAAGACCAACTACTCATCTCTACAGCGAGTTACTAAATTTGTGAAGATATGGTAATTTGAAGCTTGAATTGCATTTAGTAGATATGGTAATTTAGTGTACGCTTTTTCAAATGAACCATATAGTTTCTCAATTGCTTTATGTTTAGCCTTCCAAGCTTTCCAATATGATATTGTGTAATGGAACCTACCCTTCACTATTCCAATTATGGCTGTTGGTGTTATTGAGAGTTGTTTCTTCACAGTATCCAATATGACCATCGATACGACCGTCGAGTCAATTTTGCTGTGATCTTGAGTCAATGTAGGATTCACACATGTGTGTACACCTTCAAGCTTTTTCACCACGAAATAATTACGGCCTCTGGGAACAATTGCACGCAAGCGCTATGGACAACCAACTACATTTTGAAGTGATGGATTTTCTGCAATCTCCTCGGCTAAATGGTTGATGGGCGCGTATTTACATTTCACATGGTATAGACAACGATCTAATTTTACTGTCACGAATTCTCTGTGGTTCTTCACGGCGTACATCTTCACTTGATGTTGTAGAGCATCTTTGGTTGGAAATCTTTGACCTATGAAGAGTTCATCCAAGTTGGAAGAACCAACGGAAGACTGTTCATGTTCATGTATGGTGGCATGAGACATCCATTCATTGGATTGAGATCCACGCATCGCTGCACTTGTGTCCTGACTTGGTAACACGCGGGCATTGTTAACCAGCACATCTACATTGACATCAACAACTGGAGCTTGAACGGCAATCTCCTCATCATCATCCTCGAGACTGCGTTCCTCATCTTCTTCCTTTTCGACCAAGTCGTTATTTACAACGGTGTTGTCAAAGTCTTCCATAGCAATGCCAGCTACCATAAAATTTGGTGGCAATAGGGTAGGATTCACCTGCTCGTATTCGGAGGAAACAGGTTCCGTTGGAGTTGTGCTAGTATCTTCGTCTGTATTTGAAATCCTAGTATGTGACTCTGCAGATGGTTTCAAAGTCTGTGTGGGCCTTGGACTTTCCATAACAACTCGTGTAGTATTTGGAAGCCTCGTTTGATCGATATATAACTCAACTATATTCTAACCACAACTTGGATGAAGTGTCCTAAGCAACATAAACCTCAGAGAACTGTCACTGTCTATGGGTACCAACATGAAATACTGCCCATCCCCTTTACCAGCAGAATAACGGGCTCTGAGTTTCAGACTCATTTCACTGCTATCCCAATTGGTGACTTCATATATCTTATCTATTAATTCTGTGTATGTAAAGTTCGGGGTAGTCCAAATAATTACCGGTTCAACATCACTATAAGAATATCCACTCTCCGGATCCTTAATTACTTAACCCCCATAATATAACCAAATAGGGATATCAAATTCCATACCTATGCATAAAAATTCAAACATATTTAAGTCATTCACTACTCACAATAAGCATAACATTGGAATACATATCAAACATAAGGTTAAGATGATAATACCTTCAAATTAAACCAAAAATCCACTAGCAAGAAATTCGTTGTGGATGAAGATTGCAAATGAGAGTGGGAGTGAGGAGGTAGGATGTATGGAATTTTAGAGTAATCAAATGGTTGGAATTTTTTGATTTTGAGATCTAGGGTTTGTGGGTAACAGGAGCGATGAGGGAGAGAGAGAAGATTACTAATCACAAGGGGTAGGAGAGAGGAGAAGGGGTCTTTCGATTATAGGAAGCTGTGCAAAACGATTATAACTGATGCCGTTATTCACAATAACGGCATCAGTATAATCGATGCCGTTCTCTTAGAGAACGGCATCAGTTGTTTTCAATTTGCAATTATCTCTCATCTCAAAATTGTTACTGTACAATCTTTAGACAAAAATAAGGTATGCCGTTATTCCCAATAACGGCACGATACTTTTTTTTAAAGAGATGCCGTTATTGGGAAGAACGGCATCGAAATAACGTATGTTGTTTTTCCCAATAACGTTTGTTGCTGATGTGTCATAAACAAGAGCATATCGCTAATTGTTTTTGGAAGTAGGGCAACTCGCTAATTATTTTCAAAAAAGGGGACAGTACGGCAAATTTTTCTCATAGATTTCATGTATATTATAATTAATTAATTAATTATATTATTTATGAAACTTTCTAGAATATGTTTAAATTTTAGTAGATTAAGATAGAATATATCAATAAATAAACTGATAAGTAAAATATTTTGTATAATCATTCTACATATGCATTTAGAAATTATTATACAACTAGGTTTGCCCGTTGTAGGCACGTCTTCGGAATGGTGCACCTTGTTTGATCATATAAAATAGTTTTGGAGATCCAGCAAATTAATTGAAGTAGCAAACATATTATATGAGAAACTTTTGGGGGTCCAGCAAAAAACATATTATATGATTTTTTTTGATTGTTTTGAATTATTTTTAAAGTTTTTAAAATTTTAATTTTTAAAAAAATTTTAAATTTGTATTTTCTTAATTTTTTTAATAGAAGAGGGAGAGAGAGAGAGAGAATTTTTTTCTTTTTAAATAAATATAGGAGTTGTTTTAGGCGGGGGATTTGAATTTGAGTTTTGGGGGGGAAAACTTTTGGGGGGAAAAATATATATTGTGAGGTTAGATCTAAGCCTTTGATTTTTTGGGGGATTGAAGGAGAGCCACTTGATAATTTTTTTTTGATTGTTTTGAATTATTTTTAAAGTTTTTAAATTTTTAATTTTTAAAAAAATTTTAAATTTGTATTTTCTTAATTTTTTTAATAGAAGAGGGAGAGAGAGAGAGAATTTTTTTCTTTTTAAATAAATATAGGAGTTGTTTTAGGCGGGGGATTTGAATTTGAGTTTTGGGGGGGAAACTTTTGGGGGGAAAAATATGTATTGTGAGGTTAGATCTAAGCCTTTGATTTTTGGGGGATTGAAGGAGAGCCACTTGATAGCTTTCTTTGTGTTTTATTATATAGATTACAATTCATATTAAAAATTGCTGGTTTTTGAACATAGTGTTCGTATGGTTAACTAGTGTAAAACTATATGTGCTAGCTTTCTAGGGATTAAGAATAATAGTTAAGGCATTCCTCTTTCTCTGCCATGGGCTGGAGCCCGATCATACAATAAATAAGGTTATTTTCTAGGAGAAAAGTGTATATACTATATACAATAATCTCTCCTACATAACTATTTTGAGTAACAATTTTGTTGCCGTTTGATAAAGTATTTCAAATTTTTATTATGTATGCAATGCCGGTAGGAAGTAACAAGGTTGGGATTTCCCATAACCATACGAACAAGCCTCTGATTGTTTCTCATTACCAACAACCACAGTAGTAATAGGCCTTAGATAGTTGTCCATCCTTCCTTTTCTCACATCTGGCTTGCTATATTTTTCTTTTCCAATTACATTTCTTAATGATTTTATTGATGTATTTATTTTTTGAGCTGTATATCCTCTAGCTTTCTTTTGCATCTGTTGTGTTTTTCTTTGACTGTTTTTCATTGGATTGCTTTAACTAAGTGCATGTATTGGGTCATTATGGATCAAAACATTTCATGGGTTCACTTAAACATGCTTCTCAATCTATTTTGTTAATATGTTATTACTTTGTTGTACTTGTGTAGGTCATCAGTGGGCATTTGGGATGGGTGAGGTCAATAGCATTTGATCCAAGCAATTCTTGGTTCTGTACTGGATCTGCAGACCGGTGTATAAAGGTTCGCAAGCATCCTTGTTTCATGGATTACTTTGATAAAAACCAGTTTGTTTCTTTATTATCATTGCTTTTGATGTAAAACGTAATTCTAAATATAGAATTTCTAAGAATTTTAAAGGATTAATTTTTTCAACATGTAATGCAGATCAAGTTAGAAATTAAAACAGTTAATCGATTCGATGGATTTTTAAGAATTGAATTATGTTTAACAGGCCCAATTAACAATTCAGTTCTAACAATCAAATGATTATATCTCTAAGTGTTCTAGCAAGTAAAAGATGCAATATTGATTTGTATTCTAATTAGGCAAGTAGAACACTCACTCTCAATATTTGTGGACGACAGTTAAATCAAATAATATGATGGAGACGATAGAGCAGTAATACAAATATTTGATAAGTGGAAAGAGTATACCAGGGGTTGCCGACGGGGTTTGGCGGCAGTGAAGAACACTGCAAGAAGAAGCGGCAGCAAGGGGGCAGTCGATGGTTGACTGCAGTTGCGGTGGTGGCGGGGGATGACGGCGATCGGGAGTTAGGGGCCGATTGGGAGCGGCGAGGGGTGCAGGATTGGGGGTGCTTCGGGTCTGGAGGTTGGAGGGCAGTAGGTGTCGTCAATGGTGTGGCATGGTGGCGGTGGACGTTGGCGGCGACAGGGCGATGAGGCGGTTGCAGAGTAAGGGCGGGAGAAAGGGAAACTCGAGGTCGACTAAAGATAAAGAGGTGGCGAGGGTAGGGCTGCAAACGAATCGAGCTATTCGCGAGCTATTCGGCTCGAGCTCGGTCAAAGCTCGGCTCGAACCGAGCTCGTTTCGTAAACGAGCCGAGCTCGAGCTTTATTTATTTATTTTTTAGGCTAAGCTCGCGAGCTATTCGGCTCGAATATGGTCAAAGCTCGGCTCGAACCGAGCTCGAGCTCAAAATTGAGCTCGTTTCGTAAACGAGCCGAGCTCGAGCCTGAAGGTATTCGGCTCGGCTTGGCTCGATTGCAGCCCTAGGCGAGGGTTGATGGGGTGTGCGGTGGTGGTCGAGGACGGGCGGGGGTGGGGATGCAGGGGACGATGATGATGGTGGGAGGATGACGATGGGAGTGTTGGGTTCGGGCTTCGACGGGGAAGAGGGAGGAGAGAGATTAGATTGGGGGTTAGCGTTTAATTTAAGTTGGATTTGGGGATTAGGGTTTGGGTTTAATTGATTTGGGGATTTTGGGGGATAGTTTTAGAGTTCATCACAAACTCTAAAATTTTATTAGAATTTATCACAAACCCTAATAATTGGATCTCAATTGTATCACACAAAAGAGGGATGAAGAGCAAAACTCAAACACAATAATTTTTTTAACCAAGAATAACATAACTTCTCATTAATCTCAAGGCCTATATATAGGGTTGGCATTCGGGTCGTCCGGGCCGGGTCGGGCCGGACCCGCCCGGGTTTAAGGTTGACTTGGGCGGGTTCGGGTCGGGTCGGAGGCTTAACCGGGCCGGGCCGGGTCAAAGAGATGAAATCGCGACCCGCCCGACCTGTGAACCCTTTCGGGTCCAACCCGGGTCGGGTCGCTTAGAGAGTGAACTTTTTTTTTTACTTAATTTTTTTTAATAGTAAACATTAAAAATCGTAATAATAATAATAAGATTGAAAGAGTGAAATTGCCAAAAAAAAGTGATATATTATTCATATGATTTCAAGTTATACAAGTTTCACAATTTGTAATAAGAAATAAAGATTTCACAAATTTGTTTTATACACTAACAAATTTCTTATATACAATTTCAATTTACTTCAATTTTCCTAATTTGAATTTTGAACAAGCAAAGATTTAATACAATTTTTTATCTATTTACAATTGTCTTCAATTTAATAGCCTTCAATTTGTTGTTGTTGACTTGTTGATCTTGAATTCTTCATTTTGGTTGCTATTGATGTTGTTGTTCTTCCGGCGAATTGCTCCCACTTGTGGACGTAGATGTTGATTCTTGATTTTGATGATTACAACACAATGCAAATTTGTTATGCTACATCTTATACATTGCAGGTTGACAAAATATTCAATCAAAGCTCTCACAGCAAATTGATCAAGAGCTCTTAAGATTGATTCAGCAAGCTTCATTGTCAAAGACAAAGGCTAAAGCTCCAACTCAAGACTCAAGTCAAGACTCAAGACAAGACCTATGCTCCAATGTGTTATATTACATGTCTTGTAAAACAATTGTAATTTTTCCTTTTTTGAGTCTTAGATTGATGTAACAGCCTTGTCACACACACACACTCATACATTTTTTCTAAATGAGTGTTTTTCAAAAGATTAAAGATCAAAACAGTTTGAATTAGATCAGCTGTTAAGTAGCAGTCGACTCTCGTATGGAACCTGTCGACTGTACCAGTACGAAACAGTCTGAACTTTTACAAACTCTGACCAGTCGACTGATTATGGCAATCCCAGTCGACTGTTCAAGTTGTTTTGGCAGTTTTCTGTTTTTAAAACTCGTTTTTCAAAATCAAATCTTTAATTCCGTTGGTTGACAATTGGAACAACTGTTTTCCAACGTCCAGTGTTTCTAACTCTATAAATAGAGAATAGAATTCGCTGTGAAAAGGTTAACAACTTTATAAGCTTTCAAGTCTTTAGTTTTCAAAAAGAGATGTAAGAGTTTCAAAGGCTTTCAAATTCTCTAAGTCTTTGGTTCTCTGAATTTCAGTTCAATATAACATTGATTTCGTTTTGGACTGATCTCAGAAGTGACCTATTAGCCACTATACAAAAATCACAATCACAAAACAAGGCTATAGGTTTATTGTAACTCTTTTGTTGTTGTTCTTCACTCTCGGGTTGTGAGAGTGGTTTCCTCTCGGTTGGAGAGTAGGGCTCTAGGGTGTAGAGTCAGGTTTGTCACCCTTGGTGGAAGAGTGGGTTGCTTTTTCTAGTTGTGAGAAAGGACTACGGATTGGACAAGGTTGTTATCTAACGCCGTAGGGTGTTCTTGTAATTATTTCAAGAATAGTGGAAAATCTCAAGTGGGTTGCTTGGGGACTGGATGTAGGTCGGGAGGACCGAACCAGGATACATCGTGTGTACTCTGTGATTTTATCTCTTTGAACTTGCATTTCATTTTCTTACTTTGTAGTTTTTCTGTAAAACTTGTTGGACAGTCGACTTGTA
Organism: Hemerocallis citrina; assembly: GCA_017893485.1. NCBI lineage: Eukaryota > Viridiplantae > Streptophyta > Magnoliopsida > Asparagales > Asphodelaceae > Hemerocallis > Hemerocallis citrina. The sequence goes on along the minus strand of CM030358.1, from coordinate 217,341,345 downwards.
CTTTTGTAAGTCGACTGGTTAGACTCGTACTACTCTCTCTGAAAACTTGTGTGATAAATCGACTGGCTCATCTATAAGTCGACTCATCAGACTCGCTTTAAAAATACTCTTCTTAATTGTCACTTCAGTCGACTGGTTTATCTATTCAAGTCGACTGATCAGAAGAAAAATTTAATTCCGCATTTTATATTTTATAAAATACTATTCAGCCCCCCTCTAGTGTTTCTTGCTTTGCCTACATGATCCAACAGTAGATAATGCTTTTCCTTGTGCCCTATCTGTAGCCTTCAGCCAGTCTTCTGTGCAAACGAGCATCTCTAACGATTCGGGTTTCAAGCGATTCCTGTAATCAGTTAGAACCCTGCCACTTGAAGAAAATGCACTTTCAGTAGATCTTTAGCCATATATTTAAGAATACTATAAGTGTGTTCATGGTCTTTCCATCATTGTAAAATATCTAGTGAAGAAACAGAAGACTCAGAATCTTGTTGGTTATACCAATTTAATTCTTTTTGTTGATTAGTCTTAGGTTTTTTGGATTGAATTTGTGTAAGTAAGTTAAATGTTCTATCATCAAATTTACTCTTGCCTTTACCTTTAGAAGTAGCAGAAGAACTAACTACAGAAGATGTACTACTAGAAGCAAAAAATCTATCATAATAATCATATAAGTTATTTAATGTAGATTCAAATTTAACTAAAAAAGAAGCGCAATCAATTTCAGTTTTTTCATCCCAAACAAGCAATGAAAAAAATATTTCAATCAAACTCTTCGTACCTTCTAATTTGATACGAGGATCCATAATGGTAGCAACACAAAACAACATAGGAGGAGGATTAAAATACTTCAAAATTTTTTTGTATGCAGGTTTGACAATATCACAAACAAAAGCATCATTTAACATTTCGTTAAAAGTTTGTATCATAGTAACTATTGAAATAAAAATGCTACTAGAAGTAGATTCATATGATTTTGAAAATTTTAAAGTAGCGGTTTTAAAAGGTTCTAAAAATTTCAACAAAGATTCGACATAATACCAATCGGGGGAGTCATTTCAAAATTTGACATATTTTTTGCGATACAAAAATCATTTATACATGCTTTATATTCGGTAACATGTAGTAAATCAAAAGTAGAGTTCCATCGGTGTTTAACATCCTTTGAAAATTTTCTAAAGGTACATTTGAAATCCTACACCAATTTTTCCATTCTTGAAATACGGTGCCACTTAACTATATATGGATCGGCTATTTTTAATGCATCTTGAATACATAAATTTAAAATATGACATGCACATCTAACATAAAAAAGATTGTCAGATTGAGGGTTTAATGCAGTTTTTAAAATACTAATTGATGCATTGTTGTTAGATGCATTATCAAAACTAATACACATAATTTTATCGCGAATATGAAACACATCACAAATTTCTAAAATACGGTTTGCTATTTCAACGCCACTATGGGAATAGGGCAACGCTGCAAATGATATGATTCTTTTTTGAAGAATCCAATCATTGTCGATCCAATGACAAGTTATTCTCATCATTGTTATATTGTTGCAATCCGTCCAACAATCCGAAGTTAAACTAACTCTACAAGTTAAACTCCATAAAATTGCAATCAAAGCATCCTTCATTTCATTGTATATTTTAAAACAATTCGATTTGCAAGTATTTCTCGGAATTCTTCTCAAATGACGGTTTAAGGCCGTTTGATTAAAATTTTCCAAGTCCCTACTCCCTGGATAGGAAAATGGTAACTCTTCCTTTATTACTAATCGGGCCATTTCCCGACGAACAAGATCGGGATCATAAGGGTGGCTATCAACTAGACCGGTCCTAGGGTGGATTTTTTGTTGGCCGGGTAGGTCAATAAGAAGATCTTTATGAACACTTAGGATGTGTCGCTTAATTGTACCCGTGCCCTCACCCCTCTTTCATTTGTATTGCTTAGAACATGTTTTACAAACTTTCAAATCTATGCCCGGAGTTTCTTCGTCCGGGATATAATCGTAAAATTTATGTTAATCACTACTTTTCCCTTTAGTTTTCTTACCACTAGGGGGTTGTGTTGTTTCGGTTGCTTGTTGTTGTTTTTCTTCTAATTGTATGTCTCCTACATACTCATCGTGTGTACCCCATTATTGGGTAGGAGGATCATGGTACTCTTCGACGGGCTCACTATGTGGGACAATTGGTGGCCTACGGGAAGTGCCGGTGGAATCTTGCCCACTTTGACTACGACCGCTACCGCGTGATCTAGACATGTTTATATGTAGTAGTGTATGTAAAAAAAAACTACATAATATAGGGGCGATAAGTTACAAAAAAAATTATAATTACAAGAGGGTTGTGAGAGAGAAGATCAAAAAACCAACCAACAAACAAGATACCAAAAATTATAATTACAAAAATAATAAAAATTGAAGAAGAGGGATATGAAATTTTGATACCGTTCACCGTGGATACGCATATATAAAAAACCCGTAAAAATAAGAATAGAAGTAGAAGTAGAAATCCGGAATTGAAGACTCGAGGAGAGCTTGGAGGAGAGTAAAAGACTTGATCACTTGGAGTTGGAGGAAAGTTGAAGACTTGAAGACGTTGAATTTTGATTTCGATACGATCGGAATTTGATCGTGTATATGACTTGCTAGCTTGTTTGTTCAATTATTCACAAATTGAAATAAATTGAGTAATAATAGTAGAGAGAGTAAGAGAGTAAGGCGTGAATTTTTTGTTTAGAGTTTTGGGGGTATTTATAGGATAAAAAAAACAAAAAAAACACAAAAAACACCAAAAAATGGCTAAAAGATCCGTTCAACGGCTCTGTGCTACAGTAACCCACCGTTGGACCCGCAGGTCAACGGTCGACCCGGAGCGGGTCGAACGTTGGACCCGTACGGGTCAAACGGTTCGCAACCCGCGAGTCGACCCGCGGGTTGGCGAATGGGTTGGATCCTTTTTCGCGGGTTACCAGGCCGGGTTGAGCGGACTGGATTCGTTAATTTAGCGACCCGGATCGACCCGGGTTCGACCCAAACCGGAACTGTGGTTTCGCAGGCCGGGTTAAACGAGCGGGTTGCGGGCGGTTCACGGGTCGACCCGACCTGTTTGCCATCCCTACCTATATATAAGCTCAAAATAAATCTTGATTACAAATCTCAAAATAATCTAATCCATAAAAGAAAGATTACAAATCGTAAAACTACTACATATAGCTATAATTGCCAAAACAAAATAAAACAGATTTGATGTCCTCATCAGCTTTACCCTGATGTACTTGGTAGAAGTTGGAGGTAGTACTTAGTCACTAAGAGATAACTCTCTCTTTCCTTTATCTTTGTCAAGATTTGGGATGTTGCTTCTGGGAAACTGAAGCTCACACTAACAGGACATATTGAACAAGTACGAGGTTAGTTTCTTGAATTGGATAACAACTTTGGACTAGTTGGATAGGTGGTAAATGGTGATACTGATATGAATTTTTCTCTTGTATCTAGGCCTTGCTGTGAGTCAACGTCATACATATCTCTTCTCTGCTGGTGATGACAAACAAGTTAAATGTTGGGACCTTGAACAGAATAAGGTTAGCTCTAGCTCGCTATATTGATTAGAATTAAGTTTACTATTTGGATTTCCTGAATGTTTTAATTGATTTTTTGTCTGATTTGTTTTGATACTTAGGTTGTCAGATCTTACCATGGACATCTCAGTGGCGTGTATTGCTTAGCTCTTCATCCAACTATTGATGTTCTATTAACTGGAGGCCGAGATTCTGTTTGTCGGGTATGAATTCATTTTTATTGCAGAAATGAAACAATGGGATTTTTTATTTTTTATTTTTATTTTTTTATTTTTTTGGGGTTCATTTCATGCCAATGTTGTTGATGGAGAAAATAAAGAAATGAGTGTAATGGAGTACTAGAGGCCTTGCTATTCTGGCACTATGACATATAAATAATACTGATAATAACTTTTCATTCCCTTTTCAGGTCTGGGATATTCGTACTAAGGCGATGGTTTTTGCTTTATCTGGACATGAGAACACAGTTTGTTCCGTTTTTACTCGACCTACGGTATAAAAATATCTTTCTTATGTAAACACTTTTCATTAACTTGACCTACCATATCTCAAGTACTAAATTGATTTGTAGGTGTATGAATAATTGGATCCTTCTCAATCAGCTCTCTTTTGCAGTTATATGCTTTATGGCATCTTAATGCAGTATATCTGCCCATTGCCTTTATTTGTGCTTTAGAGTTGATCCACAGTTTTCTACAACAGACCTATTCTCTTAGATTATTACTGTAGTCTAAGAATATTTGAATTAAGTTTGATGGTCATTTCAGATTGTAGCAAGCCTCTCTTCCCCCATGTTTCTCAGCTAGGAATTTGGGATTAACAGAGGATTGATTTTGGGTGGCCGTGTGTTGCTTGAGCTATTGGTGGTACTGAAACACACCTATTATGTTGAACCAGGATTTGGGCTGTTGATACTTAAGATATGCCTGATAATATCTGTACATAAAAGGAGGACACCAAATCCCAATACCAGGATTTTAATCATGGGAAAAAAAAGATATTTCCATATAGTGATGTTGCTTGACCTAAAAGCAAATCCCCATATTGCTCGCAAGTTTTTTGGATAGAAAGTGGTTTATAAAACTCTTGGAGCCCCGCGTATGCAAATTAAAAACTATGGAACATCATTCTACTTATTGTTTCTTGTTGGAACAAACAGTTTATCTGACTCTAGGAATAGGTCAGAACATCGAGCTATGAATGTCCTTTCAAACTAAAAGATAATATACAAAATAACAAGAGAATTTAAAAGAAGAATTTTTTGCTGATCAAATAAATTATGAGATAAGCAGTTTAGAAGATAACTGGAGACAAATGCTATGGAAGAGATAAAGTATAAATTTAATCAGTGACCGGCTTTTCACACTAAGTTGTTTGTAATATCAACTGTATAATCTTTATTAACTCAAGTTTTCTCATTTAGATACCACTTATTGTCTAAAGTTCAGATTTAAATGCTGAAACAAGTAAATCTTAATCAATTCCCTTGCCATACTGAATGCTAAACTAATGCATTATTTGCACTAGGAGCGACTGCAATGTAAAATATGGAGAACATTTCAAGTTTTTTGGAGAACTATTTTATCATATAGATATTATGTCATTTGGAGATTCATAGAGATATGGGTAGGGTTTCACACTGAGTTTGATTGGGGTGGCTGGGGTTCTGAATCACGAATAAGGCATTGGGATTGTGGACTCGAGAGAAAATTTTAGGTGTGTAGTAGATGGGTTGGGTAAGCTCAGTTTAGGATTAGATTTTTTCTATTTGTTTCAATATGATGAATGATTATTACAGTCTCGGAAGATCTGGTTATGTCAGATCCAGCTATACCTTTTGAGACTACATATAACCAACTACTTAAACGCAATAATTAATAAGTAGGGTCAGGTCGGTTAAGTTGTCTTGTTAGCATAAACGAAAACAGTGGTGGTTTAAGAAGAATTGCATAAAAAGGCATGGTTACTTATAACATGTAGTTAGCTTCTAAGCCTAAATGAATAATTGAATTAACTCTTATTACAAATTACAAGGTTATCTGAAACCTTCTGGTCTTTTAGACTAGTTACGTAGTTAGACTAAGTTAGACCTGGTTAATGCTACCTTCTCCATATTACGTACCTTCAAGAGGGTCTAAAGAAGAGTGAGAAACTCAAGTTTTTTTTTTTGGGAAATTATACACCCCATGGGATAAAAGTATTCTGAATAATAGAATAGTCATTGGAATCTGGGTTACTTCAAAATTATCTTATGGGTGAAAGAGTTTGGAAATACTCTTCACATATGGACATGTGTGTGGTTGATATTTGTATTTATATTTAATAGTGTCCAACCAATTCTGATACTGAGTACTAATGCCATGTTAATTATTATTGGTAGTCCTGAATGATTGTATAATATACTGCTGACATCTCTTGCATAATCCAGAATTTTCCTTATGCTTAAATTTCAATTGCGTCCTCTTCTTTTCAGGATCCACAGGTTGTTACTGGGTCTCATGACACTACAATCAAGTTTTGGGATCTTGTTGCTGGTAATTATTTGTTCTGTGTAACTAGTAGCATTAATCATGTCAACTTGACTGCTGATGTAAAATTCCTGTTTGCAGGAAAATCAATGGCAACCCTGACTCACCATAAGAAATCAGTTCGTGCTCTGGCATTGCATCCTACAGAGTATGTCCTGATAACTCATGGCAGTCAGCTTAATTTATCTTTCTTTCGGTAGCTTGCTTTTAATTGCTTGTAAATATTATTATGGTGAGGGAGTTGGAAATTGACTGAATTTTTTCTTTTGGGAAAATTTTAGGCAAACTTTTGCTTCAGCATCAGCGGACAATGTAAAGAAATTTAACCTTCCAAGGGGTGAATTTTTACACAATATGCTGTAAGTTAATGCTCAAATTGCAAATATAAGAACAAATAGGGATTATCATAAAATACATTTTGCAGGGCAAATTCTTCATTGTATTGACTTCGTAAGAAATAAAATCTCGAGGTTATGTTTTTTATGTCTTAGCTCTCATCTTTCTATTTTCAAATTGTACATGGCCTGATGCATGTGGGATTTGAACAGCAGACCTCTTGCCCACTGCGAAGAGGTGTAACACTGTTACAGCAGCACATGCTATTTATTAGCTCCTATAGTTAATAATTCTTTGCATGTGCTGGTGGATTTCATGGAAATCTGTACTATTATAACTTGAGTGAGTGAAGAGTCCACATCAGCTAAACTTAATCCTCATTTAATTTTGATAAAAAAAATTAAATACTACATTCTTATACTGTTATAATAATCGACTTGTTACATGTCCTTCAAATGGGTAAATTTTTCATCAAAACTGTCTTAACCTTTTTATTTATTTTATTTATTATTTATTTATTTGAATGCATTGCATGTGCCAAACATATTACTTTCAATTCAGGAGACATTAGTTTTTGTTCTGCTCATATTGTTCGGTCTTGATGCCCATGTCCAGCAGTCTTTTTTAGTAAAAATATACTGAATTGTTAATATTTGAGCTTTGATATTTAAATTATGAATATATGATGCACATTATCAATTAGATTGGAGCCAGCAGAGGTTCTCTAATTTAGCATGATGTCTGCTACTGTCCATGCGCAAAAGAGATGTTTTTATGATATGTATGAACAAAATAGGAGTTCTGGATCATAGTATGGGCATTACACTCAATACTAACTTGTTTCAACTTTCTAGAAGTTTGTACCACCCTCTCTATTAATCCTTGACTGTCCACATGTTCTGTCATCAAGAATAATTGCCCAGGTTAATTATCAATTAGGACTGAAGCACAGGTCCGTGGAACTTATTTTTCTTAGTATGACTTGTAATTTATACAAACTTCTGTTTCCATTTGCTTCCTTCCCATACAGTAGCAGAAGCAAATCATTTGAAGGAAGCTCCTTCTGTCAGACTTGTATGTTTGCACTTAAATTCTTTTCCTCGTATTTTGCAGGTCACAACAGAAGACGATAATAAATTCGATGGCCGTAAATGAAGATGGTGCCCTTGCAACAGCGGGTATGAACAATTCAACTACCAATCATCTTAATGATAACAACAATAATAAATTACAGTCGAAGTGAAATCTAATTTATTTTCATAATGCAAGAAAACCAGTCGGAGCATGTCTTCAGTAATAAAATTTTAGAATAATGCTATGAAAACCAATTGGAGCAGGCCAAAATAATGTAAGGGTGTTAGAAAATGAATATTCTGCTTGTTTGAATAATAACCAAGGGGGACTACTTTTAAATAGACCCTGCTTTGTTAGTGGTGTATGTGCAAATAAAGATTTTTGTGCGAGTAATCGCAATTTCAAGATTTTTTGGTGATCTGTGCGCAAAAAATCCTTTAAAGATAAAAGTCAAACATAAAACTAAATAAATAAAAATGAAGGAAAAGGTTTGCATACAAGAAGAATTTAAGAAATTATTTCCCAATAAAAAAGATTAAATCAACAACAAAAATATGAAATAAAAAATTGAAAAAAAGTCAGATGATGATGATATATTCCTTCAATTAATGTTTAATTTCAATTTAGTCCATCAAATTATAAATTTTGTCCCTTAATAAATGTGGTTTCACCAATAAGTCATTTTTAAAACTAATTTAGTCGTGTAGATCAAAATGAACGGTTCAGATCTTTCAACTAATGTCCCAAACAAAAGTTCTCACGTGCTTCTCACCAAAAGAGTTCTCACTCGATCATTTCCCTATATATATATTACCCATTTCATATTCAAAGCTCATTTAAACCCGAAATTTGAAACACAAAATCCGAAATTAAAACTGAACCTAAAATTCAGAATGAGGGTATTTTCGTTATATATATATATATATATATATATATATATATATATATATATATATATATATATGTTAAAATTAATGGATATAACATCCCTAGTATACCCCTCGTTTTATCCCAAGTTTACTCTCTTCAGCATTAAAACAGTACATTAACCAAGAAAGATAAAGCCAAATTTGGTTCCAAATTGGAGGAAGTGGAGACAGGACATGTGGGGTCGAGTTGAGAAGAGCATGCGAATGTTGTGGTTGAGGGCGGATAGATGAGGGGTGAGAGGAGTTGGGGTGGTGAGACAGGAAGAGGGATGGAGGCAGGAGGAAGTGGTGGAGATGGGGTGGAGGTGGTCCAGGTCAGTTCAAGGGTGGCGGGGAAGTAAGGCTGGAGGGATCGATGAGGTGGTGGGTGGGTGTTCATGGAGGAGGGGGTTTTGGGTGATGTCGATGAGTGGAGGGACGAACAAGCGGTGGAGGATGAAGACGAGGGTGAGAGGAGCTGGAAGCTTTGGATCTGGGTGGAGTAATGGAGGTGGTGGATGGGGAGTTAGGGTTATGTAAGAGAAGAGGGAGGAAAAGAGTAGAAAATAGAGCCTTTGGACCTCCGTAAAAAGTTTCCTTATCTAACTAGGATTAATTGGAAATATTGAAACTTTTAACTCTTGTTTGATGACCTCAGGACAAAAATTGAAACTAGGGACCAAATTGATTAAAGTTAATTTATTAAGAGACTAATTCACAACATCTATAATTTGGGGACTAAGTTGCAATTACACATTAACTTTATCGTAATTACCTTACTGTAAATGTTGAGGCGGAAATAAAGTGCTTAATAAAGACAGTTAAAGTGCGGTTTTTTGGGGTATTTATGACATTGCATTAAAGCATACTGATGCTTTTGCACTTTTCCTCCCCCCCTCTCCCTCTCTCTCTCTCTCTCTCTCTCTCTCTCTCAAGGTGACAATGGAAGTCTCTGGTTCTGGGATTGGAAGAGCGGTCATAATTTCCAGCAGGCGCAAACGATTGTTCAGCCCGGTCAGTGGCTACTGTTTATTTGTATGCACGTCTAATATGTGGAATGGCACTGTGGCTTATAATAATGTAATTATTTTGTCTCAGGATCGCTGGATAGTGAAGCGTGCATCTATGCTCTTTCATATGATATAAGCGGCTCGAGATTGGTCACTTGTGAAGCGGACAAAACTATAAAAATGTGGAAACAAGACGAGAATGCTACACCTGAAACCCACCCTATCAACTTCAAGCCACCTAGAGATTTACGAAGATATTGAAGATGGTTTAAACTAGCTGTTCACGTTGGCAGATTGAATCCTTCTGTTCCTGATCTTTCTGTATACTTTATGTAGTACTTTGAAGCCAGTGCTATGTAACTTATTTGTATTGGGTAGTAATGATCATTGAGGAGAAACTGTAACAGGCATTATTCTTGTCATGAAGAAGCATTTTACATGTTTTTTTTTTTATTTTGAAAAGGAAGGAATTTAAAAATAATTTCTATCCTACTGTAGAAGGATCCAGAGATAAATTTTCTCCTGCTGTTTGTTTCAGACTTTTGATTTCTATTATATATGCAGTGATTTGAGACAACATTCTAGATTACAGTTTATCAAAGGAAGCAACTCTTAGGTTGGCCCTTGCATGCCGTTATTTCTTGATCCTTAATTTTGTTTTATGAGTTTTATCTTACATGAGAGCTTTAATCTTTAGTCAGACAGCCAGTATAAAGTTTTTGTTATATTTAAGTCTGCTGTTCCATGGTCACCATCATTTTAATTGGATGAGACCTGAACTTGGTTGATACTTGAGGGTGGTCTGGATTTGATACTTGATTTTTGAACTTGAGTTGTACTTGCATTTGATGCTTGAGTTCGACTGATGTCTGCACTTGAACTTCATACTTTGTCATAAAGTTCTATCTGTCACTTTACCTCTTTGTCATGAGTTCTTTCTTACTTCGACAATATATACCCCATCTTCTACTCAAACATGGCAAAGCTTTTGTAGACACCAAAAGCAGGGGTTAACTCGTGCTTGGCTCAATTTGCGGCCCTAGAAGTTTGCATTATGTGTTATATAGCCTACAGGTACTTAGGTGAAAGAGTTCAGTACTCATATCGATACTGGACTTGACAACTGGCCTATAGATTGCTCTAAATATTGATTCCAATGCTTATTTGTTGCGAATGAGATATTTTTTACACTTGGCGTACATGAATCTTTGCTGCCTGATGTTATCACGAACAGGGTATTTGTCTTTCCAGTAAACATGTGCTTCTTCATTGATGTCAGCAGTCACAGATCTTTCTTTTGTGAGAACATTAACAGTTTCTCAAAACCATACCCATCGCAAAAAAACTTTTATCTTAGGAAACTATTTTAACATGATTTTCTGTAACATGGACAGATCACCAGCATAGTTACTTAAAGAGTGTTCAACCCTCATTTTTAAAGTAGGACAGTGTTTGCATTCCTTGCATAAATTTTTACCCTTCTCAACTTCATACCATGTAGCCAGAGTTTGAGAACATATATATATATATATTTAAACATATATCATAGATTTAAGATCTCTTTAAAATATTGGCTTAACTATTGTCCAATATTGCTGCACATGGTTTTACGATATTTTTGGCTAAAAGTTGGTACAATTCACATCCTCTGCTTGCAAATAGAGCACCAAAAGCAATTTTTCTTTAAATTGATATAGCAATCTATAAGACTCTTAACAGCAGTCCAAACTGATAAGCTTGTTTGTTGCAAGTTTGGACGTTCACAACATCAGAGGTTTACAAGTACAATGTTCTGAAGGTAATATTAGTAAATTTTGTGAAGGTATTGTTAGGTTATAGTAATAACAGAAATCTTCTTCACCAGTATAAAACCATTGTGAGGCCAGTGGAAGAATATCATCCTTTCCTGAGTTGCGAGCTGGTATATGTCAGAGAAAATTAACTGACAGCCACTGAACTGACTGAAGAACAGCATTATCCTCTCCTTTCCCATCAGTTTCGACTAGACTATTAATTCTTTGGTTGTTTGGTTTGAAAGCTACCAGCCAAGTAACTTAAAACATACAATCAGTTCCATCATCGCAAAAGAAATATATTTAGAAAATGCACATTAAGTGTCTTTGATGTCAAAAATGAAATGAGAGGATCTTGGGTTCTTTAATTGTCGGAATGTTTGACAGAAATCTCAATCCTGAATCATGTAGTCATGCACAAGGGTTTTAGGTGAAAATTGTAGGAAGTATGACAAGAGTTCCATGACTATATTAGTAGTGAGGATTAGGGAATAAAATTAGCCCTTATATGTATATATATTTATAATGATGAGAGTCACATACTATATATAATTCTTTATTTTTTATGACACAATCAGATATGATACTAGACTGAGATCATCATTACACATTCCCATCCAATACTAGTTACCTTCTAAAATTCATTCCATACCAATATGTGATGTCTTAGTGAATGTGGAAGCTAGTAATGCTGGCTAAAAACTGAGAGTTAGTTGGTGTATTTATAGTGTTTTTTATGCTTCTTCTTTTCGATAATTTTCTTGACTGTGTTCATGTTTTAAAATACATTATGGAATCTCTATATGCTCTTGAAATTCCCATTAAATAAAGTTGAGCATGAAATATATTCTACCGTCTAGTACCTTGTAATGTTTTCAGAAAGATTTTTTTTTTTTAGATTATTCACTAGAATTACATTATTTATTGTACGAGGTAAACAAAATTTGTTTATAATAATCCAGTAAGTATAAAATTAATCCGACTCAACCAATATAATCATGGTACTTATAGTTACATTTAGTATTCAAATATAACTGAAATTAAATTCTACTCTTTAGGCTTAGCCAAGTCTGAGAAATACAAGCACATGAAAATTTCCAAGGATAAATTCAGTAGCAACTGCAAGCAGGGGCATCTTTATTGCTTTGAAAAGCACTCTTTACAATTCACATCTAATGAAGGTAAATCACTCAGACTCTACATAGGCAACTTTTTGAAAATATTTGCAATTTTGGACCAGTTTTCCAACTATTAGCACTTTTGGCCTATTTTGTGCCACATCAGCAGCGGCCGTTATTCCCAATAGCGGCATCTTCATTTCAAGGTCACTAATGAGAATAGCGACCTATATTTTAATTCTCAATGGCGACCTCAAAATGAAGAGGCCGCTATTGAGAATAGCGGCCGCTGCTGATGTGGCACAAAGTAGCCAAAAACGCTAATAGTTGGGAAACTGGCCCAAAAACGCAAATATTTTCGAAATGTGTCCTATGATGGCAAAAAATTCATGGATTTGTGGGTAAATTCAGCAGAACAGGTAGAAGAAGTAGAAAAAAGAGAGTGCAAAGAGAAAAATCTGAACAATGGTTCATTCCTTGGAATGTACCTCGCACACAAAACATCATATCTATAAGGCATATAACACCACAAATCTGTAACAAAGACGCTTCACACGTAAAGATGGACAGGTAATAGGGGAGATGAAACGACTGAGAATGGAAGAAGAGGGGTAGGACTAGGTGCTGGGGATCGAGCTAAGAGGGGGAAACTATCACTATTCCAGATCGACTCGTAGTCATTATGTGGATTTGTGATTGTATCGATGGCTTTGTCTTGGGAAAGGCCTTGTATCTTCATTTATGCTTTACTGTTTTAGTCTTTTCATGGTTATAGCTAGTGATTAGATGTGGTATTTTGGTTCTTGGGATCAATGTAATTAGTACTACTATGTTTCTTTAATAACGTATTAATAAAGCTATGACTGTGTCATCTTTTATCAAAAAAAAAAAAAACAGAGGGAAAACAATATTTCTTAAATTCATTGATAAATCCAGTTTCAACTTCTTTTTTTTTTGTTGAGAAAGTGAGTTTCAGCTTCTTCATCATGATGTTATATAGAAGAAAAAGAGACCGCTATAGTACTGAACACTAATTTTCAGTAAAACCTGCTCCCAACTCTTAATACATCAATTGCTTGAAGGGAAAAAAAAACTCTCCTAATACTTCACTTAATGCAACTAATTACATCATAACAACTTATTAAATGAGGTTCTCTTCAAATTGCAGGTGTTTAGCAATTCTTCCCCCCTCTCTATTCCAAGTGTTATAAAGAATCTGTCACCATAAAATATTAAGTATTTAATGTTGTTCAATAATTACCAATATAATTTGGAAAGGAAAAAAAAAGATGTGAATTGCAATAGGGTGAAATCTATCCGCATAGGAAAGAAGTGAATAATAGGGCCTTAGAAACTGGTCAAGCACAGCCCTCCTTAAGTGGCAATAGGCAATGGTGAATTGACAAAAAATGTCAGTTCAATCAGACAAGATCTTCTAAACCATAAAGAACTATTTTAGTTTGTTTCACTCATGCACACTATTTTATAGACTTGAAAAAGGAAGAAAGAAAGTACATGCCCACAACATTCTTTTAATTGAGTTTTATAAAGCATAACATGCGCAATATGAAGGTCAAATATTAAATGAATTATTTTACATATTCTAAAACAGATTGAAATGTGACTCTACCTCGAAAGAAAGTTGGCTTTCCAGCGAAGGCAGGCTGGTTCTCATCAACTCTGTTCTCACAGCTTTCCCTATGTACATACTTTGCATCGTTCTTCAAACTATCAAGGTGGGTTATATCAAGATGATTGACCAGATAAGAAGGAGAGGCTAGAGCACATACTGACTGTAGACGTAAGACAAATGTTCAATGGGAGAAAATTTGTTTGCCTAAGCCTGAGGTGGCCTGGGAATTCTAGACCTCAAAGTATTCAATGAATCCCTGCTGATGAAGTGGCAGTGAAACTCTGAAAGTTGGTATCAGACACCAAGTGATTTGTATGAGTGACTATTAGGTCTCTATACTTCAATAATGCCTAGTGTAGATTTTATGAGCCCTCATCTGCTTCTGCCTTATAAAATAGAATTTTCAACCTCAAACACCAATTCTTCTTCGACATTTCTTGGCAAGTCAAAGATGGCTCCTCTATCGTATTCTGGAAGCATAATTGGGTTGATGGAGTTAAGCACAGCTGAGATCTCTTTCCCTATGTACGTACTTGTCCATTGCAGCATGGAACCACTCCTCACACGGGGCAGCTAGCAAGGCTCTTCTTAGGTGTGGAGGCCAAGACGAAGAGAATAATCATGATGGGAGATCTAGCTGAGGAAAGAGCTAGACTTAGGAGGCCATCAACAGGCTCTCTCTCCATCACTTGGAATGGATATACTGGAAGCACAATTCATCTGGACTGTACTCAGCTAAATTATTAGCTTACAGCTTCTTCATCAATAGACGGGCGAAGTCACCTAATGCAGTAGCAACTTGGAGAAGTTTTGCACCTTTCAAGTGCTGAATCTTCATTTGGCTCTTCTTGTGACTCCTCAATTGAAACAAGATTCACTCAAGAGAGAACCTGAGTAAGAAGGGCTGCACTGGATATGTCTCACGCATTGCTTGCTTGTGCATGTCGCTACTTCCACTTCTTCTTTGAGTGCATGTCCTCTGCCGTTGCATTATGATCCGCATCCTATACACTCCTTATCAGCATCTTTACATGACTATTTCATTTCTTGATGTTCTGCACCTTCTAGGTCATATATAGCTCATGTGGTGTCCAATAACTATTCTTGTTTGTTGGGTCCAATAACTATATACGACTAGAGAGAAACAATAAAATCATTAACTTTAGATAAACTGATTTCTGATGTAATCATTGTTTCTCCACTTGGGTTAATGCAGCTGCGCGCACCCAGTAGAATGAAAGCAGAAAATGATCAAATCAATTGAGGAGCATGGATCTTCAGGTCTGATGCAGGGTTTTAATGATCCGGCTGCAATGATGGGGAATTCTGCTTCAAACCCGGCCCTATGTTGGTCAGTGATGATGACTTTGGCGGTGGCGGAGACTATGTCTTCCACTAAGAGCCCCTGGTTTAGTCTATTCTGCTACCCTTGAACATCTTCTCCTAGTCTTTTTTAGCATACTCTATTGCTTTTGATTTTCTAATTGACTGCTTAAAACTTTGTCTTAAGACAATCTGGTCATCTCATACTTGTGTATCATCTAAGAATTTCAGTCATTTATTTATTAATCCATGTTTTGGTTTGGCCTAAAACAACTGTTGCCGCTAAATCTGGTGTGGGGGCAAACAGATAGAATTTGTGGATTCTTAGGAAAACCGAATAGCAAACCTGTGTACCTGTTCAGTTGGAGTTTGACGCTGACTCCTGCCGTACACCTGCAAAAAGTGCGAGACACCGGGGTTGTTCCCGGCGACGCACCCTCCGACGCTCAAGTCAGTAATCAAGGAAGATTATGAAAGAGCGTGAAAACTGGAGAAAGATTGATTACCTCTTAATGGAGATGGATAGGGGGTATTTATAGGCGTCGCTGGGATCAGATTAGGAATGTAATCCCCCTGTGGTTAGATAAGGAATGTAATCCCTAATCCCCAGTGAAAGGATAGATACGAATCAGGGCCGTTGATTAGGATTAATCAGAAACCCTAATTCTATCCTTTCTGGACCGGGTTTGTTGCGGGTTGAAACCCGCACCCAGTTGAGGTGAATCCGTTCGCGGGTTAGTGGGTTTCCAAAAAGGTGAACCAGTACCCGCTTCAGACCCATTGGTAGGTGAAATTACCGTTTTACCTCTGGGCTTCAAGATTCGTGCCCGATTTGGACGGTTCCGATTAAACCCCATTTTTAGCCATATCACGAGCCCTCCACTCCTAAAGACTGGGTTTGATCAGCCTTTGAGGAGTAGTTTAACTGTTTTAGTGGCTAGTGGAATTGTATCGGAATCCGAATGGAGGGTCTTGAATCTCGAAGGGGTAGTGAGGTGATTTTTGGGGCTGTAAGCTGTTCTTAAGCTTCTCTGAATATCCGACGGTCTTTATCTATTTTTTCGGATTATTTATTTAATTTTGCAATGTGTTAACCAGTCGTTCGGAAGTTTTAACAACACATTCTAGGCAATAATTGTTCGTTCAGGGGCTTAAAATTATTCTCCTGAATTTATAATTATTTTCTAGAATTTCTAGTTAATTTTCCCGAATTTTTAGTAATTTTTTTGCAATTTTTAAATAAATAAAACGATTAAAATAAATAAAAACTAATTTTTAATACCTATTTATGGCGTGGCTTGATTTGGACCCTTTATCTGTGATGAGCGCGATTTTCTGGGCGATCGGACGGTCGTAGTCGCTCGGCGGCTTTTTTCTCCGTTTTGGAGCTCGGATGGACACTTGCTCGGCCGCCGACCGGAGGTCTAGGGGCTCGGCAGTCCGAGCGACGTGGCGCGATCTGTGCCGTCGGCTCCCGGCACGAATCTCGAGGAGGTGCGTTTTCCAAAAAAATGTTATCTTGTCGTTTAGCGCACGTGGCACGATCTGGACCGTCCATCACCAGAAGCGCGAATTTCTGGAAGATCCAACGGTCGTAGTCGCTCGGCGGCTTTTTTTTCCCGTTTTGGAGCTCGGATGGGCACTTGCTCGGCAGCCGACTGGAGGCGTAGTGGCTCGGCAGTCCGAGCAACGTGGCGCGATCTGAGCTGTTGGATGGTGACACGAATCTCGAGACGGGCCCAGTTCCCAAGAAAACACTATCTTGTCGTTTAGCGATGCTGGCAAGATCTGGGCCATCTGATCGAGATCTTACACGAATGTTGAGGGAAAAGTGATTTTTCTCCGTTTTGGGGCTCGGATGGGCACTTGCTCGGCAGCCGACCGGAGGCCTTGGGGCTCGGCAGTCCGAGCAACGTGGCACGATCTGAGCCGTTGGATGGTGGCACGAATCTCGAGACAGGCCCATTTCCCAAGAAAATACTATCTTGTCGTTTAGCGACGCTGGCAAGATCTGGGCCGTCTGATCGAGATCTTACACGAATGTTGAGAGAAAAGTGATTTTTCTCCATTTTGGGGCTCGGATGGGCACTTGCTCGGTAGCCGATCGGAGGACTAGGGGCTCGGCAGGTCGAGCGATGTAGTGCGATCTGAGCCGTTGGATGGCGGCACGAATCTCGAGACGGGCCCATTTCCCAAGAAAACACTATCTTGTCGTTTAGCGACGCTGGCAAGATCTGGGCCGTCTGATCGAGATCTTACACGAATGTTGAGGGAAAAGTAATTTTTCTCCGTTTTGGGGCTCGGATGGGCACTTGCTCGGCAGCCGATCGGAGGCCTAGGGGCTCGGCAGTCCGAGCAACGTGGCGCGATCTGAGCCTGTTGGATGGTGGCACGAATCTCGAGATGGGACCAGTTCCCAAGAAAACACTATCTTTTCGTTTAGCGACGCTGGCAAGATCTGGGCTGTCTGATCGAGATCTTACACAAATGTTGAGAGAAAAGTGATTTTTCTCCGTTTTGGGGCTCGGATGGGCACCTGCTCGGCAGCCGACCGGAGGACTAGGGGCTCAGCAGGTCGAGCGATGTAGTGCGATCTGAGCCGTTGGATGGCGGCACGAATCTCGAGACGGGCCCAGTTCCCAAGAAAACACTATCTTGTCGTTTAGCGATGCTGGCAAGATCTAGGCCGTCTGATCGAGATCTTACACGAATGTTGAGAGGAAAGTGACTTTTCTCCGTTTTGGGGCTCGGATGGGCACTTGCTCGGCAGCCGACCGGAGGTCTAGTTAGGGTCGGATCGCACGACGGTCGGATTTTGATCTTGTGCGTGCCGAGCTATTCGACTTGTATTGAAACGTTGTGCCTTTTCGCCAATCGTTGCTGCTCGGGTACAAAGTCGTTTGGGCTTTCGTAACGCTTCAAAGGCCGATCAAGAGTCGCGCCCTTTCGTTAGGAAGCCCAAGAGACTTTTTCTTTCACTATAAGTCTTCACTCCCCTACCCCCAATCTCATTATTCACTTTTACTTTCTCACTCAAGTTTTTACTTTTCACCATCGAAGTTTTTAGCTCCCGGGTGGCGCTGCTAGCTGTCGCGGCAAGGCGTTTCTTTGCTCCGGCGAACTTTTCCGACCGTAACAGTCACTTCAAGGTCAGTCTCTCTCCTCTCTCTTTAGAAAAAATGGTTAAGATTACTTCTTCGGATGAGACCCCTACCTTGGACCGAGTTGTTAGCCGAGCGGGTAAAGAGAAGGAGGTGGTGGAGCTAACCGAGCAGACCATGGTCCGGCTGAGCGAGAGTGGGGAGGTCACCGAGCCACTCCACGAGGTTTCAGCGAGGTCCCGGAAGGGTAAGGGAGTGGTCACGATCATAGAGCAGCCGAAGACGGCAGGTGAGTTCGGTCGGCAGCCGATCTCTCTGTCGAGCGTGGGGGGAGTACGGAGCTACTCCGAAGAGATGCTGGAGAAGGTGACCCAGGGCACCGCCAAGTCCGTAGAGGAGAACGAGCCGAGAGAGATGTCCGAGGTGGACCATATCTCTTCGGTCCTTACTGAGGCTGATCTGCAACGGATCCGGACTGGATTCCAGATCCCTGCCGAGTATGGGATACTTCTCCCCGGACCTGGTTTCCAAGCCTGCACGTCGTCTTCGACCGACGCATGCATTTTTTCGGTCGACTCCTTGGCCGCCGGGCTTCGCTTTCCGTTGCATCCGTTCATTGCCGAGGTCCTCAATTGGTACGGCCTGAGTCCTGCCCAGCTGATGACGAACACTTGGAGGCACGTCTTGGCGTTTGTTCTTTAGTGTCAAGAGATCGGTGCCGAGCCAAGTCTGTTCCTCCTTCGGAGCCTCTACCGTCCTTGCCAGCCGAACAGGAACGAGCAAAGGTTCTACCTTTCGCCGCGGACGGGCGTGAAGTTGATCGAGAACCCGGACTCAATCAAGCATTGGAAGGAGAAGTACTTCATTGTCCGAGCTCCCGAACCCTGGGCTATTCCGATAGCTTGGTCGAGGGAAGGCTTGCCCAAGCAAGCGAAGAAGGAGCCAGTGCTTAGTGACGAGGAGACGGAAGTCCTCAAGAAACTCCTTGGCCTGCCGACGCTAAGTTGGAAGGATATCACCGAGGAGGCTTTGTTCCAAGGGGGTCTTAGTCCGATCGACCCTAGTACGCCCCTGATATTTTTACTTTTTCCTTGAAGTTCTTAAAATTTTTTCTAAGTTTTTTCATTTGGTTTGTGCAGAGTCTTCTGGCATGGACTATAGGGCGTTGATGGCGAAGGCCAAGGTGGTTAGGGAGCAGGAGGCGAGGAAGAAGAAGAGGCCTTCGACGGGGCCTCAGGGCAGCCGAGCGCCGAAGATACCTTCGGTCCCAAAGATCGCCGACCTGCCGGTGGTCGAGGTCCTGGAAGCCGATCCTGAGCAAGACCAGGTCACGGCCTCCGATCTCCCTTCCTCGGATGCGCCGACCCCAACGGCGAAGACTGATGCCCCCGGCTCGTCGAGCGGCGCGTTCAACGTGAGCGCGACGTTGTCCCTTCAAGTTCTGCCCCTCACTGCCGAAGCGGAGAAGATTCTGACCGAGGAGCATAAGCAGATCTTCGTCCCCGACTGGTAAGTAATGAAGGTCGACGGCTTCTTGGGGGACGGCAACATTTGTATGCAGGCGGTGAAGCATCTGCCGACCCCCAAGGACCGAGCGGCGCTTAAGTCCAGAGAGGTCGGGGACGCCACAATGCAGATCGCTCGGAACACGATGTCGGTAAGTGGACCGAACACCTTCGCCTTGAAGCATTTTTTGCGAAATTTTCTAAGTTTTTAAGTCCGGACTTTAACTGTTTGTTCTCTTTTCAGACCCTCTGCCACTTCAACTTTTTGCTCGAAGAGTTCGCGAGCAAAGAACATGAGCTGACGGCGCTGTACGACCGGGAGAGGTCGGAGCGTGCGAAAGCTGTGAAGCTGTTCGAAGCTGAGCAACTCCTCTCGGCAAAACACGGTGTCGAGGTGGCAGGGTTGGAGGCAAAGCTGGCCGAAGCTATGCAGCGGTCGACGGACGAGGCAGCCAAGCTCGAGGCCTCGGAGAAGGAGAATGCCGAGCTTAAGGAGGAGCTGGCCAAAGCCCTGTCGGAGGCGGAGAAAAGCTCGGAAGGAGACCGAAAGGGTCAAGGCCAAGCACCAATCGAAGGTGGCGAAGGCGAAGAGGGCTGTCCAGCAAGAGGCCGAGCAGCACATGTTTAAGAACATGGAGGACGCGTACGGCCGAGCCCTGCTTCATATCGCCACTCGGAACCCGGGGTTCGACACATCCTCCTACCACTTCTACGACCCCGTGGAGGGGGAGGAGGAGCTTCCCTTGGCAATGCTCGGCCCCGAGGGACAGGCCGACGGTGTCGAAGGCACGGGCGAGACAGAGGCCGAGGGTAAGGAGGAGGACGACTCCGAGGATGAGGACGTGGACGAGGACATGGGAATCATCGGGGGGTCGGAAGACCCGAGCGACAAAAAGGTCGACCCCTGACTTGGTTGCGTCTTTAGTCTTTTTTTTTTTATGTGTAAGCCTGACTGCGGACTGGCCACCGCTCCTGTAATGCGTTTTGAGTTTTGAATGAAAACACTTTTCGTTTGGCCAAAAATTCTCCAAGTGTTGGACCTCGGATTTTATGTTTGACTATTTGTAAAAATTCTCCAAGTGTTGGGTATCGGATTTATCTTTGCTTTTCAGGTGAAGTTTGGTCCGATTACGGAGGTTTCGTATCTTCGTAAGGAGCTAAAAGAAACGAAGCGAGTGCTTTCTCATAGCCGAGAGAGGCAGTTTTATATGCTCTTGAAGCTGGAGGAGATAAAAGCAGCTGCGAGGGGGTATTGCCGTGAGTTGAAGCAACTACGGAAGCAACCCCATGCTTCTCGTCTCGAAGGTGAGACAGAGGGGCTTCGTAAGGAGCTTTTTGTTGTCGAGCAAAAGAATAGCGAGCTCTTGGCCGAGATCCGTCACTTGGAAGTAACGGAGAAAGAACATTCGGCGAAAGAAGAGAAGTTAGCTTCCGAGTTGGAAAAGTTGTCATCCGAGCGCCAAGAGTTGCTGGCCAAGATTGACAAGCTTAGGAGGATTACGATAGACAGGGGGATCGAGGTCACCCATTATCGACGTCTTGTGACTGATAGTGCCAATGTTGCGGGCTCGTCAAGACCTCCTCGGTTGAAGATGTCGACACAGGATGATGTTCTGAGAGATAGGATTATCGAGCTGGAGGAAGAGGTCGCGTCGCTCAAGCCTCTGCCTGAGAGGGCCAATGTTCATAGTACGTCATGTACTCGCGAAGAGCGCGAGAGAGGGATTACCTTCTACGAACTTGCGACTCGTTTGCCTACGGTGAGGCAGAGTCTTGCTGACGCTCAGAGTGGCGTAGCTGTCTCGTCTAGCGGCGCCTCAGTTGGTGCCACAGTTAGAGTTAGCGGCGAAGTGGGATCTCGCTTTGCTGGTTTGGAATCGAGCTCGGGGGTTAGGCGTCGCCGCCCCCGCGTTTCCTTGAACCGGAGCGCTCCCCTTCCGAAGAGGCACTAAACAAGTTGTGTTGTATTCCCTTAAGTTATTGTAAAATTCTGCCGTAGCATCGGTCTTGTTGTTTGTAGAGCTACTTTATTTGAATAAAAACCTTTGCTTTGCTTCTGATGTTGCGTAGGGAATATTGGCTTCATGTGTTGGACTTCGGCAATGTTTGAAATTTTGTTGTTTGTCTCTTTTTCTTTTCAGCTCGAGGTGGTAGCTCAGGACGTCGAGCCCACTCGCTCAGATGACCACGCTCGAGCCGAGGTAGGCTCGGGGGTGACGAGGCTGTGCTTGGCGAGGTGCCGAGAGCGGCTCTATGAAGTCGAGCTGGGATTGTGCCGAGCCGAAAGCGAGCGGAACCAACTTCAGCTCATCCTAGGTCGGCGAGACATCGAGATCCGGCGTCTGGAGAGCAGGATCGCCGAGATGACCCCCATAGGAGAGGACGAAGGTTCGCCGACCGCTTTTAGCAATGCCCTTCGGATCCAGTGCGTTTGGCACAATTTGTCGAAAATAGCAGCGGAGAGGGACGATCTGCTTTCTGAGATCCGTCACTTGCGGACTGTAGAGGCGGAGCTCCGGACGGAGGGAGAGGGACTGACAGCCGAGGTTGCCAAACTGACGACCGAACGGGACACTGATGATCGTTTTCAAAGCCAAGTGTAGTGGGTCGGCCTTGTAATTTTTGTACTTTAAGGCCTTGTAACCTTGTTGTATGGAGAGTCGCTTTGCATTGTATGCTAATTATTAATAACATTTCTCTCTCGAACTTGCATGTCCTTTGTAGCTTTGTGTAGTCATTTTGTTTGTGACTGTGTTCATCGCGTCGAGGTCCCTGAGCCGGCCTCTTGCTCGTTCGCAGTTCGGCGACATGAGCGTTCGGCCAGTGGTGCCGAGCAGCGCTTTGGTCTCCTAATCTTGCGAGCCTGCGAGATGAGTCGAGCCTTACCTAATAGTGGGCTCGCTGTCCATCGTAAGAGTAGTTCGACGGATGTGGGAGCAACTCTGACTTGCGAACTACCTCTAGCTCGCTTAGGAGCGAGCTTGCGGGGTAGAATCGAGCCAAGTGTTGGACTCCGGAACCATCGTTAGAGTTCAACGGTCGTGGGAGCAATTCCGAATGGCGACCCACTCCTAGCCCGCTTAGAAGCGAGCTTGCGGAGTAGAATCGAGCCAAGTGTTGGACTCCGGAACCATCGTTAGAGTTCAACGGTCGTGGGAGCAATTCCGAATGGCGACCCACTTCTAGCCCGCTTAGAAGTGAGCTTGCGGAGTAGAATCGAGCCAAGTGTTGGACTCCGGAACCATCGTTAGAGTTCAACGGTCGTGGGAGCAATTCCGAATGGCGACCCACTCCTAGCCCGCTTAGAAGCGAGCTTGCAGAGTAGAATCGAGCCAAGTGTTGGACTCTGGAACCATCGTTAGAGTTCAAGGGTCGTGGGAGCAATTGCGAATGGCGACCCACTCCTAGCTCGCTTAGAAGCGAGCTTGCGGAGTAGAATTGAGCCAAGTGTTGGACTCCGGAACCATCGTTAGAGTTCAACGGTCGTGGAAGCAATTCTGAATGGCGACCCACTCCTAGCCCGCTTAGAGGCGAGCTCGCGGAGTAGAATCGAGCCAAGTGTTGGACTCCGGAACCATCGTTAGGTGAAGAGTAAAGGCAGAGAGATGTACGCAATCTTTACAAGTAAAATATGAAAAAACTTTCTTTATTGATGACTAAGCCGGCTGCTTCTAAAGTTGCGAGCCGTTATTACAAGAGAAGAATAAAAGAAAATTATTACAAGTAATAGGAGGGGAACGGTTCGACATCTCAAAGTGCTTAGAGAGGCGTTAGTGCTCTCTCTTGGTACTTTAAGAGATGGTCGGTATTCCACGTCCTAGGGATCTCCCTGCCTTCGAGGTCTTCTAGTCTATATGTGCCGGGGCGGACTACTTTGGCGACCTTGTAGGGTCCCTCCCAATTTGGGACCAATTTGCTCTTCTGCCCTGGGAATGAGATGGCCAATTTCCTGAGGACTAGGTCCCCTTCTTTGAGGTCCGAGGGCGGACTCTCTTGTTGTACGCCGACTCGATCCTTCTTCGGTAGCTTCGTTGACGAATGGCAGCTCTTTCTCGGATCTCATCTATCAGGTCTAGACTTGCTCGGAGATCTCTGGCGTTTTGCTCTTCTTCATAGGCTATCAGACGAGGTGAGGGTATTTCGACTTCTAGGGGGATGATGGCCTCAGACCCATAGGTGAGATTAAATGGGCTCTCTCCTGTGGGGGTCCGTTTGGCGGTGCGGTAGTTCCACAGAACGTTGGGAAGCTGATCGACCCATAAGCCTTTGGAACACTTATCTAACCTCTTCTTAATGCCGGAGAAGATCTGTCGGTTAGCATTTTCGGCTTGGCCATTCGACTGGGGATGAGAAACGGAGGAGAACCGGTGTTGGATGGCAAGGTCCTCGCATAGGGCTCGGAAGGCGGCCCCGGTGAATTGTGTTCCGTTATCTGTTATCAGGACCCTAGGGACGCCGAATCGGCAGATCACGTTCTTCCAAAAGAATTGAACAACCTTGCTCTCGGTGATCGTGGCCAAGGGCTCGGCCTCTATTTATTTCGAGAAGTAGTCGATCGCCACGACTAAGAATTTAAACTGTCCGGGAGCTGGTGGGAATGGCCCTAGTAAATCCATCCCCCATATTGCGAAGGGAATCAGACTTGATAGGGAAGTGAGTGGAGCTTGAGGGAGGCGTCGGATGTCGGAGTACTTCTGACAGGAGCCGCATTGCCGAACGTGCCTTCGGCGTCTCGTAGGAGAGTGGGCCAGAAATATCCGTAGTTCAATACTTTGCGGGCTAAGGATCTGGAACCTGAATGTGCCCCGCCAATGCCCTCATGGAGCTCTTGTAGGGTGTAGTCTGCCTGTTCGGGGGAGAGGCATCTCAGGTAGGGTCGGCCGTCTACCTGCGTGAAGGAGCGTTTGTATAAGATACCTCCGATCAGTGTATAACGCTCGGCTCGGGTTCTCACTCTTCGAGCTTCCTTGGGATCCTCGGGGAGGAGTCCATCCCTTAAGAACTCGACGAGGGGTTTCATCCAGTTGTCTCCGAGCAAGACAGGTAGTGCCTCCATGGAGTCGGGGGTTTCGTCCTCTATACTCGGCTTCAGAAGGACCTCTATCAAGACGGTCTGCTCGAGACCTTGAAGGGAGGAAGAGGCTAGTTTGGAGAGGGCGTCGGCCTGAGCATTTTCTTCTCGGGCTATTCTTTGGATGAGGGCTTCTTCAAACAGTGCCATGAGGCCCCTGACCTTGGCTAAGT
This sequence comes from Hemerocallis citrina, assembly GCA_017893485.1. Taxonomy (NCBI): domain Eukaryota; kingdom Viridiplantae; phylum Streptophyta; class Magnoliopsida; order Asparagales; family Asphodelaceae; genus Hemerocallis; species Hemerocallis citrina. The sequence continues at coordinate 217,316,184 of CM030358.1, read as the reverse complement.
ATTTGACCATCCTGTCATCACGTGCTTCGTACTCGCCGAGAACTTGATTCACGACTAGCTGAGAGTCGCTGAAGATCCGGAGGCGCTGCGCCCCTGTATTTCGGGCCATTCCAAGGCCGGCTATGAGTGCCTCGTATTCAGCTTCGTTGTTCGAGACTTTGAAATTTATACGGAGGGAGTATTGGAGGTTGAAGTCATCTGGGCCTGCCAGAATGACCCCTGCTCCGCTTTCCTCGTTGCAGGAGGATCCGTCCACATAAACCGACCAGATAGGCGGTCCCTTCACTGTTTGGCTGGACTCGGGGATGGTACTTTCAACTATGAATTCTGCTAAGGCCTGAGCCTTGATCGCGGTCCGAGGCTGATAAGTTATATCGTGCTGGCTCAGCTCGATAGACCACTTCATAAGGCGACCCGAGGTCTCTGGCTTGTGGAGGACCTGCTTCAGCGGCTGGTCGGTAAGAACGGCCACCGAATGGGATTGAAAATACGGACGAAGCTTTCTCGCAGCCATTACTAGGGCATAAGCCATCTTTTCTATCTTCGGGTATCGGAGCTCGGCGTCCCGTAGCACCTTGCTCAAATAGTAGATGGGCTTCTAAGCCCGATCTTCTTCCCTCACTAAAACTGCACTGAGGGTCTGCTCAGAAGCTGCCAGGTAGAGGTAGAGGGGTTCACCAGGGATCGGTTTGCTGAGGAGAGGGGGATTGACGAGGTACGCCTTGAGCTGGTCGAAGGACTCCTGTTGCTGCTGCCCCCATTCGAACCCTTTATCCCCTCTGAGGGCCTTGAAGAAAGGAAGACATTTCTCCCCGGACTTCGAAAGAAAGCGCCCTATGGCGGCTAGACGGCCTGTTAACATCTGGACTTCCTTAACATTTTTGGGAGGGGCCATGTCTAATATGGCCTTGATTTTCTCAAGGTTTGCTTCAATTCCTCGTTGGCTAACCATGAAGCCGAGTAACTTCCCTAACGAGACACCGAACGCACACTTATTTGGATTGAGTCTCATGCTGTGCTTTCTCAGAACGTCAAACGCTTCTTGGAGGTCGGTCACATGATCGGCGCCTCGGATGCTTTTCACAAGCATGTCGTCAACATACACTTCCATATTTCGGCCGATTTGAGCTTGGAAAACCTTGTTGATGAGGCGTTGATATGTGGCTCCTACGTTCTTCAGACCGAAGGGCATAACCCTGTAGCAATAAAGGCCTTGATCGGTTACGAATGATGTCTTCGGGATATCGGGGGGGGGGGGGAACATCCGGATCTGGTTGTAGCCTGAGAAGGCATCCATGAAGCTGAGGAGTTCATGTCCCGAGGTGGCATCAATCAAAGTGTCAATACTCGGAAGAGGGAAAGGATCCTTGGGGCAAGCCTTGTTGAGGTCGGTAAAATCAATACAAATCCTCCAAGTCCCATTAGACTTTTTCACCATTACTACGTTTGACAACCACTCAGGATAGTTCACTTCTTGTATGAACCGGGCCTTCAAGAGCTTGTCCACCTCCTCTTTAATAGCTAGCTGGCGCTCGGGGGCAAATTTGTGCCTCTTTTGTTGAACCGGTTTGGACCCGGAACAACGCTGAGGTGGTGGACTAGGAGCTCTTCGGAAATTCCGGACATGTCTGCAGCTGACCAAGCGAAGAGGTCTTGGTTCCTTCGGATGCACTGTACAATGTCCGAGCATAAGGCGGACGGGAGGGTCTTGCTAACAAAGAACTTGCGAGTTGGATCCTGCTCGGAGAAGAGTACTTCCTCCAACTCATCCACCGGCTCGGACGTCGGTCGAGCAGCATCTTGGGAGATTTCCAGAGTTTCTAAGGAGAGGACTTGTCCGAGGGTAGAGGTCATGTAACACTTATGGGCCGTTTCCTGATTGCCCCTTACTTCCCCTACTCCGGCCTGAGTGGGAAACTTCATTTTGAGGTGGTAGGCAGAAGGGACGGCTTCAAGGGCGGCTAGGACGACCGACCCAAAATGACATTGTAGGCTGCGGGGACATCTACGACCATGAAGTCCATCGACTCCGTTCGAGTGGTAGGAGTTTTGCCAGCGGTTACGTCGAGGGTAATCACCCCTTCAATAGTCACTGGCACTCCCGTGAACCCATGGAGCGTGTAGCCGGCAGGCTTGAGTCTGTCTCGGGAGAGCTTTAGGCCTTTAAAAGCGGCGAGGAAGAGGATGTTAACGGAGCTGCCGTTATCTACTAGGATCCTCTCGACTTTGAAATTCGCGATGTGGAGGCTGATGACGAGTGCGTCACAATGAGGGGTACGGATACCTTCAAGATCTTCGTCTGAGAACGTGACGGGCACTCCGAGGCCTTTGGGAGGAGGGGTGGTGCGGACCGAATTGACTTCTCTTATAAATGCCTTTCGAGAGGAGTTTGAGGAGCCCCCCATTAGGCCCCCGTGAATGAGGTGCAGAACACGCTCCTCTTCGAAGTCGGGCGTATCATTGCGCTCCGGACGCTTATTAGCCCCCCGAGGCAAGGGAGGAAGGTCGGCTCGGTCCTTTTTCATGAATCTGGTCAGCTGCCCCCTCTGGATAAGGGCTTCTATCTCATTCTTCAAGGCCCGACAATCATTCGTGTCGTGGCCGTGGTCCCGGTGATAACGGCACCACTTCTCTTTATCCCTTTTCTTGGCAGGGGTGTTCATCCTCGGAGCAGGAGGTATGATCCCTTCCATCTCAACTTCCATCAGAATGGTAGAGACATTAGTGGTGAGGGGAGTAAACTTCTCGAATCTGGGGGGAGGTCGGCGCTGGCCGGCATTATCCTTCTGGAGCTTCTTGGCTCCTTCCTCTTCTGTTCCCTTTCTCTTAAACCCGGAGGAAGACCCTTCCAAGTTGGGGCGGTGCTCGGCTTCTTCGGCCCGAATGTACTTTTCGCTTCGGAGGAGGAGGTTGGAAAAGTTCTGTGGGGGCTTCTTGGCGAGGGAGGAGCGGAGGTTGGCATTGAGGACATTAGATTGAAATGCTGCCGTAGCGACCGACTGGTCGAGGGATGCTATAGACTGGGCTTCAGCTGTGAACCTCTTCACATAGTCTCTCAACTTCTCACCCTTCTTCTGGTGGAGGTACAACAGCGAGATGCAGGTCTTCTCAGTTCTGCGGCTACTTACAAAATGGGTGACGAAGAGAGTCTCAAATTGCTCGAAGGAGAATATTGAGGATGGGGCAAGGCGAGAGTACCATTCTCGAGTTGGGCCCTTGAGAGTTGCGGGGAAGGTTTTGCAGAGGAGGGCATCAGAAGCTTGATGGATGAGCATTAGGGTCCTGAAGCTTTCGATGTGATCAACGGGGTCAGTCTCCCCGGAATAGGTCTCAAATTGAGGAGGCTTGAAGCCGATTGGCACGGGTGCATCCATTATAGTTCGGGAAAAAGGAGGTCTGCTAGGATGAAGGGTCCTTCCTCTGAGCTCTTCTTCTCGGTCTAACTGACCCAAGCGCCTCTCCATCTCATGGAGACGGCGAAAGACTGCATCATCCCTCCGATGGTAATCTGGCGAGGCTCTCGACTGGTCTTCGTATGAGGGAGAGCGGGGGCTACGACGACGGTGGCTCCTGGAACGGCGAGGACTTGGTACATGCCTTGAGTTGCTAGGAGCTAGAGGAGGAGATGGTGACCGTCGGCGAGGACTTCGGACCGGAGGAGGAGAGGATCTTCGGAGCATTAGTGTTAGGACGGAGATTGAGGGCTTGTAGGACGGTCGCTTGGAACTGCTGGAACTCGGCACGGGTGATGGGTGCCTCATCGTTCCTAGGCTGTTGCCGACCTACGGGAGAGTGTGGCCTTCTTCTGTAATGCTCGGGAGACTCTCTCCGCCCCCTTCGGGTAGGGGATCTTCTGTATTCTCGGCGGTGAGGAGATCGCTCATTCGGACGGTGTTGGCGGGAGGTTCCCTCTCGGGCCCGCTTTTCATCCAGATGGCGACGAAGATCCTCATCCTTCTACCGGTTGAGGGCGGTGTTGTGGAGACCAGAAGCTCGGGGATGATGGGAGGCCATAGAGTCTGAAGAGGCGTTGTGGACGGAGACGTGGTCTAGATGGAGAGGCTGTTTCTGAGGGTTAGGACCCTTAGGAGGCGGCTGATTCGGAGGAGGAGGAAGGTCCTGCTGGAGCGGATCTTCCGCTGGAGGAGGAAGTTGTCCCTGCTGTTGGGTAGGTTGGATGGGGATTTCTTGCTGCTGATCGGGGTTGGGTCCTCTGTTGGACCGTCTGGATCTGACTTTCCTAGGAGGCATGGCCGGAGCGGATCTGACCAACGGGAAGAGGAGAGGTTGCTATTCGTTAGTTTCCCATAGACGGCGCCAATCTGTTGCCGCTAAATCTGGTATGGGGGCAAACAGATAGAATTTGTGGATTCTTAGGAAAATCGAATAGCAAACCTGTGTACCTGTTCAGTTGGAGTTTGACGCTGACTCCTGCCGTACACCTGCAAAAAGTGGGAGACACCGGGGTTGTTCCCGGCGACGCACCCTCTGACGCTCAAGTCAGTAATCAAGGAAGATTATGAAAGAGCGTGAAAACTGGAGAAAGATTGATTACCACTTAATGGAGATGGATGGGGGGTATTTATAGGCGTCGCTGGGATCAGATTAGGAATATAATCCCCCTGTGGTTAGATAAGGAATGTAATCCCTAATCCCCAGTGAAAGGATAGATACGAATCAGGGCCGTTGATTAGGATTAATCAGAAACCCTAATTCTATCCTTTCTGGACCGGGTTTGTTGCGGGTTGAAACCCACACCCAGTTGAGGTGAATCCGTTCGCGGGTTAGTGGGTTTCCAAAAAGGTGAACCAGTACCCGCTTCAGACCCATTGGTAGGTGAAATTACCGTTTTACCCCTGGGCTTCAAGATTCGTGCCCGATTTAGACGGTTCCGATTAAACCTCATTTTTAGCCATATCAACAACCAATTTTGTTTCGTTAGGAATCACTGAGAAGGGAGAGTCTGTATGACTAAAACAATTGAATCATCAAGTGAAGATGATTAGATAATTACTCCACATTGAAATCCCGGCGAAGCCATCTGAGCTGGATATGTCCCCTACCTATAGTACCTGTGTAACCCCTGTTTTTCACTTTTGGTATTTTTTTGAGAGTATTTTTCACTTTAGTGAATTATTATTTTCCATTGTATTTTCGGAACAATAAATTTAATTATTTTTATTCTATAATATTTTTCTGGCAGTTTTGACCTCCTTTTGCTGTTTGTGCGCCGTTTGGCCGTTTTTCGACATTTTGAGCTCTTTTCCTCAATTTCTTGATTCCGTTCATGTATAAATATTATTTTAGGGTCATGGTGGATTTTTAGAAGAGTTTTGACCAATTTGAGATTTTTTGACTCTTAAGGAGATTTTTAGGAGCCATAGGATTCATTGCATTTTGTATCCCCATTTGAAATCTACCCAATATCCATTACCCAATTGTACACCCATTTAATCCTATTGATATCCACTACCCATTAACCCACATTTGATCTCCTATTTATACCCCTAATACTAATTAATCCCTAACCCTAATTCTAATCTTTCTCCCTCTCCTAAAACAAACCGGCCTCTTCCTTCCCTCTCCATATTGTGCTCCCGGCCTGCCCTCTTCCTCCTCAAAACCAACCAAAACGGCACCCACCTTTAAAAACAGCCCCCCCCCTCTTCCCTCTTCGCTGATTTGGAGTAGTGGGTAGCGTCCGTTTGAGTTCGTGCTTCAAGGAGACGATCATATGCAAGTTTCGGTTCGTGGGTTCGCTTGAAATCGCGCGTGGAAGGACTTTTGTTCGTGGGTTTTCATTGCTAGGCTTCGTTGCATCGTGTTCTTCGTCAACGAGGCAAGTAACTTGTACTTAAATTTCTTAGGTTGATACAAGTCGAAAGTTCACACATAGGATAGGTTGAGACTAGAGACGGACAAAGATCATGTTTTTATTTGTGGATTTCATCTCTATTGTTCAAAACAGGCCATAGATGACTTAGGACATGAAGTTTGATAGGATTGTGCCTTAGGAATCACCCAAACGCGATTTTGATCGCGTATGCGACATATTGTATACCCGATGTATGTTTGAACACCCACATGAGAAATATTAGATTTTGACATGATAGAAACCCTTAGATATGATATTTAGACAATGGGTAGGCTGCGTTTCGAATTTGGAAGAGTTTGGATGATTTTTGAGGAAGTTATGACGTTTTGAAGTTTGGTTGAGAAATCTGGAAAGTTGGATTGAACTGGATTGATTATTGTTTTTACCTAGATTAGAGTCCGAATCTCAACATGGCTATTTCTGAGTAATTTGTAGAGAATTGAATCTAATTTCTAATCCCACTGATTTCACCCTGTTTGGAGTTCGTATGAATTAGTTATGATTATTTTAGTAACTGTATGCCGGTAGTTCCCAGATTCATTTCGGGGTAGATTTTATCACCAATTTATTTTCAAGATCCAAGTTATACATAATTTCATGCCACAAGATTTTGTCCAGTGTTTCAATATGATGTTAGGTAGTTCTCTGATTTTTCTGATAATTAAAAGATGAGTTTTGAGTGATGCCTTACATCCTTTTCTATAGATCGCTTTTGCTGTAAACTGCGTGTGATTGTATGTTGAATGCCGTGTTCACCTTATTTCTAATTACTGTATGAATATTTTATGTGAGATATGAAAGTTGGGTAATTGTGTATACTTTCATCCCGTTTTGGCGGAAGTGGATTTTGATGCGCTGTGTGCAAGATATGCATGATTTTGTACAGCGGTATTGAAGAATTCCAGATCCATCAAAACTGTGTTATGTGTTACTTTCTATTTTTGAAAACATATCTATACTTTCTGGAAAAATATGAAAATTTATATTTTGAGACTATACATATAGGGGATTACCCCAGAATTTTTGCAAATTTAATTAATGACTTTGTATGCTGTTTTCATGTGGTTTAAGTTATTCCCCTGTTTTCTGGCTGTACTTGAAAACTGTGTTGGAATGTGTTTTAAGTCGAGATGTAGTGAACTAGTATATAGATTTATTATACCCGTTAGAAGCGTGTGGAAGTCTAGTTTCCAGATCCTTTGACGGATCATGATTTGCATGCCTGTAGATCTTTGGATCACTGTTTTAGTACAGACTGGTCTTGCTGTCCCGATTACAAACATACACCATTTTGCCCATATTTGTGAATGAATAGTACCATTACTTGCTGATCTGATTTCCTGAGTCTAAACCTGATTATAACCTGTTAGTCTGACATTATTTAGCACACTCTCAAGCCTGTTGATGATCTTAATAATAAAAGTAATCAAGCCGGGGTTTAATGGGAAAGATCTAGTAGTGGATAGTGCAGAAACATGTACTCGGAAGGGGGCCTGCGTTTCCCATATTTGGAATTTGGTATATGATTTGGATTATTTGGAATTTGGTATATGATTTGGATTATTTGGAATTTGGTATATGATTTGGATTACTGTTTCCTGTACCTGAGTATACTGCTCTGCATGGTCCCCTACGAAATCTAAAGCGAAACTGCGTTGACTGTAACAACCATGTGATAAAAAGATGGCACATGAAGTGTTACCTAGATAGTAATAATACAAGATATTAATACATGATTACCTGTTACCTGTATACCTGTTACCTGATTATCCTGATATTCCTGTTACCTGATTTCCTGATACTGGATACATATTTACCTGACTACCTGATTACCTGATAATTATACATGCTACCTGTGTACCTGTTGACTTTATATTTGACATATGTTACCCTTACCTGTTAGTATATCCAGTGGTTAGTTAGTTCCCTGTGCTTGTATCCTATTCTATTTTGTGACCCGGACTTGCCATTGACGGGTACTGTGTTTTCTCTTTTTCTTTTTCCTGCATTCGTTGTATTGTAGATTTTGGAGGACAGGTTCCTAAAGGTATTGGCAAGATGAGAGGCTAGAGGCTGAATTTTGCTATTGCTATTCATGTTACTTATTTTGGACAATATTGTATTTTGAACTTGTATTATTCCTTGTATTTGGGCAATGTGACCCAAGATTATTGTGTAATTCAGATCATGAATATTTGAGATTAATGTATTTTATTTCAAGTATTCTTGTTGGTATTTGGTTCATAAGTGCATGTGGTTGATCTTTTTCTGGCTTCCGACTCTGATTTTACTGTGATATGTTGTAAAGAATTCCTGAACAGCTTAAGGATGATTATGTTCATTCGCTGGACTTTTGTTACGCGCTCGTATTCCATGTTTTTGGAAAGCGGGGCGTGACAACCTGATCCACTCTACTCTATAAGACGAGGCATTGACTTTGTCTACACAGGAAGAGATAAAAGAGAAGATTCCATGAGTAACCGAGGAAATAGATCTATCTTTATCAAGTGAACGTTAACATGATCATTAGGATCTAACCGATAGACCCCCATGAGATAGCTGCAGAATCCTCGAATTATAATGTAATAATATCATATATTAATATAATATTATATTAATATTCTCATGCAGTTATGAATAAATAATTGCGCTGGAGAAAGTGGGTATGCTTAATTTTACTTTATTTGCTATTGTTTATATTTTTAATCAAAATTTTGATGCTTGCATGATAAGATCTCTTGGTGTGCTGGATTGAGTCTACTATTATTATTCTCTTATTCATGATTCTACTTTTTGTTCGAGGACAAGCAAAATCTTAAGTTTGGGGCTATTTGATGTGTCTAATTTATATACAAATATTTGTACTCATTTACCAATTAAAATTGCTTGTTTTTGTTGATATTGTCCTATAATTCAGCTTATTTCTATAAGATTTTATTTAATTAATTATTTTTGAAGAAATAATATTTTTGATGCAAAAAGTAAAGATTTGTGGAAAAAAATCAACAAACAAAATAAAATAATGGATTTATTAATTATTATTGTTTTGTTGAGTTGAAAATGCGAAATAATTTTAGAAGGATTTTAATGAGTTAATATGATTTTTAGTTAGTTTAATTAATTTTAAACTAATTAATTTATTTTATTTTTAAAGCCTAAATTTTGGTCTTATTTTGTATATGCAGAAGCACGTGGTTGAAAGAAAAGGAAATAAAAGGAGAATAGAGAAAGAAATAAATTTTAGATCAAATAAGGAAGGAAATAAATAAAAGAAGAAGGACTTTTCTGCAAAAAGTGCAAACCCTAATTCTCTCTCCCGTTCCCTATAAATATATGCAAGGTTGGAGTACAAATGCTTAAGAGGTGACGGCTAACACAGAAGAAAAATAATAATAAAAAAATATAAAAAAAAGTAAGAGAGAGACTGGCCTCTCTCTCTTGCTTTCGGCTCAGAACAAAAGAGAAGGGAGAGAAAGCAGCAGGGTGACAGAGGCGTGCTGACGTGGACCACACGACAAAAGAGAAGCAGCAGGCTTCGGCAGTTGCTGCTGACGGCGCGGGACCCACGCTGACGTAGCGACTCGGTGACAGCCAGTCAGGCTTCGACGCAGACAGCCGACGTGACAGGTGGCTCTGACGCGATGCATCTTCTGCAGAGCTGACGTGGCATCGACGAGACTGCGGCTGAATTGGACTGGGACATCTTTTGGTTCAGTTTTTGAGACAAAAAGAGAGAGAACGGAACTGGTTTGCATTAAATTTTGTATTCTCTTTTTTTTATCTCTTCTTCTCTATATTTTTAGATGCAATCCAAAACATATTTTTATTGCAAATTGAACATGAACTGAATTTATTGTTCTAGAGGCTAAGATGCAGCATAGTTTTGTAGAACACAAATTTCAATTCCTTATTATTATTTTATTTTTCCTGGTTGTGTTTTAATTTTTATTATTTATGCATGCGTACAAAATGGTGGATAGACATTTGTATGATCTTTTAAATCATGATGAGACCGAACTGGTGATTTGTGATTAATAAAAATTAAATACCGTTATTGGAGGACGTGACCGTTAAGAAATCCAAAATTTCAATTAATAATTTGATGGATAGGCAAATAATTAGTTGAGAATAATTTTTAGACTACGTGGATAGAGTGGTTAATATTTTTAGAATTTTGGTCTACAACTTGGAAAGATAATATCTTTATTCATAAGGAGTTATAATTTGTGTGTGTGATAAACGAGGTGAACCAAGAGCCCTAGAACTAATTTTACCCTTAACAAAGTACAAAAGCTTCATAGTTTCATAGCCCTCTCCCTCTTCACAAATTTAGTTAGCTTTAATTAGATTAATTTAATTTAGTTATTTTATCCTTCATAAATTTCGATCTTCCAAATAGTGATTAATCTAGTGATATCGGTACTCAATAAAATATCTAGTCCCTGTGAGTTCGACACTCTATTCACTTACTATATTACTTGTTGCGATTTTGTACACTTGCAAATATTCACACCAAGTTTTTCATTATTACTCTATTTACTTAAACTCTGTTTAGGACTAGATCAAAGGGGATAATCACAAGAAAAAACATCACATTTGTCTTTTATGTATAATAGCATGACTCACACAACTTTGTAAGGAATTTTGAAACTCAATAATTCTAAAGTAAATAAGTATGCTTACACTTGCTTTATAAGCAATTGCCTATCCCAAAAAAATTATCTCAATGCTTAACACAATAAAGAACTCAAAAGTGTAATAGTAAGCCTAATTAAAATCTCTTTTATTTTGTTTTTCTTTTCAAAAATAAATAATAAATTTGTAAACCTTCCCCCCAAACTTGAATATCACATTTTCCTCAATGGGAAAGAAAAAAACAAAAACAAAAAGAATGCAAAAAGTTTAGAATTTCTCTCCTGATTCGTCTTCAAATTTCTACACGCGCGACGTTCAGTATTTTGGCAATATCTGGAGCTGTAGATGTCCAAATGGGCTGATTTTTTTTTTTTTGCTAGAAAGCTAAGACAATTGTCTACAATTTCTCTTCGAATCACTTTTCCAGATTCTGACTCCATACTGTTCAAAAATAGCCATCAATGAAGGTGTTCAAAACAGCTCTGCCTGGCGACTTTCAAAATTTATGCAATCCTACAAGATAAAATCAAAAATTAAAATTATACTATACTAAAAGAAAAATTAAATCTAAATGCAATAAAAGAAAACATGGGTTGCCTCCCAAGAAGCGCCAAGTTTTAAGTCTTCAGCTAGACATGGTGGTGCGATAGTTAAGTAACGCCAAGATCCAACAACATTAACACATCCTTTCTAATTCTTCTCTTCAGATGTGGATCAGGTTCAAGTTCAATTTTGAGGCGTTTCCTTCGTGATGATGATGTCTTTGATTCCCCCACCTCTTTGTATTTATGCTGCAAAAATGAATAAATAGAAGGTGCAGCATCCAAATACATGACATGTTCAAAAATGTTTACTTTTTCAGGTTCAAAAGTTGTTGAATTTGTTGGACACACTTCTATTGGTGATTTTTCAAATTTAGCCTTATGTTTCTTGCCCACAATTAAATTAGTTTTACTTACTTGAATAGATGATTGTTCTTCAGGAGGAAAATTTGTGGAATTAAAAACATCATACATTACTTGTTCATGCTCAATTTGTTCCTCCACAATTTGTTCAATCTCACTTTGCTTTTCAACCACATTCTGTTCGCCATTTTCTTCTTGTGGTTGCTCAATTTTCCTCCCGCTTCCTAGTGTTATAGCCTTGACATGCTCTTTGGGATTGACAACTGTGTTGCGTGGTAATGTTCCTGCAGTTTTTTCGTTAACAATATTTGAAAATTGACTAATTTGTACCTCAAGATTGTGAATGGAAGCCGAAGTTGAATTTGTAACATTTTGGATTTCCAAATCTTTCTTTTGTATGTATTGTTCTGCCCTTTGCATGTAGTGCATGAAACATGTCTTCAAGTGTCAACTTCTTTTCTTGTTGTGGAAAAATTTTGAGGTGGTATAACTGCTCCTTGAGTGTTGTTCCATGGACAATTGGGGGTGTTTCTCCATTCTTGATTGTATGTGTTTGCATAATGATTATTTTGCATTTGAAAGTTTGACACAAAATTTTCATGTTCGGCATTTGATGGAGCAAAAGGATTCCCCACTTGACAATCTGCACTTGAATGATTTCCTGCACAAAGATCACAAATCATATTAGAATGAATAGCATTAAAATTCATATTTTCTACTTTTTCAGATAAAATATCATTTTTTGCATTTAAAGTAGAAAAAGGATTAAGTTCAAAAACTCCAGCCACTTTTCTTGGCATTGTTCTCTCTGAAGACCACTGGTAATTATATGATGCCATCTCCTCTAAAAGATCATAGGCTGTTTTGTAAGTTTTGCTCATAAGTGCACCACCAGCTGATGCGTCAACCATAGATCGATGTGTAACTCCCAAACCATAATAGAATGTTTGCATTTGCAGCCATTTCGGTAGTTCATGATTATGACACTTTCTTAATAACTCTTTGTACCTTTTCCATGCATCATACAAAGACTCAGTCTTAAATTGAATAAATGCGACAATATCATTCCTTAGTTTGGCTGTCTTTGCTGGAGGAAAAAACTTGGCTAGAAATTTTTGTGCAAGTCCCTCCCAAGTAGTAATACTACCAGGTGGAAGATAATGTAACCAAGCCTTCGCCTTAACTCGTAGTGAAAAAGGAAAGAGTCTCAATCTAATTGCATCATCTGATACTCCATTGTGCTTGAAAGTGTCACAAATTTCTAGAAAGTTTGCAATGTGAGCATAAGGATCCTCGTGCGGTAGTCCCTAAAACTGAATAGTCTGATGAATCATTAGAATAATCTCCGGTTCAATCTCAAAATCGTTAGCTTCAATAACCAGCTTCTTTATGCTTGCTTCATAAATTGAGGGCATAAGCGTAGTCTCTCAAAGGCCTGTTTTCATCGTTCCCCATAATAATGTACGTGTATGTCCTGAAATGTAAGTGTCGAAAAAGAAAAGAGAAAAAAATAGAAAAAATAAAAAAATAAAATAAGAAAAATAAATAAAAGTAAAAGTTAGTCAAAAGAAAATAAAGATGTAAAATAATAATAAAACAAAAATAATTACAAAAATCCAAACTAGCAATAATCTAGCAATTTTCAATATCAATAAAAGAATAACTAGTCCCCGGCAGTGGCGCCAAAAACTTGGTGTGAATATTTGCAAGTGTACAAAATCGCAACAAGTAATATAGTAAGTGAATAGAGTGTCGAACTCACAGGGACTAGATATTTTATTGAGTACCGATATCACTAGATTAATCACTATTTGGAAGATCGAAATTTATGCAGGATAAAACGACTAAATTAAATTAATCTAATTTAAGCTAACTAAATTTGTGAAGAGGGAGAGGGCTATGAAACTATGAAGCTTTTGTACTTTGTTAAGGGTAAAATTAGTTCTAGGGCTCTTGGTTCACCTCATTTATCACACACACAAATTATAACTCCTTATGAATAAAGATATTATCTTTCCAAGTTGTAGACCAAAATTCTAAAAATATTAACCACTCTATCCACGTAGTCTAAAAATTATTCTCAACTAATTATTTGCCTATCCATCAAATTATTAATTGAAAATTTGGATTTCTTAACGGTCACGTCCTCCAATAACGGTATTTAATTTTTATTAATCACAAATCACCAGTTCGATCTCATCATGATTTAAAAGATCATACAAATATCTATCCACCATTTTGTACGCATGCATAAATAATAAAAATTATAACACAACCAGGAAAAATAAAATAATAATAAGGAATTGAAATTTGTGTTCTACAAAACTATGCTGCATCTTAGCCTCTAGAACAATAAATTCAGTTCATGTTCAATTTGCAATAAAAAATATGTTTTGGATTGCATCTAAAAATATAGAGAAGAAGAGATACAAAAAAGAGAATACAAAATTTAATGCAAACCAGTTCCCTTCTCTCTCTTTTTGTCTCAAAAACTGAACCAAAAGATGTCCCAGTCCAAGTCAGCCGCAGTCTCGTCGATGCCACGTCAGCTCTGCAGAAGACGCGTCGCGTCAGAGCCGCCTGTCACGTCGGCTGTCTGCGTCGAAGCCTGACTGGCTGTCATCGAGTCGCCACGTCAGAGTGGGTCCCGCGCCGTCAGCGGCAACTGCCGAAGCCTGCTGCTTCTCTTTTGTCGTGTGGTCCACATCAGCACGCCTCTGTCGCCCTGCTGCTTTCTCTCCCTTCTCTTTTGTTCTGAGCCGAAAGCAAGAGAGAGAGAGAGAGAGGCCGGTCTCTCTCTTACTTTTTTTTAATATTTTATTATTATTATTTTCTTTTGTGTTAGCCATCACCTCTTAAGCATTTGTACTCCAACCTTGCATATATTTATAGGGAACGGGAGAGAGAATTAGGGTTTGCACTTTTTGCAGAAAAGTCCTTCTTTTATTTATTTCCTTCCTTATTTGATCTGAAATTTATTTCTTTCTCTTTTCTCCTTTTATTTCCTTTTCTTTCAACCACGTGCTTCTGCATACACAAAATAAGACCAAAATTTAGGCTTTAAAAATAAAATAAATTAATTAGTTTAAAATTAATTAAACTAACTAAAAATCATATTAACTCATTAAAATCCTTCTAAAATTATTTCGCATTTTTAACTCAACAAAACAATAATAATTAATAAATCCATTATTTTATTTTGTTTGTTGTTTTTTTTCCACAAATCTTTACTTTTTGCATCAAAAATATTATTTCTTCAAAAATAATTAATTAAATGAAATCTTATAGAAATAAGATGAATTATAGACAATATCAATGAAAACAAGCAATTTTAATTGGTAAATGAGTACAAATATTTGTATATAAATTAGACACATCAGGCCTTCCGAGTCCCAAGATGCGGGATGTTGTGCGGTATTCCATTGAATCCATGGGGGACCTATGGGGGGGTTGTCTAACTCCTCTAGGAAAGCATTCCTCATCAAAGTAAACTCAGTACACAACATTCCCCCTCCCAAGAGCTCTGGGATTCCAATAATATTCTCGGACCAAGACCTCGAAGGTGTTCAAACAACTCACTACAACGCACTGGTAATCAGCATATGCATGGTAAATCATGAGGTGCACCGCATCCTGGTAGATAATGGTAGCTCGGTAAACATCATCTTCGTGGATGTATTTGAGGGCCTTAAGCTCACACGGGACCATCTCAAACCTACCGGGTATACCATCACGAATTCTCTGAAGCTCGAGTTCAGATCGAAGGAATAATCGCTCATGATGTGACTATGGAGAAAGCTCCAGTCGCTCGCACAGAAGCAATCAACTTCATGGTTGTCAACAAACCCCCGAGTTTGAAATTAACATCTTGAACTCTCGGGGGATGAAGTACGTATTCTGGATCAAGGGGAGATCCACCTTCTCCAAGGTGATCGCTGTCTTATCTGCCTCTATCTTTGGACGACCTGGGGATGACGGTTGTATTTCGAACCTGACCAGGTTCTTCACGTCGTTGGGGTACATTGTAATTATCAGGGGGTCCATAAGGAAGGGACGCTCCATGCCCCTTTCCAGCTCATACTCCATCAGCTCGTACTCCTAATCTTTAGGGAAAACAATATTCTCTTTTCTCATTTCTGGTCGAGGAGCACGTTGAGGAGCGACCACAACTACATTTCCAGATGAAGAGAATTCGTCATCCTCTCGGCCCGAGGGAACCTCCTCCACTTCCTCGTTCTCTTTGTCAAAGGGAATAATGACAACCACTGAAACTTTAACCCTTCTTTCCTCCATGACGTGTAGCACCCCGAATTTTCAATAAATAAAATTAGAAATAAGTGGCACAAATTTCAGAATCAACTTCAATTGTAATCATAAACACAGAAACCAAATACAGGGAAATTTAAAAACTTTTATTACATCAACTCTTTTACAAAGCAGAGTGGAATTTAAACACTTTGAATTACAATTCTTTTTACAACACAACGGTATTTAAAAGCACCATAAATACAATTTTCTCTTTACAATTATTCCTTTTACAAGATATGCATAAACATTAAATATTCTGCCACATGCTCCAAATTCCATACTAAGGGTACCTACATGTAAAACATGGAGCTAGAGATATCCCTAACCCCCAAAACTACATGGGTCAGCCATAACGGTGTGAGTTATATTCAAAGGAATACAAACTTAAATGAAAACATAAGGAATAAAATCATAAGTCAATAAGTGAAGCTAGGCTATGTGTCAAGTGTAAGAAAACAAAAAAAAATGTAAAAACAAGTCAAGAAATCCACAATGCACATGATGAATACTAATGCATATTTGTCGGATTTTATGCATCCCATTCTACATTGGTCCGGTGCAAGCCCTTGTCGTTCTCCACTTTATAGGGTTTAATCCCTCGTTATGTAACTAATTCTACTACGGTGATAGAAACAAGATCCAGATACTCTGCGAATAGGCCTACGTCCCGGTATTTACCCGCCAGACTAGCACCATCAATGTGCAAGGATCATGTAAGTGTCGCCCTGAACATTCCATGCCAAAATTCCACAAATAGATCCTAGCCTTCGGAATAAAACCGCCCAACTGTAAAGGATCCTCAACGTGCGAACTCGGGAGATGGTAATGATAATCGCAGCCTTCAGAATCAAACCGTCCAACTACAACTATAGTCCTGAAGCTCATCCGTCCACTATACAAGGCCCCCCTACTTACGTTTCCCAAGGTCTGTCACATCACCACAAGTGTCTTTCCTTATGTTTATTATGTTTAATTAATTAATTAGAACACAGTCCCTCTAGAGTTGGTGTACCCTTCCTGGACTTAACTCAAGTAAATTAACAACAAAAGCCTGACTGGCCAATATCCACAAAAATCTCGACTGCCGGCATCTTAGGGTCCCACTCAACCCCTTAGAGTCTCAAAACTAAAAAAAAACTCCATCTCAAACATTTCTTTGAAATATATAAATCCCAAAATCATATAACTCATCACGAGAATTTCCTTGAAATTTATTAGTCAATGGTAAGTACCTCCCTGTATGACCATATCCACATAATTGTCCAGAAAACTGAAACTAACTCGATTAAAACTGAAACAAACTGTGGATAAATAGCTTGAAATACAATACTCTTTAAGTTCGAAAACATACACTTTCTAAAACTACGTAAATAGAACTTAAATACTTATTAAATTTGAGAATACATACTCTCTGAAAGTGGTAAAATCTGAATTCAATTACTGCAAAAGAACAGAGAAATTAACTTTGCAATTCGAAGAAACAATCATTTGGAGATTTGAAAACACAGCCAAAACAGTGTAAAAAAACTCAAGCGTGACGGTCGACTGGCAGACACAATGTAAAATGCTGCAGTCGGTCGGCATCATCCAAAATATACAACAATGAAGCCTTGGCAGTCGACTGGCAGACATAGTTATAATTGCTGCAGTCGACTGCCAGTAGGGAACTAGCGCCAAACAACCATGACAGTCGACTGTGACTGCAAGTTCAATGAACTGCAGTTTTGCAGTCGACCAACAGTCAAGCTGCAGTCGACTATGCAATCAACTCACATGCAATCTGCGACAACCCAATTTTTGAAAACTTCTCAAACTGATACATGGTTATCTACAAATTCTTAGTTTCATATGACAAAAAATCTGTAATAAAACACGTAAAATCTTGACCAAATTAACTTAGATCATACACCAATCAATCTTTTATAAATTTCACAAAAGAAAGCAATTTCCAAAAGCCATGATTTTGAAGAACTTCTCATATGAAATTTGAACATCCATAACGCAGTCAAAAATTTCTTCATATACAGTGATATAGGCACAACATCCATAAAAACTGAAACTCAACACACTATAGTCATACATCAATTCATATTCTTCAATTCACAATTTATCCATATCCAAGAAATCTTCCTTTATGAACCCAACTCCACTTTGTGCAGTCACATACACAACACATTCATTTGTTAATGTCAAATAAACTCTAATTCCTCCATTACTCATTGATTCTAAGTTCACACATGATGTATTTGCAACATACAAGCATCTTTCATAAGTAAAGTTTGGATCTTTACAAATTTAGATAGCACTGCATACAATCTCATACAACTTCTATTTTCTTATCATGGTATATAGGATTATTCAAGCAAAACACGATAAAAGCAATAATCTTGTGCAATATTAATTCTCCAACAATCTGTTTATCATCCATGCATAAAAATCAATCATCAAATTTAATTCGTTCACTAGATTTTATAAAGTAAATAATAAGACGTAATCTGGCCTCGAACCTGAGACCTCCCTTTACTCATACATACTCTTTACAAATTATCCTAGTGGCCCAAACTTTTATTTTGTGTGAGTTGTACTTTTGTAAATAATTATGCTGTAAATAAATTCGAACTTTGAGGGTATTATGATAACTAGCAACAGTTGAGTAAATGAATGGTTAATATAACTCCTACTTAAAAATGAATGGTTGAGATTAGATGGTTGAATGTCTACATGCAAGTTGTCTACAAATGACAACCCCAACTCTCCCTTTATAATATTAGAGATAGAGATTAGAGATTAGAGATATAAGTTAAGAGGGTTGGACATGTGATACAACATGCACAGCTAGTGCATGTGTGTTAGAGTTCGTTTTTTCGTATCTGATTGTGATACTGTTACTAAAGCGTGGGATCACTTGCAAAGGCCCCTGCACATTAATTCTCTTCCATCGTCCATTCATGACTCTCTTACATGTGTGTGCATCACAAAGCGACAACTTGCTTATGCTTGGTGTGTACTTTTACTGTATCTATATGTTAGAGTCTGTATTTGGGAAAAAAAAGTAGAGTTTTTAATCTTGCAAGTTTTTAATCTTGTAACTTTCAACACAGAACACATTATCTTCAGTGCCATTCACCATTTCTCTTTTTATGGTTCAATGCAACTAGATCAAACCAAAAAGGGCTAAAATGCAACCAGAAGTCAATAAGGCTGATGTTGCATATTTGCTCAAGTACACAAGGTTGAAGGTAGTGCTTATCGGGGGTCATTATGTTTGCTCATGATTATTTGTCATCGTTCTTTCTTCCAGAATGCGGCCTTATCGAGGGTCATTATAGTGGTGTCATACATCATTACTCAATCATCTCTTACTTGGTCATCTCTTTGCTCGTGTCTCCTCTGCTTTGCCTTCTCCAATTGTATCGACTCAGCAACCAAGTCGTTGGTTCTCTACGTCTCATTATTCGATCGTCTAACTAACTGTTTGATCACCTCTGCAATTCGACTACTTTCTCCTAATAAAGCCTTCTCTTTCTTTCAAGCAGCCTCCTTTTGAGCCTCAATTCCCGATGGTCATGCAGAAGTGGGTGTCAGGCAATGGTGCATGATCGTCGTCGCAAGCCTAAATCTATGAGACTTGCTTCCACCGAAGTTGGGTCCATCGGAGTAGCTTCCATTGGAGTTTGTCTAACTGGAAACTGTTGACTTCCTTCAAATCAAGTTTCAAATGGATCTTTGAATTTTTCTATGCAATTGACTATGTTCCAACAAACATCTAAATGCCAATCTTCACTCATTTGATTCTTGTACCACGCTTTGGCATCTACAATCTAACAAAGCGAGAGAAAAATTAATTTAAAAAATATTATTAAGACATGGATAAGTTTGAATAAGATTATTAAAATTATTTACCTCATCTAGATAAGTCTAGCTGCTCTGAGCTATCCTTCGGACATGCCTCAAAGCTTCATGCCACTTCGTTAGCCTCGCCACTTCCACCATCAAGAGTGACTCTTACCCAAGCTTTGCACAAAGCTTCGTCTTCATCGTGACTCCATTTTGAACCTCCTCCCATTTTAAAACTAAATATTTGTAACTTTTAATGAACTTTTGAAAGTAAATTTCTACTATTTTTAAAAATGTACAAATGGATGTGAAGAAAGATATGAATGTGGTGTTGAATTTATAGGGGAAGTAGAGATTATAGCCATTCGGGATTTTGAATTTTTTTTACCAAAAAAAGAGCCAAATTTGCCCCCCCCCTCTTTCCCTCTTTATCTTCCCGGCCGGCAAAAGGGGCAAGCGGCAAGCCTGGCTGTCTTTCTTGTCTCTTGTGACACCGACTTCCCGATGACCATTAGATGCCAGTTTTTTGCGTTTTTGCTCGCCTTGCCGCTTGTGACGTCCCAAGAAACCCACCATTAGACTTGCCCTAACAACCTCCCTTGCTAAGGCATTTTAAATAAGTCACTCACAAATTTCAAATAAGTTACTCTCAATAGTCCTTTAGCATATCTCCAACATAGCTTGGTCTTCACTAACCAAATGCCCTTAACAACAACCCTTGTTAAGGCATTCAATTCTAACTCGGTCTTGTAATATGCGATAAGAGCATCCACAGTCATGAAAGGTAAAAAAAATGCAAAATGTAAAAATAGAAATAGCAATTTGGGGTTTCGCTGCAGTCATCAAATGCTAAAAAAATAGTAAAGTAGAAAAAATTTTGAGCGGATGAAACTTGAAGTTTCGTTCGTTAAAAGATAATAATTTTTAATCTTAGACAAAACTTGACGCTTCCCCGGAGTGGAAAAAAATCACCAAGGACGAAACTTGAAGTTTCGTCTATGACTTTTTTTCCCCAGTTAACAACTAATTAAATGATTAATTATATAACTAAACTTAATTATCAGACTAATTATTAAACTAATTATCTAATTAAACTAATTAACTATCTAAACCATTTTATAAAATATCAGCCATTCCCCTCCGACGAAACTTAAAGTTTGGTCAGGATTTTTTTTAATTCACAAAATCCCACTAACGAAACTTCATCCGATGGATTAAAAAAATATACAATATTTCAGACAAAACTTGAAGTTTCGTCCTCTATAATATGTATATTGCTATATCATCTGCCAAATATAGTAGTCTACTGTATCACAAATGGAAAGAAAATGCATTTATAGTACATGACTGCAACACCCTAAATGCTGTAAAATGCAAATATACCACACCACTGTGGATACTCTACTGCTACTAATATATAGTTAGGGTTATTTCGATAGAGGCCTCCTACAGTCGAATTTTTTACCAAACTATCCCACCTTTTGTAAGTATATACCAAATTGTCCTAGTTTGAAAGTTAAATACCAAAAAGTTCCAATCGCTAACTGAGATAGCGCGCCTGGTAAAAATTTGCGCGCTATCTCTGTTGGCGTGTGTTAGGGGCCACTACTTTTCCCCTCAAGTAAGATCGTGCAAAAAAAATCTTAAGTATGGACTCGCTAACTCCGTTAGCGCGCCCATTTAAACCAGGCACACTAACAGAGATAGCAAGTATCGATTGGGGGAAAAAATCCCAAGTATAGACTCGCTAACTCTGTTAGCGCGCTCATTTAACCCAGACGTGCTAACTGAGATAGCGAGTGTCGACTGGGATTTCGCTTAAATCGCGCTCACTGTCTATGTCTATTCTCTTCATATTCTATCTCTCTCTTCTCATTCTCTCCCAATTTCGAAACCCAACTCCAAAACCCTAGCATCCCAATTGGAGATCTTACTCAAAAAACTTTACAAAATCTTAAAGGATTCTTCATCTCTCACATTCATATCTCCTCCCACTCTCAAAACCCTAAAACCATATTCCAAAAATTCTTTGTTTGGGGATTTATATAGAAGATTTGTTATCAACCCATTCACTACGCCGTCTTCTCGAAACTCAAAATTGCTCAACTTTTCTGATCATTAATTTTGAAGCTATGATTTGTATATCATTTTATCGCATATATTTTGTTTAGTAAATAATGATTATTTTTAATATAAATATGTATAGGTATGGATTACGAAATTCCTATTTGGCTTTATTTTGTCGGTGAAATTATTCGTGACCCAAAAATAGGTTGTTGTTTTAGTGTCGTTGATCTTGAAATAATTTAGGCACCCGTACAATCACAATGAAGAACTTGTTGAGAAAGTTTATGAGGTTACTAATTGGGATAAAGAACGATGGAATTTTAAATTTTTAGCACGTTATGCAGTGGGAAAAGGTGATGGTGTGCCCGTAGGAAACGAAAACTCTCTGAAGTCCATGATTGGTAGAACACTTGATCCGAATTTTAGTTGGTCTTCATTAGAGCTATATATTCAGCAAACCCAAATTATTAAGGCCCAGTCGCCTACTAAGCCTAGTCAAGCTCCACACGTGAAGTGTTGATACATAAGATCAGTTTGAATCTAGTTCAAACATCTCATGCAATCCCGCCGTCCTCACAAGAAGACACATTTACAAATACTACAAGCCCAGATCCTACTGAATTTGAGTTGTCACGTCAACCGAGTTTGGCTAATGATTACGTTCGGAATACCAATGATTTCGGAATATTTGAAAATGCTATTGTTAATAATGATTTAGTCGATGATGAAGAAGAAGACGAAGAAACGGACGATGAACTTGAAGATGGTTTATAAAATGAAGACGAGGAAGAAGATGATGAATATGTAAATGTTAATATAAATGAGAGTAATGATGCTGATGTCGACCTTACTGATGGATTCAATAATGTTAATTTTCATGTTACAGAGGAGATGACACAAAGTGCGAGAGTAAATCATGGTCCACAAGAATTGTCCGGTTCATCCACCGTAGATGAATTCTACATTAGGCAAGAGTTTCAAAGTAAAGAATCGATCCAACATGTGGTAAAGCTATACTCCATCAATAAACATCGGGAATTTATCGAAATATTCACCGACCATATATGCCGTTAAATGTAAATTGGCTCCGAGAAAACGTTCGCTTGAGGAGATGGTGCAAATCCCAGCAGTTGCAAGTGAGGGTGGTTATCCGTGGAGATTACGTGCAATCGTTCCGAAGGGCTAGACAAATTTTGTGGTTAAAAAAATAGTAGGGCCGCATACATGTGTGAATCCCACATTGAATTAAGACCATTGTAAAGTTGACGCTAAACTTGTATACAATTTGATTGTGAATGTTGTCAAGGCTGAGATAGGAATTACACCACGGGCCATTATTGAGATAGCGAAACTACAATTCAATGATCAGATATCTTATAGGAAGGCTTGGATTACAAAACAAAAAGCTATTGAGAAGTTGTACAGTTCATTTGCAGACGTGTATACTAAGTTGCCTATACTTCTATCAGCAATAAAAGCAACAAATTCAGGAACTGTTGTTTATTGGGATAAGTATGATTCCGGTCCTAGCGAGGAAGCATTCAAGGGAGTGTTTTGGGTATTTGGTGCTTCAATTGAAGGTTCAAGTTATGTAGACCTGTTATAAGTGTTGATGGGACACACTTGTATGGAAAATATAAGGGTTGTTTGTTAATAGCCATATCACCGGATGCGAACGATTGTCTCTTTTTATTTGCCTTTGCAATAGTTGACGGAGAGAGTGTTTATACATGGACATGGTTCATGAGCTGCATTTGTTTTTATGTCACCGATCGGTTTGGTTTATGTGTTATCTCTGATCGTCACGCAGGTATTTTGGCTGCCATGGACTTGCAAAACGGAGCGTGAAATGAACCAAATGCATGTCATCGTTATTGTATGCGACATTCCGCTACAATTTTTTTTACCAAATTTGGTAGCAAAGCAATGAGGACCAAAGTGAAAATTATAGCATGTTAAAACCAACCCAAAAAATTCCATAGGAAACTCGCGGAACTGGAGACTGTCAATGTGGAAGCGGCAAATTGGTTGAAAGAGAAATTAGTTGAGAAATGGGCACTTTCTGAAGATGGAGATCGACGATATGGCATAATGACTACGAACCTATCAGAAGTTTTCAACTCGGTATTGAAAGGTGTGCGTAGTTTACCAGTAACTGCTATTGTGGACATCATCTTTTACCGTCTTAATTCTTACATTGCTACACGACGTCAGTTAGCCAACAAGCTCATTAGTGAAGGTAAAAATTTTGCACAAAGAGTACAAGATTTGATAGATATCCGGCGTGATAGAGCCAACATGCATGAAGTGATAATGTTTAGCCATCAACCAGGAGTTTTTGCAGTCAAAACAGGTATACGAAGAGTAAATGGGAATCAAATGGGTGGTAACTTGCACACTGTTAACTTGGGTAATAAAACATGCACTTGTCAGAAATTTCAGCTGTATCATATACCATGTTCCCACGTGTCAGCTGCTTGCGCATATCGTGCTATTGATTACAAGCAGTATGTCGATACATTCTATTAAACTATTTCATTAGCACAAACATGGGATTCCAATTTTTATCCTACACTAGATCCTGCATATTGGCATGTTAATACTGGAATCAGACTTGTAGCTGATACGAGCCTTCGACGTTATAGGAAAGGGTGCCCGAAGAGTACGAGAGTTCGTAATGATATGGATGTAAGAGATGAGTCCAGTAGGGCTATGGGTATGATATGTTCAAAATGCGGTTTGAGAGGTCACAATAGGTGCCGATGCTGGAAAAACTCAAGTCAAGCTTCTCAAATACATCAATGAATGAATGTAATAATGTATTTTGTTGAAGTTTGTATTGTTCAATATTTGGAAGTGATTGAATGAATGTGCCATTGATGTTATTTTGAATGAATGAATTTGAAGTATATTCATTTTGAAGTTTTATTTTCAATCTCATTAGATGAGATGTGTTCAGTTATATATTATTGGGTTTTGGTATCAGTAGGTGCGCTAACTGCCTGATAAAAAGAACCACGCTAACTGTTTTAGCGCGCCTAATATACTTACCTCAAGAGACTTAAAAGTCTATGAAAATTTGGAAATTTGTGAATATACCAAGGGTCGCTAACACAGTGAGTGACCCTAGTTCAAAGAGGGGCGCTAACTGAGTTAGCGACTGTGGTTATCCCCAATTATCTAGAGACTTGAAAGTCTCTGAAAATTAGAAATTACCACAGTCGCTATCTCAGTTAGCGCCCATCTTTGAACTAGGGTCACTAACTGTGTTAGCGACTGTGGTTATCCCCACTTTTCCAGAGACTTTCAAGTTTTTGGAGGTAAGAAATTACCACAGTCGCTATCTCAGTTAGCGACCCTAGTTCAAAAGGGTCGCTAACTGAGATAGCGACTGTGGTAATTTCTTACTTTGGAAAATTGGGGATAACCACAGTCGCTAACACAGTTAGCGGCCCTCTTTGAACTAGGGTCGCTAACTGAGATAGCGACTGTGATAATTTCTAATTTCCAGAGACTTTAAAGTCTCTGGATAATTAGGGATAACCACAGTTGCTAACTCAGTTAGCGCCCCTCTTTGAACTAGGGTTGCTAATTGAAATAGCGGCTCTTAGTATATTCACAAACTGTTTGTGAACTTCTGAAGCTCATCCATGTATACGCAATCACATTCTCAAACATCACATTTTTGTACACACATCACATTCTCAAACAATCTCAACATCGGATTGCGCATCAAGACATTCTCAAAATCTCAAACCAATGTATTGTAGTTGTACACACATCGCATTCTCAAAATCTCAAACTAATGGATTGCATCAAGATATTCACAAATGCATATCATCCAAAAATCACAAATGCAGCCAAACATCGAGAAAATAAATAAACTTACTTGACAAACATCGACACTGACCCAACTACAACAAATATAAGTTCACTAACATCAACCAAAACCCAACTACAACAAAACAAGAACTTCAATAACAAGTACTAGTACAACTTCAATAACAACAACTAGTGCAACTTCGAATAACAACTTCAACAACTTAAATACTACAATCAAACATAACAAAACAAGAAATTTACCTACGAAGGGGTGAAGAAATTTGGGCATTTTCTTGCCCATTTTGAACGCTTTGGGCTTGCCTGAGTTAAGCCGGAGAGGGGAATGTTATCTTCGTCATCTCCTTTTTCTTCTTCTTCTTGTATTTCATCAATAAGCGGCTCCCTTCTTCTTTGTTATCTTTCTTTTTATAATATTGGACATTGACGATATCTTGGTTTAGAAGCCGTTGTTTTTTGACGACCTGTTTGGTGTACGGGACCGAACAGTATCGCCTCCAATTTATTGCCTTCGCCGACAAGATCCACTTGTGCTCGACGTGACTCAAACATTTTTCGTGCGAATACCTTTAACGGTTCAGCTACATTAATCTTTAATACTTTCGCGCATTCTTTGGTTTGAGTCCATGTTTGGGCCATCTACACAGAAACAGAAGAAATGTTTTAATAAATTCAATAAATAATTTTTTTTATAGTTATATAAATATAGACTTAAAACTTACAAGACTCCGAATCAATTGTGTCTTCGGTTGGAACATTGGTAGATTAACGGAATGTGTGTCTGCTGGATCGGCAGCATCACTCCGTGTCGGTACTTGGACACATGCTGAAAGTTGGCTTGTCGGAGAAATATAAAGGTGAGTCATTCTCCTATACCACATCATGTAAGGGACATGCAAAGACGCATCGAACGGTGGAATATTGGCAAGTACGTGATCGAGACGATGATTGTTCCAAATATCCACGTGTTCGTGCAAAGAAGCTGCCCAATCGTGAGCTGCTTGTCGATCCATACCAGTTACACTATGTAGTTCGGCAGTGTACGGATGCTGCACCGGAATATTTTGAATCAACCCAAACTGACGGAGTACCCTATTTGGAAAATAACCCTCTACTGTACCAAAGTGGCCCTTTCCGGTTTGTAGGAGGTCTACTACTACTCCCTTCTTCGGGCATATCCCGTGTTCGTGCCGTATGTAATATCAAATAGAATTCTACATGTTTAATTTTATATACTATCATATTTATCTTAAAACCGATAGAAAATAATTATACAATTAACAATGTCTAACTTCAAAAAATTCATTATCAAACAATATTACTCACAATGTCACATTGACAGGAAACTAAATTCATAAATCGGTCTATATACAATGTTATTCACAATATTTCGGTGTTTCGAATAATATGACAATGTTACTATCATCGCATATCTCACTCATGCATTGTGAACTATAGGTTAATTGGAACAAACTCAATTAGTACGACATAGACTAAGTTAATATTGGTTTAATTTTGGTTAATTACACAACTGAAATTTATCACATGCGTTGCACGTTTTAATAAATCCTAAATCAAAATATATGAACCGAAATATAGCTTACAATCAACCCATCATACTCATTTACTAAATAAGAAATCATACACACTTAGTATATAACCTAACCTAGATTAATTTATGAACATACCAAAATGAACCCAAAATTGTAAATCCAATCCTAGACCCAAAATCACCGAAAATTATATAGCTTAAGTTAAGAACACATACACATGATTGTTGAGTTGAAGGATGAAGACGACTATTCCACTAGCTACCAAACCAATCCTCTCCTTCTGAAAATTGGAGAAAATAGTTTATGGGTTCACCGAAATTTGGGGAAATTGTTGGTTGAGGTGAGAGTATTGTGAGTGATGAAGAGATTTAAGAATAAAATTTGAGAGATCGGGTTGAGGAGAAGCCGAATTCGAGGGCTAGGGTTTGGGGGTTGGGTTTAAGATAGCGCGAGTGCATTTTGGGAGAGAGAAGAAGTGAGATGAAAGTGAGATAGCGAGCGTGATTTAAGAGAAATCCCAATCGACACTCGCTATCTCCGTTAGCACGCCTGGTTTAAATGGGTGCACTAACGGAGTTAGCGAGTCTACACGTGAGATTTTTTCGCACACTCCTACTTGAGGAAAAAGTATTGGCCCCTAAGACACGCTAACTGAGATAGCCCGTAGCTTTTTACCAGGCACGCTATCTCAGTCAGCGACAGATACTTTTTGGTTTTTAACTTCAATGGGACAGTTTGGTATATACTTACAAAAAGTGGAAAAGTTTGGTAAAAAAATTCCCTACAATCTTGCCAATTCGAAGTAAGTCACTCACAAATTTTTATTTCCACAAACGCCACTAGCAATATAGATTCTACTACAAAAAAGTAATATGCAAGTTTTTTTAAGTTTAATTGAATATAATTTACTTAATAATTTGAATTGATTTAAACATCACATATAAGATGGCATTGACATCATTCATATAAGATTTAAACATCACATATAAGATGACATTGACATCATTCATAATATTGTGTTTAATTCAAAATTTTAAAGTGGGACCTACACTAGTGGTGTTGAAAAATATAGAATTATAAATAACTTATTTGTAATTACCATAATTGTGTGTGGCCTTTATGGTAAAAAGCCAAAGAAAAAACTGGAAACTAAAATTGGTTAAATCATTCAAATTAAGGTACTAACCGGAGAATATCCATTAATTAAGGAACCAATTTGCAAAATACTGGTACTAAATTGAAAATAAAGATTAACTGAGGGATCAAATTGTAAAATACTCCTATGGAAATCAGATTTTTCCCCCCAAAATATGCCACTTTTTCAAACTAATTCCCAAAATAGACCACTTTCAAAACTAATTCTCAAAATAGACTACTCGTAGTAGCAAACTGCGTCCTATTCTATTTTGTTGACGCAGTTTTGTACTGTGGCCCAAGTATATGCCACAATAATCTAACTCCAACACATGTGCCAAAATAGTGTTAAGAAAAAAACTATGTTCACCTTAGACCACATTTGGCAACTGCATCCTAAATTGCACTAAGCCCGCAGTTCCTAATTCAATCGTTCATAGGGTCCAGTTATTAAACCCCTCATCTCCTCTTCACTCCAATTTATCTCATCTCCCAATTGTGCCCCCTCTCAACTTAGGAAACCCATCCTGTCAAAGCCTCTGAAACCCTCATTACTCTCTTTCTACTATCTAAAATCTCTCTCAAATCCAATTATCAACCTCACTTCATCTTCCTCTCTCCATCCCCATTCGAAATCGGAATTCCCCAAACCCTATTTTTTGACAATTTCATTGAAATCAGCCCAACTGCAACCACCCATCTTCAATCTGATCTCTAGCATCGAAATCGAGATTATTTTCGCCGTCCCCTGAAGTTATTGAAGGTATGTCTCCTTTCCCTCGTTAAATGGTACGATTTGTTAATGGATATAATGAATTGTTAATGTTTGTTGAATTGTCTTAGATAATTGCTATGAATTGTTAACTGGTATGAATTGATTATGAATTGTTAGTCAATTGTTATTGAAATGTTAGTGGATTGTTAGTGAATTGTTGTGAACTGTTTTGGTCCATTATTACTAGCAATGAGTTCATCCAAAAACTCAACGAGTTTTGGTCAATTTGTAGTAGCATACAGATTAATTCATCATATACATATAGCAGTAAGCAAGCAATCTTGATGATCGTATGCATTGCATTTATCAAATTATCTTTTGTCCTAGGCATATGTTATTGAAGATGAACGCATTATTGTGAAGCTTTTAAAATGAATGCAAAATTAGGAAGCTTTTAAGTTGTCGTTATTATCCCCTTTGTAGATGATGAATGCAAAATAAAGATGAAACTTTTGCCTGATGTGAGCGAGATTGTTAAAATTTTGCCTCGTGGGTAGTAGTATCTAGTTTGGAATTTTCATGAAAACTTTTGGAATGTAAATAAGTTTTACATTGTCATACAGAAGTTATAACTTATATCCTGTTCATTATTTTTGAATTAAAAAATCCCTAGAAACAATAGTTAGTCCAAACAAAGTAATCTATATACGCATCTTCGTTTGATTTGGTTGTGAATCTAGTTGCTATTTTGAAGACTGCCAAATGTTGCATTTGTTGGTGCGTATGACACTTGTGCATGTCCCGATTCATCGCTTTTGGTATGTTTTAAGAAATATGAATAATAATATTATGCATTTTCCATTATATTTTTGAAGAGTTACCTGTTAGATTCTTATAGCCACAATTTGCTTTAATTTTAAAGGTGTGCTCATATGGAATAAGCATAGCAAAATATGATTTGACATATAGATCAAAGCTCCTAATTTTTTGGTAAT
Source organism: Hemerocallis citrina (assembly GCA_017893485.1). Lineage (NCBI taxonomy): Eukaryota > Viridiplantae > Streptophyta > Magnoliopsida > Asparagales > Asphodelaceae > Hemerocallis > Hemerocallis citrina. The sequence goes on along the minus strand of CM030358.1, from coordinate 217,286,320 downwards.
GATTCATATCTTCACTAACATAGTTGCATTGTTGGAGGAAGAAATGATTTGTTAGTTATTGTTGTTTCTACGTTGTCGCAGTATTGAGAGTACTTTAAAAGGGCTTATGATGAGATTGGTTAAAAACAAGAAGATTGGGTAAAAATAAAAATTGTGTGTAAAATTTTTATGAAAATGTATGTGAATTTTAATGAAATCTTCTATATGAAAATCAATGTTGACAAATTATTTGAGTTTGATGATTTACTAGTGGTAGACTTAGTACAAAACAAAAATTGTTATGAATTGTTAAATGGTTTTAGTTCATATTATCTAATGTTTTATGTCCAACGTATGTTTGAAGAATTGTTTGTGATAGTTGGATTTATTGAATTGTCTTGTTGGTTATGTTAATCGATTTTAGACCTTATCCTCAAAATAGCACAAATTTTGCTTTTCCATGAATGGTTAAATTCCTTAATGGCTCACTCCATCATGTGTTGTCAATCTTTAAATGTTTCATATCTTATACTATTTTCGTTATATATTAATATTATCTACTATTGGTAACTATTTTCTATAGTGATCGTCTAATATTGGAAATGGCACGAACAAGGGGTGTAAATGATCGAGGTCGAGGACCAAGAAACCACGGTGGAAGACCCTCGAGTAGTAATGAAGTCCGAGAGCAAGTTCCCCCTGCTACATAGGTAAGAAGTATTTTGTAGCTTTTTTAATTTGTATATGTTGTTGTTGAAATAAATTTGTTACTAAAATATCGATTATTTCATGCACTTGTAGGTTCCCTCATCATCCAGTGCAGATGAGTCTAGTTCCTCCTCCGTTGCACGTGGAGGTCCAGGTCCTTTGGACCCAAAATTGTTGACCTTGCAGAACGAACACTGCTCTCAGTTCGTTTGGAACAGTGTATCGAAGGAGTGCACGTTCCGTAGGCATCCTCCATAGTTACCGATGCACCCATGCATACACGAACTTCTGGCCGCAGCTGGGTTATATGAGATTAGCTTGATGGGGAGTATCATGCTCGATTGTGGCCTACTTACAGCTCTCCTGGAGAGATGGCGACCGAAGACCCATACGTTCCATTTACCCGTAGGGAAAATGACGGTCATGTTACAAGATATTGCAATGATATCGGGTATGCATGTTAACCGGGTATCCGTGACTGGGAGTATAGGCTTTGATAAAGAAGGATTAGTTCGAGAATATCTAGGTATTGAGCTAGGCGAGAAAACATTCGTTGGTCAATCTATTAGGTTGTCGTGGTTGGAGGAGATGTTTAGAGACGGATTGAGCGATGATTCGACCGAGTTCCAAGTGGAGTGTTACACCCGAGCTTATATAATGACAATATTTGGCGGTGTGATTTTTTCGAACTTGTTAGGTGATTTGGTGCCAGTAATGTATCTACCGTTGATTGTGGATACTAGAAAAGCCGGGGAATACAACTGGGGTAGTGCCGCATTGGCCGCACTGTATAGGAGTTCATTTTCATGTTCCTTGAATGCAGTTCAAATGACTGGGACAATGGTAATACTGCAAGTACGGAGCTAGGAACATCTACACATCGGTCGACCTTGCATAACCCGACAATCAGAGGGGTGGATGGTACATGCAGAGAATCAAGCATTGTTAGCACCCATCGGGGTATATTGGACTGGGTCACACATGTGGAAGGATAATCCACATGGTGTATTGACGTATTATAAAGACGAGCTCGATCAATTGCAAGATGAGTTCGTGAATAGGATGCCTTACAATGAAGAGAGGGTTCAAAGATTGCCACCTGCATGTAGGGCGACTCCACAGTTATGGTTGACGAGATCACCACTCGTCAACTTCGGTATTGTTGAATTTTATTTTGCCGACCGAGTGCTTCGGCAGTTTGGACTGCACCAACACATCCCAGCACCCCATACTTATGACAAAAAGTTGCACGGAACGAAGGGTATGGGTAGGCTGCCGCATCGCAATTGGGCAACTTACCATGAAATACATGTCAACCACTGGAATGATGAACGCTTTGACGCCGTTGGAGACCCGTCTCCTCCATTTGACTCAGCCTTGCATCGGTCATATATGAACTGGTATCGCACGTATACACGATTGTATGTTGCACCTCCCCGATCTATACCAGCTGGTGTTCAATTGCCAATTCAAAGGAGAGATACCGAGCTGGCACCCGGGTATTCTACACTGCAGATAATGTATTAACCGCGGGCACCGACTCACCGATCCATAGTAAGATTGTATATTTAGTTATAATTGCATAATTATTTTTAGTCTAAGGTAACTAGTTATTATTATTTATATCATCATATGTGAATCATGTTCCATTGTAAAATATGTTTGATAGATCGAGGATGCATGGGATATTGCGAAGCAATGTGCTCGTGCACTTTTGAGCAATGTGCCCGATGCAGTCAAGACATTTGCGAAAGGCATTCTGAAGCTGTAACACTTCGAATTTGTAAAATACCGAAAATACCTGTTTTTATATATTTGAAGTGGTGAAAATTATTTTTGATATATTTTATTTAAATATTGATATTGGTATGGATATTTGTGGTAGATTGGTATTATTGATATATTGGAGCCATGAGTTGAGATTTTATGTGAATAAATATTGTTTATTTTATTTTATAATTTTGAAGGATTATTATGAGATAATTTTAATGTATTTTGTATTGTTGGTGTTATTAAAGAATAGAGTCGGGGTTTATTTGAAATACGTTGGAGGTCTGGGGCCTATTTGTAAATATTTCTTTATAAACATATATTTATATTATAATTTTTATAAACACCCCCCCCCTTCGTTCTTTCTTCCCATCCTGTTTCTATCCCGACCCCAAACCGAAACCCATTCGGCCTCCCTCTCTCCCGTCCAAATCCACTAAATTTCTTCGTTATTTTCAAATTAATTCGGAGGGATGGCTAAGTGGAGGGTGCTCTAGCTCGTGGTGGAGTCAATTTGGAGAAATAACCATGGAAAGGTATACCCAATTTCATTTTATTTGTATAAAATTTAGTGTGGTTGATTTTTATTGAGTATGAATATTATGGTAGGGAGATTAGAAGATGTTGGGAATAGTAGAGGCGAGAAATTAGCAAATTCTTGGAGATTTTACAAGTTGCTAATAGATTAGGGTTTGGGTTATAAAAGGGGAGTAAATATATGAGAATTTTGTCTCTTTCATAGTAGTAGAAATTCTTGTTAAGCTATTAGAATAATTTGGAGATGATTTTAGTAATTGTTGAGAAATAAAAATCTCGTAGGACTTTCGAATAACACGTGCATCGCACGTGTGCATCCCGGATGTTCAATAAAACGCATGTGTGATATTAAGATTAGTGTTATTATTTTTTTGTGGCTGGTTTGGATGTTTTGAGCCTTAATTTCTTTGAAATTTGGTAATAGGTGATGTTAGCGATTTCGGATGCGTGACAGGGTGTTTCGAGTCGTCACGAGATCTCAAGTGAGTATGATCTTTTTATTTCATGTGCATAATGTGCTATGATAATTTTAAAATATGGTTTGGTGTGTGTGACGTGTGATCTCATGACTAATGTGATAAGATAGGAAGCATGGTGTGTGTAGATATATATGATATGTAAAATATGATATGTCAATGTGATGTGATAACATGATGAAATGATGATATGGTGTAGGTGTGTTATGCGGGTGATAAATTGGAAATTTTATGTGATACGAAATTGATATGATGTGTGTGTAACGTGTGGGTGATAAATAAGAATTTTATACGATAATCGATGAGATGGATGGTTTGTGTATGCTTATGAATTTAATGGAGTTATATGCATTTATGTTCTATTATAAAGGTGTATACCGAGATATATTATAAAGGAGTTATGCAGAGATATGTTATAAAGGAGTTATTTTATAAAGGAGATATATATATATATATATATATATATATATATATATATATATATATATATATATATATATATATATATATATATATATATGGAGAAATATTATAAAGAAATATATGGAGATATATTATAAAAGAGTTATATTGTAAAAGAGTTATTTTATAAAGGAGTTATATTGTAAAGGAGTTATTTTATAAAGGAGTTATATTATAAAGGAGTTATATTATAGAGGAGTTATATTATAAAGGAGATATATATATGTATTTAAAGGAGATAATTTAATCTTGCAGTGCCACACAATCTCCCAGGGGTTTGGGCTAGACCCCACAGGCCCGGGATACACCCGAGAACAGGAGTTATATTTATATTGCCCCAAATTTTATATTTGGGGATCAGGAGTTATATATTGCCCCAAATTATATTTGGGGATCAGGAGTTTCCCTCGCTGGTATAGGGCCAGGAGGAAGACGTAGCCTCGGACGTGTAAGACTCTGTGTGAGCATCGATCTACGTGTTATATTTTATTTTTGACTAGCCTTCTGGCTTTAGTCTTGGTTGGACAAGCGCGCAACCGTACTTTCAATCCAGCCCACAAATGATAGATGCTTAGGACACCTGGATCTGAGTGATATGGTGGGTTAGCGGGATTGAAATGTACGGGAGGGGAGGCACAGAGATCCCTGTGTTGTACGAGGAGGTCAGTTGTGTGGGCACTGAAAAGGAGAAAAATATAAAGGTGTATATGTGTATCGAAAGAATATATGTATATGTAAAGATATTGATGATATGCTATCTTACGGAGACTGTTTATATTAAGGGAGGTATGAATGTGTTACAGGAGAGAGATATACAAATGTATTGACAATACCTATATGGTTAAAGTTATGTTTATAAAAGCTGAGGTATGAATATAGTTGTATAACCATAGAGTTAATATAATTATCGTATTTGGATGGAGTTGTGTATTCACAGGTATGATATTAATGATGTGTATGTGTATGTGTAATCGATGGAGTTATACACGTTTATGTTGTCGAATTTTTATGGCGTTACTTATAAAGCTTTATTGTCTAAATGAAAGAAACATGAATAGAGGAGAGATGCGTAAAGTAATGGGAGTTGTATTATGAGGTGTAATTACCAAGTACAAGAAGTTATATTATAAGATGTGAATGAGTTAATTACATAAAATATGACTTGAAACAAGCTGGTATGCCTTGGAATTGTGACTAGGAACTACCCGCCTGCTATTTCGGAGGAAATAGTGGGAACTACCTGCCTATGCACAATTTTCAGGATGAATGGGTGAGTTGTTGATATAATGCCGGTATTTCGGGTTGGAAATAAAAGAGAAGTAAATTGAAATATGTGTTATAAGGGAAAATGAAAGTAAGTTATAACCATGATGAGAGTAAAGGTGATGTATTGCGAGATGTGATGATATGTGTTATAAGAAATAAATGAATGCGGTGTTATGTAATATGAAAATGAGAAAGAAAGTGTTTATGAATGAAAATGAGTATGAAAGAATACGAGTCGTGAGTTCGTAGATGCAAATGCATGGCAAATGAAGTGCATGGCTAAATAAGTATGAAGAAAAGTGGCAGTGACCTTATGTGATTATTTATGAAAATAAAGAAATGATGAGGTGATGGTAATTGTGAAAAGATGAGTATTTGTCTTGGAGATTTCAAAATGAAAAGTAATGGAGTGTGAATTAATATGTTGCTTTGTAATTGAGTGTGAACTGAAGGAGTTGTATATATATATATATATATATATATATATATATATATATATATATATATATATATATATACAGTTATATAATATATATATGATGCATTTAGTGAAGGGTGTGAAGTTATGAATACATATGTAGACGGATGCAGATTTGCCGAGTACTTGATATAAAGTCGTATTCTTGATGTTTTAATGTTCAGAATCAGGTTGAATCTTCTTACCTTGATATTTGTTAGTGTAATTTGTTTTCCTTATATTGTTTGGTTTACTTAATAGACTAGTGAATTATACTCACACCAGAAATGGCTAAACCCTTAGTGTTTGGGGGGTTAGGGAGTCCCCGGACTACCCTAGGCCCCTACTGTTACAGGTCCTCAGCAGTGCAGAGGTGAGACGTAGATTTTGTTGAGTAAAGTCTTTTACTTTAAATTTTATGTATGAGTTCAGCTATGTGAATAGTGGTAAATTTATGATTTAAATTGTAATTTGAATGTATAAGCATGTATATGATGATGGTGAGTATAGTGTGGAGTAGTATGTTGTGTTTGTGACCCGTATCCATCTCGTTGTGGTGTACCAGGGCCCTGTGGTAAGTTTTATAAAGGTTTTTCAAAAATTTTTACCTCGTTTTCAAAGAAATTTATGGTTTTTATTTGATATTTGATATTCTATTATGAGTTTGGCCCCCAGAGCATGATATTATATTGCATGTGTGTTTCTGCTCATTTTGGCCTGGGGAGCCCGTGAAATTATTGTATGTGTTGTGAGCTACGGAATTTTGAGCAGAATTCCGTAAGCTAATTGCGTTTCGGGGCAGAAATTATAAGGGAAACTCTGCCAAAATTTTTATTGAAATATAAATATCTTAGTTTATGTTTAAAGTGATAGAGAAATTGAAAGAATTGATTTTGGAGTCAAAAAAAAAAAAATTGGGGCATTACAGAAGCCGTGCAGGTCGCAGCTCGAATATGTTGGTGAAGGAGCCCGACTCAATGCACTATTGAATGCCCCGGTGCCCAACACGGGGAAACGAAGAAAATAGGTTGCAACTAAAAATTATCGGGGGCACGCACGTATACCTGATCCAGTACAACAACCGGGTGGGCATATGCAAGAAGAAGTGCGCCAACACATGAAGAACAAGAGCATGATGATCCGGAAGATCATGTTCTCATTTTCCAAGTTACTTAAAAATCTTCAGGACACACGCCCGAAAAGGAATAGGAAGAAACTTTTGCTTCATCTTGTTTGAACTATATTTGAAAATCTGCATGTTGATTTTCTTTTGCTTCATCTTTTCATTTTTTTAGTGCATTCAATGAAAAAGAGGTGAATTCCTCTACTGAAGATAGTTCGAGGATGGTACCGATTATATCAACTGAGGGAAGTATTTGTTTTGCTAACATGTGGTAAATTTGATGCCTTATTGTATTTTATTTTGGGGATGAATTGGTAGGCAGTGATGAATGAATGGAATTGTCAAGTTAAATTAAGAGTTCTCCCCACCTACCAAGTCAAATATATTTTTGTGCTTCTCTGTTTTTATATATTTACTGGGCTGGTGCACACAGTCGTGTGCACTCCTCCTCAGCCATCTGATCTTACACTTGATCATGATCCATATCTAGTGGCTGTGCAACGCTCCTGCTCATCTCACACTTGCAGAGGGGTAGTTTGTATATTTCCCCTAGCCCGTCAGTCACTTTCCGCGCTTGATCTTTTTCCTTCTCAGTAGCAGTATTTTCTCTTCTTTGAGCTCTGTTTACCTTTGAACTCTGTTAATATATGATTTTTGATTGGTTAAAAATTGAGCTCTGATAATATTTGTTTGGTTATTGAGCACTCTTGATGGCATTGATTTTGGAAGAGATTTAGCTGGTGTCTGAGCTCTGCTTAAATTTAAGCCTGTTTCACTTTGAAATGTGTTTATAATTGAGCTCTGCTTCACAGTGAGCTCTGTTTCAATACTTGAGCTTTGTTTCAATTAGAGATCTCTTAAATTTTCTTTGTCCTCTGTTAAAATGTGAGCTCTGTTTATACTGTGTTGAACTTAAAGAGAATGCATATATTTGATTTTGGAAGAGGTGGGGGTTTGGGAAGGTAGCAGCTATTAGGCGTGGCAATCTACTGTAGCCATAGTGCTAAACCCATATACTTATGCTCCCCCAGTCAAAAAAGTTGTGATTATTTGATAATCTTGTGTTGTGAATTCATATGATTTCTGAGCCTACTAAAAGTTTGGTTATGAGTTAAATCATGCTCTCTGTTACCTAAATTCTAGCTGTTTATGCATCATGCTTTCTGTTACATATGTAGTGATGCAATTCTAATAAGGATTTTTTTTCTAATGGAACTGCAGATGAATATTTCAACATAACTGAAAATCGAGATATCGGCATTGGAATTGGTTGTGTATTTCCGAACTTTATTTCTGAAAATTGACAAACCAATGTCTGGAATTGCAGATGAAGCATGCATTATAAAAATTTGTGTTCTATGTATTTCTGAACGCTAAACTTTGTTAATGATATTTGAGCCAAAAGAGTGATATTTAACTCTCTTTATGTATTTGTGAACACTAAACTGTGTTATTGAAATTTCCTGTACAATTTGAGCTCTGTTTATAACTTCCTAGGATGTGTTGAGCCCTGTATAATATTGATAATGCTTCCATTTTGTTTTAATTTCCAGGTTGTGTTGAGCTCTTCTTATAATTGAGCACTGTTTATATTTTTTTCCAGGTTGCTTTCTGTTAGTTCATAGGCAGTGAAATTTGAAATGTCTGGAAAGTGCTTTGTTTGTAAAAGACCTAGCGTCTGGAAAAGAAAATAACATGAGGAGAGGAAATAATTTCATAACTTTGATTTCCAGTCAAACTATGATTTTTATACATTTTTATCTTCCCTTCCAGAGAGGACTATATGATTTATGATCATGTAACACTTTAAGAGTATCAGTTATAAAACAAGAACAACATTCTTAGCTCTGTTCATAAAATGTGCAAGCAATAAATCTTCCTACACTGTCAGCTTTTGTTTTAATACTTGAGCTCTGTTTATATTTGAGTTCTGTTTCAATTTGAGCTCAGAAATTTCTGAGCTCTATAATGAGTATCTGAGCTCTGTCAAAATTTACTCTTGAACTTCCTTCTAGATATGTATACAGATTTGCACAGTCTCATTTGCACAGTCTTTAGATATGTGTACAGATTTTTGCAGTCTTTAGATATTTGCACGCAACCTTAAGATATGTATACTGATTTTGCAATGTTTTTTCTAGTACCGTTGGCAATAAATTATAGTATCAAAGTCCCAAATATGAAATGTGCATCACAATACATATATAAAATGAAACAAGTTAACTTATAATTAAGCATTAGATAGTATCATAGATCTTGTCCAAAATCATCATAATACAAATATATTAACCTTCAAGTTCATACTTAAAGATTTTACAAAATCCAGACTAACCTTCTAGTACCTTCACAAATTCACTAATAATTTAACATTACATAATAGAAGATACAACATACCAAACAACATAGAAGATAGATACATCCACCAAAATACTACTGAAATTCATACAAGTCGGTCCAACCAAAAAGACAACATACCAAAATAGACACATCCACCCAAAATACACCACCATTACAACATACCAAAGAAAAACTTTATACTTCAAGGGACACCACTACCACCACTCCACCACCATCACTACACTACTACTTCAAGAACACAAGAAACAACAACAGGGACACCAATACCCCACAGAGAAATCCAAGCACCGAATAATGCTTTGCACCTGCCCTGTAACCATTCTTCCTCTCACTAACACTTTCTTCTGACCTCAATAATGACTGAATCACAAGCTCATCATACAATTCTCTAATTGTAGCATTTTTATCCTCGTCTTCCCCATAATTCTCTAGGCCAACAAAAAAAAAATCACATCCGCTCGAAAAATTAGGAAAATTGTAGTAGGCTTTACCAGGGTTCTTCTCCGAAGTAGAATATTGGATCATTGTCTGCATTTGACGAAAACATTTGGGAGCTCTAAATCTTTGTCCTGAACTGGCTCTAGAAGACCTAGAGCTACCACCATAGTGATTGTGATTTGGTTGGAAGAGTAGTTCGATGTCATCCTACAAGATTCTGTCAGGTTTAAGTCACTAAACACACAAAAATCGCATTCTATTAACTGAACAAAAAAATATACATTAGGTCACTTCATATTATAAACTATTCTCATCGTGAAAAATACCGGTCCAATTTAGCAATTTTTTAAATGATAAGGAATCTCTAATTTTGCAAATAATCCAAATATCAATAATAAATCTCAAATGTTGAAACTAACTATCCCTAATCGTTCCCCCAATGAACAATGATTTGCGATAAAAAAAATCCTTGCAAATTACTATCCTTAATCTATCCCCCAATGAACAATGCTTTCCGATAAAAAGTCTGCAACTTACTGTCCCAAATCCCCCCTCCCCAATGAACAATGCTTTTCCAATAAACATTCTAAGATAACATATGTTACGATTACACTTAATCAAACATAATAAAAGCTTGGTATAAAGCAAAGTTTTAAAAGCATGAAAATCACTGCTGACTATCGAAAGACATGAATCCCAACAAACTTAGTGATCTTAAGTTAGCTAAAACAAATGGTATATGTTTCTACCTTAAACGATACACAAAATTAGGTAGCACAAGGCATTTTTAGGACAACGCTAACCCACATCATTGACCTTGTCAAGATAAACCTAACTTTAGTTACTACAATAGTTAACTGGGGAGATATACTTAATGATGATTCCTTCACATAATTACTTGAAATATTCAAGAGACTAACATGAGATCCGATAATTCAATTTCATGAAGCTCTTCAATAGCTATAAAAAACCTGAATGACTAAAGTGTTAAAAATATGTAAATATAAACAAGCCTTTAGCAAAGACTTATTGTCCCTATTTTTCCCCAATTAATCTAAGAAGAAACTAGGGTTTCGATTTAACTCAATTCAAGGTAAAACTTTATACCTCAGATCGCTTCGAGTAGTTGGAAGCGGTCTAGCAGCAGCGATGGGGGTACAATGAAATTCGCAGTAACGGTTTGGGGGTTTCGGGTGACAGTTCACGGGTTCGATCGAGAGGCATGTAGGGATTAGGGTTGAGAGAGAGAGAGAGAGCAGCATCGATGGAGAGAGAGAGAGAGGTAGAGCGATTAGGGGTTCGATTTAGGGGAAATGGGTGAGCTCAAAACGGTGTGAGAAAGGAAAGAGAGAAAGAGAGGAAAGAGACCGAAGGGTAGGGGAAAAACCCCAAACTACCCCTCCGTAAGTGTGAGAAGAGCGGGAGATTATCTCAGCCAGTAGATCTGGATCATGATCAGGTGTAAGATTGGACGGCTGAGGAGGAGTGCACACGGCTGTGTGCACCAGGCCAGTGCACAATGGAAGCCCCCCCCCAATATATATATATATATATATATATATATATATATATATATATATATATATATATATATATATATAAAACACCCCAAATCCCCGTTTCCGGACATCCGTGACATAACCAGAATCTTTACCTTCAAATGCACCTCAACATAGTAAATAACACGGAAATTTAAAACTTTTTATTGCCAAATAAGTCATTACATCATTAATTACAAATTCATATTGTTCCTGAATAAGGAATACAAATTACATTAATTCATTACAACTAATTACAAAGTATTCAGACTTCTCTTATGAAGTTATCAACTGTCTTCCAGAACGGTAGTCGGCTGATTACCGCTGGAACTCTACTGAGTGGTCATTCTGCTTCCCTGGAACGTGCCTCTTGGCTTGAGTCTCCCGCTATGCGACTCTGATAATTCTGCGCCTGCTCGAATGGTAGGTAAGTACACTGCTCCTCCACTTGGATGCCCTGCTTGTCTTGAGTTCTCCTGTACTCGCGAACCGGTATCCAGTACCTGATTGAGTGGCACATTAGTATTTCTACTGACGCAATGCTGATAAGAAACAAAGATCTCCAACTAGCAATCACAATCAGCCTTTAATGAAAACAGAGGCATGCATCCTAATTTCCTAGTGTCAGTGTATGCCATGACCTGAAGTCTAATGTATAGTACACAATGTACAGAAAACATATGCGCATAGTCTAATGTCAGCAAGACTCTAGATACGCATGCATCCCATACTACATACGTTCCAGATCAAGCTGTTTCCTCTAGTTTGAGGATTTCGAACCCTCATCGTGCAAATATTCTACTATTGTACTCAATCTGTTGCTGATAGATACAATCATGGTGTCACGCTCCACTTCCCAAAAATACGGAATACGAGTACATGACAAAAGCCCAGCGAATGACTAACGTCACCCATAAGCTGTTTAATCGATTAACTCAACAATATAAACAACACAGAACATATACGCAAGCAATAATAACAATCTCATGAACAAATAATACTTGGAATGAAACAATATAAATATCCAAATATAATAATAATAATCCAACGTCTGGAAACAATAATAAAATCCGGGACATAGGCCCAAACAATAATAATCCAGTCCAAAAATAAATACAAGTCTCAATACATTAAGTCATTTAAAGCGATAAGTAAATTAGAAACAGAAATCTTCAAAATGTTTGTTCTCCAACTCCAGCAGGCAATCCTCCTTCATTACCTGTAAATATTTCATCTAAAAAGAGAAAAATAATTGTCCTTAGAGCAAGTCATGGACAGCAAGTAAAGAAAGCAGGGAACAATAGAATAACGGTATAACAATGAATCAATGAATCAATAGGAATCAATAAAATGGGACATTAATCATGATAGTCGATGAAGTGGCTATAATAATGATGAAATATCAATAACAATAATCAATGGTCAATAACGGTAACACATAGCCAATATTCGATATCAATAGGAACAACATGCAGTGTCGATGTAGTGTGATCCTTAAGTCTATTACTCATTTTAATCCTAACTAATGTAGCACTTCATGCATCCATCCTTTTACTACATGGTTGCTACATACAAACAATTTCGCTTTAGACTTTGTATTGGGCTCTATAGTTCATGTACTCTTCAACATTAAACATTATTCACCTTTCAGTGTACGGTACGGTCATCGGCAACGATACAATACACGATAGATTGGGTTACGGCCATAACCACAATCATCGATAAAACAATAGCCGGAACATTAATTAGGAAAACACGGGCCCCTCCTCCAAGTACAGTTCCTATATTGTCCACCACGAAAAGTCAACCCTTAAACCCAAGCTTGTTAATTATTTATCAATGCAACAATACAATATGCAATTAAAGGACAAGGGATGAACAATAGTATCAATATGGAAACAATAGGTTGATAACATGGATATGACGGTTAAAATAATGACAATAACTCTTTGGGAACATGCAATATAACATACATTCATTAAATCATGCAATAATACAACATAGGAATTATTAATTCATTAAAAAGAGAGATCTAAAATTCTGGACAGCACGCGCAGTCTGTACAAAAGTGCAGTTTCCCGCTGACTCAAGAATCGAAAGTTGAATCCGTCAGAAAATCTGGAAACTAGACTTCCATACGGTTCCAACGCATACTTAAAATTCACATTCTGACAATATTAGCGAGGTTAAACATATATTTCTTTTCAGATTTTATGTTCAGACAGAAATTCGACATCTTATCGTTTTAATTTTTGAATCAGCAAAAACTCAACATTAAAATCAGTAAAAATATAATTTAGACTCCTAAACATGTTAAACATCAATCTGGAAATTTTTATAGCAAAATTCTATCATTTGATCAACCTTTTTACTGTTTAATCATGAAAGATTCGAAAATCTGAAAATCTGGAATGTAAACACAGCTCCAGTAAAACGGGCATAACTCTTACTACAAAACTCAGAATTCGAAAATTCTGGATGCTATTGACATCTAGACATTCGGGGATACATTTCATATTCAGAAAATATTTTATTTTGAGATCATTTACTGCTTCGAAAACAGCGATCAAGTTCAGGTCAGCAACATGTATAGTTCTTAGGGTATATTTCTTGGACATAAAATTAGTTAAGCATGATGGGTTTCGATTCTATATTCAACAATTTGTGTAACTAGCATCATAGGTGTCCAAACATGATAAATAAGGGTTAGAACACACACATATACAAATTCAACATCAATCAATCATCAAACGACATACAACCTAACGAATGTCTCTACAATAAATTATTTGTGTTGTAACTTGTATGAATAACCCTATTAACAATTCTATATGCATTCATTAAAGATCCAAACTTTAGAGTCAAAGAGGCACGATGTCAAGAATATTGGGGTTAGCTCGTGTAAACCCACAATAAACCCAACGAAAGGGATAACAAAGGAAAATACGATAACAAAAGATCTACTTGCAAGAATTTTCAATAAAACTTGAATTTGAAACGAATAGCAATTCAAGTGGACGGTGACTTGCCTGTTAACCGGTGAAACGAATAGCAATAATAATGGAATATGAATCCCGAAGCAACGAACTCACGAACTAGTTCAACCCACCAATAACACGTGCATTATACGTGCACCCAAAGAGCCAAGCAATTAAAGAGAGAGCAACTACAGCAACAGTACCACAACACCACCATAAAGAGACAGTAGCTGCAACAGTAAAGGGGCCTCGGCCTGGCATCCCGAAGTCGACGACGACGGCCGCGCGACGGAAACAGGGACAAGGCGTCGGGAGGGTGCTGGCTTATGACGATCGGAAGAGGGAAAAGGGAAGTGGGGCTTTGTGGGTTCTGATGTCGATGATCGGAATAGGAGGTGTAGGGGGATTTTGGATCTGGAGGTGCTCTGGCGTCGTGTGGAGGCGGCGCCGACGGGAGGTCGGAGAAGACGACGAAGGGGGGACGGGGGCGATTGGGTTCTGGCGTCGCCTGGGGTTTTTGGGTGTCGATCAAAACGGAAGAGGAGAGGGGGTGTACGGGGATGGTGTTTGGGGACTTGGGTGTCGAGGGGAGACGACGGGGAGTCGTCGACGGGAGTTGGGGGGTCGCCGGAGATCGGCTGGGGAAGACGAACCAGTTAATGGGTCTGTTAGGGAGAGAGAAAGAGGAGAGAGAACGGGAGGAGAGAGAGAGAGCGTGGCTAGGGTTTCGATTTGTGTGCAGAAATTAGGGTTACAGTAGTGTTGCATTTATAGGATACAATTAGGGTTCAATTAGGAGATAGATCAAAATCAACACGATTCAAATAAAAATACCCATAATTCAAATAAACAAAATCCACAATATAGATAACTCAATAAAAGAGAAAGATAGTTCATGAACGAAAATTCCAACCCAAATTAGATAAATAAATAACGCAATTGAAATAATAAGAATTGGAATTAAAACAAATTGGAACTCGCCGAGAAAATCAGATCGGGTATAAAAATAAAATATTTCGATAGATGAATTTTTTTTTTAAAGAAATCAAGAAATAACAATTAGTAATTATATTCATAATAATAATAAATCCATACAATAAAATAATATTCAGGTTTAACAACTTATTAAAATACTCCAATAATATTATACATGATTTGGGCTGAAATACAATTAACCGATAAATTAAGATTTTAAAATACGCCCTACTCGAAATAATAATAGTATTTTCGATTGGAAAATATTTAATTAGAAAATCTCAAAACAAATTGGACACAAAATAAATTTATAAATGAATAAAATACTGAAAATATTCGGAAAATAAGTATTTACGGAAATAGGGGTTACAATCGTACCCACCTTACAACAAAATTTCGTCCTCGAAATTTGTTCAGGCGGTACATAGGACACAGCAAAAGCAAACTGATGAAACAACATAACATAAGGTTCAAGGGAGGGAAATGAGTGGGTGGTACAACCGAAATTTAAAGAGGGTATAACAGAGAAGTAATAACTAGTATAATACTCAATAATGAATCTATAAATGAAGGTAAATGCAAGATGCGGAATGGATAAATGATAAAAGAGAGAATAAGCAATTCAAGAACAGAAAACAAATCTATTGCTAAATACCTGCAGTCACTCCATCAGCGATCAAGTTGTAAGCTTGACCACGAGCTTTAGTCTGTCCTCTATTGGGGGCTGGTCCTCTTGTCGGTGCATTGTACCGGTTCCTTGGGCAGTCTCGAACCAGGTGGTTGTTGCTTCTACATATAAGGCACTGGCGATTAGCTATCCTGCAGTCCTTGCACAAGTGCCCATCCTTGTGACAGAAATCACAAGTCAGATTTGTCTTTGGAGTAGCAGGCGGATATGGTTGTGTCCTCACTGGAAGTGTTGGATCTGGCCTCCTAATAGGCCCACCAGAAGATCTAGCAGCAACAGAACGCTGAATAGCACGCTTCCTAGTGCTAGTCTGTTCCTGAATCCTTGCAGCATCCAAGATATCAGCATAAGAACGAAGTCGCAAGGCAGCAATACGGTCCTGTATGTCAATGTCCAAGCCCGATAGGAAACGACGGCCTCTATCTTCATCATTTGCCACCATGGAAGTAGCAAAATGACTCAGTCGGGCAAACTCTGCAGCGTACTCATCCACGGTACGATTCCCCTGAGTCAAAGAAACAAACTGTCGTTCCATCTCATTCTTGGTGACATTCGGGAAGAACTTCGTGAGGAAGCTCGCAGAAAAAGCAGCCCAAGGAATGGGTCGGCCCAAACGTTCAGCCTCAGTCTGCCACCAAATGTGGGCAAGGTCAATAAGCTGGATTCTTACAACATCCACACGATCCACATCTGCAATACGTGCTGCAATCAACAACTGCTCAGTCTTGATAAGCCACTGCTCGGCTACAAGTGGACCTTCAGTACCCGAGAACTTGTCTGGATGGAGCTTCATGAAATCTGTTACATTACCAGGCCTCGGTGGCAGCACGATGGGGTCAGGTGATGTGTCTAATTTTTATATAAATATTTGTATTCAATTACCCATTAAAATTGCTTGTTTTCGATTATATTGTCTAAAATTCATCTTATTTCTATAATATTTCAATTAATTACTTATTTATGTAGAAATAAGATTTTTGATGCAAAAAGTAATTATTTTTGATAAAAATCAACAAAACAAAGAAAAATTATTGATTTATTATTTGTTGAATTTTATATGTTACAAATTGACAATATAGGAGCAAAATACAATTTTAATTGTTAAGAGTGGGTAAAAAGAATAAACGAATTTAAATGGATTTTGATAAAGCAAAAATAAAAATTAGTTATTTGTTTAAGTTTATCTAATTAATTTAAATTTAAATATTTATTTTAAATTCTGATTTTTATTTTGCAGATATATCATAATCCTACTTTACAGCTCCTATAAAATCAAACCCAAACCAAGAGAAAAGAGAGAGACGCGGATGACTGAAAGCCCTTAACGAAGACACATTTCAGAAACTCAGCGAAGCAAAAGAAAGGAAAAAAAAAGAAAAAAAAAAAAAGAAAACAACAGAGAGAGACAGACAGACGAATCAGAGAATAGCACGCGGATCGAAGAGGCAGGGGCGGCTCGTGCGACAGGCACGTGTGGCTGTCGCCATCGCTGTCGGCTGACTGGGCTGGGTCCCACTTGATCAGAACAGCACAGAGAGAGAGGCGAACCTCTCTCTGTTTCGTGGCTTCAGGAGATTCCACGCGTGACACGTGGAGGTCCAACCTGCGTTCTGACTGGCGCGGAAAACGACGCAGACGACGGCTGACGTCAGCGGCACGTGTTTCAGATCGAGACAGAGGAGAGAGAAGATTTGGCTTATTGTTTGGGCACAATTTTCAAGGACGTTTGGTTTGCAAATTTTTATTTACAAATTAATATTTTTGTATCTTCTCTTTTCTCTCTCATTTTTATAATGCAATCCATGAACAAATTTGTTAGTTGCAATAAATTTATTATGAACTAATTTTATTTTTCTAGGGTTTAGATGTAGCCTAGTTTTGAGAACACAGATTTTAATTCCATATTATTTCTATTTCTCCTTGGTTGTGTGTTTAATTTTTGTGCTTAATGCTTACAATTATTTGGCCGATTTTTGTATGATTATTGGATCATGGAGAGACCGAGAGGTAATTTGTGATTTAGAACATTAAAAATTGAACACCATTAGTTGAGCGAAATTAGAGATAATTTACCGCGATTGATGTGACCGTTAAGAAATCCACAGAACTTAATGAGTCTTCGATTAATTAAATTTACATAGAGATATGTCAAACTGTTAGTTGGAGATATTTTTGGTGTTGTTCGAGAGAAAGCATCGAATAAGTTGGGGATTTTGGTCTACAACTTGGAAAAATAATATTTTTAGGAATTATAAATTGTGTGGGATGAACTAGGTGAAGTCAAAAACCCTAGAATTGATTTGCAATTAATAAATTACAATTTTCAGACTCCGCTCCCTCTCCACTAATTTAGTTAGACTTTTAGGTTAATTTAATTGTTTTTATTTATTTATTAAGTTTCGATCTTCCAAATAGTAGCTAATCTAGTAATATCGGTACTCAATAAAATATCTAGTCTCTGTGGGTTCGACACTCTATTCACTACTATATTACTTGTTGCGATTTTGTACACTTGCAAATATTCACACCATCAGGCACAATGGGTACTCTATTGGTAGTTTCATAAGCCATTCTCAACTGCTCATTATGTTCCCGCTGCATCTGCATCACCAGCTCATTGTGCTCACGTTGCATTTGCATCAGCTGTGCAAAAGTGGGCGCATCAGACTGGTTTTCCTCAGCACAGCCAGAAGAAGCACCATTTCTAAGCATTTGCATCAACTGTGCAAGAGTGGCCTCATCGGTCTGATCATCCCCAGTACGGGAAGAAGAAGCACCCTTTTTGGCCATAGTCTGCAATAGAAGACCAAACGGTTAGCGTCCAGATCATAAGTTGGATATTAATCGTTCATGCGATCACTGTATTATTCATATTATTGAGTCAAACCGATATGATCCCAAATCTGATTAATATACCAATCAAAGCCAACGTCTTTTCGTTAGTCATGTTTGATTGATATATTATCCAAACCTAGGCTCTGATACCACTAAAAACCTTGTCACGCTCCACTTCCCAAAAATACGGAATACGAGTACATGACAAAAGCCCAGCGAATGACTAACGTCACCCATAAGCTGTTTAATCGATTAACTCAACAATATAAACAACACAGAACATATGCGCAAGCAATAATAACAATCTCATGAACAAATAATACTTGGAATGAAACAATATAAATATCCAAATATAATAATAATAATTCAACGTCTGGAAACAATAATAAAATCCGGGACATAGGCCCAAACAATAATAATCCAGTCCAAAAATAAATACAAGTCTCAATACATTAAGTCATTTAAAGCGATAAGTAAATTAGAAACAGAAATCTTCAAAATGTTTGTTCTCCAACTCCAGCAGGCAATCCTCCTTCATTACCTGTAAATATTTCATCTAAAAAGAGAAAAATAATTGTCCTTAGAGCAAGTCATGGACAGCAAGTAGAGAAAGCAGGAAACAATGGAATAACGGTATAACAATGAATCAATGAATCAATAGGAATCAATAAAATGGAACATTAATCATGATAGTCGGTGAAGTGGCTATAATAATGATGAAATATCAATAATAATAATCAATGGTCAATAACGGTAACACTTAGCCAATATTCGATATCAATAGCAACAACATGCAGTGTCGATGTAGTGTGATCCTTAAGTCTATTACTCATTTTAATCCTAACTAATGTAGCACTTCATGCATCCATCCTTTTACTACATGGTTGCTACATAAAAACAATTTCGCTTTAGACTTTGTAGTGGGCTCTATAGTTCATGTACTCTTCAACATTAAACATTATTCAATTTTCGGTGTACGGTACGGTCATCGGCAACGATACAATACACGATAGATTGGGTTACGGCTATAACCACAATCATCGATAAAACAATAGCCGGAAAATTAATTAGGGAAACACGGGTCCCTCCTCCAAGTACAGTTCCTATATTGTCCACCACCACGAAAAGTCAACCCTTAAACCCAAGCTTGTTAATTATTTATCAATGCAACAATACAATATGCAATTAAAGGACAAGGGATGAACAATAGTATCAATAAGGAAATAATAGGTTGATAACATGGATATGAAGGTTAAAATAATGACAATAACTCATTGGGAACATGCAATGTAACATACATTCATTAAATCATGCAATAGTACAACATAGGAATTATTAATTCATTAAAAAGAGAGATCTAAAATTCTGGACAGCACGCGCAGTCTGTACAAAAGTACAGTTTCCTGCTGACTCAAGAATCGAAAGTTGAATCCGTCAGAAAATCTGGAAACTAGACTTCCATACGGTTCCAACGCATACTTAAAGTTCACATTCTGACAATATTAGCTAGGTTAAACATATGTTTCTTTTCAGATTTTATGTTCAGACAGAAATTCGACATCTTATCGTTTTAATTTTTGAATCAGCAAAAACTCAACATTAAAATCAGTAAAAATATAATTTAGACTCCTAAACATGTTAAACATCAATCTGGAAATTTTTATAGCAAAATTCTATCATTTGATCAACCTTTTTACTGTTTAATCATGAAAGATTCGAAAATCTGAAAATCTGGAATGTAAACACAGCTCCAGTAAAACGGGCATAACTCTTACTACAAAACTCAGAATTCAAAAATTCTGGATGCTATTGACATCTAGACATTCGGGGATACATTTCATATTCAGAAAATATTTTATTTTGAGATCATTTACTGCTTCGAAAACAGCGATCAAGTTCAGGTCAGCAACATGTATAGTTCTTAGGGTATATTTCTTGGACATAAAATTAGTTAAGCATGATGGGTTTCGATTCTATATTCAACAATTTGTGTAACTAGCATCATAGGTGTCCAAACATGATAAATAAGGGTTAGAACACACACATATACAAATCCAACATCAATCAATCATCAAACGACATACAACCTAACGAATGTCTCTACAATAAATTATTTGTGTTGTAACTTGTATGAATAACCCTATTAACAATTCTTTATGCATTCATTAAAGATCCAAACTTTAGAGTCAAAGAGGCACGATGTCAAGAATATTGGGGTTAGCTCGTGTAAACCCACAATAAACCCAACGAAAGGGATAACAAAGGAAAATACGATAACAAAAGATCTACTTGCAAGAATTTTCAATAAAACTTGAATTTGAAACGAATAGCAATTCAAGTGGACGGTGACTTGCCTGTTAACCGGTGAAACGAATAGCAATAATAATGGAATATGAATCCCGAAGCAACGAACTCACGAACTAGTTCAACCCACCAATAACACGTGCATTATACGTGCACCCAAAGAGCCAAGCAATTAAAGAGAGAGCAACTACAGCAACAGTACCACAACACCACCATAAAGAGACAGTAGCTGCAACAGTAAAGGGGCCTCGGCCTGGCATCCCGAAGTCGACGACGACAGCCGCGCGACGGAAACAGGGACAAGGCGTCGGGAGGGTGCTGGCTTATGACGATCGGAAGAGGGAAAAGGGAAGTGGGGCTTTGTGGGTTCTGATGTCGATGATCGGAATAGGAGGTGATGCGGTTTGTTTTTGGATATAGTGTGGATGCACCAGGTGTGAGTTCGGACTCAATTTGTAAGAGGGGAAGGGCTCGGTAGCGGACGGTGAGCTGTAGGCTCGCCTCGGCACTGGAGGAGTGGCTCGGATTGCCTCGCCTCGGGTACCTGCAGACGGTCTAGAAACACCGGGGTTTATCCCGGTGGCAGACCCTCCGACGATCTAGTTAGTCTGTGTGAGAGAGTAGCAGTAACCAGGGTTTTGTGAGTGAAAGATTCATTACCTTTGAAGGTGGGTGAGGGTCTAGTATTTATAGATAACCCAACCGGGTTTGGATCCGCTTGGGGGCCGGGTCTGGACCCGAAAGCCCATGGGCCTGACGTGGCAAGAGGCCCAGGTAGTTTAGGGCACACGTGGCAGCGCCCAGAGCAATTTAGGGCTGACATGGCAAGAGCCCTAAGTGGCTTTGGAGCTGACATGGCAGATCGTAGGGGCCCGCTGTCTCTGGGAGGATCAGAGGGCCTAGGTTGCGCCAGGTCATCCTCCTCCCTTACCCGGCTGAGTGGACGGCCCGTGAGACCTCCGAGGATCGGAGACCGAGGGTCGTGGAGGGTCGGCAAAACGGGGGGGGGGGGGCAGGTTTCGTGGTGGTGAACTTACGGTTCGGCACCGACCCTGCAGTGGTCCGGGGTCGAGCCGGATTGGCTTGGAGCAAAAAGCCATCCTGGGCCCCAGGCCATTTTTATCCTACCTCATAAGCCCCCCACTCCTGCGGGGGTGCGAGAGTTGGCCGTGGAGGAGTAGTTTCGGGTCATGTTGGGCCTTCGCAGGAGGGCTACCCTGGTGGGAGACCCTACCTCGAGCTGGCGAGGGTTTTACGGGTCGGCAAGGGCGATGGTGAACCGTTGGGCCTTCGTGAGAAGGCTATCCTGGTGCGAGACCCTACCTCGAGCTGGCGAGGGTTTTACGGGTCAGCAAGGGCAATGGTGAACCGTTGGGCCTTCGTGAGAAGGCTACCCTGGTGCGAGACCCTACCTCGAGCTGGCGAGGGTTTTACGGGTCGGCAAGAGCGATGGCGAACCGTTTTGCCTTTGTGAGAAGGCTACCCTGGTGCAAGATCCTACCTCGAGCTGGCGAGGGTTTTACGGGTCGGCAAGGGTGATGGCGAACCGTTGGGCCTTCGTAAGAAGGCTACCCTGGTGCGAGACCTTACCTCGAGCTGGCGAGGGTTTTACGGGTCGGCAAGGGCGATGGCAAACCGTTTTGCCTTTGTGAGAAGGCTACCCTGGTGCGAGACCCTACCTCGAGCTGGTGAGGGTTTTACGGGTCGGCAAGGGTGATGGCGAACCGTTGGGCCTTCGTGAGAAGGCTACCCTGGTGCGAGACCCTACCTCGAGCTAGCGAGGGTTTTACGGGTCAGCAAGGGCGACGACGAACCGTTAGGCCTTCGTGAGAATGCTACCCTGGTGCGAGACCCTACCTCGAGCTGGCGAGGGTTTTACGGGTCGGCAAGGGCGATGGTGAACCGTTGGGCCTTCGTGAAAAGGCTACCCTGGTGCGAGACCCTGCCTCGAGCTGGCGAGGGTTTTACGGGTCGGCAAGGACGATGGCGAACCGTTTTGCCTTGGTGAGAAGGCTACCCTGGTGCGAGACCCAATCTCGAGCTGGCGAGGGTTTTACGGGTCGGCAAGGGTGATGGCGAACCGTTGGGCCTTCGTGAGAAGGCTACCCTGGTGCGAGACCTTACCTCGAGCTGGCGAGGATTTTACGGGTTGGCAAGGACGATGGCGAACCGTTTTGCCTTTGTGAGAAGGCTACCCTGGTGCGAGACCCTACCTCGAGCTGGCGAGGGTTTTACGGGTCGGCAAGGGTGATGGCGAACCGTTGGGCCTTCGTGAGAAGGCTACCCTGGTGCGAGACCCTACCTCGAGCTGGCGAGGGTTTTACGGGTCGGCAAGGGCGATGGCGAACCGTTTTGCCTTTGTGAGAAGGCTACCCTGGTGCGAGACCCTACCTCGAGCTGGCGAGGGTTTTACGGGTCGGCAAGGGTGATGGCGAACCGTTGGGCCTTCGTGAGAAGGCTAAGCCGATGCTAGCTGACTTCGAGGAGCATTAATGGCGCTCCGGGATTTGTGTGGTGTTCCAACTTCCTGGGGTCATTAAATGGCTCCTATAATAAATGCGCGGCGCTTCGACTCCTTAGGCGTAGTGGCTGGTCCTTGGGGGGAGGCTATAAATACCCCGCTCCCCCCTGTAGCTTTGATCATAGCAATGGTGGTTGATCGACCACTGGAGGTGTCTGCCTTGGGCGGACGCCTGCTCCTTTGAAAAATTCTGACCCTGAGAGGGTCAGACGAGTGGTTATTCTCGCGCCTTGTTCTTCTCCCGATCCTGACGGCCCTGATGTGGTAGTCAGAATCGGGGGAGATCACGGTGCGAGGGATGACCAATGATGTTCGGCCCCGGGGGGTGGGCTGTTCTCACGCCATGGTCTTCTCCTGACTCTGACAGCCCTGATGTGGTAGTTAGAGTCAGGGGAGATCACGGCGGGAGGGAGGCCCAATGAGGTTCGGACCCGGGGGGCAGGTTGCCTCGATCGGATGGGTCTCCTCCGATCTCTGTCTTCCTTCCGGGCTGACGGCTTCTGATGGTGGTCAGCCCGAAGGAGTTAGAGATAGGAGGCGGGCCGATCTGTTTTCTGACGGGGTCCCAGGCGGTGGTGGCTTTTCTACCACCCTCGAACAGTTTGGGGTTTCGACTTCCGAGGTCGTAAGCCCCGAGTTGTTCGCGGGTGAGAGGGGAGCCGATTGAGTCCTGTGGTCCGGGGCACTCGCCGAGGGCGTGTGGCTTAACACAATCTAAATTTTTCCTTGCTTTTGGGGACGGATGCTGGGGTGTTCGGATCCGACGCACTTCATCCGGATCGACCCTTGTGTCTGGCTTCAAGGTGACGTGGGTGACGTCAGCGGCGCACGTTCCAGGGTGACGTGGCGCGATTCTATAGGTGGCAGTTTCACGCCAATCGAGGAGCCGTTACACAAAAAACGAGGAGTCATTCCTTCCTCTATAAATACCCCCACCCTTCTTCCATACTGCTCACTTCTCTCCTGACGCTCCGGTGCTCGTCACGACTGCTCGCGGCACCAGGCTCGTCCATCCGAAGCAACTTAAGGTTAGTTGGTAAGTTTATTTAGTAAGGAATGTCCAGGGCTCAGTCTGGTTCGTCGGCGTCAACGTCTAGAGGGGAAGGGCCCCCTGCCACCGGGCTCTCAGACTCGGAATTGTGGGAAGAGGAGACGGTGTACGACGTGAAGCCCCTGCGCTCCCGGAAGCCGTTCGTGGTGGAGAGTAGTGATTCTGGTGAGGGGAGTGACAGTTCGGACGAGGTCCAGATTCTAGAATTGGTTTCCGAAGAGGAGGGTGGCCAAGGCGAGGGTGAAGCCGTCGGGGCTCGGATAGGAGGTGCAGAGGGGAGATCCACGGTTCAGGGTGTGGGTTCGTCCTCCGCGCCGGCCGGTCTGGGGCGCTTATCCACCCCCTCGCCGGAGAGGGCCAAGAAGAAGAGGTGCCGAGGAAGAAGGGGTCGAAGACCGGTGGCCTGAGCCAGGCGCCCGTCTTCCGAAACTTGGTGACAGGGTCGCCTGTACAACCGAAGCCGTTCCGACGGTACCCCGACGACCTCTCTGATAAGGCACTTTTTGGGGTTCAGCCATCTTCGCCGAGCCGGAAGATGGTGAAGATGGACGCGCTTCCGACTATCTTGGAAGCTGGTGACTTGGAGGTTGCACAGTCGGCGTACCACATCGGGTCCGGTTACGAACTCATGTTGCCGAGCCCTACCCTGCGCCCGACCGACCCCCTATCTGCTTGGTACTGCGTCTTCCCTGTGGACGCCTTCGGCTCTGGACTGAGGCTGCCGGTCCATCCGTTTGTTCGGGAGGTGCTGAATTGGGCGTCCCTAGCTCCGATGCAGTATGGGCCGAATTCCTGGAAGCAGATCATCTGCTTCGTGCTACTGTGCGAGGAGCAGAAGGTGCCCCTTAGGTTGGGCGTGTTTCGGGCGATACTGGGGATCAACTCGTCAGGGGAGTCGGAGGGGATTTACTATGTTTCGCCTTGGAGTAAGGGGAAGGTGGTTCATGGTCACCCGGACTCCATCAAGGAGTGGAAACGAAAGTAGTTTGTGATCCAGAGTGAGGAGCCTTGGGACATCCCCACTCGTTGGAATCACTACAAGCCGGGCTTCAAAGCGCCGAGGCCGAAGGACCTGACGACCGAGGAGTGGAAATTTGTTGAGCGCCTCCGCCTGTCGCATAGCATCAGCTGGCCGAAGGTGACGGAGGGTCACCTGGCGAGCGTTGGACTGAGCCCGGCCGTGCTTTGTATGTAGTTGTTTCTTTCTCTTCGTCTTATTGTTCTTTTGAGCTCATTGTCCTTAATGGGTCTTTTTGCAGGTATGGATCCAGAATCAATCAAGGCTCGGAGGCTCGCATTGAAGCAGAAGAAGGCCGAGGAGGGGGGAGACGCGAAGAGGGCGAGGGGGCCGACTCAAGTCGCATCCGAGGCGACGCTGTAGCCAAGGGGCAGGAGAACTCGCTCGGAGACGAGCAAGGAGGTGGCTGCTCAGGGGGGCTCGGGTTAGGCCAAGGTTTCCGAGCGCAGAGAGGGGAAGGGTCCCCTGGTCGAAGGCGAGGGAGTGGACAAGGTGACGGAGGAGCTACGACAGCCGTGGATGCCAGACTGGTCGATACGGGTGGGGGATTATTTAACCCGTGGGGTCCAGGCCATCGAGGTGGCGGAGAAGCTGGCGACTCCCCGGGACCGCGCGGAGATGAACACCGAGACCTTGGAGCAGGCGTACATGCGCCTCGCGCAGGCTAATGTGCTGGTAAGTCTGCCAACCCCACTTGCCTTGTGAATACGTCGTAAAGGAGGTTTCCTTAGTAGTGCTTGGTTACTGCAGGCGACCATGCAGGGGGCCCACGTGAGAGGTCTTTATGAGGCGGCCTTGGAACGGGAGTGAGTCCGGGCAGACAAGGCCTTGCAAGAAATGAAGGAGATGAAGATCGAGCTTGACGGTTCGCACAAGAGGGAGCAGCAGCTGAAGGTGGAGCTCGATGCTAGGGATTCTGAATGGGCAAAGAAGGTCTCCGCCTTGAAGAAGAAGTTCGCGCAGGAGAGGGAGGAACTGACGATGACGGGGCAGGATCCGGTGATCGCGGCCCAGGACGCGGTCTATGCAAAGGCCCTCAGCCATGTGGGGCACTTCTACCCGAATATCGACCTGACCGGCCTCGACTTTGACATGGAGATCGAGGGGCCACCGAAGACTCCTGATGCTGACCCTCCCGTCGTGGGTTCGGCTGCCGACCCTCCCGTGAACCCGGCTGATGCTGAGGTGACGATATAGGCTGTCTGTTCCATTGTTTTTCTCTTTCTTTCCATTGTATTTGCCGAACGCGGACTGGCCACCGCAATTTTGTAAGAAGGATTTGATTTATGAAAAAGGATTTTTTGATTGGCCAAGTCTTTTGTACTCGGATTTTTCCGGACCCCTTTTGCCGATGCGTTTTGAGCCGTGGTTGGTTCTCTTTTAGGTAACGGCTCTCCTTCCCGAGGCGGACCCTCATCGCTCCGACGTGGCGTTGCTCCGGAGTAGAATCAAGGTTCTGGAGGCCACGTTGGTCCGTTATCGTAAGGGGGCGCGCGACCAGGATGCCGCCTTCAACTATTATCGAGAGAGGTCCGAGGCTTTGAGTGCCGAGGCGAACCGATTGAAGAAGGCCATGGTAGATCGGGACCTCGGAAGTGCCGGCCCAGGGTTCACCATGTCAAGTGCGTCGGTGCAGAGGCCCTCGTCCGAGAGGCTCCTTCGCGACGTCATTGTGGAGAAGGAAATGGAGATACACCGGTATAAGACGATGCTAGGTGTGTCCGGAAGGAGGATGGTATCCTCCTCAGGAGACCGGCGAGCAGAGGGGGTTCCTTCGGCGCTGCTGCAGCTGGAGCGCGTCCGACCGGTTGACGCCCAGAGCTCCGTCGCCGGCGTGTCGACGGTGGCCGACTCTAAGGACCATCGTGACGAGGTGGGAGGCCCAAGTCATTCGATTGGAATGGGACTACCATTCCTCGGACCCGAGGGGCCCTAAGAGTGAATTCCTTTATTGCGAGATGAGTGGAGTGGTCCTGTAAACGGTCTCTATTTGTTTTCCAGAACTTAATAAGGGAGTATGAATAAGGGATTTCTTTTCATTTGTTGCCTCGGCCAATAGCCTATTGATTGGTGGGGGTGAGGTTCGGCCCTGCCGACCCGTGGGGGGATCGGTCATCATGTGCAGCGGGAGGCTCTATGGTGACCCCCTGGCCCGAAGCCAATTCGGACCTACCGAGACGTTGGGGACGATACCGGAGCGGGGACTCGGGTGCCGATCCCATTGTCCGGTGTTAGGTCGGACCTGCTGAGGCATTTGGAGTTGACAGAAAGAAGATCTTTTCATATATGATAGGGATGGGCGCTAAAATGGCCCTTTACACATGAAAGCTTACAAAAATATCATTTACATTAGCTAAGCCGGGACCTATGACCGTTCTTCTAGGAACTTCATAAGGTGCTCGGCGTTCCAGGGCCGCTTGATCACTCGACCCTCCATGTCCACTAGTCGATAAGTGCCGGGCCGTATGGCCTCGGCCACCCTGTATGGGCCCTCCCAGTTGGGGGCCAGCTTCCTTTTCTTGGTGGGATCGGAGACGGATAATTTGCGCAGCACTAGGTCCCCAGCCTTAATGTCTGTTGGGCGGACCTTCTTGTTGTAGAATCTCTCGATCCGCTGTTGATAGATGTTTCTTCGGACGGATGACTTTTCCCTAACCTCGGCGACGAGGTCCAGGTTGGCCCTTAGGCCGGATGAGTTGTCCGCTTCGTCGAAGGCCATGATCCGAGGTGAGGGCAAGCCGATCTCTACGGGGATCACTGCCTCGGTCCCGTAGGTTAGACTGAATGGTGTTTCTCCCGTGGGGATCCTCTTGGTGGTTCGGTGCGCCCACAGCACGCTGGGCAGCTCCTCTACCCACAGCTCCTTGGGGGAACTGTCGAGGTGCTTCCTGAGGCCGTCGAGGATTTGCCTGTTCGCGTTTTTCGCTTGGCCGTTTGACTGAGGGTGGCATATGGCGGAGAAGCGTTGCTGGGTGCCGATGTCTTCGCAGAACTTTCGGAAGTTTTGGCCTGTGAACTGGGTCCCGTTGTCTGTGACGAGGACTTGAGGGATCCTTAACCGGCAATGACATTCTTCCAGAAGAACTGCTGTGTTTGGCGCTCGGTGATGCTGGACAGTGGCTCGGCCTCGATCCACTTCGTGAAGTAGTCGATGGCGACTATCAAGAATTTCCTTTGTCCTGTTGCTACGGGGAAGGGGCCCACAAGGTCCATGCCCCACATGGAAAACGGCGTAGGACTAGCCAGGGACCGGAGATTGGCTTGAGGAAGCCTCTTGATAGGGGAGAACCTCTGGCAGGGGCCGCACCTCTTGACCAGGTTTTGTGAGTCTTGGAGCATGGTGGGCCAGTAGTAGCCCTGATTCAGAGCTTTTCGAGCGAGGGACCTGCTTCCCATATGGCATCCGCCGATCCCTTCATGAAGTTCCTTTAGCACGTAGCCGGCTTCGTCATTGGTGAGACAGCGGAGGTACGGTTTACCATCGGCCAGTGTGTATGAGCGTTTGAAGAGGATGTCGTCTATCATGACGAACCTTTCAGCTCGGATCCTGACCCGTCTTGCCTCGGCCCGATCTTCGGGGAGCTCGCCTAGGACTAGGAATTTTCGAATGGGGGTGTTCCAGTCGTCCGGATCGACACCACCTTATACGCACATCGCCTCCTGGTCTTCATCATTGATACTTGGCTTTAAGAGGATTTCGATGAGTACCGTTTGGTCGAGGCCCTCGAAGGAGGAGGAGGCGAGTTTCGACAAGGCGTCTGCTTGGGCGTTCTGCTCTCTGGGGACCCTGACCACTGTGGAGCCACAGAAGGATGCTAGGAGCCGTCAGACCACAGCCAAGTATCGCACCATCCGGTTGTCGCGAGCCTCGTATTCCCCGGTGATCTGATTGACCACGAGTTGAGAATCGTTGAAGGCTCAGATCTGCTTGGCTCCGGCTCGGTGTGCTAGGGTCGGTCCGGCAATCATGGCCTCGTACTCCGCCTCGTTGTTAGAGGCCGGGAATTTAAGGCGTAGAGAGTATTGAAGGAGGAATTGGTCGGGACCTCGGAGGATGATTCCGGCACCACTCTCGGTTTCGCAGGAGGATCCGTCGACATAGACCTCCCAGATTGGGTCCGACTCTTCGATGCTCGGCTGCTCAGAAGCTGTGCACTCAGTGATGAACTTGGCAAGGGCCTGGCCTTTGATCGCTGTCCTCGGCTGATAGCCGATGTCGTATAGGCTGAGCTCTATTGACCACTTGACCAAGTGGCCAGAGTTCTCGGGCTTGTAGAGGACGATTTTCAGTGGCTGGTCAGTTAGCACTTGGATGGAGTGAGATTGGAAGTAGGGGCGGAGCTTTCAGGCCGCCATGACCAGAGCATAGGCCATCTTTTCGATTCTTGCATACCTCGTCTCGGCAGGGAGTAGGACCTTACTCACATAATAGAGCGGCTTTTGAACTCCGTCCTCTTCTCGGACGAGGACGGCGCCGAGGGCGCTGTCCGAGGCAGAGAGGTAGAGCCACAAGGGTTCGCCCGGCTCCGATTTACTGAGGAGAGGAGGGTTGGCGAGGTATTGCTTCAGCTGTTCGAAGGCTTCTTGTTGAGGGGCACCCCATTCGAAGCCCCCTTTGCCACGCAGGGCCTTGAAGAAGGGGAAAGACTTCTCCCCCGATTTGGAGAGGAAGCGACCGATTGCCGCCAACCGGCCTGTGAGTCTCTGCACCTCCTTGACGTTCCGGGGTGGGGTCATGTCTATTATGGTCTGAATCTTCTCGGGGTTCGCTTCGATGCCGCGCTGGCTGACGACGAACCCCAGAAACTTTCCGGAGGAGACCCCGAATGCGCACTTGGCAGGGTTGAGCCTCATGTTATGGTGCCGGAGGATTCCGAAGGCTTCCTCGAGGTCAGCGACGTGGTCCGGCCCTGCCCGGCTTTTGACGAGCATGTCGTCGACATAGACCTCCATGTTGCGGCCGATTAGGTCTTTGAAGATTCGGTTCACGAGCCGTTGATAGGTGGCTCCGGCATTTTTCAGCCCGAAGGGCATAACGCGATAGCAAAAAAGACCCTGGTCGGTGACGAACGAGGTCTTCGCAATGTCCTGAGGGAACATCTGGATTTGATTATACCCTGCGAATGCGTCCATGAAGGACAGCAGCTCGTGTCCCGAGGTCGCGTCGATCAGGGCGTCGATGCTGGGGAGGGGGAAAGGATCTTTAGGGCATGCTTTGTTTAGATCCGTGAAATCTATACAGATTCGCCATCCCCCGGTCGCCTTTTTAACCATGACGACGTTGGCCAACCACTCGGGGTAGCTAACCTCCTGAATGAACCGAGCGGACAAGAGTTTGTCCACCTCTGCTTTCACGGCTTGCTGCCTCTCTGGGGCGAACTTGCGCCTCTTCTGAGCGACCGGCTTGGATCCCAGGGTGACGCTCAGCCTGTGCATGATCAGGTCTTCGGAAATCCCTGGCATGTCGGAGGGCTTCCAGGCGAAGAGATCGACGTTGCGGCGGATGCAGTCAACTATGTCCGCCCTCAGACCTTCGGAGAGCGAGCGGCTCACTCGGAACCACTTTGATTCGTCTACGGCCCCGAACGGGACCTCTTCCAGCTCGTCGGCTGGCTCTGGAGTGGAGTCGTTGCCCTCGGACCCGAGCTCGACGGCGTCAAGGGGGAAGACACCACCTCCGACGGCGGTCATGTAGCAGGACCGCGCCGCCTCTTGGTTGTCTCGGACTATGCCAACCCCTTGTTGGGTGGGGAATTTTAGCTTTAAGTGATAGGCCGACGGTACCGCCTGAAGGGAGCACAGCCTCGGTCGGCCAAGTATGGCATTGTACGCCACCTTGACGTTCACCACCATGAAGTCCATAGACTCGGTCCGCTGAACAGGAACCGTGCCTGCGGTGACGTCGAGGGTCACGATCCCCTCTATGACGACAGGGACGCCAGAGAACCCGTGCAAGGTGTATCTGGCCGGTTTGAGCTTGCCTCTGGGCAGTTTGAGATTCTCGAAGGCTTCGAGAAAGAGGATGTTTACTGAGCTGCCGTTGTCGACGAGGACCCGGCGTACTTCACAATTAGCCATGTGGAGGCTAATGACGAGGGCATCGCAATGGGGGAGGCGGACGCCCTCGAGGTCCTCTCCGGAGAAGGAGACGGGTACCATTTGCAACCGAGGTGAGGGGAGATCTTGGACAGCATTTACCTCGCGGACGAAGGCTTTTCGAGAGGTATTCGACTCTCCCCCATCGGTCCCCTGTGGACGCAATGCAGGATTGCCGGGGTTCCGGTTCCCTCGGGGTCGGGATCCCGCCCCTGAATGAACTTTGGAGTGGGGATCGGAGGCGAAGGCCTCCGGTTCCTGGTATCTCGTCGATCCTGTTGGTTCTCTCTCGTGAACTCCCGGAGGTACCCTCGTGAAATGAGGGCCTCGATTTCGTCTTTCAGGGCCCGACACTGGTCGGTTTCGTGCCCATGGTCTCTGTGGAAACGGCAGTAGAAGCGTTGGTCTCGCTTCTTGTTGTTGCTTGGTCGGGGAGGGAGTCGGACAAGGCCTTTGTCCTCGATCTCCATGAGGATGGCAGACACGTTCTGTGTCAGCGGGGTGTACCTTTCGAATCGAGGGACCGGAGGTACCCTCTTCGCGCCGACCCCTTCCTTTGCTGCCTTCCTCGCGGGTTCGATCTCATCGACCCTGCACTTGCCTTTTCCTACGACCTCTTTGCTGCCCTCTGGGTTTAGAGCTTCTTCAGCTCGAATGTATTTCTCGACTCGATTGAGAAGGTCGGGAAAGTCCAGAGGTGGTTTCTTTGCCAGGAATACCTTCAGCTGGTTATGACGGATGTTGTGCCGGAAGGCGGCCGAGGCGACCCCGGCATCAATGGCAGAGACGGATCTTGCCTCGGTCGTGAATCTTTTGACAAAGTCACGGAGTGATTCCCCCTCCCTCTGGCGGAGGTCGAGCAGGGAGGCGCTCGTCTTCTCGGCTTTCTGGCTAGTGACGAAGTGGCCCAAGAAGTTGGCTTCCAGCTGATCGAACGAAAAGATTGAGCCTGGGGAGAGTTTGGAGAACCATTCCCTGGCCGGACCCCGGAGGGTAGCCGGGAAAGCTCGACACAGCAGGGGATCCAAAGCGTTGTGAATCATCATGAGGGTCTTGAAGCCCTCAATGTGATCAGCTGGATCACCCTCGCCGTTGTAAGTCTCGAATTGCGGAGGCCGGAAGTTCCGGGGGATCTCCGCTTCTAAAATGTTAACGGAGAACGGCGGCCGGGAAGGCGCTCGGCCTAGGACGGGGTTTGGATTCCCGTCGCCGATGCGCTCGAGGCGATTCTCCATCTCAGTGAGGCGACGGAGTACCTGGTCTGCGCGCTCCGGTGGAGGAGGCGGCGCGTGGGTGTAGCTCCTTCCTTCGCTCACTTGACGGGGTTGGTCGAGCATTGCGGACCTTGGCGCTCCGTGAAGTGCCTCCTTGATTTCCTCCCGAAAGCTTTGGAACTCGGCCCTTGTGACCGCTCCGTGGTCGGAAGGGTCGGGTCGGGGCACAGGATTTCGGCCGATGCGGCTGAGTGCCGATGGCCTGGAATGGTTCGGGGCCGAGTTGGAAGCGGTCCTTCCCCTGGCCTGACTAGCCCTTCGGTTCATAATGACCCGACGAAGGTCGGGTTGCTCGACGTGAGGTTCGCCTTGCTGGGGTCCGAGGTTTGCCCCCGGGTTATTGGATCCTTGCCCTCCCGCGGGGGCGCCCTGATTAGGGGGCCCGTTCCGGTGGGAGGAAGAGGCCGATCTCCGGGCTTTGGGAGGCATTGGAGGGTGAGTGTCGGCGGCGAGGCTCGGACTGTCGTCCCTACCGAATAAGTAGAGTTCCCACAGACGATGCCAACCTGATGCGGTTTGTTTTTGGATAGAGTGTGGATGCACCAGGTGTGAGTTCGGACTCAATTTGTAAGAGGGGAAGGGCTCGGTAGCGGACGGTGAGCTGTAGGCTCGCCTCGGCACTGGAGGAGCGGCTCGGATTGCCTCGCCTCGGGTACCTGCAGACGGTCTAGAAACACCGGGGTTTATCCCGGTGGCAGACCCTCCGACGATCTAGTTAGTCTGTGTGAGAGAGTAGCAGTAACTAGGGTTTTGTGAGTGAAAGATTCATTACCTTTGAAGGTGGGTGAGGGTCTGATATTTATAGATAACCCAACCGGGATTGGATCCGCTTGGGGGCCGGGTCCGGACCCGAAAGCCCATGGGCCTGACGTGACAAGAGGCCCAGGTGGTTTAGGGCACACGTGGCAGAGCCCAGAGCAGTTTAGGGCTGACATGGCAAGAGCCCTAAGTGGCTTTGGTGCTGACATGGCAGATCGTAGGGGCCCGGTGTCTCTGGGAGGATCAGAGGGCCTAGGTTGCACCAGGTCATCCTCCTCCCTTACCCGGCTGAGTGGACGGCCCGTGAGACCTCCGAGGATCGGAGACCGAGGGTCGCGGAGGGTCAGCGAAACGGGGGGGGGGGGGCAGGTTTCGTGGTGGTGAACTTACGGTTTGGCACCGACCCTGCAGTGGTCCGGGGCCGAGCCGGATTGGCTTGGAGCGAAAAGCCATTCTGGGCCCCAGGCCATTTTTATCCTACCTCAGGAGGTGTAGGGGGATTTCGGATCTGGAGGTGCTCTGGCGTCGTGTGGAGGCGGCGCCGACGGGAGGTCGGAGAAGACGACGAAGGGGGGATGGGGGCGATTGGGTTCTGGCGTCGCCTGGGGTTTTTGGGTATCGATCAAAACGGAAGAGGAGAGGGGGTGTACGGGGATGGTGTTTGGGGACTTGGGTGTCGAGGGGAGACGACGGGGAGTCGTCGACGGGAGTTGGGGGGTCGCCGGAGGGGAGGAGTCGCCAGAGATCGGCTGGGGAAGACGAACCAGTTAATGGGTCTGTTGGGGAGAGAGAAAGAGGAGAGAGAACGGGTTGGGAGAGATAGCGCGGCTAGGGTTTCGATTTGTGTGCAGAAATTAGGGTTACAGTAGTGTTGCATTTATAGGGTACAATTAGGGTTCAATTAGGAGATAGATCAAAATCAACATGATTCAAATAAAAATACCCATAATTCAAATAAACAAAATCCACAATATAGATAACTCAATAAAAGAGAAAGATAGTTCATGAACGAAAATTCCAACCCAAATTAGATAAATAAATAATGCAATTGAAATAATAAGAATTGGAATTAAAACAAATTGGAACTCGCCGAGAAAATCAGATCGGGTATAAAAATAAAATATTTCGATAGATGAATTTTTTTTTATTTAAAGAAATCAAGAAATAACAATTAGTAATTATATTCATAATATAATAAATCCATACTATAAAATAACATTCAGGTTTAACAACTTATTAAAATACTCTAATAATAATATACATGATTTGGGCTGAAATACAATTAACCGATAAATTAAGATTTTAAAATACGCCCTACTCGAAATAATAATAGTATTTTCGATTGGAAAATATTTAATTAGAAAATCTCAAAACAAATTGGACACAAAATAAATTTATAAATGATTAAAATACTGAAAATATTCGGAAAATAAGTATTTACGGAAATAGGGGTTACACATGGTTAGTGCATCCTGCAGTTATTACTGCTAAACACGGTGGTGTCTTGTTTGCCGCTAGTGCCCCAATCCGGTCTAGATCATACCAAATGCCATGACGATCTTATAGATACACAACCGCATATCTATGACACCGAAGATCCATGGGACAGCAACCCCATGGTCCATTCGTGTCCACTTACCATAAGAACATGACAGCCTCAAAGGTCTAAGCCCCCTATTCGACGGGAACCCTCTCGTTCTTACCACGGCACTTCAGGAATCAACAGTGCGAGATACACACAGTAGCACGTATCCCTAATGACAGGAAGAGACGACCATGGTTATCACCGCCTAGTGCTAGCTCTTAGAACGAGTCGGATTATAGGGAATCACCCCTAACACCAACCAGGTCTTTAAGCGAACGGTAAAGAAAACTTAATTAAATACAGCTTACTGAAAATACGTGTATCACTCAAATCATGCACGATGCCTTATCAAACAAATGTTGAGCCTGACTGGTCTTGTCAAAAAGCAATTAATCACGGTGAATCAACATTCATCGATTTTCAACACCTTCACAGGTCTTCGACCATATCCCCGGCCAGTGACTCTCAGGGAGTAGTCCATCGGCGCCCAATAGATGCATAATTTTTTTTGAATGAAGGTAAATATACACAAACATCAACACCCGACCATTGACAGACTCAGGCATCAAGACATTCTAGACGAGGAAGATAACTTAGCCTATCAACCCCTAAACACTGGCGATCCAATCTTCATCGGTCGCCACCACCTCCGTCTCGGATCTCATCCAGTATCCCAGCCTGCGGTCAACCTTCTCTCGGTAAACAAACCGACGATGCACAGGAAAAATAACTATCTCTCGAGGTGGAAATAAATCAATCACAATACTTGCCGACTAGGTTGATAGTCCTAGGGTATCAACAACCCTATACAAGCCCCAAACTATACTAGATACGACACCACAATTACAACAAACCGACCATAGCTACTCTCCTAACTTACTCACGTGTCCACCATGAGTACTAAGCACAAGAATCTCATATAAGTCCCAAATGAAGTGCTTAAAACATCTTAAAACTCAAATCACCTTACGGTCATAAATCCTGTAGCGTGTAGAAAGTTCCATACTTGATGCTATACTCATCAGAATCCAACAAAATTAGACTTTCTAGAAAGGTGGGAACCTCTACTACAATTTTCTAGTTGAAAACTCTCTCAAATTCCCTATAGAACTCAAGTTCCCTGAGTTAACACTTGCTTGAAGTCGATCAAGACAGCAGGTTGTTGAACTTGTAACATCCATAACTTTCAAAATACATATTGGAATTATATGATATTATCCATTCTGAAAAGCTAAGATCCTAAACTACAAGTAACAATTTCCTCAAATTCAGCCATCTAGGGGCTATACAATCTCAATATGCTCTCGGCTATGCATTTCTTCCTACACTTGCTGCACCTTGCCATCAACATAAAAACTTGTTTACTTGTCGGAATTACTTGATTCTGGATTCTTTGGAAAGGTGCGAGTGTCTACTACAACTTCTTAGTTGAACACATCCTCATATTCATCCATTAAAGTCCTCAAAAACTCCAACTTCTATCAAGTGCACATACAGGGAAAAATTGATTCATTTAACAAACTGGGTCTCGACTAAGTCTGGATCTGCCCATGCATCCCACTCTACATAGGTCCGGTGCAAGCCCTGGAAATCAGAGGAAAAGATGAAGAGGTTTGTAGAAGAGGCTACCTGGGAATCAGAGGAAAAGATGAGGAAGGATCACCCTGAACTTTTTAACTAAAAATCTTGTAAACTTTTTCTTTTCCTTATTTGTATCTCTCGCTCTTAAGTTTAGTTCCGGGGACGGAACTATTCTAAGGAGGGAGTGATGTAACATCCCACATTTTTATTTTTATTAAAAAACGCATTTTTCAAATTTTTGCACGTATGATGCACGTGTTATTTTTATTCAAAATTTTATTTCTCATTTGTCTATTTTGGTTTGCATGCATAAGATTAATTAGTCTTCTTTTGATCCATGGATTTAGAATAAAATTTTGCCCATTAGATTAAATTAAAAAGAAGCCCATTAGAATAGTAAATTAAATATAAAGTTAGAGCCCATGATCAAGCCCATAAATTAAAATCTAGTTTTTAACTTGATCATGCACTAACACATAACAAGTTACTAATATTAGCACACATTTAGAGTCATAGCAATTTGTACCTAATTGTATGTGTATGTGTGCATAAGCACACAAAATGTACTTGGCCGGGTTTCTTCATGAAGGGAGAAAGAGAGAGATTGAATGAGATGAGTTAAGGTTTGAAAGAGTGGGGAGGTGGAGAGTTGTAGGTTTTAGGAGTTTAGAACTTGAAGAGTTGTAAGAATTAAAAGGGGGAGTTATTAGGGTGTGAATTTTGCATAATAAATCCTAGCTTTATCATATAAATAGAACCCCATTTTCCACTTCTCTTTGGCACCAAAACAAAGAAAACAAATAAGAGAGAAGGAAAAGAAAGAGAATAAGGGAGTTCTTGTTGCTAGGAGGAGAAGAGGAACTAGTGGAGCTAGAAGAGGTGTTCATTCTTTCAATTGTTCAAGCTTCATTTAAGGTGGGTGATTTCTTTACTTTCTAATTGTAGAAATTTCCATGTTAGAACTATAATGAATAATATAAGTTAATGACCATGTAAAATATGTAGATAAACTTCATACTAGTATAACATGCTATGAATAGAATAACATGGTTGCGATAAAATAAATAATTAAAGAATTGTATTCTAAGAGTAAGGATCATGTTAGAATGCTTGTAAACTTTATGTGTGTTAAATACATATTTTTATTTGGAAATTTTGATGTAACAATTTATATTATTAGAGGTAGTAAAAATGGTAGTGGATCTTAAATTGTTTTAAACGCTACAAACTTGTTAATTAGTCATACATGAATAAAGAGAATATATTGTATGAAAGACATTGGAATTTCTCTTTTGTTAAGTAAGTGAATCTTTTAAGATAATGTTAATCCTACTAAACTCATTTACTTTTGTTCATGAAAAGATATAATTAAATTTGAAGAAATACAGTATAGAGTTTATTAAATGAAATAAAGGAATTGGAAGTTTAGGGTCATTATCTAAATTATGGTTTCAAAATCAGTAAATTATTGTTAAAGGAATAAATTCAGTTCATAAGGAATTATTTTAGTCTAATAAAGGATTAATTAGAAGTGGAGAATCAAGTTTATGAAAACGAAAAGATAATCAGTGATCTCGGACAAATGTAGAAAACAAATAGATTACTTCACGACCGGTGTGTCTGGCCTGTTGGTTTGGGTACTGCGCTGCCTTTTGATCTGCCCTAGTTCGAATCCTGTATATAACAAAACTTTTTTTTGTGTGTTGCTTTTAATCAAATGGAGCCGAGACTTGGTATACAAGTCTTTGGGTGTGAGATTAGAGCACTCAGTCCTTAGGGACTTAGTAGTGAGTGCGGTGCACTGGCTTGCGGGTGACCCAGGTTCGAAACCCACTGTTTAGCAAACATTATTTTTTTTTGTATGGTTCCTAATGATTTTTGTGAGTTAAAAATGCAAATTTAAAATTGTGAAAAAAATCCTAGTGTTCATATAAAGTAATCAAAAGTTATTATATATATATATATATAGTTTTTTGAGATTTTTTAATGTGTAGTTGAAGAACTAAAAAGAGAAATTTGAATGGAAATTTTGGGTTGTATTATATTTTGATTAAAGCGCTTGTTATTTTTTGAAGAGAAAAAAAAATAGAGTAATGTGAATTGATTCTTCAAAGAAATTACACCTTTATTTTGTATAGAAATGTTGATTTTTCTAAGGAGACTTAATATGGAATGAATCAATGAGAACTATTATTTTGATGGTTTGTAATAAGATTAATGAGGAGTACTAAAATGAGACTTCAAGAATGAAAAATTAAGATGAGACTTGATCATATTGGTGCATAATTTGAAGATGACAATGATTAGTTTTGAGATATGATTAAGGGTATGTGTACCCATGATTCTTATGCATGAACTGTTGAGTTTTGAGTTAGTAAAATCTCGTTACCGGCAAATGTTGAAATAAAAGAGTTGAGATATAAATTTGAGATATGATTGTGAATCTATCTCGGTAGTGGTGATTAAGACCGGTAAGAGGTAAGACTAATTCTAGGCTTGGAAATCTATTCATGTATTGAACTAAATTAATTAGGCACATAAGTGAAAATGTAATAGACTTGAAAAAATGTAAATGGGTACTTCTATATAGTCGGCGGTGGATCTCCGTGGTTATAGACCCAGTTGGTGGACTGTGGTTGCTCCGTAGGAAATGGACTTATATTTTTTAAATCTGGGACTTAGAGTAGTCGGGCGGATATTTACCATACTCCAATGTATATACGGATACCGGGGCTAGGGGGCATTTGCGGGATTATTCTCACGATATAATAGTCGGGGAGGCTGGGATCTGTTATTATAGTCGGGGAGGCTAGCCGGGGAGGCTGAGATCCGTATCTGTGGAATAATCTAAACCTTGTTTTATTACTGGGTAGTTCTCATGGCGAGGGATCAAACCCTTTAATGTGGAGTACGTAGGCGCCTGCCCTCGGACCTATGTAGTATGAGATGCATAGAATCCGAATAAGTGTGCATTAGTGTCATCGTAGAATAAAATTATGTGCATTAGGCATTAAGGCATGGCATACACTTACAGGTTTAGCATAGTCACAATTTAACACCTTATTGTCCATTCATATTTATTTTGTGGTTGTTAAAGTATGGAGATCGTTATACTGTTTCCGGCATAGAGATGATAGCCGTGTATAACATTTCGTCAGTTATAAGCGACTGACGTACCCACAGTCTTACATGCAGGTAATGGATGTTCATGAAGCTATAAAGTGGATATGCTAATGTTGTTTTATTTTAGAGATGTTGTAAATGTTTCATTGTAAATTATTTTTGTCTTCCGTTGTGTAACATTTGTAACAAACTCTGATGTGTTATTGAGAAAAGTTTTAATTTCCTTGTAAAATTGTACGAAGTGAAGTAAAGATCCTGTGAAAACTCGAATTCGGCCTTATTTAGAATTTGGGGTGTTACATTAACGTCTCCACTTTATAGGGTTTAATCCCCCGCCATTCAACTAATCCTACTACGATGACTACTACGAGATATAGATAAACTGTGAGTATTAGCCCATGCCCCAATAATTTCGGACGTCAGTCTCTATCCACAGATAATTTCGGAGATTATTTCACTCACACCTAGGAATCTTCAAGAATACCCCACACCGCAAGCTATGGCACCTCATCACACGAATACCACATGTGTGTCGCCTCGACCCCGATAATTCTGGAGATCAATCCCACACCACAGATAATTCTGGAGACTATTTCACTCATACCTGGATAATTTCGGGGATTATCTCACACCGCAAGTCATATGAGGTCCATAACCCATGTTCTCATTCATCATATCACCACTAGTGCATGTCCTTATCATTTAGGTTATTTAATTACTTTACGGATCTCCAAGAGTTGGTGTACCTCAACGGACTTAACTCAACAATTGATCAACTAAAATGCCTCAACATGCCCAAACATAAATATCTCAACTGCCGGTATACTAGGGTCACACACACCCTCTGGAGACTCACACCCAAACATCCAAACCAATCTTCCAACATAAATTGCTCAGTTAAAACAACTTGAAAATATTTGTTCAGTAGAAGATAAGGTATAGAATAGTAAAATTATAGATTAAAGCATTTAGAGAATAAATCATTTTAAAGAACATTCAAATATATCAAGATACATCAGTATCAGTCGACTATAAACAAACGTTGGTCGACAGTCCAGAGAGAAAAATCCAATAACTTTGAGAAAATAATTCTAAGTATTAGAAGTCGATTATAAAAAGCCATAGGTCGACTGTCCAGAGCGAAAAGTCCAAAACTTCAATTAAAATAATTCTAAGTAATATCAGTCGACTGTAAAAAGTCATCAGTCGACTGTCCAGAACGAAATTTCAAGATAACTAGAGAACACAGCAGCCAGGTCGCGACGGTCGACAGTAAAATCACACCGGTCGACTATCGACCTGCAGAGTGCAAATTTTTGGTTGTGCACATTTCAACCGATACATAGTTTTACTTTATGAAAATAATTTCTACGAAAGGCATATTTCTTATATGATCAAACAACTTATAGTATATATAATAGTCCATAAAAACTAAATCAAAACTACTTGAATTTATAAAAATAGCGATTTGTTGATTTCTTTCGATTAAAATATGAATTGTGCATATAATCAGAATAGAGTTTCTTAAAAATTAATTATTCATTGAAATAGCTTCGTATTCAGATCCAAACCATATCAATACTAAAATCTCAAAAAAAATTCCAATTTGGATATATTTCCTCAAACTCAACTCGATTCCAAATTCGATTCTCAAGACATGATCTCTTGATTCATAAATCCTTTCTCCAAATTTCTCAAACTGATTCACCATTATAACTCATAAACATAATCAAATTATAACATTACCATATCAAGTTTCATTCAACCAATACTCAAAAGTGATAAAAATCTCATGTTTATTAAATTTATGCACAAAATCTACCATATTCAATCAATTCAACATTAATCCAAACGAAATAGCCTACCCATGATCTCCAATAGGTCATTCATCAATCTCGAATTATCCACATACGATTTTACTCATAAATAACTAGGGTTTCACAAGATCCAATTTTTATCATCAATCCAACATATATATTCATACCCAAACCCTAGCATGCTTTCTAGGAGATGAAACACCACATATAACATTCAAAGAACAAACAAAACAACTATATTACTCACATACAACATATACAAAATAAAACAAAACAAAACAAGCCACTCACCTTGTTGAAGAGATCGAACGAAAAGGAATAGAAATTAAGAAAGGCCCTCCTGAGAAAGAAATCCAAACTCTTCTCCTTAGAACTCCAAAATAATAAGAAATAAGAGATCTCCTGTGTTGTACAGAAAAAGACGGCTGCACAAAATCCTATATAGTCCGGGATTTAAGTTTCTAGGGTTTTAGTAAAATATTTGTGAAATACTCCTTTTACAATATATCTTTACATAAATAGATCCATTTATTAGAAAACTAGTTAAAAACCAATTTAGTCAATTCAAAATCAAAAAGATCCCCTCCAGCATCAGCCGGCACTGTAGGAAAATCCAGGAAAACAGTTTTGCACTTTCACCCCTTAAAATAGCAATTTTGCGAAAAGATCCTCTTTTATCAAAACTTGTAAAATAATTCAAATATGTTGAAACAAAAGGTAAACTCGTTATACCTGAATTGACTAAGCATTATATCCAGCCTAAACATCTGAAAATCTGGAGTTTTCACCCCACTGGTAATTTTGCACAAAAGTCATTTTTTTTGAAATATTTGCAAATAAGTCCAATAATTATCAGAAAAATCTAGAAAAATCACGAATAATCTCAAATAATAAATAATGAGTTTCCCCAAAATAATTTTTGGTTCTAAGCTTTCAAAGACAATATTTGCACGTGTTTTGCACGTGTAAAAGATAAATTTCTAAATGAATATTTATTAAATCACCAAAAACTATTTTAATTCATTTTCTAATCTCAAAAATAGTATTTAAAAATATGGGTACTACACTCTTAGTGCTTGATCTTCTCCTTCTGCAGTCATTCTCGTAGGTACTTTTCAATTGTGAGATTTTCCTCCAACCAACTCATCCTTGAAGACATGGTTACTGAAATAGGCAATGAAACGTGTTTGAGAGAAAGGCCAACACATACACATCATATTGATTGATTTAAATCGTGCATGATTCTCAGATGCATTACTTCACTTCTTATTTTTCAAGGAAAAAAGCTTCCAAGTTTTGCAGCATCAATTTCATATTACAAGTTATAAATCTCTCGTATATAGTAAAACAGTAACATATAGCAATACAATGCACAAAGTACTAATCAAAGTTTCGATAACCTCACCTTTGAAACAACTACATTATGTCTTAAACACATTCTCGCCATCACAGTGCCTTATCCAATTCTTCAATTCTCATTTGGTTCAGACAGTAAAATAAGCAATGTCTTAGAGATGAAGTAGAGAAATTAGCATACACATATAAAAGGAACTGGTTGAATATGCCAATGATGTCGATGCCAGTTTCAAGCCCTGGTAATAAAAGAACTGGTTGAATAAAATAAAAGTTATTATATGGACAAATTACTGCTACTACTACTAAGAGAAATTAACAAATTATCTACTACTACTACTAATATGGAAAGGAAAAACGTCCCCAAGAACTTAACAAATTAACATCAACTTTCAACTTTCAACTGCAATAAAATTCATCAATCAAGAACATAAAGTTATAGTCACAACCGTCATTATAACTCACACATGTAGGTCTTGATGTTTAATAACAACCCTGTACCTCGAAATCACTAAAAATTAATATGACATTGAATCAATTTTTTCCATGCACGATGCGCAGTTTCCACGTGTAGTTTACATTTCTCATATATAAGTAACTGTAGCTAAATGTCTATGCCAACAAAATTGTCATTGTAGTCTATAAGGAGTGAATAAAAGGTCCACGACTTTCAGGGAAAGTCTCGCAACCCCTAATTTTTTCTTCCATCTATGATATTTTCATTTGCATGCACTGATACACATGATGGATTTATCAAATGTAAGGATTTTCAGCTACGTGGAACTTAATTATGTAAGTATTCATGCTCAAAACTAAAATATGGAATGATTCACTATAAATCAAGGAATACAGCGAGAGAGTGATAGATAACAATTGCAAATTAACTAGAAGTGTGTGCATACATGGATGGTGGATCAAGAACTGCTTAACCTAATTGTTCCTCAAAATATTTTTTCTTGAGGTAAAATTGTTGAACAATGTAATTATACTTTGAAATCCTTGAAGAATCAAATCTCAAACGTGCAAATACCAATTATAATCTTTTTCCAATAATTTAGACATGGTATATATATAAGTTTTAAAGCATAACAACAGTCATGATAACAAACTAAAATAGACAAAAATTTCAAATAATACATGCACACAATAATACCAGCACTTCTACAACTCATACTCAAATCTAATCTAAATATGTAATTCCCATAGAATTAACTATGCCAATTCTAACTCACAAACTCGCGAGGAAAAAAAA
Source organism: Hemerocallis citrina (assembly GCA_017893485.1). Classification (NCBI taxonomy): domain Eukaryota; kingdom Viridiplantae; phylum Streptophyta; class Magnoliopsida; order Asparagales; family Asphodelaceae; genus Hemerocallis; species Hemerocallis citrina. The sequence continues at coordinate 217,241,998 of CM030358.1, read as the reverse complement.
AGTAGCATAAAATCGAGAGTATACAATATTTTCAGTTTAAGTATCATAACAAGCACCATTTTTGCAAGCACACAGAAATGTAATATGTTTAAATGTTTAATTATCCTTTGTGGGCTGACACTTGTGTTAGGATTTTGACTTGAATACTCGTTGTTCAGATTAGAAGAAGGTAAGATGAAGCACTGAGGTCGAAGCGTCGAAGTGAGTATATGGGAAAACAGCAGCAGCAAGGTGCAGACATAGTTGCGGTCGACCGCACCTCCCAACCGCTCGTAGTACAGGGATTGTCAGAGAGTAGTACGGTCGACCGGCCTTGTTGGACGGTCGACCGACCGCGGCGTTGTATTCATTTTTGGGCTTCGATTTATTAGGTCGTTTCAACCCAATCTTCAATTCCAAGTTAGATAGTGCGGCTCCTATTCAGTTACTTCTTTTCAGGTTATATCGGACGACTGAGAATCAAGATTAGACCTAGGTTTCTCTCTATTCTTCTATATATATTGTAAACTCCTCCAATATTAGAGGAGGTACTTCATAGATTATTTTCTCCATTGCAAAGAGAGGCTTGAGAGAGAGATAGTTCTTGGTGGGTGAGTTTAATTCCATGTATTGAGTGAATCAATAACTCCTTGTAATTTCTTCTAGTTGAATATCAGATCTCCCTATATTTTTTCCCCGGATTAAGCAAAAGCTAACTGTGATAAGTCATCGGTGTGTTTGTGTTAGTTTGGTGGATCTACTTACTTACTCAATTTATTCGTCTCATCTACTTCAACTTCCTCATTGCTATAATTAGTTCCGCTGCGACCAGAGGAGTTTGTTGATGTCCTAATCCCAACAAATGGTATCAGAGCTTCAGGTTGTCGAGTCCCTTGGTTAAGATGACAGGCCACAATATTTTGAAGATCAAGCAGTTCGATGGAAAAATCAATTTCAATCTTTGGAAGACAGACATGTATGATGTCCTTGTTCAAGAACGTTTGCAGTTAGTCGTTAAGAAGAAAGAAAAGCCAATTGATATGAAGGATGACGGTTGGGAAGATATTCGTGAAAGAGCCATAAGTCTGATCCGACTATCCTTGACGGACGAGGTCAAGTGCAGATTTCTTGAAGAAACTGATGTGGCGAGTTTGTGGAAAAACTCATAACTAACTACTCTAGTTCGTCGTTATTAGATCGGATGCATTGGAAGAGGAAGTTATTCCGTTTATCTATGAAGGAAGGTACCGATCTCCAAGACCACATTACAGAGTTCAATAAGGTATTATCTGAACTTAAGGCGATCAACACAGATGTGTGTGAGGAAGATACACTACAAGAATAAGAGTCTTTACCGGCATTTTTTTGCACATTTACCGGTGTTTATGAACCCCGCTGTAGATACCACCGGCATTTTATAAATCGCCGGTGCAAGTGTCGCTGAATCGTGTGTCGCTGTAGCTTAGGGACATTCCCCGGCATTTTTTACGACCGCCAGTGTAGGTTAAAACTACAACGGCGGTTGGAAATTGCCGGAAAAATGGTGGCTTCGTTTGGAACCTATTTTTTGGCCATAACCTACATCGGCGTATTTGAAACGCTGGTAAAGGTGACCATTTTTGCTGAAAAACTACCCCGGCGCTTGTAAAAAACGCCGGGGTAGATATATATATATATATATATATATATATATATATATATATATATATATAAATTAAAAAAAAAATCCATCACTAAAATGTAGATTATATATAAGCAAGGATATCGCTTACTGTTTACATAATTATTGTTTTACTGTTTACAAAACTTTCATATGCTGTATCATTCCGAATACGTGCCATAGGCACATGCCCACAGGCAAATCTAGATTATATATAAGCAAGGATATCGCTTAAAGCATGAGTTACATACAAAATAGACCAGCAAACACACAAACAAGAAAAATATAATCCACCCCAATTCAACAAAGTTAAAAGTAATGATGAACGATGACAATATCAAGTGTATCATAGTCCTTACAACTTAAAAATGCCAGCAAAACATATTTTTAAAATCACATACAACATGAGTATGTATATCGAGCAGAACAAAAATAACTAATCACTTAAATAAAAGGGAAGAGTAAACTAAATTAAAATAACAATTACAATAATAAAAATAATAATAATAATACCCAAATACAAAATAGAAACCACCAAAATGAAGAACACTTATATGAAGAGAAAACAAATCAAAGAAGAAAGAAAAGGAAAGGGGCGGCGAAGATTCTCATCTAGACATCTATACATATGCACAAATCTCAAAAGCAACATTCACCAAGTCCTATATCATATACTAGTTATGAAGACCAAATACAAAGTCTACTAACCCATTCAGCAATACAAAGGCAATCTAGCAGAAAACCAACCAACCCATATATCAAAGAAGAGAAATAGCAAACCGAAAGAATGTATTTGAGTGAGTTTCACAAACACCAAATTAATCAAATGATACAACATAAGTTAAAAATATTGTAATCTCATAAACATAATAATGTGATCTCATCACATTCATAACCAAAATATGGAGTTCAAAATATTGAGTTACAAAGATTATTTCATCACTAGTCAAATTCAGGCAAACAAGATAGTAACTGAGATGAAACTTATACTTTTATAATACTCATGAGATAACTGTCAATTGAAACCACAACATAAGTTCAAACGGGATTATTTCATCACTAGTCACTCCTCTATAATTCATAGTATGCAACTTCAGTTACATAATCCATCTCATCATCACTTAAAACCAATGAGAAAGAACAATCTCATTTTCAAACCCAAGCAACAAGCATGAACATTATCTTAGAAAATGATACTCATCTAGACATCATGATATAAGTGTATATAAAGTTTAGATAATAAAATTTCCATCACTAGTCGCTCCTATATAAAAAAATCATAGTGTGCAACTTCAGATACATCAAATTCAGACAAAAGACAAAAAAAGCAACTCGTGAAGCTGCACTAACCTAAAACATAAGTGATCACTTGATCCACATCAAAACAATCCAAAAAAATGTGAGTGGGGCTTGTTGATAGTGGGAATTAACCAAAATAAAGGTTGAGGGGCTCCCTGTTTTCAAAGTGATCACTTGATCCACATTATCGACCTCTACTTCATCTTCTAGAGATTATCCAAGGAATCCCCATCAAAAGAGAGGGTTATGGAAATATCTGAGCATGGCCATGCCATCCACTTGAAAAACAGAAGAGGAGACAATGATTTTCAAACGGAAAAAATTTGGTGGATCGCCCTCATTTTATTACCAGCTCATCATCCACATCAACCACATTATCGACCTCTACTTCATCTTCTAGAGATTAACTTCTTAACTTTGGTCATGCCAATTTAATACAATGAGCAACATCCTCCTCAATTTCCCATGAAGCAAAAATGACACTTCTGAGTACTTGGTGGCCAAATTAGGAATTATACCCTCATTTATTCTCAAACTTCTATGGAAGTTGCATTCCATATACTATATTAATCTGGAATATAGTATACAAGCATACCTAGTCATACAAGCATACAAGTATACCCTCAAGAACATACAAGCAAGCTAAATTAGAGAGTTGGGAAAAATTGTAGAACCAATCTCAAGAACATACCAACTACATCATACTTAGGGTTTGTGTAGAAATTTTAGAATAAAAAATTTAAAAATAAAACGATTCAGAAATTTCAAGAACAAACCTAGGGTTTGTGTAGAGGAAGGGGCGACGGCATTGGAGGGGGGCGACGATGGGGGGAAAGGGCGACGGCAGGGGAGGGGGGCGGCGATGGGGGAAGTGCAGCGACGACGGGAGTGAGCGGGTTGGGGAGACTTGCAGCAACGACGGGAGTGAGAGAGGTTGAGAGAGTGGACGACGGACGACGACGGAGCGCGGGGACGACGACGGAGGGCACAGCGATGGCGGCCAAGGCAGAGGCGGGAGAGCGCGAGAGAGAGGGGAAAAAATTGGGATTTTTTTGGGATCGAAGGAGGAAATGGTATCGGGTTTGGACTTGGGGGAAATTTATTCCAAACCCTATACCGGCGCTTTAACTAAAAAATGCCGGTGAATGGGAGAAGATTTTTTGGTACATTTTATTTGTATATTTACCGGCGTGTTTTATTAAAACACCGGTGAATAGGGCCTTCAACGGCATTTTAGTAAAAAACGCCGGTGAATATCACAATTCCCCGGCATTTTATAGAGGCCGCCGGCGTATAACCATCCAATCTGACACCCCATTCCTGGTCTCTTCCTACCCCGGTGTGACTGGTAAAACGCCGGAGAATATACGCCGGTAAATCCATCATGTGTTGTAGTGATAAAGCTTTCAACCTGATATTTTCACTGCCGGATTCATACGAGCCTTTGATCACTACCATGCTACACGGTAGATCTGCCAAGGAGAGTATTTCGGTAGATGGTGTAATTAAAGCATTGAAGGAAAATCAACTTAGGAAGGAGACTCAGAAATCCTCACCTTTCCCAAGTTGTCTAGCAGTGGATGGTTCTTCAGGGGGGAAGACAAAATACTTTGCAAAAGGATTCGATTCATTGCCGATATTGTAAGAGGTCGGGGCATATCAAGAAAGACTGTTGGAAATTACAGAATCAGGAGAGCGCCAAGAACGGGAGTTTAGCCGCTAATGTGGTTAGTGCCTTTGATTCAGGGTGTTTGTGTCTTCTTGTTTCAAATTCTTTAGAAGTGGATTCTAGTTGGTTTCTTGACTCAGGGAGTTCTTCTCATATTTTCTCCGAGAGGAAGTTGTTTTCTACTTATAAGTCTACTACAGGGCGTTGTGTGATAACATGATCTAGGGAGATTTGTAAAGTAGTAGGTGAGGGGACAGTTGAGTTGAAGATGCCAGGTCTAAATATGTTCACTTTAAGGGATGTTTTGCAGATTCCTCTGTTAAAACGGAATCTGATTTCCTTAGGAACTCTTGATGCACGGGGCTGCAGGTACACAGCTCGAGGTGGAGTTCTGTCTATTTTTCAGGGTCGTCGTAAGGTGATTAGAGGTATGAGAGTGGTTGGGCCAAGCCAAAACAATCTCTACAAGCTTTGGAGAATCCAAAATACTTCCGCAAGTGTTGCTTCTTTTCTCGTTATTCTCGCAAGCTCAGCTAGTTTGCTGCAACTAGATTCATCGAGACGAGACCACGACGTTCGAATATCGTCGAGAGGTGGAGAAAGCCTAAGGGTAGGTGGAGGTTGTGCGGAGTTTGACAAATTCGTGAGTACATCTACGAAGGTGTACCCTTGAAGGGGTATACTGGAATTGGTGATATTGGGTAGAGATCATTTCAACCAAAAGAAGAAGCTATTGTTCTAAGTTTTCTTTGCAAGTGGAATTCATTGAAGTTTGAAAATGAGTAACACATCATGTGATAGCACTCGTATGCAATCCAAGGTGGAGTTTGTTAGGATCGTGTCTTGAATACTCATTGTTCAGATTAGAAGAAGGTAAGATGAAGCACGGAGGTCGAAACATTGAAGTGAGTAGAAGGAAAAACAACAGCAACACGGTGCAGGCATAGTTGCGGTCGACTGTCCCAAGTTGCGGTCGACCGCACCCCCCGACCGCTCAAGTACAGGGATTTTCAGAGAGTGGTACGGTCGACCAATCTTGTTGGACGGTCAACCGACCGCGCCGCTGTGTTCATTTTTGGACTTCGATTTGTTAGGTCGTTTCAGCCCAATCTTCAACTCCAAGTTAGATTGTGCGGTTCCTATTCAGTTACTTCTTTTCAGGTTATATGAGAATCAAGATTAGATCTAGGTTTCTCTCTTCTTCTATATACACTACAACAAATATGACATTTGATAGCATTCATAAAATGCTATAGTAGACCTACGATAGCGTTTTACAAACGCTATCAAAAGCCCCGCTATAATAACTCTAAAGCGTTTTGACCAAACGCTATAGAATGTATAGCGTTTCCGGAACGCTATAGATTCTACAGCGTTTTACAAAACGCTGTAGACAAAACGCTGTAGTTTCTGTAGCGTTCCGGAAACGCTATAGATTCTACAGCGTTTTGTAAAATGCTATAGATTCCATAACGTTTTGTAAAACGCTATAGAATCTATAGCGTTTCGGAAACGCTATAGTTTCTATAGCGTTTTGTAAAATGCTATAGAATCTATAGCGTTCGGCAAACGCTATAGTTTCTATAGCGTTTTGTTAAAACGCTATAAAATTTATAGTGTTTCGGCAACGCTATCGTTAGACAATCTAGTAATAGAATCAAACATACAACATTTTTAAAACGCTATCGTTTTGATATTTGTGGTTTTTTACAGCATTTTAGGAACGCTATTTCGTTTTAACTGTATACAAAAAAAAAATCTACGGATACAAATAAAAATCGATTTATCGAAAATGTCAATACACCATTATAACTATAAAAGTTTCGCAAATTTGTGTACAGATATATAAAAACATACCAATATAGAAATATCTACACAATAAACTGATACAAAAGTTCATCCAATAAACTTAAAACTGACGACAAAAAATTCTTAAGTGCCTAACATCAACACAACTCACAAACTTAAAACTGACGACAAAAAATTCTTGAGTGCCTAACATCAACACAACTCGCACTCTTCGTTTCCTCCATGACGTCTCCAATCTGCCAATGTAGAAGAAAAAATGTCAAACATAAGATTCATGTGTCTAATGTTGGAGCATGCTACTAACATATGTTACTAAACTGCTACTAACATACATATATTAATGATTCAGCCTAAGTTGCAGAATTGCTATACACATAAATTCCCTAGCTCAGGAAAGACTGTCAATTTCAACCTACTGAGTTGAGTTAGTAATTTCTTTGGTAAGGAACTGAGTTAGTAGTTAATTAAGATCTGGAGTATCATAAAAAAAATGACGAGTCGCTAGATCTCAGCATTCCAAGCGATACAAACCAATTATTTACGCTCCAACTTCGGAATAGATAAGACTGAAATGAAAAATTCTATTAATAAGAAAAGTTAAACACAAAATCCTTGCATACCTCAGGAACTTCATCAAGGGGGGAATGGCCAGCTGGACTCATTTCATAATACGGTGCATCTCGTAATTGCCATTTCACTTTCAGCACCCAAATAGGCTGAACCCATGGATCTTCCTTGCCGTACATGAGGCAGATTTGAATGTTTTGCATTTGACATCTGTAATTTATTTATTGATATATGATAAATGTTAGCAGGAACTTAGTTTCAATCTTTCTTTCTTCTACACTGGCTTATTTTCAAAAGGTGTGATTACACAATTTTCAAATTCATATGGTTTTATACCTCCGTTCGCTATAAAAGAAAATAGGATTTGAATTTGAATCATGGAAGTAATTTTTCTTAATATGAAAATTTGGGTATTTGTATATACCTATTCAAAGCATCCTGAAAGGACAACTCTCCTTGAGGAGCGAGCATAATTGAGGCAAAAGATGCTGCTGCTGCTGGGTGTTGTGTTGTTTCAATAATACGGGAGAAGACTTTGTCCACATTTATTGAGTGGTCGGCATAAACTTGTCTAAGTACTTCTGCCATGCTACTCGGGTGGCTTATCTTCTGCCATCTGATGCACGTAAAATATATACAATCTCAGTTACTACTTCACTAACTTGCGGAAAGAACACGACTTCATGTAAGAAAAACTAGACAAAATTTCAAAGCATAGCATGGTATGAGGTATCCGACTATCATTTTTAGGTAATATCAGATATCAAAAGTAAGGCAGGTGCATTTCAGCATTAACCGATTTCTGAAACCATGATGCAAAATTTATGTGGATAGTTATAACTTATCACCACAGTATCAAATGATACAATGAAATAGATAACAAAGCCACACAAGATTCACAAAGGAACGTCAAAATACCAATCTTTTAGAACTACGATTAAACTACACATTATGGTCTAATTTTTATTTGATGGTCCAGGTCCAGTCAGGTCCAAACACAACAACATTTCTGCATGTGTATTAATTCAGTCTCAAAGTTTTAACATTAGTTAAATTTGTGCTCCCTAATTATTTCTTCCATAATATTCAAAAATTCTTTCTGCCATTTCAGGCACATATGGGATATTTGAATGCACCAAAGGATGGATGATACCTGAATTTTTGGTGATATTAAAGGTCTAGGGTCTACAAATGTTTTATATTAAGCGCGCGCGCACACAAACACATGCATAGAATCCTTTTATTTCTTCTAGTTAAATAGCTGGATAGATGTGTGCACCTTCACAGTTCATGCACCCTGCAATCTAATCAAACATATGGGTCATCGACATTTCTTTTTTCAAATTGTTTTCTGTCAAACACTAGTAACTTGACACGATGCATCCTACTTTGACATATAGTCTTGGAACTTTTTGTATATTGGTATGAACGACATAGTATCAATATCGATATGTCCATGTCTGTGCTTCATATGTTAACATAAATCAAAGGGAGGACCGGAGTTAAATATTTTCCTAAAAAGAAATAATAAGTTGTTGTAGTAGTTAATAATTCTTGCGAGTTGTAGGAGGAGATGCTATTCAACTGCTGAATGCCAGAAACTATTCATACTCAACAGGTTGAATTGGAAATATATCCACAGAAATGGCCAAGTATCATTGTCAATATATGAATAAAATGTGAGATAAAAGACCTAATACGGTAATACCTACACGAACTCAGTGAGCTTTCTAACACTCGGTGGTAGAGGAAAAGTCCCAGTCCATGGAAAAGTACAGAGCAACATAGCCACCAAGTGAATTGCCCACAACATAAACAGGCTCACCAACAACCTGTAACAAAATAGATAAAATGTTAATTAATTTCGTGTGCTAAGAAAGGCTATATCAATTTCGTGCACGATAAAAATATACAAGACTAATTATGAGTGAGAAACATGTTAATACTAAAGTAAACTGTACCTGCTCTACGAAATGCTGAACTTGTTCTTGCCACAAATCAACAGAATATGCCAACTCCTTCGACCATGGCTGAGATTCAGCTCCAAACCCCCAAAATTCATCCTTCTTCGTCCTCACTTCTCTGAACATAAGATGGGGCAGGATCTTCTGACGGCAATGACATCCCTTGTCCTAAGAAATCCAGTGTCCACACTCTATAATCTCAACCAAGGTCCTTCAATTGCTTTTCATAATGAAAAGTCCCCACGCCAAAACCCGGAAGGAATAGCACATTTGGTTCACCGACATTCTCCTCCCCCGATTTCTCATAGTGAACAGTCAGTTTCGGTTTAAATTCCCAGAAACTACTACTAATTGGTGACCCCCGATTGCCATTAGAAATGTCCGGTAATCGTGGGATTAAAACCTTTACAACCTCGTCAACCTTTTGTGGGATACTTGTGAGCCCTATGTCTCCATCAGTTACATGATACTGTGTATTTTGCGCTAACACTTGTTTCCGATGGGATGCTCTTAAATTCAAAGCAGGTTTTTGGTAGATAAAAATCTTAGAATTTCTCAAAGTGAGGTTCTTGTTTGTAAAACTACAGGTTAGGGAACCAAATTGACATGGTATAGAGCAGTAAAAGGAAACTGATTCCATGTCTTAGAAACCTCAATCATGCAATAGAAGACTGCAAAGATAGTAAAAGGAAAAAATAAGTTATCTTCATAGACTAGTAATATTATGACTAGCCAGCGATCATTCGATTTGTTCACAACTATAAAAAATGTTGACTTGGCAAAAAAAAAAAAAAAAAAAAAAGTAGATCTGAAGAAAATAAGTAAACGAATTGACCGGCCTTAACTAGGAATGTAAATAATCTGTGAATGAATTTAGTTGACTGGCTCAGCATTTTCGGGTAATATTTTCATTTATCATGGAGAAAAATCGATATAACATTTTCGGCTATGCTTTCTGCTTAACCTAGAGTCATTTATAATACTAGAGATACATTCTACAAGATGTAATTGAAAACTGTATTTTCAATTACATACTAGAGATACATTCTACAAGATTGAATTTTGCAGTGTATCACACTTATGATCACATCTTCTTCTCTTTAAGGTATTAATTTTATTCCTACATCAATATTTTTATTTTGCACAATCAAGCTTTGCATGAATAGAAAATTTAGAATTTTTACTCTTTTTTATTTATTCTTCTACTAGACTTGCATAAGCACCCTGATATTTGTACCTGCATTACATAGATCAGTTCTTTTGTTTGCTCTACATGTATTGAGGAAACACAGTAAAATAGCTTAAATAGAATATAGTTCTATAATAAATCAACATGTAAAGTTGCAAGCAAACTTTTACAAAAATTATGGGAGAGAATATAAGAATAATCATAAGGAGTAAAGTTCATACCATGACTAGTTTTTGTTACAAATACTCTGTTTCTTGGAGAACATATTTTGCTATTTTTTTGTTAGGATAACCACTTCCATTTTTATTTTGACTACTGATTTTAGCTTTAACAGTAGGATACTCTTAAAAAAAAACATTGTTTTTAAAGTTTTGTTTCTTCAGTAATGTATTTTTGGTACATAACTACATGCATCTATACCAATCTGATACCCTACTTGAGGTATATGAAACCTTTATATCAAATAGCATTTTGCTGAAATGACTTCAGAACAATAAGACATTTGAGAATTCAAGTAACCATAGTAGAGGTATATTGAATAGCATTTTGCTAAAACTTATTTCAGGAGCTTTGTTGAATAGCCTTTTTCTATAAGTTATTTCAGGACTCCAAAGGATTGTTAGGAATTATAAAACTGTAGTCAAGCTAGTTTGTAAAGGTAGGAAACCATTTCTTTCAAAATTTAAAAAAATGAAGAAGATTTCTAGAATAAATCAACTTAAAGATTATAAAACATGTAAAGTTGCAAGCTTAAAAAAATGAAGAAGATTTCTAGAATATAGTTCTATAATATTCTAGAAACACAGTATGGACGAGATAGATTGGTTTTGAAATCATAGTTAAAACTTAGTTAATATATAGGCAATCTCCTGATTGGAAGCAGCAATAACCAAAACAAAAGAATAACCGGATTAATTGAATTTTAGTCAAAATAACTGGAACAACTTTAACCTTTTTAGTCCAGCCATGTTTTTAGTGTTTTGGAAGAAGTATTAGCCACTACTGCACTTACTTGAGCTTTACTTGTTACCAAGGGCACAAGACATATATGGCTGTGGCCTTTGTGAAGGATCATATTTATCATCTAAATCTTCTTCTGTCATCTATGAAAACCGAGGCTCCAAAACAACGCAATAAAATTTTACTATTGACTAAAATTTAATTGACAAAATTAAACTCTCTTTCATTTAGTTCAAATTCCCATATCAAGAAAATATGTCACAATTCTAAATAACTTGTCCGTGTCCATGAGATTTTCCTAGGCTGGAGTCGAAGTCTAGAAGAATAGGGAAGACCATAACTTTGTTGGAGGGAATTACTTCTCTACCACAGAGACAAGGACTACTGTCAAATAGAAGGAAAATGATTTCAAATGAAAGAAAGTCTACTTCTGCTTTTACAGAAAAAAATGCCATAAGCATAAATATATAGTTCAATTTTGTGAATAAGATGCATCTTAAACTCTAAACACCACATATAACTAGCAAAGCATGCGGGTAATTTATTTCAACCACCTTGAATAAAAAGGCTCTGGACAAAGCCAGATTGCATAATATGGCTAAACCACAGTTAAATTTCCTTATTTAAATATTCGCAGATTTAAGAATTAATTAAAACCATATTGCAAATTAATGTATTTTTTTCATTGATTTAGGTGTAAACACAGCTTGCTTAGCTAACAATTTAAACCAACACTGTTAAAAATAGGGGTAAATGAACAGAAATTTTCTAAAGAACAGACTAGTTTTCTAAAGAACAATATAAGATGAAGAAGAAGAATGAAATAAGGAAGACGTAGATGAGGTATAGATTTGGAGGTCAAAATCTAACATCGATCGATTCAGCATACCATATTACCTGGAATCGGCTAGCGTGGGAGATAGCGGAGAAGAGAAGAGGACGTTCCGGAACCGTGACGACGTGGTGGGGCTTCGGGGGCGGGGAGGAGAAGAGGGAGTTTGGCGACGGCGGGTCTGGCTTCGGAGGGCGGTGAGGAGAAGAGGGCGTTGGGCGGCGGCGGGTAGGGCAACGGGGGCGCGGGGAGGAGCGGTGGCGTTTCTTTTGACGGCGGATCGGGGCTTCGGGAGGCGCGGAGGAGGGGAGAATAGGGATAGATTTCGTGGAGGGTTTTGGAACGGGGAGAAGTTAAAAGGGTTCTGATCGATTTGTATTTTTTACTTAGATTTTTTTTTTGCCATATCTAATTTGTTTATTTACAGATATAATAGCGTTTCTAAAATGCCGTAAATAATATAGCGTTTTAAAAATGCTATCATAACTATGAATAAATTTCAAAATTAATCAAAGACAATATTTTCTTCAAAAATGCTATAATTGATCCCTTTCAATAGCATTAACACTTAAATCCTATAATAAGTCCGCTGTAGAAAGCCCTATATGTTGTAGTGATATATTGTAAACTCCTCCAATATGAGAGGGAGTACTTCATAGATTATTTTCTACATTGCAAAGAAAGGCTCGAAAGAGAAATAGTTCTTGGTGGGTGAGTTTAATTCCTTGTACTGAGTGAATCAATAACTCCTTGTAATTTCTTCTAGTTGAATATCAGATCTCCCTATATTTCCCCCCGGATTAAGCAAAAGCTAACCGAGATAAGTCATCGGTATTTGTGTTAGTTTGGTGGATCTACTTGCTTGCTCAATTTATTCGTCTCATCTACTTCGACTTCCCCATTGCTCTAATTAGTTTCGCTGCGACCAGAGGCGTTAGTTAACGCCCTAATCCCAACAACTTGGACTGTATTTCAGTGGTATATGTTTCGGGTGTTTAGTTTGAAGGGGGTAATCTTTATTTGATAAGTTGCACATTAATTACAAAGAAACTGCAGTTGAAAATCTTTGTGGTCAGTTTCTCATACCTTGTATTACTAGGCATCGGCAATTTTGGCTAGCGACCTCCAATTTGGCTCTCCAACGGCTAGCCAAATTGGCTCGCTATTTTGCCGATCGTGAACAGTGCTAGGCAAAATGGAGAGGGAGAAGGGGCTCGGCAAAATTAAAAAATTGGGCAAAAAATTAGCCAATGGCTAGAATCTCAACGGATTTATTTTACCCTCTAAAAAACATGACAAATTGCAGACTACCACCATTACTTCAACTTTCTTCAATAGATTTGTTCTAAAAAAATTTGCTTCAATACCTAGAAAAATAGATCTCTTCACTGCGTGTTCTGGCCTTCAAAAGCTTGCGGCTGCACTCAAACCCATCGCGTTCCTCCCGATTTTCTGCTTCCCGTCCTGTTCATCTTCTTCATCAGGTGAGAGAAAATTTGGAGATGTTTTGAGAAGGTTCTGCTTTATAAAATTGGGTTGGTTTGGGCTTAACGGGATGGCTGGTTGGGGTTTAATTAAATTAAATGGGTAGTGGGTTGGGCTGGGTTTAATTAACTTAAATAGTAGTGGGGCTAATTTGGGTTTTGATAGGTAGTGTGGGTATGTTTAGTTAATTTGAGTTATATTGACATGGGTTTGGTTTGAATTAAATTGTAATTTAATTTTGATTTTATTATACTTTTGCTGAATTTTAATTTGGGTTATTATGCAATTAATTTAGTTCTTATGTTTTGTAGTATTAATATATAATTTAGGGCCTATATTTAATTAGATATTTTATATGTGCAGATGAATACTCCAGAAAATAACTATTACACGGATCTTTTAAGTGAGTTAAACAGTGAAGATCAATTTATAAATGAGGATTATTATCAAAGTGGTCAAATTTCATTGAATCCCGTGTTGTCATTTGAAGTTCCCAATGAAGTTGAAATTCCAATGAGGCAGCAATCACAATAAAAAAAAAATTTTTGATTTCAAATATGAACATCGGTAAAATATGAAGAGATCCTTAATAGAAATTTGATTTCAAAAATTATATAATATGTTTTATTTGAAAAATAATAAAATGTTGGATAGCTAGTCAATTTGGCTAACATGGTTAAAGATGAAACAAAATCGCTAGCCAAATTTACTAGGCAAAATGATAATTTGGACAATTTGACTAGCCATTTTGGCTAGTGCCCTTGGAGATGCTCTTAAGTGACGGCCATGATCTTCTCCTTAGCTAAGCTAGTATGACCACACCAAATACCTGAACTCATTCTAACATCCTTGTAAAATGTGTCATTAATTTAAATTCACTTTCCCTTTCATAAAAATAAAATTTGATTTCTTGCACTGATCAATAAATGAATCCCAACCCACAATAGCACAATCATAATCACCTTTATTATCCATGGTATCAACAGCATACGTACCCATCAATCACAAGGTAGGTTTACCAGTTTATGTAATAATCCTTGCAATATCATGCATCTTCTGCAGAGTAGCAGAAATCTTCCCATTTTGTGAAAAGGAGACATGATTTAAAGAAGTTTAGGGACATTAATATTGCACTTACCGTCAATAGAGTTAATTGCACTTGAAACTCTTACGTGCCACAAACTGCATAAGAAATTAGAATCAGGTCTTCATCTATATTGAATTTATAATAAGGCTGAGGTATACGGATAAAATAGCAATCTTTTTCGTAGCACTGATCCACTGTCAACACCGCTATTAGAGTATATGATTTGTTTTATTTTTTGGTTTCGAAGATTTTTGGTGTCATATTCCTGCCAAGCTACCATGCTATACTTAATAATTATTATAGTTGAAAAACCAAAGAAGAGACTGTGTTGATTGAAAGAGTGAACAAGGTATGAAAGTAGTATGAGAAGTTGTTAAACAAAAGTAAAATGCAAGAAGACTTACGAATTGATGAGCTTTGTCAATTCATGAAGCTAACACAAACATCACATTAATAAAGAAATTTGCACGAAATCGAACAAGAAACGGAACTAAGGTTTCGAAAAAGGTGGAAATTGTACTAGTCTCTGTGGTTCTGAACGACAGGTGAGATCTGACAGAAGTTCTTGAGCGTCTCGTAGCTCCATGAAGACGATCCATGTGTGGGCTAGGAAGGCGACCTGAGGAGGGGCACAGCAACGAAGACGACAACAGTGATGGCGACTGCGAAGAGGGTTTGGGTTCGTGAATGGGAGAGAGAGCGCAAAGAAATTTGAGAGAGGAATGAAAATAGAAAAAAGAAAATTGGGGGATTGGGAAAATAATTTCTTCTATACTGGCGTTCGGCGGTCGGCATTTATCAGACCGAACGGCGAGATAGACAACCCCTACTCCGGTATAGTAAAGAAACACCAGAGTAGGGTTTTTTTTAACCCTAGCGTTCTACGCAAACACCGCATAGAAATGCCAACGTAGGGTCATTTTGTTGTAGTGGGGTGCTTTGCTTGTATGGGGAGGTCCAGTCACAACCAATTCGATTAATGTAGCTGAACACCACACGCTCGATGAACAGCTTTCAAAACTATGCACGTTTTTTTTTTTTTTTTTTGACAAAAAAGTGACAACTGTCACCTGTCTCATTAATGATGTGTTAACGAAACATAGATAGAAAAAAGATACAAACATCTTGACCATCAACATCACAGCCAAAATATAAAAGAAAATACAATGGGCAGTAGTCTGGACATCCCCAAACACTCCCTACATCAAAATCTCTCAAAATACATCCGCTGACACCAACTGCTCTGCAAACGGACTATGGCCTGCAGCCCTGAAGCGAATCGCTATTCCGCATTATCCATGCGTAGCCTCTTCCTGGGCCCTATAGTACCTGTCCAATGAATAATCAGCACTCCAATTTTATGTAACAACATGCTAAAAGAACAGTTATTGTTATGAAAGCATGACTCATTTCTATCTAACCACAGACTCCAAACACAAGCCCCAACAGTAATGTCCCACAGAAAAAGATCATCTTTACGAATATTGTTCAGTCTCCAACAGCCCCACACATCCTCTAAACTATTGGGTATGTCTACAGTCCAAAACTACGCACGTTATCGAGCATCCACAGTTGTTTGCTATTTTTTTCATTTTATCCATTTTATAGCATTTTGACCCCGGCAGTCGTTTGCTATTTATTCATATTTTTGACGATTTTGCTATAGTACATTGCCATATATGAGAGCGAATATGAGAATATGCATATTATAAGGAAAGATCCGTCCCAAATAAAAAAATAATGTTTTTTGAAAGGATGGAACTTGAAGTTCCGTACGAGGAAAAAAATATATTTTTATGCTAAAAAATATATTTTTAAATGAATATTTTAGTGGGAAAAAAATGAGTTTGGGCCTTGGAAAGGGGGGAGGTGGGACCATTTCCATTTTTTTCACTAAAATATTCTTCTTAATCATTAAAAATACGTGGAAATTTTTTAAAATTCGTGGGATCTGTCCGATCATTACAAAAAAATGCCTATATTACAGCATTTTATCACTGCAGCAAACTTGCTTTGCTATCTCTACTATTTTAATGGGAGAGTTGGTATTTGTAACAAACAAATCCTAACTTTGTAACTATATAAACACGTATAATACACATCCAAACTATATCCAATAAATATAAATTCCCAAATCAAAACATTTAAATATAAACTATGTTTTTCTTATTCGATATATATTCATTTAATTTGATAACTTTACTTTTTTTAGACGTGCATTGCATGTACATTGTACTAGTATGTATAATATGCATTTAGCTATCTTTTAGCAAATCACGACTGCGAATGCTCCTAGGGACCTTTTAATATTGGAAGGGATTCCAGTTCTGTGATCAACAAAAACGAAGGGAAGTTCAGTTCGAGTTTGAATCCTATTTCACGAGACATAAAACTCTTGATGGCCGGAGGGTCTGTCCATTGAAGTAGTTCAACATGTGTTTTGCGAAGGCAATGCAATATCGGATACGATTGCTATTAAGAAAGGGAGACGAGAGCCACTTGAGATTTTTTTATGGGTGGCGGCTATTACCCATGTAATTATTTATTTCGGGTGCGCGTCACTAACTTGTTCTTCTTTTTGTCATATATCCTGATTAGAAAAAAAAAAAAAAACAGGGTGCAGATGCCAGCAACAGACAGTGGTTGTGGCTGACGCCACGGTGGACGTTTGGGGGAAGGTGGACAGATTTTCTGGGGTGGAGCGATTGTTCGATGGATTTTGAAGGCCAAATTATATTTGTTTGGAATTCAAATCAGGTCTGGAGGGTTAGGAGGGAGAACAGGGTGCAGATGCTTCGTCTACAAGTGTAACTAGGGGAGGGACTACTTAGAAATGTAGGCTTAGCTTTGTAATCGTTCTCGACTGTTCCGCTATAGGAACAGATTGATGTATAATTATTGTACTACTTGTTTCGTTAATGTTTTATTAATGAAGCGGTGACAGGATCACCTTTTTATCCAAAAAAAAAAACTCACATTTCTTACCAACCCTAACCCTATAAGAATGGGTTCATAGGATTTAATCCTCCCTCCTACTAACCCTAACCTTCAACTCTTCTTTCATATGCAGAATGATGGACAACTTGGGCTTGGCCACAAACCCTTCCACAACCCTAACCCTAAACCTCTCAATCACCGCCGCGGCCACCACCTTTAGCTGCATCAGCGCGATCTCCTTCCCTAAACAAGTCCTTGGCCCTGCATTGAACGCTAAGAACTTGTACGACGACATGTGCCCCACCCTCCCAGTCTCCAGCGACAACCACCTTTCCGGCCTAAACTTCGTGCAGTCCTTCCCCCAAACACCTTCCATCCTCCCTATCGAGAACAGAGAGAACATAACCATCGTTTTCTCGTCGACGTGGGCCCCACCAGGCAGCTGGTCGGCCTTCACCAGCCCCTTGTGCTCAAAGGGAACCGACGGAAACAGCCTCAGTGACTCCCACAGTGCCGCATGTAAGTAATTAAGCTTTCCGAGGTTGGACTGAATGTCCACATTCCGACTTCTGACCAACTTTATTTCTTCTAGAATCTTTGACTCGGCTTCTGGATGCTTCGAAATCATGTAGAAGAACCAGGTCAGTGCTGAGCTCGTCGTGTCCCTCCCTGCCACCATGAGGTTCAGCGTCGTGTCACGCAAGAACTTGTCGAAGTCAACAAAACCGGCCTCGCTGGCCTCAGCCTCAGCATCTAAATATGATGTCAGCAAGTCGTCACCTCCGGTGATCTTGTTTCTTCTCATGGAAATGTACTAGTTGATGAACTGATCAAGAACCACCACTGCCTCCACCATCTTCCTCTCGGGCCCCACCTTCAGAAGAAAATAATGTTGGGGAAAATAATTCTTATTCATCTTGTTCTTTATTCTTTACTGTATACATCTATATATAAGGATTACATTCTTGGAAAAAAAGAAAAAGAGATTGAGAGAAGATTGGGAAGATGAGAGATTTGGGAAATCTGTTTCCTATATTAGGAAACAGAATATACAATTACTATATTTCAACATTCCCCCTCAAGTTGGTGCATAGATATCGAACATGCCCAACTTGTCAACAAATTTCAAGAAGAGCCGAGTCGAAACGGCCTTGGTTAGGATATCTGCGAGTTGATCTTCTGACTTCACTTTGGATATCTCAATAACTTTCTCATCTAATTTTTCTTTGGTGAAGAATCTGTCCACCTCTACATGTTTCGTCCTATCATGCTGAACTGGATTAGCCGCAATATCACACGCTGCTTAACTGTCAAAATATACCTTCATAGGTTCCTTTGGACCATAGCCTAAGTCATGCAACAGGAGTTTTAGCCATAAAGTTTTTGTTATACTTAAAGCTACTCCGCGATACTCAGCCTCTGCACTAGAGCGTGCAACAACATTTTGCTTCTTGCTCCTCCATGTAATTAAATTTCCTCCAACAAAGGTATCCTGAAGTGGAGCGCCTATCGATTGTAGATCCTGCCCAATCAGTATTAGTATATGCCTCAACCTTCAAGTGACCATGTTTCGCAAATAAGACTCCTTTTCCTGGGGTGACTTACATAATTCTCATTACTGTGTCCATATATTGTTCCCGAGGTGCATGCATAAACTGACTTACCACACTTAAAGCATATGACAAATCTGGCAGTGTATGTGCAAGGTATATTAATCGTCCAACCAATCTCTGATATCTTTCCTTATCACAAGGCACTTGATTAGTTTCGTTGCATAGTTTCAGTCCTTCTTCCAATGGTGTACTAATCGGTTGACAAGCGGACATTCCAGTTTCCATCAATAAATTCAGAGCATATTTTCTTTGAGAAAGAAATATCCCCTTTCTTGAGCGAGAAACTTCAATACCAAGGAAGTATCTCAAAGGTCCAAGATCTTTCATTTCGAACTCTTGTGACAAGTAGTTCTTTAATGCCTTCATCTCCTCAGGATCATCTCCAGTTACTATCATATCATCAACATAAATAATGAGAGCAGTAATTTTACCTTCTTTCCTTTTTAGGAATAGAGTATGATCAGAATTACTTGATAGTATCCGAATGTCCTTATTGCTTTTGTAAATCTCCCAAACCAGGCTCTTGGCGACTGCTTCAGTCCATACAATGCTTTCTTCAGACGACATACTTTGTTGCTGTGTTGGACTGGTCTGTTTGACCCTGGTGGAAGATCCATATAGACTTCTTCTATCAACTCCCCATGCAAAAATGCATTCTTCACATCAAATTGCTCCAACGGCCAGTCAAGATTGGCAGCAAGTGTCAGTAAGACTCGAACAGTACTAAATTTTGCCACTGGTGCGAATGTATCTTCATAATCAATTCCATACGTTTGAGTATACCCTTTGGCAACCAGACTTGCTTTGTATCGTTCTATTGAACCATCAGACTTATACTTCACTGTATAAATCCATCTGCATCCTACTGGCTTCTTTCCTGCTGGCAACTCGACTATCTCCCAAGTCTCGTTCTTTTTCAAGGATTTCATCTCCTCATCCATAGCTGCTTTCCACCTTGGATCAGTAAGGGCTTCCTACACAGTGTTAGGAATAGATACAGTAGATAATTGATTCACAAATGACTTATTTGATTCAGACAATCGGTGAGTGGATACATAATGACTTATGGGATACTTGACTTTACTAGTGGGATAGGCTCGTAAGTGGATTTTGGGATACCTCTAGTAGTACGGTTTGGGAGTTCTCTTCTTGGAGCTTCGGACAGCGATGACGATTGGTTTTGGGGTTCTGCTGGGAGTAGAGATAGATCTAATGGTACTGGTGGTGGAGATGGTTCAGATGGTGCTAGTGGTGGAGATGGCTCATCTTCATGGAGGTTCGGCACTGACTGTAGATCTTCGTGGAAATTTTATTCCTCAACCAAGTCTTCATTCGAGTGATCGTCATTACTTACATCTTGATTTTCTCCCCTTATATCTGATTGTTCAGTTTGAATAGTAACCACTTCATCATAGGAAAAAGTTTGAACTTCACTTTGGTACTCCCCCTGAAGTTCAACCTCAGAGGAAAAATACATCTCATCTTCATGGAACACAACATCCATAGTCACAAACATCTTTTGAGTTGGTGGGTGATAGCACCGATACCCTTTCTTATCCTGTGCATATCCCACGAAAACACTGCGGACAGCTCGAGGAGTTAACTTATTGCATTCATGTTGATGTAGATGAACAAATGCAACACACCCAAACACACGAGGTGGCAAGTTGACAACTTTTGGTGCATTCACAGCTTCAGTTAATGCTTGAAATGGTGTGAGGAAATTTAGGATTTTTGAGGGAACTCGGTTGATTAAGTATGCAACAGAAGTAAGGGCTTCTCCCCAATAAATGAGTGGCATATTTCATGGATGAGAGAAGCACGAACCACTTCGAGAAAGTGTCTATTTTTTCTTTCTGCAACCCCATTCTGTTGAGGTGTATACGAGCATGTAGTCTGATGAACAATTCCGTGTTCCACCAAATATTGTTGCAGATTTGAATTCAGGTACTCTCCGCCATTATCACTCCTAAGAACTTGAATCTGTGATTTATACTGAATCATAACATGCTTGTGAAATTTCTGGAACAAACCCTAACTTCACTTTTCAACTTCATCAAACAAATCCAGGTCATACGGGTACAGTCATCAATAAAGGTCACAAACCATTTGACTCCTCCAAATGTAGTGATTTTGGATGGACCCCAAATATCAGAATGAATAATCATAAAAGGAAGGGAGCTTCTACTTGGACTTGGAGGAAAAGAGACACGATGACTTTTTGCGAGTTCACACACATCACACCGAAAGGCAGATATATCCAACTTCAAAAATAAACTTGGAAATAATTTCTTCAAATAACCAAAAGAAGCATGCCCTAGACGTCGATGCCATAGCCAAATATCTGATTTCTTCTTCTCATCTTCGGAACTTTCCACACTTAGAGCTTGAGTCAACTTGCTCGAACATTCAGATTCTAAATCCAAGTAATAGAGCTTCCCGTGTTTAACCCCATAACCAATCGTCTTGCGAGTTCAAATATCCTTAAACACACAATGTGAAGGCCAAAAAACTACAGTACAATGTAAGGCAGTGGTTATTTGAGCAACAGATAATAGGTTGAAATTCAAGGATGGCACAACTAGGGCAGTATCTAAGGTTAGGTTGTTTGTGAAGTGTATGGTACCCTCGCCAGTAATAGTGGCAGGATCACCATTGGCAGTTGATTTAGTGGATGGTTGAAAATTTTGAACTTGTCTAGAATCAAAAGCCATATGGTCGGTACACCCGAATCAATTATCCATGCACTATTCATAACAGAAGCAGAAATATTAAATACCTTACCATCATTACCTGCAGCTGTGACTAATGTAGAGGCGAGTCCAATACTCTTCTCAGCTCTATCAGTTTGTCCCATGGTAGCAACACAAGAAAAATAACAGATCTGATTGACACAACTTGGCCAAGAACAGCAACTAGCAACACAACAAACAGCACCAACAGTAACACAGCAAGCACCAACACCAACAAACACCAATCAGGGATCAGGAGCTCGGGAGGACGACAGGGAGGATCAGGATCGGGATCTTCTTCTTTCTCAGGTCTGATTTGATCAATCAGCAACTCAGCAAACAACTCACTCAATAAACAGCAAGAGAAACAGACAGCAGCAATAGTGGCAAGGGGGAGGCGGCGCTGACTGGCAGCGCGAAGAGACAGAGGGCGGTGCATTGATGGCACACTGGGGGCGGCATGGGAATCGGCACGGCAACGGGAGGTGGCGCGCCGTCGATCGGGAACAGGAGCAAGGGGAGGGTCTTTGGCTGTCGATCGAAACGGAAGAGGAGAAGGGGGTTTTGGCCTGGTGGTTCGGGGGTAAGCTGGCGGCACTGGTAGAGGGTGGCGACGAGAGGGGGGATGGCGACGGGAGGTTGAACGGAGAAGGGGATGGGTTCTGTTGTCGACGAGAACGAGAGAGGAGGGGTCGGGGGTGCAGGGGAGTTGCGACAGGAGGTCAGCGGCACCAGGGGGTGTCGACGGGAGTGGAGGTCACCGGAGGGGGGAAGAACGCCGGAGAAGAGGATGAACAGGAATTGAAGAAGATGAAGGTGAACGGGATCTGGAGATCTGTAGTCAACGAGAATGATGATCGGTGATGGGATCAGCAACGGGATGATGATCGGTGACGGGATCAGCAACGGGATCTTTGGATGACGAGGAGGCAGATATGATCACCTCTTTTTCTTTAATTGGCCTAGATCTGGTTAGGCTCTGATACTAAGAAGAAAATAATGTTGGGAAAAATAATTCTTATTCATCTTGTTCTTTATTCTTTACTGTATACATCTATATATAAGAATTACATTCTTGGAGAAAAAGAAAAAGATATTGAGAGAAGATTGGGAAGATGAGAGATTTGGAAAATCTGTTTCCTATGTTAGGAAACAGAATATATAATTACTATATTTCAACACCTTCATCCACCTCAGTATCTTCCAGAACCCCACCGGGACCACGTTCCGGTAGAATGCCGCCTCCTCTGCATCGTCCATCGTAGTCGCGAAAAGGAACGGTCGGTAAACCAGGTGTCAGACACCCGGGGTTGATCCCGAATATCAAAGTGCATGTGGCATCAAAGCTCAGCCTCATGAACACATCTTGGAGGTCTAAAACCATATTATCTTCGGAGAATTGGTCGAGGAGAGGAAGTAGGTGGTTGTCGACTTTATTGGCAGTTGATTTTACGACAAAAGCACGGAATTTGGGGGCTGACATGAGGGAGTGAGCTTTCCTATGTTGGAACTTCCAAGATTCGTCGTCAGAGTTGAAGATGCCAGAGTCTAGGAAGTCGAAGATGATAGGCAAAATGAGGGCCTTTAGGGTAATTAAGGAAGTTGGCATTGAAGACGTGGTTGACGTTGGCTGGATTAGAGGTGAGGAGGAGGTCGAACTGGGAGCCAATAGGGCCAATGAAGAAGAAGGTGCACGCAAAGTGGCGAAGGGTGTCGGTGACAGTCGTGGATGCGTAGAGGAAGAGGTAGGGGATGTGGTCGAGGAAAGGGAAAGAAGGGGGGCGGTTGTTACCCGAGATTTTGAGGCGGTGGAGGAGGAAGAAGATGCGGGAGACAGAGAAAGCGAGGGTTAGTTCAGGGTAAGCGAGGAAAGTGGACTTCCATGACAAGGGGGAAATGAGGGAAGTGGACTTCCATGGGATGGAGGAGGAGAAGGAGAAGGATGAAGACATGTTGTGTTTTAGGGTTTGAGTGAGTGGCATGATATTGAAGGGTTTGTGTATTTATAACTTAGGGGGTTAGGGTTTTGGTCAATTAGTTGAGACTAGAGGAATTTTTTCCATACAGACCCACTTTCTAAAAATATTGATCAAATTCACCCATTTTTGAAAATATTTGTCCAATTATCTAGTTTTGGACACGTCAGCATAAAATCCTATTAACAATAATGACATCTGTTATTTTGATATCGTTGTTGTCAATAACGACACTTGTAAAAAAAAAATTTGTTGCCGCTATTGAAAGTAACGACATCAATACATATTGCATTCACTTAGGAGTTATATGACTTGGGGAAAAAAAATGTAAGTAAAAATCGCTTATAACTGATGTCGCTATTCCCTATAACGGTGTAATTAGCTTGATGCCGTTATTGGCAATAGCGGAACAGCGGCATCAGTACAATCCACAGTGTACTTCAAATTTCGTGCAGGTGCGTCAACTTCAAACCTGTTTTTGACCTTGATGCAGCTTGTATCTCTCAAAACTCAAGGTATTCCATAGCATTTTGAATCATCTCAATCGAAGTTCGAATGATAAAGTTATGCTCAGATTACGTAGTAATATCGAAACTATCCAGAAATTTGGAGCATGTTGTGGATTATACTAATGTTGTTATTGCTAATAGCGGCCTCAAGCTAATTATGCTTTTATTGGGAATAAAAGTATCATTTATAAGTGATTTTCACTTATAATTTTTTTGGATAGTTTCGACATCGCTATAAAATATGGGCATAACTTTATCATCCGAACTCTGATTGAGATGATTCAAAATGCTATGGAATGCCAAAAAAAAGATCTACAACTTTTATGTTTTGAGTTTTGAGAGATACTAGCTGTATCAAGGTCAAAATCGGGCCTGAAGTTGATTTACTCGCACAAAATTTGGAGTGCACTGTGAATTGTCTTCATGCCGCTATTTCCAATAGCGTCATCAGACTATTTATGTCGTTATTGGGAATAGTGATATCAGTTATACGCGATTTTCACTTATAATTTTTTTTCTCAAGTCATAGAACTCCCAAGTGAATGTGAGATATATTGATGTCGTTACTTTCAATAGCAATAACAAATTTTTTTTTTCTTTCCAGGTGCCACTATTGGCAACAAGGATATTAAAATAATATATGTCATTATTGTCAATAATGTTTTATGCTGACGTGTTCAAAATTGGATCAGTTGGGTAAATATTTTCAAAAGTGGGTCAGTATGGAAAAAAATTCAGACTTGAGAGAGTAGTTTGATTTTGAATCTATGGTATTAGCACATATAATGTACGTGTTTATCTTGTACGTATGTCTTTTTAAGCAAATATTTTAGTTATGTTAGTTACTGTAAATCTCATCCAAATTTTTGGTAATTACTTTTTTGGGGTTTCTTAATTTGCAATGTAAATTTTCTGGTATACGGTCTTCATGATTTTGTATAGTACAAATCTTCAAAAATACTTCATTATGAAGCATAAATTGTTTTCATCGACTTTTTTAAAGTGAGATGTTATGCATACCCGATGTTTTCATCAAATCCCTCCCCTCCCCTCCCCTCCCCCTTTGAATCATCAATTTTAGTAGGAATTCCATACACTAATTACATTAGTGATACATTAAAAAGAAAGTAGGGTAATGCTACACCTACTACTAAATCTACAACTTTTCTCTTTATAATCTTAGGTGGCATGCTACTATTGGATGTTTCTACTACTTACTCTACAATAACCTCCACTAATAGTGAGACCTTAGAATTGTTACTGAGACCTTAGAATGTCTAGCGCATCTACGTCAATCAAACTATTAAGCATAGCAACAACCCCACATACAATAAGAAAATCATGTTCGCATTTTTAATCCCTATGTGCCAATAAATCCAAATAATTCTTGGTAAACATGTAATATACTCATTGGTCCAGTCATCCAAAAGATTCAGTATGTCATGATGAATGGCATCCTCTGCTCGTCAATCAGAAACTTGATTCACAATCACAATCACTGAGTAGCATTGGTATAAATACCCGAAATCCGGATTCAACCCGAACCCGACCCGGACCCGGCATTGGACCGGAACCAACCCGGCCTATCCGGATCTGGGTCCGGGTCCGGATCCTAAAATGGGACCTGTTGTACTTTCGGGTTCGGGTCCGGTTCCGCTTAAAAGAGACCCGACCCGGACCCGTTAAAAAAAACTCAAAATTTAACATAAAAATAAATATTCTATCCTCAACCCTCCTCTTCTTTCTCTTCAATTTTAAATCTTCATCTTCCAAACTCAAAACACATGACTTTTTCTTCTTTCCTCTATTCTAAATCCTCTAACTTGCCGGCTCCGCTTGGCGCTCACACTCCCGCTCCTACCCGAACGGATAAGAATATTTTAATAGGATTCGGACCCGGTCCTTACGGGTCTAGGTCCGGGTCTAATTTTTAGACCCATAGGGGACTAGGTCCTGATCCGGGTAGTGAAGGATCCGATCCGACCCGACCCGATACCAATGCTACTGAGGAGCCTCCCTCCATAGTGATTGGAAAGTGATATATTAAACCGGAAGTAATTTCGTTGTAACCCTTTTCCCTGTATTTTGAAAGGTTAAATTAAATCAAGGTCAAATCGAGGGGCTTAGAATTAATTCTCTTTTATGTACCAAAATCCTATATTTATAAATGTTGATTTTTATAAATGAGTATTCTCTTAGTAAGATTGAGGAAAAGAATGAGATAGCTGGCATTGGTACGTGGAAATATGTAAGGAAATTCCATATTCCCTCTTAGATTACTTTGTTTGGTATGTGGCAAGCATAGTTTTGGAAGAAATAATAGATTTCCAAGGAAATCAAAATCCTTTGTTGGGAAAGATTTCCATTCCCCGCAAAAACCATGGAATTTGATGATTCTCATGGGATTTTCATAACAAACAATAAAATAACCAAAAAAAACTAGAATAAAAAAATATATTCCTCCCTAAAATCATGGGATTTGAGCATTCTAATGTGATTTCCATAACAAACAATAAAAAAATTCCAAAAAACTAGAATAAAAAATTACAATAATAAAGGATTACCGGGAATGCAATGTACTATACCAAACGCGATAATGCAACATTCTCGAAAATCTTCATTCTCACCCTCACATTTCAGGGAATCCTTTTATTCCTAGGATTTTTTCAATCCGTATACCAAACGCCAAATGTATATTCCGTAAGTAAGTAAGTTCGGGAAAAAAGAAAGAGATAATGGTGAAGTGCCTTGAGGTTAAAGAATTGAAAATAAATAAAATAAGTCCAAATCCTCACAAATTCAGTTCACATAAGTTATTGAGGAGGACCCTATGAACAATTAGCATTTAACAATGTACAAAAATTTCCTAAGTAACCTACTTCATTGAAAAAGAAACAAATGCATGTACTAATAATTTGTGTAGTTGCGAATTCAATAGGTTACGATTACGGCCCAATTTTAAATCGAAGCCCATAGCAGCCTACAACTATTCTTATATTCAATACTTACAAAATAAATGGGCCTACTAAGCTCGTGTACGTGCATTGAATTGCAGCCAAAAGGCCCATTTTAAACTAAGTCCCAAGTTCTGACTGGATTTCACATTGGGCTTATTCTATACCCTTGGGGCTTAAGCTTCTACAAAGCCAACTTCTTTTGATTTTTTGACTGACAATTAATGTGGTTACTTATTCTTGATTATCAAAAAAAGTATATCGATTTTTAGATTATTTATTGTTCAGGTTGTTAAAGTCTGTTTGAGTTTTACTCGTTCAATGTTTGTTAATAATCTCTATTCTTTGGGACATGTTTAGATGTGTTTTAATTATTTCCTTTGATCATGTACCACGTTTATAGGAGTGGGTTGTTATTTGCTTTCAAGTTGTTTTGTAAGGCTATTTAAGCCAATGTTCAGTCTAATAAAAGGCATTGAGGTATTCTGCAGAATATAGTGTTTTACTGTGTTTGAGTTGCAGCATTCAACAAATCTGGTATCAGAGCACCTCATAGGGCCTGGTCGAGAGTGTGAAAGTTTGAAAGCTAAGAAACTGCAGATTTCTTAGAGAGATAGTGAGTGAGAGTGAGTGAAACACAGGGAGTTTGAGTGTGAGAGAAACACTTAAAGTTAGAGGGTGAGTTTAAGATGGTGACAGAGAGCTACTTTGTCCAGCCTGCCATACCTAGATTTAATGGTCATTATGACCATTGGTCTATGCTTATGGAGAATTTCTTGAGGTCGAAAGAGTACTGGAGTTTGGTAGAGAGTGGGATTCCGGTAGTAGCAGATGGAGTTGATCTACTGAAGGTCAATGCTAGGCCATTGAAGACGCGAAGCTAAAGGATCTGAAGGTAAAAAATTATCTTTTTCAGGCCATTGACATAACTATCATGGAGACGATCCTCAACAAAGAAACATCCAAGAACATCTGGGATTCTATGAGGCAGAAGTATCAGGGATCCACCAAAGTCAAGTGTGCTCAACTACAAACGCTTCAACGAGAATTTGAAGTTCTCCAGATGAAAGAAGGTGAAAGTGTGGACGAGTATTTTGCTTGAACCCTAACCATTGTCAACAAGATGAAGGCACACAATAAAAAAATGGAGATTGTGATAGTCAAAAAAAATTTGAGGTCAATGACTAAGAAGTTTGATTATGGTGTGTTTTCAATAGAGGAGTCCAATGACTTGACCACCATGATGATCAATGAGGTACAAAGCCGCCTCTTAGTTCATGAGCAAAGAATGCAAGGTCATGGAAATAGTGATGAGCAAGCACTCAAGGTTACTCATGAGAACAGACTTGGAGGAAGAGGAGAAGACAAATTTGAAGCAAGAGGAAGAGGTCGGGGAAGCTTTAGAGGGAGAAGGCGAGGCAGAGGCAGACTCCCATACAATAAAGCTGTCGTAGAGTGTTACAAGTGCCACATTCTAGGGCACTTTCAATATGAGTGGCCTAGTTGGGAGAAAGGGGCTAATTACGCAGAAGATGAAGAAATGTTGTTGATGGTGTACGAGGAACGGAATAATTCTAAAAGGGAAGATGTGGTTCCTTGATTCTGGATGCAGCAACCACATGTGTGGTAATATGAAGTGGTTCTCTAAGTTAGATGAGCAGTTCAGGCAATCTATCAAGCTTGGAAATAATATGAAGATGGTTGTGATAGGGAGAGGTAATATCAAGCTGAAAGTTGGAGGCATAACTCAGATAATTACTGATGTGTTTTTCATATATGAGCTGAAAAATGACCTCTTGAGTGTTGGACAATTGCAAGAGAAAGGGTTGGCGATCTTAATACAGCATGGAGCTTGCAAGATTTATCATCCAAGGAAGGGGTTGATCATGCATACAATGATGACTGCAAACCGTATGTTTGTGTTACTTGCTTCAGTAATTTTTGAGAGCTCCTACATGCTTCCAAGCTACCTCAGATGATCACACACATTTGTGGCACTGTAGATACACTCATTTATGTTTCAAAGGATTGAGAACGCTGCAGTATAAGAAAATGGTGAGAGGATTACCACAATTCAAAACTCCATCCAAGGTGCGCGCAGATTGTATGAAAGGAAAGCAGCATAGGAATTCAATTCCAAAAAGAAGTCTATGGAGAGCCCCCCAAAGACTACAACTCATACACACCGATATTTGTGTCCCTATCTTGCATATCTCCAACAGCAAGAAAATGTATCCCATAAGTTTCATTGATGATTATTCTCGAAAAGTATGGATATATTTTCTTGCTAAAAAATATGAAGCGTTTATCACTTTCAATTATTATAAGAACTTGTAAAAGGAGACATGAGTATCTATCTGTTGCCTGCACACTAACAGAGGTGGTCAGTTTACATCTCACAAGTTTAATGAGTTTGTAAGAGCAATGGTATTAGAAGACAACTCACGACAGCTTATACCCCTCAACAAAATCGGGTTGCCGAGTACAAGAACAGAACAATTATTAACATGGTGAGGAGTATGTTGTCGGAGAAGCAAGTTCCCAAGTCATTTTGGCCTGAGGCAGTGAATTGGATAGTGCATGTGCTCAACAAAAGCCCTACTTTGGCGATGAAGGATGTAACTCCGGAAGAGGCTTGGAGTGGGATTAAGCCGAGCGTTGATCACTTTTGAGTTTTCGACTGCAACGCTCATGTGCATGTCCCTGATGCTAAAAGAATGAAGTTGGACGACAAAAGCCACAAGTGTGTTCTACTAGGAATCAGTGAAGAGTCAAAAGCATACTGACTATATGATCTGACCTCAAAAAAGATAATTGTGAGTAGAGAAGTCATTTTTGAAGAAAATGTAAGCTGGATGTGGGGGAGGACCAGTGAGGAAATAAAGCAGGATGTGCTAGAATGGGGTGACATTGAAGAAGAAGAGAATGAAGAGGCTCAAAGTGAAGAAGAAGATAGAGGTGATGTGACTGTTGAACAGGAAGGAGGGGTGACTAATTCATCTTCAAGTGGTTCACCAAGATCAGAAGAAAAGAGAGAAGTGAGAGACAGAAAACAATCGTTTTGGATGGAAGACTATGTGAGTGGGGAAATTTTGTCTGAAGAAGAGAATTTGGATAATTTTGCAATGTTGACTTCCTCTGATGATCCAGCCACATTCGAAGAAGCTGCTAAGTGTGCAAAATGGCGAGCTGTGATGAATTCAGAGATTGAAGCTATTGAGAAGAATAAGACGTGGGAACTCACAACCCTACCTGCAGAAGTGAAGAAAATGGGGGTGAAGTGGGTGTTCAGAATGAAGCTGAATAAAAATGGTGAAGTGGATAAATTCAAGGCTCGGTTGGTAGCGAAGGGATATGTGCAGCAGCACGGTGTAGATTATAATGAAGTTTTTACGCCAGTTGCTAGATGGGACACTATTCGGATGGTTATAGCTTTGGCAGCTCAAAAGGGTTGGTGTATCTATCAGCTTGATGTCAAGAGCGCCTTTCTCTGTAACGCCCCTGTCCCTAGCTCAGACAATTTATACAATTTATAAGACAAATTAGATACTATGTAGTACAATTGCCCACCACAGGCTGCCTCTCAAAAGGTAGTTAACTGAATTGGTGACTCTTGTTCATTGGCTATTATATTTTAATATTATTTTATTGTAGTGTGAATCCGATATGGGACTAATTCTTACCCATCTCCCGGACTCTCTTTCATCTGAGAGCACCCACAACATCAATGTCGTAGGTGGGCCCCCCACATCAACTGCCACGTTATTGTTAAAGACAACAACAGCAACACACTTCACGTGTGGGCCCCATGCTATTCCATCATATTATTAGCACATATATTACCATACCATGCATACTTACTATCATTTTCAACATTATATATATATATATATATATTGAAATTACCGGGGTGTTACATTCTCCACGGATAACTGAATAAGGCAGTCTACGTCGAGCAGCCATAGGATTTTGAGAAGAAGGGTGATGAACATAAAGGTGTACAAGCTCAAGAAGGCGTTGTATGGACTTAAGCAGGCCCCTCGAGCATGGTACAGCCGGATTGAGAGCTACTTTGCTAAAGAAGGATTTAAAAGGTGTAGCTGTGATCACACTCTATTCATCAAGGCTGAGGAAGGAGGTAAGCTCTTGATTGTTAGTTTGTATGCCGATGACTTGATTTTCACTGGAAACGATAAAAGCATGTCTGTTAAATTTAAAAATTCCATGAAACTCGAGCTTAACATGACTGGTCTCAGAAGGATGAGATATTTTCTTGGGTCGAAGTTTTTCAAAGACCAGAGGGCATTTATATTAGCCAAAGGAAGTATGCTATGCTGGTAGAGAGATTTGGGATGGATAAGAGTAATTATGTGTGTAATCCAATGGTTTCTGGTTTTAAGTTAATGAAGGATGAAGAAGGTGGAAAGGTAGATGCTACTTTCTACAAACAAATGGTGGACAATGTCATGTATTTGACTGCTACCAGACCGGATTTGATGTACGTTGTGTGTCTGGTTAGCAGATTTATGGCTAGTCCTACGAAGTTGCATGCGCAAGCTGTGAAAAGAGTGCTTAGATATGTGAAAGGTACATTGAGTTTGGGAGTTTTCTACAAGAGAGGAGGAGATGAAGAATTGCTAGCTTTCACTGATAGTGTTTATGCAAGGGATATGTGTAACCCCTGTTTCTGGTTGTACAGATTTTTCTTGTATTTTTGTAGTGTTCTCTTTTCAATTTTAATGTATTTTGGATCTTGGGCTTGTTGTGGGCCTTCTGTTACAATTTATTATACTTGTATTATTGTTATTATTATTGTTATCCTTGTTATTTTTTGTTAGCCCAATCTATTTTCAAACCCATACTATTATCTATCCAAACTCATCTCCTTATTAGATCCTAAAACCAAATCCTAGTCTACCTAAACCCACAAACACATATTCCCCCTAACAACCAACCCAAGTCTCCTCAACTGCACACTTCCCCATATACAATTTCTCCACATTCACCCACTCTTCACAGTTTTCGTAACTACATCCCCACTATCTCAACTACCCATTAATTTATTTATTATTTTATTAAACTAACTCTCTTTCTCTCTCTCCCCCCCCCTCACTCTTCACCTTCCTCGTACTCTTTCTCCATCCTCTGTTCTAAAAACCAACTCCACTGTTCCAAAAACCAAAACAAAACCCAAGCTCGTCACCCTACCTTCATCCCGCTCGTCACCTTCGAGCTCGACCACCGTCCTCCTTGTCATCTCCCTGAGGCCCATCTTCGGCGCCTCGCCTACACCCCAACGTCATCCTCTCGCCTTGCCTCCTTCGCCGCTCGAGTTCTAAATATCGTCAAAGCCCTGTTCTCGTCGACCCTCCTCATCGTCCTCCCCAATGCCGCTCCACCCACGAGCTCTTCGCCATTGCTGCACTCCGTCTCCAACCCCAAGCACCCATCACCATTGCATCGTCGTGCCTTAGCCACCACCACTTCCTTCTCCTCCTCACCGCCAAAGCCCCACCACCATGGCGTCTCTCTCTCCCTCTGTTTTCCTTCGAAAACAGAGCCACCATCGTTAACCCATCCACCTCAACATCCTCCTCGTCCCCATCAACTGCCCTCTGCCCTGTCATCACCACCCCATAGTCAACCGCCGTCGACCCTGAGCATCGCACACACCCAACCATCGAATGCCTGTGCCTTCCCCTACAATCATTGATGTCGCTGTTCTTGCCGCTCATCACCGAAGTCGAGACCGAGCCCCTACCCTCCTCACCGCGGCGCCTCGCCATCGCCACCCTAGCTCTCGTTGATGCCGTCGCTCCCTAACCGCAGTCGCCACAGTCGCCGCCGCACTCTCCCACACTTTCTCTCTCTATCGAGTGGGGAAGAGGAACAGTGAGAGGTAGTGTTGTTTGCTGTGTTGGGTGTAGGGGATTTATTGGTGTTTGGTGTTTTGGAGAGAGGATCTGTGCTTGGTATTTGTGAAGAGAGTGGGTTTGTGTTGCTATTTGGTGTTCAGCTTTGAGATCTGGTGTGCTTGCTGTATTGAGTGTGGGTTGTTGTTTATGTGCGTTGTTTGCTGGTTTGCACGTAAATCGCACGTGATTGTGCTTTCCCATATTCGTGGTTCATCGCCCGGGATTCCGATCCCGTTATTCTAGTTATTTAAATCTCTCACATAAAAGGCAAGTCCACTTGAACTCGGTTTATTTTTCTAGTTCAAGATTATTGATCTCCTTCGCAAGTAGTTCCACTTCGATTATCTTAATATTACTTTGTATATTTTCCGTTGGGGATATCTAGGGTTTACACGAGCTAACCCGAAGTATTCTTGACTCGTACCAATATCCATTGATTCAAACCCAAATTTGCATACACACACGACATGAACAAATTGACTAGAACTTGCATATGAGAAATATATAATGACATGAATACATGTGTCACGCCTCGCTTTCCAAAAACATGGAATACAAGTGCGTGACGAAGCCCAGCGAATGATTTTGACATCATCCATAAGCTGTAGGATCGACTCAGCATCGCAACAAGAATATAACAAGATATATTTACAACCAAGCATGCATGAATAATTTATTAAGCAACAGAAAACAATTTAAACATCAATAATATTCAAAAAATTTTCAATGTCTAGAACAAAAGGTAAAATTCGGGAACATCAGCCCGTTACAAGTCTTATACAGCAGATGAAATAAATAACTTAAGGAAAACAATTATTTAAACAAGTCGTTGCTCCAAGCGAAACCTAAAATATCTGCTCGCCAATTCCAGCAGGCAACTCGTCTCCAAAGTCTGCTTAATAAATATAAAAAGGAAAAAGTAGGGAAAACAAGAGAAAATGCCCTTAGTGCAAGTTAGGGCCACAAATAGTAAAAATGAGTACAAGTAATGGGAGCAAGAATTGGAATCAAGAATGTAACAGGGATACAACAAGTACTGGAAATCCAAGAACTAGCTAGCAAGAGGGACATCTTAGTAAACAGGCTGGATAACAAATACTAGTGGTGAAACAAGTGACAAGTGAACACATAGGGTATCTAACCTCAAGTGACAGGTATCAAGTACAAGTGTTAGGTAACAAGTCTCAAGTCTAGTGTCAAGTTGTCAGGTCACAAGTATCAAGTTATAAATGTCAAGTGTTATTATTCAAGTATCAAGTCTCATGTAACAAGTCATCAAGCTTCAAGTAAACATGTATCAAGTTTGAGTTTCATGTACCAGGTTTCATGTATCAAGTTTCATGTATCATGTGATCAAGTATCGAGTAAACATGTGTCGAATTCAAGTTTCATGTTCAAGTCTTGTGGTGATGACTATCTAGGTAGCACTTAATGCATCCATACTTATACTACATGGTTGCTACAGTCAATGCAATTTCGTTTAGGCCTAGTAATGGAGTCTATAGGGCGGTATACTCAGGTATCAAGTATCAAGCAAGTGATCAAACCATGGACTCTAGAGGTGGCCCCCGTAGGCTCTAGAGGTGGCCCCCGTCACCATGACGTGACACTTAGTTCTACGTGGCACTTAGTTCCATGTGATCTCAAATATATATCATGTAATCATATAATGGGCTCTAGAGGTGGCCCCCGTAGGCTCTAGAGGTGGCCCCCGTTACCATGACGTGGCACTTAGTTCTACGTGGCACTTAGTTCCATTTAACATAATATTATAGGAAACACGGGCCCCCCTTCTGAGTACACTTACCTATATTATCCACTACTATGGTCTTTCCCTTAAACCCCAGCTTGTTACTTTAAATAATTTTTATCAAGCAAGCATGCAAGTGTGTGAAACAAGGTACGAGAAAGTGGTGGGAACATGTGTCCAGCGAATTACATAGTTAATGTGTTCAGGCAGAATTTATGAATCGAAGTTTAAACATGTGAAACAGGGTTGAAATATCGTTAATTAATTCTAAGAAAAATTGGGGATGTCCTATAGGGTGTCCAGCAATTGCATATAAAATTTCAAGTCAAATGCTTGTTGTTAACATAGTTAAATTAATTCGCAAAGTAAAGGTGTGCAGCAGTTTTGCGAATCTGCGTCTACCGACACAGCTACAGTAAAACTCCAATAACTCCTAGACCGCAACTCCAAATTCGAAAATTCCAGAGGCTATCGACATCCTGACATCTAGAGCTACATTTTCTATTCAGGGCTCGGGTTCAGATTCTGATGTTAAAGGGGTCAAAACAGCATAGCAAGGTCCAGGACAGCAACATGTAGGAATGTCTTACATGTTTAGGTTGCATGATAATTGGTAATTAGGCGTCTAGGTTAATGTGTGGTATAAATACGGGGTAATGGTTATCAAAACAGCAAGTAATATTTATTTTTCAACTCTAGTGGGTGCAAGTTCATCACATACAAGATATAACATATGCTTATAAATCTAGGGTTCCTAAATTTCATGTGTCCATGTGTTTAGGGGATAAAATGAGTCCAAGTAGTTGTAATATAATACAATAAAATTATTGTGACTCTTAAGATTATGAAATTTGATGGGGATTAATATTTGATTAACGACGATAAGTCAAGGAGGAGTCACAATTTCTAACTATTTGTAGTATTTTCAATGAACGCTTGTACTAGAACAAAAATGTGTACTAAAGGAATACTTGCCTTGATGACGACGAATAGA
This sequence comes from Hemerocallis citrina, assembly GCA_017893485.1. Lineage (NCBI taxonomy): Eukaryota > Viridiplantae > Streptophyta > Magnoliopsida > Asparagales > Asphodelaceae > Hemerocallis > Hemerocallis citrina. The sequence goes on along the minus strand of CM030358.1, from coordinate 217,206,118 downwards.
TCCGTTAGATGAAGGAATCGGGATCGTAAATTTCCGGGCGAAGTTTTCCAAAAGCACGTGTGAAAATCCAACAGAAGCGCGAAATTCCCCACACCAGATCGCCCCAAAACAGCGTACAGCAATCTGGATCTGCTGCGCCAACACACCAAACAGCGAAACCCTCCAATCAGCTCTCTTCCATGCAGCAGATCTGGGCCGAACAGGGAACATCGAGTGGGGATCCACTGTGGCAAAACACCAAACAGCGTTCTCCACCAACCAGATCTCGTCTTCTTCCTTACGACGGCAGCGATCGGGAGCGACGAACGGCGCGCGATGACTGCAGCACGACGCGGCGGCGGGGCTCGCGACTACGTCTGGGTTCGAATGGAGTTCAGTCGACGACGGCAACGACGGCGATGGAAGGCACGGCGGTGGGCTCTGTTTCTGGGTTCAAGAACAGGGGAGTGGGGTTTGGGGTGTTGGCGACGCGACGGAGGTGGTGTTTTAGTGGGTTGGGGATGGTGCTTGAAGGAGTTGATGACGAGGGCGATGGTGGGAGTGGCTGGCGACGGTAATGGCGATGGGGTGGTTGTCAAGAGTTCGGGAAATGGCGGAGTTGGGTTCGAGAGGACGATGGCGGTGGTTGTGATTGACGAGGGGATGATGGTGGATGCGATTGTGACGAGGGCGAGGGGATGGAGACGAGGGAGGCGATGATGATGGGTGACGGCTGAAGGGGAACGGAGACGACGATCAAAATGGGTTCGAGGTTGAAGACGGAGTGGGTTCGGCGGAGGATGATGGGTGATGATGGCGGAGAGGTGTTGGGGACGATGGAGGAGATGGCGATGGGGAAGGTTGGGCGGCGAGGTGAATGTGGATCGGTTTTGGGCGTTGGTCGAAGGGAGAAGGAGACGGGAACGGTGAGCGGAAGGAGCGGGAGGTTGAAGGAGAAGGGTAGCGGCGGGTTAGTTTGGGGCTTAACAGTGATAGGGTTAGGGTTAGGTTTAAGGTTTATATAGTATGGGTTTTGGGTTATAGGGTATTAGGGTATCCGAATTGAATAGGATCCAATTGGAGAATTGGTCAAATTGTATTAAAATGGAGAATAAAGAGATGAATAAGAAGAAACAGCCAATTCTTCATGATGAACGACACAATGAGCACATACAATTGAATTAGATGAAATGACCAAAAATTGAGTTGAAAACAAATTAATGGTTTTATTCAATCTGAAACAAAATACAGGATCTCAAATAGATGAAAGAGTACAAAGGGGACAAAATACAGTATAAAAATACAAATACAGGAAATAGGAGTTACAACATGTTGATTGATTGAGATCTCAAGAATTGAATCGTAACATGATAATCTTGCCTTGTATACAGTAGAATTTCATCTCAACTTGTTGTACCTTAATGTTAATACATTTCATGATAACAAGAACATGTTGATTATTCACTTTAACAAATATATATATGATGGCCTTTATTATGTCTTACTGCCTATTCTGTTTTGTACTGAGATTTCGACCCTGTTACAATAGGAGTCAACCAAAACTATATAATTGAGAATTGTAGCTTAATGAATCTAGTTTTCAGACCACTTGACGGATCTAGATTCCGATCTGTGAGCTATGAGATATCACAGTTTTAGTCACTGCTGGTCTGTACATTCCAGATTGCAAATTAATGAAATACTGATACAACTTTCAGTTGAAACACCATGATAACAGTAGTGTAATGACTTGAAACTCTCTAGAAACTTAGTAGACATGTTTAGGATCCATTCCTAACTTTTTTAGATTTTTATATTGATTTTACACCTAGTTTTCACCGATAAAATTTTGACTATAAGTTGCTGCCAGAACCATTATGCTGTAAAGATTAGGATAATTGATCTAGTTACAGTCAGAATTAATTAAAACTTACTGAACATGAATTGTAGCCCCAGATTTCTAGTTTGCTGTCTCTTCGATGGAATCGAAATCCAAGTTATGGTTTGTGATTTATCGCAGTTTTACTGTTGCTGTGTCTGCTCTTCTCAGATTTACAATTACGTGTACATTATCATGCATTGTATCATTTTGTTGTATTGTTATTGCCGCCTTGATACTCATATACACACTTGCATGATCATGAATAAAATATTAAAATATTAAACAAGCCAGGGTTAATAAGGGTTGACTTAGTAGTGGATAATTTCAGAAAATGTACTCGGTAGGGTCCTTGTGTACTTGTACTATTGACATGGAAGGTGGAGAATTACTTGTAAACTTGTTATCTTGTTATCTTGTTATCTTGTTACACCGAGTACATGCTCTGTATATCCAACCACTTTGTCTAAAATGTACACTATTTTGCGTGCACCGAACCTGTGGTATGGGACACAGTAGTACGTGCACTAGATAGAAAAATAAAATGCTAATAAACCTAAGTTGACACTTGTATACTTGACCATTGTTTATTGATATCGTTAGTGCTTTTGGACTTTGATCTTGCTTCATACTCCTTGATGATACCATGTTCCCTTGCTCTTTGTTTTTCACTACTTGCTGTCCATACTTGCTTTAAGGACATTTTCTTTTCCACTCTAGTTAATCCATCTACAGGTGCACCAGAAGATTTGCTAGGAGGCATTGGTGAGCAATTTTTCTAGGATTGGAGCAGGATCCGCTTTAAAATAAATAATCTTCTTTCATGTTATTCTTTTATCGCATCATTATTCTTTTTGTTGAACATTGTATCCCGGGCTTTGTTGACCCGTAATTGTTGTTTATTCTTCCAGTGTTGGTTATTATGTAGGACTACTGCATGTTTTATCTCAGTTATTGTTTATGTGATTATATTTATCTGCGTGGTTGTGATTATTTCTTTTATGTTGTTGAGTTAAGACTGGTACAACTTATGGATGATGTTAATATCATTCGCTGGACCTTCGTTACGGGCTCGTATTTCCGTATTTCAGGAAGCGACCGTGATAATATGGATGATAGAAGAAGTACTTCGGGGTATGTCTTCACATTAAGTGGAGGGGCAGTGTCTTGGTCATCTAAAAAACAACCGATTGTTACTTTATCTACCACTGAGGCAGAATTCATTGCGGCTACATCTTGTGCTTGCCAAGGAGTTTGGCTGCGCAGGGTGTCAGATAAACTTGGTCTTTCTCTAGATAAATGTCTTATAGTGTTCTGCGATAATAGCTCAACAATCAAGCTATCCAAAAATCTTTTCTTGCATGGGTTCAGCAAGCATATTGACGTTAGATTCCATTTTCTACGAGATCTCACTAGGGATGGAGTGGTTGAGTTAGTTCATTGTGGTTCACAAGACCAGATAGCTGATATCATGACAAAGCCATTGAAGCTAGAGGTGTTTTTGAAGCTGCGAGGATTGCTTGGAATGCAGGAGGTACCAATATAAACTGATTGCTTACTGCAATTCAGTTTAGGGGAGGATTTCCAGGTTGTTAAAGTCTGTTAGAATTTTACTCGTTCAATGTTTGTTAATAATCCCTATTCTTTGGGACATGTTTAGTTGGTTTTGATTATTTCCTTTGATCATGTACCACGTTTATAGGAGTGGGTTGCTATTTGCTTTCAAGTTGTTTTGTAAGGCTATTTAAGCCAATGTTCAGTTTAATAAAAGGCATTGAGGTATTCTGCAGAATATAGTGTTCTACTGTGTTTGAGTTGCAGCATTCAACATTCATATCATCAATTGTACATGATTCTTTAATTCATCTGTAAAAATTTGGGCATAATCATCAACTCATTTGTAACTAGACGAGTCGAAAGAGAGAATGGGTTTATGAGCAAATAGATTTTCTAGAGCCCGAATCCAACGCAACAAGCTTACAAACTTAGCGCGGACAACTGACAGTTAAGGGCAGGCACATCGAGTCTTTCCTTATACATGCTTGTCTAGGGTGATCCTTTTTGATGTTAATTACATGTCCTTGGCCGACAGGTAAAACATGAGCAAGCCAGAGAAAACTGTTATACCCTATTAATTAACCTAATCCTCTAGGAGTTTTAGCCAAACGACGTTAAACTAACGTCTGGTCGCTCTCTTCATTGTAGGATACTCAAATAGAGGAGCTCCAATTCGACAAGTACAAAAGTAGTAGCGTTGATTCATGCCATTCAAGTTAAATTTGGATCGGCGTAATTCATTCGGTTAAAATTGTCGAACTCCGATCAAATCAGATGAGCGAGCTAGCTACTTTAGTGCGAAAGTATAATTTAGTACTAAGATCGAGTGAGTGAGATAATTTTCTAAATGAAACAATAACTTTTGCTTGAAACAATGGTCTGACATGCTGTCTTGTTGTTAGTGTCATCACATCTTAATTAGTGCTAAAATTTTGGATTATGAGCCAACTAAAAGTCCCAAATGTGAAGATAACCGGCCCTCACAAGAGTGACACTAAAATTAAACATAAAATCCATTCACATTCACATTATATAATTAAGTTACATGTCTTGTTAATGCTTTAGTGTTTTTTTTGATGTAAACGGATAGAGTCAGACGACTCTAGCCATATCAAAAAATATATTAATAAGCAAAAGTACAAAGAAGTTTTACAAGCCGTAAAACCCACCACCAAAACGCGAAATACAACAAAGAAAAGAAATAGCTACGGAACAATACAGCGACTAGGACACGAATCAAGGCGAAAACGCAACAATTACAAGAGCGAAGGAGATCCAAGAGAAAGCGACTGCAATATAGTTGGGACGCTGACTGGAACCCCAGGGGCAACCAGCGCAAAGCCAAAGCGGGGAAGAACAACTCCGCAGAAAGTCCAAAGACGGGCCCCAAAAGGGACACGCAGACTACACATACGACAAAGCTGGAGAGAGGACGGAGCCTAATAAAAACATAGATAGCCCTCCAACGCCCGAACCACAGCAAACGAGCCATCTAGGGTACAGCAAACAGAAAGGGATGCCGCACACGACACAGAGACAGGAGGAACCCTCCTCATGGGCCCACCGAGGTAGCACACGCTGCGGGGCTACCAGGCAGCCACAGCGAGGTAAGCCGGGAAAGAGTTCCAACCACACAACCAAGGTGCAACCCGTCAAACAAAAAGCTAAGACCAGAATAAAATACCACAACAGCGAACAACACCAGCCAGAAAAAATAACCCCCAAAAGTCAAACCATCTGAACAAAAGGCCGAAAGACCAACTCCGAAACGATCGCAGAGAAACAAATAAGCAAAGAACTATCACACCAAGGGCCATAAAACACTCATCCATACATGGCAGAATGACCTGCAGAAAAGACTAGAAAAAAAAAGAGACAAGGATCCACATCAATCTAAAAGCAAGAAGGAAAAAAGCCCTCTTAACCAAGAACATAAGAGTCATATACAACTACAAAACCACCATAGGCCTGCCCAGACAAAGAGACAGCCTAACAGCCCGTCCCAAAAAAGAAACCCGCCGACTAGCGAAGCAAAGCCGCAACACGCACAGGTGCATGAGAGCACAGATCAGTTGGCCAAAACGACCAAAAGAGCAGGCCAATGTGTACAAAAGAGGGAGAGAGAGTATACATACACCACTGAGATGGAGCTCAGCTGAACACAGAAAAAAAGACAGCAAATACATAAAGAGGAGGCGCCCAGCAGTGAGAAGCCAGCACCAACATCAAACCTGCGAGAACGAAAGTTATAAGCACCATGCCGAAACCAGGAGATCATAAAGAATTAAGAGAGCGAAGGCAGAGAAAAGATTCATCTAATCTGTGACAAGAGAGGGAGGCTCTGGCTTCGGTATTTAAATTCGAAGACCAGAATTTAAAAAGAAATAAAAACTATTCTATAAGATAAGAGATAGACGAAGCGTTATGAGTGAACAGCCTTTTATTTCTTTCCAACTACACAACCCAAATAATGATATGAACCGATAGGTTCCACCCATTGTGAAATTTTTTATTCGAAGACGGAGAAGGCCAACACGAGAATAAGTTGGAAGGAATGGAAGGGTTTTCCCAAGCCAGAGAGACAATTGTCCACAGTGGAGAGATAAAGGAACATCACACAAAAAGGTGATTAACATCTTCCGAGTCTTCCGAGCACAGGGGACAAAGTTTTCCCCACGCTAAATTCTTTTTGTTAAGAACTTCCACAGTGAGTAATTTGTTGTTTAAAGCTAGCCAAGTGGTGATCTTAACCTTAAGGGGAGCGCAACAATTTCAGATGAATTTAGCGAAAGGGGAATGTATCCCTCTAAAGTTGAGAAAGTTATAAAAGGATTTAACCGAGAAAATCCCGGCCGAGTTCCATCGCCAAGCGACATCCTCAAAAGGCTGCTACTCGAAGTGATTCAAAGAAAAAATAAGCTCATTAAAAGTAGAAAACATGAGAGAAGACAGATCTTCAGAGAAAGGGATGATCCAGTGCCTTATAGAATTAACCACGGTGAAAGACTCCGCCACAGAGGCATCGGGGTTGGAAGCCAGACAGAAAAGGCACGGGTAAGCCGAGGAAAGTTTAGTGTTGCCTATCCAAATATCAATCCAGAATTTGGTCCTGGAACCGTCGCAGATACGGGAGATACCGCATTGGAAGGCTGCAGCCGCTTTCCAGACTCCTTTCCAGAACGGGGAAGCGAAGCGATAAATAGTAGGGGAGAACTCCCACCAGTGGTTAGAAGCAAAATAATTCCCTTTGATACATTGAATCCACGGTAAGTGGTCAAGTTTAAGAAATCTCCAGAGCCATTTACCTAACAGGGCGATGTTATGGTTCCGGAGATTCAAAACCCCCAAACCCCCACTAGCTTTAGAGGAGCAGATAAGGTTCCAGTTGCTAAGGTGAGAACCTTGCTTAAAATTGGAGGATCCGGTCCAAAAAAAATTACTTCTCATTTGGTCTAACCTCTTGATCACCCAGGATGGGACATAATAGAAGGACATCATATAAAGAGGAATAGCGGAGAGAACGGAGTTGAGAAGAACTAATCTACCTCCACGGGAAAGCAATTTACCAGACCACACATTGATTCTAGCTTCAATTTTATCAATGAGAGGAAACCAATCAGATTTTTGCAATTTGCCCCATCAAAGGGGAATACCCAAATACGTGATGGGGAAATATGCGATAGGGCAGTTAAACATGTTGGAGACCCCGATTTGGCGATTGGGCTCACCGCCCAGCTAGAGAACCGAGGACTTTTGAAAATTGATAGAGAGGCCCAAAGCCCTTTCAAAGCAATAAAGGAGGAGTTTAAGGTTACGCATGGAGTGACTATGCGGTTTAGTGAAAATAATAGTGTCATCAGTGCATTGCAAGTTAAGAACACCATCGAAGCGTTGTGAGCGCCCGAGGCCTTCGATGACTTGCGATTCGCGCGCGTTGCGAAGCAGCTTACTGACAATGTCTGCAACCAGGGAAAATAAAAGGGAGGAAAGGGGGTCACCTTGTCGGAGACCACACTTAATCTTAAATTTGTGGCCTTCCGAGCCATTGATAAAGATAGAGGAGGTGCCGGAGAAAAGGCTGGATTTAATCCATGCAACCCATTTAGGGCCGAAGCCCCGACGAAGGAGAATATCAAAAAGGAAATCCCAACTCACATTGTCATAAGCTTTTTGAAAATCAAGTTTGAGAAGGATGCCTTCGGATCGGGAATGGTGGCAGTGGGAAATAATCTCTTGAGCCGACGCAACACTATCAAGGATAAAATGATCCTTGATGAATCCCGATTGAGCCGGATCAATGAAGGGTGAAATGACCGCGCTTAACCTAGCAGATAGAACTTTCATAATGATTTTGAAAGTAGTGTTGATCAAGCTAATAGGTCTAAAGTTCGCCAACACATGCGCTCCCGCCATTTTGGGAATAAGAACAATGTCTGCATAGTTAATACGGTCAAAAGAAAAGGAGCCCTGGTGCAGGTCTTTAAACAAATTAAGAAGGTCATCCTTAAGCCAGTGCCAAATTTTTTGAAAGAAAAAGGCCGGGAAACCATCCGGCCCAGGCGCGGAGTCGCTTTTCAAAGCGAAAACCGCCGATTTGATCTCTTCCAGGGAGAAGGGAGATTCGAGAGAGGACAGGTCAAGGGATTGGGAACCGTATAGTTGATGGCAATCAAGGGAAATCAAACGTTGTTTATGAGAATCGATAAGATTTTTATAGAAAGAAAGAAAGGCTAGATGAATATCAGACTCAGTATTGAGATCCACCCCGTTATCACTGATCAAAGAGATCCGGTTACAATGTTGCCTATGAGACGCGAAGTTATGGAAGAAAGCGGTGTTGCCGTCACCTTCCTTCAGCCATTTGACTCTGGATCTTTGAGCCCATTTAATATGGTCCTGAAGGAGGATGTCGGCATACTCAAGCTTGCAAGCTCGCTGCTCATTGCGAAAAGAATCCAACAAGGGACCCTGCTCCTCCATTTTATCCAAAGATTCAATGGAGGAAAGGAGAACTTTTTAGGAAGTTGGTGTTGTATTGTCTTTCCCGATGCCAGATCTTGTACCCATGCTTAATAGCGTGGAGCTTGAGAAGGATATTGCCAAGACCGGAAGAACCGGTAATGGAAGCAAGGCATTCCTCAACTAGGTTGATAAAAAGCTGGTCTTGAAGCCAAAATTTTTCAAAACGGAATTTGTGGTGATGAGTGAACTGAAAATTTGAGTAGAGAGCGATAGGAACGTGATCGGAGGACGGGGTGGGTAAGGCCTTGGTGAATGAGTTCTGGAACTGGGAGATCCAAACATGAGAAACGAGGAAATGGTCAAGTTTGGCCAATGTCGGAGGATGACGCTGGTTATACCAGGTGAAGGATCTCCTATTAATCGGCAGGTCGATTAACTGGAGATCCCTAATGCAGTCGTTAAAGAAGCAGGATTGAGAGTTAGAGACTACTGGGTTCGACCTTTCGGAAGCGAACCTAGTAACATTGAAGTCTCCGCAAAGGAAACAGAGATCGCTAATGAAATGGTGTAAAGATTGGAATTTGTTCCAAAAAAGAGGTCGTCTCTGAGACGAGGAAGGCCCGTAAAACGAAATCACGGTCAAGGCACAATTGAGGGCCGTCCAGTGCAGTTGAACGATAAGGAAAAAATTCAGACGGTGAATCGCGATCAGAGAGAAAACTGATTCCTTGAACCCTAGGAGGATGCCTCCCTTAGAGCCTATAAAGTCAAGAGAGATCCACTTGGAGATGGAGGAGCCTCCTAACGAACGAAAAAGGCGAGGGGAGGGAGAATCGATTTTCGATTCCTAGATGGAAATGAGATCGCAATGGGAGGAAGCAATTAAATTATAGATCGCTCTCTTTTTCATGGGGCAATTGAGGTCCCGGATATTCCAAGAGATACTAATCATTAGTGCTTGTGCTCCCGGACTCTATTACGTTCATTCTGTCTAAGGCTATTAAGAAGATGCGAGTCGTCTGATGCAATCAGGAAGCCCAAATCCTGAGCTAGGGAAACCAACTCGTTATCCGAAATCGAGTCGAATTGAGATTGATCCTAAAAGATCAGGTTGAATAGACGAGTTGGAGAGGGGAGTTTGGACTCTCGAGGAATCCAAAGCTAGTTGCATCGAATCATAGGGAGGAACAGAGGAAGAATGAATTGGTTTTTTAGCCATAAGGCGCGCACTAGATCTAATAATACGATTAGAGTGCCTGCTAGACGAGGAGGACCTGAGAGCCGAGGACTTAACTTCCTCAGCATGGAAGGATAGAAGAGACATCACTGACCTTGATAGAGCATACCGAGGGAGAAGAGAGAAGAGAAATAGGGGGGGGGGGATTGATAGCTCCGAGGCTTTCAGATTTGGGGGAGTGGGGAGAGCACCGAAGTAGGGACCTTCCGAATACCTCGCACTCGATCTACCAAGTCTGGAGATAACCACCCGTGGAGAAAAGAAGAAGAAACCAGGGGGAAATTGGCCAAGAGAGAAACTCGAGGAGGGAAAAAATAAGCAGGAACAGAGAAGTTAACATAGTAAAATTGCACAAAACAGTTAGCAGGCACAAAACTAGAAAACAGAGATGAATCAGAAGCTAAATAAGTAGATACCTGTTTGGTAGAGAGCTCTTTGTTCAGATCCGCTTCTTCTTCCAGAAGCAAAGCGTATTGATCAATCCACACCAAAGCTTTAGAAGGAGGAGATTGCTTGGCAATGTTGGAAAGAGGGAGAGGAGGAGACCCACTTGAGGTAGGGAAGTGCGCTTGCTGTTGAAATTTCTCCCAGTCAGATGCGAAGGTGGGATTAACATCCCACGAAGGCCACTGATCAGCGACAGCGGATGATAAGGGAGTGGGAGCTGGAGAAGAGGAGGGGAGAGCCTGAGAGCTCTTGATAAATGACGGAGCCATCGGGGGGACCGAAGGAGGAGAAGGATGGATCGCAACGGAGGGGGCAGAAGACGAACCCCTCGTAGCCTGCTGAGAGGAGCGCTCAGGGTTGATCCAAACCAAGTTTGGCGCCTTAGACGGCGAAATTTTCGAGATGCTAAGGGAAGAGAAGGGCTTGTGTTGAGGGGGAAACTTCCTCCTGGCGGGAGGTTTATGGGAACCTTTCATCACACCCGGGTCCGACTTCGACACCGAAGAGGAGCCAGGTGGAATTGAGAGGAAGAGTCTGGTTTAAAGGTCGACTGAGAGATCCCAGAGGAAGGCTGAACTGCATCATGGTATTGAACTGAGACGGTGAAGGAGGAAATCCCATCTCTCAGGCAGAAAGCCTCAATTCGCTGCTTCTTCTGAGGGCAACGAAAGAGGGCTTCAACCTGAAGGCTACTGGAGGCAAGCCTAGCTGAAGAAGTAATACTAACAATCTCACCAATACATCTTGCCATATAACCAACCAATCGCAGGGAATCACAAAAGGGGGAAAGACCAACTAGAGAGACCTTTGTAGGAGAGGGGCACAGAACCAGAGAGGGCGAATTAATCTGAACCCATTTGCGAATGGAAAGGGACATTTGCAAATGGAAAGGGAGATGGCACCAACCGAGAAGGAAGAATTGGCACAATGTTCTTCAAGGATCTTGGGAGAGGGGCATCGGATCACTACGTCTCCGTTAGAGTAAGAGTAGAGCACCCAGTCCCTAATCCTTAACGTTACAGGAGTTGCAGAGAAACAAATTTAAAGTGAAGAACAGGATTGTACCTCCGAGGAAGGAGATGGCCCCATAAGTGCCAAAAAACTTCATCCTATCAGTAAGCTTCATACTCGGAATGAACACTTGGGTCACAACCGGCCCCACAAAAAGATTAGAAGGGGCGGACAGAGCAATAGGCGCAGTAGGAACGCTTTCAGGGAGACAAGAGGAAGACGGAAGGGTAGGAAGAAGAGGCAACCTAGACGAAACTTTCTGTTTCTTAGGCTTAGCCGAAGGCAGATCAGCCAGCTTTCGTTGAAGCGCGGGAAAATCAAGAGCAGCTAGCACCTGGTCTGCAATGGGAGCCCCTACAGTGAGACCCAAAATTTTTTGGAGAGCAAAACAATGGTGACGTGCATGGCCATCCTTAAGGCAGAACAGGCATTTCATTTTCAAGTGCAAAACTACTTCAAGTGACCCAGGTGAAGGCACCGGAAGCAGGTGAGCGGTAGGCGGTGAGAATAAGAGAGATGGGGAGAGGAAGATGAAGAGATAGAGGAGGCGAAGAGGTGGGAGAATGGAGCATAAGAAGCCCCTGGAGATCACAAGCGTCTGGGCCTAAGGGACCCGTGAGCAGCAAGCCCAACACCGGGTTTAGGTCGATCGACAAATTGACCAAAATTAAACTTTTTCTTCTTCTTCACTACTTCGACCCAGGAAAGCTCCATGGGCCCTAAGAGAGAAGGCCCACGAAAGACAAAGAGAACACAGGAGGAGAAAGAAACCTCTAAGGCTGAGAAAGAATACAGCCACCAAAAAACCTCACGCTTGAATGGCGGAAGCGAGGGAAAATCACGAGGGGGAAGGGAGAAGATAAATTAAAGCGAAGGGAGGAGAACTATACCGAGAAAGAAATAGAGATGGAGGAGAGAGATTTAGAAACAGATCGTCAAACAGGTAAAAAAATCCGCCCAAAAAAAATCGACCACTAAAACTACACCGCAGTGCTAGCCAAGCCCAACGCTGCCGAAGCAAAATAACACAACACAAACAAAAACTTACAATGATGGGATGAGGATGAGATAGCGAACCGGATCGGCCTTCCTTGAACATACCTGCGCGAGAAAGAAGGAGCGTCCGGAGCGGAGAAAGGGCAGAGGAAATACGAAGGCTACACTCTAGCAAGGCCGGTGGAACACCGAAGCCTGCACTCGACAGCTGGAAGGAATTGGAAGAACTGCGCCAGGAGAGAGAAAAGAGGTGCGGAAGCGACGCAGACGATCTCGCGAAGGGGAAAGCCTCGAAGGGGGTAGGCTCAACACCCTGAAATGCCGGGGGAAGCATCTGGGGACAGCGGAACGATGGAGCACGCCGGGAGGGGAGGAAACGGGAGAAGGCAAAAGCGGAAAGGGAGAGGGCAAAACGAAAAGGGTCTGAGGAGAAGGAACATATGAACAACTTTAATGAAACGAGGTTAGGGAGAGGAGAAGCCGGAGCTCCGGATCTGAGCTCTCAGGAGGAATGAAGGAGAGGGAGAGAGCCACTAAAAAAGTCGCCTTTTTGGAGCTTGATCATCAATGCTTTAGTGTTATCTTGTACAAATTGCACAGACTAAAATAATTTTGAGAAACTCATAAAATTATATGAAACTTAAAATTTTAGAGATGTCTCTTAACGATTTCATTTACAATATAATTAAAAGATGATAAATCTACGTATTAATTTACACTTTCTAACCAATCAACATTATTCTATATTTTTTATTTAGTTGAAAGGAAATTTTAAAAAAAATCGAATAATTACTGATGTTGGGTTGTGGCTCTTCTCGGACTCCTTGATGTACTTCGTTGCCTTCTTCTCGATTGCGTACTTCTTGATCGCCTTCTCTCTTAAATTAAATATAATCAGCATCATAAACACATGGAGGAAACAATAATTGATAATTAGCTATATCAAATATATAGATTAACCAATTCACATTTCGAAACCAATATCATCATATATTTTCTATTTGTTAGATATTATTATAGTCCCATATTGGTTGTAGAGTTGTTTTGATATTTGTTCCCCTCCTATATGTAGGTGGTATTGTACTTCGTTGAACTCAATTCAATATTCAGTATTGTTTTCATTCTCGCTGATTTATCTTAACATGGTATCAGAGCCAATTATACAAATTTTCTTCTCCTAAATTTCTACATCCAAAAATACTCAAATTCCAACACCCAAAAACAAAAAAAAAAAAAAAAAAGCTCCAACTGTTCATCTCCTTCCCCGTCTGCTATCTCCGGCGCCACCACCAGCGACCCCCCTCTCCGTCTGAAATCCCGTCGCCACTCTAAAGTTTGCCCCTCCTCGTGATCCCTGTTGTCCCCTCCAGCAAAAAATGCCGCCCTACCACGATCTGACCTCCGGCCTCCTTCCTCTGCCCCAGCCCTTCAGATCTTACCTCACGCCTTCTGATCTGACCTCACGCCTTCCTTGCCCCGATCTGACCTTGTAACACCTCGAATTTGTGAAATACCAAAAATGCCTGTTTTATATATTTTGAGGGGTGAAAATTATTTTTGATGTATTTTATTTAAATATTGATACTGGTACGGATATTTGTGGTAGATTGGTATTATTGATAGATAGGAGCTACGAGTTGAAATTTTATGTGAAGAGATATTGTTTATTGTTTATTTTATTTTATAAATTTTGGGGGATTATTATGCGATCAATTTAGTGTATTTTGTATTGTTGGTATTATTAAAGTATAGGGTTGGAGTTATTTGAAATATTTCAGAGTCTTGGGGGTTTATTTGTTAATAGCCCTTTAATTATATATTTATTATTAAAATTTTTCCAAAAAACCCCTCATCTCCTCCTTCCTTCCTTCCTTCCTTTCTTTTTTCTTTCCCGATCCCTTCTTTTTCTTTCCCGATCGCAGGAACCCATCGGCCTCCTCTTCTTCCACCCGAATCCACCTCGTTTCTCCGCAGTTTTCAAATTAAACTGAGGGGTATACTAATTGAGGGGTTCTCTACATCGTGGAAGTGTCGGATTTTCGAAAGGATGTCGAAAAGGTATATCCTATTTTATTTATTCGTATAAAATTAAGTGTGGTTAATTTTATTGAGTAGGATTATTATGGTAGAGAGATTTAGAGATGTTGGAAGTGGTAGATTTGAGGAATTAGTGGATTGTCAGAGAAATTACAAGTTAGTAAATTAGGGTTTTGGATTTGTAAAATAGAGATATATATATAAAAGAATTATCTTTTGTATGGTGGTAAAAATTGTAGTGAGCCATTAGAATAAAATGGGGAGTAGTGATTTTGGCATAAACTCGAACTATAGGGTTTATGAAATCGGATAGAAAACTCGATCCTAATAATTGTAGAAAATGCATATGAGGGTGTGGAATATTATGAAAGGATTAATATGAATTTAGGATGATTCTTATAGGCTTCCAGCTCAATTAAATTGAGTGAAATGGATTATAGGTGAAAAGTGCATGCCGGGTATTCGGTGAAATGTCCGAGCGATATAGAGGTGAGAATTTGATGAATTCGGAGGTGTAGATGAGTCTCATTATTGGTGTTAACCCTAATTTGAGATATTAGGACAAATGGGTTGAAGAAATTAGGAAATAGGAAATTTTCCTATTAGAAAGCCTCCGATTAATAGGTAAGTTCTTGTATTGGGGTTCGAATTTGAAATCCGTCGATGTAGCTCGCCTACATATGTTATTTGTGACATGTGGGTGAAGACGGATTTGAATTTGGAGATCCGTAGGTCGAGTTTTGAGTTTTATGCTAATCGATCCTATAATTTCCTATTTAGGTGGAAAAAGTCGAACTTCGATTGGCTACAGGGCGGACGTGGGACATTGTTTGCTCGATCCGTCAGGTGAGTATGTTGTAATTATAAATAATTTATATTGTGGGCCGAAATTTGTGGCCTTTTGATATGTTTTGTGGGATTTATGCCAAAAGTGGATTTTTATTGAAAATACAGATTTTTAAGGATCCAAAATGGGTTTTTGAAAGATGTGGTGAAAGTGACTATTTTAAGTATATAAAATCTATAGTATGGGTTATTATGATGTGTTGAAGTATAAAAACTAATTATATTAGATTGTTTATGCATATTTTTATCCAGTGCATATTTTGTGCATGTTTTGGGGCATATAGGCCCTTATATGTAATTATGATTACATGGAGCATGGTGTATGAGCTAGTATGCTATAACTAGATATTATAAGATTTAATTAGAGGAAATAAGTGATTTTGGCCCCTTTTTCTGGGAAACCTGCATGTGGTGTATATTTGTGATATATATATAGCTGATTATGACGTGTGATGCAATAGTTGATGAAATTAATAATTGGGTACATGTTTACATTGTAATTATGTTCGAAGTGAATTAATGGGCAATAATATGATATTATTCTGTGATGAATTATATATTTTGATACGCTTACGATACAGATCAGCACCTTATAATTCTTTTATTTATGATATAACTTGGTGTATGCCTATATGTGATTTAATGAAGTAGTAAATAGCGTAGTATTCATAATGGGTGATGTTATGGAAAAATAAATAACGTGGTGCATCCGTGATATGCAATAATATGACATGTTGGTTTATATGTTAAATGACTAGGTGTATGTATATATGTGATATACTGAGATGATAATTATATCGTGGACATCAGATGTGCATCAAATGCAAGATAAAAGATAAGATAGTAAGTGCTAATTAAATGTGTTATTAATACCCGTGACTAAAATCAAGGTGGTAGCTATTCTTGAATACAAAAGTGTAATGTTGTGGAACATAGTAAGATGGAAGATGGAATGAATAATGCTAATAACAGATGGTTTTGTTGACCAGTACCTACATCAATCCTGGGGGTTTGGGCTAGACCTCCTAATACCCAAGGACCGGCTTGGGGTGCGATGTTTTTTCCCTCCTGGCTTCGGCTGGGAGGAAGTACCCAGTTTACCTGGGGTGCGGTATTTTATCGCCCAAGCTATCGGCTTGAGGCCCGATTTCCCTCGATGACAGCTGTCGTGAGGAAGTACCCAGTTTATCTGGGGTGCGGTGTTTTTCCCTCTTGGCTATCGGCTGGGAGGAAGTACCCAGTTTACCTGGGGTGCGGTGTTTTTCCCTCGATGACAGCTGTCGCGAGGAAGTACCCAGTTTATCTGGGGTGCGGTGTTCCCTCGCTAGTTCGGCTAGGAGGAAGACATAGCCTCGGACGAGTAAGACTTTGTGTGAGCATCGGTCCGCGTATTTTACTGAGCTGTCGGCTTTCAGTATATTGGGATACTGTGGCTCACTAGTCGAAAAACTAATAAAATAACTAAGTGTTAATAAAAATGTGAAAGTACAGAAAGCGAATTGTGAATTGTGGATGAGAAAAAAAGTAGTTGTGAATGAAGTAAATGTGAAGGAAAACGAGTTATGATTTAGTGTATGAAAAGAAGTGATAAATGTAGTACGTGGTTAATTTAAAATGAAAATAATAAAAGAGACATGTGTTCTTATGAATAGTACGAAGTAATTGTATTATGTATGTGATCATTAAAGTAAAATACAGTTGATATGAATTGTACCTTGGAATTGTGTCAAGGAACTACTTGCCCGCTATTTCTGTGGAAATGGTGGGAACTACCTGCCTTGGCATAATTCGCAGGGTGAGTTGGTATGATAGTGGTAATGATTAATGGAAATGAAGAATTAAGTAAAGTGAAGATGATAAGTGATTGAAGTGAATTAATAACCAAGCTATCGGCTTGAGATGTGATGTGATATTATCCAAACTGTGTGTTTGGGGTGCGGTGATTATTACCCATGCTATCGGCTATGGGGTGTGATATGTTGTGGCCCCAGATTGTGTTTGGAGATTAAGTGAAAATGATAATAAGATTTATTGTTTATAAGAAAAAGGAATTACTAAAGTGGTATAATGAAATGGGAATGAGCTATAAAACAAGTTTTCGCTGTAATGAGTATAAGCATTCTATCAATAATGTGTTAATGATGTGATGAAATGTGAGTAATTGCAATGGGCAATGAAATGTTGTATTTGTGTCATAAGGCATGAATGAATGGGATATTATGAGGATAGATGCATATGTTTATGATGTGATACTTGATATAATACAATAAAATAAACACTTGTATTATGAGATTGGTTATGGAAATGGTTATTAAAGAAGGTATGTGGTGATATGAGTTTGTGTATCTTGGAAGTGTGTTGGGGAACTACTCGCCCGCTATTTCCATGGAAATGGTGGGAACTACCTGCCTTGGCACCACTTCCAGGATGAGTAAGTGAGTTGTTGATATAATGCAAGTAAATGAAGTGCGTGGCTAAATAAAAATGAGGAAATATGTGGTAGCATCTTGTGGTTATAAATGTATAAATGAAGAATTGGTGATATGACGATAATTGTGGAATGATGAATATTCGGGTTAGGAAATTTAAATTGAAAAGGAATGGATTGAATGGAAATTCGTATTGTGCGAATATAAAGTAAGGATAGATATGAGGTTGATGTGAAATATATAGTGGAATGTGTGAGTATGGGTAATTTTATAATTTGATACAGATTTGAAGAGTATTTGAATATAAAGCCGTATTGATGATGTTTTTAAGTTCAGAGGTTCAAGATGTATCTTCTTACTTGATGTTGTAAGTTTAAATTATTTTCGTTATACAATTTAATTTATTTGTTAGATTTTTAAATTATACTCACACCAGAAATGGCTAACCCCTGATGTTTTCTGGGGGTTAGGGAGGTCCCTCCCTGAGAGTGGACCACCCTAACTCTCTTGCAGGTTGGTAGCATCATGGCGAGGTAGTGATAGAGTTAGGAATTTATTTTATTGAGATGTTAGACTATTTATGTATTTGGTATAAGTAGAAGAGTGAATAGTTGATGTATTATTTTGTATTATGGTAAAGGTATATGTATATAGTGCTGTGATGAGGTGAGAAAGCCCATACCCACCTTGTTATGGAGTATTGGGTTCTGTGGTTGGTTTTTAAAAAGGTTTTTCTAAATTTTTACAAAAATCCTTTATGTTTTCAAAGAAATTTATAGTTTTTATTTGATATTTGATAATCCGTTATGAGTTTGCTCCCCAGAGCATTATATTATACTGTCTGTTTGTATCTGCTCATTTTGTCCTGGGGAGCCCGTGAAATTATTGTGTGTATTGTGAGCTACGAAATTTTGAGCAGAATTCCGTAAGCTATCTGTGTTCCGGGGCAAAATTTACAGGGGAGACTCTGCCAAAATTTTTCCTGAAATATAACTTTCTTAGTTTATGTTTAAAGTGATATAGAAATTGAAAGAAGGGAATTTCGAGGTTTAGTTTTCAAAAAAAAAAATTTTGGGGTGTTACAGACCTCTAGCCTCCTACTTCTGCCCTAGCCCCTCCACACCTTCAGATCTGATCTCACGCCTTCCATACCCAAACCCTAGCCGCCACCTGGGCTCTTTTCTCATGGGCTCTCCTCTCTTTTTTTTCTTAACTGTTTTCACCAAAAAAAAGTCCGAAAAAAAAAGTCCGAAAAAAAGTCAAAATTTTTATTATTATTATTATTATTATTATTATTATTATTATTATTATTATTATTATTATTATTATTATTATTACCTCCGACCTCCTACCTTCTCCTAACGTCATTGCTCACCCTACCTTACCTCTACTTCCGACACCGGTAGCACCGTCCTGCTCCCTAAACCGATTCAGACACCAGCAGCATCTCCCTCCACATTGTGCTCTCAGTCACAGCAGCCCTCGCAATGCGTCGTCCCTCACATCCTCGGCCATGCCCGTCACTCAAGCCTTGCCATTCTTGCTGATTGGGCTAATCTTCAGCAACGCCTCACACAGCTGGAACTACAGTTCATGGGTCTGTCTATCAATACTGGCTCCTCTGCTCCTGCACTTTCTACCACTCCCGGTATGAATTCGTTTTGGATTTTCGATTTTGGTGCATCACATCATCTCACTAGTAATCAGACACTATTCACCACCTGTACAGCACTCCTCTCTCACTCTCCATCTCTACACACAGCTGATGGCTCACCACTTCTTCTTACACACTCAGGAACAATTAGTTCTCCCACTCTCACATTACCATATGTTCTTTATGCTCATCATTTATCAATAAACCTTATTTCTATTAGTGCATTGTGCGATAGTGGTCTTCTCGTTACTTTTGACACTTTAGGTTGTTCTATTACTGATTCCTCCACCGGTGAGGAGTTTGGACGTGCTAGTCGTCAGAGTCGTCTATATTATCTAGATTTTCTTCGTGCACACCACTCTCCTAGTTTTTCCGGTATTGTTTCCTCTGATGCTGATCTATGGCACAGACGTTTAGGTCATATTAGCGCATCACGACTCCAGACTATAGCTCGCAGTGGTACCCTTGGTTCTCTCACTTTTAAATATTTATCGGATTGTCATGGTTGTCATTTGGCCAAACACATTGCCCTACCCTTTAGTCACAAAAGAACTTCTGAAACCACTCATCCTTTTCAACTTGTTCATTCTGACATATGGGGACCCTCTCCTGTACCTTCGTGGAAAGGCTATCTCTATTATGTTGCCTTCATCGATGACTTCACTAGACATACATGGATTTTTTGTATGCGTCAACGATCTGAGATACCTTATATTTACCGGTTCTTTACAAGTATGATTCACACTCAGTTTGGTGTGCGCATTAAAAATTTTCAATCGGACGGTGCACGTGAGTACACTTCTACCACTATGAGATCGATCCTTCAGTCTCACGGTACCCTCTTTCAACAATCATGCCCTCACACACATGAGCAGAATGGTATAGCTGAATGTAAGCATCGTCACATCTTTGAGACGGCTCGCACTCTTTTACTCTCCTCTTCCGCTCCTCGTTCTTTCTGGGTTGAAGCCATTATGACCTCTGTTAGTCTTATCAATATTACTCGCTCGTTTGTCCTAGCTGGTACGACGCCTTATGAGGCTCTTTATTATTCTCCTCCCGACCACAGTATGCTCTGTACTTTTGGGTGCACCTGTGACGTCCTTCTCCCTCCTACTGAGCGCACGAAGCTCTCCGCTCATGCTGCTAAGTGCGTTCACCTAGGTCTCAGTCCTGAACACAAAGGTTATCGTTGTTTTGATCTATCAGCGGGTCGTGTCCGCATTTCTCGACATGTATCCTTTGTGGAAGACTCCCCTTACTACCCAACTCTCCCTGATGATACTAGATTTCTCGATTCCCCAGTTTTTACTAGCCCCCCGACTTTATCTTCCCTCATTCCTTTTGATCCCACTCCTTTGGCTCCATTCACATCTCTTGCAGTCCTTACACCTATTGTTCCCCCCACCGAAACACCACCTACATCCCCACAGCAACCAGCACCCATCCAACCTACTTTCCCACCGACACATGCACCTACTCCACCATCCTCACCCCCACACCCTGTCAGTCGACCAACTCTTCGTCAGTCTACCCATTTTACTTTTGGTATTCCTCCGGCACGTTATACACCTGATGCCACTGGTCCTTCTGAACAGTTTGGTTTTGCCATCCTAGCTTCCTACTCACCACAGTTTCATGCATATCTCATTGCTATACATTCTACACGTGAGCCCAGAATCTATCAAGATGCAATTCAATATCCTGAATGGAGGAAAGCTATTGCAGAGGAATTCAGTGCATTTGATCAGACTGGCACTTGGGATGTTGTTCCTCTACCAGAGGGCGTTCAGCCTATTAGTTGCAAGTGGATCTTCAAGGTCAAATATCAACCTGATGGATCTATTGAGCGGCACAAGGCTCGTCTAGTAGTCCGAGGATTTACTAAGGAATATGGCATTGATTATGATGAGACATTTGCTCCCGTTGCACAGATGATTACTATTCGCACTCTTCTTGCTGTTGCAGCCATCCGCCAATGGCCGTTATACCAGATGGACGTGAAGAATGCTTTTCTTCATGGTACCTTATCTGAGGTTGTTTATATGGATCCTCCTCCTGGCCTCCTTACTCCTGCTCGTCATGTTTACCAGTTGCGTCGAGCTATATATGGTTTGAAGCAGGCCCCTCGAGCCTGGTTTGAGTATTTTCGACTTGTCATCACCAAGGCTGGTTTTATCCAGAGTTCTCAGGACCATTCTATGTTTATACGGTCATCACCGCAGGGGAGGGTAATTCTACTACTCTATGTTGACGATATGATCATTACTGGTGATGACTCTGCGGGCATTACATCCACCCAGAAATACCTTCATCAGCAGTTCCACATGAAAGACCTTGGCAGACTACGTTATTCTCTAAGCCTAGAGATTGCTCATGGATCTCGGGGGATACTCATTTCTCAACAGATACACATCAGATATTATCTCCGTTGCATGCCTTTCTGACAGTAGATCAGCCGATACATCCTTAGAGCTTCATGTGAAGCTTCGTCCCACTGATGGTGAGCTCCTTCCTGATCCCACGAGATACAGACATATTGTTGGACAGCATGTCTACTTATGCATGACCAGACCAGATACTGCTCACACAGTCAGTATTGTCAGTCAGTTTGTTTTTGCTCCTACATTAGTTCACTACGGTGCTCTTCTTCGGAATCTCAAATATCTTCGGGGCACTATTACTCGCTCATTATTCATGCCTGCTACATCCAAATTAGAGCTGAGTGCATATTCTGATTCAGATTGGGCAGGTGATCCTACTACCAGACGGTTTACCACCGGTTTCTGTCTATTTCTTGGTGATTCGCTGATCTCATGGCGAAGTAACAAACAGGCAGTTGTTGCATGTTCTTCGACTGAAGCTGAGTACAGAGCAATGGCAGCTACTACTAGAGAGATTGTTCATGTTCGTTGGCTATTATCAGATATGGGTGTCACTCTTACAGGAGCTACTCCTCTTCATTGTGATAACCGAAGTGCATTGCACATTGCAAGCAACCCAGTCTTTCATGAGCGAATGAAGCATATAGAGATTGATTGCCATTATATTCGTGAGCGCTTTGAGGCAAGGACCATTTCTCTCCATTTTGTTACATCTTCCCAGCAGACTGCAGACTTATTCACCAAATCTCATACTGTTCAGAGATTTAGATACTTAGTAGGCAAACTCACATTGTTTGACCCATCGTGAGTTTGAGTGGGAGTGTTAGGTATTATTATAGTCTCATATTGGCTGTAGAGTTGTTTTGATATTTGTTCCCCTCCTATATATAGGTGGTATTGTACTTGGTTGAACTCAATTCAATATTCAGTATTGTTTTCATTCTCTCTGATTTATCTTAACACTATTCAAATAAAAAGGAACACCAAAATTCTCGATGTGTGTAACTCTCCAACAATTCGAGCACAAAGACATAAGTAAACCCTAGGTCCATAAATTTAGGGATGTCAAGAAAGAGGTATTTTCATAAATCACTTACAATCTTGTTAGATTCCTCCATTCTAAAGTTTGCTTGCAAATACTCATATTGTCTATGAAGTTCCGTAATATTTGTCTCGAACTGTTCTATATTATTCATTAGTTGTACCTCTACAAAATGATCATACCATAAAACACATATACAATGCTATAATTTTTCAAAACTTTTCAAACAAAACAAAAGATGTAGAAAAGATACCACTATGAGCATGTTGTTTTCCTTCTGATTCCAGCATATTCCGAAGCTTCTCTTCATCAAATTTTCATCTTCTATTTTCATCACAAAAAAACTGAAACAACAATTCTAATAATAAATTATTAATCAACTGATATTAATTTAAATCAAAAGGGAAATAGATATTTTATGCTGTCAATTTTGAGTTTGCTTTGATTTTTTTATTAAAATCGTGCGTAGTGCATGTGTTAGTTAAATAGATTCTCTACTTTTTCTCTCATTTTTCTATTTCAAAATAGAGAAAAGAGATATGGGATACTTCTATTAGTATAAGATAAAGATATAATACAACCACAATTAATGTAATAATCATAAGCAAGAACGGAGTTCTGTTCAGAATAAAGTCAATAGACACCATAACAAACTAAGATGGTACAATAAATTTACAACATGAACAGAGCCAAACTCCAGACCGGGTAAACCATTATTTGAATAATGTCGATGGTGTTGGATACGCCCTTGCTCTCAGCTCTTTGTGAAGGAATTCCTGAATCAACCTGAAGCTCTAATGTGCACTTGTATTAGGTCGCAGGCGATAAGGAGATACGACGATCGGGGGTTTGGGTTTTCTCTTTTATTTTTTTTATTTTTTTGTTGAAAGTGGGGACGAAGACGAAGAGTTGTTGGGTGAATGAATATTTTTTAAAATATTTTTTTGTGTGATTTGCACGTATATTTCTTCTTTTGTTTTCTTTTCTCTATTTTAAAATAGAGAAAGAAAAGACAATGTACACTCCCACTCCTATTAGCATAATATATAGATATAAGATAATGAGTTTTAGCTAATTAACACCTTAATTTCTTATACTGGTTCATTGACTCCAGAGAGAGCTAGACTTTGGGCATGTATGTATATATACATAAAGTATTAAAGTAAGTATGGGATTAATACAAAGCAACAGAGTGTGACAGCCTACATGTTAGGGTTTTGCGGCTCCATGAAGTAGAGAGGGACTAAAACTCTGATCAAAGGATTAAGGACCTAATTAAAATTATATCTATGGAGCTTACATGGCACTAGGGTTGATTATTTTTTTCATGGATGTTCTAACTTAATTCGTTGCATGTACCTTACTAGGTAAAATTATTGGTATTATAGTGTTTTTGTTGTTAAATATTTGAAACTTCGATGTTGTCACTAATTGATTAGCATGGAGTACTGTTATAGTCCAACTGCACACTCACTCTAAAAATCTCTATCTCTACTAGTTTGATCTCTACTATTATAATGGGAGAAGACCTCAGTGTAATCTGTCCATATTTCAATCCGTACAACGCACGTGCTGATAGATTTATTTTTTTTTCTGTCCTTTTCATCCCCTTCCCCAATTTTCCCCTTGTGCACGTGTACAATACTAGCCTCTTTAATATGCGGTTGTATGAGGCACAGAAAATCACTGGATAGGATTTGAATCAAGTTTGGTTCTATTGCCAACTAAAATATTTAGTATGTGCACTCTATGTATTTTTTTTTTTTTTTTTTTGATGTAATAAATTTGTATATCTTCTAAAGAGCGCAGATGGAAAATAGGTTATGTTAGTGGAAACCGCTAAAAAAGGGCATTTGATATTCTCATCTACATGTAGTGCACATGTATACATACAGAAAGACGATTAAATATTGTCAACAAAATCATTTGCTAAAAATACTTTACTTTAAATACCTCTCACTCAGACGCAAATTTAGCTAAATCATAGAAAACTTAGGTATGGATTGGACCTTGCTTAACTACTTTAATTTTTCCGTTGATAATTTAACCTTCCAAATTTTGACATCCAAAATTTTAATAATTATCTACCTCCAATCTTTAGTTACTTCCAAAAATTATACTAAACTATAGTAACTTTTACATGAAATTATTTTAGTTTAGAATAGTTATTTAAAAAATGAAAGCCTTGTTTTATATGTACTAGTATAACGCACGTGCGATGCACGCGTACAAAAAACATGTATACTAAATAGCCAATGACTGGGTGACTACTCGTAATAACTCACAATCTTAAAATCTCCACAAATGCAAGGCATCAAAAATTAATATCAGAAGGTAGTGCTAAATGGAAAAAAAAAAAAGTAGTATGACTGAAACCCCGAAAATCTTTAAATTATTAAAACGAAACCCCAAAAATCTTACCTTGTTGGCTGTTGAGAATCTATTACAATTTGGAGGGAGAGCAAGAGACAGAGTTGAATTTTTATTTAGAGGGGAAAAAAGAACCAAATGCAGTTTGGTATATATATATAGAGGATGAAGGATTAATGTAAAAGGTTATCAAGGGTAGTTCAAGGGCTTCACAATTTATTCATTTTGATATTTGCGTGCATGTGTTAATTATTTTCCCAATACATGCAAATCATACTATACTTTTAAGTTTCTCAAGGTTAATTATTGGCTTCACAATTTATATTTATTTTGAACTTTGAATGCATGTATTTTCCCAATACATGCAGATCATACTGGTGTTTGAGTTTCTCAAGGTTAATTATCTCAATTTGAAGAATTCATACTATTTTTGAGTTTCTCAAGGTTAATTATGTCAATTTGAGGGCATTTTCATAGTACATGCATTCTCATTTCTCACACTAAAACATTACACTTCAATATACAGATAGATCCATATACAATATGAACTCAAAATTTTCCATACATTCAGTTAATCATAATACTTAAAACCGAATCCACAATATTACTTTTTATGTTCCTTCTTCATTAAAAACTACAACAATATTTCCTACTTTCATCTTCACTCACGTTCTTAGTCAATTTTCCGTCCTTTCACCAGCATGAATCCCGTATCCACCTCTTCTTTACAATACTCTCGAGCCAGCCACCATTTCACATACATCATTATATGCTACTGAAAAATAATTTCACATACATCATTATACGCTATTGAACACCTCTGCTAGTTCAATTCTCAAGTTACCTCCACTATGTTCTCAAATCTTCATCAATATATAGATTAGCAAAACCAACTAATTTTGCAAATGTGCCGCTGCTTCCCAACTATAATTTTAACACTCAGACGAAGCACTATAATGCAGGATAAATTCCTTCACTAACTTGGTCTTGTAAAGTGCTACATGTGAGACTGCAAATTGCAACATATCGATTCATTTCTGTCAAATTTGATGGTTTCACACATATTCATGTTTCCTAAATTAATGATAGTGGCATACCCCTACATTTGCAGCAACCTTGTTTCAAGGTAGAGAGATTCAAAAGCAAACAAATCAATATACAAATTTTGCAGCTATTAAAATCAAGCTTACATGGAACCCTAAATGTAGGTAAGAGAGAGAGACTAAATACCTTGCTCAGTTGCTATCAGCTGCACCTCTGAATGGGGATGAGTCAATTAGCCCTCCATCCTATATTATCCTTTCAGCAGGCCAACAGAACCACGAAAAATGCTCCGCTCCGCTCCATCTAATCTAAATCTGCACATTAATAACAACAAATTATGGTGAATAATATCTTAACTTTCGGATTTTGCAAAAACTCACTAAAATTGTATTTAGTTCTGGCCAAATTTACACGTATATACCTCCTTCCCTTCTTCACCCCCCCCCCCCCCCCAACAGAGATGACGCACTACCGCCTCAAACCTGTGTCATCCCCCTCCCCTCCTCAATCAAACCTAAAATCAGTCAAAAGGAAAATGCTTTATACTCCCGGCTCAAAATAATGAAATTTTTTTTAGGAAAATAGGATCCTTTACCTTGAGGTGCGCGACTGCAGTGGGGAGGTGGCGCGACGGTCGGCAGCTGTGCGATGGCAAGGGCATCGGTATGAGGGGCTGCACGGTGACGGAGGAGAAGAGCACACAGGGGGTGGCTGATGGTCTGCGTCGGGAGGCGCGACTGGGGGCTGCCTGGCGCTGTATTCGAAGGGTAGGCCGAGAGAGATGACGGGAGTTGAAGAGATAGGGGATGAAAGCAGGATGAGTTGAAGGGAGAGATGGATCGGGAGGTGCGAAGAGTGAGTTGAAGGGAGAGATGGATCGGGAGGTGCGAACAGGGGTATAGGAAGATGAAGAGGTGTAATGCAGGGTTATTACATTTCTGACCTCTAATTGTGGATGGATGAGGGGCAAAATTTGACATAATTGACCCTATCTATTTGTTTAGTCTTTTATGTTTATGGGGGCATGATAGTAAAAAACCGCCAAATTGGGGCTTTGCTTAATAATAGTTTAGATATAAAGGAAAATCTTCCATTGATCACTCCTTTCCGTGAGCACTTGCCCTTTTAGCCATCGTATGGATGATCCAAACCATTCAAATTGATCTAAAGTCGACAGCAGTCTAAATATGTAAAATCAAGTCATTTAAAATTCATTTTCTCATTCATTAAAGTGTTACAAAAGTTGTATGGCTGAATATCGTTTTTTTTTTAATAATGACATGATAGATGGGCAAATAAATTTCAAATAACTTGATTTTATATATTTAGACCAATTTAAATGTGTAGATCAATGTGAACGGTTTGGATCATCTATGCGATAGTCGGGAAGGCAAGTGTTCACGGAGTGCTTACGAAAGTAGTGCTCAACCGAAGCCCCTTATATATAAAAGCAAAGTTAGAGTAGTTATCTCGGCCCAAAATATATGGTAACTTTCTATAATTTAACCTAATTTTTAACAGTTGGGCATGATGTGGACCATGAACTCCCTTGTAGTAGTGATTAACGCAACTAATTATGATTAGTCTTTTGACCCAGTTTTGACACTGCATCAAGTGTCAAAAAACACCGTTAAAATCTCAATTAACTACACCTCTCATCTCATTGCATTGTCTCCTAATTTCGAGGGTGTCAATTAATTAACTTCATACATTTATGCCAACCATATGTATTTGTTATCTATTTTTTTTTTTGATGAAACGGATAGAGTCAAACGACTCCCGCCTGCCTGGCAATCAATAAATAATAATTAACATTACAAGAAGGGTTTTACCAGAAGTAAAACAACAACGACCAAGAAAAGCCCCAATACAGAGAATGAAGAAATAAACGTCAAAACCATGCCTAAACATATAAACAAAAATAGCGCTTAACAAAAGAGGTCCAAGAAACGGCTTCAGCGGGAGAAGAATAGAGCTCAAGCGATTGGAACGGGCTCCTCGAGGTGGATCGGCTGGCTAAGCCTGAGACCGGAAAGAGAGCGCGCATCGGGCACTCCCTACGCGGCATCACTCAGGAAGAAACACGGGAGAAGTCTCGCAACTGAAAATACGGTATCTGAATACAACCCAATGGAGCTGGCCCGCTGGAAGAAGGGATCGCCGCCGAAGAAAGAACAGCAAAAGAAACTGGAGAAGGGATGCGATCGCATGACCTGGCCCCTACAGCAAAGTCAGGCCGCAACAACAACAGAGGAAGGAGGCTTTACAAGGCAAACAGCCAGCCCTCTCCCAAACCATCACACACACCATACATATTTGAAGAAAACATGCACCAAACAGCAGTAAGATAAAGTTCATGGACCTGCGGTATGGTTCGGGAGCAAGAACGCGTGAAAAAGCAAGTCTCCTCCCTATAAGAAATCCACAGGGCCATAACCTCCAAAAGCACTGCTCATTAAGCGCAGTGGAACAAAAGATATACCGCGATGAATCTCCCAAGAAACAAACCTCCAGACAACAGCAGCGAAAAGATATACAGAGAACAGCATCCCAATACAAAAGAGAGGAAGAAAGAAAACACAGATCTTAGGGATGATAAAAACATACGCTTAAAAACATGCATCATAACCCAAACCAATAGCCAAAGACAAATAAAACGATAATGGCAATAAACACTAATCAAAACTGGCCGACAGCCAGCACAACAAGGGAAAGGTGCATGGAAGTACAAACCAGCCGTCCAGCCAGCTATAGATAAAGAGTCATCAGAGGCAAAAGTTAGAGACCAATAGATACAAGCTTAACAGGCAAAGAAATAAACCTGAACATAAGCAACCCAGCCAATATAAACAACATTAGCGACTCAAAACATCAAAACAGCAACTTAACAAAAGCCCAGAGGATCCAAAAGGGTGAGAGTCAGCCACAGCAAAAGATCAATTCCAGAACAGCCTGCAGATCCCTAACGGGGAGATCGAACCTGCGAGAGAAAGAGAGAAGAGGAAAAGAAAATGGTGAGCACAAAAGTACTACAATTCAGCGGCTATAAAGCATGAAGATTGCTAAGACAATGAAAGGAGTCCTTTAATTTTTGATAAGCCAGTGAAGCACTGGCTTTGAAATTTGGGCTAGAAGCCCAGAGCTTAAAGAGAAATAAGAGTTCATCAATCATTGACGCGATCGAAATGCGTCGACGCTGGAAAAACCTATTGTTCCTTTCCTTCCAAATGATCCAAATGATGATATGAATCAATAACATCCACGCACTTCGAAACATTACGTTCGAGGGCGTATAAGACCAATAGGGGGCTAATAGGGGGGAATCAAACCAGTATCCCATGCCAAAGTGCAAATCTTCCATAGAGGGAGGATGAAGGGGCAGTGAATGAAAAGATGGTTAACGTCTTCCGGTTGCTGATCGCACAACAGGCAAAGTTGCCCCCAAGCCAAGTTCCTTTTGTTAAGAACCTCAACGGTAAGAAGTTTGTTATTAAACACGAGCCATGAGGTGATTTTCACCTTAAGAGGGGCACAGGAGTCCCAGATAAAATGCGCGGTCGATGATCGAATACCTCTAGAAGTAAGGAAATGGTAAAAAGATCTGACAGAGAAAATGCCTGCTGACGACCAACGCCAAGAGATTCCCTCATTAAGATACCACGCATAGCTATTGAGGGAGTCTAAGAGATCGTTAAAAACCTCTGAGAGAGGGGGGGGAGGTCGATCACGAAAGGGATGAACCAATGTCTAGCATTGTCAATGACAAAGAAAGAATTTACCACCGTAGCTGACGGGTAAGCTGCTAAGCGAAATAAAGAAGGGTACGCAGATGAAAGTTTGGTGTTACCGATCCACAAGTCAGACCAAAATTTTGCTGTAGATCCGTCAGAACAGATACGAGAGATGCTACACTGAAAGGCGGTAGACGCCTTCCAGACCCCTTTCCAGAAAGGGGAGGCGTGGCGAGAAATTATCGGGGGGAAATCCCACCAGTTGGAAGACGAGGATCGATAATTTTTGATGCATCGAATCCAGGGTAAATGATCGAGATAATGGAATCTCCACAGCCATTTACCTAAGAGGGCAATGTTATGGTCCCTAAGATCCAAAACACCGAGACCCCCTTCTTCTTTGGAAGTGCAAATCAATTTCCAATGGGCAAGGTGCGAACCAGGTTTAAAGGAGGAGGACCCAGTCCAGAGAAAATTACTCCTGATTTGATCAATCCTCTTGATCACCCAGGAGGGGATGAAATAAAAAGACATCATGTATAGAGGCATGGCCGAAAGTACCGAGTTAATAAGGATCAACCTGCCTCCTCGGGAAAGAACTTTACCGGACCAAACATTGAGCTTAGATTCCACTTTATCAATAAGCGGGAACCAGTCAGCTCTGAGCAACTTGCCCCATCTCAGGGGAATGCCTAAGTAGGATATCGGAAAGCTAGCGATTGGGCAATTAAAGAAATTGGATACCTCGACCTGGCGGTTTAGGGAACCGCTCAGCCATAGGACAGAGGATTTTTGGAAATTGATGGTTAAGCCTGATGCCATTTCGAAGCAGTAAAGGAGAAGTTTAAGGTTGCGAAGGGAGTGGACGTTAGGTTTGGAAAAGATGATAGTGTCATATGCATATTGTAGGTTGAGAACCCCCTCAAAGTGGGGGGAAGATCCGAGACCCTCGATCATTTGTAGGTTCCAAGCAATCCTGAGGAACTTGCTAAACACGTCGGCTACAAGGGCAAAAAGAAGAGAGGAAAGAGGGTCTCCCTGACGGAGACCACATTTAATTTTGAACTTGTACCCTCCGAACCGTTGATAATGATAGAAGAGGTCCCAGAGTATAGACTGGATTTAATCCAAGCTATCCATTTGGGACCAAAACCCCGGTAGGTAAGGATATCAAGGAGGAAATCCCAATTAACATTATCGTAAGCTTTTTGGAAGTCATGCTTGAGTAGGATGCCCTCAGAGCGAGATCTGTGACAGTGGAAAATGATTTTCTGGGCTGAAGCAACACTATCAAGGATAAAGCGATCCTTGATGAAACCCGATTGGGCAGAGTCGATAAGGGGGGAAATGATAGCGCCCAGTCTAGAAGAAAGAACTTTCATAATTATTTTGAAAGAAGTGTTGATCAAACTAATTGGTCTGAAATTAGTCAATAAGTGAGCTCCCATTATCTTGGGGATGAGGACAATGTGCGCATAATTAATGCGATCAAAAGAGAAATAACCCTGGTGAAGATCCTGAAACAGTTTGAGGAGATCTTCCTTAAGCCAATCCCAAAATTTTTGGAAGAAGAAGGTAGGGAAACAGTCAGGCCCAGGGGTGGAATCGCTTTTAAAAGCAAAAATAGCCGATTTGATTTCTTCCATAGTGAAGGGGGCTTCGAGAGAGGAGAGATCGTGAGATTGGTTTCCATAAAGTTGGAACCAATCGAGCTCGATGACGCGATGTTTCTGCGAGCCAATAAGATTTTTATAGAAATTGAGGAATTCTCGATGGATATCTCCATCGGAGGAGACATCAACCCCCAGAACGGAAATAGAGGAGATACGGTTGCAACGTTGCCTATGAGAGGCAAAGTTGTAAAAGAAGGCGGTATTGGCATCACCCTCCTTCATCCATTTAATACGGACTCTTTGAGCCCATTTAGTTTGATCTTGCTGGAGGATATTAGCATAATCCTGCTTGCAAGAAAGACGCTCCGATCGAGCAGCATCCGACAACGGACCTAGTTCTTCCATCTTATCAAAGGACTCGATGGATTGAAGGAGGAAGTTTTTGAGGAATATAGTGTTGTGTTGTCTCTCGGAAAGCCAGATTTTGCATCCATGCTTGATAGCATGAAGTTTGAGGAGGATGTTGCCCAGTCCGGATGAACCGGTAATCGAGGCTAGACATTCCACCACCAGACTAACGAATAGTTGGTCTTGTAACCAGAGTTTTTCAAAACGAAATTTGTGCTGGTGGTTGAAAGGAAAGTTGGATGATAGAGCGATCGGAACGTGATCAGAAGATGGATTAGGGAGAGCTTGGGAGGAGGATTGAGGGAAACGAGCGATCCAGGGTTGCGAAACGAGGAAGCGATCAAGTTTGGCAAACGTAGGAGGGTTACGCTGATTGGACCAGGTGAAAGGCCTACCTGAAATAGGGAGATCGGATAATTGCAGCTCGTGGATGCAATCATTAAAAAGGCAAGATTGGGTATTAGAGAAAACTGGATTCAATCTTTCGAAAACAAAACGAGTGACATTAAAGTCGCCACACAAGATACAGAGATCGGTGGAAAATTGTTGTAACGAAAGGAACTCGTTCCAGAATAAAGGCCGCCTTTCGGAGGAGGAGGGACCGTATACCGATATCACGGTAAGAGGACAATTGAATTGCGTCCAATTAAGTTGGATAATAAGAAAGAAGTTAAGGCGTTGAAACGCGATAAGCGAGAATATCGCTTCTTTGAATCCAAAAAGGATCCCTCCTCTCGAGCCAATAGCATCCAGCGAGATCCACTTGGAGATCAAGGATCCGCCAATGGAGCCCAGAATCGATTGAGAGGGCGATTCCAATTTGGATTCTTGAATGGAGATCATGTCGCAGCAGGAAGAAGTAATTAAGTCAAAAATCGCCCGTTGCTTAGATGGGCAATTCAGATCTCGGATGTTCCAAGAGACACTAATCATGGGTCTGACTATGCTCCAAGACTCTAAGACGTTCCAACTTCCTAATGGAGTGGATACGGGGGGAGTCAGAAGGGTCGATAAGGAAGCCCATGTCCTGCGCAAGAGCCGCAAGATTGCTATCAGAGAGCGAGTCGAACACTGGGAATTATAGAGACCCTAACTGGTTGTGGGGAATCAGGGGTAGGTCGGAGGAGGACGGCAGTTGTATCCTGGGCTTGTCAGTGCTGATGCTAGCGGTGGGGAAAGGGCCGTTGTAGGAAGGAGATTTTTTTTTATTAGCTAAAAATCGTGTGCTAGACCTGATGAAACGTTGAGGCAAGTGAGAGGGGAGCTTGCTCTCGGAATCGAGGCTCCCCGAAACCAGAGCAGAAGAGGGGAGAGGGGACGAGATGCTGAAGGGAATAGAAATCGGAGATTGGTCGAGAGCCTTAGTCGGCTCTTTGGGATCTGCAGCGCAGAAAGACAAAGACAGGGGAGAAAAGGAGGAAGAAGGTCCCAATAAGCTCCGGACCTTCGTTTCAGGGGATGGAGAAATCCAACCTCGGAATGAAGATTCGAAAGGGTTGATCTTAAGAGTAGGTCAGACCCGTAGGGGCACAGTAAAGGCTTGACACAACAAGCCCAAATGCAAAAGCTTAAAGACACAATCCGCAAAGAAGAGAAAAACAAAAGAGTAATACTTAGCGGAAGGTAAAGACGATACCTGCTTGGCTTGACACTCGCGAGAAAGCTCCTCTTCTTCCTCTAAAAGCAGGGGATCCTCATCAATCCATGAGGCAGCTTTGGAAGATGGCGAGGGCTTGAGTTTGGATGACTCAAAAGCTGGATCAGAATGCTTAGGAGTGGGGAAGTGAGCGAGCTGTGGAATTGCTCCCAGTCCGATGCGAAATTAGGGTTGACTTCCTATGCTGGCCAGGGAGAAGAAGGCTGCTTACTTTTAGACTGAGGGGATAAGGTTGCCACCGGAAGAGTGAGAGTAAGCGAAGTCGTCAGGGGGGCCTTTGGGGGAAGCGGAGGGGTAGCTGCAGCTATCACAGGGGTAGAGAGGAGTTGAAGAGGCTCCCTTCGCTGCTTGAAGATCAGGGTTGATCCACACGAGGTTGGGAGCTTTGGAGGGAGAAATCTTTGGAATGGAAGGAGGAGCTACAGGCCTGATCTGAGGAGAGAACTTGCTGCATAAAGTGCCCCTACGACTCGCTTTCGCCACGGAACTTTTGACCTTCGAAGAGGATGCACCTCCGGGGTGAAAGGGGGAGTTAAGGTCGGAGCCAAAGCTCGGAACAGCAGACACAGGGGGAGGAAAGGGGGGAGCTCCGACGCGGCAATAGAATCGTGGTAATGAACAGATACAGTGAAGGAGGATGCATCGTCCGATAAGTAGAATGCCTCAATACGAGGGGGAAGTTTGGGGCAGCGGAAAAGCGCTTCAATCTGTAGGCTGCCAGAAGCCAGCCTAGCCTTAGAAGAAATGCTCACGATATCGCCGATGCATTTGGCCATATCTCCGACCAAACGGAGGGAGTCACAGAATGGGGGAAGACCAACGAGGGAGACTTTAGACTCAACGGAATCAGCACCCTGGGACGGGGAGGGGATCTGCACCCATTGCCGAACAGAGAGCGAGATAGAACCGATGGTCAGGGAAGTGGTCGCGATAAGATCCTCTAAAATCTTAGGAGAGGGACACTGGATCACCATGTCGCCATTAGAACAATTGTAGAGGACCCAATCCCAATCTTTAATGTTATAGAAGTTGCATAGAAAGGAATTCAAGGTGAAAAAAGGCACCGCACCTCCAATGAAGAAAATAGCACCATAGGTACTGAAAAACTTCAAACGATCCATCAAATCAGCCTTAGGGAGAAAGACGTGGGTGACTGGCTGCTTGGGGGGACGAAGGGGAGAAGTGGCGGAGATCGCAGAAGAGGGTAGAGGGTGCTCAGAGATGCGACATTTCGGGGGAGGCGTGGGAAGCAATGGGGGGTTGGAAGATGACGGATGCTTTCGAGATTTAGACGGTTTAGCGGCAGGTAATTTGCTACGAAGGGAAGGTAAGTCCACTGCTCCCAGCACCTGATCAAAAATAGGAGCTCCCATAGGGAGCCCTAGAATCTTTTGAAGGGCGTAGCAGCGCTGCTGTGCATGACCGGGTTTGAGACAGAAAAAGCATTTCATCTTGTTGGGGCAATTGATTTTGAGGTGGCCGCGCTGTAAGCAACGGAAACAGATCGGCCAGAAACGGAGAAAATGGGGGGAAGAAGTGGAGGCAAGAGATAGGGAGAGGGAAGGAGAAAGGCGGGAAGAAGGAGTCGAAGAGACAGTGGGAAGCTTCGCGAGAGTGGACTTAAACGGATTAGGGACCACCAGCCCAATACGATGGCTAGGCCCATGAGGGAAATAGTTAATTTGTTTTTTTTTCTTTTTCACCACTTCAACCCACGATAAAGCCATGGGCCGCGGTAGAGAAAGCCCACTCAAGAGGGGAAGCTCAGACAGGGGGCAGACAGGGATGAAAGGGGGCTGAGAAGTGTCAGATATGGCGACGAGACGCCCGCAGCAAAACGTAAGGAGAATCGATGGACAGTATACGCTACCGAGATCAATAGAATATACGATCCACAGCGAGAAAATAGTAATTACTGGGGATAGAGGAAGGGGATAAGATCCCGAAGAGGGGCGTAATAGCCCAAAGGGGAAAGGAGAGAAAGTTCTCTGCCCAACACGGAGAAGGAGAGGGGCGAAATCACGGGGATAGAGATCCGCCGCTCAAAAGAAAAAGGTCGCCCAAATACCAGAGAAGGGCACAGAAAGGCCACAATACAACCGAAATACAAAATACACTAACTTTAAAGACGTCAAGTCATAGACAGCTAACATGTACAAGTGGGATTAACCATTAGTATATTTATAATATTTCTGTAAGTATGTTGCCTTTTCATTTACCTCTATTTGCCCCCAACATTATCACCTGTCAAGAATGAAATAAAATTTTTAAAAAAATTAGAAAAAAGAGAAAAGAAAAAGAATAAGAAGCATAACGGATTATTCGATAAATAAATCTACTATTTTAATGGGAGAGTTGGGTTGTAAACAAGCAAACCCTAACTTTGTAACTGAGCAAACCCGTGCAATAAACGGTCAAACTAAATCCACCAAACATCTACTATTTTAATGGGAGAGTTGGGGTTGTAAACAAACAAACTCTAATTTTGTAACTGAGCAAACCCGTGCAATATACGGCCAAACTAAATCCACCAAACATACCCGTGTGATGCACGTGCAGCCCCAAAAATGGATATTTTAGCAAATACCCCCATTTAAAATGTGAAAACTAGCATATACCCCACTATTTTAAAAAACTAAGAAATACTCCTATCTCTAATCTCTAATATTATAATGGGAGAAGACCTTAGTGTCATTTGTAAATATTTTGTCAATCTACCAACCCGTGCAATACACGTGGATAACTATTATAAAGGAGGTTCTAAGTTCAAATCCAGATTATGTCTAAATTTTTATTTTAAAAAACTATATTTATTAAGACGTGCATCTCACGTATAAATTACTAGTAATACATAAAGGCCAGTCGAGTTATGTCTACTAGTAATATACACGTGCAATGCACATATTAATTTTTTTTTTAAAAATTAAAGTAAAAAATTTGATTTACACGTGCGATGCATGTTGATGCGGTTTGTTTTTGGGAGGCGTGTGGATGCACCAGGTGTGAGTTCTTCTCGATTTGTATTGGTGGAGGAAGCCTCGGTGCGGACGGCCCTCAGCTGGTTGAACGGTTAGGGAGTAGGTGGGAGTGAGGTGGAGACTGGATGCTCGGCTTAGATCTGGAGGCTCGGATCCGAGGTCTCGTGTACCTGCACACGGTCTAGGAACACCGGAGTTGGTCCCGGTGGTAGACCCCCCGACGATCTAGTCAGCTACTGAGAGAGAGTAATAGTAACTAGGGTTTGAGAGGGAAAAGATAGATTACCTTGGCAAGGGGTAGAGGGTCTGGTATTTATAGGAGAAGCCAACCGGATCTGGACCCGTTTGGGGCCGGGTCCAGACCCGGTTGCCCGTGGGCCTGGCGCGACAGAGGCCCAAGCGGTATAGGGCTGACGTGGCGAAGGCCTAGGCGGTTTCCAGGCTGACGTGGCAGAGGCCTTGGTGGTTTCTGTGCTGACGTGGCGGACCCGGATGATCCGGCGGTGCATGCTTTGTGAGGGGATCCTGTGGCCCAGGAGGGGCCACGTCATCTGACCCATATCAGTAGCCCCCTACTCCTGGAGGGCTGGGTGACCCAGCCGTGTAGGAGTGGTTCTTTGCCTCTGTAGGAAAAGCAGGGTGGTGTGTGCGGCGAGGAATATAATTTGTACCTTCTAGAATAGGCCAGGGGGTAGGATGAAGGGATCCCCTATTGGAGTCATGCAGGGTGCTGGGCACAGAAGAGTTGGACCCACACTTGCCGAGCACCTAGGGTCGGTAGACGAGCGTCAATGGTCGGTAGACGAGCATCGAGGATCGGTACACGAGCTTCGAGGGTCGGCAGACGATCCTCTCGCTATTTAGAAGAGCGAGGGGAAGTCGAGGTCTATCGAGTTGGAGTTCGGATTGCCGAGCGTCTGGGGTTAGTAGACGAGTGTAAAGGGTCGGCAGACGATTCCCTCGCTAGTTGGAAGAGCAAGGGGACATCAAGGTCTATCGAGTTGGAGCTCAGCTTGTCGAGCATCGAGGGTCGGTAGGCGAGTGTCGAAGGTCGGCAGACAATCCCTTCGCTAGTTGGAAGAGCAAGGGGACGTCAAGATCTGTCGAGCAGGGGGTCTTCTTGCCGAGCATAGAGGGTCAGCAGACGATCCCCTCGCTTGTTGGGTAGAGGAGGGTTTTGGGGCTCGCGGTGCCATCCGAGCTCCGAGCCCCCTGCGAGTAGAGGAGGACTTTGGGGCTCGCGCTGTCGTCCAAGCTCCGAACCTCTTGTGAATGAAGGAGGGCTTTTGGGGCTCACGGTGTCGTCCGAGCTCCGAGCCTCCTTTGAATAAAGGAGAATTGGGGGCTCGCGGCGTCATCCGAGCCGATCCTACTTTTGTAGAGGGGTGGATTTTTGGGCCCGTGCTTTCATCTGAGGTCCGAGCCCCCAAACTTGGTAGCGGCGGCTGAATGGGATGTAATGATTTCATTTCATTTAATGCTTTGGGTGTAGAAGTCTTCGCGGCTCGTGGTGATATCCGAGCGCCGAGTCTTCTGTGAAATAGAGGAGGATATTGTGGCTCGCGGTGAGATCCGAGCCCCGAGCCTCCTGTGAAATAGGAGAAGATATTGGGGCTCGTGGTGCCATCCGAGCTCCGAGCCTCCTGTGAAATAGAGGAGGATATTATGGCCCGCGGTGCCATCCGAGCTCCGAGCCTCCTGTGAAATAGAGGAGGATATTATGGCTCGCGGTGCCATCCGAGCTCTGAGCCTCCTGTGAAATAGAGGAGGACATTCTGGCTCGCGGTGCCATCCGAGCTCCGAGCCTGCTGTAAAATAGGAGAAGATATTGGGGCTTGCGGTGATATCCGAGCCCCAAGCCTCCTGTGAAATATGAGAAGATATTGGGGCTCGCGGTGCCATCCGAGCTCCGAGCCTCCTGTGATATAGAGGAGGATATTATGGCTCGCGGTGCCATCCGACCTCCGAGCCTCCTGTGAGATAGAGGAGGATATTATGGCTCGCGGTGCCATCCGACCTCCGAGCCTCCTGTGAGATAGAGGAGGATATTATGGCTCGCGTTGACATCCGAGCTCCGAACCTCCTGTGAAATAGGAGAAGATATAGGGGCTCACGGTGAGATCCGAGCTCCGAGCCTTCTGCTGAAAAGGAGAGGAGTTTGGGGCTCGCGATGCCATCCGAGCTCCGAGACTTCTGTTGAAAAGGAGAGGAGTTTGGGGCTCGCGATGCCATCCGAGCTCCGAGACTTTTGCTGAAAAGGAGAGGAGTTTGGGGCTCGCGATGCCATCCGAGCTCCGAGCCTTCTACTGAAAAGAAGAGGAGTTTGGGGCTCGTGCTGAGATCCGAGCTCCGAGCCTTCTGCTGAAAACAAGAGGAGTTTGGGGCTCGCTATGCCATCCGAGCTCCGAGCCT
Organism: Hemerocallis citrina; assembly: GCA_017893485.1. Taxonomy (NCBI): domain Eukaryota; kingdom Viridiplantae; phylum Streptophyta; class Magnoliopsida; order Asparagales; family Asphodelaceae; genus Hemerocallis; species Hemerocallis citrina. Next base: position 217,167,445 of record CM030358.1, on the reverse strand, counting down.
TCTGCTGAAAAGGAGAGGAGTTTGGGACTTGCGATGCCATCCGAGCTCCGAGCCTTCTGCTGAAAAGGAGAGGAGTTTGGGGCTCACGATGCCATCCGAGCTCCGAGCCTTCTGCTGAAAAGAATAGGAATTTGGGGATCGTGGTGAGATCCGAGCTCCGAGCCTTTTGCTGAAAAAGGAGAGTTTTGGTGCTCACGATGCCATCCGAGCGTCGAGCTCTCTGACTTGATGGAAAAGCCAGTTTGTTGGAAAAGGCCTGGGGGCATTAGGGTAATTTTGTGCCAACTACTGACGTCACGTGCGCAAGAATTGAGGCAACTCTAGATCTTAGTGGCCGTTAGATCTTGATGATTAAGATCCAACGGCCAGATCTTTTTGTGAAAATCGAGGAGTCGCTTTCTCTGCTATAAATCCCCCCTCCCCACTTTTCTTTCCTTCATTTCTTTACTCGCATTTTTCAACTTTTAAGAACAGGGTTCTCACTTGCCATCGGCGACCTTTTTCAAGTGATTGCATGGTCCATATCTCAGGTTAGTATTTCTGATCTCGTAATGTCGTGCTCTCAGTCCGGCGCTGAGGCAAGCTCATCAGGTCATTCCGAGAAGGAATCAGGGTCCCCGAATACGTCTTGGGACTTGGGCAACTATGGGATTAAGGAGGAAGTTCTGACAGACCCCGGGTCGGACGGCGGTGGTGATGTGGTCTTCATTGTGTCGCCGCTGAGATCCCGTAGGCCGGGGAAGGAGCCCGTGGATGAGGGCAAGGAGGAGGAAGAGGAAGAGGAGGAGGATGAAGAAGGGCATGACCCCGAGGGAGGGGGATGCTGAGGATGATGAGGAGGATGAGGAGGATTAAGATCCTGAGGGAGAGGGTGCTGTTGAGGATGATGAGGATGAAGGGGAGCCTGATCGGAACGTCGGGGAGGGCGATGCTCGGGAAGGTGCGGGCGAAGGCACAGCTGGAGAGGCAGTCGAGGTCGAGGGTGATCTTCCGCCTCTGCCACCTTTGTCGACGCCGTCTCCTGAGAGGAAGGCTCGTCCTCATCAGAAGAAGAGAAAGTTAAGCCTTCCGGATAGCCCCCTCCTCCAGACAAATATGCCCCTAGATTGGGGTTCGAATTTCCCCCGGTCTCCTTCAAAAATTCGGGGTCGATCAAGATGTATCCCGACGATGTCAAAGTTGTCGATCCTCTTCCTCCCGTGCCGGGCGATGAGAGTCGAGTGAAGATCCGGATGGATGACGTTCAATGTGTCTTGAAGGCGGACTACCTTCACATCTTGAGGGCTGCCTACTTCATTCCCCGGGAGTTCGAAGTCTTGATTCCGAGCCTCGGTATTCGCCCAACGACTGCTCTCGCCCCGGGTTATTGCATCTTTCCCGAGGACGCCTTTGTCTTGGGACTACGGTTGCCGCTTCACCCTTTCGTCAAGCGGGTCTTGAGTTGGGCGAATTTAAGCCCGATGTAGTATGGCCCCAACTCTTGGAAGCACTTGATCTGCTTCATCTTGAAGTGCCAGGAGAAGGGGGTCAAGCCGAGGCTGACGTACTTCCGTGCTATCTTAGGGATCAGCTCGCTGGGCGATGCGGAGGGGATCTTCTACTTCTCGCCCAGGCCTCATAAAAAGGTGATGCACGGCCATCCGGACTCCATCAAAGGGTGGAAAGAGAAATATTTCATAGTCCGGAGTGAGAAGTCTTGGGGAATTCCGACCTCCTGAAATTTTTTCAAGCCGAGTCACAAGCCTCCGAAGCGTAGCGAGCTGTCGGAAAAGGAGTGGAAGAAGGTGGAGAAAATTGTTTGGGGGCACAGCATAGCATGGCCTCGAGTGACGGAGATGCACCTGGCTCGGGCCAGATTGAGCCCAACCGACCCTAGTATGTTTTCATTCTGAATTTTTGTATCTTTCTGCCTTCGTAACGTTAGCCCCTCTTCTTTTATTTTTGCAGAAATGACGTCCAAGCAGATCGACGACAGGCGTGCCTTGTTAGCTGCCTGATAAATCTGTTAATGTCCATATTTTGGATCAATAATCTAAATGCAATTAACAATTTAATTTTCTATCTCTGGTAATTTATACTTCTTTTCTCTTTTCTATAGAAAACAGCCTAGAAGCAACTAAATTAATTGGATTCAAGATTTACTCAGGACTAATCTATCACAGTGAGGATAAAGCACCAGAATGAAGACATTAACAATACATCATAACATTTGTCATGCAAGAGGAGAGCTGTGTCAACATGGTTGAAAGTGTGGGGTTTTGAAGATTTGTGATTCAAGCATGAAAAGCTCATATCAAAGAAGAAGCATACTGAATACATGAAAAGATGAGGGAAACATCTTGACACAAGTATTTATTTCATTGTTCAGCGCAATTCTACAAGAAGAAGATGTGCAGGTGTGAAATTCTCCTTCTCCTTCACTGTGTATATGTATCAGCTGTGCACTACTTGAAATCTCCACTTCATCACCTACAGTCTCCATTTCTTCACTCTCTAACTCCCTTTTTCATCTCCTATCAAGTGTGACTTTACATCAACTGGTAAATAAAAGGGTGGTGAAGTTCATAGTTGATCAAGCTTCAAATCAAGCAAACTTCCGGAGTTTTTGAAACCAGACTGTAGATGAAGTTGCAAGCATTTCAAATAGCAGTAATCTATTACAAGGAGTGTATTTGAAGGGCTAAATAAACTCAAGTATTAGCTGTGCATGCTAGATGCTACAGTAGCACTACTTGAATTCTCCACTTCATGGCTCACAGTCCCCATTCCTTCACTCTCTAATTCCATTTTCACTCCCTATCAAGTGTGACTGTACATAAATTGGTGGTTGAAGTTCACAATTGATCAAGCCTCAAATCATGAAAAATTTTGCAGAGATTAAAAAGAAAAGCAAAGACCAAGACTGTGGAAGAAGTTGCAAAAAGTTCAAATAGCAGATTGCAATTGAAGTGGAAAAATTCATCAGTTGTGCATGTTTCAGATTGCTACAGTATCAGCTATCAAAACCACTAAAATCCTAACACTATATGCACACCCTATTGTCCACCACAGATACATGAGTGGTGCAGGGTTAGATGCAAAATTCTCTTTTGCTTTCAATGTGCACAACTATATCAGTTGTGCATGTTCAATACAGCAGCACAACTGAAGTCCTTCTTCACAGTGGGTTGCAAAATTTCACTAGCCTTTGAATCAGTTAAGCTTCAAGTCAAACACAAAATCTTTTGTGTAGGAGCTGTAGAAGCCAGGCCTTGTGAAGAGCTATAATAGGCAGATGCATCAAATCTGCACAGCCAAGATTTCTACCACCACAATATCTGTAAACACAAAAGAAGATTGAGCTATCAAATCCCGGAAATTTGCAGAGAAACAAATTAAAAACAGAACATGTATAGCTGCCTAGTCAATTTCCAAAAATCAAGCTAGTTAGTTGGCTAAAAGATCTTGTTGCCAAATCAGATTCCGAAATTGAAGCTACTCAGTTGGTGGTAATCAGATTTTGCTCTTTGTGGAAGGTGATTCTGTTGAATTAATCCACTCCCATAGTAAGGAGATTGCAACCAATTCAATCTTGAGATTTGAATGAAGATTGAGCAATTTTTTTGAGAAAATCTGCAGAATAAAAAACAGAACCACACAAGAAGAAATACACAGTTGCCTAATCAGATTTCCGAAATTTAAGCTATTCAATTGGTTAAAGATCTGTTGCCAAATGAGATTTTCCTGTTTAGGGAATGGGATTTTTCTTGACTTAATCCATTCCCCATATTGGGGAGATTGCAACTAATTCAATGTTAAGCTAGAGATCTGCAGGAAAAAATATATATAAGAGGCTATAAAAAGAAACACAGAGTGTGCAGACTGGGAGTGTGCAAACTGGGAGTGTGGAGAGCCATTCAAAAGAAAAGAGCAAATCAGAAGATAAAGAACTACAAGCTGACAGGAGATAGAAGAACTACAAGCTGATTGAAAGAGTGATCCGAAATCAAATAGCATCAGCTACGGTTAGAAAAAGAGCAAACAACTACGGTGTTACTTCTCTATCATATTTTCTTCTATTGTTATTGACATATCTCTTAACTTCTGTTTGAATAGATCTATGATCAAGTGTAACTAAATTTGTTTGGGGCATGAAGGAAGCTCTAGTCATGTATTTTAAACCCTATTAGTGCATAGTTAGCTCTTTTTTGTAATGTTCATTGATTAAACCATGCTTATTGTGTCACTCTTGATAATTGTTGTGTCATGATTGATCACCATATACATCATATATTTTGAGTTTGTTACATGAGCAGATTTAGATGATCGAGTCTAGTGCTCATGATCAGTAACACAAGAACTCATTTGGGTTCTAGAGTTTAATCAACATAAAGGATTAAAATCGATACCATGTTCTAGTTCTTTATGTGTTTGTCAATTCCATTGTTGTCATGCTTTCTTAAAGTGCAACTTAGTAGATATCATACTAAATACTTTAAGGAAGAAAAGAATTAGAGTAGATACCCATGCCTAATTCGTTGCTTAGGGAAATCACCAATTTTAAAGAGTAGATATCATACCTTTAAAAATTGACAACATGAGCAATTCAAAATGATTCATAGTAGTGCATTAGTGTGGGTTTAGAATACATGACTAAAAGTGAAAATCAATGCCCCAACTCTTTGATAGATATTTTTGCTCTCAAATCACCTTGTTCACCCTCTTAAGTAGGAGTTGTTTTTCTTCTTAATCCTCTTCATCATTAAAAAAAGAGAAACCAAAACAAAAGTAAATAATAACAAACAAGCAAAGAAAACATCTTTGAAATTGATTAGTGAGTTGTTTACTACAATCTCTGTGGATTCGACCCTTGCTAATACTACATTTCTGTCAACGATTCGTATACTTGCGAGGTTTTAATTTGTGTTCAGATTATTTATTCACTTAGATAACTCTGAAAATATCAACAAGTTTTTGGCGCCGTTGTCGGGGATTGTTTTGTATTTTGACTCACTAATTAAGGTAAAAAGTGTTAAGCTTAGTTACTAAAATTTTATTTATTCTTTTAGGTACAACTCTACCAAGAGATTACATGACTTTGGTGTATGCACGGGAGACGATCCCTTCATCCCAAGCTACTACCTATTGATCAAGAGATAGAGCACACTCTGCACAAACTAAAACAACAGAAAAAACCACGAACCATTCCAAAGGCAACAATGGGCGAAGAAATGGCACATCCTAGAGTACCAATGCAAGACAAATTCACTCCTAAGAACATTGAGCAACCTTCATGCATAGCTTATCAACCTAATGTTACGGGAAATATGCACCTATCACCACAATTACTCAGCATGGTTGCCCACTTTAGTGGTAAAACAGACGAGGATCCTCATCTTCACCTGCAAGACTTCTTTGATCTTTGCAGAACTCAAAGCGTCCAAGGGCTCACTCCTGAGCAAATCAGGTTAATTTTGTTTCCATTTTCATTAATATTTAATGCTAAATTGTGGTATAATTCTTTGGAACCAGGATCAATTCAGTCATGGGAGCAATTGGCAACAAAGTTCTTGAAGGAATTTTTTCCCGCTCAAAAAACCAAACAACTAAAAAGGGAAATTCAGCTCTTCCAACAAAAAGATGGTGATTTGTTCTTCGAGGCATGGAAGTACTTTAAGAACAAACTTCTCAAGTGTCCTACTCACAACATGCCTAAGGATGATCAGGTACAAGCATTCTATGAGGGTTTAAATGACACGAACAAAGCAATTGTAGATTCATCTTGCAATGGAATCTTGATGAGAAAAAGTGGTGAGGAGGCCATCGAGCTATTCGAAGAACTTAGCGAGAGCTCACAACAATTCTCAACAAGGGGAAGGGGTTTTTCCAAGAAACAAGGAGTTCACAAATTTCTACTAGTAATAACATGCAATTAGAAATGGTAACTATGAACAAAAAAATTGATATGCTTGTTAATGCAATTTCGACGTTAGGTGGCGTAAACAACCAAGCAAATAAAATTTGTGCAATTTGTTCCCATTCTGATCATACAACTGATGCATGTCCAATGTCTTCTTTCACAGATCAAGAGCACGCAAACTACGTAGGACAAGGAGTGTACCCACCCAAGAACAACCCTTTCTCGAACACGTACAACCCAGGGTGGAGAAACCATCCATATTTCTCATGGAAGAATAATCAAAATAATCAAAACACTCAAATCGCATAAGGCCATGCGCGGCAATTCCAAATTGGGAATAATTTTGATCGGCCAGTTCAAGAACAGAAGAAATTGGATTTCGAATCCACCGTTCTTCAATTGCTCCAACAACAACATCAAACAAGCAACCAACAAGGGCAAGCCATTCAAAAATTGGAGATGCAAATTGGTCAAATCGCTAAAGAATTAAGTGAAAGAAAGACAGGAGAGCTCCCATCACAAACCATACCAAACCCTAGAGGACAGGAACAACTCAAAGCGGTGACAACCCTAAGGAGTGGTAAGATAATCGATAGCAAGGTTGGAACAAATGAAAAAGAATCAGAAAAAATTGAAATCAGGGACACACAACCAGGAAAATCCTTGGTTTCTAACAGGTAAGTGACAAAGAAAGGGTAGTATTGCCACCATTCCCTCAAAGGTTAGTCAAGCAAAAGAAAGAACAACATTTACTTGATATCTTTGAAACTCTTAGGAAGGTAGAAATCAATATTCCCTTACTTGATGTTATTAAACAAATTCCTTCTTATGCCAAATTTTTGAAAGAGTGTTGTACTCACAAGAGAACGTTTCAGGTTCGGAAGAATGTTGCTCTAATAGAGGAAGTGAGTGCGGTATTATTGAGGAAATTACCTTCTAAGTTGAAGGATCCAGGTAGTTTTACCATTCCTTGCAGGGTTGGTGAGCATCTTTTCGAAAAAGCGCTGCTAGATTTAGGGGCAAGTATAAACCTTCTTCCCTACTCTGTTTATGAAGAACTGAGATTGGGGGAACTCAAACCAACATCAATCACTTTGCAATTGGCTGATCGAAGCATCAAGAGACCTAGAGGTATTTTAGAGGATGTCTTAGTTCAGGTAAATGATTTCATTTTGCCTACGGATTTTGTTGTTTTGGATATGGAAGACTCTCCTATGCCATCTTCTTTACCTATCATCTTAGGTAGACCCTTTATGAGTACTGCTGATATAAAAATTTGTGTTAAAAATGGTACTATAAGTATGAAAATAAATGGTAAAAAGATTGAGTTTAAAATGTTTGATGCACTAAAATTACCACACGATGATCATGAATATTATAATATAGATGTGGTTCAGGAGATTGTTGACCAAGCATTTCAGGTACATAGCATTGATCCACTATAAGCCACCATAACACTCTTTTACACTATCTAGAGTTGAACAGGAATATGATGACACTGATTGGTGGATTAAAGAGGCAGTGCACTACCTTGAAACTCCAAAATCATATCCAGGTAAGTTTGCACCTGTTTTTGAAAATCTTGTATCTAATAACACTATTGTTTCTTCTGATACCAGGCCGCCAGATTTGGAGTTAAAGCCACTACCTGAACACTTGAAGTATGCATATTTGGGTGAAAACCAAACTTTACCTGTGATAGTGGCCGCAAACTTGAGTATGCAAGAAGAAGAGAAGCTGTTGAGAGTATTGTTAGAACACAAGGGTGCATTAGGGTGGACCATTGCAGACATCAAGGGAATAAGTCCATCCAAGTGCATGCATAAAATACTTCTTGAAGATAATACAAAGCCTAGCAGGGAAGCACAAAGAAGGCTTAATCCACACATGAAGGAGGTAGTGAGAACAGAGGTTCTTAAGCTACTGGATGTTGGCATCATCTACCCTATCTCAGATAGCAAATGGGTGAGTCCAATACATGTAGTGCCTAAGAAGAGTGGAGTTACAGTGGTGAAGAATGAAGAGAATGAGCTTATTCCTACAAGGAAGACCACAGGATGGAGGGTCTGCAATGACTACGGGAAGCTAAATAATGAAACCAGGAAAGATCACTTCCCTCTTCCTTTTATTGATCAAATGTTAGAAAGATTAGCAGGATATAGTCATTATTGTTTTTTAGATGGTTATAGTGGCTCTAATGAAATTGCTATTTCTCCAGAAGATCAGGAAAAAACCACTTTTACATGCCCTTTTGGTACTTTTTCATACAGGATGATGCCATTTGGATTGTGCAACGCACCAGCCACATTTCAGAGATGCATGATGAGTATATTTTCAGACATGGTGGAGAGATTCATTGAGGTATTTCTGGATGATTTCAGTATTTTTATATCTAGTTTTGATGAATGCCTTAACCATTTGCAGCTTGTGCTTAAGAGATGTGAAGAATGCAATTTAGTGCTAAATTGGAAAAAGTGCCATTTTATGGTACAACAAGGCATTGTCTTAGGTCATGTGGTGTCTAAAAAAGGAATAGAGGTGGACAAGGCAAAAATTGACATCATATCTAAGCTACCCCCTCCTACTACAGTCAAAGGTGTAAGAAGCTTTCTTGGACATGCAGGGTTCTATAGAAGATTTATAAAAGATTTTTCCAAGATCTCCAGACCCCTTTGTGGATTGTTAGCTAAAAATGTTGAGTTTGCATGGACAGAAGAGTACACAAATGCTTTCGTTACATTGAAAAATCTTCTCATTTCTGCACCTATCATCATGGCACCAGATTGGAACCTTCCTTTCGAGTTTATGTGTGATGCAAGTGATTACGCTTTGGGAGCTGTTTTAGGTCAAAGAATAAATAAGGTACCCCATGCTATTTACTATGCTTCTCGAACTTTAAATGATGCACAGCTTGATTATTCCACTACTGAAAAAGAAATGTTAGCTTTCATTTTTGCTGTAGAGAAGTTTAGATCATATTTGATTAGCTCTAAAGTCATTATTTTCACTGACCATGCTGCTTTGAGATATTTGTTTGCAAAAAAAGATTCTAAGCCTAGGTTGATCAGATGGGTGCTTTTGCTTCAAGAGTTTGATCTTGAAATTAGAGACAAGAAGGGGAGCGAAAATGTTGTTGCAGATCACTTGTCCAGGTTACTGCACAATGAATAGAGAAATGTGCCCCCACTGAATGAAAACTTTCCAGATGAACACTTATTTGAAATAAATATACAACTTCCATGGTATGCAGATATTGTCAATTATCTCACTGCTCATGTTTTTCCTCCAGGTATGTCCAGTCAAGAAAGAAGGCGATTGGTGGCCATGTGTAAGAACTATTATTGGGACGATCCTTTATTATTCAAATTCTGCCCTGATCAAATTGTAAGAAGGTGTGCGTCAGAAGAAGAGCACATGAGTATTCTGCAACATTGCCACCAGTTTGCATGTGGAGGACACTTTGGGACAAAAAGAACAGTACTTAAGGTATTACAATCTGGTTTTTATTGGCCTAATGTATTCAAAGATACTTTTTCTTTTTGCAAGACTTGTGATAGATGCCAGAGAACAGGCAACATCTCTTCCAGAAATCAAATGCCACTGAAAAATATTCAAGTAATCGAGCTTTTTGATGTATGGGGGATCGATTTCATGGGTCCTTTTCCTAACTCACTTGGTTATTTATATATTCTCGTTGGTGTGGATTATGTGTCGAAATTGGTTGAGGTTGTCCCCTCAAAAACTAATGATCACAAAGTTGTTGTCAAGTTTTTACAGAATAATATCTTCACCAGGTTCGGTACACCAAGAGCAATAATTAGTGATGGAGGTAGCCACTTCAATAATTTTCCATTTGCTTCTTTGATGAAGAAGTATGGGATTACACATAAAGTGGGTACTCCATACCATCCTCAAACCAGTGAGCAAGTGGAGATTAGCAGCAGAGAAATCAAGAACATTTTGGAAAGACTGTAAATACAAGTAGAAGGGATTGGTCGCTACGCTTGAAGGATGCATTATGGGCATACAGAACTGCATAAAAGACGCCCATTGGTATGTCACCATATATTTGGTCTTTGGAAAAGCATGTCACCTTCTGGTGGAATTGGAACATAAAGCTTATTGGGCTATTAAAAAGTTTAATTTTGATATGAAACAAGCAGGTGACAAAAGAAGATTGCAGCTGAATGAGCTAGAAGAATTGAGGCATGATGCATATGAGAATGCAAAGTTGTACAAAGAATGGACCAAGATATATCATGATAAGCAGCTAGCAAGGAAGGAGTTTCATGAGGGACAGAAGGTATTGATATACAATTCAAAATTACAACTCTTTCCGGGCAAGCTTAAGTCAAGATGGTATGGTCCGTATATTGTTACAAAAGTTTTCCCACATGGAGCTTTGGAGATTCATAGCAAAGAGAAAAATCAAACATTCAAGGTGAACAGGCATAGGGCGAAACCATATATTGAGATGAGTTTTGAGCCTCGAGAGGAAGATATAACTCTTCAAACTATTCAATACATTGCATAAACTCATCAAGTCTAGCTGAAGACATGAAGCTCAGCGCTTATTGGGAGGCAACCCAATTGTCAGGGAAGTTCTTACACTTTTCTATTTATTTATTTCTTTACTTTTTCTTTATTTATTTTTTTTCTTTCTTTCTCTTTCAAACTGGGATGGTGACACATGCCTATTTCAAGTCTTTGTTTCAAACATTGAGGACAATGTTCCATTTAAGTTTGGGGGTACATTGAGAGTCTTATGATTAAAAAAAAAAAAAAAAAAAAAACTTCCAACAACAATGATGAGAACATGAGCTTAGTTACTTTAGGTAAGGGTGGAGAACAAGTATTAATTGTGATCTTTATCTTTAAAAATGTTAATAACTTCTCATATGGATCATGCTTGAAATTTTTACTCACTTGGCTATGTCAATTTGACGAATTATGAAAGAGAACAGCAAGTTCAACTATGTGTAAACTTAAATACACAAATTGTGAGTTTTGAGCCTAACATATATTCTTGAGATAGTCATACACTAATTCTATATTTTGCCTGACATATTTGAAGATTTCAGTATTCATGATTTAGCTGACTACTTATATTTACATTCTTGAGATGAACTAGAACTTGCTTTGTTACTCTTCGAAACTTGTTCTTGATTTTGAATGAAAACTTGGAAATGACTAAGGCACCTAAGAATCTATCACCAAAGACAAATAGCCTACCCAACATCTGTAACACTCCGAATTCCAAAATACAACTGAATTCGAGTTCCACAGGATCTTTACACTTCTTTCGTACAATTTTATAAGGAAATAAAAACTTTTATTTTATCAGAGTTGCATTTACACTTGTACATTATTACAGCGGAAGAAATATTACAATAAATTACAAGAAACAACATTTAACTCAATCCTGCGCAGCATGTATACTTTAATAGTCAAGCGTCTTTACCCTGCATATAAAACTGTGGGCGCGTCAGTTCATTCAACTGACGAAATATTATACACGGCTACCCTCTCTATGCCGGAAACAGTATAACGATTCTCATTTCTTAACAAATACAAACTTGTCACAAACAAAGCTAAAGGAACTATCCTATAGTTGACGTGTTGTGAATGTGCACTTAGTCCTTACAATTATTTATATTATATGACATTAATGCGCACTTGTTCGGATTCTATGCATCCCATACTACATAGGTCCGAGGGCAAGCCCTTAATCGTTCTTCATCTTATAGGGTTCAATCCCTGGCCATGACTTAATCTACTACTGTAACTACGGTAAGTATCCTAGATGTTTTCTGACCTACGAACTCATGTCTAGGTGCCCTGGAGGGAATCCCAACGCACTGACACATGACTCATCATGCAGGCATCCTGTGGTAATTCAGCTCCTACCATAGACATGACACCACCCACAGTCGTCAAACACCCCACGAGCGTCGCCACCGGGACGGTACTCTGGAGCAGTAACCACGCCCTATCATGACTCATCATGGGGGGACAACCTGTGAATACTTTCACGCCGCCAATCCAATGGCCCTCATACTCAATGTTTTTCTCGTACTTTCATCACTGTCACGCCCCGCTTCCCAAAAACATGGAATACGAGCACGTGACGAAGCCCAACGAATGATCTTTACATCATTCATAAGCTGTAGGATCGACTCAGTATCACAACAAGAATATACAAGAGAGATATATATATAACCAAGCATGCATGAGTAATTCATTAAGCAACAGAAAACAATTGAAAACTAGTTTTCAAGTCTGGATCAAAAGTAAACTCGAAAACGTAAGCCCGTTACAAGTCTGATACAGCAGAAGAAATAAATACCTTAAGGAAAACAATTATTTAAACAAGTCCTTGCTCCAAGCGAAGCCTAAAATGTCTGCTCGCCAATCCCAGCAGGGAACTCGTCTCCAAAGTCTGCTTAATAAATATAAAAAGGAAAAACAGGAAAAAACAAGAGAAAATGCCCTTGGTGCAAGCTAGGGCCACAAATAATGAAAGCAAGTACAAGTATGGGGAACAAGAATTGGAATCAAGAATGTAACAAAGATATAATAAGTAGTGGAAAAATCAAGAATTAGCTAGCAAGAGGGACATCTTAGTAACCAGGTTGGATAACAACTGCTAATGGTAAAATACATGTCAGGTGAACCTGTAGGGTATCTAACATCAAGTGGCAAGTCTCAAGTCTAGTATCATGTAACAAGTGCCAAGTCTAGTGTCAAAATTTTATTTTAAGTGTCAGGTCTCAAGTAACAAGTAACAAGTTATCAAGTATCAAGTTGTCGAGTATCAGGTAACAAGTTGTCAAGTTCAAGTTTCATGTTTCAAGTCTCATGTATCATGTTTCATGTATCATATCATCAAATATCAAGTAACAGGTGTCATGTTCAAGTTTCATGTAATCAAGTCTTGTAGTTATTACTATCTAGGTAGCACTTCATGCATCCATCTTTTTACTACACGGTTGCTACAAACAATGCAATTTCGTTTAGGCCTAGTAATGGAGTCTATAGGGCGGTGTACTCAGGTATCAAGTATCAAGCAGGCACAGTTCATGAAAACGAAAATAAATAACAGGTTTACGAAGCAAGTTCGTGAATACTAACAGGTTCATGACCCACACAGTGGGTTCATGAATACGACAGGTTCATGAGCCAAGTAACTGACTCCATGAATACATCAAGTGCAACAGGTTCATGAACCGAGTACTGGGAAACACGGGCGTCCTTCCCAGTACACTTACCTTTATTGTCCACCACTATGGTCTTTCCCTTAAACCCCGGCTTGTTACTTTTATTAATTCTTATCAAGCAAGCATGCAGGTGTGTGAAACAAGGTACGAGAAAGTGGTAGGAACATGTGTCCAGCGAATTACATAGTTAATGTGTTCAGGCAGAATTTATGTATTTGTGTTTATACATGTGAAATAGTGTTGAAATAATTAATTCTAAGAAAAATTGGAGATGTCCTATAGGGTGTCCAGCAACCGCATATAAAATTTCAAGTCCAACGTTTTCTGTTAACATAGTTAAATTAATTCGCAAAGTTAAGGTGTGCAGCAGTTTTGCGAATCTGCGTCTACCGACACAGCTGCAGTAAAACTGCAATAACTCCCAGACCGCAACTCCAAATTCGAAAATTCCAAAGGCTATCGATATTTAGACATCTAGATCTACATTTTCTATTTAGGGCTCGGGTTCAGATTCTGATGTTAAGTGGGTCAAAACAGCAAAACAAGATTCGGGACAGCAACATGTGGGAATATCTTACTAGTATAGATTACCTGAAAATTGGTTATTAGGCGTCTAGGTTAATGTGTGATATAAATACGGGGTAATGGTTGTCAAAACAGTAAGTAATAATTATTTTTCAAGTTAAATGGGTGCAAGTTCATCAAATGTAAGATATAACATATGTCTACAAATCTAGGGCTTCTTAATTTCATGTGTCCATGTGTTCAGGGGGTAATATGAGTCCAAGTAATTGTAATATAAAACAATGAATTTATTGTGACTCTTGAGATTATGAAATTGAGGAGGTTTAATAATTGATCAACAACGACAGTCAAGAATGAGTCACAATTTCTAACTATGTACAGTATTTTCAAGCAATGCTTGTACTGAACAAAAATGTGTACAAGAGGAATACTTGCCTTAATTGACAACGATTAGATCCACTTGTTGAAGAAAATTGGATCGAAAAATCCCGGGCCAAGTCTCCCAAAAGCACGTGTGAAGCACGTGCAAAAATCAACCGTAGATCGAGTTTTCCCCCACACCGGATCGGCCAGAACAGCAAACAGCGCCCCCGGATCTGCTGTGCCAACACACGGGATAGCAAAAGTGACCAGTAGAATTGCTTCCACGCAGCGGATCTGGAGCCGCACACGGAACAGCGAGCGGGGATTCGCTGTAGGTGAGCACGGGATAGCGATCAGAGGGCACGAATCTTGGTGCGATCCTACGGTCGAGATCAAATCCCGCCAATCCACTATTTCTTCTTCTTCGTTCTCTTCTTCGACGAAAAAACGAGCGAGAGAGAGAGGGGATGCAGCATCGGCGATGGCTTCAACGGTGACGATGCGACGGCTTGACTACGATAATAGGGAGGACGACGACGGCGGATTCAACGACGCAACGTCGAGAAGGATCTCATCGCGCGCGGCGACTATGTCTCTCTGGTTCGAATAGGGGAGGAGTTTGGGGGAGTGGGTTTGGGGTGTTGGCAGTGGACGGAGGTCGAGGAGGATGAGGGGGAGATGAGGCGATGGGGTGGTTGTCGAGAGCACGGGAAATGGCGGAGTTGGGTTCGGAGGTGGTAATGGCGATGGGTTCGATGGTGTGAGTTTTTGGTGGTGAGATAGAGGAGACGACGATGGATGGTGGTTGACGGTAGTGGTGGTGTTGACGAAGGCGATGGTGAGGGAGTGGCTGGGTGGTGGTGATCGGAGCAGGGGAATTGGGTTCGCGATGGAGGAAGGGATCGGAGATGGAGACGAAGGAGGAAGAAGATAGCGGCGGAGGTTTGATGGGTTTTAACAGTGATTAGGGTTGGGATTAGGGTTAGGGTAGGGTTATATAGTAGGGTTTCGGGTTTGTGGGTTTTGGGGATCCGTTTCAAATAGGATCCAACAAGAGAATTGGTCAAAATGCAATAAAATAGGGATTAAAGAGATAAATGAGAAGAAATAGCCATTTTTTCATGAAGAATGACACAAAGTGCACACAAATAAATTCGGTAAAAGGACCCAAAAAATTGAGTCGAGGCGAAATAATGATTTTATTCAGACTGAAATAAAATGCAGGATCTCAATATAGATGAAGGAGTACAATGAGGCAAATACAGTATAAAAATATAAATACGAGAAAACAGGAGTTACAATCACATCTTCACTATGTATCTAATCCTTAGTTTAATTGAATCATGAATAAAATCAATTCTTAGAGTGTAGCACTTCCACTATACCGGTCTTATTCATTTAATCACATGACCCAAACATTGGTTTTCTCATTTTAAAATATCATTTTCTCATTTCTTTCATTGCCGGTATAAAGCTTGGCTATACCCTAATTCTTAATTTCAACTCATAATTACAATGTCATACTCATAAGATCTCTTCATGATTAATCACAATTCATTTATCCAAACGCATAGTATTCATGTATTCACATCTTTCATAACTCATCACAATCGATAATTCAATGCATAAATACTTGAAAACTGAAATTCTTCAAACATGTCACATTCACTAGTTTATAAACTCACATAATTCTATTTCAATCCATTCCAATTCCACGGTTCACATTTTCAATTGGTTTCACCATTCACACCTTTCAACTTTTCTCATTACCAAAATCTCATTTTAAACTTCTTAAACAATCCATTCGAATTTCTTGAAGAAACAATTTAAGTTAATAATTAAAATGAGTTCCTTTTTGTAAAAAACAGTCTCACTTATACAAAACCTCAGGTCATAGAGATTTTGTAACTCCTGTTTCTCCGTATTTGTATTTTTATACCGTATTTTTCTCAATTGTACTCTTTTATCTTTTTAAGACCCCGTATTTTGTTTCTATTCGAATAAAATCGTTATTTTTGTTTCGACTCAATCTTTGGTCCTTTTATCGAATTTATCTGTGTGCACTTTGTGTCGTTCTTCATGAAGAATTGACCATTTCTTCTCATTTATCTCTTTAATCCCCATTTTGATACATTTTGACCAATTCTCCTGTTGGATCCTATTTGAAACGGATACCCTAAAACCCACAAACCCAAACCCTCACTATATAAACCCTTAACACTCCTAACCCTAACCCTAACCCCCGTATACTGTGCTACCCTAACTAACCCGCCGCTACTCTTCTCCTTCTCCATCTCGCCTTCGTCTCCATCTCCTTCATCCCGAACCCAATTCCCCCACTTCCGATCGCCTCTCCGTTTGTCCTCTCATCACCACGACCCCGCTCCTCGTCAACCCCCACAAACCGCCATCGTTCACCATCAAACCCAAAACTCCGAACCCATCCCCAACTCCAGAACTCTACATCGCCACCTCCGACCAGATCCCCATCACCTCACCGCCTCCAACACCATCCCCTCAACCACCTCTACATCGCCACACACCGCCGAACCCCAACGCCCACTCCCCGAACTCCTCCCCTGTTCTTTGAACCGAACAGAGAGCACCGCCGTCGTCGCCTCCCGTCACACTCGTGCCTCCGCCGTGCCACAGTCGCCGCGTCGCTCCTCGACGTAGCATCGCCGTCGCAGCCACCGCCGTGCGTCGCCGTTCCCCTCTCCCTCTCGCACTCTGTTTCGAAGTAGCGAACGAAGAAGAAAAAGGAGGAAAAGGCGGGATCAAATTTTGATCATTGGATCGCGCCAAGATCCGCACCCGTGATCGCTGTTCGGTGTTCGCCCACAGCGAATCCCAGATCCACTGTACCGTGTTCTGGCCAGATCCGCTGTTTTGGAGCATTTTGATTCGGTGGAGTTGCTGTCCCCTGTTTTGCCGCACCAGATCCCAATCGCTGTGCGCTGTTCGGCCTCGATCCGGTGAGAGGGAAAACTCGATCTTCAGTAGTTTTTCGCACGCGCTTTTTGAGGACTTCTTCCGGGATTTTTCTACCCAGATTTCTACAACAAGTGGATCTAGTCATCGTCAAACTAAGGCAAGTATCCTTGTACATTTTATTGTTCTAGTACAAGCACCCTTGGAATACTACAAATAGTTAGATTGTGACTCCTCCTTGAAATTCGTTGTAGATCAATATTGAACCTCCAAATTGACAATTCTAAGAGTCACAAAATTTTCTTGTATTTAATTTATAATTATTGGACTCTTTTACCCTTGAACACATGAACACATAGATATATGAATTAAGGAGCCCTAAATTTGTAGATACATGTCACATTCAATTTTTGACAAACTTGCAACCCTATAACCTGAAAAACATTTATTATTTGCTGTTTTGACCTCCATTATCATGTATTTATGCCACATAATAACTTAGACGCCAAATGACATTTTTCCATGTAACCTACGCTAGTAAGATATTCCCTCATGTTGCTGTCCTGAATCTTGCTTCGCTGTTTTGACCCCTTTAACATTAGAATCTGAACCCGAGGTCTGAATAGAAATTGCAGATCTAGATGTGTAGATATCGATAACTTCCGAAAGTTCTGAATTCGGAGTTACGGTCTAGGAGTTGTGGCAGTTTTACTGCAGCTGTGTTGGTGGACGCAGATTTGCAAAACTGCTGCACACAATTACCTTACGCATTAATTTAGCTATATAACCAGCGAGCGGTTGACTCCAAATTTTATATGTAATTGCTGGACACCCTATAGGACATCCCCAATTTTTCTTAGAATTAATTTTCACTATTTCAACCCTGTTTCACATATATAAACTCCAATACACATTTCTGCCTGAACAAATATAATAAGCTAGGGTTAAGGGAAAGACCATAGTAGTGGACAATATAGGTAAGTGTACTCAGAAGGGGACCCGTGTTTTCCAGTACTCGGTTCATGAACCTGTTGCATGTGATGTATTCATGGAGTCAGTTACTTGGCTCATGAACCTGTTGCACGTGATGTATTCATGGAGTCAGTTACTTGGCTCATGAACCTGTTGTATTCATGGAACCACTGTGTGGTCCTTGAACCTGTTAGTATTCACGAACTTGCTTCGTGAACCTGTTATTTAATTCGTATTCATGAACCGTGCCCGCTTGATTACTTGATACCTGAATACACCGCCCTATAGACTCCATTACTAGGTCTAAACGAAATTTTTTTGACTGTATCAACCATGTAGTAAAAAGATGGATGCATGTCGTGCTACCTAGATAGTAATAACTACAAGACTTGAACATGAACTTGAACATGACACCTGTTACTTGATACTTGATGATATGATACATGAAACATGATACATGAGACTTGAAACATGAAACTTGATACGTGAAACCTGATACATGAAACATGATGCTTGATGTTAGTTACCCCTGTAGGTTTACCTGTCATATGTTTTACCATTAGCAGTTGTTAACAAGCCTGTTTAGTAGGATGTCTCTCCTGCTAGCTAGTTCTTGGTTTATCCACCACTTGTTGTATCCCTGTTACATTCTTGATTCCAATTCCTGTTCTCCCTACTTGTACTTGTTTTCACTATTTGTGGCTCTAGCTTGCACTAAGGGCATCTTCTCTTATTTTTCCCTGTTTTCTCTTTTTATATTTACTAAGCAGACTTGGGAGACGAACTACCTGCTGAGATTGGCGAGCATACATTTTAGGCTTCGCTTGGAGTAATGACTTGTTTAAATAATTGCTTTCCTTAAGGTATTTATTTCTTCTGCTTTATAAGACTTGTTTCCGAGCTTTGCATTTGATCCAGACATGGGAACATTTTGAATATTATTATTGTTTAAATTGTTTTCTGTTGCTTTATAAATTATTCATGCATGCTTGGTTATATATAAATCTGGTTATATTCTTGTTATGATGCTGAGTCGATCCTACAGCTTATGAATGATGTGAAAAATCATTCGCTGGGCTTCGTCACGCACTCGTATTCCGTATTTTGGGAAGCGGGGCATGACAGATTTTCTCCCAAAAATACAGATATTATTTGAAACTTCAGGGCAGTCGACTGATAACTCTGACCAGTCGGCTGTTCTGCAGGGTTTCAAAGCTCGAGAATAAAATAATCAGAGAAGTCGACTGTCACACATGGCCAGTCGGCTGTTCTGCGATGTTTTTAAACTCAAAATAAAAACGTTCAGGGCAGTCGACTGTTACAATAGTCGGTCGACTGTTCCGAAAAAGATTTGAACTATATATTTTTCATTTTCTCAGACCAGTCGACTGTTTTGACATGATCGATCGACTATGCTACTAAGTTTTTCAATTTCTCAAAATTGTTTTTTGTTCTTCTTCTTCTCTTTTGAAAACAAAAATGTCAAGAATAAAAATACATTTAATTTAACAATCACCAGTATTCTCAAAGCTATTTTTCGCTCTTTAAAACATTATTTAGCCTTAGTTTGCATTTTATAAACTCCATTTCGACATTTGAAAACTAATACATAATTGGTCATAAACAAAGATGATTTCCCCTAAAAAAAATTTCACTACCACGGTGTTGCTTACACATTGATAACTATGATATTTTTAGAAACCACAAAAGTCAACTTCATAAGTGAGTAACTTCCAATTTCACCAATTAATCTACTCATGATACATTTGTATGCAAAGGAACATTCTTTTTCATTTATTCAAGTTTTCACATGATGTATATAGCATGGGAAATTTCATTACATCTATTAACAATCATTTCAATCAATTTAACTTTAACACACTAGCATTTTTAATCAATCAACATGGTTCTAACTTCTTGCTCTCGAATTTCACATAATTGCAATTTAACATAAATATCATACATTCTAATGCTTATAATAATAAGAAACATATACTTTTACTCATAGTTAATCAATCAACACACATTTAACAATTCTTTTCTAATTAGGCATGCATGCATTTCATTTCAACTAGTAACTCATAATAACAATTCAATTTCATTCCCTAGCATGATTTCTACTCTAGAAGTCATGAGAAACACCCACCTTTTGGAGAAACCCCAATTAAGAAAAATCCCCTAGAGCCTCCTAGATTGTGAGCGAGTGTCTTCTCCTCCCAGATTGCAATGCACGAACTCTTCTCCTTGCTCCTTGCCAAAACCGAAAGCTCCAAGATGGGGTTGATTAGCCGGCCTCCAATAGGGGAACACTCACACTCAACTCACACACTAATATGTATATATCTCCTATATAATGTCTCCTTTAATATTTGCTTTAGTGTAGAATACAAGTAGATAGGAGGGATATTTATACTAATTTTAGAATAGATTGGAGGGCAAGGATTCATTGGATGGTTATAGAATGAATGGCTAGGATAGAAGGGGAAGTTGTAGCAACCACCCATGCACAAAGTAACCACCCATGCACACAACCCACTCTCCCATACCTCCACACACCATCCGGCCACCAAAAGGGTGTGCATTGCACACTACGTGCCTCGCACGTGCCACCTAGTACCCCTATTTAGAAGTTTGTACAATTTTAATTAATCAAAATGTTCACTATTTGTCTCTACATGACAAGTGTGACCATTTAATTGATTTATTAAATTGGTGGGCTTCACAATTAGTGGGCTTAGGCTTGTGGGCCAAGACAATAAATTAATAATTAATTAAAGTGGGCTAACACAAATAAAATAGTGTTTTAGGGTTTAAAATTTGGCTTTTATAAAAATAAAGGAAAGGAAAAAAAAATAATTGTTCATACTACCAAAAGAAATTTTGTATATAAAAATAGATGAATAATATACACTTAAAATTTGCACGTGCACAACACATGAAAAATCAATATCTTATTAGAATGAAAGCTTAGGGACAACATCAATTATTCTCTAGTTGCCACTTTGAAGCCTAAAAAAGCTTTTTCTTTGTGAAACCACATCATCCTTAACCATGCCTAGATAAATAGGTTACCCTACCTATATCTATTGAGTTAGTAGAGCAAAAATTGTAAAAGAGATGTTGTATGTCAAGGTGAGTGGATTGAAATATTTTTAAGAGAAAAGTTGAAGGAATTATCAAAAGAAATATAAAAAGTTGCCCATCAAATAAATGAAAATTGCTATTCTTATTGATGAGTTGTGGGTGGTTGAGAGGTGTTGGTAGAAATAAAGTATAGGCCCTTGATATATGGCCTCATAATTAAAAACCAGTATTGAGAAAGAAAGGTATTCATTTAAAAAAAATGAAGAAAAGGGAAGAAATATAATGTATATATATTATCTCTTAGAACAATACAAGTTGCTCTACTAATTCTTTAGGAATTTTGTATTCCCTTCATCCCTCAATTGCTTAAACCCTCACCTATGGCCCCATTACAACCTATATAAGACCTTTTTGATCCAAGTATTATGCAAATCAAAGGTGTGAAGATGTAGTAGCAAGAACAAGCATATGGTTTCATTTCACTCATTCAAAGTAATGAATATATGTCAAGAGATCTAATTTGAACTTCTTATGTTGATTTGAGCTATCTTTTTGGAGAGAACCTTGAGATCCAAGTTTTTATTGAGAGTGTATGTCATGGTGAGATTTTGGAGTTGAAACATAGTTGAGCTTGCTAAGCTTAATCATGATTATGTTGCATAGGCATTGGCCACCTTACTTATTGATGTTCAAGTTGAGTTTTTTTTTTTTGAATTGTGATTAACATTTGAGTAAAATTTTCTTTTAGACCTATCCTAATGCTTGTTCTAATCTTGACACTAAAAGTAGCAAGTTCACTGAGGTAAATGTTAGAAGGGTCAAGGTGTTCTTGTGATGTTTGTGGATAATTAGTTTTTAGTTTTTTTTTTTTTTTTTTACTTGAGGACAAGCAAAAGCTAAGTTTGGGGGTATTTGATAAATCTGTTAATGTCCATATTTTGGAAAAATAGTCTGAATGCAATTAACAATTTAATTCTCTATCTCTAGTAATTTATACTTCTTTTCTCTTTTCTATAGGAAACAGCCTAGAAGCAACTAAATTAATTGGATTCAAGATTTACTCAGGACTAGTCTATCACTGTGAGGATAAAGCACCAGAATGAAGACAATAACGATACATCATAACATTTGTCATGCATGAGGAGAGCTGTGTCAACAAGGTTGAAAGTGTGGGGTTTTAAAGATTTGTGATTCAAGCATGAAAAGCTCAGATCAAAGAAGAAGCGTACTGAATACATGAAAAGATGAGGAAAACATCTTGACACAAGTTGATTTTTCATTGTTCAGCTCAATTCTACAAGAAGAAGATGTGCTGGTGTGAAATTCTCCTTCTCCTTCACTGTGTATATGTATCAGCTGTGCACTACTTGAAATCTCCACTTCAATACCTACAGTCTCCATTTCTTCACTCTCTAACTCCCTTTTTCATCTCCTATCAAGTGTGATTTTACATCAACTGGTAAATAAAAGGGTTGTGAAGTTCATAGTTGATCAAGCTTCAAATCAAGCAAACTTCCGGAGTTTTTGAAACCAGACTGTAGATGAAGTTGCAAGAATTTCAAATAGCAGTGATCTATTACAAGGAGTGTATTTGAAGGGCTAAATAAACTCAAGTATCAGCTGTGCATGCTAGATGCTACAGTATCACTACTTGAATTCTCCACTTCATGGCTCACAGTCCTCATTCCTTCACTCTCTAATTCCATTTTCACTCCCTATCAAGTGTGACTGTACATAAATTGGTGGTTGAAGTTCACAATTGATCAAGCCTCAAATCATGAAAAATTTCGCAGAGATTAGAAAGAAAAGCAAAGACCTAGACTGTGGATGAAGTTGCAAAAAGTTCAAATAGCAGATTGCAATTGAAGTGGAAAAATTCATCAGCCGTGCATGTTTCAGATTGCTACAGTATCAGCTATCAAAACCTCTAAAATCCTAACACTATATGCACACCCTATTGTCCACCACAGATACATGAGTTGTGCAGGGTTAGATGCAAAAATCTCTTTTGCTTTCAATGTGCACAACTATATCGGTTGTGCATATTCAATACAGCAGCACAACTGAAGTCCTTCACAAAGAGTTGCAGAATTCATTAGCCTTTGAATCAGTTAAGCTGCAAGTCAAACACAAAAATTTGTAGGAGCTGTAGAAGCCAGGCCTTGTGAAGAGCTATAATAGGCAGATGCATCAAATCTGCACAGCCAAGATTTCTACCACCACAATATCTGCAAACACAAATGAAGATTGATCTATCAAATCCCGAAAATTTGCAGAGAAACAAATTAAAAACAGAACATGTACAGCTGCCTAGTCAATTTCCAAAAATCAAGCTAGTTAGTTGGCTAAAATATATTGTGCCAAATCAGATTCCAAAATTGAAGCTACTCAGTTGGTTGTAATCAGATTTTGCCCTTTGTGGAAGGTGATTCTGTTGAATTAATCCACTCCCCATAGTAAGAAGATTGCAACCAATTCAATCCTGAGATTTGAAGGAAGATTAAGTAATTTTTTTGAGAAAATCTGCAGAATAAAAAATAGAACCACACAAGAAGAAATACACAGTTGCCTAATCAGATTTCCGAAATTTAAGCTATTCAATTGGTTAAAGATCTGTTGCCAAATGAGATTTTGCTGTTTAGGGAATGGAATTTTTCTTGACTTAATCCATTCCCCATATTGGGGAGATTGTAACTAATTCAATGTTGAGCTAGAGATCTGCAAGAAAAAATATATATAAGAGGCTATAAAAAGAAACACAGAGTGTGCAGACTGGGAGTGTGCAGATTGGGAGTGTGGAGAGCCATTCAAAAGAAAAGAGCAACTCAAAAGATAAAGAACTACAAGTTGACAGGAGATAGAAGAACTACAAGCTGATTGAAAGAGTGATCCGAAATCAAATAGCATCAGCTACGGTTAGAAAAGGAGCAAACAACTACGGTGTTACTTCTCTATCATGTTTTCTTCTAGTGTTATTGACATATCTCTTAAATTCTGTTTGAATAGATCTATGATCAAGTGTAACTAAATTTGTTTGGGGCATGAAGGAAGCTCTAGTCATGTATTTTAAACCCTATTAGTGCACAGTTAGCTCTTTTTTGTAATGTTCATTGATTAAACCATGCTTATAGTGTCACTGTTGATAATTGTTGTGTCATGATTGATCACCATATACATCATATATTTTGAGTTTGTTACATGAGCAGATTTAGATGATCGAGTCTAGTGCTCATGATCAGTAACACAATAACTCATTTGAGTTCTAGAGTTTAATCAACATAAAGGATTAAAATAGATACCACGTTCTAGTTCTTTATGTGTTTGTCTATTCCATTGTTGTCATGGTTTCTTAACATGCAACTTAGTAGATATCATACTAAATACTTTAAGGAAGAAAAGAATTAGAGTTTATACCCATGCCTAATTCGTTGCTCAGGGAAATCACCAATTTTAAAGAGTATATATCATACCTTTAAAAATTGACAACATGAGCAATTCAAAATGATTCATAGTAGTGCATTAGTGTAGGTTTAGAATACATGACTAAAAGTGGAAATCAATGCCCTAACTCTTAGATAGATCTTTTTGCTCTCAAATCACCTTGATCACCCTTTTAAGTAGGAGTTGTTTTTCTTCTTAATCCTCTTCATTCATAAAAAAAAAAATTCAACACAAAGGTAAATAATAACAAACAAGCAAAGAAAACATCTTTGAAATTGATTAGTGAGTTGTTTACTACAATCTCTGTAGATTCGACCCTTGCTAATACTACATTTCTGTCAACGATTCGTATACTTGCGAGGTTTTAATTTGTGTTCAGATTATTTATTCACTTAAATAACTCTGAAAATATCAACACTGCCGCCGACAAGAGGAGGGCGGAGAAGGAGAAGAAGGCGGAGCGAGAAAAGCTTACTGCTCAGGGCGCGGGGTCTGGCAAGGGACCAACTCCAGTGGCCGTTGAGCCGTCTCCGAAAAGAACTAAGAGGCAACACCCCCACACGCCGAGGACATCTCGGGATGCAGGGGGAAGTTCAAGCAGCAAGTGGACTATTGAGGTCCCGAAGCAGAGGCTTCCCCCACCTCGGCCCACCGCCGAGCAGATGGTGGGGCAACAGGGGCTGCGGCCGCACGCTCCCGATTGGTCGGTTGTCACAAGGGATTCCCTGATGGATGGTCCCGTGGCCATCGAGGTGGTCAGGAAAATCGCCCCCGAGCGAGATTAGATGGCGCTGAAGGTGCAGACGTCTGATCAGGCCTTCATGTGGTGGTCCCAGGCGCAGATCTCGGTGAGTGTGTGACTTTGCATTGGGTTTGGATTCTAGGATTTATCTGACTTTTTCTGCCTCGGACAGGCGATGCTTTACGGGAAGCACTTTCAGAAGTGCTTGGAGAGGGAAATCATCATCGAGAGGAGGAATGCGGAGAAGTATCTCCGTGAACTGAACAAGGCAACAAACGAGCTGAAGGAGGCTAAGAGCATAGCCATCCATGAGGCCCAGCTGACCTCGATCTTTGACCACCAGAAGAAGGACGTGGATCGCCTTAAGGAGAAGATCCAGGAAGAAGCGGAGAAGGGGCGGAAGGCTCTGGAGCAGATGGAGATCACCATGGCGGATGCCCTGATCCTGGCGCAGGACGAGGCCTACGACCGTGCCAAGGAGCATTTCCGGAGGATCTATCCGGACCAGAATGTCGACCACCTCCACTATAACTGGCAGCCAAACATTCCGCCGACTCTTGGTGGCGAGGAGATGGGGGGCGACCCGGCTGACGAAGAGGTGCCGCCACCCCCCCCCCCCCTCAAGCATTGCTTAGGTTTTTCTTTCTTTTTGATTGTATATGCCTCGCGCGGACCGGCCACCGTAATTTTGTAGCACAATTTTTGAAAGTAATGAAAGATAGCTTTTTTGGCCGAGGCTTCGTGACTTGCACAATTTTTAGTCTCTTTTGTGACTAGTTGTTTCTCTCGTCTTTTTGATAGACACACGAGGTATTGGGTGCCGACCCTGTTTCCGCAGAGGATTCCATGGTCCGAGCGGGGAAGGAGGCCATGGCGGCGGGTCTGGCTCGCCAACAAAAACAGGCTCGAGACCGAGCGGCCGCAGTGAATTATTTCATGAACAAGTTTAGGGAGCTTGGTTTGGAGGTCGCTCGTCTATAGAAAGTCATAGCCGACCGGGACTGGTGGGTAATCGAGACGAACTGGTCGATCTCGGATGCCTCAAGTGGGAGGTCGGCTTCGGAGTCTTTTCTTCGCGAGGCCGTTGTTGAGAAGGAGTTGGAGGTCCGCAGGATGAAGCTGGTGTTAGGCGCCGGTTTGATCGAGGAAACGAGCAATTTGGTAATAGGGCTGTCTCCGACCTTTTTATTAGAGGGGGCTCAGCATGAAGACGCGGGAAGCTCGATGGCGGGGGTGCCTTCCCCGGTCGGGCCGGCCGAGTGCGAGAAGGAGCCCGAAGGAAGCGCTGAATTCGAGTTTTAAACCGAGTGTGAGTGATTTGTAACCTTTTCATTGTATTTGTGTCGTCGTTACTGGCGCGCGATGAGTAATAATAAAAAGAACCCCCGACTTCTTTTAACCTTGACAATTTCATTGGGTGAGGATTGTTGCCGAGCTCGGCACGCAGGGGGTCGCCGACGAGGTGGAAGTGTCACGCGGTGACAGGAGGCAGCGGGTGCATAAGCAGTGGCGTTTTACCTTTCGACAGTCATTAATGGCGACGTTATGCCTTCCGATAATCATTAATGGCGACGTTTCGCCTTCCGTCGTTTGGGGTTCCCAGACGCAATAACTACGCTTCTCAGGGGGCTATATAACCCCCACTCCCCCTTGTTGGTTGTCAAGAACTGAGATTGGCTGATCCGCCATTCGATTTGGGTTCCTGCCGAAGTTGGGCGGCCCAAAATTAAAACTTAGGTCTGAGGGCTCCGGATTGGCGGCACATCAATCACCCTCGAACAATTTGGGATTTTGGCCTTAAGGACCGTAAGACCCCAGGTTGTTCGTTGGTGAGTAGTGGGCCGATCAATTGATTCGGAGGGTTGGAGAGAGCCGAGGGTCGATGTCCCCTCTGCCACCCTCGAACAATTCGGGATTTTGGCTCGTGAAAGCTGCAAATCCCATGTTGCTCGTGGGTGAGAGGAGGGTCAACCAACAACTCGAAGCTCGGGCCGTTTGCCCGAGGCAGGCGCCCTAAACCTTAATGAAAATTTTACGGAAGTAGTCGTGGCGGAAGGTCATCGCCGAGCGTATTGGTCGAGTGACATTGAAGAAAACCACAGCCTTGCTCGGGATTGACAGCGAATCCTTACACTTGGCTTTAAAAAGACGGTGCGGGCGTGGCTGGCAGTTGCCGCCGTATGCATAGGTTGATAAGCTTGAACAAGCCCAAACCATGCAAGGGGCAGATGTCGAGCCCCCTCACTGAGGAGAAAGTCAACAATGGGCGTAACTGAAGGTTGCCGCCGAGCGTATCGGCAGAGTGGCTTTGAAGAAAGCCACGGCCTTACTCAGGGTTGACGAAGACCCCCATGCTTGTTCTCAGGAAGACGGTACGGGCGTGGCTGGTGGTTGCCGCCATGCACATTGGTTGATGAGCTTGAAGAAGCCTAAACCATGCAAGGTAAGGCTGGCAATTGATCCGAACCCGACCCGAGCCCGATTAGGTCCGACCCGATTTTAGTAGAATACGGGCTTAAATTTGTTGAAAATTTTCGGACCCGGGATCAACAATTGAGCTCGAATTAATTTTCGGGCCGGGTTCGGGCTTGTATAGGTCCGGTCCGAACCCAACTTGGATTTAAGAAATCAGTGAAATCACCCCCACTCCTCATAACCACAATCAATGGCTACTAGGATGACCGTTCAATTCCCCAACATAAAACATAAAAAACACAAAAAACCATCAATACTTCTTAAAATTAATCCCTCTCTCTCTCCTTCCTTCTGTCTTTTCCCTTTCCCAAAAAACAAGCAGCAATTCTATGCAGAGTTCTTAAAATCAACACACTCCTCCTCAATTATCAATTAATTAAATGCTGAGAATCTCTATGCAGCCGCGCCTCCTCAACCCACTCCTCCTCAATCTCTATGCAGAGTTCTTAAAATCAACCCACTCCTCCTCAGTCTGAGATGAAGAGTTCTATCACTTCTATGCAGCCACGCCTCCTCAATCTGATGTCACTGCTGCTCGCGCTGCGGCCGCTGCTCGCGCTGCCGCCGCTTCTCGTGCCGCCACCACTGCTCGTGCCGCTGCCGCCGCTATTTGATGAAGCGATTGCAGGTTTGTGAAATTGTACACAACGAAACATGAAGACATATAGTCCAGTTCCAGTTATTGTTTCTGTTAATTAGGAATTAGTTCTAACTCAATCTTGACATATGCTGTATGATCCATAAATCATGATGGAAAAGGGAAATGATCATACCAATTTGCTGGTTTGTGAAATTGTATTATAAGATACTCCAAAATCGGGCCGGGCTCGGATTTTTTGGCTTTATTCGGACCTGGGCTTGGGCCTCATTTTGGCAGCCCAATTGAAAATCGGGCCGGACATGGGCCTTAGAAAAAAATTCGGGCTCGGGCTTGGATTTGTGTAAGTCCGGCTCAAGCCTGGCCCGTTGACAGCCTTAATGTAAGGGGCATGTGCCGAGTCCCATCACTGGGGAGAAAGCCAGCAATGGGCGTAGCTAAAGGTTGCCGTCGAGCGTATCGGCAGAGTGTCTTTGAAGAAAGCCATGGCCTTGCTCGGGGTTGACGACGAGCCCCCACGCTTGTTCTCAAGAAGACGATGCGGGCGTGGCTGGTGGTTGCCACCATGCGCATAGGTTGATGAGCTTGAAGAAGCCCAAACCATGCAAGGGGCAGATGCCGAGCCCCTTCACCGGGGAGAAAGCCAGTAATGGGCATAGCTAAAGGTCGCCGCCGAGCGTATCGGCAGAGTGGCTTTGAAGAAAGCCATGGCCTTGCTCGGAGTCGACGACGAGCCCCCACGCTTGTTCTCAGGAAGACGGTACGGGCGTGGCTGGCAGTTGCCACCGTACGCATAGGTTGATGAGCTTGAAGAAGCCCAAACCATGCAAGGGACAGGTGTTGAGCCCCCTCACCGGGGAGAAAGCCAGCAATGGGCGTAGCTAAAGGTCACCGCCGAGCGTATCGGCAGAGTAGCTTTGAAAAAAGCCATGGCCTTGCTCGGGGTCGACGACGAGCCCCCACGCTTGTTCTCAGGAAGACGGTACGGGCATGGTTGGCGGTTGCCGCCGTGCGCATAGGTTGATGAGCTTAAAGAAGCCCAAACCCTGTAAGGGGCAGATGTCGAGCCCCCTCATCGGGGAGAAAGATAGTAATGGGCGTAGCTGAAGGTCGCTGCCAAGCGTATCAGCAGAGTGGCTTTGAAGAAAGCCCTTTGCTTGGGGTCAACGACGAGCCCCCACGCTTGTTCTCAGGAAGACGGTACGGGCATGCTGGCGGTTGCCGTCGTGCGCATAGGTTGATGAGCTTGAAGAAGCCCAAACCATGCAAGGGATAGGTGTCGAGCTCCCTCACCGGGGAGAAAACCAGCAATGGGCGTAGCTAAAGGTCACCGCTCGCTGTCGAGCGTATCGGCAGAGTGAAAGCCACAGCCTTACTCGGGGTCGACGATGAGCCCCCATGCTTGTTCTCAGGAAGACGGTACGTTCTCAGAAATTTTTACTGGCCAGTTGCCTTCGGAAATGGGCCTACCAGATCCATCCCCTACATTGCAAATGGGGTCGAACTGGCCATGGAACAGAGGTTTGCTTGCGGGGTCCTTTTCACAAGGGAGAACCGTTGACAGGCGCTGCACTTCTTTACTAGGACGAGGGCATCTTGCAGCATCGTGGGTCAGTAATACCCGTGATTCAAAGCCTTTCGCACGAGCGAGCAGCTTACCATATGGCATCCGCCGATCCCCTCATGCAGCTCCTTGAGGGCGTACTTTGCTTCATCATGGATCAGGCAACGGAGGTAAGGTCTACCATCCATTTTTGTGTATGACCTTTTGAAGAGGGTTGCGTCAATCACGATGAACCTTTCTGAACGGACCCTGACTCACCTCGCTTCAGCCTGGTCTTCGGGGAGCTCTCCCTTGATTAGAAATTTCTTGATAAGAGTGGCCCAGTCGGCAGGAAGAACTCTATCTTCAATGCAGAGAGTCTTAGGGAAGTCTGTACTCGGCTTTAGGAGGACTTCGATCAGGACGGTGCGGTCGAGGCCTTCGAAGGACGAGGAAGCCAGCTTTAACAGGGCATCGGCCTGGGCATTTTGCTCCCTGGGGATCCTTAAGACTGCCGATTCATCGAAGGACGCCAATAGCCGTTGGACCGCGGTCAGGTACTTGATCATCCGATCATCACGGGCCTCGTACTCCCCAGTGATCTGGTAGATCACGAGCTGAGAGTCACTGAAGGCCCTGATCTATCTGGCGCCGGCCTGATGAGCCAGGGTGAGCCCGGCGATCATGGCCTCGTACTCAGCCTCGTTGTTAGAGGCCGTAAAGTTGAGGCAGAGGCAATATTGAAGGAGGAAACCCATCTGGACCCCGCAGAATGATGTCCGCACCACTCCCCAGTTCGCAAGAGGAGCCATTGATGTAAACTTTCCCACGTCTGGTCGGCTTCCTTGCTTTCGGGTTGCTCGGAGATGGTGCATTCTGTGATGAACTCGGCAAGGGCCTGCCCTTTGATGGCCGTCCTTGGCTGATAGCCGATGTCGTATTGATTGAGCTCGATCGACCACTTGACAAGTCATCCAAAACTCTCGGGCTTATAAAGCATGGCCTTCAGAGGCTGGTCCGTGAGCACCTGGACTGAATGTGCCTGAAAGTAGGAACGGAGCTTCCGCGTGGCCATGACCAAGGCGTATGCTATCTTCTCCATTCTGAAGTATCTAGTCTCGGCGGCGAGCAGAACCTTGCTCACATAGTACAGGGGCTTCTGGGATCCTTCCTCTTCTCGAACGAGGACGGCGCTGAGCACGCTCTCCGAAGCCGAAAGGTAGAGGCAGAGGGGCTCCCCTGGTTTGGGTTTGCTGAAGAGAGGAAGGTTGGCAAGGTACTCCTTCAATTGGGTGAGCGCCTCTTGCTGCTGAGTACCCCACTCGAATCCTCCAGTTTCATGCAGTGCCTTGAAGAATGGGAGGGACTTCTCTCCAGACTTGAAGAGGAAACGGCCGATGGCCGCTAGTCTTCCCGTTAGCCTCTGGACTTCTTTGATGTTCCTGGGAGGGGCCATGTCTATTATGGCCTAGATTTTTTCGGGGTTAACCTCGATGCCGCGCTGGCTGACGATGAACCCGAGGAATTTTCCCGAGGAGACGGCGAATGCACACTTCGCCGGATTGAGCCTCATGTTATGGGTCTGAAGGACCCCAAAGGTCTCTTCCAGGTCGGTGACGTGATCCTGTCCCCATTGGATTTTGACGAGCATGTCGTCCACGTACACCTCCATGTTATGCCCAATTTGATCCTTGAAGACTCGACTAACGAGCCTTTGATAAGTAGCATCGGCGTTCTTCAGCCCAAAGGGCATCATCCAGTAGCAATAGAGACCTTGGTCCGTGACGAAGGACGTCTTAGCTATATCGGGAGGGAACATTCGGATCTGGTTATAGCCGGAGAAGGCGTCCATGAAAGATAGGAGCTCATGACCTGATGTGGCGTCCATCAGAGCGTCGATGCTGGGGAGAGGGAACGGATCTTTGGGGCAGGCCTTGTTGAGGTCTGTGAAGTCTATGCAGATCCTCCAGCTCCGACTTGCCTTCTTAACCATTACGACGTTCGCCAGCCACTCAGGATAGCTGACCACTTGTATGAAACGAGCAAACAAGAGTTTGTCCACTTCCGCATTTACCGCCTGCTGTCGCTCTGGGGTGAACTTGCGTCGCTTCTAGGACGATCGGCTTTAAACCGGGGATCACGCTGAGTTTGTGCATGATGAGATCCTCGGAGATACCGGGCATGTCAGAGGGCTTCCAGGCGAAGAGGTCGACAATGCGGCGAATGCAGTCGATCAGGGCAGACTTGAGGTTGGGAGCGAGGGAGCAGCTTACTCGAAAACACCTTGACGCATCCCCTATCTCGAACGAGACATCTTCTGACTCGTTTGCCGGCTCCAGTTCTGGTTGGGTTCTCTCGGGCTGTACCTCGACGGCATCGTGGGGGAATACACCGCCTCCGATCGCCGTCATATAGCACGATCGTGTTGCTTCTTGGTTCCCTCGGACGACTCCGACACCGGTGTTGGTGGGAAACTTCATCTTTTGGTGGTAGGCCGAGGAAACCGCCTGGAGGGAGCAGAGCCCGGGACGGCCGAGTATGGCATTGTAGGCTAACTTGATGTTTACAACCATCAAGTCCATTGACTCGATCCTTCTGTGTGGGGTCATACCAGCTGTGACATCTAAGGTGACGATCCCCTCTATTGGCACTGGGACACTGGAAAATCCGTGCAAGGTATATCCGGCTGGCTTTAGCTTATCTTGGGAGAGCTTCAAGTTCTCGAAGGCTTCCAGGAAGATGATGTTTACCGAGCTCCCATTGTCAATGAGGATGTAGCGAATCTCGAAGTTCGCCATGCTGAGGCTGATGACGAGCTCATCATAGTGCGGGAGCCGAACCCCCTCCAGGTCTTCCCCGAAGAAGGAGACAGGGAGTTGCTGGACCTGGGGAGAGAGGGAGCCCTGGACGGCGTTGACATCCCGGACGAACGCCTTGCGGGAAGTGTTGGACTCCCCTCTCATGGGCCCTCCGTGGACGTAATGCAAGATGGCCTGACCCTCGGGCTCTTCAGGTTCCTGATCCCGCTCGGGACGCTGTCTGGGTGCTCGAGGAGGAGGGGAAGCCCTCCTGTTCCTCGTATCCCTCTGGTCCCGAGCTTCTTTCCCGTTTGAACTCTCGGAGGTACCCCCGTTAGATGAGGGCCTCGATCTCGTCCTTCAGGGCATGACAATGGTCCGTGTCGTGCCCGTTGTTCCGGTGGAAGCGGCAGTAGAATCGCTAATCCCTCTTCTTGCTGTTGTTGTTGGTCGGTCGAGGAGGGAATTGCACGAGGTCCCTGTCTTCGATTGCTAGGAGGATAGTTGACACATTTTGCGTCAGCAGAGTGTATCTCTCGAAGCGAGGGACCGGAGAGACCCTTTTCGTGGCGCCCCTGTCTCTTGGAACTTTCTTTGCTGGCTCGACCTCATCGGCCTTGCGTTTCCCCTTCCCGGAAATTTCTTTCGAGTCCTCTGGATTCAGGACCTCCTCAGCCCGGATGTACTTTTCGATCCGATTGAGGAAGTTGGGGAAATCTATCGAGGGCTTCTTCGCCAGGGAGGCCTTCAGCTAACCATGCCGGACGTTGTGCCGGAATACTACCGAGGCAACCTCTGGGTCGAGGGAGGAGACCGACCTCGCCTCAGCGGTGAACCTTCGAACGAATAACCGGAGCAACTCCCCTTCCTTCTGCCGGAGGCCCAATAGGGATGCACTTGTCCTTTTGGCCTTTCTGCTGGTCACGAAGTGGGCGATGAAGTTGCCTTCTAATTGGTCGAAAGAATAGATGGAGCCGGGGGTGAGCTTGGAGAACCATTCCTGTGCCGGACCTCGAAGGGTGGCGGGGAAGGCACGGCACAGGAGGGGATCCGAAGCACTGTGAATCATCATGAGGGTCTTGAAGCCCTCCATATGATCAGCAGGATCACCCTCGCCGTCAAAAGTCTCAAATTGAGGTGGGCGGAAGTTCCGGGGTATTTCTGCCTGCAAGATGGTGGTGGAGAAAAGAGGTCGGATGGGCCTGTATCCCTGGACTGGCCTCGGGCCACCGTCGCTGAAGTGGTCGAGGCGGTCTTCCATTTCTTAGAGGCGCTTAAAGATGTCATCGTCATACTCCGGCGGGACTGTCGGGACGCGAGACACGCTGGCCTCGGCATCCGAACAGGTGTGAGAGCGGTGGACGTTCTCATTGACTGGGGTCCCCCGGATGGCCTCCATGATTTCTTTTCGGAAGTCTTGGAACTCCTAGTGGGTGACCGGAGCTCGCTCGATCCAGTTTTGTTGTGCCAACGGCCGCCGGCCGACGTGGCTGAGTGCCGGCCCCCGCCTTTGGGATGGAGGTTTGAGATGGTTTGGGGCCGAGTTGGAAGCGGCCCCTCCCCTACTCCGACTTGCCTGTTGATTCTGGATTACCCCTCGTAGGTCGGGTGGGACCGGACGGGAGGCACCCGGTTGGTGTCCGTGACTAACCCCCGGGTTGTTGGATCCATGAGCGTCGGCGGTGACGTCCTGAGGAGGCACGTCCTGCCAACGCACAGAGGTAACAGCTCTCCTGGCCTTGGGTGCCATGTGAGCTCGGGTTGACGGGGTACCGTTAATGGCTGAGCTCGGACCGGCGTTTGCACTAGGATTGTTCCCACAGACGGTGCCAACCTGATGTTGTTTGTTTTTGGGAGGCGTGTGGATGCACCAGGTGTGAGTTCTTCTCAATTTGTATTGGTGGAGGAAGCCCCAGTGTGGACGGCCCTCAGCTGGTTAAACGAATAGGGAGTAGGCGGGAGTGAGGTGGAGACTGGATGCTCGGCTCAGATCTGAGGTCTCATGTACCTGCACACGTTCTAGGAACACCGGGGTTGGCCCCGGTGGCAGACCCTCCGACGACCGAGTCAGCTATTGAGAGAGAGTAACAGTAACTAGGGTTTGAGAGGGAAAAGATAGATTACCTTGGCAAGGGGTAGAGGGTCTAGTATTTATAGGAGAAGTCAACCGGGTCTGGACCCGTTTGGGGCCGGGTCCAAACCCGGTTGCCCGTGGGCCTGGCGCGACAGAGGCCCAAGCGGTATAGGATTGACGTGGCGGAGGCCTAGGCGGTTCCAGGCTGACGTGGCAGAGGCCTGGGTGGTTTCTGTGCTGACGTGGCGGACCCGGATGATCCGGCGGTGCACGCTTTGTGAGGGGATCCTGTGGCCCTGGAGGGGCCACGTCATCTGACCCATATCACATGTCTTAATAAATAGAATTATATATTTTTAAAAGTAATTGTGAAGACTATAATTGGAGAGTTACAGTTGCACGTGCATTACACGTAAGTAGATAGATTTACAATTCCAACTCTTTCATTATAATAGTTACTAGTAGTTTACACATGCGATGCACGTTTTAATAAAAATAGTTTTTAAAATAAAAATTTAGACATAGTCTTGATTTGAACATAGGACCTCCTTTATAATAGTTATGCATGTGTGTTACACGGATTGGTATATTGACAAAACATTTACAAATGACACTAAGGCCTTCTCTCATTATAATATTAGATATTATATATTATATTATAGATAGATGGATAGATAGATAGATAGATAGATAGATAGGTAATAATTTACACGGGTGATGCACATTTTATATATTAAACAAATTAAAGTAAAAAATTTGACGTAGTGGGGACTCGAACCTGAGACCTCTTTCATATTAGTTATGCCCGTGAAATGCACGCATTGGTAGATTTACAAATGACACTAAAGTCTTCTCTCATTATAATATTACTAGTATTTTTTACGTGTGATGCACGTTTTGATAAAGAGTTAGAGTTAAACATGCGATACATGTAAGTCATTATTAAAAAATGGAGTCGAACGGGCGATACACGTATTTTTTTAAAATTAAGAAGAAAAAACATTGATGTGTACGTGCGGTGCACGTGTTGAAAAATAGATTTGGAGTTGTACGTGTGATGCACCTGTTTGTTTAGTTTCAAAAGTGATGTTTCTTTTGTGACAAAAAAATATTTAAAATTGTTTATTTGTGACAAACTCTTCTAATAAATAGTAAGTAAATATATTATATTATAGATATATATATGGATAGTAATTTACACATGTGATGTATGTTAATATAAAAGAAAAATTAAAGTAAAAAAAAAACTGACATAATGAGGACTCGAACTTGAGACCTCCTTCATATTAGGTGTTGGTAGATTGACAAATGACACTAAGGCATTTTCCCATTATAATATTAGATATAATATTAGAGATTAGATATTAGATATTAGATTAGATAGATTAGAGATAAAGATTAAAGAATATCTGCTTTCGGTCATGACATATATCTGTATGTGATGAATATTTTGATGATTTAGCACCAGAGCCGGCCCTGAGTTTCCGAGGGTCCGAGGCGAAACGGCCAAATAATTATTTTTTGGGACCTAATAACAACATAATTTTTTTACGCGCAAAATATGTGTCTATATTTACAAGTTGAATACAAATTTGGGACCTCTAAAATTGCAAAAAAAAATGGGGACCTGAGACGACCGCCTAACCTGCCTCAAGGTGGGGTCCGACCCTGTTTAACACATTAGTAACTGCTTGACACGATA
The DNA here is from genome assembly GCA_017893485.1 of Hemerocallis citrina. Taxonomy (NCBI): domain Eukaryota; kingdom Viridiplantae; phylum Streptophyta; class Magnoliopsida; order Asparagales; family Asphodelaceae; genus Hemerocallis; species Hemerocallis citrina. Next base: position 217,131,081 of record CM030358.1, on the reverse strand, counting down.
AATTAATTTTTTTCATTTTTTTCCCAATTCTTTGATGGATACATTTTATGAACGTTGCACTTACTTTCAGTACTGAAAGTTAAAAAATTGCAACAAAAAAAATAATTTAAAATAAAGTTACTACTCCATCCGTTTCACTTTAAGTGATATTCAGGATTTTTGCATACAGACTAAGGAATGGTGAGATAAACATTTGTTTTACTCCACACCCTTATTAATAAGTCTCCATGATTTAATTACTAATTATTTTTCCAATACAGATTCTGATTTCAAGAAGTTAAAATTGATGTTTTCTCAATACAAATTCTGTTTTCAAGAGAAAATAGAATTACTAATTCTTCTTCTAATACAGTTGGCATTAAATTTTTGTAGAAAATAAAATCTAGAAAGTTGAAACTACAATTTTTTAAGAATGTGTGATATGATTAAGATGAGTAATTATGACAAAATTTGAACATAAATAAGGTTTTTCTTGGAGAGAAAAAAAATGGGAAAAAATTGAATAATATTATTTAAAGTAAAACAAAAAAAAATTCTAAATATCACTCAAAACGGAGGGAGTATTACGTCTGTATTGTTTGAGATACTAATTACTGTACTTGATTAACGAAACCAAACAATAAACAAATGAGAATGCTCATCGTTGTTCCAAACATCGTTGGCCTGTGTTTGGCTCGTCGCTCCTCTTGTTTCTTCTCCTCTGGTGGGTGTGACAGGGCGGTCGTTTCTCTTTTTCGCGAGTCGCTTTCCGGGCTGAAGGTTTAGTCTCCCTGTTCAGCGGGTGCTTCTTCGGTTGTATTATAGCTCCCTTATTGTAGTACTTTGCCTCCTAGTTAGGATTTCACTTTTGTTTAGTTCGGTCTTTTTTGTTTTACATCTTGTAAAGCCATTGATTATTTTTTTGTATCTGTACTGTTTTATTGATTAATATATTTTTGATGGCTGGAGCCTTTTGGCTCTATCCGATACATCAAAAAAAAAAAATCGTTGTTCCAAACACGCGGTAAGATTCCTCTGTACTATGCCATTCTGGTTCACCCAACCCAATTCCCAACATAATCTCTAATACATTCCCAAAAAAAAACAAAATCGAAATCAAAATCAACCCAAAACCCTAATACAAACTTAAAGTTGTGAACCGTGCCCTCGAATTAAATTCAGTTAAATCAAAGGGTTTTTAACATGTGTACCCCTAACAAATAAGCTAATATCATATATACCCCTCACAAATCAATATTATCACATTTGCCACTAACAATGTAAATTTTAATCATATATATCCTTCAGGTTACAAGACATCCAATAGGGAAGGAATATTATGTTTTTCTTAATGGAATTAATGGAAAATGACTAAAATACCCTTCTATCATTCCTCCTTCAATTTCTCCTAATAAGTCAACTCTTTTATAAAAGATCATGTCTCTCTCTCTTTCTCTAACCCTCCAGTTACCCGTTTAAATCCCTTTTCATCTCAGATCTTCCTCTTGATCTCTGCTGTTTATATTTAAGTCTGAAAATTTTTCCTTGAAATTCTTTTTAACTCCAAAAAGCTATTACATTGTGATATATATGGTGAAGGTTTCACTTATTTTGAAGCCTCTGTTATCTCTAAATGTAGACATGATGTAATGTGAGAGCTGAGTATTTGGAAATCAGAGATTTCTCAACGGCTCCTCTAGTAGAGTTATGGTCTGTTTGGGTTGGTATTATCAAATCTAAATATACATCATTCTCTGTCAAATGAGCAGACTTGTGATACCCTTGCATTATCAAATCTAAATATACATCATTCTCTGTTTGGGTTGGTATTATCAAATCTAAATATACACCAACCTGATCTTGTGATACCCTTGCATTCTTAGAAGGATTGTAGAAATGAGCAGCTGATATTAAGGTTATGAAACATGGATGTAGTAAATCTTCACCATTTTCCTTGTTTTATTAGATAAAACAATTACAGCTTTTTCTCATAATTAATGCCAACTATTAATTTATGCACGGGAGAAAGACAGATCATAATGCTATTAATCTTTTCAGGGTCTTTTGAAGAAGAAAAAGAACAGAAATGAGAAGACAAAAATACTAAAAATGGATGCTGTCCTCAGTCAATGGAATGTTTGTTTAAGATTTTGAGTAGGTCTATGGATGGAATTAAATATGCCTATATAAAAACGCAAACAAGTACTCACTTATTTGGGAACAATGAAATATTTCAGGATAAAAAACTCTTGTCACTCCTGTGCCTCTGAATTTGATTTAACTAGTAAATAATAAACAAAACCAGTTCCAATGATCAAATCAAGAGTGCAAATGCTTGAGAGGCAGAATTTATGAAAAAGAAAATACAGTAAACTATTCTGAATATTAATAGTACTTTGTAAGGTTTAATCCCCCATTGTTCATGAAAAGATCACAAATGAGGGGGGGAATGGGGGGCACATAAGAAGAAGAAGGTTATGTTGAGTTTATATTTTAACAAGCAGACTGGATTAAGTGAGAAACAATTGTTAAGAAGAACAGCTTTGATTGCAACACGCTTAACAGCAGTTTCCAGAGAAATTTTGACATCAGGAAGAACTTGAAATTATGATAGGGAAAGTAAAGAAAAGGGCAGCAGAGATGAAATGCTGACAATGTCCCTGTCACTGTTGGTACTATAAATCGAGGATATTAAACTGAAATCCAAATGATTCATGCTTATAATGAGAGGTAACTAAAAAAGAGAGACATTAAAAGGCCTGGGCACATATCAAAAAACCTCACCTTATTTCCATGCCATGATTCAGAAGTTTTGACAGAGAATGATGTATATTTAGATTTGATAATACCAACCCAAACAGACCATAACTCTACTAGAGGAGCCGTTGAGAAATCTCTGATTTCCAAATACTCAGCTCTCACATTACATCATGTCTACATTTAGAGATAACAGAGGCTTCAAAATATGTGAAACCTTCACCATATATATCACAATGTAATAGCTTTTTGGAGTTAAAAAGAATTTCAAGGGAAAATTTTCAGACTTAAATATAAACAGCAGAGATCAAGAGGAAGATCTGAGATGAAAAGGGATTTAAACGGGTAACTGGAGGGTTAGAGAAAGAGAGAAAGAGACATGATCTTTTATAAAAGAGTTGACTTATTAGGAGAAATTGAAGGAGGAATGATAGAAGGGTATTTTAGTCATTTTCCATTAATTCCATTAAGAAAAACATAATATTCCTTCCCTATTGGATGTCTTGTAACCTGAAGGATATATATGATTAAAATTTACATTGTTAGTGGCAAATGTGATAATATTGATTTGTGAGGGGTATATATGATATTAGCTTATTTGTTAGGGGTACACATGTTAAAAACCCTAAATCAAACCCTCCGGTTTGGTTTTTTCTCCATATTTTAATCAAATTTTTGGACCAATTCCCAAAATGCCCCCACTGTTTTGCCCTCGGTCCCAAAATAATCTTATTATTAAATGATAATTTATTAATAGTCTTAATTAAACAATAGAAAATTTAATTGCCTCTTTAACTTTATCACAATTCCCCAAGTCTTTTTAGCCTTGCTCCCAATATCATCAAAATTTCTGCTCTTCCCAAAGCAATGCAGGCCGGAATCTGACCCAAATGGGCCTGAGGCCCACTTGAAACTTGAATTACTGAAATGCCCTTGGATTAGTGTTAGGGTTTGTTGTGTAGGGTTGGTATTGAAAGGGTAGTTTGGTCAATTTTGGGTTAGGGTTTTGGGGATTTGAGGTTTTGGGATTGGATATGGGAAGGGAGTGTTAATTGGATAAACGTGGGTAGTTGTACTATTTAATCCTAATCCCTATAGCGGGCTGTCAGTGGTTTTAGGCCCATGTAAGGCCCAAGCCCAAGTATGTATTTTTCCTCTTTGGAACGATACAACATACGAAAAACCTAGTAAAAAATAATACAACAATTATATAGTTCAAGTTTGAATAGTATGACAATAATTAGTTGTAAATAAAAGTTCATATTTCTATTAGTATATATTGAAAAATAATTATAAATGAGGTGTAAAATCCAACTTCTTAGAACTTTAAGGATGGAAAACGATGAAATTTAACTGTTTAAGAGATATTTGTTATTTCAATATAATATGTGCACAAAAACAAGTATAAAAATTCTAAAAATTTTACAAACCTGAAATCTTAAAATCTAAATTTCAAAGTAAAAAAGTAAAGAGAGACAGTAATAAAGTAATGAGTTTTTAAGTTTTGGGAGAAAATTTTAATTTTGGGATTTGAAATTTAAGGAGGGAATGTGTTTTGTGAGGTTGGATCTGGGTCTTTGATTTTGGGGGAATTGAATGTGAGTCACTTGATAGCTTTCTTTGTGTTTTATTATATCAATTTTTTTTATGTAAAAATAAAATTAATAAAGTACGAAATATTGCATGCAGGAAAGTCTACATTGATTTTTTTCTCTATGAACCCTAATTAGGTATTGAATTTTTCAGTACTGTTTGAATAACAATATTATTCCTTCTTTTTTCTGATCATTTAACTTGTAATACTTCAACTAGACCGGTGAGGCATTCACACTTTACGTGTACAAAGGTTTATACTCTAGATTGTATTTGTACCATCAAAATGTAGTTACACCATTTGTAATTTTCTTATTATCCTTCAAGGATAATGGTATAAAGAATTATAACTACTCCCTCCGTTCCACTTTAAGTGATATTTAGAAGTTTTGCACACAGATTAAGGAAGGGTGAGATAAATATTTTTTTCCCTTTATACCCTTATTAATAAGTCTCTATGATTAATTGCTTGGAGTAATTGCACACAGATTAAGGAAGAGTGTAGGAGTAGTACTTTTGATTTGGAAAATATATAGAGTTGCAAGTAGTAGGTGAGGGGGAGTTTGCATTAAATTTTTGGAGAAAATAAAATCTAGAAACTTGAAACTACAATTTTCTAAAAATAGTTGATAGGATTAAGATGAGTAATTAAGATAAAACTTCAACATAAATAAGGGTGTTCTTGGAAAAAAAAGGGAAAAAATTGGATAATATCACTTAAAGTGAAACAAGAAAAAAACCCCTAAATATCACTTAAAGTGAAAGGAGGAAGTATGTGTTTTTCATTTACAATTCCTCATTGATTACAATTGAAGGCATTGTTTTGTATATAGGTGGAAATCAATTTAAAGCAATGTTTGGCATATATAATTTGTTAGGGCACAACCTTCCATAGTTTCATTGAATGAAGTGATTAATGTCCTACAATAATTAAGAGCACCACTAATTTGTCTTTCTAAGCAAGTTATCTTCATATTTCATTAATAAGCCGTTAACGAAACAACATCAAAATAAGTTGCAAACCATCTATCATAACATCGTAGGCCCACACAATCAAATATCATCACCTAGAATACAACAATTACTAGGGCAATAAAAGAAGCAACATAAACGGATACATATACATATACAGATTCAAATACATGAACATCATCATTTACTAAGAATCTCACTCCATCCAACGAAATGTGTATTGGGGAACCAAAATAACTTCCACAACAAAATAATTTAGCAAAACTATTGTAGGAGGATATAAAAGGAAAAGAAGTGTTACACATACATTGGTTTCTACCTTAAACATATATTGAACTTGTTTTTTAGTTATCATTGAGTCTATTCCTCACTAAAAGACAAATAAAAAATGTCCAATAATCACTAAATTAAATACAAACTCAATGTATATTTAGAATAGAAACCCATGTATATATGTGTAGCATTTCTCTAAAAGGAATGTCACTTAGTTGGTAGTTGGAGTGAGAGAAAACCCGTGAATATCCAGTGAACCTAACTCAAACTATAATCTGCTAGTAAGATACACGTGCAATGCACGTATTAATTTTTTTAAAATATTAAAGTAAGATGCATGTTTTAATAAATATGATTATATATTTTTAAAAGTAAATGTGAAGATTATAATAGGAGAGTTAGAGTTGCACATGCGTTGCACGTAAATAAGTAGATTTACAACTCCAACTATTCCATTATAATAGTTATAGATAAATGGATAGATAATAATTTACACGTGTGATGCACATTTAATATATTAAAAATAAATTAAAGTAAAAAAAATTGATGTAGTGAGGACTCGAACCTTAGACCTCCTTCATATTAGTTATGCACGTGCAGTGCATGCATTGGTAGATTTACAAATGACACTAAGGCCTTCTTCCATTATAATAGAGATTAGAAATATTTGTTGTAACCCCCATTTCCATAAATACGTATTTTCTAAATAATTTCTGTATTTCGATATTATAAATTCATTATTTGTTAAAATCATTTTGGATTTTATATTAAAGTGTTTTTCTAATCGAAAATTTGTTCATTTCAAATAAGGATGTGTTTTGATCTTATTTTCTAGATCTTATTGATCAACTATTTGTATTTGAGTCCAAATTATATATATATATATATATATATATATATATATATATATATATATATATATATATATATATATATATATATATATATATATATATATTGGGTCATTTTAGTAAGTTGTTAAACCCGGATATTATTGTATTGTATGATTTTATTATTCTTATAATTATAACTATTAATCTTTATTCCTTGATTACTTAATTAAAGTACATTTAACGAATTATTTTATTTTCATACATGATCTGATTTTTGTGGTGAATTCTAATTTAATTTCAAGCCAACTTATATTGTTTTCATTTGTATTATTTATCTGTCTACTTGGATTTCAATTTTTGTTCATGAAGTTCTTTGTTCTTTGGATTGAGCTTTTATTGTCGATCATATTGTTCTCTTATTTATTATGAGTGTTTTTATTTGAACCCTATTGATTTTGATATATCTCCTAATTGAATCCTAAACCTAATTTGAATTGTTCTTGATCCAAATCCGCTTTTATTGGATCCTAATTCACCAACCCAATATCCTAATTATACCCTATAAATACAACTCTAATGCAAACCATAATTTTTGCACACAAATTGCAAATCCTAGCCGTCTAATCTCTCTCCTTATTTCTTTCTCCTCTCTCAACCCATCAGCCAAATCAATCCTGACCCCCTCTCCGGCGTCAACCTCCACTTCTACTGTCCCATCCGATCAGCTCACATCCACACAGCCGCCTAGACCAACCCCCGAAACCCCTCTATCTTCTTCCCTCTATGTTTCGCCTATCAATAGCCAGAACCCATTAAATCCTGATCCCTTTTCCTCCTATATGTTGGATGTATAAGTATATTCTCAGTATAATAGGATAATATTATGTATATTATTCTATGGGGCAACACGGGTTTACACGTGTTATGTATTAATTATTGGAACGGGTTGAGTGGGCTAAAAGCCCAGTACCCTAAACCCAGTCTAATCTCTTATAAGCTGGTCTAGAGATAGTGCTCTGCGATATTCCAATACTGATAAGCAGGGTATAATATCTTAAGCGGCTAGAGATTAACCAAACCCTAATTTCCCTAAATCAGATTTAACAATCTTAAGATATTAGAGAAATCAAAAAATCTGAGATTGAGAGAAAGAGGGTTCGTCGGATCTCACCAGAGGGGTCGACGCCACTTGCTCCGTGGCCATCGGCACCGTCGCCGACACCCGCCCCCGTCGCTGCCGTCACGAGCAGCGCCGTCGTGAGCGCTGCCGTCGCGAGCGCTGTTGTCCCGACCACTGCCGTCGCGAGAGCTGTTGTCCCGACCACTGCCGTCGATAGTGTCGCGGCTGAGCGCCACCTCTGGGCACCGACTTCACTGGCCACTGCCGCCGCAGACCACCGGAAACCCCTGCCCACTTCTCTTCCCGATCGGGGTCTTTCTGATGATTCTCCATCATCTCATCTAATGGATTCCGATCCGGACCCGGCTCTTTATCAAAGCAATCCGAGGCTGATCTGGAAGCTGAGAGATAGGAACCCGTGGGACCCGCCCAACATTCTTCCATCGCGTTTCTTGGTCATGAAATGGGTTTGGACTGCTGTGATCCAACCATGTGGATGATTTGGCATTATTGATGAAGTCCAGGGTGGAGGCTAATCACATAGATTATTGAAGCAATGAAATAAGGTGGAGGAAGAGAATATATGTTTTTTGGTTCTCAGAAGCTTTCATCTGTTGGAAGATGGAAGCACAATAAGAGATGAGGATGTATTTAGACTAGATCTAAATATGTGTGGACTGGATCAGATCTAAAGTAAAGATAAGTTCTTCACCAAATTTAAATTGTCATTCATTTATTTGTTTGAATGTTGTTGCTAAGTGCTAAAGTTTCAAAACCATGTTGATCATTGGTTAATTAAATACAAGTTGAACAATTATTTTAGCTATGTGCTAAAAATCAAATATCCATTTTGATAAGTTAAATTATAGTTGTTGACTATAAATTTGTATCTCCAATTAAATTGTTGTGAATTAGATTGTGCTAATAATTTGTTTAATTGGCTAATCTTTAAAGATTTGATGAATGTAGGAACTTCAAAGTTACTTACAAACTGTGTGAGATGGAGACGATGGATTTACATCACGGAATGATAAGTCTGCACTACGCAGGCTTCTCCATCGAATTTGGAAAACACTTCTAACTTGAAGTGTCGGTATGATCTACTCTAATTTTCTTAGTATTTTTCATGTGATGAATGTGTTAACGTTTTGTGCGTTTGATCATATGATTGAGAGTTTTAGATCATAGTTATTCTCGCTTTGGAAAACTTGCATGTTTAGGGTTGTTAAGTATTTTATCATACTATGTGTATAGATATTTTGACAAATCCATTGTTTGCAGTTTGTGTGAGATTATATATTTGCTTCTCTGATAATTAAAATTTTTTGTATAAGATTTATAACAAATATCCGTAACTTAGATAGGAGCATTCTGTAATGCAGAATATGACTCCATTATTTACATTTTGTTCTTTATCATTCATTGTACTGTGTGTGCAAAATTGAATTATAAAATATGGGTCTTTATCTCGCTTAGTGTTTCGAAGATGATGAAAAACGAATAAAAAAAATATATATATATAGCTCAATTTGTTTGAGCACGTGGACATTGTTAGAATCACTAGAGAAAGCAAACAACTTTGTAAAATGTAATAGAGTAATTTTGTATTAACTCTTATAAGGTGCATATATTGTCAATCGCATGTATAAGCTGAGTTTAACAAATGAGACAATTAATAATAATAGTTCTAATTGTGTTCTTGAACAATAGCATATTTGGCTAGGATTTGAGAACTATATATTCAATTGTTTGTGAGGAAATGTGATCTAATTATCAAAACCGTGGGAAAAATGGAGTTAAAAGCTATTTTGCCAAAAGCTTTAACATCCAAGTTATTTTGAAATTTAGAATTACTATGAACTATATATTAAATTGTTTGTTCTTGTTAAAACTCATAACTCTGCTAAATGACACTATTAAATATGACAAATATGAAAGTTGTGCTCAGATTATGATTACTAGAAAATCATTTAGTATGGTCTCTAGGAGCACACAACTACTTGAGTCAATACATTCTGATATTTGTGATCTCAGTAGCTTTGTAACTAGATGAGACGATTATTGGTCAGAAGTATTTAATCGCTTTTGTAGATGATTAATATAAGTTTGTCATATATATGAAGAATGAAGCACTTATTATTCTTAATGAATTAAAAATTATAGTTGAATGCTAAAAATCAAGGGTTCAGATTTGATAGAGGTGGTGAATATGTTTAACAACTTTAGAGAAGTTTGCATTGGGCATAATCTCTACTGCACTCTACTTACAACAATCAAACAGTATTGATAAAAGTTAGAATCAAACTCTTAGTGAAATGTTGAATTCTATTTAATTGACTGTTGTTTGTCTTGTGTAATAATGAGTAATGTTGTATTGTTAATCATATCTCTAATGTGTTACTACACTTTAAATTGAATACACCTTGTAGTCATGGCATGAAAGCACAAATAATTTTGTTAAAGTGAAAATTTTGTGTTGTGATACATCTGTTAGAGTACATGACTCTAAAAGGCCTAAAGTAGGACCTACAACAAATATTTGTGTGCGTTTAGGAAGTGCAGATTGTAGTTCGGTGGACAGATGTTGGATCTATCTAATTTGTGTTAGAAGAATCTTGACTTACAGAGTTCTTTGAGGATGTGTTCATCAAAGATAAATGTATGAAATAATCTAGTCCTACAGACACGCTCAATGATTCACAGTTGGAATCAAGAACTAGTCTTACTGACACTTAAAATCTGAATGACAAATAAGCTAAGAAGAGTCTTTAGTAGACAATAAGATAATTTTGTGTCATACAATAATACTCTAACTTAGTTGATCTGCCGAAACGGGCTAAAACTATAGTATGTAAGTGGGGTTTTGTAGAAGAAACTTAATTTTGATTGTTCAGTAGCAATTTTAATGCCTTTTAAAGCTAACAGATTGAATGAGAAAAATGGGGTAGATTTATTTGATGTCTACTCACATGTTTGTCATATTGCTACAATAAGTATTCTTCTTACTCTTACATCTATTGAAAATTTTGTAATTCATAAAGGATATTTAAAAGTTTTGTACTGAACAGTTTTGTACTAAAAAGTTATGAACTAATATGTTTAGTGAACAAGATTTACAATTTAGTAAAATCATCGTATGCTTTAAAACATATAATATAGCTAACGTATAAATAATTTGACAAATTTCTTAAAGAGCCTAGTATATGAATTAAGTAATTTAGATCAGTGCCTTTAACTTTGTGGTGAGTCAAATATAATGGCTTTTATTTACTTGGTTTTATTAACATACTTGTTGATTGGAAGTGACATCTCTATCATAAATGGAGTTAAATTGTGCTATCCAAATAAATTTAGCATGAAACACCTAAGTGTTGTGGTCACCATATCATGTATAAGGGTGAGTTTTGGTTGGCAAGGGATAACCCTTAGTCAAACTCGATAAATCAATAATGTGTTTCAAAAGTGGGGATATAGTGATTGAAAGTGTATTTTGAAACACCTTATGATTATGATAAAAAGGTTGACACCTAATGATGGTGCAACTATGAGACATGTAGATCATTCTAAAAGAATTGAAAGTCTCATGTATACAAAGATCTGCACTAGAATAGACAAAGCCTTTGAGGTAGGTATGATCTGCAGATTCACTAATAATCCCATACACATTTGAGTGCCTTTAAGAGGCTAATGAGATACCTGAGTGGTACTCAAGAGTTTGCTTTGTGCTACTCAAAGTTTAGTGAAAGTCGACAACTAGTGGATATGTGTTCGCACTAGGAGGAGCAGAAAAATTATGGAGATTAATAGGCAAACAAGTGTTGCGTTCTCATCCAAGAAATCAGACATCTGTGTGTTATCCTCTGCAGGGAAAGAGGCTGAGTGGATTGAATGACTTATTGCTAATCATCCATTTGAGAGGTTTAATGTAAATTCTCTATTCTGTTATGCGACTATCAAGCTATAATGCACTGTAGCTTATAACTCACTCTATAATAGTAAGAGGAGTATATTAAGGCTGAAAGAAGCCTAGTTGAACTTTCTCATAGATTAAGTGCAATTGCGACAAGTATGGCTAATGCTCTTGCTAAGAGACTTGAAAATGATCTGATTATCAAAACTGTGGGGGAAATGGAGTTAAAAGTTATTTAGTCAAAAGCTTTAACATCCAAGTTGTTTTGAGATTTAGAATCCAATTGGAGCCATAGAGATGTTCAAACTGAAGCATCAATTTTAGGCAGTTGACATGTTTTAGATAATTTGAAAAGTTCTATGTAAATTTTGTTAATATATAATTTCATTCCAATTTTGATGATGCTATATATTTTCATAATTTACTTAGAATCATCTCATTATTCCAAAAGAAAGCATGAAAACTTGTCGATGTGTTTCCGATGTTTAGAATTGTTGTTATATCATTCCAATTTTGATGATATAACTCTTTTATGGATTCATGTTTCATTCCAATTTTGATGATTCAGAATTAACCATAATTGATTTGACTATTCTATCATTCCAATATGAAACATAGTATAGTTCTTGTGCAGAAACTATAATAGTTCTTGTTCTTTATTTTGTTAAAGAAACTTGATTGTGATGCTTGTGTTACATCTTGCTAAGCTATCGTTGAATTGTACTAAGTTCTTTAGTGGAATTAGATACTTTATTGAATTCACTAGAATTCTTAGAGACATGTCTCTTGATATTCTTGCTTTCAATAAGCTAGCAAAGATGGAGAAGTTGAATCTGTCAACATAGATTTCAAAATAATGATTTACTCAAAATGGAGGAGTAAACATAAAGCAGTTTGCAAGGATATAGTTTTGATTTATTTCTCTGAGGAATAACTTTGTCACTTGCTTGATAAAACTTCTGTTGAGTTTAAGACTCTTGTGTTCATGAGCTTAAAACTCATATTTTATTATTGAAGTTTATTTGCTTTGGTTGATTTTGAAACTATGACAGGTTCCTCTTGTTGGTTTAGTCTTTGTGAACTATTCATTTATGCTTTTAGAACTATTTGATTATTTTGGTTTAGTCATATTTGAACTATTCAAGTTATAATTGATTTAGTCTATGATCCATGTTCTTTATGATTCAATAATGTTTGAATTTTTGTGATCCAATATTATAACATTGCTTAGCCTAATATATTGAGAATATAGAAGGAGATTGTTGGATGTATAAGTATATTCTCAGTATAATAGGATAATATTGTGTATATTATTCTATGGGGCAACACGGGTTTACACGTGTTATGTATTAATTATTGGAACGGGTTGACTGGGCTAAAAGCCCAGTACCCTAAACCCAGTCTAATCTCTTTATAAGCTGGTCTAGAGATAGTGCTCTGCGATATTCCAATACTGATAAGCAGGGTATAATATCTTAAGCGGCTAGAGATTAACCAAACCCTAATTTCCCTAAATCAGATTTAACACTATCACCGTCGACCCACCCTCGTCAACGTCTCCCGGTGCCACCCTCTCTCGCCGTCAGCCCCGCCGTCGGCCAGACCCCCTGTTGCTAGCCTTGGCCATTGCTAAAGGTTGCTACTGTCTCTTTGCTAGTGTTGCTACAGTCTCTTTTTATGTGTCGGGTTCTTTGAGTGCATGTATATTGCACGTATTATTGGTGGATTGAGCTAGTTCGTGAGTTCATTGCTTCGGGATTCTTATCCTGTTATTTGTAGTATTCGTTTTCACCGTCTAACAGGCCAGTCACCGTCCTTTTGAATTGCTAATTATATCAAATTCAAGTGTTATTGAAATTCTTGCAAGTAGATTTCTTTATTATCGTATTACCTATTGTTTATCTCTTTCGTTGGGTTTATTGAGGGTTTACACGAGCTAACCCCAACATTCTTGACATCGTGCCACTTTTGACTCTAAAGTTTGGATTTTTCGTGAGTGCATATAGAATTGATACTAGGATTGCTCATATAATTGAGACACAAATAAACTATTGTAGAGACAATTGCTAGTTTGTATGTTGTTTGATCAATTGATGATAAATTAATGTATGAGCGTGTTCTAATTTTATTTATCATGTCTTGACACCCATCATGTTGATTACACAATTTATGGACTAGAGAATCGATACACCTATTGTTTAATTAATTTATTTTCAAGAAAAATACCCTAAAAACTATATATGCTTGCTGACCCGAATTTTGACCGCTATTTTCGAACCAGTAAACGACCTTAAAATGAAATATTTTCTGAATATGAATTGTAGCCTTATCTTCTAGTTTTCAGATCATCTTGAATTTTTGAATTCCGAGTTTTGTAGCAAAAGTTATGTCTGTTTTACTACAGCTGTGTTTTTACTTTCAGATTTTCAGATTCTCGTATCTTTCATGTTTAAACGGTAAAAATGTTGATCAAATGTTAAAATTTTGCTATAAAAATTTCCAGATTATTGCCTAACATGTTTAGGAGTTTAGATTATATTTTTACTGAATTTAATAATGAGTTTTGCTATTTCTAAAAATTAAATTAAAAAGATGTTAAATTTCTGCCTGAACATAAAACCTGTAAAGAAACATGTGTTTGACCTAGCTACTATTGTTAGAATTTGAATTTTAAATATGCGTTGGAACCGTGTGGAAGTCTAATCTCCAGATTTTTGAACAGATTCAACTTTTGATTTCTGAGTCAGCAGGAAACTGTATTTTTGTATAGGTTGCGCTTGCTGTCCAGAATTTTAGATTCCTTTTTTTAATGAATTAATAATTCTTATGTTGTACAATTGCATGAATTAATGAATGTATGTTGCATTGCATGTTCCCAATGAGTTATTGTCACTATTCTAACCGTCTCATCCATGTTATCAACCTATTGTTCCCCACTGATACTATCGTTCGTCTTATGTCTCATATTTGCATATCATATTGTTGCATTAATGAAATAATTAATAAACTAGGGTTTAAGGGATTGACTCTAGTAGTTGATGATATAATGAATGTACACCGTAGAGTGGGTCTTGTTTTCTAAAATATTGTGTGTTGGCAAAAATTATTGTTATCGGTTTATTATTGGACTACTGACACAGTATCCCCAATTGACCGTGTGTTGTTTTTATTGAGCCAACCAGTGTGCAGCAATGCTGCAAATACCGTTATCGTGCCGTGTACATGATCTATAGAATCTTCCACTTAAGCCTAAAACGAAATTGATTGTATACATCGAACCTGTGGTACGGCACATATGGGACACAGCAGTACGTGCATTAGTTAAGAGTTAAAATAATTAATAGACATAAGGATTGACACATCTCCAACATTGCATATTGTTCATCATTGTTCTAATTGATATCGAATATTGGCTAAGTGTTATTGATATTGATCATTGATTATTGTTACCGATTATTGAACCATTGTTTATAGAAAATGACATCGATTATCATGATATTGTCCAATTTTATTGATTCCTATTGATTTATTGATTCATTGTTATACCGTTATTTCATTGTTTCCTGCTTTCTCTACTTGTTGTCCATGACTTGCTCTAAGGACAATTTTTCTCCTCTTCTTAGATGAAATGTTTACAGATGTTGATGGAGAATTACCTGATGAATTGGGAGAACAACATTGGTGAAGAAATTGATTGCATCGCTGCTTAATAATTATTGTTTTGTTATGGAGACTTAATTATTGAATTATTGTTATTTCATTGTATTGGACTTATGTCCCGAATATTGTTATTTGTTTCCAGATGTTGGATTATTATTGCATTTGAATATTTTTATTGCTTAATTCCAAATATTTTTGTTCATGAGATCATTATTATTACCTACGCAATTGTTCTGTATTGTTTATATTGTTGAGTTGATCGGATAAACAGCTTATGGATGACGTCAGTCATTCACTAGGCCAATATCACGTACTTGTATTCCGTATTTTTGGAAAGCGGCATGTGACATTTGCATAGAATTCAACTTGCATGCAATAAAAAATGTAACCATAACCACTGAAAAGCATCTCAAATATATCTTAAAATTGTACACCAGAAAATAAGTCAAGGTGAATGACATGATCAGAGACCCCAAGCACGCCATGTATGAATGATGCATGCCATTTTTTCCCCCTTTTTTGAGGGAAAATGATGCATGCCATTGCCAACAGATTATTAGGATCTCCCATGTTTACTTAAAGCTTGCTATAACTGTATAAACATAAAGAAATTCCAGTGTTAAGGACCACTGAGTCACTCACTAATTAATGAAAGAATACTGAGAAGGGGACAAAGCAAATGGGTCTAAGTTCACGTGGGATTATCAGAAAATATGGCCATGTATTAAGCTCATAAATATATGTATTTGACTCCTAACTTAGATTTTGTAAGCAAAAAATCAAAAGAGATATGTTCAATTAGTTTATACCCTAGCTAATTCTTTGTGAGTATATATCCAATCCTTTACTTGACCACGACCTTCTATTAGCCCCTTTGACTAATGGGGGAGGGATTCCTCTATGGCTCTATCACAATAAAACAATTGGACTAGAGATTAATTTCCAGATGAAATTTAATTTCATGATCAAAAGTAACATAATTTTGGAAGTACCACTATGGTCTACTAGTAATTTATACGTGCAATGTACATCTTTATAAATATATATTTTTTATAAAAAAAATCGACATTGTCTGACATCAAACCTAAGATCTCTTTTATTTTAGTTATGCATGTGCATTGCACCTGTTTACTTGGTTACAATATACGTGTTTGTTTAGTAACAAACTCTCTCATTAAAATAGTAGAGATTAATCAGTTTAGCAAGAAATAATACATTTAATTTTTTTTTTTAAAACAAGAAAATATATCTTAGCTAAAAGAGTGGCATTGGAGTTACAATATTATAGTTGTGCTGAGAATAATTTTATAATGTTATCTGAAATTTATAGTTCTTATATTTCAATGCTACCTAATTTTAAATTAAGTAGTTGGATTTTTCAATATAGTATTGAATTGTGTCACATCATTTTTTGTCATATATAGCTAGCAACAAATAATATCACTTGGTACCAATGTACTTAGCTAGCTAGAATATTAGTTGTAGCTTCCCTATTTAACAAAACTATATAAAACTATATAGTATATTTTATTAGTTGAAGCTAAAAATAAAGAGTAATGCTTTAGTCACTACCAATTTCACTACCATTCTCTTCACTATCTTAGGTGGCATATTTCTATTGAAGAGTTCTCCTACCCACTCTATCTTCCCCTACCTATTTGAGTGTGCCACCTAAGGTAGTGAGGAGCAATGTAGTGAACTTGGTAGTGGATGTAGCATAACTCAAAAATAAAATAAGATTAATATAGTATACTTAAAAAAATATGTTTTGGGCTAGGATATGTTTGTCCCACAATTTTCTTCTAACTACTTTACATAATAAAACAATTTTTTTCTTAAAAACATCTAAAAGTTGAAAATTCCAAAAAGCACGAAAATAAAGTTAAAGAAACCAATGAAACATAAGAGTCAAACAAAGGGGTTCCAAATAAACTTCAACCTCCTTTCTCTTTTATGGGAAGTTGTAATGTCTACATATAAATGAAAATTTTGCCGAAATGCCCCTGTTTTTGAAAATAATTAGCGAACTACCCTTGTTTCGAAAACATTTAGCCATTTGTCCTTGTCTGTGACACGTCAGCAACAAACGTTATTGGGAATCACGGCATCAGCTAATTGTATGCCGTTATTCCCAATAACGGCATCTGTATTTGAGAAAATTGTCATGCCGTTATTCCCAATAACGGCATTGGTTAATTTTAGTTTAGAACTATATTGTATCAACATTGTCTCGAGATTGGAAATCAAAAAAGAAATGAACTGATGTCGTTATTCCGGAGAACGGCATCGTTTGTACTCATGCCGTTTTTCAGAATAACGGCATCAGTTATAAACGTTTTGCAAAAATCCCTATACTCGAAAACCCCTTTCTTCTCCCCTTTTCTTCCCCTTCTGATTTGTAAAACGCATCTCTCTCACATCACCCCTTTTACCCACAAACCCTAGATCTCATAATCAAAAATTTTCAACCATTTGAGTCCTATAAAATTCCATACATCCTAATTCCTCACTCCCACTCTCATTTTCAGTCTTCCTCATCAACGAATATTTTGCCGGTGGTTTTTTTGGTATCATTTGAAAGGTATTATCATACTAACCTTATGTTTGATTTTTATTTCAAAGATTCATCACATTTTGAGTAGTGAATGATTTGAATATGTTTTAATTTTTATGCATAGGTATGGAATTTGATATCCCTATATGGTTATATTTTGGGGGTGAAGTAATTAAGGATCCAAAAATTGGATATTCTTATAGTGATGTTGATCCGGTAATTATTTGGGCTACCCCCAATTTTGGTTACTCAGAATTAACAGATAAGATATATGAAGTAACCAATTGGGACAGAAGTGAAATGACTTTGAGATTGAGAGCCCGTTATTCTGCTGGTAAAGGGGATGGGCAGTACTTCATGTTGGTACCCATAGACAGTGACAGTTCTCTGAGGTCTGTCCTGCTTAGGACACTTCATCCAAGTTGTAGTTGGAATATAGTTGAGTTATATATTGATCAAACGAGGCTTCCAAATACTACAAGAGTTGTTATCGATGGTCCAAGTCCAACTAGGATTCTGAGACCATCTGAAGAGTCACACGCAAGGATTTCTAATACTGTTGGAGATACTAGCACAACTCCAACGGAACCTGTTTCCTCCGAATACGAGCCGCTACATCCGACCCCATTGCCACAAAATTTTTTGGTAGCTGGCATTGCTTTGACAGACTTTGATAACGCCGTTGTAAATAACGACTTGGTAGAAGAGGAAGAAGATGAGGTACGCGGTCTCGAGGATGATGATGAGGAGATCGCCCTTGAAGCTCCAGTTGTTGATGCCAATGTTCAAGTGCCGGTTGTTGATGCCAATGTTCATGTGCCGGTTAATAATGCCCGCGTGTTGCCAAGTCAGGACACAGGTCCAGCTATGCGTGGATCGCAGTCAAGCGAATGGATGTCCCGTGCCACCGTACATGAACATGGCCAGTCTTCCATTGGGTCTTCCAACTTGGATGAACTCTTCATAGGTCAAAGATTTCCATCCAAAGATGCTCTACAACATCAAGTCAAGATGTATGCCGTGAAGAATCACAGGGAATTCGTGACGGTAAAATCAGATCGTTGTCTGTACCATGTGAAATGTAAATACGCTCCCATCAACCATTCAGCCGAACAGATTGCAGAAAATCCATCACTTCAAAATGTAGTCGGTTGTCCATGGCGCTTGCGTGCAATTATTCCCAAAGGTCGTGATTATTTTGTGGTGAAACAACTTGAAGGTATACACACATGTGTGAATCCTACATTGACTCAGGATCACAGTAAAATTGACTCGACGGTTGTATCGATGTTGATAATAGATACTCTGAGGGAACAACTCGCAGTAACACCAAGAGCCATAATTGGGCAGGTAAAGGGTAGGCTCCAATACACAATATCATATTGGAAAGCTTGGAAGGCAAAACATAAAGCAATTGAGAAACTATATGGTTCTTTTGAAACAGCGTACACTAAATTACCATACCTACTCAATGCAATTCAAGCTTCGAATCCGGGTACGGCTGTACAGTGGGCAAAGACTACGACTGGGCCGGGTATAGAAACATTTAAGAGTGTTTTTTGGTCATTCGGTCCTTCGATCGAAGGATTCAAATCATGTAGGTCAGTTATAAGGGTTGACGGTACTCATTTGTACGGAAAATACAAAGGCTGTTTGTTGATTGCGGTATCACCAGACGCAAACGGTAGGTTGTTTCCATTTGCATTTGCACTTGTTGAAGGTGAAAGTATAGAAACATGGACATGGTTCATGAACTGTATTCGGTGCTATGTGACAGATCGTGAAGGTCTTTGCGTCATCTCGGATCGACATGCCGGTATTTTATCAGCAATGGGAAATGAGTTTGGCACATGGAGGGAACCTTTTGCATATCATCGGTATTGTATGCGGCACTTTGCTAGCAATTTTCATAAAAAATTTGGTTCGAAATTTTTGATGAATAAATTAAAGGTAATTGCTAGTGAAAATCAGTGGAGAAAGTACGAGGAAAAGATGGCACAACTTGAAGCTAGCAATGCTGATGCGGCTAATTGGGTTAAGGAGAAAGCAATTGAGAAGTGGGCACTTACTGCTGATGGTGGGCGTAGATATGGTATTATGACAACAAATATGTCCGAAGTGTTCAACTCGGTTCTAAAAGGTGTTCGTAGCTTACCTGTCACCGCAATTGTGGAACAGATATTTTTCCGTCTGAACATGTATTTCACCGACCGCCGTGAGGCCGCGCAGACACTTATCGCTGAAGGTAAACTATGGGCACCACGAATCCAGGATCTTATTGATGCCCGGCGTGAAAAATCAAATTTACATGAGGCCATAATGTTCAATAATCGCGATGGTGTCTTTGGGGTGAAAACGGGCATTAGAATGGACGGTGGATATCAAAAGGGTGGGCATTGGCATACGGTGGACCTAGAAGGCCGAACTTGTACGTGTGGAAAATTTCAATTGTTCCACGTTCCATGCTCTCATGTGTTAGCGGCATGTGCTTCCCGGGCGCTTGATTATCAACCGTACATAGATCCTTTCTACTCTACAGACTCTTTAGCAAAAACATGGGCACCATCTTTCAATCCTTTCCCAGACGAATCTTATTGGCCTACCCAAAGCGCACCGGTACTAATTGTTGATCCTAGTCTTCGTCGGGTCAAGGGGAGGCCTAAGAGTACTCGTATCCGCAATGACATGGACGCTCGAGAAGGAGGGAGTAGTGGAAAAGTATGTTCAAAATGTGGTGTGAGCGGACACAATAGACGCAGTTGTAAGAATGTACAAAGTGTGGGGACTTCACAATCTACCCGCACTTGAATATTTTTCTTAGTTATTATATGTTAGTTGAATGTTTTCATGTTGTCTGTTGTTTGTTGAGTAATTTACGTTTGAATTATTTTCATGTTGTCTGTTAATGTTGAGTAATTTACGTTTGGATTATTTGAATTATTTTCATGTTGTTTGTTAATGTTGAGTAATTATTTTCTTGTTTGAATTATTTGAATTATGTTCATGGTGGACATATTTATAATTGTTTGTGTGAGCTAATTTAGATGTTTATTTGTGTCGTACCTCTCTTTAATTTTTATTGTTTGGAATGATAAGTTTTGTGTGATTTGTATGTTTAAATTGGTATGAAAGTGTTAATGAGTGGTGGGTATGGTTAGATTTGTTCCAAACTACCATTCGCAAAATAAACATGCACAGAAAACATGCACAGATGTTTTAACTGATGCCGTGCTCCTGAATAACGGCATCTTATTTACATGCCGTTATTCTGAAGAACGTCTGTGGAGACAGTATGTTTGGCAGAATGCTCAAAATTTGGAATTTTGTTCTTTAACCAATGTCGTTATTCTGAATAACGGCATACATAACTAATGCCGTGCTTCAGAATAACGACACAGTTTACAGATGCCGTTATTCTGAACGACGTCTGTGGAGACAGAAATATTTGGCAGCAACTAATTATTTTCTAATTTTCCCTATATGAAGATGCCGTTTTTCGCAATAACGTTACAGGATTAATATGCCGTTATTGCGAATAACGGCATCGTTTATTCTCAAAAAGAGAGAATAAAACTAACTTCAACTTAATACATTCAACTTCATTCACAAACTTCTATATTTCAAACTTCTATATCTCAGACTACGCACAGAATTTTTCAAAATTTCACAGAATTAGGTTTCATTCACTATCTTCAAAACTTCTATATTTCACTTAATACATCTTCACAGAAATTTTCACTCAAAACTTCTATGTTTCACTCAAAACTTCTATATTTAACAAGCATGCACAACTTATGTCACATACATTCAACTTCAAAATGGAATTCAACTCACTTCATTCATTCACAAGTGCATATCAAATACTTCATCAAGTTACTTCACATACAGCTTCACATACTTCAATGATATACAGATCAAATATGCACAGAATACATCAATGATATGCACAGAATACAAATCTTAACTTCAACAGAATATGCACAGACACATACTCCCCTTCCAATACATGCACAGAATTAAGCTTCATTATTTCACAAACTTCAATATTTCAGATACAAATTTTCAATATTTCAATATTTCAATATTCTCAGACTACACAGATACAACTAAATACTTCACAGACTGAGAATGTGTGTCTGAAATGTTTATCTCAGACTTCAGATACATTCTTCACAGACTTCACAGACTTCAGATACATTCACAGACTTCAGATACATACACAGATACAACTAAATACTTCACAGACTTCAGATACATTCTCAGAAATATTTCAAAATGTGTATCTGAGAATGTGTATCAGACATCACAGATACATTCTCAGACTTATGATTCATATTCCCAGACTTATGATTCATCACAGATATATTTCAAAATTTGGAACTTCAATATTTCAAAAAATAACAACAAACTTATGATTCATATTATAGCTTTTTGCAAAATATGCTACATTCAACTTCACAGGTACATTCAACTTCAGAACTTCAAATACATACAACTTCAAACTAAACAATCTGATACTCCTACAAAGTATCCTCACAAACTCATACATGTGCAACTCCTACAAACTCATACATGTGCATCTGTAGTATGTTCGACATAGCTTCCAAAATAACAAGCTGATACTCCTACAAACCTGCACAAACATGCACAAACTTCAATTTAAACAATCTCAAATGCATAAACCTGCACAGATTTAAATATGGTAGAATAAGGTGTAATACTAAAGTAATCGTTGTATTACCAAAGAAACCATTAAAACGACAAATAATACTTCCAATTAACTCGGTGTGAAATGTTGGGGTGCTCTTCTCATCCGAGCCGGGACTTTCCGCCTACGTTCCCGTTGTTCTTGCGTTGGGGGTCCACTTGGACCAGCTCCTTCATCTTCGTGACCTTCTCCTTCTTCAATCTCCGGCATGGCCACGGCGCTTTGCGGTGGAGGTTCACGAACGGATTTGGATCTTCGTTGACGTGATGGATTTCCCAACACCAATGCTTGTTGTGGTGGGGGTGAAGCTTGGCTAGCAGTAGGCCGTTCTTGTTGGCGTTGACCTTCGGTTGAACGTACTAGTTCATTGAAACGAGGACCATCTCCAACCTCTTCAAGAGAGGTACGACAATTGCACAGGAGGTCTCGTGCCAATTCTTTGCATGCCTTATTGGCATTGCTCTTCAACACGTTCGCACATTTTTTAGCCATGTCCCATGTGCTTTCTATCTATAATAGTAAACCATATATATTGTAAGTGAAGATGCATAAGTAGAACGGAACAAAATAATTGAAATTCAACAAACAATCTAACTTACCATTATATGGTATGATGAGGCCTTCGGTTGGTACATCGGCTGTGATGATGAAAATGCCGGTGGTGGTTCAACATGAATCGCGGGTATAGGTTCTTGGATGCCCGCTGGAAAATCCGTTTTGGGTTGGATATAAAGTCGCGTTATGCGACGGTACCAGGCCATATAAGTTGTTTGCATTGATCCATCATACGGATACTCAACACCCTCGACTACCAACTCATACCTCCGCTCATTCCATGCTCCTACATACGCGCGGTGGTGATCGGCCCAATCCATGTTCGGTAAACGACCTTGGCCCGTGATGTTGTGTAGTCTACGATCGTATAATGTGTTCACGGGGACGGGTTGTTGTGCATTGAATTGCCGAAGAACACGGCCGGGATAATAAAACTCCACAACTGAGAAATTCACTAGTGGAGCTAAGGTCAGCCACAACTGCGCATTAGCAGTGCAAATAGGTGGTAGACGAGCCAGTCTCTCATCCGTGTACGGGGTCCAATTGACGAGCTCTTCCCTCAATTGATCTAGCTCATCCCTATAATAAGTTAGGACACCACGTACGTTATCCCTCCACGTACGCTTCCCCGCCCAGTATGCACCAAGAGGAGCTCTCATCACGGGATTATCCTGGACTACCCTCCAACTCTCTGATAGTACCGTCACACGGGGTCGGCCGAGATGTATTCTTTCCCAACACCAAATTTGCAGGATGGACATCGGCCCAGTCATCTGAATCGAACCCATCGAACAGTTGCAGAGTGCACGATAAAGGAAGGCTAGAGCTGCACTTTCCCAACTATACCTGCCGGCTGTCTGTAGGTCAGCTATCAATGGAAGATACATGAGGTGGACTACGTCACCTGAAGAGTTAGGGAATAGGATCCCTCCAATCATCGACAGTACGTATGCCCGCGTATAGTTCTGGATCTCGATGTCCGTATGCACAGGTGCGACTCGAATGTGAGTGAAACTATCTTCTAGGAATGAACGTCTAATGGATTCCCCAACCCATATGCCGTGGTCAACTTCATCAACATCCAACCCCAAATAATCTCGTACCAGTGCAACCTTGTTGAACATCAAATTGCCTGTGACGGCCACCCCGTCAATTGGAAGACCCGAAATCACCGCTACATCTTGTAGGGTGACCGTCATCTCACCGCACGGTAAGTGGAAGGTGTGTGTCTCCGGCCTCCATCGCTCTACCAGTGCGGTAAGCAAGTCGTGATCACACTTTATGTTGGTCAGCTTTGACATACCGCTAAATCCACTGCTAACTAAATAATGTTCCATAGCAATACAGTTCTTGAGGACAGGCATGACCTTGTGCATCCTAAAACTCATCTTCTCCACATCCCCGGTCCAAACGGCCTGTGATCTGTGGTCTTCTTGCAGAAACAGAACTGTATGATCTAATGGACCCGGATGTCCCCGTGGTCCAAATGAAGGCGTAGAAGAAGCATCAACACCATGCGAAGAAGATGGTTGTGCAGGATCCATTGGCCTGTACACATTAACAAAGACTAATCAACAACATTTTCAGTAGGAAAATTGAGTGCATGAGCAGAGATCTGCTAGTGAATTAGGATCTTCAATAAGCAAGAAGCACCAAAGATGAGTGTATTAGGATCTCCCCGTGAATTAGGAAAATTGAGTGCATGAGCAACAAGCACCAAAATTAAGTGTATTAGGATCTTCAAAACCCGGACTTCAAACGTAAATCACTTGAATATTTAAGAATTTGAGCATCTCAAAAACTCAACATTTAGTAAACCCTAATCTACAATACTTCATACTTCCAAAATTACTACTTCAATAACCCTAACCTACAATATTTGTACTATACTACATAATAAAACAGTCAAAATCAACTATACAAAATACAAATTAGGGTTTTTGGTTACTTACAATGATTTCGGAATCGGAATGAGAATGAACTCTGGATGAAGGATTGAAGAGTACACTCCGAAATAGAAGTCAATAACACACCAAAGATCTAGTGGATTTTTTTTTTCAGATCGTCTAGGGTTTTCGTCTAGGATTTTCTGTTTGGAAATGAAAAAGGCACGAGCGGAAGAGAAAGGGGGAAGAGGAAGGGTTTTTCGAGTATATTACTGCAAAGAGTTTATTACTGATGCCGTTATTCTGAAAAACGGCATCAGTTATAAACGATGCCGTTCTCCAGAATAACGGCATCAGTTTATTTCATATTTGGAATTAATCTCGAGTCAAGATTAATAAAGTAGAGCTCTATTTGAAAAAATTAACCAATGCCGTTAATGGGAATAACGGCATGGCAATTTTCTCAAATAGAGATGCCGTTATTGGGAAACACGGCATGCAATTAGCTGATGCCGTGATTCCCAATAACGTTTGTTGCTGACGTGTCACAGACAATGGCAAATGGCTAAATGTTTTCGAAACAAGGGTAGTCGGCTAATTATTTTCAAAAACAGGGGCATTTCGGCAAAATTTTCCATATAAATCCTCAAAATGAGAGGGAACCAAAGCCAAATCCTAAAATCCTAAAAAACCAAAAACTAAAGAAGAAGAAGAAGGAAGAAGAAGAAGAGGAAGAAGAAGAAGATGATGATGACGATGAAGAAGTAGAAATAGCAGACACCAACTCCTCCCTTTGCGGCCTTCATATCTCTTCCTGGGTACAACCTAGGCAACCTCTCTCCTACGTTTCACTCACATGCTCACACTCTACACTTTAGCTTTGTTTCTTTTGCATCTTCTTCTTCCTCTCTTCATTCGTCTTCATCTTAGATTCCTCATCCTTAATGGACACTGCTTGAGAAATACTCAACTTCCATTAATTAACTCTCTCTCTCAAGGTGGTGGAATCTTTTGGATCCTTCAAAAAAAAAAAGATGCCGTTCTTGATTTGAATCTTGCATGCATTCTTGATTCTTAATTCTTCTTCTACTTAGAGCTTCATACAATCAACCAAGAAGTGCTCCACCAAACCCCATGAACTAGAATTCAAAAGAGAAGCCAGAAACCCTAAAAATGGTGAAGTTCAAACAAACCCTAATCTTGTGCTGCTTCTTCCTTAATGTCTTCTTCTCACTCTCAACCTCTCTCTCCAATGATAGCAAAGCCCTCCTCTCCCTCCTACCTCCACCTTCTTCTTCTTATTCTTCTTCTTCAACCCCCTCCCTCCTCCCTTCTTGGAACCCTAATCAACAAACCCCATGTTCATGGCAAGGTGTGACTTGCTCACCCCAAAACAGGGTCATCTCCCTCTCACTCCCCAACACTTTCCTCAACCTCACCTCAATTCCCCCTCAGCTCTCCTCACTCTCATCCCTCCAACTCCTCAACCTCTCATCTTCCAACATCTCTGGCTCAATCCCCCCTTCACTTGGCTCTTTGTCCTCTCTTCGCCTCCTCGATTTGTCCTCTAACTCCCTCCAAGGCCCTATACCATCCCAATTTGGAGCGATATTGTCTTTACAGTACTTACTCTTGAACTCAAACCATTTGAGTGGCCCTATACCTCCTACATTGGCTAATTTGAGCTCCCTCCAAGTTTTTTGCCTACAAGATAACCTTCTTAACGGCTCTATCCCTTCGCAACTTGGCTCCCTTTCGTCCCTTCAGCAGTTTCGGATAGGAGGGAACCCTTACTTGGTAGGGGAAATCCCTCCGCAGCTAGGGTTGTTGGTGAATTTGACTACCTTCGGAGCGGCTGCAACTGGGCTTTCCGGGGGGATACCTCCGGAGTTTGGCAACTTGGTGAATTTGCAGACATTGGCTTTGTATGATACTGAGATGTCGGGGTTTATTCCCTCAGAGTTGGGGTTTTGTTCAGAGTTGAGGAACCTATACCTGCATATGAATAAGCTGACCGGGCCGATTCCTCCTGAGTTGGGCAAGCTGGGCAAGCTGACTAGTTTGCTTCTGTGGGGGAATCTGATATCGGGAGCCATTCCTAGTGAGCTGTCCAATTGTTCCGCGATGGTGGTTCTTGATCTTTCGGGTAATAAGATTTCGGGGCAGATTCCTGGTGAGCTTGGGAGGTTGAATCTTTTGGAGCAGCTCCATCTTTCTGATAATTTGATTACTGGTCTGATTCCTGCAGATCTTAGCAATTGCAGTAGCTTGACTGCTCTTCAGCTCGATAAGAATGTGATTTCTGGTCGGATTCCGTTGGAGATTGGAGAGCTGAAGTACTTGCAGAGTCTGTTCTTGTGGGGGAATTCTATTTCAGGAACTATTCCTCCGTCTTTCGGGAACTGCACTGAGCTTTACGCGCTTGATCTTTCGAAAAACAGGCTTACAGGGTCGATTCCAGACGAGCTCTTCAGCCTCGGAAAACTCAGTAAGCTTCTTCTTTTGGGGAATGAATTGAGTGGTGAGTTGCCGAAGAGTGTTGCAAACTGTCAGTCATTGGTGAGACTCAGGCTGGGAGAGAACAACCTCACCGGTCCGATACCAAAGGAGATTGGTAAGTTGGAAAACTTGGTCTTCTTGGATCTTTACACTAACAATTTTTCTGGGAAATTGCCACCCGAGATTGCAAATGTTACTGTTCTTGAGCTGTTAGACATCCACAACAATCAGATCACTGGTGAAATCCCTTCTCAGTTAGGGGAGCTGATGAATCTTGAGCAGCTTGATCTCAGCGAAAACTTCTTCTCAGGTGAGATCCCTCAGAGCTTCGGTAACTTCAGTTACTTGAACAAATTGATTCTGAACAACAACCGCTTACATGGCCCCCTTCCGAACTCTGTAAAGAATCTACAGAAGCTGACATTGCTCAATATGAGCCATAACAACTTCTCCGGTACTATTCCCGATGAAATTGGATTGTTGTCCAGCTTAACTATTAGTCTTGACTTGAGTTCAAACAAGTTTGTTGGCGAAATTCCAAAGGAGATGTCAGGGTTGACGCAGTTACAGTCATTAGATCTATCGAGCAACTTTCTCTATGGGGGTATTCAAGTGTTAGGCTTGCTAACAAGCCTCACATCTCTCAATATTTCGTTTAACAACTTCTCAGGCCCCATACCAGTTACCCCATTCTTCAGGTCCCTGTCTGAAAACTCCTACATGCAAAACTCAAATCTCTGCCAATCTTTTGATGGGCTCACTTGTTCGTCCGACCTAGTCCGCCCAACTGCTCTCAAATCGTTAAAGACGGTCATTCTTGTTTGTGTGATCTTAGGATGTGTGACGATTTTGTTCTTCTCTACATGGATCTTAATTAATCGTCACAGAAAGCTATCAGCAGAGAAGAAGGCTATATCGTTATCATCCTCCATAATTGAAGATTTCTCCTACCCTTGGACCTTCACCCCTTTCCAGAAACTCAACTTCAATGTCGACAGCATTTTGGAATGTCTGAAAGACGAGAATATCATTGGAAAAGGGTGCTCCGGGGTTGTTTACAGGGCTGAAATGCCCAATGGGGAGCTCATCGCAGTTAAAAAACTATGGAGTTCAAAGAAGGAGGATCAAACTGCTGCTTTTGCTTCTGAAATTCAAATTCTCGGTCATATCAGACATCGGAACATTGTGAAGTTGTTGGGCTATTGTTCTAATAAGAGTGTGAAGCTTCTTCTGTACAATTACATACCGAATGGGAACTTGCTCGAGTTGTTGCAAGAGAACAGGAACTTGGATTCGGAGACGAGGTATAAGATCGCTGTGGGGTCAGCACAAGGGTTGGCTTATCTTCACCATGATTGTGTTCCCGCGATTCTCCACAGGGATGTGAAGTGCAATAATATACTGTTGGATTCCAAGTATGAAGCATATTTGGCTGATTTTGGGCTGGCGAAGCTCCTGCATACCCCTAATTTTCATCATGCCATGTCGAGGGTTGCTGGCTCCTATGGTTACATAGCACCAGGCAAGTTCTCTCCAACCTAAACACTTGATATATATTTTTCTTAGTAATGATATATGTACCATGCATATATATGCCAGTTTTGGTATAGGTAGTTGGAGATCATGTTAACGGTCAATTTAACCATTGCTAGGTTATTGGCTTATTGAAACCTAGCAATCATGATATAACAAAGAAGTTTATTAAGTTTGGTTCGTATAGAAGATTGTATTATCGATCAATGAATTGTTCACGACAGACTTCGTTTTGTTCAATTAACAATGTAGCTTTGTAATTTGTTTGTCGTGGTTTTCATCAACAAGTTTCTTAATGCTTAAAGTCGCTCCCTACCTTAAAATTAAATTTAACTAACATTGATGTATCATTTTGACAGAATACGGATACACGACCAACATAACAGAGAAGAGCGACGTCTACAGCTATGGAGTCGTGCTCCTGGAGATCCTGAGTGGCCGCAGTGCCATCAAGCCCATGGTTGGAGATGGTTCCCACATTGTGGAGTGGGTGAAGAAGAAGATGGGAAGCTTCGAGCCAGCCATTAACATTCTGGACTCCAAGCTCCGGGGCCTCCCAGACCAAATGGTGCAGGAGATGCTGCAAACTCTGGGTATCGCCATGTTATGCGTGAACTCATCCCCGTCGGAGCGGCCAACCATGAAGGAAGTGGTTGCATTGCTAATGGAAGTCAAGAGCCCTCCAGGAGAATGGGGAAAAACTTCACAGCAGCCTCTCATAAAGAGTGGAAGCCATAGCTGAAATGTGCTTTGCTTTCAGTTTCTTTACATGCTTTGTTCTTTAGCTTATTTTGTAGTGGTAGGTAGTTAGTTTGAAAAAAAATTCTCCTAGTTCACGGCTATGTTGCACAAACAACATATGCGACTATTTTCAAAGTTTTCTTTGATCGGTTTGTCATGTCGCACACTATGTCGGCGTGTAGGTGTCCGTGCTTGTTGGCTTCTCAGAGAAGAAAGTGCAGGAGATCATATGACGGTTCGGGGAATGGAAGAGAAAGGGAGAGAGGTTTTGAGCGTGATGTTTGGATTTAGAGAATTTGAGATTGTTTGTTTGGATTTAGAGAATTTGAGATTGTTTGTACAGTTTGTTGACATTGCCAGTTTAATCTGATGAAGTTCCCTTCATTGAATATTTCTAGTGGTTTTTTGCTTCTTCTGTAAGAATAATAATATGTAAGTTGTTTTGGCAATTTGACGAAGAGCTTTAACTCTATTTTAAGAAAGGATTTGCTTTTGGATTATGTAGGAGACTCAAATACATCAGAATATTTTTCATCATCTGATATGGCTAAAAATGGGGTTAAATCAGAACCGTCCAGATTGGGCACGAATCTTGAAGCTCGGGGGTAAAAAGGTAATTTCACATACAAGCGGATCCAAAGCGGGTACTGGATCTCCTTCTCACAGATCCAATAACCCACGAATGGGTCCGCTCCAATTGGGCGCGGGTCCCGACCCGAAGCGAGCCCAGACCAGCAAGAGACAAATCAGGGCCACTGATTTGACCAAGTCAACGGGCCTGATTTGCTCTCACCGGGAATCAAGGGGTTAGTTTCCTAAACAGACTGTGAGGATTTTTCTCCTAGCAGTTACACAGGGAACCAGGCCTCTAATCACTCCCCTGGCGACTATAAATACCTCCCCTCTACCACTGTGACCAGGTTAATCACTTTTTCACCACTTTAAGCTCTTTCTTGATCTCTTCTGATTACTGACAAGAGCGTCGGAGGGTGCATCGCCGGAATCAACCCCGGTGTCTCGCACTTCCTTGCAGGTTGTGCCAGGAGCAAGAAGGCTTGAGTCAACTGTTCAGGTTTTTCTCGAACTCACAAATTTTATCTGTTTACCCCCACACCGAAATCAGCGGTAACAGATTGGCGCCATCTGTGGGAAGTCAGGGGAAGCCAAGAAACAGCCCGGAAGTGCTACATGACTTCCACGGGGGGACCAGTGCTCTCGCTCGAGACACTAGAAATCCCCGAGCCGAAAGCTCGGCCAACGTCCGAGCCGGCGGACGAGTTAGAAGAAGTGCTCTTCTCGGACGAGGACCTGAGCCGGAAGTTCCTCATCAGCAAGTCCTTGCCGACCGCACTGTGCTCGGACCTGATTAAATGCATTCGGGATAACCGTGACTTGTTTGCATGGTCGACCGCGGACATGCCCGGCATTTCCGAGGAGTTGCTCGTCCATCGCCTAAGTGTCGAGCCGGGGTGCAAACCGGTTCAGCAGAAGAGGCGAAAGTTCGCTCCCGAGCGACAGCAGGCCATCAAGGAGGAGGTGGATAAACTGCTGAAGGCCAAGTTCATACAGGAGGTAAACTACCCTGAGTGGCTCTCCAATGTTGTAATGGTCAAGAAGTCGAACGGCTCCTGGAGAATATGCATTGACTTCACCGACCTGAATAAGGCGTGTCCGAAGGACCCATTCCCTCTTCCAAACATCAACACCCTCATTGACGCCACCTCGGGCCATAAGCTCCTCAGCTTCATGGATGTCTTCTCAGGCTATAATCAAATCCGAATGTTCCCTCCGGACATTCCGAAGACCTCCTTCATCACCGACCAGGGCCTCTACTGCTATCGGGTTATACCGTTCAGGTTGAAGAACGCGGGCGCCACCTATCAGCGCCTCGTCAATAAGGTCTTCCAGAACCAGATAGGTCGGAATATGGAGGTGTACGTTGACGACATGCTCGTCAAAAGTGTACGAGGCACTGATCACGTGGCCGACCTCCAGGAGGCCTTCGGCGTGTTGAGAAG
The DNA here is from genome assembly GCA_017893485.1 of Hemerocallis citrina. Classification (NCBI taxonomy): domain Eukaryota; kingdom Viridiplantae; phylum Streptophyta; class Magnoliopsida; order Asparagales; family Asphodelaceae; genus Hemerocallis; species Hemerocallis citrina. The sequence continues at coordinate 217,099,490 of CM030358.1, read as the reverse complement.
GCACGGCATGCGGCTGAACCCGAACAAGTGTGCGTTCGGGGTCTCCTCGGGAAAATTTCTCGGCTTCATGGTGAGCCAACGAGGAATCGAAGCTAATCCCGAGAAGATTAAGGCCATACTAGACATGGCCCCGCCTCGGAACATCAAGGAGGTGCAGAAGCTTACTGGTCGGCTCGCCGCTATCGGTCGGTCCTCTCGAAGTCGGGGGAAAAGTGCCTCCCCTTCTTCAAAGCACTCAGGGGGGCTAAGGGTTTTGAATGGGGCCAACCACAACAGGAGTCGTTCGACCAACTGAAGGCCTACTTGGTGAACCCCCCTCTGCTCAGCAAACCGGTCCCGGGCGAGACTCTCTTCGTCTACTTGGCTGCTTCCGAGCAGACCTTGAGCGCTGTCTTGGTAAGAGAGGAGGACCGGTCCCAAAGGCCCATCTACTACGTGAGCAAAGTGCTTCGGGACGCTGAGCTCCGCTATCCGAAGATAGAGAAGATGGCCTACACCCTAGTCACTGCGGCGAGGAAGCTTCGGCCATACTTTCAGTCCCACTCGATCGTTGTCCTCACCGACCAACCCCTAAAGCAGATCCTCTACAAGCCTGAGACCTCGGGCCGGCTGATGAAGTGGTCCATAGAGCTGAGTCAGCATGATATCTCTTACCAGCCTCGGACGGCAATTAAGGCGCAGGCACTCGTCGACTTCATCGTAGAGTCCACTATCCCTGAGGTCGGCCACATCCCGAATGGACCCCCCATTTGGACAGTCTTCGTGGACGGATCCTCCTGTAATGAAGGAAGCGGCGCCGGCATCATCCTGAACGGCCCTGACGACTTCATCCTCCAGTATGCGATCCGCATGAACTTCAAGGCCTCGAACAATAAGGCAGAGTACGAAGCACTCATTGCTGGTCTCGGACTTGCACGAAGTGCTGGGGCGCAGCGCCTCCGAATCCACAGCGATTCCCAGCTCGTCGTGAACCAAGTCTTGGGCGAGTACGAGGCCCGAGACGAGCGGATGGCGAAGTACCTCGCTAAGGTTCGGGCCCTCATGAGCCGGTTCGAGGAGGCGCTCATCCAGCGGGTCCCTCGTGAAGAGAACTCACAGGCCGATGCCCTCTCCAAATTGGCCTCGTCCTCCCTACAAGGTCTCGAACAGACCGTACTAATCGAAGTCCTCTTTAAGCCGAGCATCGAAGACGAGACACCTGGCTCGGCGGAATCGTTGCCGGTCATGTTACAAGATAGTTGGATGAAGCCTTTATTGGAGTTCTTAAGGGACGGGCTCCTACCCGAAGACCCCAAAGAGGCGCGCCGAGTCAGAACCCGGGCTGAGCGGTATGTCTTGATCGAGGGCATCTTATACAAACGCTCTTTCTCTCAAATAGACGGCCGACCATACCTAAGGTGCCTCTCTCCGGAGCAGGCCGAATATGCCCTACAAGAGCTCCACGAAGGCATCGGAGGGGCACACTCGGGATTTAGGTCCTTGGCCCGAAAAGCTTTGAATTATGGATACTTCTGGCCGACCCTCCTTCAAGACGCCGAGCGACACGTTCGGCAATGCAGCTCTTGTCAGAGACACTCCAGCATCCGTCGCCTCCCTCAGGCCAACCTTGCCTCCCTATCAAGTCCCATCCCCTTTGCAATGTGGGGGATGGATTTACTAGGGCCTTTTCCTCCGGCTCCGGGCCAGTTCAAGTTCTTGGTCGTAGCCATCGACTACTTCTCGAAGTGGGTCGAGGCCGAGCCCCTCGCCACTATAACCGAGAACAAGGTGGTACAGTTCTTCTGGAAGAGCATCATCTGCAGGTTCGGCGTACCCCGTGTCCTCGTAACGGACAACGGGACTCAGTTCACTAGCGCAGCATTCCGAGCTCTATGCGACAACCTGGCCATCCAGTAGCGCTTCTCGTCCGTCTCCCACCCTCAGTCGAATGGACAAGCAGAAAATGCTAATCGGCAGATCCTCGCAGGCATCAAGAAAAGGCTGGACAAAAGTTCCAAGGGCTTATGGGTCGACCAACTCCCCAACGTCCTATGGAACTACCGCATGAGCAAGCGGACCCCCACAGGCGAGTCCCCCTTCAACCTCACCTATGGGTCCGAGGCCGTGATACCTCTCGATGTCGAAATACCTTCCCCTCGGCTCACAGCCTATGACGAAGCACAGAATGCCAGGGACCTCAGAGCAGACTTAGACCTGATAGATGAACTGAGGAAGAGGGCGTCGATTCGGCAGCAGAATTACCGAAGAAGGGTCGAACTAGCGTACAACAAAAAGGTCCGACCCGCCAACCTTAAGCAAGGAGATTTGGTCTTGAGAAAGCTAGCCATATCCTTCCCCAGTCGGAAGAGCAAGCTGGCTCCGAACTGGGAAGGGCCGTACAGGATCACAAGGGTAGTTCGGCCCGGAACATATCGTCTTGAAGACCTAGAGGGCAGAGAGCTTCCAAGGACCTGGAATGCCGACCACCTCCTAAAATACCAAGAAAGCGCTCCGGCGCCACTCTAAGTTTCATAGGATATCGAGCCATTCCAGTCCTCCGACTTGTAACCTATTTTCATAAATTGTACCATGTAAAACGGTTCGCCGTCGATTATCAATAAAGAAAGCTCTTTCGTATTTGTGGATTCGCATGCTTCTCTCCCCTCTTATCATCTGCTTTTTAAATTTTAATTTCAACCAATGGTTCGGAGTCCACGTCCGGCTCGACCTCACCTCCTCGGCTCGTCACCGGACGAACCGGGGGTAGACCGTCGTTCGGAACTGCTCCCACAACTGTTGAACTACACCGATGGTTCGGAGTCCAACACTCGGCTCGACTTTACCTCCTCGGCTCGCCTCCGGACGAGCCAGGGGTAGATCGCCGTTCGGAATTGCTCCCACAACCGTTGAACTACACCGATGGTTCGGAGTCCAACACTCGGCTCAACTTTACCTCCTCGGCTCGCCTCCGGACGAGCCAGGGGTAGATCGCCGTTCGGAATTGCTCCCACAACCGTCGAGCTACACCGATGGTCCCGGAGTCCAACACTTGGCTCCCAGTCCTTTCAAGCTTCTCCAGTGGATCGATACCGGAGCTTCGTTCGGCCACATAATCCGAACAATCTTGCCCAGCTGCCGAAGACCGAAGAGCGAAGCCCTACTCCTTCGGTCGGCCACCGAGCAAGTGCCTTCCCGAGCTCGCAAACGGAGAAAACTCACTTTCTCCTCAACTTTCGTGCATGATCTCGATCAGACGGCTCAGATCTTGCCACCGACGCTAAACGACAAGATAACGTTTTCTTGGGAACTGAGCCGCCTCGAGATTCGTGCCTACGTTCAACGGCTCAGATCTTGCCACCTACGCTAAACGACAAGATAGCGCTTTCTTGGGGACAGAGCTGCCTAGGAATTCGTGCCGTACCTTGTCAGAGTCGCTAAACGACAGAATACCGTACTCATAGGAGCCCGTTCGGTTCAGCACTCTCGCCGACGGAACTAACACGCTCGGTTCAAGGACCTCGGAGCGACCAACACAGTTATAAGCAAGACAAATATGCAGAGCAATGAAAGATATTTTATTAAAACAACCAGGCCATAATACAAAACACATCTTTTCCATGGTTACAAAGTCTTCGCAAACAAAATACACGACGCCGACCCACTATACTTGGCCCTCATATGGAAATATCTTCACTAGACTGTTCAGTCGACTGTCCGTCCTCCTCGGCTGATGGCTCCCCTGCATCTTTCTGGAGCTTCGCTACCTCAGCCTGCAAGTGTCGAATCTCCGAGAGCAAATCGTCCCGCTCGGCTATGATCTTCAACTGGTTGTGCCGAATACACTTGACCCGAAGAGCGTTGCTGAAAGCGGTTTGCGAATCTTCGTCCCCTCCTGCGGGGCTCAACTCGGCGATCCTATTCTCCAGGCGTTGGATCTCGGTTTCCCGAAGGTCGAGGACGGACGAAAGATGGGCCCGCTCACTCTCAGCTCGGCGTAACTCCAGTTCGACGCTCCTGGGACTCAAAGCCGCCATCACAGAAGTGGCCTCGGATTCAGATTCGTCATCCGAACCGTGGAAATCAGCATATGGGTCGGCCGCCTCGAGCTGAAAAGAAAGGAGAATGAATTGCAAGTTTTCAATACACTTCCGAGGCACAAGACTTGAAGAATTATCCAATCAAATTTACAAACTCATATATAGTGTCTTCACATACATCAAAACCGACCCTACTACAATGTTTTACAACAAATCAGAAGGAACATAAAACGACATGATCAGGGCCTCTTCGAAAGGGGAACGCTTCGGTTTAGGGAAATGCGAGGACGACGAGGCCTGCCCTCCGAACTCGACCCTAAACCAACGAAGCGTGAACCCCCTTCGCTGCCGACCCTAATTGTGGTGCCGGTCGAGGCACCGCTCGACGAGACGGCTGCGCTACTCTGAGCGTCGGCAAGGCTCCGCCTAGCTGCGGGTAAACGTGTTGCGAGTTCGTAAAAAGAAATCCCCCTCTCGCTCTCTTCGCGAGTGCACGACGTACTGCGGACGTTAGCCCTCTCCGGCACAGGCTTGAGCGACGCGATCTCTTCCTCCAGTTCAATGATTCTGTCTCTCAGAGCGTCGTCCTTCGCCAACTTCCTCGGACGAGAAGGCCTTGACGAGCCAGAGGCGTTGGCACCATCGGTCGCGAGCCATCGGAAGTGGGTGACCTCGATCCCCCTATCTATCGTGATCCTTCTGAGCCTGTCGACTTCGGCCAATAGCCTCTTGCGCTCGGCCGACGCCTTCTCCAGCTCGGAAGTCAGCTTCTCTTCCTCCGCCGAGCATTCTTTCTCCGCTAATTCCAAGTGTTGGACCTCAGCCAAAAGGTCGTCATTCTTCTGCTCGGTGGCAGTGAGCTCTCTACGGAGCCGCTCGACTTCTCCTTCGGGACAAGGAGCTTGGGGGTACTTCCGCAGTTGCCACAGCTCGCGACAATACCTCCGCACAGCTGCCTTCGCCTCCTCCAGCTTTCCGAGCAGGAGAAACCGATTCTGTCGGCTGTTCAAGAGCTCACCCTTCGTTTTTGCCAGCTCCTTCTGAAGGTATACAACCTCCGTGATCGGACCGAACTTCACCTGAAAAGCGGAGATAAATCCAATGGGATAATACACGGAAACATCTACAACTAGTCACACGCAAATCCGAGGCTCAACACTTGGATAAATTTTGGCCAAACAAAATGTTTTCATTCAAAACCGAGGAGAAAGTTTTACAAAAGCGGTGGCCAGTCCGCAGTTAGGCTTACAAAAAAGAAAAGACTAAAAAAGACAACCTTTTTGTCGTTCGGGTCCGTCGACCCCCCGGTCTTGCCCTCACCATCGCCCTCGCCTTCGCCTTCGCTCTCGCTCTCCTCCTCGGAGTCGTCCTCCTCCTCACCCTCGGCCTCGGTCTCCCCCGGGCCTTCGACGGGTTCCGTCTCTCCCTCAGGGTCGAGCAACCCCTCGGGAACCCCCTCCTCCCCTTCCACGGGGTCGTAAAAATGGTAGGAGGACGTGTCGAAGCCCGGATTCTTGGCGACCACGTGGAGCAGGGCTCGACCGTAGGCATCCTCCATGTTCTGAAGCATGTGCTGCGCGGCCTCCTCCTGTACGGCCTTCCTCACCTTCTTCACCTTCTTCTGGTGTTTGGCCATGATCTTCTCGGCCCTCTTCCGAGCCTTTTCCGCTTCCGACCGAGCGTTGGCCAGCGCCTCCTTCAGCTCGGCAGCCTCCTTCTCCGAGGCCTCAAGTTTGGCCGTCGCGTCCTTCGACAGCTGAATGGCGTCGGCCAGCTGCTGCTCCAGCCCCTTCACTTCAGCACCCCTCTTCGCCGAGAGGAGCTGCTCGGCATCAAGCAGCTGCGTGGCCTTGATGCGCTCTGCCCTCTCCCGTTCGTTCTCCTGCTCCTTGTTCGCAAACTCCTCGAGCAGGAAATTGAAGTGGCAGAGGGTCTGAAAAAGAACAGCACGTTAAAATTCGAACCCAGAGACTTAGAAAAATTCTAAGAAAGAAATCTTGATGAGGGAGAGCTCGGCCTACTTACCGACATAGTATTCCGAGCAATCTGCATCACGGCGTCCCCTGCTAGCCCGGCCTTCAGGGTCGCTCGATCCTTTGGGGTCGGCAGGTGCCTCACCGCCTCCATGCAGATGTTGCCATCGCCCAAGAAGCCGTCGACATTCATCACCTGCCAGTCAGGGACGAAGATCTGCGTATGATGCTCGGTCAAGATCTTCTCCGCCTCGGCAGTGAGGGACGGAACTTGGAGTGACAACACCTCCTTCACGCCGAACGCACCGCTCGACGAACCGGGAGCATCTCCCTTCGGGGTCGGTGTCGGCGCACCCGAAGCAGGAGGGTCGAGGACCATGACCTCCCCCTGCTCGAGGACCATGACCTTCGGCTGGTCGGCAGCCTTCGCGACCGAAGGCTTCTTCGAAGCTCGGCCTTCCTGAGGCCCTGCCGAAGGCCTCTTCTTCTTTGCCTCCTGCTCCGACCTGCCCTTCGCCACCAGAGCTTTGTAATCCAGCTTCATCGTCTCTGCACAAGCCGAATGAAAAAACTTAGAAAAATTTTCATGAACTTTAAGCAAAGAGTGTAAATACCAGAAGCATACTAGGGTCGATCGGACTGAGACCCCCTCGGAACAGATCCTCCTCGGTAATTTCCTTCCAGCTTAGCGCTGGCAGGGCGAGGAGCTTCTTCTGGACCTCCGCCTCCTCATCACTCAGCGCCGCCTCCTTCTTGGTCCTCTTGGGCAGACCATCCTTTGCCCAAACCGTCGGTATCACCCAAGGCGCAGGGGCTCGGATGAGGAAGTACTTCTCCTTCCAATGTTTGATCGAGTCCGGATTCTCGATCAGCTTCACGCCCGTCCGGGACGAAAGATAGAACATTTGTTCGTCTCGCCTTGGCTGACAGGGTCGGTAGAGACTCCGAAAGAGGAACATACTCGGCTTGGCACCAACCTCTTGGCATCAGAGGACAAATGCCATGACGTGCCTCCATGTGTTCGGCATCAGCTGGGCGGGGCTCAAACCGTACCACGTCAAGACCTCGACAACGAGTGGGTGGAGGGGAAAACGGAGTCCGGCAATAAGGGAGTCGACCGGAAAGACACACACGTCTGACGAGGACTTTGTATTGGCTCGGAAACCTGGCCTAGGGAGGAGCAGTCCGTAGTCGGCAGGGATCCGGAAACCCTCTCGGATCAGATGAAGGTCGGTCTCGGTAAGAGACGAGATGGTATGGTCCACCTCGGACAGCTCCCTCGGCTCGTTCTCCTCCACCAACTTAGCCGTGCCTTGGGTTACTCTCTCCAAGGTGTCCTCGGCATAGTCCCGTACACCTCCCACGCTCGACAAGGCAATAGGCTGCCGACCGAACGCTCCGCCGTCTTCGGCATCTCCACGATCGTGACCACGGCCTTACCCTTCTGGGACACCGCCGCGACCTCCTTAGGCAGCTCGGCCACTTCGCCCTCTCTATCCGGACGAACGATGCTCTGATCGCTCGGCTCCACCACCTCCTTCCCTTTGCCCCCTCGGACTGCTGCTTGCTCCGAGGCGGGGGTCTCATCCGAGGACATAACCTTAACCATTTTCTAAGAGAGAAGGGAGAAGGGACTGACCTTGAAGTGATAGATGCGGTCGGAAAGTTCGCCGGAAACAAGAAACGCCCTGCCGCGTCAGCTAGCACCACCACCAAGGAGCTAAAAACTTCGAAGGCGAAAAGTAAGAACTGAAGAGAGAGAGTAAAAGTAAAAAATGAGACTTGGTCTAAGGGGGGGTGAAGATTTATAGTAAAAAAGAACGTCCCTTGGACTTCCAAACGAAAAAGTGCGACTCTTGGGCCGCTCTCGAAGCGTCGCGAAGGCCCAACACAACTACCTTCTTCGCCAAGACAACTAGCTCGGCGTATCAGGACCAGGAGCCGAACCATGCGCCATCCGACCGCGTCAGCAAAGAGACCGGTCGGCTACCGAGCAAGTACCAATCCGAGCTAGCAAACGGAGAAAACTCCTTTTCTCCTCAAGCTCCGCGTAAAATCTCAATCAGACGGCCCAGATCTCGTCGAGAACACTAGACGACAAGACAGTGTTTTCTCGAGAGATGTGCCCATCTCGAGATGAGCAACGCCATCCAACGGTACGAATTGCGTCAAGTTGCTCGGATGGCCTGCGCTTCCTCCATACCCCACTTCTGTCTGAAGAAACCAGAAAAAAAATTCAATTTAAAGTTTTAAGGCACCGCCTTCGGCGTGCCCCCCAGGCCCCATGTCTCGGTCGGCATTCCGCCAACCCACGGGGCCCGGTCAAAACAGATCAGCACACCCCCCATCTCTAACTCCTTCGGGCCGACGTCCATTGGAGGACCTCGGCCCGGAAGGAAGACAGAGATGGGAAGAGGCCCATCATTCCGAAGATGCTGCAGTCCCTCGGTTCCGGACTAGGGTCATCACCTCTTCTACCATGACCTTCCCCGACCCTGACACCCACGGAGGGGCCCTCAGAATCGGGTGAAGACCTTGGTGGAAGAACGACCACCCGTCCTACCGTAACAGATCGTCCCCTTCAGATCCAGACTTCGGTGGTCTGCCCTTCGGCCCAAATCTCCCCTGACCCTGACACATCCATCCGAACCATCAGAGTCAGGAGAAGATTTGGGCGGGAGAACAACCACCAGTCGTCCCGAAGCAAGCCCTCCCCTCGGACCGGACTTGGGTCATCACCTCTCCTACCATGACCCTCCGATTCTAACACCCACGCCGAGGCCGTCAGAATCGAGAGAAGATCATGGTAGGAGAACGACCACCCGTCCAACCGAGGCTCGTCCCACAAATCCAGACTCTGGTAATCACCCCTTCTACCAGGATCACCCCCGATCTTGACACTCGGATCGGGCCGGTCAAAATCGGGTGATGATCATGGCGGAAGGGTAACCACCCGTCCTTCCGATATAGCTCACCCCTCGGACTCGGACATGGATCATCACCTCTCCCACCATAATCTCCGCCGACCCTGACACCCACCGAGGGGCAACCAGAGTCGGCAGAAGATCTTGGTGGAAGAACGACCACCCGTCCTTCCGAGGCACCTCGCCCCTCGGGTCCGGACAACGGTCGCCACCACTTCTGCCTGATTCTCCCCCGCTCCTGACGTCCCCATTCGAGCCGTGAGGAACGGGAGAAGAACCAGGCAACAGGGGGACCACCCGTCCTCCCGAAGTAACTCATCCCTCGGGTCCGGACTATGGTCGTCACCACTACTGCCTCGTTCCCCCCCGCTCCTGACATCCAATTTGGGGCCGTCCGGAACGGGAGAAGAAAAAGGCAAAAGAGCAACCACCCCTTCGGACCTCGAAAGATAAGTTACCCAAGGCCAATGCCTCCGAGGTTTGAAACTCTACATTGTTGCGATCGAAATGACAAAGGGAGTGGAGTACTTATAGGCTCCCCTCCAAGGCCTGACCATTATGACCCTCGAAAGTTGAAAAGCCACGCATTAATTGAAGGAATTATCCTTAATGACCTGGGAAGGTGGAACACCGCGCAAACCCCGGGGCACCATTAATGCCCTTGGGAACAGGATCGTCACGAGACAGATTGCGCCACGTCGCTCGACTTGCCGAGATCCCCTGCCTTCGCTCGGCTGCCGAGCAAGTGCCTTCCCGAGCTCGCAAACGGAGAAAACTCACTTTCTCCTCAACTTTCGCGCCTGATCTCGATCAGACGGCCCAGATCTCGCCGAGGGCACTAAACGACAAGATAGTGTTTTCTTGAGAAATGTGCCCGTCTCGAGATGCGCGTCGTCATCCGACGGCTCAGATTGCGCCACGTCGCTCGACTAGCCGAGATCCCCTGCCTTCGGTCGGCTGCCGAGCAAGTGCTTTCCCGAGCTCGCAAACGGAGAAAACTCACTTTCTCCTCAACTTTCGTGCCTGATCTCGATCAGACGGCCCAGATCTCGCCGAGGGCACTAAACGACAAGATAGTGTTTTCTTGAGAAATGTGCCCGTCTCGAGATGCGCGTCGTCATCCGACGGCTCAGATTGCGCCACGTCGCTCGACTTGCCGAGATCCCCTGCCTTCGGTCGGCTGCCGAGCAAGTGCCTTCCCGAGCTCGCAAACGGAGAAAACTCACTTTTTCCTCAACTTTCGCGCCTGATCTCGATCAGACGGCCCAGATCTCGCCGAGGGCACTAAACAACAAGATAGTGTTTTCTTGAGAAATGTTCCCGTCTCGAGATGCGCGTCGTCATCCGACGGCTCAGATTGCGTCCCGTCACTCGGCCCGCCGAGACCCCCTGTCTTCGGTCGGCGTCCGAGCAAGTGCCTTTCCGAGCTCGCAAATGGGGAAAACTCACTTTCTCCTCAAAAATCGCGCCTAATCTCGATCAGACGGCCCAGATCTCGCTGAGGACACTAAACGATAAGATAGTATTTTCTTGAGAGATGTGCTCGTCTCGAGATGCGCGTCGTCATCCGACGGCTCAGATTGTGCCACGTCGCTCGGCCTGCCGAGACCCCCTGTCTTCGGTCGGCGGCCGAGCAAGTGCCTTCCCGAGCTCGCAAACGGAGAAAAAAGACACCGAGCTACTACAACCGCTGGATCTCCTGAAAATTCGCGCTCGTCCATGATCAACGGCTCAGATCGAGCCACGTCATAAATCGGTATTAAAAATCGTTTTTTATTTATCTAAATCGTTTTATTTATTTAAAAATTGCGAAAAAATTGCTAAAAATTCGGGAAAATTAACTAAAGATTCTAGAAAATAATTAAAAATTCGGGGGTATATTTTTGAACCCCTGAACGGACAATTATCGCCTAGAATGCACTGTTAAGGCCCCCGAACGATTAGTAAACACGTCGCAAAATTAAATAAATAATCCGAAAAAATAAAAAAAAGCCGTCAAATACTCGATATGGCTAGGAAACAGCACATGGCATCAAAAAGTTACCTCACTACCCCCTTCGAGATTCTAAGTCCTCCATATGGACTCCGATACAACTCCGCTAGCCACCAAAACAGTCAAACTACTCCTCAAAGGCTGATCACGCTCAGTCTTTAGGAGTGGGGGGCTCGTGATATGGCTAAAAATGGGGTTAAATCGGAACCGTCCAGATTGGGCACGAATCTTGAAGCTCGGGGGTAAAAAGGTAATTTCACATACAAGCGGATCCAAAGTGGGTACTGGATCTCCTTCTCACAGATCCAATAACCCACGAATGGGTCCGCTCCAATTGGGCGCGGGTCCCGACCCGAAGCAAGCCCAGACCAGCAAGAGACAAATCAGGGCCACTGATTTGACCAAGTCAACGGGCCTGATTTGCTCTCACCAGGAATCAAGGGGTTAGTTTCCTAAACAGACTGTGAGGATTTTTCTCCTAGCAGTTACACAGGGAACCAGGCCTCTAATCACTCCCCTAGCGACTATAAATACCTCCCCTCTGCCACTGTGACCAGGTTAATCACTTTTTCACCACTTTAAGCTCTTTCTTGATCTCTTCTGATTACTGACAAGAGCGTCGGAGGGTGCATCGCCAGAATCAACCCCGGTGTCTCGCACTTCCTTGCAGGTTGCGCCAGGAGCAAGAAGGCTCGAGTCAACTGTTCAGGTTTTTCTCGAACTCACAAATTCTATCTGTTTACCCCCACACCGAAATCAGCGGTAACATCATCAAAGACAAGTTTGAAGATTTTACAGAAGCTGGTAACTGATAAGAAATCCTCAAACTTCACAAAGAAATCTCTATATCTCTATCTCTATATATAATGGGAGAGTTGGAGTTGTAATTTATCAAAATACAAACCCGTGTGTTGAACGTGCAACTCCAACTCTCCCATTAATTACAAACAAAATTTCACATATTTAAAACGTGCAACGCACGTGCAAAATAAATTTTCAATATTTTTCAACACCAAACATACACATATACTGCACGTAAACTCAAATTCTACTTATAAACACGTGCATTGCATGTACAAATCATTGCTTTTTTTTTTCAAAATATTTTTTCCAATTTCGTGCAATGCGAGTCCAACTCGAAAACAATTCCTTAACACATATTGCACTTGAAAATCCTCCAGCTCTTATCAAAACGTGCATCGCACGTGAAAAATACTAGTCACAAAGAACTAACCAGTTCTGAATTGAAGCTGTTTATCTCATCAGGCAGTAAATCCAAATGACAAGAAATTCATTATTTCAATAGTTGCAACCAAGTTGCGAGTACTCACAGCTGAAAAGAAATTTTGCAACTTGATTACAATTAAAATAAATATCTCTACTACTATAATGGGAGAAGGCCTTAGTGTAATTTGTCCATCTACTAACCCATGCAACACACGTGTAGACGATGCACGTGTAAACTACTAGTAATTGTAACTGCAACTGCAACTACTTGCACGAACCAAAGAAATCAAAGAAGAATCCAAACGAAAGATTTTTTAGGGACACGAAAAGGGCATAGTTTTGTATTTATTTGGATCCACTAACAAACACTATGAAGTCACTCCTTCATGTGATCTCAAAATGGATTCACAAATTATTCATATTCAATATCGACTGTCTAATATAAGAGAAGGCATAGCCGTTTTATAACTCACAGCAATTTGATGGCCAACAAACCTTGAAAATTTCTACATTGCTACAAACATGGGATTAAACTAACTTCAAACTAAAAATGTTCTAAAATACACTCTGATCTACTACTGGTATGGCCTCTCTTATAACTTACCTCTATCCCTGATCAAGACAATAGATCTTTTTTTTGTACGAGAACTCAGATTCGAAATCTTTCTTAAGTTGTTCTTGAGACTCGGTCTTTGCCGAAAGTATTACATCATCGATGAAGCCTCTCTGCGGGTACTCTTCAGGGATGAGATTGCGGTAGATCTCGAAATGTTCATCTGCCTCTTTCTTTTTGTCTAACAAACTGTATATGATACCCTGTTAAATGTACCGAAGTATGGTAGTCAGTGAATTACTCTACAACTTAATACTTTAATTTTAGTACTAAAAAATTGATGAAATCTATCTTCCAAGGACCCAAGTTCGTAAAACTTTAGTCATATCATGTTTTATCATCATTCTTGGCAGCCAAAGAGTACAAGACATGTCTTTCTTTACTATCTGTGTTAAGTGACTTCAGTCCCATATTGAGTAATCTAGAAAAGGAACAAGGAAAACTATTATTGCTATGATTACATATATATGTAGGAAATTACATATATCGTACCCAACTCTATCACTGAATAACACAAAAAGTCATCCTCTTGCTCATAGACTCTACTCACGGTATCAGAGGAAAACATGTTTAATCCCATGTCGAGAAAACTAGGAGAAAAGCGACAGCACCACTACTAGTCTACTACTGTACTACAAATTGTGTATGTATTCAATGGTTTTACTTCACTTTCTCATTGAATAACATTGATATGGCTAAAAATGGGGTTAAATCGGAACCGTCCAAAACGGAGCACGAATCTTAAAGCTCAGGGGCAAAATGATAATTTCATCTACAAACGGGTCCGAAATGGGTACTGGATCTTTTTTCCGAAGACCCAATAGCCCACGAACGGATCCATCTCAACTGGGTGCAGGTTCCAATCCGCAATGAACCCGGTTCAGCAGGATAGAATTAGGGTTTCTGATTGTGTCCAATCAACGGCCCTGATTCACTCTATCCTTTCACCGGGAATTAGGAATTTCATTCCTAATCTGATTCCAAAGGCGGCTATAAATACCCCCCATCCACCACCATTAAGAGGTAATCAATCTTTTGCCAGTTAAATGCTCGTTCATAATCTCTTCTGATTACTGACTTGAGCATCGGAGGGTGCATCGCCGGGATCAACACCGGTGTCTCACACTTTTTGCAGGTAAACGGCGGGAGTCAACGGTCAAACGCCGGTGAAAAGGTTTCAGGTTTGGCTATTCAGTTTTCCTAAGAATCCACAAATACTATCTGTTTGCCCTCACACCAGATTTAGCGGTAACAGATTGGCGCCGTCTGTGGGAACCCACGAGTAGCAACCCTTCCTCTTCCCTCCAGTCAGATCATTTCCAGTCATACCTCCAAAGAGACTAAGATCCAGAGGGTCCAACCGTGTACCTACTCCTCCTCAACCATAATAAGAAATCCCCCTCCAAACCGTCCAGCCACAGGGACCCTCTCCTCAACCTAATCAGGCCCCGCAGCAGGACCAACCTCCTCCTCAGAATCTTCAACCCCCTCGCGGTCAAACCGGGCCTCAGAATGCCGGTGCGGGGGGCTCCCGTCCCAATCCTCAGAAACAACCTCTCCAACATGACCGCGTCTCCGTGCACAACCCCTCAACCCATTCCATGGCATCTCACAATCCCCGGACCTCCGATGACCTCTGCAACACCCTCAACAATCGGCAGAAAGAAGAGGATCTTTGCCGCCGTTTGGATGAAAGGCGGGCCCAAGAGGGAGCCTCTCGTCAAGAACGTCCAAATGAGCGATCTCCTCACCGCCGAGACTACAGAAGGTTCCCTCCTTACAGAAGGCGGAGAGAGTCCCCTGGGCACCATAGGAGAAGGCCCCATTCTCCTTCTGGTCGGCAACCCCCGAGGAATGATGACGCACCCATCACCCGTGCCGAGTTCCAGCAATTCCAAACAACCATCTTACAAGCCCTCAATCTCCAACCCAACAACAACAATGCTCAGAGGGTCCCCACTCCTCCTCCGGTCCAAAGTCCTCACCATCGGTCCCTAACTCCTCCCCCAGCTCCTAGCAACCACCATCATATTCCTAGTCCTCGCCACTCCCGGAGCTACCGTCGTCGTAGCCCCCGCTCCCCTTCATACGAAGACGAGTCCAGAGGCTCGTTCGGCTATCGTCGAAGGGATGATATCGTCTACCATCGTCTCCACGAGATGGAGAGGCACTTGGGTCAGCTAGACAAGGAAGAGGAGCTTAGAGGACGGACCCTCCGTCCGAGCCGACCTCCCTTCTCTCGAACTATCATGGAGGCACCTATTCCAATAGGCTTCAAGCCCCCACAGTTCGAGACTTACTCTGGGGAGTCAGACCCCATGGACCACATCGAGAGCTTCAAGACCTTAATGCTGATACACCAAGCTTCTGATGCTCTACTGTGCAAAACTTTCCCGGCCACTCTCAAAGGTCCGGCTCGGAAGTGGTACTCTCGCCTTGCCCCATCCTCCATATTCTTCTTTGAAAAATTTGAGACCCTCTTCGTCACCCACTTCGTGAGTAGCCGCCGCACAGAGAAAACCAGTATTTCACTACTCTACCTCAACCAGAAGAAGGGCGAGAAGCTCAAAGACTATGTGAAGCGGTTCACGGCAGAAGCAAGGTCCATTGCCTCCCTCGACCAGTCGGTCGCTGCGACAGCCTTCCAGTCGAAGGTCCTTAACTCCAGCCTTCGGTCCTTCCTAGCCAAGAAGCACCCGCAAAACTTCTCCAACCTCCTTTTCAGAAGCGAGAAGTATACTCCGGCTGAGGAAGCTGAGCACCGCCCCACTTTTGAGGGGCCTTCCTCCGAAACCAAAAGAAAGGCAGCTGAAGAAGAAGGGGCTAAGAAGCTCCAGAAAGACAATGGTGGCCAGTGCCGCTCTCCTCCCAGATTCGAGAAATTCACTCCTCTTAACGCCAACATTTCCACTATTCTCATGGAAGTTGAGAAGGAAGGGGTTATACCTCCTGCCCCGAAGATGAACATTCCTGGCAAGAAGAGAGACAAAGAGAAGTGGTGTCGTTATCACCGGGACCACGGCCACGACACCAATGATTGTCGAGCCTTGAAGAACGAAATTGAGGCCCTAATCTAGAGGGGGCAGCTGGCTAAATTTGTGAGAAAGGACCGAACCGATCTTCCTCCTCCTCCCCCCCTCCCCCCCCCGGGGGGGGGGGCTAACAAGCGTCCTGAACGACGCGATGAAACTCCCGAATTTGAAGAGGAGCGTATCCTACATCTCATTCACAGAGGCCCCATGGGAGGCACCTCCAACTCTTCTCAGAAGGCTTTTATAAGAGAAGGCAATTCGATTCACGGCACACCTCCCTCAAAAGGCCTTGGAGTACCGGTCACCTTTTCAGATGATGACCTTGAGGGTGTCCGAACCCCCCATTGTGATGCACTTGTGATCAACCTCCATATGGCGAATTTTAAAGTAGAGAGAATTCTTGTGGACAATGGTAGCTCCGTTAACATTCTCTTCCTCGCAGCTTTCCAAGGACTCAAGCTATCGCGGGACAGGCTCAAGCCCACCGGCTACACGCTTCATAGGTTCACGGGAGTGCTAGTGACTATCGAATGGGTAATCACCATCGACGTAATTGCTGGCAAAACTCCTACTACCAGAACGGAGCCGATGGACTTCATGGTAGTTGATGTCCCAGCTGCTTACAACGTGATTCTAGGCCGACCCGGCCTTGCTGCTCTAGAGGTCGTCTCGTCGGCTTATCACCTCAAGATGAAGTTCCCCACCATGGCAGGAGTAGGGGAAGTAAGAGGCAGTCAAGAGATGGCCCGCAAATGTTACATGACCTCCACCGAGGGTCCAGTCCTCTCCCTCGAGACTCTTGAGATTCCCCAAGAGAGTGTCCGACCAACGTCCGAGCTGGTGGATGAATTGGAGGAAGTGCTCTTCTCCGAGCAAGATCCGAACCGCAAGTTCTTTATCAGCAATACCCTCCTATCTGCCCTATGCTCCGATATAGTCCAATGCATTAGAAAGAACCGCGATCTCTCTACATGGTCAGCTGCCGACATACCAGGAATCTCCGAAGAGCTCCTCGTCCACCACCTGTGCATTGCCCCGTGGTCCAAACCGGTCCAAAACAAGAGGCACAAATTTGCTCCCAAGCACCAACAAGCTATAAAAGAAGAAGTGGACAAGCTCCTTAAGGATTGGTTCATACAAGAGGTCAACTACCCTGAATGGCTCTCCAATGTGGTTATGGTAAAAAAGTCCAACGGAAGTTGGAGAATATGCATCGACTTCACCGACCTGAATAAAGCATGTTCTAAAGATCCATTCCCTCTCCCAATCATTGACACCCTGATCGACGCTACTTCGGGCCATGAACTCCTCAGCTTCATGGATGCCTTCTCCGGGTATAATCAAATCCGAATGTTACCCCCGGATATACCGAAGACCTCCTTCGTCACCGATCAAGGGCTCTATTGTTACAGGGTAATGACCTTCGGGCTGAAGAATGCCGGTGCGACCTACCAACGCCTCTTCAACAAGGTCTTTCAAGGACAGATCGGCCGAAATATGGAAGTATATGTTGATGACATGCTAGTCAAGAGCATCCGCGGGACCGATCATGTGGGCGATCTGCAAGAGGCGTTCGATGTACTAAGGAAACATGATATGAGGCTCAATCCGAACAAGTGTGCATTCGGAGTCTCATCGGAAAAATTCTTAGGCTTCATGGTCAGCCAAAGAGGAATCAAAGCCAACCCCGAGAAGATCAAAGCCATACTGGACATGGCTCCTCCCAAAAATGTGAAAGAGGTTCAGAAGCTAACAGGGCGCCTCGCAGCCATAGGGTGCTTCCTCTCTAAGTCAGGGGAGAAGTGTCTTCCCTTCTTCAAGGCTCTCAGGGGGGCTAAGGGCTTCGAGTGGGGTCAACAATAGCAAGAATCCTTCGATCAGCTTAAGGCCTATCTAGTCAATCCCCCTCTCCTCAGCAAGCCTATCCCCGGGAAAATGTTCTACCTCTACTTAGCTGCCTCCAAGCAGACCCTCAGTACCGTCCTGGTGAGGGAATAAGACAAGGCTCAAAAGCCCATCTATTACATAAGCAAGGTACTCCGGGATGCCGAGCTCCGCTACCCAAGATTGGAGAAGATTGTGTATGCCTTGGTCATGGCAGCTAGGAAGCTTCGCCCATATTTTCAATCCCACTCGGTGGTCTTCCTCACCGACCAGCCGCTTAAGAAAGTCTTACACAAACCAGAAACCTCCGGCCGTCTCATTAAATGGTCGATCGAGCTGAGCCAGCATGACATATCATACCAGCCTCGAACTGCAATCAAGGCCCAGGCCTTAGCTGAATTCATTGTTGAGAGCACTATTCTAGAGGTCGGTCAAGTAGCAAACGGACCCCCTATTTGGACGGTATATATAGATGGATCCTCTTGTACCGAAGGGAGTGGAGCCAGGGTCATTCTGGCGGGCCCAAATGATTTTGTTCTCCAATACTCCCTCCGCATCAACTTCAAAGCCTCCAACAATGAAGCGGAGTATGAAGCACTTATAGCTGGCCTCGGTATGGCTCGCAAGGCAGGGGCACAACGCCTCCGGATCTTTAGTGACTCTCAGCTGATCGTGAATCAAGTCTTAGGCGAGTGCGAGGTGCGAGATGACCGAATGGCTAAGTATCTGGCCAAGGTCCAAAATCTCATGGCTCAGTTCGAAGAGGCGCTCATTCAGCGAATCCTCATAGAGGAAAATTCCCAAGCAGATGCCTTCTCCAAGTTAGCCTCCTCCTCCCTTCAGGGTCTCGAGCAGACCGTCCTGATTGAAGTGCTCCTAAGACCGAGCATAGAGGAAGAAACTCCCGACTCGATGGAGTCGCTGTCCGTCCAACTTCAAGACAACTGAATGAAACCTCTGATAGAATTTTTAAAGGATGTGCTCCTCCCTGAAGACCCAAAGGAAGCTCGCAGAGTCTGAACCAGAGCGGAGCGGTACACCCTCATCGAGGGGGTCTTGTACAAACGCTCCTACACCCAAGTAGACGGTAGACCCTACTTGAGGTGCCTCTCCCCGGGCGAGGCTTCATATGCCTTGCAAAAGCTTCACGAAGGTATAGGTGGAGCACATTCAGGGTCAAGGCCCCTCGCCAGAGAGGTTTTGAACTATGGATACTTCTGGCCAACCCTCCAACAAGATGCCGAACGGCATGTCCGGCAATGCAGCTCTTGTCAAAAATACTCCAACATTCGTCGCCTACCCCAAGCGCAACTCACCTCCCTATCAAGTCCGATCCCTTTCGCAATGTGGGGGATGGACTTACTAGGGCCGTTTCCACCAGCTCCCAGCCAGCTCAAATTCTTAGTCGTGGCAATCGACTACTTCTCCAAGTGGATAGAGGCCAAACCATTGGCTATAATCACCGAGAACAAAGTGCTGCAGTTCTTCTGGAAGAGCGTCATCTGTCGATTCGGCGTGCCTAGGGTCCTAATTACCGATAATGGAACACAATTTACAGGGGCCGCATTCCGATCTCTGTGTGAAGACCTCACCATTCAACAACACTTCTCCTCCATCTCCCATCCTCAATCAAATGGTCAAGTGGAAAATGCCAACCGACAGATCCTCTCCGGTATCAAAAAAAGGCTCGATAAGATAGCCAAAGGCTTATGGGCGGAGTAGCTTCCCAACGTACTGTGGAACTACCGCACTACGAAACGGACCCCCACAGGAGAGTCGCCCTTCAATCTCACCTATGGGTCCGAAGCTGTGATCCCCTTGGAAGTCGGTCTGCCATCTCCTCGCCTTATGGCCTATGAAGAAGAGCAAAATGCCAGAGAGCTCCGGGCAAATCTGGACTTGATCGATGAGATGAGCTTCGTGAAAGAGCTTCAATTCGCCAACAAAACTATCGAAGGAGGATCGAGTCGGCCTATAACAAGAGAGTCTGTCCCACCAATCTGAAAGAGGGGGACTTAGTCCTCAGAAAGCTGGCCATCTCATTCCCCAGCCAAAAGAGTAAGCTAGCTCCAAACTGGGAAGAACCCTACAAGATCACCAAAGTAGTTCGGCCCAGAGCATACCGTCTTAAAGATCTTGAAGGCAAAGAGATTCCCAGGACTTGGAATGCTGACCATCTATTGAAATATCAAGAGAGCGCCTGAACGCCTCTCTACGTATCTTCAGATGTCGAACCATTCCTTTCCTTTCACTTGTATTTTGCTTCTTTATTTCTTCAATGTAATAACGGCTTGCAACTTAGAAGCAGCTGACTAGTAGTTATCAATAAAGAACTTCTTTTTTTCATAATTTACTTGTGAATTGCTTGCATCTCTCTGTTTTTAACTTCTTTACACTCAAACGACGAGTTCGGAATCCAACACTTGGCTCGACTCCACTTCGCAAGCTCGCTCTTAAGCGAGCTAGAAGTAGTTCGACATTCGGAATTGCTCCCACAACCGTTGAACTATACTCAAACGACGAGTTCGGAGTCCAAAACTTAGCTCGATTCCGCTTCGCAAGCTCGCTCTTAAGCAAGCTAGAAGTGGTTCGTCATTCGGAATTGCTCCCACAACCGTTGAAATATACTCAAATGACGAGTTCGGAGTCCAACACTTGGCTCGATTCCGCTTTGCAAGCTCGCTCTTAAGCAAGCTAGAAGTAGTTCGCCATTCGGAATTGCTCCCACAACCGTTGAAATATACTCAAACGAAGAGTTCGGAGTCCAACACTTGGCTCGATTTCGCTTTGCAAGCTCACTCTTAAGCGAGCTAGAAGTGGTTCGCCATTCGGAATTGCTCCCATAACCGTTGAAATATACTCAAACGACGAGTTCGGAGTCCAACACTTGGCTCGACTCCGCTTCGTAAGCTCGCTCTTAAGCGAGCTAGAAGTGGTAGTTCATCCACTGAAAGATGATTGATGATGTCTTTCAACTCCTCGATCGAACAAACTATGTAGTTGAACTTCTCAGTAAGTGTGCGCAAGATCTTCTCAACAGTCTTCACATCAGACATGTTCTCTCCAAGATTGCTCATGTCATTTGCTACCAGCATCACCCTTGAAAAGTAGTCTGTGACATTCTCCAAGTTTCATCTCCAACACTTGAAAATTCCTGCGAAGGATTTGAAGTTGAGTACGCTAGCTGCACACTAGCATTTCCCTGGTACTTGACCTTCATGGAATCCCACAACTGTGCTTTGTCGTTTCCTTTTGAGAAATTGTCTTCAGTATGGACTTGTCAATGGATTGGAAAAGATAATTCTTGGCCTTCAGATCCTTCAACTTTGTCTCCTCCAAGGGTTTTCTCTGTGCACCAGTTAAAACTTCTCTAAGTACAGGCTCTGCATACCCCGTCTCAATAACACTCCAATACTCCTTTGAAAGTCAAAGATTCTCCATTAGCATGTTCCAATGCTCATAATCCCCATCAAACTTTGGAATGCAAGGTTGCACAAAGTTACTCAACTCCGATGCCATCTTTTCACCTCCTCACTCTGTGTTTTGGAAATCACTCAATAAGGCTGCAGCTTTTTTCCTTTCAGGCCCAATGGGGGCTCTAATACTAGTTTGTTGAGAATGAGAACAAGAAAACAAAGAACTCAAACAAAAAGAACTGGATTGAATGACCTTATCCTTTATTGAATAACAGTAGCTATTATATAGCCTCACATGAATAAACAGAATTGCTAGAAAACAGCCCACTGCCCACGCCTGCAAAGTCATGGTAGGTGCAACAAGAAAGAGTCAAAATAGAAAACCCTAAAGAAAGTGTCAAAGCTGTGAACAACTTCCTAAAGACTAGAGACTTATTTAAACAGAAATCAGCAATGATCCTAATACTACCAGGAAACCAGAAAAACCCTTCAATCTTTGAGTGGGCAAAGTAGATGAGAAGTACTTGTAATAGATTTTCGAGGTCAAACAAGAAAAACCCATCATAGTTGCAACTAATCCATCTGCAATGGTATTGAAATTTTTAGATAGTAGTCTAAAAACTGCATGTTTTTATCATCAAAATGGAATCGGTTATGGAACATGACTTGAAATGTCAAAAATATAGAAACCCACTAGATCACAACAATCACAAATATATTAGGCTCCATTTGGCATTGTTTTTGGAGTGCCCAAAACCCATTTTAAAGGCCTAAAAGTGGGTTTGTGTTGTAAAATAATAGAAACAATAAACAAAGAAAATAGAAACGAGATGAAAGAAGATTATTCGCATTCATAGATTTTTCATCTATATACAAATGATTCACTCAATGGCCTATTTATAGGCTTACAAAGAATACAAAGAGACAATTACATAATTATTGCATATAAATAAATATGAATGGATGTAGTGGTGGTGGTGGAGAATGTGGAATGAGTGGAGGGAGTTCAATGGACAATTCACACTTAATAATTTATTTATAACACTCCCCCTTGAATGTCTATTGAATGTAAATAAGAATATGCCTCGTTAAAACCTTACTAGATAAAACCCAAATGGGAAAAATCCTAGTGAAGGAAAAAGAGTACATAATCTTTAACAATGATATGCAATGAAGATGCTACCTCGTTAAAAACCTTACTAAAAAAACCCAGTGGGACAAAACTTGGTGAAGGAAAAAACAGTGCAGCGCATATCATCTCTCCCCTGACTAGATCATCCGATTAGGACTTTCAAAAGTCGGATCTCGAATCTCAATCAATTCTACCATCCTTTCCAAAAGTTGGGGTGATAGGGTCATAGCGAGCAATCTTCTGGATTGTCGTTTGATTCTATTTGGTTAATAATGATTTCACCCTTTTAATTGAAACATGAGTGAAGAAGAATTTCTAGTGAAATATGTTTCGGCTGATCGCCTTTGAAGAAACCCTCCTTTTATTGAGCTTTAAAGCTGTATTATCTTCAAATAACGTTGTGAGTACTTCTTGATCGATTGAGGATGACACGTTCTCCAAATATATAAAGAAGTTAACCGATCAAACAAACACATCTATGCCTCGCATGGAGCCAATATCTCTTGATTGATATCTAGCTTTATAATGATATGATAAATACTCTGCATTTGCATAACCAATCAAAACTGATATGGACAAATTAGAATAATATAATTCCAGATCCATGGTCCCTCGAAGTTATCTTTCATTCCAGCCCAATGACTTCGAGTTGGCAAGGAACTTCATCTTACTAGTAAACCAACCGCATAAGGTATATCATAATATTTATTATTGATAAGATATATTAGTGCTTCAAAACTGATATTGCACTAAGAAATGGTACTCCAGGACCAAGCAATTCCAATGCCTTTCAAATGTTTAATTTGAAAAACCTGAAAATAAAAATGATGACAAAACAAGAAATTTGCTTATCCAAGGTCTTTTCGTCTTAAGATATTTCTTTAAACATTACACGTCAAATGATGACAAAACAAGAAATTTGCTTATTCCAAGGTCTTTTCGTCTTATGATATTTCTTTAAACATTACACGGCAAATGATGACAAAACAAGAAATTTTTTTATCCAAGGTCTTTTTGTCTTAAAATATTTCTTTAAACATTGCACGGCTTGTATAACTCTTCAGGAGTTCCAACAGACTTTGACCTTGAATATTTAATAAATATATGTGAGCTTATATGACCATTATTATGGTCCCCTTTATCGAAAACTCACTAAGATGGTTATATCACATTTTGTTCCGATTGTTATAATCCATACAAAGCTTTGTTTCACTTTATTGATTAAACTTCCCGGGAATAGTTATTATATGCTTCTGGCACTTTAAATCCTTCAGATAGTTTTCATATTTATGTCATGGTAATGCAAACCATACAGATAGTTTGTGATCACATCTATAAGGCACGTTTTCAAATATTCATGTACTGCCAGACTTATTATATCCACCACAAGAGAATATTTCTCTTCATAATCAACACCAGGCATTTGGGTAACACCTTTTGCGATAAGCCGTGTTATATATATAGTAATATCATTTTATTCATTTTTTTTTCGCACAAAATACCCCCGTTATAATCCACCAAATTATTGTCTTTTGGTGTTTAGACTACATGCCCTCGTTTTGCAAATGAGTCTAATTTAAACTTGATTGCCTCTTTCCATTTTTGGCTAATTTTATTTTATTTCTACACTCTCCCATAGAGATAGATTCACGATCTTCGTTTTATTCAGAATATTGCGTGCTATATTTTATGCAAAACATTGTCGACAATTATTTTTACAATGGTTCCATCTTCTTTCCGTAATGACATAGTTAATCGAGATCTCTTTATTCTTATTCATTTCAGGTACCTGATGATTCTCTTGATTATTAACTATATCAACGGTCTCTTCTGAAGAGACATCCTCGTTTCGACCATCATTTTTATTTGCTCCTTATTTTTCCGAGAATGTTTATAATTTTCTTTGGAACCAAGTGATCTACCACGCTTCAGGCGTGCCTTAGACTCACTAGTAATTATAGGTAATCCTTCAGAGATACCAATTCTGATTGGAGCGTTATCAGTTGAAAATAAGATTTGGTCAGTAAATGTCTAGCAGTTAATTGACATTATCTTGCAACTGAATTATCCTTTGAAATTTTGGTTCAAACTAATTTACTCGAGGATTAAAACTCTCAATGATAATTCCATTATATTTCTTTTTCCAACTGTTTATTTCCTCTCCCTGATGTTGGAAATTAAAGTGACAAGCTGCAAACCTTGCAGTAAATACATCTCTAGTCATTAGTTCCATAAACGTGATTATAGATGGAAATTCCCAACATATATTCCCATTCTTCTCTTAGGTCTCCCCCTTTTTTTTTATTTTATTATTATGCAGTGTGGTGGATAAATTCATAAATGGGAAATATGTGGTTCCTGACCATGAACCAATTGTCAGGAGAATAATTAATATAATTGGTTGGCCGGATGCGTGTAAGTTGTGATGAGTACAAAACGGCATGTCCCCAGGTCCAAACAGAGAGATTAGATTTCATAATCATAGCTCTCACAATTCAATGTATTCGTATTTGAAAAATCTTCTGGTTTTTCAATGGACTGCCACATGAATTCTCAATTATTTTCGCATCAGTAATGAATCGGGATGGTCTAACCGGTCATGCCAAATCTTAACCATCTTTGTAAACTTACGGTTTACAATATCAGCAAATTTCGGGTTTACTGTGATATGATTCAACCATTCTTATATATGTATAATACAATCCATATCACAAAGTGGAGTAAACTTTGCAACATACACCTTTTGATTGTCATACTTAAGGTAACGCGTATACCTTATTCATTCGTAGTCTTATATCTAAACAAATTTATCGGGACTTTAGAGAAAATGGTGTATTTTGAATTCTGAATTTTGTGTAACCCCTGTTTTTGATTGTACGAATTATTTTTCTTGTATTTCTTTTGATGTATTTTTCTCCCTGATTTGTTATATCTGGGCCTTTGTCATGTTATGGACTCACTAATTTCGATTATTTATTGTATTGTTACTTTTTGGCCCATCTACACTCAAGCCCAACCCATATCTTATTGGGTATTGGATCCTAGTCTAAAGCTACCCACAACCCAATTCCCCTAACAACAACCCAGACTAATTCTCCCTCAATCCCTCAAATCTCCAACTTCCCACGATCTCCTCTTCATTTTTTTTATTATATTTAAAATACCCCACTTCCTCCATAATCAGAACCACCCCTTAACAAACTCACATTCTCTCCCGTTCTCTCTCCCTCTCCTGTTTCTCAAAACCAAACAAACAACCCAAACGAAAAGCTCCCGCTCACTCATTCTCCTCGCATCTTCACCCGAACAAACCCATCGTTAACCCCATCCCCGTTCACCGAACCCACATCCATCACCACCTCACCACTGTTAACCCTCCGCCATATCATCCCCTACCTCCGTCTCGCCCCTTCACCCCATCACCAAACTCCTAGAAGCCATCGGAGCACCACCGAACCAACCAACCGCCAACACCACCACTCCATTACCGGCACCATCTCATCTCCATCACCACCGCATCCCCTTCCTCATTGCTATCGCCTTCGCCATTAACCGC
The DNA here is from genome assembly GCA_017893485.1 of Hemerocallis citrina. Taxonomy (NCBI): domain Eukaryota; kingdom Viridiplantae; phylum Streptophyta; class Magnoliopsida; order Asparagales; family Asphodelaceae; genus Hemerocallis; species Hemerocallis citrina. Next base: position 217,073,724 of record CM030358.1, on the reverse strand, counting down.
TGCCATCGAACCCAATCGAAGCTCCACTGAAACCATCGACCTCACATTCAATCACCACCGATCACCTCCCCACTTCGCCGAGGACCTCTCGCCCTTACCGTAGTCTTCGTCGCAGCCCAGAGCCGCCACCAACCTCACATTCGACACCAGAACCCAACTCTTCGCTCTCCCCTATTTTTTCGAGCGAAACAGAGTCGTTCTCGACGTTGGAGTTCTTGCCGCTGCGTCGCTTCCCGACCAGTGCTGTCGTCCCACGCCGTCGCAGGTCCGTCGCACGTCGTCGCCATCGTCCACCCCGAGCACCGTCGCCGAGCATTCTCCCGCTCCCTCATTCGCTCTCAGCCGAATCGAAGTAAAGGAGGAAGCAGAAGAAGAGCGATTGGATGCTCTTGCTGTTTGCTGTTCGGCACCCCTGATCCGCTGTTGGCTGTTTCCTGTTCGGGGACTGATCCGCTGCGTGGGAGTATTCTGATTGGTCGGGTTTAGCTGTCCTGTGTTCTACCCGCACCAGATCCCGTAGCTACCTTGCTGTTCTGCCGATCCAGTGTAGGAGAGAATAGCCGCTGTTGCTGTTCATTGCTGTCGGAGTTTTTCGCGCGCATTTCGCCCGTACTCTTGGGATTGTTCCCCGGGATTCTGATCCCGTTATTCTTAATTATTCGAATCGACTACTACGAAAAAGGCAAGTCCATTGAACTATTTTCTTTATTCTAGTTCAAAATTAATTGATCTCCTGCAAGTAGTTCCATTTTAATCATCTTAAATTGCCTTGTGTCCCATCTCGTTGAGAGTATCGAGGGTTTACACGAGCTAACCCGACGTACTCTTGACTTCTTTTATTATCCATTGACTCAAACCCAAGCCTAGACATACATTTGACATGAATAAATAAATAAATTTGTACATGAGGAAAACACGCCGTGATTAAATGCATATTATTTATACCTTGTGACTTGAACTTGATGAATTCACCTGACTTGTCATTTAGAAAATTCACAATGCTTGCTTTACATTAATCTTGACATATGTGTGATTCATTAGTTCGATAACTACTCACTTGATGAATATAAACATGATAGTCTTTATAAAATTCTTGTTGCATGTATTGTTTAGCACAGAGGTTTCGACTCTGTAAATATGAGAATTAGCACACAAGATATAAAAGAGAGTTTTTACCTATTGGACCTAGTTTCCAACCCAAGTAACAAATCTTAATTTGAAGTCACGAGCTGTAAGATATAACATTTTTAGTCCCCGCTAGCCTACATTTTCAGACTGCAAAAATTACTATAACATCGACATATTCGATGGTGTGATACTATGTAGAAGTGTTAGAATACTATGAAATTTTCCAGGAACCTTATATACATGCTTAGGGTTCACCTCAAATTTCTGTAGATTTTTATAATATATTTATACCATGTTTTCACCCCTTAGAAGTTGACACCTAGCTGCTGCCAGAACAGCTAATCTGCAAAGAATTGAGTTTTTAGCCTAGGTACAGTTAGAACTAGCAGAAAGTCCCTGAATATAACTTGTAGCCCTATCTGTCTAGATCAACAAAATACATTACCGTACTACAGGTACGCGACCGATGGTCTTGCATCATACGCCAATGATGGATTGTTTATACATTTTATTTTCTTTTCATTATCCAAGTCCACATCTATGGCCACGATGATGGGTACCCTCATGGCTAAAATTACTAGAACAATTATATACCATCACATTCACTTCGGGGAATGGAGCATGTCCAATATATAAGACGAAATCGTCATTTTTTCATACATTTATAGTTAGCCACAGTTATATATATTTAGATCTACAGGATCATCATCAATTCATACTCATTGTATTGTTATTATACAAACAATATTTTCTTCATTTCGAGAAATCTTCGGGATCTTTAATTTTGATATATCAAATTCTCACATAATTCTTTTTGCTAGATGAACAATATTTTATTTAAATTTTCAAGAGATCTTCAGGATCATTGATTTTGATACAATCATCTTTCACTCCTTCAGAGAGATTGTGACAAAAGAAAATTATAGCTTTCGTTATATCTTTCGTATGATTTCATTTCGATGATTCTTTGAATCAATCAATTGTCTCTTTAAGACTTTCAGTATTCAAATGAATTTCAACATCCAAAACTCATGACAAGTAATTCTTGTCGGTTATTATCAAGAGCTTTGAAAAATAAGAATATAATGAAATTATATGCATAATTAGAAATAAAAAAAGGGGATCAAAATATAACTTTTCTGATACACAAGATCCAAAAAAAAATGGCGAGTGTAGAGCATACTAAGTTATATTGATCTTAAGGAAATGATCAAAAGTAAAAAATAATAAGATGAACTCGAGATTAACATACATATATAAGACCAAACATTTTTCTTTTTCTTTGGATGAATTGAGACTCGAAAGGTAGAGACTCGTGATATATAAGACCAAACATTTTTTCTTTTTCTTCGGATGAACTTGAGACTCGAAAGGTAGAGACTGGTGCTGATAACGTGCTGTAAAATAATGGAAACAATAAACAAAGAAAATAGAGACGAGATGAAAGAAGATTATTCTCATTCATAGGTTTTTCATCTATATACAAATGATTCACCCAATGGCCTATTTATAGGCTTACAAAGAATACAAAGAGACAATTACATAATTATTGCATATGAATAAATATGAATGAATGTAGTGGTGGTGGTGGAGAATGTGGAATGAGTGGGAGAGTTCAATAGACAATTCACACTTAATAATTTATTTATAACAGTTTGGTTAAAAAGACTAGCTAGGTGTTTGGCAAAAAAATTAAAACTCGATTGAATCAAAAAACTTTTATTCTCTTCAAAATTCCATGACACCAATTTTGAGGCATTGGGATTCTTAAAACATCTAATTTTTTCTAAGGGAGGTCTGAGTTCGAGATCATGGTACATCATAATGTTTACTCAAATGAAAAGAAGAAAAAAAGGAAAAAAAAAACCTTTTAAAACATAAACCACACCAGAATATCAAAATAAATAATTTGGTTAGAAAATAAATAAGAAAAAAAATTCACATCTTATTTTCTTCTCATACCCAAATTTTATAACTCGGTTCATGATGCCAAAGTAAATATTTCAATTTTCATATGTGATTAAAATATAGAGAGAAAAAATGTATTAAATTTATGCAATTATTTAGAAATATTAAAATTGGAAAAAAAAAAAGCACTTCAGAAAATTTTAATTCTTTAACATAACAATTCTTTTACAATAGATTTTCTCATTTTTTATTATTAAAGAATTTTTATAATGTAATAGTTCTCTAAAAAACATTACCAACCAGTTATTTATATGTTTTTTTTAAAACACTGAACAGTAACACTGTCATTGTCAAACACCAAATAGTTATGATTCATAAAAAATTGTATTTCATTCACTACACTTTTGGCCGACAACAATGTCCTGAGTCCTTCTCCGATATCTGGGATGATTTTAGAACGAATATGATTACAAAGGAAGATAGATTAGAGGGGGATATTATCGTTGCATCAATTATGTGGAACCTATGGCTAGATCGGAACGACTTCTGTTTCAATAACATGTCTCCTAGATTATCTTCTCTGTTACACAAAATTCATTTATGTCGTTCTGAATGGGCAGGAACTCTCAAGGCAAGGAAGAAGGCGCATCTGGGAGATGAGGAGGAGTAGCTTTCGATCATGGGGGAAGGACCTACTGTCGGATGATTAGAACAACAACTCTTTTGTTTCTTCGCATTTCGGTCTAGATGTATTTCTGTTATGATGTTTAGTTATTTTGATGTATTTTGTTCCCTGCTGGGTCAGATGTATCCCGGTCTAGGTGAGTAGGATGTTTGTCGCCTGCGGGCTGTATGTGTACGTTTATTCCTGTTTCGTTAAGCCTTTTTAATGAAGCGGTGACTATGTCATCTTTTAAATCAAAAAAAAAACAATGTCAAACGAAGTCTTAGACTCCATCTCCTTGAATGCGAATCACCATTGTATTTCATGCAAACTTGAACAATATCCGATTGGAAAATTGGAAAATAATACAAACAATGGTGAATGGTAGGAACCAAGCAACAAACAGGAACTGCTGATCCTAACTCATAAAGGTAGCTTTCAAAAAAGGGTGAAGCACATTCAAAATGCTTCAATATGTACAGTAGCTGGATCCTATAAAAGATCTGAACAGTGACAAAATTAGCTTGGCCTTGGTGCTTCTCTTTTTCCTGAAGAACTTCGGCCCCTGAACCCTACAACTCTGAGCTTAGACGGCATATTAGATTTCACAGTGCTGGGCTTTTTACCCTTTGATACATTTCCTTTTGAAGTGCTGGGCCTGCTAGCATTAGACTTCACTGGCTTCGAGGGTTCCGGTTTTCTTCACAACTCCTTTTTGAGCAGCCCTGACGGTTTTTAGTGATTTGGATATCACAGTAGTGCCTCTAGTGGGCTTATTTATTTATAGGACTTTTTGTGATTCTGATGGTAGAGTTCCTTCCTTTGTGATCGGTTTGTCGTGAGCTGTCAGCTGCTTCCCTTGTGATCAGTTTGTCGTGAGCCCGTTGGGGTTCCATCTCACATTATCGGAGTTGAGAGACTCCAAGCTCTCATTCTTCTTGATCGCATCTTCTATTCGGGTGGCTAGCAGCCAATCTTTCTTTGTAACAAGGCTTGTGACTTTGCCTGTAAAAAGAATTTGAGATGCTAGTAAGTGACATGTAAGTAACAATGTGCTTTTATGATAATAGTCAGTGTTCTAGGCGCCGCCTAGGCGCTAGGCGGCCCTCCAACGCCTCGCCTAGGGGCTAGGCGTTTAAGAAAATCGGTTAATGGTTCTAGGCGGTTAAAAGCGGGCCTAGACGGCGCGTAATCGGTGTAAGCGGATCTAGGCGGGCTAGACCCGCTTCGATCCGCTTAGGATTTAATTTTTTAAAAAAAAGGGACCCGACTTATTCCAACCCGATCCGCTCTAATACACTCAAACCCCTAAAACTTCCTTCTCCTCTAAATCCCCCGTAAAAAAATCCCTGAATCAGTTCTATTCTCTAAATCCCTAATTCCTCTTCTCTAAAACCCCCAAATCACCTCCTCCGCATCCCTTCTCGCAGTCGGAGGCTCCCTCCTCCTTTGCCTCCCTCCTTGCAGTCATTGCTCGCAGTCGTCAACACAACCTCCTCCGCCTCCCTCCTCGCAGTCGCAGCTCTCACTCACTCTGTCACTCATTCGTCAAAACCTCCTCCTCCACCTCCCTCCTTGCAGTCGCAGCTCGCTTCAACTTCAACCGAGATTAACACAACCTCTCTCTCCTCTCTTCAGCTTTAAAGTCAAGTCGTCAACACAATCACACACTGCCTCCCGCCTTGCTTCACCTCCGACGTCAACACTACGTCCTCCTCTTCTCTCTCAAACTTCTCTTGACGCAACCCTCCCCCATCCCCCGACTCAAGCCTTCCGCTTCCCCACACTGTTTGCTCATTGGACTGAAACAGCCGAACAGGTACCACTACTGATCTTCGTCATAGATTAATACTAGTCTAATAGATGAGTATAGGACTATACAAAAAAATAAAAGACTAATAATAATACACCGATTCGATTTTGTAAATCCCATCCAACAATTGCAAGGAAAAATATCAAGAGTAAGAATTGGTAACAACAAAACAAAACAAAATGATAAAATATATAAATAAAATATATACATACATACATAAATATATAATATATAAATAAAACCGCCTAGCGCCTAGCCGCTTAAGCTCCACTTACAAGGCCTAGGCGCTAGGCACCCATCGGCCGCCCGACTACTGCCTAGCGACTTTTAGAACATTGATAATAGTTACTTTTAAATTCTATAAACAGTAAAGAGAAACTAAAGATTATACACATTTATGGTAGAAAGTCAGATATCATATTTTTTGTTTTTGTCAATTTACAGATTTGGGTAGTTTTTGTAGTGTTAACAATGGATATTATCATATTCGCATGATACATATCTAAAATATTATTAGGTTTAATGCTTTACAATTTAGAATAGAAAGAAGATTTTAGTTAACTATGTACATGTTCACAGATGCAGACTTATTTAGAACATGCCAATAATCACTCAACTTTGTAAAAAAAAATTACCTGCTAATTCTCATGCATTGCAGGATATAGGAGGTTTTTAATGCCTAGGATTATAAAAAGAAAACAAGCGCAGCGGCATGTGCTGAATAACTATTGCTTTACATTTTATTCTCTTGCACCATGCAACATTCATATTCCTTGAAATGGGTTTCCGCAAAAGTTGAACAAGAGTTGCCACTTGCCGACATGTCTAATCTTTTTGGATAATACAAGAAACAACTTTTTTAAGTGGGAAAAGTATAAGCATGTTATACACTAACAATATGATTTTGAAATGTTGCATTATGTTCAAAAGCATGTTCAATTAACATTGCCAAAGTATACAAATAATGCAGTTCACATGAAGGAAAGAAGCAAACCTTTTGCACCCATGCGAGCAGTTCTGCCAGTCCGGTGAAGGTAATCAATCTGATCAAATAGAAGAATCAAATTCAGCTCAATCACATATAAGGAGAAACATGATAAACGCGGAACACACTTAACAGAATACCAAAATAAACAAATAAATAAATTAGGCTACACTCACAGAATTCAACGGGAAATCAAACATTATGACATGATCATCGTCCAGGTCGAGCCCTCTAGCAGCCAGATCTGTGCACACCAGGGTATAGGGCAATCACCCTCTTCACTCTTGAACTTTTTTAGGTTTTCGACTCTGATATCAATTTTACAGACCAATACATGTGAGTACTCTTGAAAGTTTTCCCAGAAAGAAAAAAAAAATCTGATGAGCAAGTGCAATATTTGGAAAGGCCATTAAGCTAAGTTTATATAATCGCCACATCAAAAACATGCTCATATACCTATAGACCACAAAGCTCTCATACAAGCTACAGAGCACAAGACTCAAGCCGCTCAACGCTCACTCTTCAAAATAAATACGTGCAAAGAAAGGAGCAAATTTTCGTGGTCGACTAAACATGTATATGCTCAGTATAAATTACCATTTATTTAATTGATTATTCTTCTATGAACTTTTCAAACTTGAGCTCAAAATTTGAAGAGTATAAACCAGGTGTTTGGTAAATGACTAATGGAAAATAAACAGAATAGGGGATAATGCTAGCAACATGAAGAACCAGGTACAGTAAGAAGAATTGATGAGCACAAAGAATATAGTGGGTGTATGTCTCTGAAGTTAGTAACTACTAAAAGCCACCTATTAGCATCAAGTAGTTATAGTTACTGAGACAATATGCCAAAAGCCTCCAAAACTAGTGGTTTCCTGAGTGGGTTTATTAATTTGTCACAAAACCGGATACTGTTATAGTCTACTGAAAGAGGTTACCAATGTCTTTAGAAGTATGCAATGTTTCTACAGATTCGTTGGCTGTGTACATCAAATTTTATACCAATTTGGGCCTAATATAATTATTACTTTCTGGATCAGGAAAAAGCACTAGCCTACTCTCAAGATGATTATGAATGGCATGATTATGAACGGTATTCAAATCAGAGAAATGCACCAAGGACCTACGGCATAACTAGTGACTCTCCTGTGATGCTTGCTTTATAATTTTGACCTATTAAGACATAGATCATCAACATTCCTAGCATGACTCGGAACTAATAGAAACTAGCAAGTGCAACAGTACTCAGTATAACGGGAAACAAAGCCTACCCCAAATTTTTTGGGGTACCTCCCCCTAAACTCTATTGAGGGCCACCGCCGTCGAAAAAGCAACAGTTTCCAATCTCTATTAATAGCTTCAACTGAAGTACGTGTGGATCTATCTCTACTTCTTTTTTCTTCCCTAACTTCGATACCATCGATTTTCCAAATTGGAGCAGTTATCGCTTCTTGTCGTATGTATGCAAACCACCCCCAATGAATTCTCCTGCATTTTATCTTCAATTGGGGCAACCTCTACCTTACTCCGTATGCATTTTTCTTCCGAACAAGGCCATAGCAACACAAGCACTCACTCTCACAAATAATTCCCCATAATAAATAGATGATGCAAGCGGGGATTGAACGCCCGACCTCTTTGCTCACTAGCTAAGAGACTTACCCCAATGACACTTGCAATGCATTAATTTGTTCATATTTTGTCTTTTAGTGTATTTTCACTCATCAACCTTAACTTTGACATTAATTAGTACTTACTAGTTAATCATCAAGATATTTAATTTTAAAATGTTAAAATAAAATATCAAGTACACTAAAAAAAAGAACACAGCAAAACACCATCATTAGCAGAAATATGTAGTGTAATCAAATCAAAAGTTTCTGGCGATCTTGAAATAAAACTATACCAAGGAATATTCTATCTGTTCATGACACTAACATTCAAACCCCAAAAATATAATAGAATTTAATAATCAGTCAACACATGCAAATTGTTTCCAATAAATAGTTTAGGTTTCACTAAACAAATGAATTCCCCTACCTTTCAGCAGCTGGAACCTCTCCATGGTAATTCACCGTAAAAATCTGATTTTCTGTGAGGAAATGGTCTACAGCGCGACTTGAATTCAGTGTATTACAGAACACCATTGCCCTGTTTCCCTTTGACAAACTTGGTTCGAGAACCTGTCATAACATATGTAAAATTTAGATGTACATGATATATAGATTTTCTCATCCCTAAAATTACAGTTTTCTACATACACTGTAACTATTTCTATCTTCATCTACACAGAGCTATAGTTTATTGTGATGAACAATATCAGAAATTTATAATAGTAACTGGAGTATTCCTTTAAATCAAGTACTTGTATGCTCGTTTATCTCAAATGTAGATGCAAAATTCAATATTAGTTGCATAGCATGTTAATATAGTCTATAAAAAAAATGCAGGGAGGTTACCCTCACTATTCGCCTTAGAAGAAGAATTGGAGGTTACCGTTGTTAGGATTTGGGCGGTTGCTCTAATACCAATTGTCAGGAATTTCGTGCTGAGTTTTACGACACGATCACTACAAACTACCAAGCAAATAATAAATCAAACAAAACACACCAAAGCACACAATTGTGTCCCAGTTTAGGCGAACCCTAATCCAGGTGAGAAATAACCGAGATGATATTCAACTAGACAAAAATTACAACCACTCTCACCACGACCCTATCTAAGCCTCACCAAAAAATACTTGTTGTTTACAATGGAAAACTCTCAAACTCTCTTCAATGAAATACTCTCACTCTTGCTCTTCTTGGAGCCGTTACAATGATAAATATTGAGATCTAGAGAAACCTATCTTGATACAATAACGATCTGATGTATCTTGAAGAGATAACCATATGAGGTGAGTCGTACGATCTAACCTAGAGAAGAAGTCAGTACAACCTGCTGCTACATTGCGGTCAACTGCCATAATGGGCAGTCGACTGCAATAGTCTCATCCCAAGTCAGAGGAGGTCTTGCTGTTGTTGTTGCTCTTTCCTTCTTCGTCCAACATTGCTTTGATTCCTCTCGTCGCAACACCATCTTCTCTTCACATCGAAAAGTATGCATGACAATATTCTCTTCACATCGATTAAGTACGCATGACATATAAACCCAATAACCGTAACTATATATTGCATACTCATACTTCCACACCTGTGTGATTGAACTCTTCTAGAATCTTTCATTTTTTTCTTGCAAACCCGGTTTAGTAGCTTCTTCTGCTAATTGAATCTATATTCGCATGTTTTTCTCCAATTTGTATCTCTCTCAAAGGCACACCCTAGTAGGCATTAACACGAAGGCACCACCCTCCGTCCGAACTCCACCTACTCCGAGGCACTCTCTATCTCTTGATGATATTCGAACGTCGCAATCTCGCTTCAGTGATTCTAGTGGTGGCGAACTGGATAATGCTTTAGGAACAATGGGCTTCCAAACACGGCCGAGATTTCATGTTCCCCCAAAGCTGGTAGAAGTTGTGCTGACTATGCCCAATCCCTCTCTTACCCTTCATCACCTTACAACAACTTCGCCAAATTCCATCTTTTAACTAAAAAAAAAACTTCGCCAAACTGATAAAATTTTACCTGGAGCTATATACCTACAGCTCCGTGCTTCCAGAGTCCTCCCGGATATCAGGCTCTGTTTCAACAAAGGAATATGCATGATCTTCTCTAGTGTGTATCTCTTTCTATCTGACATCTTCGACCCAACTGATCTCTCATACATTACTTCACAAATCTCATCAACCCTCATCCTCACACAACAACCTAATGTAGACTTGTAAGTGAAAACCATCTCCCTCTCGAAGTAAATATAAGAAGAACTACCTGAATCAAAAAGCCATCCAGAATCCACATCTAAAAAACTTAAAACAACAAGACAATCTAAGTTATCACCTGATTCAGCGGCACTGACTATGTTGGCACCTCTTCTGATTCAACCACTTGCAACAGTCTCTTTTGTAATGTTTAATCTCTCTACAACGGTGGCAACAGACCCCACCCACATGTGCACTTTTCCTTCTAATCGAAATACCATCAACCACCAAGTAACTCACAGTAGTATACGCCAACCTCTGACTCTCCTTCCTATGTGCATCCTCCTCCATGTTATCGACCAAATCTGCTGCTGAAAACTTCTCCTTGGCAGATTTTCCGTCTAGCATGGTGGTTATCATGTTGGATAAATTTGGTTGTAAATACATCAAGTTGGAAGATCAAGTTGGAAGTTTTTATTATTTGCATTAATCACAATCTGTTCAAATAACTATGTATTAAACTCCATTGTATAATCTAGAAGAGCGGTACTTTTCTTCATTGAGAAACCCGACAACTTTCTCTTTTAGTACATCTGATCCTGTAACGACAACTCTGAGTAGTCAGTTATGAGTCTTGTCCAACAATTCGCTGATCTTCTCCTGCACCTCACTTCACTCGTCAATAACAGCTGAATTAAACCCAAGGCTTCTAAATAAATCTCCTCTCACTTCTCTTTCTTTGTGCATATTGGATTCCCTTTATTTCCTTGTAGGGCTAGATCGAAGTCATGTTGAACCAATGCTTCATGCATGTCAACCTTCTAGAGATCAAAGTTGATCTTACCGTCGAACCGCTTGATCTTTGTAAATTGATCTGGCATCTTTATGGAACTCGAGCAACTCCTGAACTGCGGAAATTTACAACATGGCACTCTGATACCAATTGTTAAAAATTTCATGCTGAGTTTTATGACATGATCAATACAAACCACCAAGCAAAATAATAGATCAAACCAAACACACCATAGCACACAATTTTGTCTCGGTTTAGGCGAACCCTAATCCGGGAAGAAATAACTGAGATCATGTTCAACTAGAGAAAAATACAAGAGTTACAACCACTCTCGCCATGACCATATCTATCTCTTAAGCCTCACCAGAATATACTTGTTTTATAATGGAAAACTCTCAAACTCTCTTCAATGAAGTACTCTCATTCTTGCGCTTCTTGGAGCCATTACATTGATATATATTGAGATCATACAATAACCATCTGATGTATCCGAAGAGAATAGGGTTGGCATTCGGGTCGACCGGGCCGGGTCGGGTCGGACCCGCCCAGGTTGAAGGCTGACTTGGGCGGGTTCGGGTCGGGCCGGTGGGTTAACCGGGTCGGGCCAGGCTGGGTTCAAAATTGGAAATTTTGACCCGGTCGACCCGCGAACCCATTAGGGTCGAACCCGTTTCAGGTCGGGCCGGATCGCAGGTTGGCCAGGTTTGATTTTTTATTTTTTTATTTTTTTTATTTTTTCTTTTTTATTATTTTTTTGGACAACTTCACTTTAAAAAATAATAAGTATAACTGTATAAAAGTATAAAAATGCATATATTATTGATTATTCATTTCTTTGTTGCTTGCTTCTTTGTTGAAAAAACTTGATTTACTTGAGAATGAATTAAGTAGTAGTAGACTAATAGTAGAGAGAGTAAGAGAGTAAGGTGTGAAAACATTTTGATTGAATTAAGGGGGGTATTTATAGGGGGAATACAAAACAAAAAACAAAAAAATATGTAAAAAAGACACAAAAAACACGGGTCAAACGGGTCCAAACCCGCGGGTTGACAGGCAGGTTTGACTTGGTCAACGGGTTGGGCCGGCAGGATCGAGCGGGTTGAGTTCACGATTTTACCGACCCGGGTCAACCTGCGGGTTCGACCCAGACCCGAACCGGATTATAGCGGGCCGGGTTCGGGTGGGCGGGTCGCGGGTCAGCCCGGCCCGGTTGCCATCCCTAGAAGAGATAACCATACAAGGAGAGTCGTATGATCTAACCTAGAGAAGAAGTCGGTACAATCAGATCCTAAGACCCGACCCGTTTCTGCTACTCGATCCTACATTGCGGTCGACTGCCATAATGGGCAGTCGACAGCAATAGTCTGAGCCCAAGTCAGAGGAGCCCAGCTGTAACGCCCCGAATCCCAAATACACTGAATTCGAGATGTTCTACAGGATCTTTTCACTTTCTTTAGTACAATTTTACAGGGAAATTTAAACTTTTCATCTTACATCAGAGTTTACATCAATATTACACTTTTCTTTTGCACAGCGGAAGTAAAATACAACAATTAAATAAATGTACAACAACATGGTACAATCTTTAAGCATTCATTCCTCTTTAACATGTCATTTACCTGTATATAAGACTGTGGGTACATCAGTTTATTCAACCGACGATCATTATACACGGCCATCCTCTCTATGCCGGAAATAGTATAACTCAATTTTCCATATTTAGCAAACACAAACTTGTCACATTTCAAATAAAGGGACTACCCTATTGATGTCGTGTTGTGATTGTGCACTTAGTCCTTAATGCATTTATTTATGTTACATGACACTAATGCGCACTTGTTCGGATTCTATGCATCCCATACTACATAGGTCCGAGGGCAAGCCCTTATTCGTTCTTCATCTTTGTAGGGTTCAATCCCTCGTTATGACTTAGTCTACTACTGTAACTACAGTAGTGTCCTAGATGTCCTATGATCTATGAGCCCATGTCCAGGCAGCCTGGAGGAGAATCCCACGCACTGACACGACGCATCGAGCAGGCAACCTATGGACAATTCAGCCTCCGCCATGGAACAATGGCACCACCCATAGCCACTCGAACATCCCACGAGCGTCGCCACCGGGACGATAATTCTGGAGTAGCGCCCACACCATGTCTTGACGCATCAAGCAGGCAGCCTGTGGATCGCTCTCACACCGCTATCCGATGGCCCCCATACACGTGTTTTTCTTCTACTTTCATCACGTCTCCACTATGTACTAATCCTTAGTTTTATTAAAAATCATGAACAAAAATTTAATCTCTAGAGTTAGCCTCTCCACTAAACCGGATTTATTCATTCATTTCAACATGACCAACCTTGGTCTAATTTCATTTCATTTCATTTCATTTCTCAATGCCGGGGGTGACTTAGCTACTCTATTTCAATTTTCATTTCACAATTTTCAACTTATAAATTTTCCATGTTGAGTTCTCATACTCACATGTATATTCTCTTTTCAATTCATGATTCCCAATTTGTTCACAAGTCCATAATTGTACATGAATTTCATGCACTTAATCAATTATCACATCATATCAAATTTCACTTTATTAACAAATGTGCATACTTCATTTTGTTCCACAAATGAGAAATAAATTGCATCAAGTCACACAACCAAGTTTCTTTTGCCAAATCACACTTTCTAATACCTCATTATTATTTATTCTTATAAGCTATACTTTTTCACAAATACATAATCTAGAACCATAGTTCTAATTATGTCTTTTGTTCACAAACCATAGTGTATTTCTTTCAAATAATGCCCAAATCACTTTTATAAAATTCCTTACATTTTTATGAGAATAACCATATTTTTTTCACAATTTTTGGACATCTAGAAACCCCAAAAAAAATATTTTTTTTTATATGCCGAAGGTAGGAATCGAACCCAGGCACACGGAGAACAAGGCCAAGAGCACCCGCCGCTAGGCCGATCTATGCTAGCGGTATAAAGGGGGCGAAATTAGTATATATTGCTTCGGGTCGAAAGTTATATACTTTCAAAAAAATGTGTGGAAAAATGTTGCGTACACAGGGATTCGAACCAATCGACCCAGAGAACCCAACCGCACACAGTGACCGCCTGAGCTACAAGCTCAGGTTGTCACAATACATATTAAAAACTTTTTGAACCATTTTGCCACTGTTGTTAGAAATACTCGATGTTCAATTAATCTTTGTTTCATATTGCCTTTGTAAAAATTACTGAAAAATTCCAGATTAACTCCCCTTCACATTATTTTCATATCAGCATGTACAAAATAATTTTTGCACTAATAAAAATATATTTTTCACCCAATTCAATGAATCTTTTCATTATAACCACTATATTTTTCATTTTCGACATTGAATAACAATTAGTCTTCAAATCTTTTCTATCCAAAATTTCTTATACTAATTCCCTGATATCAATCTTTTATTCAACATACAAATCTAATTTCTTTGAATTTGTTCAACCCCAAAATAACTCAAAAAGATCTCTTCATAAATTAGCACTAACAAAGTACTAATTTTTTACATACAATTAGTGATGGTCATAAATGTATTTTCTTTAAATCAACATATGCTTCTAGTCCATTCATGTACATCACAAAATATATAGCCACATGCTCACACATCAAACATTCAAGAAGTTACTCTTTCCAAAAAGCGTGCTCTTTCTTAATCAATTTCATGCTTCCAAATTTCAATTAAACTAGCATTCTTATTAATATTTTCAAGCATCAATACTCGCATCATTCTTAAGGAAATTTAACCACTATCATTTATTTATTCTAATAAGCATGGAGAATTTTACCCACAATTTAATTAACAATAGAACCACATGCAAATTGTCCATTAACATACCAATCAATTTATGAACTAACTTTCCATTAAAATGTATTCTTACTAACATTTTCCATGCATCATTTCTAATTATAAATAAAGATAATCAAACCCACTTTATAGCCACATTCTTATTGCACACAATCACACATAATTCGCATATCAATAATTCAATCAACTAGAGATCATCTTTTCAATTAAAAGTGCATTCTTATTAATCATTTCCATGCAATTTTTGCTAATTAAATCTAGCATATATTCCTATATTAGAAATAAGGAAAATTCCACCCACCTTGTATGGAGAGAAAACAACACAATAGCGAATGAATGCACCTCCTCCTAGACGATGCGCGCACACCTCCAAGCCCAAGCACAAAAACCGAAAGCTTCCCCCTTGCACTAGCCGGCCTCACCTCCTTGGACAAATGCAAGCAATCCCACACAAACTCTCACTCTTTTTTAAACTCACACTATTATTAAAATAAGACTATAGTTTGGAAAGATATAATTGCATATGAATATAGCCATGGGAGGGGGGTATTTATACTAGAAAACAAGTGAAATGGAGGGCTAGAATTGACTAGTTGGTTGTAGGATGGAAGGCCAAGATGAAAGTAGGAGTTATAAAAACTACCCACATCCACATAACCACCTCCATGAACACCATGACCAAATTCAAAACTCCCTCCAAAAGAATGCAACCCGGCCATGGAAAAGAGTGCATTGCACGTGTACGTGTAGTGCACGTGCATGCAATTAGGCCCAAAAATTTGTACATTTTAATTTTGTACAAAAATAAAATAGTAATAAAATAGTCTTCTACATGACAAGTTTAAATAAAAATAAGATTAATCCATGGGCTTTATTTTGGGCCAAAATAGTTATTAAAAAATAAAATAAATAATTTACATTTTGGGCTTTTAAGAAAAAGGCCTTTTAATTAAATTAAAATAAGGCTTTCTATTTATTTAAAGAAAAAGGCTTTTGTGTAAAAAATAATTTGAGAAATCATAATAAAATAATTATAAGATTTAATTCAATCAAAATATTGCACGTGCACACTACGTGCAAAATAAAATAATTTTTCATTAATTGAAAAATCAGGGCATTACACCAGCAGTCGACTGCCCAAAAGGCAGTCAACTGTCTTGCTGCTACTCCTCTTCCTTCCTCATCCAACATCGCTTTAATTCGTGTCATTGCAACACCGTCTTCTCTTCGCATTGAATAAGTATGCAACGCATATAAACCCAATAACCGTCACTATATAACTTCTAGTAAATGTATTTACAAAACACGAAAAACTCTCAACCTAATCAAAAAAGAGCATAAAATGTCTGACAGTTGCAACTGATCACGAAAACAATAAACACTTCCTTCATATTAGAATTAAATCAATTAATTCTAAAGCATATTAGTATATTGTAACCTCAAGTAATACTTCAAATTCACTTTCGTGCATATATACTTAGTGATATGGCTAAAAATGGGGTTAAATCGGAACCGTTCAAAGTGGACACGAATCACAAAGTCCCATGGGCAAAATGGTAATTTCACTTACAGACGGGTCCGAATTGGGCATTGGGTTCCTCCTCTTGGATCCGCTAACCCATGAATGGATCTGCTCAGTTGGAAACGGGTCTCGACCCGCTAGGGGCCAGCTCAACAGGATTGGAGGAAATCCTGGCTTGCCCTGATCTTGAGGAGGTGGTTATAACCACCCCTATCCTGCCACGCCGGGAAGTAGGAATTCACTCTTATCCTGAAGGAGATCCCTATTGAGACTATAAAAACCCCCCTACCTCCTACTGTAAAAGGTGATCACTCTTTGTGCACTCAAGCTCTTTCCCTTTACTTTTTCTAGTATTGACAAGAGCGTCAGAGGGTTCGTCGCCGGGATCATCCCGGTGTTTCGAACGTTTGTGCAGGTCAGCGGGAGCACCAAGGAGTCAACTTCTCAACAAGGAAGAAGGGAAATCCAGCCTGTTTGAGTTCCTCACGAACCTATAAATCTCATCTATTGCCCCACACCAGCATCCAGCGGCAACAGATTGGCGCCGTCTGTGGGAAACCACTCGACAAGCAACCCCATCTTCCTCCTTCAGCCCACGCTACTCCTAGCCATGCCTCCTAAGAGGAAGCCCACAAACTCCCACCGAAGAACAACCTCCTCTCATCCTCCTCCTCCGGAGGATCTCCCTCCACCCGGCCAGCAGACCCTGCAGCTCGAGCAGCAGGCTCCCCAGTCCATTCAGCAGTCTATAGGGCCCCAGGCATACGTGGGGGAGCATTCTAGGCGAAGCCGCCACAAGCAACCCGTGCATCAGGTTTGGGTGTCCATCCATAATGCCTCCGCGGATTCTTTGGTCTCCCACAGTCCTCCTACCCCAAAGGATCTGCGGGACGTGCTCAACAATCGGCAAACCGAGCCTGGGCTCGATCTTCGAACTCATCTGGAAGAGAGGCGGACCGGCGAGGCGAACCTTCGCCGGGAGCACGCGAGGGATCGGTCGCCACGCCGATCAGACCGTAGGGGGTCTAACTCCCCCCGGAGACGGAAGGACTCACCTCCGCATCGCCCAAGGCAAAGCCGCTCCCCTGCTGGCCGTCCTGCAGCTCGAGCCGGCCGTGAGAAAGAGGCCCCCGTCACAAGGGCGAAGTTCTAGCAATTTCAGGAGGCGGTCCTTCGGGCGTTCCATGCCACCCCCAACAATGGCCCTCGGGCACCCAGCCCTTGGCCAGCTCCTCGTCATCCTTGCCGCTCCCGAAGTCCCAGACCGATTCCGTGGAATCACCGCCGCTCCTGGAGTTCCAGGCCAGCTCCGAGCCATCGTCGCCCTTCTCCCGATCACCACCGCCGCTCCCGAAGTTCGCGTCTACTTCGAGTCACCCTCATCGTTCAGTTAGTCCACCACCTACTCTGAGCCATCGCCGGCACAGCCCCAGCCCTCCTCGACATGAGGATGAGTCTCAGGGCTCAGCCAGGCAAGACCGAAGGGAGGACTCTGTCTACCGCTGTCTCTACGAGATGGAGAGGTGCCTCGGCCAGCTCGACCGAGACGAAAACCGACGGGCAAGGGATCTCCGTCCCATTCTCCCGCGCCATCATGGAGGCTCCAGTTCCCGACAACTTCAAGCCTCCACACTTCGAGACCTACACTGAGGAGTCAGACCTTGCGGATCACATTGAGAGTTTCAAAACTCTAATGATGATCCATCATGCATCTGATGCCCTCCTCTGCAAGACCTTCCCGGCCACACTCCAGGGGCCGGCTCGGGAGTGGTATTCCCGACTTGCCCCGGCATCTATCTTCTCCTTCGACCAATTCGAGGAACTCTTCCTCACGCACTTCGTGAGCAATCGCCGCACGGAGAAGACGAGTGCCTCCCTATTGTTCCTCAGCCAAAAGAAGGGTGAACAGTTGAGGGACTACGTCAAGCATTTCACTGCCGAGCCCAGGTCCATCGGCTCCTTGGAACCCTCGGTGGCCACGGTCGCCTTCCAGTCCAACATCCTCAATGCGGATCTCAGGGCGTCCCTCGCCAAGAAGCCCCCTCGGGACTTCTCAGAGCTCCTACTCCGGAGCGAGAAGGACAACCAAGCGGAAGAAGCTGTCCACCGCCCCACCTTTGAGGTGCGTCTTCTGGGAATAAGCGGAAGGGCACAGAAGAAGAAGAAGCTAAGAAGCTCCAGAAGGGCAATGGGGGTCAATGGCGTCCTCTCCCCCGCATCGAGAAATTCACTTTGCTAAACACGAGTGTATCCACCATCCTAATGGAGATCGAGAATGAAGGTCTCCTGCCGCCACCTCCGAAGATGAACACTCATGGAAATAAGAGAAACTGGGAGAAGTGGTGTCGTTTCCACCGGGACCACGGGCACGACACCGATGATTGTCGGACCTTAAAGGATGAAATCGAGGCCCTCATTCAGAGAGGGCAGCTCACCCGATTAGTGAGGAGGGACCGAGCCGATCTGCCTCCACCGCCTAGGGGGGCTAACAGGCGAACTGAGCAGCGCACGAAGACTCCGGAGGCTGAAGTAGAGGGCATCTTGCACCTGACACATGGAGGCCTAATGGGGGGGATTCCAACTCCTCTCGAAAAGCCTTCGTAAGGGAGGTTAACTTCGTGGAGAGCCATCCTCTCCTAAAAGGCCTAGGAGTCCCGGTGACGTTCTCCGATAGGGACCTGGAGGGCGTCCGCACACCTGACTGCGATGCCCTCGTCATCAACCTCCGAATGACGAACTTCGACGTTCGTCGAATCTTGGTGGATAACGGAAGCTCCGTCAACATTCTTTTCTTGGAGGCTTTGAAGGGCCTCCAGCTGTCGAGGGACCAGCTCAAGCCCACAGGCTACACTCTTCATGGGTTCACTAGGGTTCCGGTTACGGTTGAGGGAGTTATAACCCTCGACGTAACGGCTGAAAAGGCCCGGTAACTCGCACGGAGCCAATGGACTTCATGGTGGCCGACGTCAAGGCCGCCTATAATGTTATCTTGGGTAGACCAGGTTTGGTCACTCTTCAAGCCATCC
Organism: Hemerocallis citrina; assembly: GCA_017893485.1. Classification (NCBI taxonomy): domain Eukaryota; kingdom Viridiplantae; phylum Streptophyta; class Magnoliopsida; order Asparagales; family Asphodelaceae; genus Hemerocallis; species Hemerocallis citrina. The sequence continues at coordinate 217,054,223 of CM030358.1, read as the reverse complement.
CTTCAACCTACCACATGAAGATGAAGTTCTCCACGCCCTCAGGAGTGGGAGAAGTGAGGGGAAGACAAGAAGCAGCTCGGAAGTGCTATATGACCTCGACAAGGGGTCCAGTTCTCTCTTTGGAAGTGCTCGAACTTCCTCAGGAAGGCAGTCAAACTATCTCCGAGCCCGTAGACGAGTTGGAGGAAGTGGCCTTCTCCGAAGAAGACACCACTTGGACGTTCAGCGTCAGCAAGGCTTTTTCCCCCTCCATTAAGCAAGACATCTCCCGGTGCATACAAGAGAACCGTAACCTCTTCGCCTGGACTGCAGCTGATATGTCCGGGATCTCAGAGGAGCTCTCAATGCACCGTCTGAGCGTCACCCCTGGGGTGAAGTCTGTCCAATAGAAGAGGCAGAAGTTTGCCCTCGAGAGGCAACAGGCGATCAAGGAGGAGGTTGAGAAACTCCTCAGAGCCCGCTCTACCAGAAGGTAAACTACCCTGAGTGGCTCTCTAATGTGGTGATGGTCAACAAGGCCAATGGGAGCTGGAGAATATGCATTGACTTCACCGATCTCAATAAGGCGTGCCCGAAGGACCCTTTCCCTCTTTCCAGCATCGACACCTTGATCGATGCGACCTCTGGGCACGAGCTCCTCGGTTTTATGGATGCCTTCTCAGGGTACAACCAAATCAGGATGTTCCCTCCTGACATCCCGAAGACCTTGTTCGTGACTGACCAAGGCCTCTATTGTTATCGCGTTATGCCCTTCGGCTTGAAAAACGCGGGAGCTACCTATCAGCACCTTGTGAACAGGGTCTTCAGCGACCAGATTGGCCGAAACATGGAGGTCTACGTCGACGACATGTGGGTCAAGAGTACCCGAGGGCAGGAGCACACTCTCAATCTTCAAGAAGCCTTTGGGATGCTCAGGAGGCACAATATGAGGCTAAACCCGAACAAGTGTGCGTTCGGTGTCTCATCGGGCAAATTTCTGGGGTTTATGGTCAGCCAAAGAGGCATAAAGGCCAACCCCGAAAAGATCCAAGCCATTCTCAAAATGGTTCCCCCTCTAACGTCAAAGAAATACAGAGGCTCACAGGGTGCCTCGCCGCGATTGGGCGATTCCTCTCCAAGTCCGGGGAGAAGTGCCTCCCCTTCTTCAAGGCCCTCAGGGGGGCTAAAGGCTTCGAGTGGGGATAGCAGCAACAGGAGTCCTTTGACAAGATCAAGGAATATTTGGCTACCCCCCCCCCCCCGCTCCTGAGCAAGCCAGCACCTAGGGAGGTCCCCTACCTCTATCTCGCAGCTTCGGAGCAGACGCTCAGTGCGGTCCTTGTAAGGGAAGAAGATAAGACGCAGAAGCCCATCTATTATGTGAACAAGGTGCTACGTGACGCCGAACTCCGTTACCCGAAGCTGGAGAAGATGGCTCTCGCCCTGGTCATGGCGGCCCGAAAGCTCCGCCCCTACTTCCAATCACATTCGGTGGTCGTCCTTACTGACCAGCCGCTGAAACAAGTTCTCTACAAGCCCGAGACTTCCGGGCGGCTCATGAAGTAGTCCATCGAGCTGAGTCAGCATGACATCAGCTACCAGCCCAGAACGGCAATAAAGGCCCAAGCTCTGGCCAAATTCATCGTGGAGAACACAATCCTCGACTCATGCGAGTCGTCTGCCGATCCCTTTGTCTGGACCGTTTATGTGGACGGGTCCTCTTGCGCCGATGGAAGCAGGGCTGGCATCATCTTAACTGGCTCCGACGCTTTCGTCCTCTAGTACTCCCTCCGCTTAAACTTCCCGGCATCAAATAATGAGGCAGAGTACGAGGCCCTCATAGCGGGGCTCTGCATGGCTCGCAAGGCAAGCGCCGAGCGCATAAGGGTCTTCAGCGACTCCCAGCTAGTCGTCAACCAAGTCTCCGGGGAATACGAGGCTAGGGACGAGTGAATGGCCAAGTATTTGGCAAAGGTGAGGGAGCTCCTAACCCTCTTCGAAGACATTCAGCTCCAGCACGTCCCGCGAGAGGAAAACGCGCAGGCGGATGCTCTCTCTAAGATCGCCTCCTCCTCCCTCCAAGGTCTAGAGAAGACTGTCCTGATAGAGCCAATGGAAGCCTACCCCCTAACACTTGGGGAGCCAATGGAAGCCTACCCCCTAACACTTGGGGAAAGCTGGATGAAGCCCCTCCTCGAGTACCTCCGAGACAAAGTCCTTCCCGAAGACCCGAAAGAGGCAAGGGGGATTAGGACACAACCCGAGCGGTACACACTCCTGGATGGGATCATGTACAAATGCTCCTACACCCAGATAGACGGGCGACCCTATCTGAGATGCCTCTCCCCGGAAGAAGCGCTCTACGCCCTTAAGGAGGCCCATGATGGGCACTTGGGAGCGAGATCCCTCGCCCGAAAACTCTTGAATTACGGCTACTTCTGGCCCACACTACTAAGTGACTCCGAAGAGTACGTCCGCCAGTGCGACTCCTGCTAGAAATTTGCCCCAATCCGTCGCCTGTCCCAAGCACAACTCTCTTCTTTGGCGAGCCCAATTCCCTTCACAATGTGGGGGATGAATTTTCTCGGACCCTTCCCTCCAGCACCAGGCCAACTAAAGTTATTAGTCGTAGCAATAGACTACTTCTTAAAATGGATCGAGGCCGAACCTCTTTCGACAATCACCGAACACAAGGTCTAGAAGTTCTTTTGGAAGAACATCGTCTGCCGGTTCAGGGTACCTCGCATCCTCGTAAACGACAACGGAACTCAGTTCACAGGGGCGACCTTTCGCGACTTTTGCACCGACCTCGGCATTTAGCAGCGGTTCTCTTCGGTAGCTCACCCCCAGTCCAATGGCCAAGCAGAGAACGCAAACCGACAAATCCTTTCTGGCTTGAAGAAGAGGCTTGACAAGTCCACTAAGGGGCTATGGGTCGAACAACTCCCCAATGTGTTGTGGAACTATCGCACCACAAAGAGAACTCCAATGGGAGAGTTCCCTTTCAACCTCACGTACGGATCTGAAGCTCTCATCCCTTTGGAGGTGGGCCTGCCTTCACCTCGACTCATAGCTTACAATGAATCACAGAACGTGAACCAAATTTGCAACTGCCTATACCTCATCGACGAGGTTCGAGAGAGAGCCGCAATTCGGCAAAAGACCTACCGCCGTAGGATTACTCAGGCTTACAATAAGAGGGTACGGCCCGCCAACCTAAAAGATGGCACTTAGTGCTTAGAAAGTTGTCGATCTCCGATCCAAGCAAAAGAGGCAAGTGGGCACCCAACTGGGAAGGACCATATAGGGTCTCTAGAGTTATTCACCCAGGAGCGTATCAACTCGAAGACCCAGGGGGCAGGAGGATACCAAGGACATGGAATGCGGAGCACTTGATGAAGTACCAAGAGGGTGTCTAGGCACCGCTCCAAGCAACTCCCCCAAGAGTGCTCCAGAAGACATGTCCAGATTCCTTACTTGTATTTTCTTTTTATCAAAGTGTAAAGGCGGCTCGCAACTTAGAAGCGACCGCCCAGTTGTTCTCAATAAAAAGAAATCTTCCCCCATAACTTTTCTATCTTTTGAGTAGTCTAACTCTACCTCTCAAGTCTTTTACTTCCTGAGTAGTTTTAGCAAATTCTCTATTTTGGGGAGTCTAACTCTACTTACAGAAAAAAAAATTTAAACAAACGACGTGCTCGGAGTCCAACACTTGGTTCGACTCCGCTTCAGCTACTTGCTTCTAAGCGGGTACGAAGCGGATCACCATTCAGAATTGCTCCAACAGCCGTTGATACCTTCTAAACGACACGCTCGGAGTCTAACACTTGGTTCGACTCCGCTTCAACTACTTGCTTCTAAGCGAGTACGAAGCGGATCACCATTCGGAATTGCTCCTGCAACTGTTGATATCTTCAAAATGACGGGCTTGGAGTCTAACACTTGGTTCGACTCCACTTCAACTACTTGCTTCTAAGCGAGTAAAAAGCGGGTAACCATTCGAAATTGCTCCTACAGGTGTTGGTACTCTCTAAACGACAAATTCGGAGTCCAACACTTGGTTCGACACGACTTTTTGCTACTAACAAACGAGTAAATACCAAGCGTCCCACCATTCGGAGTGGCTCCTGCAACTGTTGACAACTACAAATACTAACAAAACACACAAGTGCGAAAAACAAGTATCATTTCCTTATAGTTTGAGGAGCAAGTCTAATTACAAAACCAACTACTCATCTTTACGACGAGATAAAAAACTTGAGAAACCAAAAGTACAAGACTACAGAGAACTACTTCAACGCCTCCTAGGGGCAGGGATACTTCGGTTGAGAGACACCCGGGGGCGACGAATGCTGTATTGCCGATGTCTCGCCTCGGCGCTCGTCTCTAGGCCGGCAAGCTGAGACGCATCGTCTGCACTTGTTCTAATAGTGGCCCCAACAGACGCTCCGCTCGACGAAGCAGCCACCCCACTTTGTGCATCGCCTGGGCTCCGATGTGTAAGGGGCGAGCGACGGGAGAGCACGTGAAAAGTTATCCCCCTATCACGCTCCTCCCGAGTGTAGGAAGTTGATCTGACGTTACCTCGCTCGGGTTGCGACTGAAGACGAGCGACCTCTGTTTCTAGTTCGACAATTCGCTCTTTTAGCGAGTCGTCCTTCATGGTTATATTGAGGCAAGGCAGCCGTGCTTGAACCTCGAGAGCTGTCGGGAATTGTCCACCGAAGATGAGCAACCTCCATGCTCTTGTCGATAGTCACCTTCTTCAGCTCGTCTCTCTCCGCTGTCATCTTAGTTAAAGAATGACGAATCGCCTAAGCCTCAGGCCGAGGTTGACGGCCGTCGACGAACCATCATCATCGCCTTCGGGGGTCGTCTCCCTGAGCCTCTCTTCTAGCCGCCTGATCTCGAGGTCTCGATGGCCTAAGACTAATCGCAGGTGATTCAGCTCGCATTTTGCTTTGCGAAGCTCCCACTCAACTTCGCGAAGCCGCTCTCGGCTCCTAGCAAGGCACAACTTCGTCACTCCTAGACCAACCTCGGGACGAGTCTCCTCGGCCACATAAGGCACTTCGGCGAGTGGCGTCACTTCGACAATCTGAAAAGACCAAGTCAAACCGTGGTGAACACTTAGCCAAAGTTTCAAAGCAAGTCGTAGGAAACACTTAGCCAAAATTTCAAAGCAAAGTCGTAGTGAACACTTAGCCAAAATTTCAAATCAAGTCGTTGTGAACACTTAGCCAAAATTTCAAAAGTTTTTCATTTCATTGAAGTTCGGAAGGGTACATGCGGTGGCTAGTCCGTGATTAGGCAATACATCGCTAATAAAAAAACCCAAAACTAAAATTCAAGGCTCGACCTCTTTGCCATGACAGCTCGCCACTACAGGATCAGACTTCTCCGGAGCGGCGACGATCGCTAATGGCGTGACCTCGGAGCCAGGCTCGCTGCCGACGACCTCTACTTCGGCATCGGCATTGTCATCCCCGTCGGACTCTTCGTCAAAGCCCTGGACATGGTCTGGGAAGAGGCGCCACCCAGAGCAGTCGACCTCGGGGAAGCGTTCGGTCACTTGCTCGATGGCGCGGGCGCAAGCCTTAGCCATGTTGACTGCTAAGAACCCTTGGGCCTTCTCCATGTTCGCCGCCTCAGCCTCTTTCGCGGCAGCAACCTTAGCAGCAGCGACAGCTTCTTCCTGCTGCTTCGCTGCCGACTCCTTTTGTCGCAGAAGATCGGCCTCAAGCTTCTTTACGAGGCCGTCAAGGTACTCCATCCTCGTCGTCTTCCCGTCCACCTCGACCTTCAGCTTGTCGAGCTCGTTGGCGATCCGAGCTTTCTCCGCCCGAGCTCTATCCACCTCCTTCTTCAGGTCCTTCTCGAGTTCGGTGATCTTCTCCATAAGATGACCGAAGTGACACGTTATCTGCGGAAGGAAAAAGAGTTAGCATGAAAACCAAAAGAATACAAGTATGAAACTAGCGAAACTGCGCTACCTACCGACACTGCCGCTCGAGCGATCTCGAGGGCGTCGTCCCCAACACCGCCGGCGTCCATGGCGGCACGATCCTTCGGCATTGCCAGATGCTTGACGGCCTGCATGCTCAACGTCGAGTCGCTGAGGAACCCATCGAGCTTCCGGACTTGCCAGTTCTGAACAAAAATCTTCTTGTGTTCCTTGGTCAGGAACACTTCAGCCTCGACCGTCAGCGAAGCCGTCTCCATCCCCAAAGCGGCCGCCATTGGGAACTCACCTGCCTCGGTTGAGACCGAAGCAACCGCTGTAGTCGTCACCCTCGGGGTCACAGTTGCCGACGCTGATACTTCTTCGACGGCACTGGCGACTGTCTTCGGCTTTGGGGAAGTCACCTTCGTGGTAACCCTCTTCCGCTTCCTCAAAGCCTTGCTGCCGAGTGTCGCCCTTTGAGCCAACACAGCTTCGTAGTCAAAGGTTTCTACGACAGAAGAAAAGATGATTAAACACAAGTGAAAACCAAATAAGAAAAGAAAAACAAAAAAGGAAAACCGCATACTAGGGTCTGTGTGGCTGAGCCCCTCCTGAAGAGCGCCTCCTCTGTTAGGTCTCTCTAATTGAACTTCGGTCGGTCGAGGAGAACCTGAACCATCTCTTCTTCGTTGGGATAAAGCACTGGCAGATCCTTCACCCTCTTCGTCACTTCTTCGACCCACTCCGAAGGGATGCACCATGGCTCGCGGCTCCAGATGATGAAGTACTTATCTCGCCAATGCTTTATCGAATCGGGACAGCTGATGAGCCGAGCACCATGCCTCGGAGCTAGGTAGAACCTGAACTCTGACTTCTGCTGCTGGTGAAGCCGGTATAGTGTCTGAAGCACCCTTAGGTCCGGCCCGATCTCCGCCGCCTGACAATGCAGGATGAACCCGTTGATCACCCTCCACCCGTTCGGCATGAGCTAGATGGGGCTGATCCCGAACCACCGCAAAACTTGGATGGCGAAGGGGTGGAGTGGCAACTGGGCCCCGGCGATGAAGGCATCGACTGGCCAGAAGCACATATTCACCGGCATCGGCGAATTGGCTCTCACTCCAGGACCGGGTAGCATCAGCTCGAACTCCTTGGGAATTTGAAAACACCCCCGAATTGTTGCTAGGTCTGCCTTGTTGAGGATGGAGATGGTGCCGTCGAATTCCGCGGTCTCCCTCGCGGCGTTCTCCTCGAAGCTCCGCCCCCTTCCGTAAACTATCCGTTCAGCATTTTCCTCCGGAAGTTCCCAAACCCTATGGAGTCTGGTCAAAATGCCCGGCAGTCTCCCGAACTCCCCCATCCTGCTCGGGTTCTCCACTATGGTCTCTATGACCACCGAAGAACGTGCTTCGAGGCCTTTGCCCTTGTCGACGAGAGGAACCTGGCTCGGAGACGGCTCATCGGTAGCGGGCGGGGGAGGGCTCCGAACTTGGGGGATGGCTAGACATTTGCTAAAAAATAAACTAAGTATTGAGTTACCTTGAAGTGACTGCTGCGGTCGGAAAGATCACCGAAAAACGGCCAATTGTCGCCTGAAGCACCCGTTAGTAAAAAACTCGTCGCCTGAGTAAAAAGTCGAGAAATGAACAAGTGAGGGGGGGTAAAGATTTATAGGAGCCGCACGCAAATCGAGACTAATGGGCCTCAAGAACTCAAGAGGCAGGTCCATTTACCACAAAACGACAAAAAACTCAACAGTCACTTGACTGGTCAATGGTCAGATGGTCAACGTGCCACGTGTCTCTGGCTCGATATCGCGAATCATCGGCAGGCCTCGCGTGTCACTTGGACCTCGGCAAGCCTCGCCTATCGTTCTTGCCACCGACGTGCAAACGTGGGGAAAAACATCTCACTTGGACTTCGGCACCCCTGACCGAGTGTTCTTGCCACTGACTCGTAAACGTGAGAAAAACATCACACTTGGACTTCGGCACGTCTCGCCGAGCGTTCTTGCCACTAACGCGCAAACGTGAGAAAAACATCACACTTGGACTTCGGCATGCCTCGCCGAGCGTTCTTGCCACCGACGCGCAAACGTGAGAAAAATATCTCACTTGGACTTCGGTACACCTCACTCAAACTTCGACACACCTCACCGAGCGTTCTTGCCACCGACGTGCAAACGTGAGAAAAATATCTCACTTGGACTTCGGCACACCTCGCCGAGCGTTCTTGCCACTGACGCTCAAACGTGAGAAAAATGGCTCATTCGGACTTCGGCAAGCCTTGCTGAACCCCTTTTGACACATGTCACCATCTCGAAGTACAGTTGGACCTCGGCAAAGGACTCCGAACCCACCTCGACTTCGGCCTCCTTCCTGACATGTGTCACCTCACCGAGACGTCTAGTGGGGGTCGGCAACAGCTGCCAAGAGTTCTTGCCACCGATCCTCACATAGGGGAAAATAAGCTTTCATGCAACTAAAGTCATTGGATCTCCCCGAAATTCTTACCCAAGGCTGATGGATGGTCCAGATTGCACCACATCATAATTGAGTAATTAAAATTATATTTTATTTATTAATTCAAATTATTTATTCAAAAATTGGGAAAAAATGATTTAAAATACGGGGAAAATAATTAAAAATTCTAAAAAATATTTATAAATTCAGGAGAACATTTTTGAAACCTAGATAAATAATTATTAGTTAGAATGTTTAATTAGTGCTCCCGGAGAACAAATCGTCGCTTTGCAAAATTGAATAAATGGTTCGAAAAAATAATATAAAATTGAAAAAAAATCACCAAAAATCAAGGAGGGCCTAAAGGCAAACTTGGGCACTCTACCAGCTCAGAAAAGCACCATCGCCCCTCAGACGAGATTCCACCACCCTTTGGAAACTCCTATAAAGCTCTATACGCCATTAAAACAATAAAACTACTCCCCAAAGGCCGTAACACAGTCTTTAGGAGTGGGGGGCTCGTGATATGGCTAAAAATAGGATTAAATCGGAACCGTTCAAAGTGGGCACGAATTGCATAGTCCCAGAGGCAAAATGGTAATTTTACTTACAGACGGGTCCGAATTGGGCACTGGGTCCCTCCTCTTGGACCCGCTAACCTATAAACGGATCTGCTAAGTTAGGAACTGGTCTCAACCTGTTAGGAGCCAGCTCAACAGGATTGGAGGAAATCCTGGCTTGTCCTGATCTTGAGGAGGTGGTGATAACCACCCCTATCCTGCCACGCCAGGAAGTAAGGATTCACTCTTATCCTGAAGGAGATCCTTATGGCGACTATAAAAACCCCTACCTCCTATTGTAAAAGGTGATCACTTTTTTTGCACTCAAACTCTTTCCCTTTACTTTTTCTGGTATTGACAAGAGCGTCCGAGGGTTCGTTGTCGGGATCCATCACGGTGTTTCGAACGTTTGTGCAGGTCAGCGAGAGCACCAAGGAGTCAACTTCTCAACAAGGAAGAAGGGAAATCCAGCCTGTTCGAGTTCCTCACGAACCTACAAATCTCATCTATTGCCTCCACACCAGAATCCAGCGGCAACCCTTAGTTATGCCAATTGGTACAGAATAGTCATTATCGTCGTATGCAATGTAGAAATATGGTGCTCAACAATTGCAAATTTGTCAAAAGGGGCATACAACATGAATCAGATAAATTTACAAAAATATCGAAATTAATTTCAGCTAAATCTAGAAAATCAAAATACTACAGATTTTTATTTGACAATCCAAATATTGCACTTTAGAAACACATCATAATAATAGTCAAGAAAGTTACCTGTAGAAGGGACTCAAGCTTGTTTTCTCCTCCAGAAAGTTTGATGAAATCATGCCTTGCAGATGCAATTTTCTTATGTAAAGTGGATGTACGCAGATGGACTATTCCTTGGAATTCTTCATCAACCAAGTTTTGTACTGCCTACAGTATGTTAGAAATCAGGAATCTTAATTAGGCTGTGCTTGGAATTTAGAGTGCCAAAAGCACTTTTTAACATAACTTTGTGAAAGAAATAAGACAAACTAACCTAATTAACTTGACTTTGTGATACATGTAATGGGAGGAGACAGGAAACAAGACAAACTAACATAACTTTGCGAAAGAAATACAATGAAGCAATGTCTATATTTATCCAAAACTATCAACACTGCCTACTGACTAACCTTTGTCATTGTTGCAGTTACCAAGACAGTTTGGAACCCCTGGTCTCCAGGTTTCTCTGTCCGCTTCTTCAGGGGCCCAAGGAAATTGCGAATGTCAGGACCAAAGCCTCGGTCAAACATTGTATCTGCCTCATCTAAAACCTACAATGAGAGATTCACAATTTCAGTAACAAGAGTAATATTTATATAATCATAAAGAGTTAACAAAGCTATGCAGAACCCACCAAGTACTTAATGTCCCCATATACAATGTTTCCATCTTTAATGTGCTGAAGAACTCTTCCAGGTGTACCAACAACCATATCAACTGGAATATTTAACGAATCTTCTTGAGGCCTTATACGACCACCACCACTTATCATGGTTGACCTGAATTGTGCATGATGACTAATAGATTTTGCAACACGGAACACCTACATATATTTTATTTTCTTCCCCCTGTCATTTTTTCTTGAAAATAGGTAAATTACAGAATTTCATATTAAGTCCGCGTCTTGTGAAATATTCCTTACCTGCTCAGACAACTCCCTCGTAGGACAAAGCACAACAGCTCGAGGTCGCCTCGGTTTCATCAACATTCCGTACATTTCTTCATCTCGCCTCAGCAGCTGAAAAACAAGCCAAGGAGCTTCGAGAAAATGTTTGCACGTCATATTGTTTCACTATCAAATCTGATATCCGTCCATGTGAGAGCCACATTTTTCCGAGTTAACCCTGTCAAAGGAACTGCAATTTGTGCATAGTCCTGAATGAATCTTCTGTAGTACCTAGTCAAACCCAATAAACTCCTGACTTCCTTCACTGTCATTGGCCCGGGCCAATCCTTCACTGCTTCAACCTTCTGAGGATCCGTGGCCACTCCCTCCTTAGAAAGGATATGACCAAGAAAAGCTGCCTCAATCTTCCAAAACTCACACTTTGACAGCTTGACATACAAGTTATGCTCTTGTAATTTTTTCAATACCTCTGCCAAGTGCATAGAATGCTCATCCTCCGACTTCGAATACACCAAAATATCATCAATGAAAACCACCACGAAGGAATCAATAAATGGCCGCAATATCCGATTCATCATATCCATGAATACTGTTGGCGCATTCGTCACTCCGAATGGCATTAACAAAAACTCATAGAGTCCATGACGAGTACTGAAAGCTGTCTCATTCACATCTTTCTCCTTGACTCGAACTTGATGATACCCTGATCTCAGATCAATCTTCGAAAACACAGCTACTCCCCGAAGCCTATCAATCCGCGGAAGCGGATACTTGTTCTGAATAGTTGCCCTATTCAATTCCTTATAGTTAATGCACAGCCTTATTGACCCATCATTCTTCTTGACTAACAACACTGATGCACCCCACGGTGAAGAACTTGGCCTGATGAAACCCTTACTCAGCAATTTCTCATTCTGTTTCTTAACTTCATCTTGCTCTACAGGTGCCATCCCGTACGGAGCCTTGGAAATCAGAGCACTTCCCAGCTGAACATTAATACAGAACTTCACATCTCGCTGTGACAGCAATCCTGGTAAATCTTTCAAGAACACCGTAGGAAAATCCCTGACAACTGGACTGCCTCTGACTTCATCTGAAATCATCAACTTAGATACCATAGCAGTCACTTTCGGGTCCTTCTTCTTCTTTTCCTGAAAGGTCACTGTGGAACCACCTGGTGCTTTCACTAACACCTCTTCTTCTTGCATTCAGTTGTGGCATCATATATTGCCATTCAATCAATGCCCACAATCACATCTCCACCAAGAACTTGCAGCTCAATGAGATAAATGCCAAATAATCTCCCACCAATCTCGATATCACAGCCTTTGTAATATCGATCAACAATCAATTCTTTTCCTGACGGCGTTGCCACCGACAAGACTTCGCCTGGAAACACCTTAGGTTCCACACCTAAGAATTTTGCAAAATTGGGCGACACAAATGTATGCGAAGAACTAGTATCAAAATAAAATTTTTGCTTTTATTCCATTAACAAAAACAAATTATGTTACATGGAGAATGATACTCAAATCTCTAATTTATTCTTAAACAAAGTTTTACTTAATACATAAATGAATGAATTCAAAATTCTTGCACATCCTGGATCAAATCGTCTGAGTTATCTGCATCCTCCTCAGTCAATGCGAACACTCGCCCTTGTCTCTGAAATTTGTCTCCGCTTGCACCATCCTTCTTCAACTGCGGACAGTTTGGTCTGAGATGCCCTTCACGACCACACTGATAACAAACCTACGCCTTTTGAGGCTTGGTGCATGCTACCTTATAATGACCAGCCTCTCCATAGTTGAAACAAGTCACACCTTGAATTGTGGGCGCCTTCTGCACTTGCCTACTGAACTTGCCCTGCTTCACTGGGAACTTCTTCCCACTCTGAATAACTGCTGGCCTCTTGTTCATGTTCCAGGTCTCCTGCTTCTTCTAGAACCGATCCATATCTTCTTCTGTCATAGCTGCTCTCCTGACCAGCTTATCAAACCTTCTGATGCCCAATGGAATCAACCTCGACCTCAAATTCGGCCTCAAGCCCTGCTCTAATTTCTTGGCCATTTTCGCTTCATCCACAATCAGTTCCTATGCATACCTTTATAGCTGGGCGAACTGTCTCATATTCGCACACTGTCATGCTGCCTTGCTGCTGATTCAACAATTTCGTTGCCTTCTTCTTCTGAATATCCAGAGGAAAGAAAAGATCCCTGAATTCATCCAGAAAAGCATCCCAAGTCACTTTTTGATCCCCAAAGTTCTCTTCACTGAATGCCACCAGACGCCAGCATCCTTCTCTAACTGCATCGTAGCCAATTTCACCTTATTGACTGCTAGGATTTCCAGAACTTCGAAGATCATCTCCATCTGTCTAATCCATTCACCAGTCTCATTTGGATCAGACTACCCCTCAAACACAGGTGGCTTCATCCGCTTAAAGGACTCAACCTGCTTGATCGGATCAGCATTAACAAACACTGGTCCAGCCCCTGATTTTGATTCTGATTCTGATTCTGTACAATATTAGCTGCCATAAATGCATTTGAGGTCTGATACACCATGGCAATCTCAGTCTCAAGATCAAGTCCTGCCCCATGGGAACCTTCAGCCCCATCACCATTACCACCATTCTTAGTCCTGAGTCCTGCCATTATACTGAATACTGCAAAATGAAGGTAAAGTTAGAGAACTACAACACAATTCATATTCACATCAATACCTAATGGCAAAACCTCACTCATACCCCAAGCAAAAAATCATGAATTAACTCTATGTGATACTCACACTCTAATGTCCACGCCTAGTTACTCACGCTCTAATTTCCACACCTAGGTTTATTTTTATCCCATATTTATTATTACTATTGATGCGTGCTCTGATACCAATCTCTGTAGCGTCCCGAATTTTCAATATGATATCTCGGAAATATGTGGCACATTTCCCAGCATCAACCTCAATTGTAATAGTAAATATAGCCAAAATACAGAGAACATTTTTCAACTTTTATTACATTAATTGTTTACAAAACACAGCGGAAAAAAAACACCTTGAATTACAATATTTTCTTTTACAACACTTCTTTTACAATTTACATAAACCATTACATCAATCTAGCACATGCATCCAAATCCCAATACTATAGGTACCTACCTGTAAAACATTAGCTAGAGATAACTCTAACCCCCAAAACTATAGGGGTCAGCCATAACGGTGTGAGTGACATCAAAAGAAATACAACATAAATAAAACATGAAGAATAAAGTCACGATGAACACATAGCCACAGTAGTAATGAAAGGAATATTAAATAGCAATAAATAAAATATGAAAACATCGAGTGAAACTAGACTAAGTGTTAAGTGTAGAAAAAACAGAAAACAACATGCATAAAATCAAGTCAAGAAAACACAATGTTATATGCTGACTCTCTAATGCACACTTGTCGGATTCTATGCATTCCATACTACATAAGTTCGGTGCAAGCCCTTAACGTTCTCCACTTCATAAGGTGAAATCCCCGTTATGCAACTAATCCTACTACGGTGATGGAAACAAGATCTAGAATACTCCGCAAATATGCATCACAACCCTCGACGCGCAAGCATTATGTAAGGATAGCTCAAAACCGGAGAATCACCTCCCTGCCGTGTACCCCACGAATTGGCTTGCGAGGCCCTCGACGTGCAGATACACCAGGTACATCCCGTGAATAGGCCCTCCGACCTTCAACAAGTGAATGCACCCTGCATGCTCCGTGAATAGGCATGCAGACCCTCGAAACGCGAACATACAAATGTCCTCTCGAGACAGAACAACACACAAGTCCTGGGTTGCATCCATTGGACCTAAACTCAAGAGCATATACTTACGTTCCCCAAGTTCCATCACATCTTCACTAGTGTCTGTCCTTAAGTTGGTTATTATATATAAAAAAATACAAATCCCACTTCTCTAGAGTTAGTATATCATACCGGACTTAATTCCACAACAACAATCCCAAGACCCCACTAGTCTAATTCCACAATATCTCATCTGCCAGTTCACTGGACTCCCACTCAACTCCTAGAGATTCACAACTCAACCATCAATACCAAATCTTTCAATAAAACTCCTAATTATATCATCAAAACGTTTATATAAAGGAAACTAATTAAATCAACAAAAATCTAATTTCATTTAATATACTCGTAAAATTCCAGAATTGAAATAAAATATTAAATCCATTAAATAACTGGGAATCATATTTTGAAATCACAGAATACCACAAAATATCAATTACGTTAAAGAAAACATATATATTTTACTATATGAAGTTATAGAAATACAAGTTTAAATTCTATTATTAAAAAAATACACCTCTCTGTAAAATACTGTAATCTGTAGCAAAACATCATCTAAAAGAGTAGATTAATAATCCATAATATCGAAGAACCAATCGTTTAAAGAAAACATCAGAAAACTCAAGAAACCTATCAGCCAAAGCAATGACAGTCGAATGTCGAAAATGGCCGGTTGACTGTCCTGCGAAAATCCGAACCTCAAGAAAACCCATCAGCCAGAATAGTGACAGTCGACCATCGAAAATGGCCGGTCGACTGTCCTACAAAAATCTGAAACTCAAGAATTGACAGTCGACTGCCGACTTCAGTTCAAAAGCGAAGCGGTCGACTGTAAATTCCATCAGACTACAGTTTTGAAATTCTCTGCATATTTTACTGATACATCTATAGTTTTTTGTAAAATCTTAAATATGCAAAACTAAAATCCTGAGATGGTTTAATATGACTTGTATAACATATAAGAGTATACAAAATAAATCAAAATTGCATCGATTTTGCAAAAGAACATATTCTCAAGAAATTCTTCAAAGAATAGTAATGTATATATGTATATATGGGCATAGGGTGTTTGAGCATCAGTTTGAGTATCAAAATAAATCAATTAGTAGTAATATAGTGTTTGGATTCAACATCAGCACTAAAACAAACCAAAACTCAATCGAAACCTTCATAGAGAGTACAAAAACCAAATTTTGGTAATTCATCAAAACAGATCACATGGTTCTATGTGTATATGTGTGTATATGTTGATATATGTATATATAGGTGTTTAAGAATTAGTGTATAGGAGTAGTTTTAAAGTTTTATTTCATCTTAATATCAAAGCCAATTCAAATCCAGTCAGAAACTTCATAAAGTACATAAAGATCGATTTCAGAAATTCTTCAAAACATTGAATATAGAGATATATCTGTATAGGGGTGTGTGTGTGTGTGTGTGTGTGTGTGTGTGGGATCTTGAGTTACTTGGTACTGAGATTGAGTTATGGGATCTTGAGTTACTTGGTACTGAGATTGAGTTTGACAATATAACACTGATATACTCTGCTTCTTGTTAGATCTACTAATATAAATCTCAGTACCAAGTAACTCAGGATCCCATATATATATATGGGATCCTGAGTTACTTGGTACTGAGATTGAGTTATGGGATCGTGAGTTACTTGGTACTGAGATTTATATTAGTAGATCTAACAAGAAGCAGAGTATATCAGTGTTATATTGTCAAACTCAATCTCAGTACCAAGTAACTCAATATCCCATTTAAAAACTTCTCAAAATCACCAAAACACTTCGGCTGAACACATCATTAGACCCGAAATTAACCCCCTTTCTCATTACTTCAAAACTTGAACTCTTTTGAATCAACCCCCTCTCATAACTCAAAACTTGATCTTTTGATTTAACAACCACTTCTAAAAAAAAATAAAAAAATACACCTACACAATTACTCACAATGGTTTACCCATGAAATATATACAATTAAACCAAGTTTAACTTCATCAAGATTCAAAACATAGTATACTCACAACATACACAGTAAAGGAACTTGATTTATTCACTTTATGCAAATTTCCATCATACAATTCATAGTTTATGTTCAGATCAGCAGATACATGAAGGGAATCATCCTACTCATGATTTCTATTAGGTTCTTTAACAATTTCAAATCATCTATATGAAGCTTTAATCAACTATGGTTTCATGAAAAGTTTCAATTTTTAATTCACCCACACATCAAGAATTCACATTATCATCATACAATTCCTAACATGCTTTCTAATACACAAATCATCACATACAACATGCTTAGAACAATAAGAAAATAAACATATGTCACTCACCTTATTGAAGAATCAACCGAAGATAATAAAGAAAATAAGAAAATCCCTCATTTTGCAAGAAAACCAAGATCATCGCTTTGAAACTCCAAGAAAATAATAATAAAGAAATCCCTTTGTGTTGTGCAGCAAAGAGACGGCTGCACCTCACCTTTAATAGGTCGGAAATAGAGTATCTAGGATTTTTGAATAGATTTGTAAAATATCTCTTTTGAATATGGGTTTACACATATAAATCTTTATACTTGGTAATTAGATAAACCAATTCAATTTAAACT
Source organism: Hemerocallis citrina (assembly GCA_017893485.1). Lineage (NCBI taxonomy): Eukaryota > Viridiplantae > Streptophyta > Magnoliopsida > Asparagales > Asphodelaceae > Hemerocallis > Hemerocallis citrina. The sequence continues at coordinate 217,037,161 of CM030358.1, read as the reverse complement.
TTCTTTTAAAAACTAACTAAATACTGGCTGGCACTATTTGTAAAACCCAGAAAACGAAATTTGTACTTTTTGCCCTCTAAGTGGCAATTTCGCAAAAAAACCCTTTTTTTATCAAAACTTACAAAATAAACCAAATTTAATAAAACGAAAAGTAAACTCTTTACCTCTGAATTGTCTAGCCATCATGCTCAGCCCAAAAAATCTAAAAATTTGGACTTTTCACTCCAAGTGGTAATTTTGCACAAAAGTCCATCTTTTTGTAATATTTGCAAAGAGGTCAAATAATTATCAAAAAAATCCAGAAAATTCACAAATAATACCTACTAATAAATAATAGGTTTTCCCCCAAAATAATTTCTGGTTTTGAACTCCCCAAGAAGATATTTGCACGTGTTTTGTACGTGTAAAAAGATAAATTTCAGAAAAATATTTATTAAAGCACCAAAAATCATTTTAATCCATTTATTAATCTTAAAAACATTATTTTTAAAAATCTATGGTATTATAAGCAATCACCCCGTAGTTGCTGCCATTCCTCTCTGCAACACACCCCGAAGCCCTCGCCACTTGGTTGCCCTCGACCATCGTAGCCGTCATGCCTGTGCGTGTCGCTACCGTCTCTTGCTGTTGGTTGTTGCTGTCTTGCTGTTCTTGCTGTTCTTGCTACTGTTGTTGTTGTTATTCTCGTTGTGTGTTGCATGTGTCGTCATCGTTGTTCCCGTCTCCGTTTCCGTTGGGACTCTCGTCCAGTTATTCTATCACATTCGGCATCTTTGTCTAAAAGGCAAGCGTCCCTTGAAATCATTTTTATATTCTAGTTCAAGGAAACATTCATTGAACTCCGGCAAGTATTAATTGAATTGAGCATCTTAGCTAATTGAATTTTATTATTGATTCATTACTGATTCGTTATTTTCTTTATCACATCATGTTTTTGATTTATTGTATTCTGATCGTGCCATTGTTATCGATATAAAACTTGAACCGTAAATTTATCGTATTATTGAACATTCAAATATGCTTCCATGTCGTTTGCAAGAATTTGTACCGAGGTTTTGACCCAGTTCCTGACATCAAAACTTAAAACTTTGTACATAAAATTGTAGTAAACAGAGTCTTGAATCTGAAACATCTAACGGATTCTCAATCCGATTTACAGATTGTAAGTTATCAATGTTTTAGTTCTATTATGTTGTATTTTCCAGAACCAAGGCTGCGCACGAAACCCGTAAAGAATTGATTGATCAACCTAGCTTCTGTAATTATAATGTATCGTGGGAATATGCGTTGGAACTGGCAGATAGTCTACTCTCTAGAATCTCTGACGGAATCGGGTTTGGAATCCCGTAGCAGCGGGAAAGTGAATTTGAGTACCGATAGGTGCTGCTGTCCAGAATCTGTATGGTTATGTTTTTGCATACAAACCCGATATTTTTCATATTTAATGAATTGAACCATGTATATTTAATGTATTGTACAACCTTGATATCTTCTTGACACTGTATTAGTACTACTATATCATCGATTGTACCCGTTGCATGATTCTTGATTCCACTGTTCTCATTGATCGTATTGATTGCATGTCCATAATCGATCGTAATAGAATGATAACAAGCCAGGGTAATTGATGTGTCTAATTTTTATATAAATATTTGTACTCATTTATCCATAAAAATTGTTTGTATTTATTTATCTTGTTTATAATTTATCTTATTTCCATAGATTTCATTTAATTAATTATTTTTAAAGGAATAAGATTTTTTTATGGAAAAGGTGAATACTTTTGGTAAAAAATCAACAAGCAAAACAAACTGAATGATTTATTAATTTTTTATTGTTTTGTTGAATTTTAAATTTTACAATTTGACCGTGTGAAAAGCAAAATATAAATTTGAAATAGCCAATATAGGTGAAAGTACAATAAACAATTTTAAAAGGGTTTTAATTGAGCTAATATGATTTTTAATTAATTTAAACTAATTAGTTTTGTTTTTATTTTTAAATTCTAATTTCTGATTTATTTTGTGTTTGTGCAGCACATGTTTCAAGAAAAAGAAACAGAAGAAACAGAAGAAAAAGAAGCAAAAGAAGCAAGAAATAAAGATGGGATCAAATAAGGAAAGAAATAAATAAAGATGAGGGGGTTTTCTGCAAAAATAAACTCTAAATCTCCCTTCCGTGCTCCTATAAATACAAGAGAATGAGACGCAACACAAGACACGCCATACGAAAAACACAAGACGACTGACTAAAAAAAAGAGTAAGCAAAAAGTAAACAGAAGACAGAGGATAGCTACCTTGGAGCTTGTGTACTGGACACACACGCAACGACAGGGCCGGCTTTGTAACGTGGCACGCGGCTCGAGGTGGTGACATCAGCGGCTCAGATAGGCGGGGACGTGGCGTTTCGTCCTGTTGTGCGGCTCGCAAATCCAGGGCGTGAAGTGGGCGTGACGTGTGCTGGCTGGCGCTCGAACTCGAAGACGAAGACAGAAAGGAGAGAGAGACAAGAGTTACTTTGGGAACAACAATCGAGACTTCGGTTTGCAAAATTTTTATTTACAAAACAGTTCTTTCTGTCCCTCTTTTCTATTTGTCTAATTTTATTATGCAATCCCAAACAATATTTGTTAGTTGCAATATATTTATTATGAACTAAATTTATTTTTTAGGGCTTCGATGTAGCATAGTTTTGATAACACAATTTGAATTCCATATTATTTTTTTACTTTTCCATGGTTTTGTGTTTGATTTTTGATCTTAATGCTTACAATTGGTTGACCGACGTTTGTATGATCTATTAAATCATGGAGAGACCAAACTGGTAATTTGTGATTTTGAATTTATAAAATTAAACACCATTACAAGAGCGAACCGCTGTTAATGTAACCGTTAAGAAATCTATAGATCTTGATGAATTTTCAATTAGTAATTTGTGCATGAACTATGACAAATAATTAATTGAGAATATTTTTGATATTGCTTGAGAGAGAATATTGAATAATGTGGGGATTTGGGTCTACAACTTGGAAAAATAATCTTTTTATTCGTATGGAATTATAAATTTTGTGAGATTAATTAAGTAAAATCAAAAACCCTATAATTAATTTTGCCATTAATAAATCACAAAAATTTCAGATTCCACACATTTTAATTAATTTAGTTAGTTCTTTAGATTAATTTAATTTAGTTGCTTTCTTCATTTAATTTCGATTTTCCAAATAGTAATTAATCTAGTAATCTCGGTACTCAATAAAATAATTAGTCCTTGTGGGTTCGATACTCTTTTCACTTAACTATACTGCTTATTGCGATTTTGTACACTTGCAAAAATTCACATCAAGTTTTTGGCGTCGCTGCCGGGGACTAGTTATTCTTTTATTGATATTGAAAATTGCTAGACTTTTACTAGTTTGGATTTTTATTTTTTATTTTAGATTTAATTGTTATTTTACTTCTTTATTCACTTTTAACTTATTTTTCTTTATTTACTTTTTTCAGGAATTAGGAGTGTATGCCCAGATCTAACCTATTGGAGCATACACTTTTTGACCCAGAAATTGAGACAGCTTTACGTCAGATTAGAAAGAAGAAGAAAGAAAACACCACATCATCTTTATTCATGGCGAATGAAGATGAGAACAAAGCTTTGAGGGGTTATGCAATGCCCTCAGTTAATGGAACATTATAAAGCATCAAAAGGCTTGCAATTGAAGGAAACAATTTTGAAATTAAACCAGCAATTATTCAGATGATTCAACAGACAGTTCAATTTGGAGGACTAGCACATGATGATCCAAATGTTCACATCGCAAACTTTCTCGAAATATGCGATACCTTCAAACACAATGGAGTTTCCAATGATGCTATAAGACTGAGACTTTTTCCTTTCTCACTCAGAGATAAGGCAAAGGCTTGGTTGAATTCTTTACCGTCAGGAGTCATTACAACTTGGGAGGGCTTAGCACAAAAATTTATGGCAAAGTATTTTTCCCTAGCAAAAAACAGCAAAGTTAAGAAATGACATCACCACATTCACTCAATTTTAGACCGAGTCATTATATGATGCGTGGGAGAGGTACAAAGAGCTATTAAGAAAGTGTCCTCATTATGAACTTCCAAAGTGGCTACAAGTGCAAACATTCTATAACGGTTTGGGAGCTACAAATCGATCCATGGTAGATGCAGCAGCTGGAGGTGCACTAATGAGCAAAACTCATGAAGCAGCTTATGACCTTTTAGAGGAGATGGCATCTAACAATTATCAGTGGTCTTCAGAAAGAACAATGCAAAGAACAATTGATATTTTATCTAAGCAAATAGGTAATATGAATGTTAATGCTATTCAATCTAATATGAATTGTGATATTTGTGCAGGAAATCATTCAAGTGCAGATTGCCAAGTGGGGAACCCTTTTGCTCCATCAAATGCCGAACAAGCAAATTTTGTGTCAAATTTTCAAAGGCAAAACAACCCTTATGCAAATACTTACAATCCAGGATGGAGAAATCACCCCAAATTTTCTTGGAACAATAATCAAGGAGGAGCTAGACCACAACAAAATTTTCAACAACATGAAAAGAAGCTTACACTAGATGAGATGTTCATACAACACATGCAGAAGACAGAGCAATACATGTAAAAGACAGATTTGGCAATCCAAAAGGTTGCAAATTCAACTTCAGCTTCAATTCACAATCTTGAGGTTCAAATTGGTAAAATTTCAAATATTCTTAACGAGAGAACGGCAGAAACATTACCTAGAATGGTCATTCCCAAGGAGCATGTCAAAGCAATAACACTTAGAAGTGGGACAACAATTGAGCAGCCACAAATCAAAAATGTCGAACAAAATGTGGTTGAAAAGCAAGGTGAGAACGAGCAAAGTGTGGAGGAACAAACGCAGCACAAAGGAGGTTCAAGCAAAATAATTTTAGGGAAGTTTAATTCTAACACTTATCCTAATTCTCCTTATGATCCACATATTCTTTTTCCACAAAGACTTAAAAAGAATAAGCTTGATAATCAGTTTTCAAAATTTTTAAATATTTTCAAGCAATTGCATATTAATATTCCTTTTATTGAATCTTTAGAACAAATGCCTAAATATGCTAAATTTTTTAAGGATATTTTATTAAACAAGTGGAAGCTAGAAGAGCTTGAGATGGTGATGTTAACAGAAGAAAGTAGTGCAATTTTACAAAAGAAGCTGCCACCTAAACTTAATGATCCAGTGAGTTTTACAATTCCTTGCACTATTGGAAATTCTTCTTTTCATAAAGCACTACGTGATTTAAGAGCAAGTATTAATCTTATGCCATATTCTGTTTTCAGAAAATTAGGTATTGGAGAAGCGAAACCTACCACAATTTCCTTGCAATGGCGGACAGGTATATCAAATAGCCAAGAGGGATCATTAAAGACGTTTTGGTGAAAATAGACAAGTTTATATTTTCCGCAGCTTTTATTGTGCTTGACATGGAGGAAGATGAACAAATCCCTTTAATTTTGGGGAGACCTTTTCTTGCCACAGGGAGAACATTGATTGATGTGCAACAAGGGACACTTATTCTAAGGGTTGACAACGAGCAAGTTACTTTTGATCTATTTAAATCTATGGAGCTTCCCTTAGAAGTTCATTCATACATTCAAGTAAGCGAAGTTATGGGAGAAACACATTTGGATGAAATTCCTAAATTACCGTTAGGAGAATGCTTAACAATTTCAAAAACAATTGAATTAGAAAAGGAAGAGATTCTGGAATGTGATCAAAATTTGGAAGATACACCACTCATTTCCCCTTCACCACAACAAATCGAGCTTAAAAAACTCCCATCTAGTTTGAGGTACGCATTTTTAGGCCAAAATTCCACTTTTCCTGTTATTATTAATGATTCTTTGAATAATTTTGAAGAGGAGAAGTTGTTGAGAGTTTTGAGAGAACATAAAACAGCCTTGGGATGGAACATTTCTGATATAAAGGGGATTGGTCCTTCAATATGCATGCATAAAATTTTAATGGAGGATGATTTCAAACGTATAGTGCAGCCACAGTGCAGATTAAATCCATCAATGCAAGAAGTGGTGCATAAGAAGGTCTTGAAGCTTTTAGATGCAAGTATCATTTATCCAATTTCAGATAGTGCATGGGTAAGTCCTATACATGTTGTGCCAAAGAAAGAAGAAATAACTGTAGTAAAGAATGATAATAATGAGCTAATACCAACAAGAGTTGTCACGGGATGGTGAGTGTGCATAGATTATCGAAGACTAAACAATGCAACTAGAAAAGATCATTTTCCACCACCCTTCATTGACCAAATGCTAGAAAGACTTCCAGGCCATTCATACTATTGTTTTCTTGATGGGTATTCGGGATACAATCAAATTGCTATAGCACCAGAAGATCAAGGGAAAACAACTTTTACTTGCCCATACGGAACTTTTGCATATAGAAGGATGCCTTTTGGACTTTGTAATGCACCCGCCACATTTCAGCGCTGCATGATGTCAATTTTTTCGGATATGGTTGAGAAGTTTATTGAAATTTGTATGGATGATTTTTCAGTTTTTGGTTATTCATTTGATAATTGTTTATCTAACTTAGCTTTGGTTTTGCAGCGTTACAAGGAAACAAATTTGGTTTTGAATTGGGAGAAATGTCACATTATGGTGGAAGAAGGGATTTTGCTAGGCTACAAAGTTTCATTTAAGGGATTTGAAATGGATCGTGCTAAAATAGATGCCATTGAAAAACTACCTCCACCAACTAATGTCGAAGGAGTGAGAAGTTTCTTAGGTCATGCAGAATTTTATCAACGATTTATAAAAGATTTTTCTTTAATCACTAAACCTCTTTGCAATCTTTTGAATAAAGATACACCTTTTAATTTTTTCTCATGATTGCTTGTATGCTTTTGAAACATTGAAAAAGAAATTGATTTTAGCACCTATAATTATTGCACCAGATTGAAATTTGCCTTTTGAATTAATGTGTGATGCTAGTGATGTGGCGATAGGTGCTGTTTTAGGGCAAAGAAAAAATAAAATTTTTCTCACCATTTATTATGCAGGTAGAACTTTGATAGAAGCACAGCTTAATTATGCTACTACTGAAAAAGAATTATTAGCTGTTGTATTTGCTTTTGACAAATTTCGATCTTATTTGATAGGTTCGAAGGTGATTATGTACACGAATCATTCAGCTCTCAAATACTTGCTTGCAAAGAAGGAAGCCAAACCAAGATTGCTTCGCTGGATTTTAGTTTTACAAGAGTTCGATGTGGAAATTAAGGACAAGAAGGGTGTGAAAAATGTGGCGGCCGATCATTAACTCGCATTGAGCCAAAAGATGAAAATAAATTGCAGGTTACACTCATCAATGAAGAATTTCCAGATGAGTATTTAAAGATGTTACAAACTCCTCCATGGTATGCCGATATAGTTAATTATTTGGTATAAAAAATTCTACCTCCTGAATTTACTTATCAACAAAAGAAGAAAATTTTCTTTGACTTGAAATATTTTTTTGGGAGGAACCTTTCTTATTTCGCCATTGTGCAGATCAAGTAATAAGGATATGTGTACCTGAAGAGGAAATGGAAAGCATACTCAAATATTGCCACATATTGGAAGTTGCTGGCCATTTTTGTAATATCCCGGACAGATATTATATTTGTATAACTATTATTTTTAAATTAAAATATTTTAATTGGAAATTACTTGGTTTTTCAAATAAAAAGTTATCTGGAAAAAAGCGTTTTTGAGAAAAATGTGTTATATATACTAGTAAGTATATATAGGTATTGTATTAGTTTTGTGCATCTGTACAAAATCTTGAAAACTACGTTTTTGAGAAAATATCTGGAAAATCCCGGGCAGATATTAAAAATTATTATTTTATTATTAATTTCAGAACCGGAATATTTTTGGTGGACATCACCTGGTTTGTTAATAAACAGTATCTGTACGTATAAACTAGTCGATATATGACTGTTTTGTATCAAATTGATACTGGAATCTTCCGAACCGGTGATAAAATTATTTTCTCGGAATTAAATGATTTTTGTACAGATTATCCGTTTTAACTAATAAAAATTATCTGTGAAATCAGATATATGTACGTAGTTGAATCGTATAGATTTCGTACGTTTGTACAAAATCATGTAGTATGTGATTTTTGGAAAATACCTCTTATTTTGATCAATCATGATCAAAATAAAGGGTTATAGATGATTTTGGGTGTTGATTGCAAATTTATAGGGTTTAATTGTAAATAAAAATTACAATTTGGTCCAAAAATGTGTGAGCCACAAGAGAGAGAGAGACAAGTGGCTCTCTCTCATCCATAAGCTCTCTCTCTCTCTCTCTCTCTCTCTCTCTCTCTCTCTCTCTCTACAAGAAGGGGTTGGCCAACATTTCCAAGGGGAAAAGCTCTTTCATTTTGTTCTCCATCTCTCTCTCTCTCTCTCTCTCTCTCTCTCTCTCTTTCTCTCTCATTCTCCTACTACTCTTTTACTAGTTTATATTGTTAAGAAAAAAATTGAGAAAGAAAGGAAAAGAAAAAGATATCAAATCAAAAGAAAAGAGAAATCAAATCAAAAGAGGGGTTAGGGTTCATGGGTTCTCTTTGAAGAGGAGCAAGAACAAGGAGCAAGGAGGAGAAGAGGAAAGCAAGTTCTTCCGACACTTATAGGGTGGGGGTTTCTCATTCTCATGGTTGTTTTACTTATTATTAGGGTTATTATTGTTGTATGTCGTTGCATTGAGTTAATTTTATGTGCATATGGAGATTGAAGTGGTAGAACACAAAATAGAACCGTAAAGATTCAATTTTTGTCATTTTAGGGTTAGATTTGTTTAACTATGTAAACGGTGGAATTTTGACCCGAAAATAATTTTAGTGGTTCTTATATGTGTTATTAACATGCTTAAATTTTAGTGAAATTTTCAAAGTGATTTTGATGGGTGAAACGATCGTTTCCCCCAAAACAGCGAGTATAGGCAAAAGACAGCACTCGCTGTTTTGATATTAGCGTCGCAGTAGCTTCGAGGGGCTAGAACTTGGGTTTCCTTGAGGAATTTGAGGTTCGGACCAACTAGGAAGTTGTAATAGACATCTTCCCCTTTCCAAATTAACCTTTCTGGTTAAATTCCGATAAGCGAAGTAGGAGTTATGTCGTTTGCAAAGTACAGCAACTGGCTGTCTCGACTGGGTTCTTGCTGTTTTACTTCTTTGGTGTTTTAGAGTGTCTTACCTGTAGAATCTGAGGTTCGGGCCAACTAGAGAGTTGTAATAGACATCTTCCCCTTTCTGAATTGTCCACTTGAGCTAGATTCCGATAAGCGGAATAGGAGTTATGGTATTTGGAAGGTGCAGCAGCTAGCTTTGAGCTGAGTGTGCTTGCTGTTTTGACTCTTTGATATTTTGAGTGGCTTAATGGTTGAATCTGAAGTAGAGACCAACTAGAAAATTGTAGTAGACATTACCCCCTTTCCGAATTGACCTCTCGAGTTAAATTCCGACAAGCGGAGTAGAAGTTATAGGCTTTGAAAGTTTTCAGCTTGGCTGTGTATTCGGTTGGTTGGAATTGTATCTGTCTTGATTCCTTATAGTTTTTGAGTGTCTTACTCACTGAATCTGAGGATCCAACCAACTAGAGAGTTGTAGTAGACGTTCTCACCTTTCTGAATTGCCCTCTTGGGTTAGATTCAGATGAGTGGAACAAAAGTTATAGGCTTCCAAAGTTTCAATTTTGCTTTGTTAAATCTGTCGTTTTCTTACCGTTTGCGTGTGTTCGACGGGTAGGAATTTGGAATTCCTTACGGAATCTGAGGAAGTAGTCAACTAGAGAGTTGCAGGAAATGTTCTCACCTTTCTAAAAAGTATAAATTTGTTAGATTCCGATAAGCGTACCACTAGTTGCTTCTAGGCTGTCGAAAGGGTTTTTATGTCGTTTTCAGGTTTTTCTTTGGTAGTATGTCTATTTTAGGCTGTTAGAAGATTCTTCTGTTGCTTCTAATTATAGAAGATCAAGTTTTGCTAGTAAGTACGTTTGGTTGCTTGTAGATTGTTAGAACTCCTGTATGATTGTTTTTATATATGGTTTTGCTGATACACGGCTCGCCTGACCCGTATGTAGCTGTTGGTCTCATACGTAGCTTATTTGGCTCGTATATATGTTGTGGTCTCGTATCAGCTCGCCTGGCTCGTATGTAGTTGTTGGTTTCATACGTAGCTTGTTTAGCTCGTATGTGTTTTGTTTACTTGTATGAAGTTGTTGTGCTCGTCTACGGTGATATCGTTGCCCTAGGGGCTATCGACCATCAAGACGTGTGTTTACCTTACTCCTAAGGGACTATGGATGAGTCACTTCGCGTGTACAGTCAGATCTTAATCGAGTTGGTTAATCGTAGACCGGAGTGTTGACGAAATCCAAGTTTAGGATAATAGCATGCGAATACGTTCGTATTGCCGGGGTCTTGGATCGATATGCCAGGAACCAGATCCTTAAGGATTCTGGTAAGTCTAGGTTGAGCAGCCTAATAGAGTTATCATGTGAAGTCTAACTTAATACTTAGCATGTTGTGTAAGTTCTGTTGTCATCCCTCTTAGGGTTAGTGACATTGTTAGGATAGTAATTTATGGATATTACTACTTAACCTTTACTTATTATCATTTTCGTCGAAGGGAAGAAGTTGGTGCTAAGGGTGATACCTTATGATCCGACCTGTCCTATAGGGCGACACTAGGCGGTGTTATTGGGTTGTACCCTTCTTGTCAAAGGAATACGGTCTGTGCATTCTCACGAGTTGGGAGCACGGGATCCGTATCTCGTCTGTTAAAGTCTGATGTCCTTGATAAGCGGGAGCAATTCCTGTCGGAGCTGGGGGGATGAACCCCCCGGAACTCCGTCTTGTCATGTATCTAAGGGCGAGGATGCCATAGACTACGGTCTGGCTAGGGGGCGGCAGGGGATGCTTCGAGCTAACCTGTGACCGTGGAAACTCCAAGGATTCATCAGATATTTGAGTGAGGTCCGGTGCGCCTAGCGGGATTAGACCGTTTTAGGGAAACCTCATCAGTCATGTAATATCTTCATAATCAAGTCGAGTACAAGAGTAGAATTTATGGCGCGGGTGCAAATCCCTATATATGAAGAAACGGTTTGAGATGGGGCGTATGTAGTATGGGATGCATATTGTTCCGGAGAATTGCTTGCATTAGAATAAGAGCATCCTTGCATTAATAAGTCTTGCATTAGAGTCTTAAGTCATAGTATACACTAACACATCATTATATATACACATTTCTCTTTTCATCAATCTGTTTGCTATAGTTGAGATTCGCTGCTAGTTATCAGCCTTAAAGCGTCAGTATATGTACTGACATCCCCACTTCTATAGGTACTAGATTGCAAGATTACAGGTACTGGATTGCAGAAGTACAAGTACAGGATTCAGGAGGACCCAAGGCAAGAAAAGCAAAAAGTCGATTTCATTTCAGTTTTCCGCAGTGATATATGTTGTAATTTCATTTGTAACAATTATTGTAATTTATCCATTGTTGTAATTTATTTATTGTTGGGAAGCATCTAAGTGAAATACCAAGTGTTATTTTTTATTCATTGTACTCTGTTGTAAATTGTTGAAAGTTGTAACACTTGGGATTGTAAAGGTATTATTGTAACACTGCTGTAATGTATTGCAATTTTGTAACATTCGAATTTGTAATACATTTGTGTTGAATAAAAAATTTTAAATTTTCCTGTTTTTCTGTGTATTGTGGCTATTTGAAAAAAAAGTTCTGGCTTATGTCACGGTTTTCCCCAGTATATGGAAATCGGGGCGTTATAATTTTAGTGGAGCAAAAACAATAGCAAAAATTTTATAATCAGGATTTTATTGGCCCTCAATTTTTAAGGATGCTTTTAATTTTGTTAAATTATGTGATCATTGTTAAAGGGTGGGAAATATTTCTAGGAAACATGAGATGCCTCTAAATAATATTTTAGTGACTGAATTATTTGATGTTTGGGGGATAGATTTTATGGGTCCTTTTCCATCTTCATTTTCTAATAAATATATTTTGGTTGCTGTAGATTATGTTTCCAAGTGGGTGGAAGCTGCTGCCTTACCAACCAATGATGCAAGAGTGGTGGTGAACTTCATTAGGAAAAATATCTTTTCACGATTTTTGCAACCGTCAATTTCATGCTTTACTTGCTAAGTATGGAGTTACTCATCATGTGGCAACACCATATCATCCTCAAACAAGTGGTCAAGTGGAGGTTTCAAATAGAGAGTTGAAGCGTATACTTGAGACGACAGTGAATATGTCACGAACATATTGGGTAAGAAAATTAGATGATGCATTATGGGCATATAGGAAGACATTTAAAATACCAATTGGAATGTCCCCATATAGACTGGTGTATGGTAAAACATGTCACTTATCGGTGGAACTTGAGCATCGCGCATATTGGGCAATAAAGACACTTAATTTTGACATGAAAAATGCAAGTGAAAAGAGAATGTTGCAACTAAATGAGATGGACGAGTTTCGCAATGATGGTTATGAGAATGCCAAGATCTATAATGAAAAGACTAAACGGTGGCACGATAAGCATATTTTGAGAAGAGAATTAAAGGAAGGGGAGAAGGCGTTGTTATTCAATTCAAAACTTAGACTTTTCTCAGGAAAGTTGCGATCTAGGTGGATGGGACCATTTGTTGTCACACGAGTTTTTCCATATGGAGCTATAGAATTTCATCATGAGAAAAAATGCACATTCAAGATCAATAGACAGCGGTTGAAGCCATATATGGATGGAGAAGTTGGAAATGAAATCTTGTACATCGATAAGGCCAAACAATAGTGACAAAATGAAAAAAGTCTGCTTGGGAGGCAACCCATATTTTCTTTTACTGCATTTAGATTTGATTTTTCTTTTAGTTTATTTTGATTTTTGATTTTATTTTGTAGGTTTGCATGAGTTTGGAAGTCGCCGGGCGGAGTTGTTTTCTACACCTACATTGATGGCTATTTTAAAGTAGGATGGAGTCAAAATCTAGAAAAGTATTTCAAACAGAGATTGTAGGCAATTGTCCTAGCTTTCCAGAACAAAAAAGAATCAGCCCATTTGGACATCTATAGCTCCAGATATCGCTGAAACGCTGACCATCGCGCGTGCAGAATTTTAAGACGAATCGAGGAAGAAATTCTGAACTTTTTGCATTCTTTTTGTTTTTCTTTTTTCCTTTTCCATTGAGGAAAATGTGATATTCAAGTTTGGGGGAAGATGTACAAATAATTTTTTTTATTTTATATATATTTGAAAAATAAAATAAAAAACAAAACAAAACAAAAGGGATTTCGATTAGGCTCACCATTACACTTTTGAGTTCTTTATTGTGCTAAAGCATTGGAATGATTTTTTTTAGTATAGACAATATTTTATAAAGCAAGAATAAGCATACTTATTTACTTTAGGATTATTGAATTTCAAAATTCCTTACACAATTGCAAGGGTCATGTGATTATACATAAAAGAAAAAATGTGATGTTTTTTCTTGTGATTATCCCTTTTGATCTAGTCCTAAACAGAGTTTAAGTAAATAGAGTGATAATAATCCCAAAAAAAAAAAAATTATGAATAAAGTCTATCTACTCCAATGTGTTGAGTTACTTAGTAACTAGGGATATTCATTACTAATATTTACTTTTACGTCAAATGGCAACTTGAAATATGAGTATGCAAAGCACTATAAGTTTGTGACTTGTTCAGTAACAAGGTGAATTCATCACAAATGTTTGTATTCGCGTCAAAAAGCAAGTGACAACTTAGAAAAAAGACCCAAATAAAAAACTCGAGTTTGCTACTCGGTTTGTAGTAGTGAGAAAGGGTAATCACAGATGGAGTTGTTACATACTATAATTACATTAATTGCATGACAGGGTTTGGAATTATGAATAAATAATTGCACTTGAGAAAGTGAGTATGCTTGATTTTACTTTATTTGCTATTGTTTATATTCTAAATTGAAATTTTGATACTTACATGATGAGATCACTTAGTGTGATGAGTTGAGCTTATTATTGATTATTATTCCTTTATTCATGATTTTACTTTTTTCTCGAGGACAAACAAAAAATTTTGGGGTATTTGATGTGTCTAATTTTTATATAAATATTTGTACTTATTTACCCATAAAAATCGTTTGTATTCGTTTATCTTATTTATAATTTATCTTATTTCCATAGATTTCAGTTAATTAATTATTTTTGAAGGAATAAGATTTTTTTGATGCAAAAGGTGAATACTTTTGGTAAAAAAATCAACAAATAAAACAAACAAAATGATTTATTATTATTTTTTTGTTTTGTTGAATTTCAAATTTTACAATTTGGCCGTGTGAAAAGCAAAATATAAATTTGAAATGGCCAATATAAGTGAAAGTACAATACACAATTTTAAAAGGGTTTTAATTGTGCTAATATGATTTTTAGTTAGTTTAATTAATTTAAACTAATTAATTTTTTAAAATATTTTTAAATCCTAATTTTTGATTTATTTTGTGTTTGTGCAGCACGTGTTTCAAGAAAAAGAAAGCGATGAAAAAGAAGCAAGAAATAAAGATGGAATCAATTAAGGAAAGAAATAAATAAAGATTAGGGAGTTTTCTGCAAAAATAACTCTAAATCTCCCTTTCGTGCTCCTATAAATACAAGAGAAAGAGACACAACCCAAGACACGCCATACGAAAAACACAAGACGGGTGACTAAAAAAAAGAGTAAGCAAAAAGTAAACCGAGGAGAGAGGAGAGCTACCTTGGAGCTTGTGCTCTGGACACACACGCAACGACATGGCCAGCTCTGTGACGTGGCGCGCGGCTCGAGGCGGTGACATCAGCGACCCAGAGAGGAAAGGATGTGGCGTTTCGCCCTATTGTGCGGCTTGCAAATCCAGGGCGTGAAGTGGACGTGACGTGTGCTGGCTGGCGCTCGAACTCGAAGACGAAGGCAGAAAGGAGAGAAAGATATGAGTTACTTTGGGCACAGAAATCGAGACTTCGGTTTGCAAAATTTTTGCTTACAAAACAGTTCTTTTTATCGCTCTTTTCTCTTTGTCTAATTTTATTATGCAATCCCAAACAATATTTTTTAGTTGCAATATATTTATTATGAACTAAATTTTATTTTTCTAGGGCTTCGATGTAGCCTAGTTTTGAGAACACAGTTTTAATTCCATATTATTTTTCTATTTTTTCATGGTGGTGTTTGATTTTTGATCTTTATGCTTACAGTTGGTTGGTCGACATTTGTATGATCTATTAAATCATGGGGAGACCGAACTGGTAATTTGTGATTTTAAATTTATAAAATTAAACACTATTACAAAAGCGAACCGCTGTTAATGTGACCATTAAGAAATTCATAGATCTTAATGAATTTTCAATTAGTAATTTGCGCATGAACTATGACAAATAATTAATTGAGAATATTTTTGATATTGCTTAAGAGAGAATATTGAATAATGTGGGGATATGGGTCTACAACTTGGAAAAATAATCTTTTTATTCGTATAGAATTATAAATTGTGTGGGATTAATTAGGTGAAATCACAAGCCCTAGAATTAATTTTGCCATTAACAAATCACAAAAATTTCAGATTCCACACATTTTAATTAATTTAGTTAGTTCTTAAGATTAATTTAATTTAGTTGCTTTCTTTATTAAATTTTGATTTTCCAAATAGTAATTAATCTAGTAATCTCGGTACTCAATAAAATAATTAGTCCTTGTGGGTTCGACACTCTTTTCACTTAACTATACTACTTGTTACGATTTTGTACACTTGCAAAAATTCACATCAGTAATAAGGGTAAGACTTAGTAGTGGATAATATATGAGAGTGTACTCGGAAGGGGGTAGGTGTTTCCCGTATTGGCATGTTATTGTTTTATTGATTTATTGCGATTACTAACTACAGTATCACAATTTATCGTGTATTGTTTATTGATCATTGAATATTGTTATTGCAAGACCCGAGCACATGACCCTACAGAACTAACCATTAAAATCAAAACGTTCACTTCATTGTATGCACTCGAACCTGTGGTACGGGACGCAGGATTGCGTACATTAGATATGTTGATAAAAGACCGATAGACATGAGATGAACACTGAACATTGACACTGATACTGAATACTAGTTATTGAACATTGATTCCTGATTACTGAATTATTGATTATCGACCTTTTGATTTTGCTATCGTTTATCATTTATTGACTCTGATGTTGTTCTAATTTCTTGCTTTTGTTATATAATCATTTCTTGCTCAATGTTGAAGAAATACATGCCAGATCCAAGTCATCAACTGTCAAGGATTCCTGAAGACTTGCTAGTGAACCTCTCATACAAAGAACAACCGGTAAAAAACCGTCAGGAAAAGAAACAAAGGAACAAGACCATTCCGATGGTGAAAGTTCTCTGGAGAAATGAATTCGTGGAGGAAGCCGCTTGGGAACCGGAGAGCCGCGTGAAAGCTTCTTTTCCTGAATTATTTGAAGTATAATGCATTTTCTTTTTCTTCTGACTAAGTATAGTTTTGAGGACAGAACTACTCTAAGGAGGGAGTGATGTAATATCCCAGAATAAGAAAAAATATTTTATTATATATATATATTATTTATTTTTTAAACTAAGTTAAGACTTGAATGGATTGGTGCATGATTATTAATATCCATGCACATTTGTGCACTAGGGTTAGGGTCAGGGTATGGAGACCTAGGGTTTGGTGACCTAGGGTTAAAGCTAACCCTCATCATGATTGTGAACTTTGGACCAAATCTTGATGAGATCTATTGGACTAGAATCAATTCATGAAGTGTTCTTAATGAATTTCCAAAAGAATTCAAGAAGACTCTAGAATTGTGTGTTGGCACTCACATCCACCCTCCCTCCTACCAACCCTACCCCATCTCCATCCCAACCCTCCACCCATACAAAATCCGGCCACCCCCTCTTCCTCTCTGATGTTGATATTTGCAAGTGTACAAAATCGCAACAAGTAATATAGTAAGTGAATAGAGTGTCGAACCTACAGAGACTAGATATTTTATTGAGTACCGATATCACTAGATTAATCACTATTTGGAAGATCGAAATTTATGGAGGATAAAACAACTAAATTAAATTAATCTAATTAAAACTAACTAAATTTGTGAAGAGGAAGAGGGCTGTGAAACTATGAAGCTTTTGTACTTTGTTAAGGGCAAAATTAGTTCTAGGGCTCTTGGTTCACCTCGTTTATCACACACACAAATTATAACTCCTAATGAATAAAGATATTATCTTTCCAAGTTGTAGACCAAAATCCTAAAAATATTAACCACTCTATCCATGTAGTCTAAAAATTATTCTCAACTAATTATTTACCTATCCATCGAATTATTAATTGAAAATTTGGATTTCTTAATGGTCACGTCCTCCAATAACGGTATTTAATTTTTATTAATCACAAATCACCAGTTCGGTCTCATCATGATTTAAAAGATCATACAAATGTCTATCCACCATTTTGTACGCATAAATAATAAAAATTAAAACACAACCAAGAAAAATAGAATAAAAATAAGGAATTAAAATTTGTTTTCTACAAAACTAGGCTACATCTTAGCCTCTAGAACAATAAATTTAGTTCATATTTGTTTGGAATTGTATCGTAAAAATTAGAGAAGAAGAGATACAAAAAGAAATACAAAATTTAATGCAAACTAGTTTCTTTCTCTCTTTCTGCCTCAAAAACTGAACCCAAAAAGTCAGCAGATGCGTTCGCAGGAAAAACGTGTCGCCTCTTCTATCTCGTCGCCACGTCACCGACCGACTCTGTCGCCTACAGAGCTGTCACCTCTGTCGCTGTCGCGTCGCTACGTCGACTCGCCAAAGGACGCGCGCCTGCTGCTTCTTTCTCTGCTTGGAAACCGAATCGTCAAGAGGGGGAGAGACCACGTGCTTGCGTCGTTTTCCATGCCAGGTGGCGCACGCAGTCACACGTGCTGCTGCTACCCCCTCTCTCTTTGTTTGTTCTGTCCCGCACGCAAGAGGAGAAGAGAGAGTTTTCTTCTCTCTCTCTCTGACTTTTCCCTTTAATATATATATATATTTTTTTATTATGAATGTATCAGCCGTCACCTCTTGAAATCGTCTTTCTCCCTTTGGTTTGTATTTATAGAGAACGGGAATAGGAGTTAGGGTTTGCAATTTTTGCAGAATAGTCCTTCTTCTTCTTCTTCTATTTATTTCCTTCCTTATTTGATCTGAATTTTATTTCTTTCTCTTTTCTTCTTTTCTTTCCTTTTCTGTCAACCACGTACTGCTGCATACACAAAATAAGACCAAAATTTAGGATTTAAAAATAAAATAAATTAATTAGTTTAAAATTAATTAAACTAACTAAAAATCATATTAGCTCAATAAAAATCCTTTTAAAATTATTTATCGCACTTTTACTCAACAAAACAATAAAAAATTAATAAATCCATTGTGTTACTTTGTTGATTTTTTCCACAAATCTTCACTTTTTGCATCAAAAATATTATTTCTTCAAAAATAATTAATAAATTGAAATCTTATAGAAATGAGATGAATTATAGACAATATCAACGAAAACAAGCAATTTTAATTGGTAAATAAGTACAAATATTTGTATATAAATTAGACACATCACTCTCCCCCCCTCCATTGTATAAAAATCAATCCCCTTCTTCTCATTCTCATTTTTTCACCTTGTGGTTTTAAAAATTAAAATTTTTATAAAAAAATGAAAAAAGGAAAAGCTAATTGAGTTTTTAAGTAGAAAATAAAAAGAGATTTTAGTAGTTGTAGAAGAGTAGTAGAAGTGAAGTAGGAGCAAGGTGCAATCTCAAGGATGAAGGAGCAAAGCATACAAAGAGTTTCTTGCAACCACAAAAGTGGGTGATTTTTCTAAAAACTCAAAACTTTAGGTTCTTTTTGTGTGTATGTTATTTCTTTTTGCATGAGGTAGTAGTTAAGAATTTGATGGTCATTTGTGAAAAAATTAACTTACTAAGAAATGATAAGTTAAGTAAGAAAGAACAACTCCTTCACGATCTCTTTTTGCTAAGAAACATGTTGTGATAAGTAGCTTAAAGAATTTCTAGCTCTTAAATGGTGTGGAATTTTGAACTCAAATTTTTAGGCCTTGTTCTCCTATGAAACTAGAGCTTACATGAATTTTTTCATAATATTAGGAGGCCATTTAATAGCCTAAACATCAGTCCAAATTTCGGACAATAACTAGTGGAAAAAAACTGTTGCTTGAGAGAATTTGTCATGACTTCCAAGAATCATAACCCAATATTGGTTGGGTATTTTTAGCTGAAAATTTTTATGGATTCTCATACATGTGTAACACCCCGAATTCCAAAACAGAACTGAATTCAAAGTTCCACAGGATCTTTACACTTCTTTCATACAATTTTACAAGGAAATAAAACTTTACTTTACATCAGAGTTACATTATACATTAACATTTGTACAGCGGAAGCAAATTTACAGTGATTACATGAAACAACATTTAAATCAATCTTTGAGCTGCATGTATACTTCAATTTGTCAAGCATCTTTACCCTGTATGTAAAACTGTGGGCGCGTCAGTTCATTCACTGACGAAATATTATACACGGTCATCATCTCTATGCCGGAAACAGTATAATGATTCTCAATATTTAGCAAACCACAAACTTGTTCACAAACAAAGCTAAAGGGACTATCCTATTGATGTCGTGTTGTGAATGTGCACTTAGTCCTTAATGCAATTATTTATATTATATGACACTAATGCACACTTGTTCGGATTCTATGCATCCCATACTACATAGGTCTGAGGGCAAGCCCTTAACCGTTCTTCATCTTGTAGGGTTCAATCCCTTGTCATGACTTAATCTACTACTGTAATTATGGTAAGTATCCTAGATGTTCTATGACCTACGAACTCATGTTTAGGCGCCCTGGAGGGAATCCCAATGCGCTGACACATGACTCATCATGCAAGCATCCTGTGGTAATTTAGCTCCTACCATAGACATGACACCACCCGCAGTCACCAAATACCTCACGAGCGTCGTCAGCGGGATGGTACTCTGGAGCAGTATCCACCCCCTATCATGACGCATCATGCGACATCCTGTGAATACTCTCACGCCGCCAATCCAATAGCCCTCATACTCAATATTTTTCTCTTACTTTCATCACATCTTCACTATGTATCTAGTCCTTAATTTAATTGAATCATGAACAAAATCAATACCTTAGGGTTAGCACTCCTACTATACCGGTCTTATTCATTCATTTCACATGACCCAAATCTTGGTCTTTTCATTTCAAATTTCATCTCAACATTTCTTTTATTGTCGGTATAAGGCTTGGCTATACCCTAATTCTTAATTTTAACTCATAATTTCATCATCGAGTATTCATATGCATAAAGCCCTTTTCTCATGATTACTCACAATTCACATTTCATATTCATAACATTCATGTATTCATATTCATGATACTCTTCATAACTCATCATGTCATCTAATTTCAATTTCTCAAGTAAAATATCATGCATAAATAATTAAAATAAAATAAATGCAATCCTTCTAACATGTCACATTCACTAGTTTACAATCCCACATAATTCTATTTTAATCCATACAACTTTCACAGTTCACAATTTCACTTAGTTTCACACTTCACACTTTTCAAATTTCTCATTACCAAAATCTCATTTTAAACTTCTTAAACAATCCATTCGAATTTCTTTATATAAACAAAAAACAATTTAAGTTAATAATTAAAATAAGTTCCTTTTTGTAAAAGCAGTCTCATTTATACAAGGCCACAGGTCATAGAAATTAGCTCACAAAATACAGATTTTATTTGAAACTTCAGGGCAGTCGACTGTTAAATATGGCCAGTTGGCTGTTCTGCGATGATTTAAAACTCAAAAATAAAATGATCATGGCAGTCGACTGTTAAATATGGCCAGTCGGATGTTCTGCGATGATTTTAAAACTCAAAAATAAAATGATCAGGGCAATCGATTGTTAAATATGGCCAGTCGGCTGTTCTGCAATGATTTTAAAAACTCAAAACAAATAACTAGGGAAGTTGATTGTTACAATAGTCGGTCGACTGTTCCGTAACAAAAGTCCGAAATCTATTACTTGACAGTTGACTGTCGACTCTAATCCGGTCGACTGTCGATTGCACCAGATTGCAATGTGTATATTTTTGGCATTGAAAATAAGATCACAGTTCTCATATTATTCTAAAATCAAGGTTTCCCCCGAAAATAATATTTTAGAATACAAGTTTTCATCTTTCCACAATAAAGTTGTTTCAATTCAAACAATTTATTCCCTATTATGCATTCAATCAATTTGTGTCTCATAAGCACAACTTTCTTCACATAGCATGATTCATAAACATAAGGCATGACAATAAGATAGATTCTAGCATTTCAATTTCACACATTTATCAATTAGCAATCATCTTCACAATCATTCTCTAAATTATCATTCCATCTCTAATTTATCAAACACGAGACTAGAATTTCTTGATTCCTTTATAACCATTTATCAAATCATTCCTAGCATGACATCTAAATTAGAAGTCATGAGAAACACCCACCTATTTTGGAGAAAATGAAATGAACGCTCCTAGAATGCAAGAAAGTGACCTTCTCCTCCTAGAATGTATTGCAATTACCTTCTCCTCCTTGGTGCTTGATTGGAACCCGAACCCACCAATGCTCCTTGGATGCTAGCCGACCTCCTCTTGAATGGAACACACACACACAATCTCACTCTAACACTTCTCAATCTTTTGCTTACAAAATGAGCCTTTTTCTCTTAGTCTTTGATGAAGAAAAGGAGTAAGAGTAACTAAGGTAGGGGGGTATTTATACTTATTTTAGGGTGAAAAGAAGGGCTAGGATTAATCTAGGAGTTGTAGATTAAGGACCAAGATGAGTTGGGAAGTTGTAGTAACTTCCATGAACTCAATAACTACTCCTCCACCTCATCCACTCTCCCTCTCCCACTCATCCAATCCCGGCCTACCTTAGAAATGGCATGCATTGCACACCTTAGTGCATGCACAAACTTTCTAGTGTCCCCATTATTAAGTTGTTCACATTTAATTAATCAATTGCCTACTAAATGTGTCTACATGACAAGTTAGGGCAATTTAAGAGATTAATTAGTTGTGGGCTTCAAAATAGTGGGCTCAAATCCAAAGGCCAATTAAAAATAATTAAACAATTAGGATGGGCTAAAAATAGAGAAATAAATCTTAGGCTTTATAAAATAGATTTTTATAAGAGAACAAAGAGAAATAATTATATTTATTTGTTCATGTTATAAAAGATAATTTGTATAAGATAATACATCCAAGATTGCACGTGCACAACACGTAAAATCAATAATTTTACATTAAATGAAAATCAGGGTATTACAGCATGTGTCTACAACCATAATCCCAAATTTAACATTTTTCTGAAGTTGTTTGGTGCCTCAAAAAGTTCTTGAGTTACAACTGGTTGTGATGACTGGAGCTGCGACTGTCTGTTTATGAACTGAAGTTCAACCATGCATAACTACTTGTGTATACATGATATTGTAATGAAATTTTTTCAGTAACGTTTAGTATGAGTCTATATCCTAATTCTAAAATTTTAGATTTTTGTGATGACATTTGATGAAGTTTCAAAAATGAATTGCATGTATAAGTACGGGCTCTGCCTGAGATGTAGTAAGATCTTTGTGCCATGTTCAAAGAGTCATATCTCTCTACGTAGTTGGAGTTTAGATGTAATTTTTGGACACAATGTAGTGGTGTATGTCTAGTTATCTATATAATAAAACACAAAGAAAGCTATCAAGTGGCTCTCATTCAATCTTCCCAAAAATCAAAGGCCCAGGTCTAATCTCACAATACATATTTTCCCACCCAAAAATTCGAACCCCAACACCCAAATTTAAATCCCCCACCCAAAACAACTCCTATATTTATTTAATTATTCTCTCCCCCCCTCTCTCTCCCTCCCTCCCTCTTCTATTCAAAAAATTAAGAAAATAAAAATTTTAATTTTTTTAAAAAAATTATATAAAAAAAATTTAAAACTTCAAAAAAAATTTAAAAAAATCAAAAAAATCATATAATATGTTTTTTGCTGGATCCCCAAAAGTTTCTCATATAATATGTTTGCTACTTCAATTAATTTGCTGGACCTCCAAAACTATTTTCTATGATCAAACAAGGTGCACCGTTTCGAAAACGTGCCGTAGGCACGTGTCAATGGGCAAACCTAGTAGATTCTTAAATTTCATGAGCTTTGGACAAAGGGTTGATTTTATATAGAATTTAGACTAGGATGTGTCCAATACCTGGTGTTGATTGCATGGTCTGTACATTCGTATTTTTTTGAAAATGTGTGTCGGGAATTTGCAAACGTGATGAACTAGAGACATGGAGTAGGGACTCTAAGCTTTCCAAAAAATCGAGGAACTTGTAATTCAAAGTTGTGTAGTAATTGATATGATTTTTGAAAGCGCTGGACAAATCCAGCCACCTTAAGAAGATGTCACTTTACATGTATGTGACTTTCTCTTAACTCTCAATCGTTGAATTGAGAGTTAGGGGGGGTATTTCTATACCCATATACTTTGTTGTTATGTGTCTTATGCTGATTAGGACATAGGGTAGTGACCTGGACGACATTTGAGTCGTCGACCTTGTCTAAGTTAGTTGCCTACACTTATCAACCATTAGGCCAACTTGGGGACTTATGCCTTAACGATTGAAAGTGACTAACTCGGGTGTCGACAAATTCATGGGAGATGATCACGGGTCGAGTTGAGGACGAGACTCAGTGGGGGAAGTGGCGAGCAAAGTGATCGCGTCTCCGGAGCCGCATGTTGATAGACGGGAACGAAGGTTTCTAGTAGGGAAACCGCTTGAGACTAGGCATAACTTAGACTAGGAATCAGTTGGTGACCATACCTTTGTAACATGTCCAAGTAGACTTAATATTAGTTAGTCTTGCCGTCACCTATAACTGCATTAGTTTCTAGCGAACTAGTAATCGGGTGATGTATTCTCCTGTCATTAGGGATACGTGCTGCAGTGTGTATCCTGTACTGTTGATTCCTGAAGTACCGTGGTAAGAACGGGATGAGATTTCCTGGCAGATAGGGGGATTAGATCTTCGAGGCCGTCAAGTTCTATATTGGTGGACACGAACGGATCATAAGGCTGCTGTCTTGAGAATCTTCGGCACCATAGGTATGCTGTGATGTATCTTTAAGTTCGTCACGACTTTGAGTGGGGTCCGGGCACCGGGCGCTAGTGGCAAACTGAGACACCACTAAGTGACTGCAGAAACGGATGAGACCGATTAATCTGCAACCTCATCAACCACGATCTATCTATCAGGAACAGGACGAGTATAAGAGTAGGTTGCATGGCGAGGGTTCAAAATCCTAAACTTGGAGACAATGGCTTGATTTGGAAAGTATGTAGTATGGGATGCATACATTTTCAAAGTCTCGCTTGTATTAGACTAAGTACATCTTGACCTGTGCATTAGATCACTATGGCATATCACACACAGGACACCTTGGACCGACTCCACTTTCCTTTCTTTTAGTCACTTTTTCTATTTGCTTTCAACCTTGATTGTCTAGTTTGGAGATCGTTGCTTTTATCGGCCTCAAATCACTCTTTTACGTGCTAGATTGTCGACCCGGGGAGCCCAGGAAGCCCATGCCAGATGGTGTGCCTAGGTGATAGTATCAAGTGTTCATTATTTACATCCTTGTTATTTTTTTTGTAAATTCTGATTTGTAATTTCTGAATATTGTATATTGTAACACTTGAACTTGTAATCATCATGGAATAAAAGTTGTTTAATTTTTCCTGTATTATGACCGTTTGAAGGAAAGATTCTGGTTTGTGTCACAAATCACCAGTATGGGGATTCAGGGCGCTACAAATAAATTTTGGGATTTAAAATATCCATGATCAGTTAAAATAACTAGCATGGTTGGAGTGAATATTTTTTCGCTAGCCAAATTATCCAATTATTCTTCATTTTGGCTATTCTAGCGAGCCAAAACAGCTAGCGTGATTGGAGATGCTCTTAGGAATAACCAATTTTTGGTCAATTAGAGCATCTCCAACCATGCTAGTCATTTTGGCTTCCTAGAGTAAGCAAAATAAATAACAATTGGATAATTTGGCTAGCAAAAAAAATCAACACTCATATCATACTAGCTATTTTAGCTAAACAGAGATATTTTAAAGCTTAAAATAAAATAAAATAAAAATGTAAAACCCAAGCCCAAAATAAAAATCCGAAGCCCATAAAAGAAAGAAACTGAGAAAGAATTAGTTTATAGATCGCGAGTTCGTGATCTTGTATTGCGATTTTGCGGTCTGATTGAGATTACGCGATTTGTTCACGATGAGTTTGGGAGACATTGCGATTTATTCTATTCACGACGATTGGGTTTTGAGTTTTTGTTGTTTTTTTGTTGGGGTTTGAGTTTTTTTTCTTCTTCTAAGGGGCGGAAAGAGTGGAAGAGATGTTTAGCGAGCGATACAAACTCGTCAGATATGGCGAATGAATATGAGAAATCTATTTTTACGAGTGGTTTGAGGAGTCCTGCTGCAGCATATTTTTATCTCTAAATTATCTATTTTGGCTAAAATTGAGAGATGACTAGTGTGGTTGGTGATGCTTTTAGTTTGAGGACTTGTAGTCATCCTTATGTGCTTGAATTTTTCTCTTTAGCTACTATAAAAAGATTAATTATGTTAATCTATTTTATTGTTATTTTTTTTATTGGAGGAGTTAAAATTTTAGTGGTTTCTATATTATAGTTTCGTGAAAAAGTGAGGGGGAATACCGTAATATTTCCAAATCCAAAAGTTTATTAGCCAATTTCAATGTTTATTCAGGGTTTAAACACATTAACCGAAATTTACTAGAGCCATAGAATCCCAACCGTCCATCGATCATCTCCAAAATCCAACGGCACGTTCCTCCCCTCTCTCTCCACAGCGGCGCCCGTCGATATGCCCTACCACTAATAATCACCTTCTCCCTCTTCTCGAGTCAAACAACCCAAGAAACCATCGAAACAAACCCTAGAACCATGTCTGGATCCTACGGCGGCTCCGGCGGTGGAGGTTACAACCGCTCCGGCGGTGGCGGCTATGGAGGCGATCGTGGCGGAGGCCGGGGGGGCGGTGGCGGCTATGGAGACAACCGAGGCAGTGGAGGTGGCTACGGCGGCGACCGAGGAGGCGGCGGCCGCGGCGGAGGCAGTGGTGGTCGCGGTGGCGGACGCGGCGCCGGATCTGGTCGTGACGGCGATTGGCCTTGCCCTAACCCTAGGTTCGCCTTCTTCTGTTAAATATTCTAATTTTTTTCTCTCTCAACTAATTTTTTTTCCAGTTAAATTAAACCTAATTGGTGACTCATTCTTGATTTAGCTGTGGTAATTTGAACTTTGCAAGAAGAACCGAGTGCAACAAGTGCGGCACTCCGTCTCCGACCGCCAGTGGCGGTGGAAGATCTGGTAATTATGGCGGTGGAGGCGGTAGTGGCGGTGGTAGGAATTACGAGGGGAACCGTGGTGGCAGATCTGACAACTATGGAGGAAGAGGAGATAGAGATCATGATGATATTGGGTATGCTCGGAATCCTCCACAATCTGGAGGAAATTACGGTCCTGGCTCTAATGCTTATGGTGGTGGGAATGGTTTTGGCGGTGGGGAAGTGGTGGCTCCGCCAGCTAGCTATGGTGGGCCTAACTCTTATCCACCGAGCTATGGTGCGCCAGCGCAGAGCTATGGTGTGCCGGCACCGACTAGTGCTCCTGTTGAGCCGTCAGTTAAAGTTAAGCAATGTGACGAGAATTGTGGAGATACCTGTGATAATAGTAGGATTTATATCTCGAATTTGCCACCGGATGTTAATATTGAAGAGCTGAGAGATCTTTTCGGAGGGATTGGACAGGTATAATTTAAATGTTGTTTGATTTTTTTGAGAATTGAGATTCCTTAGATGGTTTGCATGATAGTGTATTTGATATAAGTTCTGGAATTTAGCTAGTTGCATAGGAATATGTATAGCGTGTTGAATCTTTCTGATGGAAGTGGGAATTTGAAGAAGAGAATATAGATTATATGCATGTTTTACTTGGAAGATGCAAATTTGTGGGGTAAAGGAAGATTTCCAACTTTTGTTCATTGCCTTTCGTTGTGAGATGGCTTTAACCACTTGTTGATCAGTGTACTACACTTTTAGAGTTAAATGTGAAGGTGAGGTTTCTATCTTAGTCTTGGACAGAGGTGGACTGGGTAGGTGAGACAATGAAAGACGAGACAGAAGAAACTTTGCAGAGAATTTAGGACAAACTAATCTTAACCTGTGATGCGCCTCACCTTGATGTGAAAGTCCGACTATGTAGTTTCTCTTTCATGGCCTCTGCAGCCACAATAGTTAGAAACTTAAGTTATATTTGGTCAAAAGGAGCCATTTGCAGTTGCAAACAGTCTTTATCATGCAATTTGAGGAGGTTTTGCCCTTTGAATATGCATTGTTTTGGGTAGAAGCGGTTAAGCTAACTATTAGATTTTATTGTTATTTTGGGGTAGTCAAACATTTTTGTCCCTCATGGGTATGGTAAATTGTGGCCTTTGAACATTTGGAGTAAGTTTATTTGCACATCTTAAGAAATTCTTTATGTTGATACAGCTATATTAAAATTGAGCGTGCAGAAACACCAAGTTATATTCCTAATTTATTTGTCTCTTGATTGATATGCATGCACGTGCACCTTAACGATATGGTAATTCTTTTGCCCTCCCCGATGGTTGCCAGTTTAGGTTGAAAAATCTCGTTGTCAACAACTTTTGTCTTATTTCTGTAGAGAGAATGAGCAGCAAGTTTATTGGATTCATCTTGTTCTTATGCTTTGGCAGTTGTGCTTCAATGATAAGTGTAACACCCCGTACTTAAGCGGGTATATATATAATATTATATATAGAAATGTATATAATAATATATATAGAAATGTATATAATAATATATATATAATAAATAAATAATAATATATGAGATGAAGGTATTAATTAGTGGCCTATGGATGATCCTATGGGTTGATCAAAGGGTTTGATGAAGTGATGAGCCTAGGTGATTTCCTATGGGGCTATGCATGGAATTAATGAATGAAACTGATGTATGCATGCATGGTGGAGAAGTGAACGTGAGTTGGTTTGGGAAATAAATCCCACATCGGATGGGAATAGGAGAAGGAGTGAGTATATATTAGGAAAAGCCATATGATAAAGGTACCTAAGGGTTAACCCACCTTTTGATGGTGCCTGTAATGGGCGTGGCTAGAGTTTTGTGTCCGTTCTTTCGCGTGCGCGCACGTGTAGCCGCGTGCGCAACTGAGCCGGGCTCGGGGCGTTACAAATGGTATCAGAGCCGACTTTCGACACCGAGTGTGTGCAAGATGTACGCCTGAGAGGGAGCTAGGTTGGGACAGGTCGCCCGGGTAGGGGACTGTACAACTAGCAGAATCAGGGTAATCCTCTCCACATTGGCTAGAAAGGGATCCTGAATCAAGTTGTAAGTCCGGACTCAGCGAGGACGCTGAGTTCTTACGGAGGGGTGTGTGTAACACCCCGTACTTAAGCGGGTATATATATAATATTATATATAGAAATGTATATAATAATATATATATAATAAATAAATAATAATATATGAGATGAAGGTATTAATTAGTGGCCTATGGATGATCCTATGGGTTGATCAAAGGGTTTGATGAAGTGATGAGCCTAGGTGATTTCCTATGGGGCTATGCATGGAATTAATGAATGAAAGTGATGTATGCATGCATGGTGGAGAAGTGAACGTGAGTTGGTTTGGGAAATAAATCCCATATCGGATGGGAATAGGAGAAGGAGTGAGTATATATTAGGAAAAGCCATATGATAAAGGTACCTAAGGGTTAACCCACATTTTGATGGTGCCTGTGGTGGGCGTGGCTAGAGTTTTGTGTCCGTTCTTTCGCGTGCGCGCACGTGTAGCCGCGTGCGCAGCTGAGCCGGGCTCGGGGCGTTACAATAAGGCATTATTCTTATTCCTCGCTCCACTATCCTTTCTCTCAACCTATCACAAGAACACACCCAACCATGAAAAAGCTTACGTACCCTACTTTCTTATATAATGCACATGCCTCCTGGACTTTCATTTTGCTTCTCCTTCTTGGATACTTACTTTCACAAGACTTTCTCTATGGGTGGCAGCCTAGCGGGATGGGCTAGACCAAAGCCTGCCAGGTTGGAGCCTGTTAAGGGTCGACGGGGCTTGGGCTGCGAAGAAAGCCGGGCCGAGCCGGGTTGTAGATTGCAAAACCCCAGTTCGGGCATGAACATTGACCCTTCATGTTAGGTCCGAGTTGGGTCGGGCCGGGCCAAGGCGGGCTTGGAATTTTTTGATACAAAGAATATAGTCGAACGACTCCAGCCAAAAAAAAATATTTATAAATAACAAAGCGAAAGAGTGTCATACAAATAATCAGCTTACAAGAAGACAAACTGGTAAAAGCAACAATAGAGGAGCAAACAAACTCAATACAATAGCGCTGAGGACTAATAAGATATTAGCTTCAGCAAACACAACAAGTAGCATAGCACCGAAGACTAGCCAACAACAGAAAAGCGCAGATTGCTTGAGCATCCTCCATGGAGCCAAACAGCTAGTGAAGACCACAACAAGCCTCAACTAGTGCCAAATCCATAGGAGAAAGAAAAATCATATAATCTCAAATGTAGCAGACATCAACCCACCATCAGAAGGACACTTCAGAACAACAACCACATCTCAAAACAAAAACATGATACATTATGAAAGGAGTAGCAAGACGGGAAATAGGTACACAACGTTAAACGAATATAAGTACAATATCAAATAAGCAGATTAAAGGAAACACAGGGTAGCGAGAGAAGGGAGCAAGATAGAGAAACTAGATGAAGCTTTATAAAGGCAAAATGTGTTGTGAACTGCAATCAACACTTACCTCGAAATGGAGTGCTCCTGGCACCCAAAAACCTCCACAAAATCAAAAGATAACCCCAAAGGTCAAGGAAAGTTGGCTATGCAAGAAAGAAAGAAAAATACACGTTAGAAAAGAGTTAACAAGAAATTAAATCAGTGATGAAGGAAAACCATGTTGGGTAAAATAAACAACAACATTATAAAGATAATGAAAGATGAAGCGTAGAAGCTTTAAAATGATTAAGGATAGAAGCTCAGAATTTAGTATAAAAGAGAAGATCATCGATTAAGGAATTAATAGTCCGCAAAGTTTTAGAGAAGATCCTGCAATTCCTTTCTTTTCAAACGATTCAAATTAAAGCCATCATGGATAAATCCCATGACGTGAGGAAGGCACGCTTAACATGACAGGACCTCCAACTATCCCACCATGAGCGGATGGAACCTGGCTTACCATGCACATGCCATGCCTTCTTACAGATGGTCCATAATGGAAGAATGAAAGAACAATTAATGAATAAGTGCCTCCTGTTTTCGTTATGGGTAAGACAAAAAGGGCATTTATGACCTAAAGTCGGATTCTTTTTGTTGAGAATTTCAACTGTAAGAAGTTTGTTGTGAATAGTCAGTCACGTCAGTATTCTGACTTTAAGGGAGGCAACGCATTTCCACACAGTATTGGAGAACGGGCATATGACCTCACCGGAGTTGAAAAAGTTGTAGCAAGACTTAATCGAATAAGAACCCGAATTAGTCCAACACCATGAAATATCATCTAGAGGCTGCCAACTATAGGAACATAATAGTAGTAGTAAATTATGATATAAAGGTAACAAAGAGATAGGAAGAGCCCTTTTGAACGAGATATGCCAATTCCTAGAGTTGTTGTGGTAAACAATATATGCATCCACCGAAGAATGTGGTTTGGCAGCCAAAAGAAATAATTGAGAAAAAATTGGAGTCAATTTTGTTATTACCAATCCAAAAATTTGTCTAAAATTTAACCGTCAACCCATTACCACAAATTTTGTGCAGACCTTATTTAAAAGGTTCAACCACTTTTCATACCCCTTTCCAAAATGGATAGGCTAAGGAAGAGATACTGGGATGAAGTTTCCAAATTTTGTGACGTTTATGGTATTTATGGATAACAAGATTGGACCAAGCCATATTATTATGCTTGAGGACTTTCCACAATCATTCCAAATAAATATGTTTTTAATAAAACCGGATTGAGACGGATCAATCAGAGGCGATATAACCGAGTTAAGACAGTTAGAAAGAACTTCCATAACGATTTTGAAGATGGTGTTAAGGAGACTAATGGGCCTGAAGGTAGAAACCTTGTTGGCACCAATCATTTTGGGGATTAGCACAATGTGTGCTTAGTTAATCCTATCGAAAGAAAATTGACCATTGAAAAGATCAGAGAACATCAAAGAGATCCTCTTTAAGCAGATTTCAAAATTTTTGGAAGAAAAAGGCGGGGAAGCTGTCGGGTCCAGGCACAGAATTGCTACACATGGAGAAGACATCTAATTTAATCTCCTTTTGAGGTTTCAATACAAGATAGATCATGATTCTCAGTCCCATAAAGCTTAACCCAATCAAGGTGGATCGTGGTAGAACCAGTGGAATCCATAAGGTCTTTAAAAACAGAGAGGAATGCCGAATAAAATTCGGAATTGGAGGTTAATTCTAATGGAAGTGATACAGTTACATCTCTGCCTGTAAGAAGCAAAGTTATAGAAGAAGGAAGTGTTGGCATCGTCGGCATGAATTTACTTTTGCCCCGTTCAGCCTATTTGATATGGTCTAGGTGAAGAGAGTTATATTATTGTGTACAGTCGCTTCTCTCTTTCTTGACCGAGTCAGAAACCGGACCTAGTTCTTCGAGACGATCAATCGATTGAATAGTAGAAAAAAATAATTTTTCAGAGTTTGCGAATTCACAAATCTCTCCTTACACCAAATTTTGCACCCATGTTTGACTTACATGAAGTTTTAGCAAAATTCGACCAAGCCCATGAGATCCAACTGCTAAGAAAAGACAATTGCAATAAGATTAACAAAGATTTGGTATTCTAACCAAAATTTCTTAAAACCAAATTTGAACGGTTTGGAGAAATTGAAGTTAGAATGCAAAGCAATAGAAGCGTGGTCAGAACACGGATTTAGAAGGGCTTGAATGAAAGAGTTTTGGAAGGACGCTTAGTCTTGAGAGACTAGGAATCGGTCTAATTTAGCCATCGATGGCACAAGGCACATGTTGGACCAAGTAAATGACCTACCATTAATGGGTAGATCAATAAGGGCAAGAGAACGAATACAATCATTAAAACAATGAGAATCACATATACGGGAGACATTACCCAACCTTTTGTGGGAAAAACGAGTGATGTTAAAGTTACCACAAAATATCCACAAACTGTTAATAACACCAGCAAAGGTCAAATTCAGACCAAAATTCCTGGCGACGGTCAGAAGGACCATAGACCGAAATCGCTGTATGTTTACGATTAAATTCAAGCCATTTAAGGCAAACAACCAGGAAAAGTTTAAGTTGTTGGACCGAAATACGGTTATAAATCGAAGCTTTGTAACGGAGAAGGATACCTCGCGAGAGTGATTAGCGTCTAGGCTAACCCATTGGGTGATCAACGAGCAACCCATTGAACGTTTGATCGAAGGAGAGATAGAATCAAGTTTTGATTCTTGCATAGAGATCAAGTCACAACGAATAGACGAAATAAGCTGTAGAATAGCTTCTTGTTTATGAGTGCTACCCAATCCACGAATATTCCAAGAAACGTTAATCTTAACAAAAGTTGTTTTCACTAGCTTTAGACATTTCTAGGTGAGAAGCCAGATCAAATATATCATCATTAGAAAGAGAATCAAAATGAATTTGATAGACCGAACCAAGGTGATCATTGGGTTTGAGATCAATCGGAATGGGAGGAATCTCAAGTTTGCAGATTTGTGCAGCTAATGAAAGCCTTGGATAAGGAAGATAGGTGAGTCTCATTCTTGGCCCGAATACGGGTATTAGATCTAATGTAAGGTGACGTAAACTTATTCTTGGAGTACTTCCTTTTGGAAGAAGATGTAATAGAAATAGGAAATTTAGTGAGTTAAGAGATAGATGGGAAGAAAAGCCGCCTTCTAAATTAGAATTCATCGCCGAATAAGCATTAGAAGGCGGAGTAAAAGAACAAAAAACTAGAGAAGTGGACAACATAGCGTGAACCATATCATTGGAATTGTAGGAGATGAAGGGGGAGGACACAATGGCATTAGGCAATAATAGAAGATCATCAATAATTCTAGAATTGGCCAAAGAATGCATGGTAGAATTGCAATAATTATTAAAATAATATAACCGAAAACAATGAGAACAGAATGACCTGGACAATGATAAAGGGTAGCCACCAAACACTAAAGAATAAATAGTAATATTCGATTGCATAAAATAAATTGAGCAGGAAAGAGAAGATGGAATGAGTACCTTGCACCCAGAGGATGATATAGACAACTCTTTTTACTCATCCGTAAGGATGCTATCGGACTCCACCCAATCAGCGGTGAGCTTCTTTTCAACAGAAGCAGAAGATTCAAAATTTTGGATCAACGCTGATATTAGGAGCAGATGAAGCTGGAATCGCATGTTTTAATTTATCCCAGTCAGAGGTGAAGTGTGGGTTAACTGACCAAACATGCCATTTGCTGTCATCGGCTGTGGAGGGGGTATCATAACTCCAGGAGCAGTAACTGACTCCAAAATCTTAGCGGGGATAGAAATGGAAGGGATGGGGACAATTGTAGAAGTAATAGAAGATCGAGCAGAGTGTTGAGGAGTAGCTTGAGAGGAGAGTGCAGGGTTAATCAATACAAGATTGGGGCCCTTCGATGGAGAAAGCATTGCAATAGGAGAAGCCACATTATGCCTGCGCTCAAAAGAATTTTTTTCTTCACACGAAACCCTCCACTAGACAAGTTACTGTGGATGTTCTGTGTTGTAGGGTTCCCTTGACCAGGTATGGATGAGGATCCCTCCTTAAAAGTGGACGAAATCCCAGCATCAACCATAGAAACAAGAGGGATAGAAGAAACAGGAAGTGAAGGAGTCGCCGTCGATGGGGAGTCATGATAGTTAACAGAGATGGAGAATAGAGAATCTCCAATCCTCAGGGATAAAGCATTAACTCGATTAGCCAGTGGAGTACATAAGTATTCAGCCCCGACATGCAGGCAGCCAGAAGCAAGAATGGATGTGGAGGAGGTGCAAATAAGATCACTGATGCATTTAGGCATATTCGCAGCAAGACGAGGAGTATCACAATATGGGGGTAAACCCAAAGCTGAAACCTTAGTGGGATGAGATTGGAGTTCCGGTAAAGCAGAACCGGAGAAAGGCCACTTACGAATCATGAGAGTAACAAATAGGTTGTTATTTCATAGTTTATAACAAATAGATGTAAACAACAAAATTAATTGCTCACTTACCCAGTTATATTTGTGTGTGTGTGTGTACTCCATATATACTGAAAAATATTTTAAAAGTTTGTAACAAATGGGTGCGAACAACAAAATTAATTGCTCACTTATCCACTACTAAATTAACTCACCCCCAACTTAGCTATTTATAACCAACTCCACCTACTCACTTCTCTCATCTCACCAATATAGGACTAAATGTATTTGGATTTGAAACTTTGAAAACTTTTAGTCCCGCATTGGTCAGATAAGAGAAGTGAGGAGGTGGAGTTGACTATAAATAGCTAGGGTGGGGGTGGGCTAATTGAGTAATGGATAGTAAGCAATTAATTTTGATATCCAGTTATCCACACATATTTTTACAAACTTTTGATATATATATATATATATATGAGATTTCTTCAATTGCAAACGCAAATATTTGTGCAAACCACTTAACCCGTTATTGGCAATGACGGGTTAAGGCAAAATATAAATTTTTGCCTTAAGCCTTAATCTGTCATTGCCAATGACGGGTCAAGTGGTGTGCACGCGTTTGCACAACATTTGCGTTTGCAATGGAAGAAATCCCAAATGTGTGCAAACCACGGCTTCATATAACCTAAGTTGTTGTTTCAAATAACGACTTAAGATGGTTTGCAACAGTGTTCTAAATGGCGTTCGCCTCGGACGCCTAGGCGCTCAGATGGAGGAGAACGAACCGCCTTTGCATTAGGCGATGGTCTAGGCGGTTAGAGGCAGTTAGGCGGTTGTCTTGTTGAGTAAGCGTTCGTGGCACTGATCAGACGTTAGCCTGATGTCCAACGCCCAAACATTTTCTATATTTTAAAATTTTAAATACTATAAAATAACACAACAAAAGAGAACTAATATTAATCTATTAATCTATTATATAATATGTATGGATCTTTAATAGTAGTGGAATTGTTTTTACTTTTTTTTTGTATTATTGGTGATGGATTGCACATATTACACTTATTACACATATTACAATAGTACATGTTACACATATTACACATATTGGCATATTGCACATATTACAATTGGACAATTGTTTTTTTAATTGCACGAGAAAACTTTTTTTATGCATAAACACCCTTTAATTACACAAATTACACAAGAACATGATGAATATTTGCAATTGGATTGCATGATTATAAGGGCTGAAATTAACTAAATCGGCAAAATAAATTCAACCGCCTAGGCGCACCCCTTGACCGAACCGCCACCGCTTAACGCCGTTTACAACCTTGGTTTGCACGCTAGAGTAGTGTTTGCAATGGAGCATATCTCTCTATATATAAAATATGTATATACATAGAGAGAGAGAGTATACATAGAGAGAGTGGGTTACCGGTCGGGCCGATTCGGACCGGATCGAACGGTTTCGGTTCGGGTTTGGTCGGGCTGGGCTGATTTGGGGCCGGGCCACATCAGGTCCCCCCACCACTTTGCCAGCCCGAACCAGCCACACACCGGAGCCGATTCGGTTACGTCCCGGACCACCAAAGGGTCGGACCGGACCTGGCTCAAGCCCAGGCTGGCCGAGCCGGGCGGGCTGGCTGTTGCCACCCCTAACTTACTCCATGTATCAGAGAGCGTTCACTACCATAATTGCAAGCTTGCATTTTGTTTCACCTATATTTAGAAGTACCAAACCTTGCAAGTTTACGATATTTGTGTTTCCAGTGCTGCAAATTGAGGTTAAATGTTTGTATGTTGGCACAGAGATGAAATTATTTTAATGATTCTACGCATGTTTCTGATATAATGCTTGTCTGATGATTGATGATTGTTCCTGCCATACATCCTCCATGCAACATTTTAAATTGAGCAACATTCCTTCGATTAAATATTTGTATGCTTGCTATAGATGTACATGGATAGATGATTCTACTCTTAGTCTCTTATATATAACGGTGTATGTAAATTCTCTGAAAAGCGAACACTGGTGAGTTTGCTATTTGTGCTTGTTAATGTTATTTTGCACCTAGTTTAAAAATTGCCATGTGGATACTTATTATATGTTCGGATGAGGGACATCCTACAGAGTCAATATTTTAGTAAAAAAACTTCATTTGCTAGTAAAGTATTTATCTAAAAAGCATTAAAGCCTGGGCTGAACTATGTTGTTTCTGGGAATAATAGAGGTTAAAATTGAGGAGAGGAAGAAAACTTGGCCTTACCTATGATGCATGGGGAAACAAATCATATGCCACTAGAGCATAGAAATTCTATATAAAAGATAAAGGAGCACTGATTTACTTAAAACTGTGCTTTCTACAAGATCCACCTGTTCTCGGGGGGCTTATCCAGGGGGCGCAGCTGTTGGAGACATCCAGGCCCCTTTTCCGATTTTGTCACAGAATTTTTATGCCCAATACAGCATATGATATATTTCGATGCACGGACAAGTATAAAGCGAACACTTCTATTTGGAAGTTGTCTTATTGAACACATGTAGTTGGCCACACTAGCTGGTTCATTGTCGTGAGTTGGTGCGTGTTTCTGTTATATACCTACTTTATAGGACTCCTATATGTTAAAATGTCTTCTGCTTTAGAGTTCCATGCTTAATGTTAAATTCAACAGTGCACTTCAAAATGATTTTTTGTATAGTTGCTTGAAGATGTCTCTTTAGAGATAGGTGCATGTGAACACATACGGGTTGCTTACTAGATATTCCGGAACGATTCAAATATGGAATGTAATGCGCACTAGTGTATGTCTAAAGCCATACATATTCATTTATTCAAGCTAACAAATATTCATTAGAAATTGTCTACTGATATTGGAATATTTTAATTCTAGGTAGTAATTTTTGTGCTTTCAGATATGATGAACTTTTTTTTGGGTCTAGGATGGCTATTGAATTTTGGAAGTCTAAACATGGAAATGTGTAGGATGACCAAATACAAATCCCTAGGTGGACCATTTATAGTGGGAAGTTTGCACGTGAAATAG
The DNA here is from genome assembly GCA_017893485.1 of Hemerocallis citrina. Lineage (NCBI taxonomy): Eukaryota > Viridiplantae > Streptophyta > Magnoliopsida > Asparagales > Asphodelaceae > Hemerocallis > Hemerocallis citrina. Next base: position 216,999,545 of record CM030358.1, on the reverse strand, counting down.
GCAACTATATCATCTTCTCTCTGTCATTGCACCTTTGACGATCTTTATTGCAGTGATATTTACTGTTTTCCCAGGTCTGCAGCTGATAGTGTTTTAAATTATGGAAAGTATAGTACTTAAGTGGTTTAAATTATGGAAAGTATAGTACTTTAGTGTACCTCGTATGAAGATGAAAATTAATTTTAATCATTCATGTAAGAATGGAGTAACTTGCCTCAGTGTCTTAGAAAAGAAAAAAAGCGTATTTTATGCATGTATTTAATGGACACCGTCATCAAACGGTTTCTGAAAAAGGTGCTTTAGTGGAAAGGTGATTAATAGTAAGAAACAAGGATTAATCCAAAATGCCACCCTATCATCTTTTCCTTTTTCCAGTTTTTCCAACCTTGTTTTGGCTTGGATTTGATTCTTTAGAGGACCAGTTAATGACTGCTAATTACTGTCTGAAAGCTGGGCTGAGTATTTGTTGAATCCTAATATTTAGCCTCTTAGTTTTGATTAGAGCTGTGTAGTGAATACTATTATTGTGTTTTCAGCCTATTAATCATAGATCGGAACAGGGTGAGGGTACAGTACTATAGGTATTAGGTAATGTATTTTCTCAAAAAAATATGCTGGCTATGACGTACTAAAATTTTTGAGGATTCCAAAAAACTATGAATTCCAGTACAAGTCATATAGATGTATGCATTCAATCTATTCCTTTGTGAAAGCCATCAAATAATATTTACCAAACTGATAGTTCTGGCTGAAACTTTCAATGCACGTAGAAACTATTTTTTAATAGTGACAAACATTTAATTAGGAAAAGGTTTTCAAACAATTATATGAAGAATTATTTATGCAGATAAAGGGGAATATAGGAAGAGAGGGAAAGAGGAGAGAATGATAACATTGTGAAAGAGGGAGACAGCGTGAAAGGAGTCATACAGGGGACGAGAGCATGTGTATGAGAGAAGCTTTATTTGTGACCGAAACCAAAATAATGGGTGGAGGAGAGGAGGATGCAAAGAGGGAGGAAATGAGGAGGCTTTTGCAGCGGAGGTGATGAGGAGGCTCCCAATATAAACGGGAGATGGTGGCTGAGGAGACAACAGGAGGAGATCAGCGAAACCCTAGTTTGGGTGCAGGTGAGAGGTTTGAGAATCTTATAGGGAAGCGAGTGATCTTCAATTGGTGGAGGAAAAATTAGGTTTTCTTATTAGAATCTTATAGTAGGTTATTTTGAGGTCTGCTTTTAGAAGAAGCACTCGGTGTGTGCCCCTCACACCGAAGAGTGCCCAGGCTTTACCTAGTCCCTCTTCGTCTATTTTGATTTTCCAGAAAAAAAATGTTGTAAATGGGTGCATATATTTGGTGCATAACCAGAGTGATTTCCTGTTTAACCTATGCTTTACAGTGTCCTGGGCTTGATGACTGTTTCTTTGTGAAGCTTGGTATTATTAATACCCTCTTAAAATATCACTGTTGTTTCTTATAAGTTCCTAAAATCTCAGTATTTTTTCTTGTAAGTTCTGTCTATTTGTAATTTATGTTTTTATTTTACAGCTTCTGTTTGTTACTTAGCATAACATATCTGATTTTCTCTGTATCCTAATATTTATTTTTTCCTTTAAGGTTGCAAGGATCAAACAGAAACGAGGCTTTAAGGACCAATGGCCGTTCAACATAAAGATTTATGAAGATGATAGTGGAAAGAGTAAAGGAGATGCCTGTCTTGCTTATGAAGATCCATCTGCAGCACATTCTGCAGGCGGATTTTACAACAGTGAGTTTTATCATATAGTTTGTTTGTTTTTTGGCTAGTGCTATGAGATTTCATTTTAATTTATTAGCTTAATTTTGTCTCAGACTATGACATGAGAGGTTTTAAGATCAGTGTTACAATGGCGGAGAAATCTGCACCTAGACCTGCACCTGCTTATGGTCATGGGTAATTTCACTTCCTTAACTGTTGTTACCTGCTCTCACTTTTAAGGTCTCGTGTTTCTCACTGCTCTATTTTGTATCTGCATAATAGCTGATTCATGTTCACGAAGCATCTGTATAAAGCCATGCAAGAGTAACTTTACTGGATATTTTCCCAATCTTCCACTTCTGTGGAAGTATTGGAAATCTTATGCTTTCATCCCTTGATAGCTTCCCGGTTTGGTGCTGGGAGTGGTTTTGCCTCGTGTTAATATATATGATAATCCATGAGGCAGTGAAGTAAACTATGCATGATGATGGCAACAGTCACAATTAGAGAGGGAAATAATTGATATAAACTTAGTGGGAAGAGAGAATGAACAGGTAGATTATTTCACATAGTTTCACACGCAGTGTAATGATTCGGTCCAAAACAGATATAAGGACTTGAGCACGTTATTAACTTTCCATCAAATAAATGTACATAGCAGCTAAATCCAACATATTATGGACATCAATTATTTGTACATCGGAAGCAATAATACATCAAGTTCTACCTTTACAAATATGCCCAACTGCATATGCAACCTTTCACATAATTACAACTTGATCACCTCGAATCATTAATCTCATTATGCAAAATCCTGCAAATTTTCACTTTCCACATCTGCAAAAAAATATGAATTAATGAATGGTTAGCAACCACAAGCCCAGAGAGTGAGTTTCGATACCGCTTAAATAGTGGATCAGTCAAGTTTGCAAATGTGCAACAAACGTACTTTCAATTTGCAATTATAACTTGCCAACAAATTCAGTCACTTTTCATATATTCTTTTGGATATCATATGAGAATAACCCCCACGAAATCTAGAGGTGACCCCTGTAGACCCTAGAGGTGCTTACATCCATCTAGCAACGTGGCACTTAGCTTTGTGTGCAGGCACCTAGCTCTTTTATCCACACAAAAAAAATAATGCAATCTCTTCATGACATTCTTATCATTTATTCTTATCAACTCAAACTAACATTACTTGATTCATATGCATACCAACATATCATTCAGCTTGATAAAATGAACATGTACGATTAAACATGTAAATACTACTAGTAGCTACTTAAGAAGAATAAAAAACTCATACTTATATTTCTATCTTTCCTTGCTCCAGTATGATTTTCATCATCTCTGTTCCGTGGAGCCTTTCTACTGCACATCTCTTTCTAATATTATGCAATGAAGCAAAAACCCTTCTTTCCTAATTTTCTGCAAATAGACTCTCACAGTAATCACCTCATATCGTAACTGCACAGAAACACACACAATATATATATATATATATATATATATATATATATATATATATATATATATATATATATATATATATATATATATATGATCCCGACCATTTATTTGCTTGATTGATCTAATTGATTAATGGTTAAAATTAAATGACTTAAGGTAAACATATGTTGCTCCTGCAATAGATAATGTGTATTAATCTTAAAACAAAATAATATATATTTTTAAAAAGTAGTTAATGTTTTATTTAGGATTCTTGTTATGGTGCAAACCTCATACATAGAACATGATTTTTCTTTTTCCTTATTTTTTTTCTTTATCTTTTTACTCCGGATCCCTTTGATTGACATCAAATTAAATACTATCTTACTATAAATAGGCCACAAATTAAGCATCCTCTAATTATGCCATTATTTAATTTCTTTTACAAAATAATGTTATGATCAAGCTGTATATGATATGTTATATAAAGAAAAAGATAACCATTGGATCTATATAAAAAATTCTACGTATGTATGATATCATATGTTATGGATTTTATGAATATCGTATGATATAGATTCTATTTTCGTTTTTGTTTTTTTTAATCATTTTCGCTGTTTTCGCCACCTTCTACTTCTGTCGAGTCTCGATTTAATTTTCCCCAGCTTTTTTTAAATAAAAAAATAAAGAAAGAAAAAAAGGGATGACCAAAATGCTCTTTTTAAATTTAGTAAGCTGTATTATTTTGGAAAGAAATATTACAAATCTTACGGCCTAGAGCAAATGTAGGGCAGTTAAAAAAATGTTGGGAAGTTATGGTTAGTTGAAGGCTTGCACCATAGAAAGTTCTTTATCTAAATCATAGTTGTTTTATTAAATATATTCTAAACATTTTGTTGATTAAGCTAGTTATGTTTTAAAATAAGTTTTTAGTTTGTTTCCTATGGATAAGGCCGTTAGTTATATAGCTAGCTTAGGTGTTAGTTTTTTATTTATTTTAATTTGAATTAGTTTTGATAGAGATAAAAATCTTATTTTACTGTCAATATAGACAGAATTTTAATATGTTTAATTTTTTGATAATCTGAATTTTCAGTTTATCTTTTTATTTATTGCATATAATTCATGTAATTTTCTTCAAATTGCAAGTAGTTTTGCGTTTGAGTTTTTTTAGAGCTTATATACGAATACAGATTTTTGGTTTATTTGTGTGATTTATAATAAATTCTTGTTGTCATTTGAATTGATATTAATTTCAGTGATTTATAATTATTTCTTGTTGTCATTTGAATCGACATTATTTCAAAACATTGAAAATAGGATATTTTCGAGTAGAACAATATTAGACATGTGCACCAAGCCAAGTGCAATTGGTGCACTGCCAATTTCCACTATATATATATATATATATATATATATATATATATATTAGTGATATGGCTAAAAATGGGGTTAAATCGGAACCGTTAAAATCAGGTACGAATTTTAAAGCTCAGGGGTAAAATGGTAATTTCACCTACAAACGGGTCTGAAATGGGTACCGGGTCTTTTTTCCAAAGGCCCAATAGCCCACGAACGGATCCATCTCAACTGGGTGCGGGTTGCGTGAAACCCAGCCCAGCTGGATAGAATTAGGGTTTATGATTATACTTAATCAACGGCCCTGATTCCTTCTATCCATTCACTGGGAAGTAGGGATTTGATCTTATCCCGAAATTGGTCCCTAAGGCGGCTATAAATACCCCCATCCCCGACTGTTACCAGGTAATCAATCTTTTGCCAATCAAAGCTCATTCATAATCTTTTTGATTACTGACTTGAGCGTCGGAGGGTGCGTGTCGGGATCAACCGCGGTGTTTCGCACTTTTTACTGGTCTATGGCGGGAGATCACGGTCAAACTCCGGTGGAAAGGTTTCAGGTTTGGCTATTCAACATCCCAAGAATCCACAAATTCTATCTGTTTGCCCCCGCACCGATTTTAGCGGCAACAGATTGGCGCCGTCTGTGGGAAACCACGAATAGCAATCCTTCCTCTTCCAATCGGTCCGATCGTTTCCTGCCATGCCTCCATGGAAAGCAATATCCAGAGGGTCTAATCGTGGGCCCAATCCCATTGATCCCCAACAGCAACAGGATGTCTCCTTCCAAACCGTCCAGCAGCAGGGACAACTCCTACCTCAGCCTGATCAGCCCCCGCAGCAGGACCAACCTCCTCACAACCTTCTGCCCCAGCGGGGTCAGGCCGGGCCCCAGAACGCCGGTATGGGGACCTCTCGCCCTCTTCCTCAGAAGTAACCTCTTCATCGGGACCACATCTCCGTACATAACCCTTCAACCGACTCAATGGCATCTCATAACCTTCGGCCTTCCGAAGACCTCCGCAACATCCTCATCAACTGGCAGAAAGAAGAGAACATTCGCCGCCGTTTGGATGAAAGGCGGGCCCGTGAGGGAGCCACCCTTTCAGAACGTCCAAATTAGCAATCTCCTTGTCGCCGAGATCACAGGCCTCCTCTTCATAGGAGACGGAGGGAGTCCCCTGAGTACCATCGAAGAAGGTATCATTCTCCCGCTGGTAGGCAGCCTCAGAGGGACGAGAACGGACCTATCACCCGTGCCGAATTCCAACAGTTCCAGGCAACCATCTTGCAGGCCCTCAACCTCCCACCAAACAACAACAATGCTCAGAGGGTTCCCACTCTTCAGCCCGTTCAAAGTTCCTGTCCTCGGTCTCTAAGTTCTCTTCAAGCTACAAGCAACCGCCATCATATCCCTAGTCCTCGCCGTTCTCTGAGCTACCGCCGCCGTAGCCCACGCTCCCCTTCGTACGAAGATGAGTCCAGAGGCTCACTTGGGTACCGTCGAAGGGATGATGCTGTCTATCGCCGCCTCGGCCAACTGGATAGGGAAGACCTCTCCATCTCGTGGAGACGGCGATAGACAGCATCATCCCTTCGATGGTACCCAAGTGAGTCTCTGGACTCATCTTCGTACGAAGGGGAGCGTGGACTATGGCGGCGGTAGCTCGGGGAACGGCGAGGACTAGGGATATGATGGCGTTGCTTGGAGCTTGAAGAGGACTTAGAGACCGAGGACGGGGACTTTGAACGGGCTGAGGAGTGGGAACCCTCTGAGCATTGTTGTTGTTTGGTGGGAGGTTGAGGGCCTGCAAGATGGTTGCCTGGAACTGTTGGAATTCGGTACGGGTGATAAGTCCGTTCTCGTCCCTCTGGGGCTGCCTACCAGCGGGAGAATGATACATTCTTCGATGGTACTCAGGGGACTCCCTCTGTCTCCTATAAAGAGGAGACCTGTGATCTTGGCGACGAGGAGATCGCTCATTTGGACGTTCTGAGCGGGTGGCTCCCTCATGGGCCCGTCTTTCATCCAAACGGCGGCGAAGGTCCTCTTCTTTCTGCCGGTTGATGAGGATGTTGCAGAGGTCTTCGGAAGGCCAAGAGTTATAGATGCCATTGAGTCGGTTGAAGGGTTATGTACGGAGATGTGGTCCCGATGAAGAGGTTGCTTTTGAGGAAGAGGGCGAGAGGTCCCCATACCGGCGTTCTGGGGCCCGACCTGACCCCATTGGGGCTGAAGGTTGTGAGGAGGTTGGTCCTGCTGTGGGGGCTGATCAGGCTGAGGTAGGAGTTGTCCCTACTGCTGGACGGTTTGGAGGGGGACATCCTGTTGCTATTGGGAATCAATGGGATTGGGCCCACGGTTGGACCGTCTGGATCTTGCTTTCCTTTGAGGCATGGCAGGAAACGATCGGACCGATTGGAAGAGGAAGGATTGCTATTCGTGGTTTCCCACAGACGGCGCCAATCTGTTGCCGCTGAAATCGGTGTGAGGGCAAACAGATAGAATTTGTAGATTCTTGGGATGTTGAATAGCCAAACCTGAAACCTTTCCACCGGAGTTTGACCGTGATCTCCCGCCATTGACCTGCAAAAAATGCGAAACACCGGGGTTGATCCTGGCAACGCACCCTCCGACGCTCAAGTCAGTACTCAGAAAGATTATGAATGAGCTTTGATGGGCAAAAGATTGATTACCTGGTAACAGTGGGGGATGGGGGGTATTTATAGCCGCCTTAGGGACCAGTTTCGGGATAAGATCAAATCCCTACTTCGCAGTGAATGGATAGAAGAAATCAGGGCCATTGATTAAGTATAGTCATAAACTCTAATTCTATCCAGCTGGACTGAGTTTCACGCGGGTTGGAACCCGCACCCAGTTGAGATGGATCCGTTCGTGGGCTATTGGGCCTTTGGAAAAAAGACCCAGTACCCATTTCAGACCCGTTTTAGGTGAAATTACCATTTTACCCCTAAGCTTTAAGATTTGTACCTGATTTGGACGGTTCCGATTTAACCCCATTTTTAGCCATATCGCGATATATATATATATATATATATATATATATATATATATAGGGAAAGGATCCGTTGCACACTACTTTGGTGCTCACCGCGTGAACACTACGCCTTCGGGCGTTCATATCGAAAATCCGAACCGTTCACATTGATCTACACATCTAAATTAGTCTAAATATGTAAAATCAAATCATTTGAAATTCATTTGTCCATCCATCATGTGACTATAAAAACAATGAATTTCAGCCATACAATTTTGTAACACTTAATGAATGAGCAAATGAATTTCAAATGATTTGATTTTACATATTTAGACTAATTTAGATGTGTAGATCAATGTGAACGGTTCGGATTTTCGATATGAACGCCCGAAGGCGTAGTGTTCACGCGGTGAGCACCAAAGTAGTGTGCAATGGATCCTTTACCTATATATATATATATATATATATATATATATAGGAAAATCTTCCATTGTGCACCACCCCTCCGTGTGCACTCGGCCTTTCCGCCTTCATATCGACGATCCGAACCGTTCACATTGATCTACACATCTAAATTAGTCTAAATATGTAAAATCAAATCATTTGAAATTCATTTGCTCATCCATCATGTGAGTATAAAAAACAATGATTTTCAGCCATACATTTGTAACACTCCAATGGATGAACAAATGAATTTCAAATTATTTGATTTTACATATTTAGACTAATTTAGATGTGTAGATCAATGTGAACGGTTCGGATCGTCGATACGAAGGCGGGAAGGCCGAGTGCACACGCCGGATCGTCGATACGAAGGCGGGAAGGCCGAGTGTACACGCCGTGTGCACCATAGGTGGTGCACAATGGAAGACTTCCCATATATATATATATAGGGAAAGGATCCGTTGCACACTACTTTGGTGCTCACCGCGTGAACACTACGCCTTCGGGCGTTCATATCGAAAATCCGAACCGTTCACATTGATCTACACATCTAAATTAGTCTAAATATGTAAAATCAAATCATTTGAAATTCATTTGCCCATCCATCATGTGACTATAAAAACAATGAATTTCAGCCATACAATTTTGTAACACTTCAATGAATGGGCAAATGAATTTCAAATGATTTGATTTTACATATTTAGACTAATTATATATATAACTTTAAAATTTGAGAAATTGTAATAAGTAAAAGCAAGTAAAGCAAGCAAATTGATAAAGAAGATTCATAATCTATGGGATTTAGTCTTCAAGTGCTTTGACTGAAATAGATAATTTACTAGTTTTTAACAGGATATAGAGGTTTATAACTGTACAACCCAAAATCTCAACAAAAGTCAATTTCAGAATTCTCTAGCTATATATAAGCTCTGATTATAACAGAAGATAACATGTTTGGATAGAAGGCAAGATACTTCAGTTTTTAATCAAAAGAATATACTATTAGCTCTCAATTTAACTTGTTTGCATTGAGTTGAACATAAAATTTCAGATCTGTCCAGCAGACAAAACTGCTGACCAGCCACTATTTCGGAATGTATTAAAATATAGTATGTCTTCAGAAATTCATAAAAATTGGTAGAGATGCTACATTTATAGAAGATTCAGTCATACAATATTCAGATCAGAATACCTTCTAGATATTAAGATACAATTTTCCCAAGTTAGCTCAATGTCATTCTTTCCAAACTTGATGAAATCAGTCCAATTCAGTTTCAATTTGACATTCTACATATATATTCAATTGCAAATCATCTTTCAATACCAAATAATTATTTTAAAAAGTAAATCCCTAATTTATAGACATGGGAAAAATTGTTTACACGGGGTTTGGGGATAATCTTCTTGTTATTGCTAACCTTCATCCTCTCTTCGCTTCAACTATTCCTCTTCTTCTCCTTCTTTTACTCTATGAATAGGGGAACCACCCATCTTCCATCTATCTCTACCCATTTCCATCTGTTAACCACTTGCACCCCACTCTAATATAACATCTCGTCGTACAAAGCAGCATACTCATGGGGTAAATTAAGAAGAATACCCTCTGACTATCTAAATTTTACAAATCAATCTTCCAGCATCTTTATCCATCCATTCATTTAGTTATTTTTCACATTAGTCCTTCACAAGTTTCTTTCTCACAGTTTAGCACTTAAAATATTCGGGATATTTTACACAGAGTACTTCCCTCCAATCCTTACAATTCAACACTGCACCTCACAATTATGACATTATTTGAGAATAGTCAGTCATTTTTGAACTATTGTGTTAGAATTATTAATGCAATTTTAGTTTTTAAAACTAGCAATAGGAAAAATTCCGATGCTTATTTTGAGCATATTTGTCTAAGTCGATTCTAATAATAATGTTGGGCACTTTGGTTTGAGTGATAGTAGTACAGTAAGTAGGACTCTTCCTGCCGCTTTGTTTGAGAGCCTTCATTTCCAATCTCAAATCTTCTTATAAAGTTACGCCAATCATACTATTTGAATCTAGGTACTCCATTTCCAAGGTATCGCTTTTTTACTTTATTTATGGTTGAATTCATCACTAGCAGGGATAGTTGATGTGGGCTTTATGTTACTACGTAATTAGTCTACATGGAATGTGGCCATGTGTTAAGACCAAGATTTCAAATCTCGGCTAAAACCAATGTGGTTTGGGTGGATCGATCGTGAAATTAGCTTAGCGATATGAGAATCCTAAAGATTATCGAGGCCACCGATCTAGATCGGGAATCCGCTGAGATGAATTATTGGAAAATATTATGCTGACATGAACCAATTTTAGCTTTGACGTGAAGGGAAAAAAAAGAGAGGTAAGTTGTTTAGGAGAAATGAGAGAGTAGAAGGATTTTAGAGGAGGATACATAAAAAAAGAAAAAGAAAGATGTTAACTTGGTTCCAAAATTTTCTGCCACCACATCATTCCCACAATTGAAACTACTTTTGGCTGTCACTTCCCCTCTGTGGGAACCTCTATTGAAACCCTACACTGGGCAGTTTAGGGAGAGAAGTTTTATGCAGTGCAATTCATGTTGTGCTAATTTGCATTGTTGATAACAAAATTATTTATATTAACAAGGATTATGTTAGTATTTAACCGACCCATAATTAGGTCTATTCACATTTTCAGTTAACCCCTTGGACATTGATATTCTGAATAATATACTATTAGCAACATAAGTTACTACAAAATTAACTATTGTCGTTATTTTCACATATATCTCCTTGCATTAAAATTGACATTCTTTGTTTTAAAAAAAAAATACCCCTGAGATTCTTATCATCATCATCTGTTAGTTACCCATTTTAAGGAATATTTTGTGTTTTTATTTTCGTTTACTGTGCTTGAGGGCAATTCTTTATGATGTTTATCTTTTAATACTAGCGTATTTTGTTTATTTATTTAAATGGAAGCATTAGTGCTTAAGCTATGCTTATCATTTATTACACTTGAAATTGGTGATAGTAAGTCTAAACTAAGTTGGTTTTCACAAAAGGAGTCCCCCCCCCCCCCCCCCCCCCCCCCCCCCCCCCCCAAAAAAAAAAATCTTCTTCCCACCAAATCTTATTATGTGCTTTTAACTTTCTGGGAAAGTGGTTTTGCACCCCTGGGATAAAACTTTATTTTAACAACAATTTCCGTTCACATTATTGTTCACTACAATACTGGAAAAAACCTCAGTGGTGGAACTACTGGTCTCTGCTTGACACACTGATTATGAACTGAAGAAAAGATTATAGCTCATTTTCTTTGTTACGAGTGGCTAGTGTTAGATGTTGTCATATCGAGTGGCTCCTGCAAGTTATCTTGAGTGCAGTTTACCATTCTATTTCCTGATGTTTTTTCCATCTTCCCCCTGATCTTGTTCAGCAACTAATTTTGCTTGTCTTCTAACTTCTAAGGAAAAATGCAGAACAAGGTCAGTAAATCTTCGTTGAGGCCACAAAGATCTTTATATGATCCAGAAGCACAGTGCAGACGAACACATTTTGCTGCTGATTTCTCTCTCTGGCCTACTTTCTTATTGTTTATATAGAGCTTGATGTCCTTTCAATTCCCTATTGTATATATACCGACTTGTTACTTTCTTGATTGGATCTGTTTTTCAACATCATTACTTTTTATAGCAATAGGGAGACAAATAATTGGGGTAAGGAAGGCCTTCATCTTTATATGATGAAATTGCCCCATATGAAATGATTTGGTATTGTTGGGTGGGCCACCTCATGCATGAACCTTACAGTTCATCATGTTCTTCACCTAAATGGTTGTGTATGAAAAATAATCTGGCTTAAGGATTTCTTACACATCAATCATATCTTCTACAATTTAAAAATTGTTCAATTTACGATAATTTGATGCACTGGTAAGAAGTCTCCAAACAACATGATCTTTTATACACAGGTATTTCATGATATGAAGGTTATGGTGAACCAGCTTGGATCCTAATATCCATATGAGGAAATTCCCTTGTATATAGCAATTATTAGTGTTAGATGGTCCATCACTTGTACCGAACTGGTCAGCATAATCTTCATGCTATAAATTGGTTTTGTGTTTCACTGGATAATGTGCTTTATAGCAGACTGGATCCCTTTAACTCAGATTCTCTGTGTTTTTTCTAATACTCCTTATTTTGTGGTGTAGGGGTGGTAGAGGAGGCGGATATGGTGGCGGTGGTGGTGACAGGCGGAGGGACAATTATCGAGATGGTGGGGGTTCGGGGCCTGATAGAAACTACCATGGCGGTCAGCGCTCCCGTCCATACTGAAGAAGATCTTCTTAGCAGCAATGTACTAAATGACTATTGTCTTCTCTTTCTCGTTACCTGGCTTGAGTACAAGCCAGGTGCCTGCTTAAAGGTAGGTTTTGCCTATCTTCCGAGGGACTCGTGATTAAATATTTTCTTTCTGTTCGAAGCTGGATGGGTGTTAAATTCCTGAATAAGAAGTTTATGAGTTGTGTTAATGTTTTTTTTTTAGAGGCTGATGTGGATGTAATCTTCCAACTTGCTGGTAGGTTTTGAGTTTTTTCAGGTGAGTAGTGCTTTTTATAACCTCATCATAGTATTAACAATCATTTATGGTGATACATATTATTACATCGATCCCTTTGCATTCACTTTCAGGGAAATTGATTGTTTATAGGCGAAGCTTGGTATATTATGACAGTCAATTTACTGCCGTGATTTATTTGATTGATTGCAGTATTTTCTTTCACCTCATTCTTTCTCCTTACATCTCAATATATGAGGGAGATCATTTACCGAAATGATCTTTGCATTCATGCAGAGTGGCTAACGAACAAAAGTGATTAGACACTTAATATTAACCATCTGTATGTTTATTGTGCTTGTGCCTCTATTTCTAATCAATAATAATCACTCATGTTATGTGTGCTGTCGTCTATCAAGATTTCTGATAGTAGAATCTGATTCTCATTATTTTTTACATACATTTACTTATTCATAATTAATATTTTTTTGTGTGTGTACATCCTCAGAGAGCAATGCAATTATTAACATGTGGAAGGTGGTAATTTAGCTTGACATCTTAGTTCATTTAATCTTACCTGTACTTTTTCTGATTACCTAAATTGTCCCATAGTAAATGTTGGACAGGTTTCTTGAAAAATAATTTCCAGTTCTAGTTTCTTTCTTTCCTCTTACTTGCATTGGCTTTCATCCTACTAGTCTATTGAATGTGCATCACTGCCTTGGCTAGGCATTGGGTGCTTTCATCCTACAGTCTATCGAATGTGCATCACTGCCTTGGCTAGGCATTGGGTTTCAACTCGATGCATCTAATATTATAACTTTCTTCCTAATTATGCTTCTGTAGGTCATGACTCCTGCTTGAATTCAGCTTCTTTTCCACTTTTTTTTTCCTGTTTCTTTTTCTTCCTTTTTTTATTATAATTTTTGTATCAGTACATTTCACAATTTATTTGACGGAATTTCATGTAATTTTGGCGTTACATGGCAGTAGCAGTTATACCCTTTCATTATTGGTGATTATGAAAGGAAACTTGATAGTTGATAAATGTCAAATTTGTTACTGTTTCTCGTGCTCGTCCTTTTGTTTTTGATAGTTATCTATGTTTTTCTTATTCAGTTTATCTTTGTGTTGATAAAACGACCATATCAACCAAGTTTAGTGGAAAAATTTATAGGACAATCAAAAGCTCTCGAACCGAACAAATATAATTAAAAATTCTCGAGACAAATTTTGTGGAGGAATCCTGATAAGAAGTATGTCGTTCATGTTGGAAACATGTATGCTGCTTCAACTGTAGCAATCGAAAAAAAATATATTATGCATTGTAAATTACTGTTGCATATGGCGGCTGCAATGCAAAGTGGTTCCAATTTGATTATCAACTGAAGCATGCTGCAGTTTGCTTTTATTTCAGTTAATATTTGCAAATTTTGTAGTCCTATGTAATGTTTTTTATTGTAGTTTGTATTTGCATTTGACTATGCACACAAATTGACTATTATAATTTATAGGCTAGGTCAAAATGATTATAATTGGCTTTATTTTTTTGAAGGATATTATTGGCTTTATTCTTCTATTAGGACATGGGTTCTATTTTTTAGCCAGCGTTGGCAAACCATGGTAAGAGCATCCACTAAGGATGGGGAAATTTCTGACACCTTTACAATTACAAACAAAAAGATTGTAGCGGTGTGGATATTATTCGAGCAACCATATGTGTAAGAGCATCCACTATTATTTGTGCATATTTACTAAATATGCTAAATATGCATATTTAGTAACAGGAGTGAACAGTGGGCATTTAAATATAGCAATTTGCTTTAGAGCATCCACTATCATTTGCTCTAAAATATGCATATGTAGCATTTAGAGCATCCACAATGGTTGTTTCTCATTTGCTATAATCTGCGTCTACAGTAATAGCAAATGGAGAGGAATGCTGCAGTGGTCATTTGCTATATTTTTCTCATTTGCACGAGAGACGGGATATGATATCCCGTCTCTTTTTTTTTATTTAAAAGAAAGCGTCAGACGGTATATGATGTACCGTTTGTTAAATTTTTTTTATAATTAAATGAGAGACGGGGTATCATTCCCCGTTTCTTTATTTAAAAAAAAAAAAAAATTAAAAGAGGGGAAAAGCAACAAACGGGATATGATATCCCGTTTGGTATCATTCCTGGTTGACTTTTGACCAAATATTCCTACTTTAAAAATGTAAAGACCATAATGCCCTACACTTTTGGAGACTATAAAATTTAGTTGAAGGGTACTTTAGTAAACTCAATTTAATCCAGGAAATAAGAAAAAAAAAAAAATTAAAATCCTCTCAAACGGTACATGATATCCCGTTTGAGACAAACGGGACATCATGTCCCGACAAACGGGACATCATGTCCCGTTTGAGACAAACGGGACATCATGTCCCGTTTGAGGAGGATTTTCTTAAAAAAAAAAAAAAAACAAATAAAGGTGAGAGACGGGGAAACATATCCCGTTTGACGGTATAAAAAATAATAAAAATTGTCAGACGGTATATCATATACCGTCTGTTGATAAAAAAAAATAATAAAATTTCTCAGACGGGGAATCATTCCCCGTCCTCTATAATATGAGAATTCTCATATCGTTTCTCATATTTGAGAAACAGATTAGGTTGGTTTGCTAAAAAATGGACATTTGAGAAACCATTGCAGCAGTTTTTTTCTCAAAAAATGGCAAAATGAGAATTTTGAGAAACCATTGTGGATGCTCTAAGAGGTTGGGGGGGGGGGGGGGGGGGGGGATCGTTGGTGTCAAAAATAAGACGGAAGATCTTCTAAATTTCCATTATTTTTTAAAATATTAAAAAGAGGTGCGACGGAAGATCATATTTCGTTTGAATTTTTTTTTTTGTTATAATGAAAATGACATTTCAGTAATATTGAAAAAAGAGTAGGAAGAAGTTGTCGGAGGGAAGATTTTTCGTCCAAGATTTTTTAAATATAATTTTAATGGTATTTTTGTAATTTTTGAATGTCATTTTTGTAATTTTTGGGAAAAAAATTTCTGAAGAAGTTGGTGGACGGAAGAGACCATATTAAAAAAAATTTTAAATGGACGGACCATCATCCCCCGTCTTCTATATTCAGTAATTGCTAAAGCAGATAGCTATATTCAGATGTCCACTATTCACTTCTATTGCTAAATATGCATATATAACAAATGAGAGCATCCACTGGTGTTTGCTTTTTTTGCCATTTTTTCTATTTTTTGTGTACTATATAGCACACAGTCGTGTGCTATTTTGCAATTTTTTGGCAATTCTGCTAGAGTAGAAAGGGAAAAATAGTATTTGAAACAGCAAAATGCATATTATAGCTGACAAAACATCATGTTTTGTCTGGATTATTTAATTATATTTTTAATTGATCAGACGACGTCCGAAGTAAAAAAAATTAAAAACCAAATAAATTAACCGGTTAAATGAATTTAAGGGGGGGGGGATGAACATGATGTTTCGTCCCATGTGAAACATCATGTTTCGTCCCAATCCAATTTTTTATAAAAAAAATCAATTTTGTAAATTGTTTTTGCAAATATTTATTACCACCTTTTTTTTAAAATTGTTTTTGCAATTTTTTTTTGCAAAAAAAAAATTTCTTAAATGTTTTGTCCCGTGTTTTTTATTAATATTTTCTAAGTTTCGGCATGTATAAATTATTTTTAAATCACAGACGAAACATCATGTTTCGTCTGTTTTTTTTTATAACGAACTTATGCATTTTTTTGCCATTCGACGACTGCAGTGTTTCGTCAAAATGGATTGTCAAAATATACATTTTGCCATTTTTTACATTGAACGACTGTGGATGCTCTGATAGTGGGCTTTTTTGGGCCAAAATATGCATATTTTGCAAATTTAGCAAACGATAGTGGATGCTCTTAGCAATTGCTAAATAGAGAAGACGGAGATGATCCGTTCGTTTATTATTATTATTTTAATATGGTCGGACGGAAGACCATCTTCGGTTTGATTTTCCGTCCGCCAACTTCCTCAAATTTTTTTTTCCAAAAATAACTAAAATGCCATTGAAAAATTACAAAAATGCCATTTTCATAACTAAAAAAATAATTTCAAATTGAAGATGTTCCTCCGCCGCACATCTTTTTGATATTAATTTATTTTTCACATCTTTTTGATATTAATTTATTTTTTGGGATAGACGGAGGAACATTTTCCGTCTTATTTTTTAATTCTTTTAAATTGTGCAAATTTCGCATCAACGATAATAGTGTTCGCCCTTCATTTTTATTTGTCAAATGCTAAATATGCATATTTTAGAGCAAACGATAGTGGATGTTCTAATGCACATCTATATTTGCCACACAAAATATTGAAAATTCGGACAGCAAAACATGTATTGTGAATTTGTGATACCAAGAAGTAGAGGAAATGCTTGAAGAAGATGCCTTTTGCTATAAAATGATAAAAATACAGATGCAATGAAATAAAATATCCTCACTATCTTTCTTCGTAAATGTTCTTACCATATTTATAGATTTCGATCTTACTTTATAAGGAGCATTTTGAGATCTTAAATACCCTTCGAGACCGTCAGTAACAAATCTACAAGCAACGAAGAAGAAGTCGAACACCACACAAGAAATATGTGGAAAAAATGAGTGAAGACTTTGTTGACATATAAAGAATATTACAACTTACACAATCTGAGATCTCGCCAAAACTATGGTTCTTAATCTCTCTTAAGAGGAAAGAAAATACATAGTTTCTATCTTTAATCGATCATTTGTGACACTAAGATGAACATAACATACTGACACAAATGAACCCTTAAATTCTATTCCTGATGCGGTCCACTGCCATTCAGAGAGCAGTTTCTGTCGACTGCCATTCAATGAGCAGTCGACTGCGCCCTACTACTACTGCTGCTATTGTTGTTCTTGTTGTTCCTATCTGTTTTAGTGCAATCGGCTGTTGCTACATCTGTTTTGTTGTTCTCTTCTCCTTCTCTTAATTGCAGTCCATAATTTAACAATCTCCATCTTGAACTATATAGTGTCCTCACTTTGTTGCTGCTGCTTCCCTTTCTTGTTATCTAATAAGAACTGGATGGATTTCAATCCAATTGAAACTTTTTTGTAGGAATTGGCTTGGTAAACATGTCTGTAGGATTCACCTTGGTCTCAGTCTTTATCAATTGAATCACCTTCCCGTTCCACTCCGTTATCATGTAGTTGTTGGGTTTATATGTCTTGTTTACTATATTTGGTGTGAAGAGAAGACGGTGTTGCGATGAGAAGGGATTGAGGCGATTGGCAACCACTAGGGCTGCAAACGAATCGAGCTACTTGCGAGCTATTCGGCTCGAGCTCGGTCAAAGCTCGAGCTCAAAACTGAGCTCGTTTTCTTAACGAGTCGAGCTCGAGTTTGTTTGTTTTTTTTTTAATTTTTTTAATTTTTATTTTTTTTATATAAATATTTTAGGCTAAGCTCGCGAGCTATTCGGTTCGAATACGGTCAAAGCTCGGCTCGAACCGAGCTCGAGCTCAAAACTGAGCTCGTTTCCTTAATGAGCCGAGCTAGAGCCTAAAGATATTCGGCTCGACTTGATTGCAGCCCTAGTAACCACCATCCTTATCACCAGAATTAGTGGTTCCCTAATAGGCACTTTGATCACCTTCCTCTACCATTATTGCAAACACAATGGAATCTTCTCTCTCTGGCTAACTTGTTATTGTTATCATGTGGCGGATCACCGACACCAACTTTATCCTCCACCTTATCACTTGAAGGATCATCATGCGCCTCAGTGAACCTTCCTATATTTGTATCCGACAAATTTTTAACCCCCACCTTAACCGGAGAAGTCTCCACTAGCCTCTATTGTGTCATCTCTGAGATGTGCACCTTGCAATATGGACTTCTCATCAAATACTACGTATCCACTGAAAATTCCTTCTTCCCTTCCGGATACCAAAGCTTGAAACTTTTCCTTATGCATGGTAGCAACCTTCGATCATGAAGTACCCTCAGATCCTAAATCACTAGTAGAAAACAGTGTATCAACAAGGGATTATTTGTGAGCACTATTTCTCCGTTGTAATATGTTATGTCAAAAATAGATTAAGCGAAAGACAATGTTACTTTGCCCTGGTTTTTTTTTTTTTTTTTTTTTCTCTCGCGCCCCAAATCCCACTGCCACCACCACCATCCCAATCATATCTTGGGATCTATTTTGAGATCTCATGATATGTTTATGGAGTGTTATCCCAAACCCTAACCTATCTTGAGATCTATTTCCAGATTCACGGTGGTGGAGGTGTCTCTTGAGATACATAAATTCCCATTCTTACTCCACGCATGCCGGCTTGAGAGCCTTTTCCTTTTATAACCTTGAGCAAGTTATCATTTTCTAACAAAATCGTAACCATTCTCTGCAACATAAGGAAATCGTTCTTCCCATCAAATTTCTCCACCTCAATCATGTCGTCTATCCCTTTCATTGTCGTACAAATCCTTGATCTAGTTCGAAGGCTCTAAAACCAACTGTTGAGAATTTGGTATCTAAATTACCCTATGGCATCGGTAGTAACCAATCCACAATCAACAAGAAGAAGAACTCAAGCACTATGCAAGAAATACATGAGAAAGACGGAGGATATTTTATTGATATATACACAATCCGAGATCTTACCAAAAGTATAGTTCTTAATCTCTGGACCCCAAAATACCCATAAAAAGCCCAACCCACAAAATATTTTGTGCCTGATGCGGTTGACTACCCAAACAAAAGAGCAGTCCCGACTGCTCCATGCTGTTGTTGTACCTGCTACTACTTCTGGTTTGTTGTTCTCTTCTTCCCTTGATTGCAGTCCATAATTCAATATTTTATTGTATTTCTTATCCTCTAAGGTCAATCCTCTATGCTGTTGCTCAAGAAGACATCGTTCCCCACCACAATGCTTTCGGTCCAATCGGAGGAGGAACATCCATATGCAGTGGTTCCATCAGTGTAATCTCTATCATGTGTTTTCATATTCGTCAACCTCAATCTCCGATTGCTCATTTGCAACAGAAGGTTACTACTCATACACTGGCACTCTAGATTGGCATGTCATCTTCATCTTGTGGATTATAATCCCCATGGACGAATATGTGTGTACTTACGTACATACCATTTGTATGTTTATATCCCTATAAGTTAAGCTCATGAAGAAGAGAGTGAAACAATGCTATCTTCACTTCGCTTGTACTGGAAGCAGTTTTTTTAAAGAGACAAGGTAATGTGTAGAGATGCTAAAGACGTAAAAATTCTAAAATTCCTGCCATAATGGAAATCCATTAGGACATAGCTAGCGCGAACTCCTACATATTTATAGGTGAAATGAAGAGTGAAAGAGAATACTGAATTGGGTAGTCGACTACTCGAAACTGACCAACTCTAGACTATTAAATTTTATCTTTTGTTCAAGTTTTAGTGACCCGGTAACTATAGTTGACTGTATTTGTCCCACCAAATTTGAGAGCAATCAACTTCGTACATATGCTATGCAAATGCAATCCTTCTTATGATATCAATAAATTCGTCCCATACGCACCTCCCATATCTTAAGAGAAAATGAAATTTTCTGATGTTATGACATAGACTTTCACTAGGTTGGGATAGCCTGATTCACGGTTTCACCTATGCCTTTGCGTTAGCCGAAGCTAGCTAATAGTGCCATTTCAAATCAAGTAAGATGGTTATGACTAGGTTATCCTTAGGTGAGTAGGTGTTTGAGTTCGCTTGATGAATGCACTAAGGAAATTGTGCTACATTCAATTCTTAGTAGCAGGTATTAGGTCATTATGTGAGAAGGCAGCTATGTTACAGTTGTTACCATTGTTCAAATCAGTTCAAACTATGGTGGGTGTATGTCTTGCATACTAGGTTTGATGTTGAGAGAAATAGACAAAGCGAGAAGAGGTTCGAAGACCAAAGGAGGTTGCTGCTCTGGGTTGTTGAGAGGTGACAAACTGCAGTCGATTGCAACCACCTGGGGCTAGCTGCTCTCAACTGCAAGTGCAGTCGACTAATCTTTTGAGCAGTCAACCTCAAGGAGGCAGTGTAACATCCTAGATTTTTAAATAATGTTTTTGAGATTAATAAATGAATTAAAAGATTTTTGATGATGTAATAAATATTAATCTGAAAATTGTCTTTTTACACGTGCAAAACACGTGCGAATATTTTTTTGAGAAGTTCAAAGTCAAAAATTATTTTGGGAAAAACTTATATTTATTATTAGGTATTATTTATGATTTTTTAAGAATTTTCTGATATTTATTTGACATATTTGCAAATATTACAAAAAAGATGAGCTTTTGTGCAAAATTATCACTTGGAGTGAAAACTCCAAATTTTTGGTTTTCTGGGCCGAGCATGATGGCTAGCAAACTCAGAGGTAAAGAACTTACTTTTTGTTCTAATAGATTTGGTTTATTTCGCAAATTTGTTAAAGAAGGGCCTTTTTGCAAAATTGCCACTTAGAGGTAAAAAATTACAAAATTTGTTTTTTCTGGGTTTGAAACCAGTGCCGACCAGATCTAGAGAGTTACTTTTAATTTTAAATCTAAATTGAATTGATTAATCTAATTTCCTAGTATAATGATTTATATATGTAAAGATATATTCTAAAGGAATATTTTGCAAAATTTTCTCAAAACCCTAATACCCTGAATTTCGTCTATTAAAAGAGAAGTAGTAGCCGTCTCTTTGCTGCAGAAAACAAAATGGTTTTCTTTATAATTGATTTCTTTGAGTTTCAAAGTGAGGATCTTGGATTTCTTGGAAAAAGAAGGAATTTTCTTATTCTCTTTATTATTTCGGTTGATTCTTCAATAAGTTGAGTGACATATGTTTTGATTTCTTGTTGTTCTATGCATGTTGTATGTGATGATTTGTCTATTAGAATGCATGATAGATGATTGTATGATGATATAATGAATTATTGATGGATGAATCAAGATTGAACTTTTCATGAAAACTATGCTATTGATGATTTAAATTCTATATAGATGACTTGAGAATGTTAAGAACCTAATAGAAATTATGGGTATGTTGCTTTCTTTCATATTATTGATGATTTGATATATATAATGAGATTGTATGATGTAAATTGCATAAAAGTGAATAAAGGAGGGTTCTTTTCTGTGTATGTATATGTATGATTTGTTTGGGGGTATTTCGATGAAAAGAACTTGACTAATGATTGCCGTAGATGCATATAATCAATGGGTAAACTAATATAATCAGTTGGGGTATGTGTATGACAAGTTGCAAAGAGTTTTAAGTATCAAAAGATCAAGTTTTTGAAGATTTTATAGGGTTTGATTTTCGGATTTGTTGAACACAGTCGAAATTGCTTTTTTGTGTTTTGTGATGTTTTCGATTGGATCTTAATTTGTTTTGATACTGAGATTGAATCGAAACATTATGCTACTCATATTTGATGGATTTTGATGCCTCTAATTGATGCAATTACACACACCTATATATATATATATATATATATATATATATATATATATATATATATATATATATTCATATTACCTGTTTTGAAGAAGTTTTGTCAAAAAATTGATCTTTTAAGAAATTGATGAGATTTGTGTTTTATAAACTCCAGTATGTTAGAAAAATTGTATTTGATCATCTTATGGTTTTTAAATTCACAATTCATGTTTTAAAAGAGTATAATCATGTATTAGTCGGAAAAGTGCACAAATTTGAAACTAGTCGAGTAGCAGCTAACAGTCGACCGGTCTCATTTTGAACTAAGATGTGCGGTCGACCGTCATTTGAAGAATTGGATTTTTTGGGTTTGTGCAGTCGACCGTCGTTCTTTTGAACTGTTTTCGACAGTCGACTGTCACCTGCTGTTTTCGTGATTTGTTGAGTTTTCTTGCTGATTTCTTGAATGAGTATTTCTCTACAGTTATGGATTATTGACCTACTATTTTAGATGAAGTTTTTGCTACATATTACTATAAATATATACGGTTTTCGAAGGAATTGATATTTCGTGATATTCTATGACTTCAAAATACGAAACTCAGTTATTTTGTGGATTAGATACTTTATTTCAGTTCTTGAAATTTGTGAAGTATTTAGATAAATTTGGATTTGTTTGGTTAAAGGAGTTTTCTTAACATAAACATTTTCATGATGGAATTAAGAGTTTTATTGAAAAATTTTGTGTTGATATTCGAATTGTGAGTCTCTAGGGGTTGAGTGGGATTCCTGTAAACCGGCAAATAAGATTTTGTGGATTTTTGACCAGTTGGGTCTTGGGTTGTTTTGTGTAATTAAGTCCGGCAGAATACACTAACTCTAGAGAGGGAGAATTTGTGTTTTAATAATAATCAACTTAAGGACAGGCACTAGTGGAGATGTGATGGAACTTGAGAAACGTAAGTATCTGCTCTAGGGGTCTAGTCCAACGGATGCGTTCCAGGACTGTGTGTTATTTGTCCCTAGAGGATAGTTGGTATGTTCGCGTGTCGAGGGTCGGCAGGCTTATTCACGGAACATACGGTGCATTCGCGTGTCGAGGGTCGGCGGGCCTATTCACGGGATGTACTTGTGTATCTGCACGTCGAGGGTCGGTAGGCCTATTTGTGGGGTACACAGCAGGGAGGTGATTCTCCGAGGGGTCAGAGCTATGCTTACATGATGCTTGTGCGTTGAGAGTTGTCAGACCTATTCGCAAAGTAATATGGATCTTGTTTTGATCACCGTAGTAGGATTAGTTGCATAACGAGGAATTAAACCCTATAAAGTGGAGAACTGTAAGGGCTTGCACTAGACCTATGTAGCATGGAATGCATAGTATCTGACAAGTATGCATTAGAGAGTCATCATACTGCATTTGTGTTTTCTTGACTTGGTTTTATGCATATTTGTTTTCTATTTTCCTACACTTGACACTTAGTCTAGTTTCACTTGATATTTTCATATTTTATCTATTGTTATTTCATATTCCATTCGTTACTACTGTTGGTATGAGTTGATTATGACTTTATTCTTTATGTTTCATTTATATTGTATTTATTTTGATGTCACTTACATTGTTATGGCTGACCTCGTAGTTTTGGGGGTTAGGATTATCTCTAACTTCATGTTTTACAGGTAGGTACCTATAGCTTGGAATTTGGATGCATGTGGTAGAATGAAAATATGGCTTATGCAATTTGTAAAAGAATGTGTTGTAAAAGAATGAAATTGTAATTCAAGGTATTTAATTTTCCGTTGTGCTTTGTAAAGAATTGGTGTAATAAAAGTTGAAAAATTTATCTGTGTTTGGTTATGTTTACTATTACATTGAGGTAGATGCTGGAAATTATGCCACATATTTTTGAGATATTATATTGGAAATTCGGGGTGCTACAGGCAGCGACTGCAAATCATTAAATTCTGCAGGGAGTGGATTCAGCCCAACTTGTTCTCCAAGATAGGTCGTGATGCTGCTTGTTTTCGGTGCGGGAGCAACATGTGTGAGTTCTTGCACTTTGTAAAGTGGAAGGGATGGATTTCGACCACGGCTCGACCCTGTCCTAGAGGTCGGCTTGGAAGAGCTGCTGGTGCTCAGACGACCGGGGTACCTGCAAAAGGACTAGAAACATCGGGAGAAATTCCGTATATAGGCCCTTTGATGATCTAGTCAGTCACTGGACAATGGACTGGATAACTAGGGTTTAGGTAGAGAAATTGAGATTACCTTCTGCAATGAGGAAGGGACCTGGTATTTATAAGCAGAGGCAAACAGGTATGTAACCGTAATGGGCCGGGTTAGACCTGTTTGATTATGGGCCTGAAGTAGTAGAAGGCCCGTTGTACCTGTTGACCTGATGGTCTAGGATGAGCGAAATCTGAGGAGATTCGATGGCCCTGATTGGGCCACGTCATCTATACCCACATCATAAGCCCCCCCACTCCTGGAGGGCTGTGTGCACCGACCGTCGAAGAGTAGTTTGTTCTCATGAGAGGAGCAGAGGGGAGTGTTTTGCAAAGATGAGATGGTGGGCTCCTGGGAACAATGTTTGGGGCCGGTGCCGAGCCGAGCATGGTATATGGTCTGATCGAAGTCCGTGCCGAGTGCTGAGCTTGAAGGGTCGGTGCCGAGCGTCAAGCCAGGAGGGTTGATGCAGAGCACGCCGAGCGAGGTGTTTTTCGAGAGAAAGCTGTGGCGCTGCTCGAGGTATGTTCCGAGCTTTGAGCTTGGGGTCAGCGCTGAGTGCCTCGATGGAGGCATTTTCTGAGAGAAAGCTGTGGCGATGCTCGAGGTTCATGCCGAGCTCCGAGACTGGGGTCGATGTCGAGCACCTAGATGGAGGCATTTAATAAGAGAGCTGTGGTGCTGCTCGAGGTACATACCGAGCTCCTAGCTTGGGGTCGGCGCGGAGCGCCTCGATGAATGCATTTTCTGAGAGAGTTGTGGTGCTGCTCGAGGTACGTGCCGAGCTCCGAGTTTGGGGTCGGTGCCAAGCGCCTCGTGGAGGCTTTTTCTGATAGAAAGCTGTGGCACTGCTAGGGATACGTGTCGAGCACCTCGATGGAGGTATTTTCTGAGAGAGAGCTATGACGCTGCTCGAGGTACATGCCGAGCTCCAAGCTTGGGTTCGGCACCGAGCGCCTCGATAGAGGCATTTTCTGAGAGAAAGCTGTGACGCTGCTTGAGGTACATGCCAAGCTCTGAGCTTGGGTGAGAATGCTGGCCGCCTGCTTGAGATTAATTCTGAGCGTCTAGCTAGGTGGCCTTGCTTAGATGCGCTTTTGTGGAGATGCTGGGTGCCTGCTCAAGATTCATGCCAAGCGTCGAGCCAGGTGGCCTTGCTTAGAGGCACTTTTGTGGAGATGCTGGGTGCCTGCTCGAGATTCATGCCGAGCATCGAGCCAAGTGGCCTGGCTTGGAGGCGCTTTTATGGAAACGCTGGCTCCCTGCTCGAGATTCATGCCGAGCGTCGAGCTAGGTGGCCCTGCTTAGAGGCGATTTTGTGGAGATGCTGGGTGCCTGCTCGAGATTCATGCTGAGCGTCGAGCCCAGTGGCCTGGCTTGGAGGCGCTTTTATGGAAACGCTGGGTGCCTGCTCGAGATTCATGCTGAGCACCGAGCCAGGTGACCTTGCTTGGATGCGCTTTTTTGGAGATGCTGGGTGCCTGCTCGAGTATCATGTTGAGCGTCGAGCTAGGTGGCCTTGCTCAGAGGCGCTTTTGTGGAAATTGATGGGAATTTATTTGCAAGTGTACAAAATCGCAACAAGTAAAATAGATAAGTGAAAAGAGTGTCGAACCCACAATGACTAATTATTTTATCGAGTACAAAAATTCACTAGATTAACTACTATTTGGAAAATCGAAAATATGATAAAGCAACTAAATTAAATTAAACTAAGGAAAGAAATAAACTAATTAAAAGGAACGGAATCTGAAATTTGGTTGTTTGTTAATAGCAAAATTAATTCTAGGGCTTTTGATTTCAC
Source organism: Hemerocallis citrina (assembly GCA_017893485.1). Classification (NCBI taxonomy): domain Eukaryota; kingdom Viridiplantae; phylum Streptophyta; class Magnoliopsida; order Asparagales; family Asphodelaceae; genus Hemerocallis; species Hemerocallis citrina. The sequence continues at coordinate 216,973,466 of CM030358.1, read as the reverse complement.
CTAATTAATCTCACACAATTTATAATTCCACGTGAATAAAAATATAATTTTTCCAAGTTGTAGACCAAGATTCCCAAATTATTCAATATTCTCTTTCAAGCAATATAAAAAATATTTTCAACTAATTATTTGTCATAGTTCATGCACAAATTACTAATTGAAAATTCATTAAGATCTATGGATTTCTTAACGGTCACATTAACAGCGGTTCGCTCTTGTAACGTTATTTAATTTTATTAATCCGAAATCACAATTACCAGTTCGGTCTCTCCATGATCTAATAAATTATACAAAAGTTTGCCAAACAATTGTAAGCATTAAGAACAGAAATTAAACACAACCATGAAAAAGTAGAAAAATAATATTGAATTAAAATTTTGTTCTAAAAAATAGGGTACATCGAAGCTCTAGAAAAATAAATTTAGTTCATAATAAATTGCAACTAACAAATACTGTTTTGGATTACATAGAAAAATTAGAAGAGAGAAGAAAAATACTCTGTTTGTTGCCGAAAATTCAAGTCGAAGGTCCTCGAACTCGGCGCTATTCTCTCTCTTTCCTTTTCTTCTCTGTTTCTATACTGCATCGCCTCGAAAGTCACGCCACAACACAACCCCAGAGCCGTTCTCTCTCTCTCTCTCTTTCCTCTGTCTTTCGTTGGTTTTCGCGCCCCAACCTAGCCCTCTGTTCCGTCTTGGATTTCGCGCCGCAACACCAAACAAAGCCCATGCCTTCTCTGTTCCGTCTTGGATTTTGCGCCGCAAAACAACCCCAGAGTAGCCCTCGCCTTTCTCTCTCATCTGTCTCTGTTTTTTTTTGTGAGGTCAGTCGTCGCTCTCCCTCTCTCGTTAAGCGTGTCCTTCTTCTTTCTCTTGTTGTTGTATTTATAGGAACACGAGCAAGGCTATTAGGGTTTACTTCTGCATATAACCCCTTTTTTCTTTATTTCTTTTCTTTTTTCTGATTTGCTCTTTATTTCTTTCTTCTTTTTCTTCTCTTTCTCTTTCTTGAAGCATGTGCTGTATACACACAAAAAATCATAATTTAGGATTTAAAAATAAAAATTAAATTAATTAGTTTAAATTAATTAAACTAACTAATAATCGCAGTAGTTCAATTAAATCCTTTTAAATTTATTTATTTCATTTTCACCCTCTATTGACAATTGAAATTTCTATTTTGTTTTCCACATGGCCAAATTGTAAAATTCAAAATTCAACAAATTAATAAAAATTAATCAATCATTCTCCTTGTTTTTTTTTTAATTTTTACTGAAAATATTCACCTTTTGCATTTAAAAAATCTCATTCCTTCAAAAATAATGAATTAACTGAAATTTATGAAAATAAGATAAATTATTAACAAGATAGACGAATAGACGCAATTTTTATGGGTAAATGAGTATAAATATTTATATAAAAATTAGATATATCAAATATCCCAAAACTTAAGATTTTGCTTGTCCTCGAGTGAAATGAAAACTATAAATCAAAGAATAATAATCATAAGTAGGCTCAACTCATCACACAACAAGAACTTATCATGCAAGCATTAGAATTTCAACTTAATACATACACAGTATCAAATAAAGGAAAACTAAGCATACTCACTTTCTCCAATGCAATTATTCACCACAATTCCCATCCTAATTATATTTGTCATGCAATTAATGTAATTATATCATGTAACAGCTCTATCTGTGATCACTCATTCTCATTACTACAAACCGAGTGGCAAACTAGAGTGTTTTTTTTTGTTTTTGGTTTGTTTTTGGTTTTTTTTGTTTGGTTTTTTTGGAACTCTCTTTGTTGTCACTTGCCTTTTGACGCGAATGCAAACATTTGTGATGAATTCACCCGGTTACTCAATAAGTCACAAAGTTAGAGTGCTTTTGCATACTCATATTTCAAGTTGCTTTTTGACGTAAAAGTAAACATTGGTGATGAATACCCCTAGTTATTAAGTAACTCAAAATATTGGAGTAGATAGAAATTTATTCATTCAATTATTTAATCATTATCACTTTATTTACATAAACTCTGTTTAGGACTAGATCAAAGGGGATAATCACAAGAAAAAAGCATCGCATTTTTCTTTTATGTATAATCACATGACTCTCACAATTTTGTAAGAAATTTTGAACTTCAATAATCTTAAAGTAAATAAGTATGCTTAATTTTGCTTTCTAAGATATTGTCTATCCTAAAAAAAGTATTTCAATGCTTTAGCACAATAAAGAACTCAAAAGTGTAATGGTAAGCCTAATTGCAATGCTTTGTTTTATTTTTCTTTTCAAATATATATAAAATATATGAAAAATTTGTACCCCTTCTCCCAAACTTGAATATCACATTGTCCTCAATGGGAAAGGAAAAACAAAAATAAAAGGAATGCGAAAAGTTCAGAATTGCTCCCTTGATTCATGTTAAAATTCTGGACGCGCAACATTCATTGTTTCAGTGATATCTAGATCTGTAGATGTCCAAATGGCCTGATTCTTTTTGTTCTGGAAAGCTAAGGAAATTTCCTTTGAACAGTATTTTATACACTTTTCCAGATTCGGACTGTATCATGCTAAAAATTAGCCATCAATGTCTGTCCAAAAAATAGCTCCGTCCAGTGACTTCCAAACTCATGCAATCCTATAAAAAAAAATCAAAAATTAAAATTAAAATAAACTGAAGGGAAAATATTATCTAAATGCAGCAAAAGAAAGCATGAGTTGTCTCCCAAGAAGCGCTAAGTTTTAAGTCTTCTGCTAGACGTTGTAACTGAGATGGTTATGTAAAGCCAAGATCCAACAACATAAGAACATCTTTTCTAATACTTCTCTTCATGTGTTGATTAGGATCAAGCTCGAGTTTCAATCGTTTCTTTCTTGAAGATGGCGTCTTTGATATCCCCACCTCTTCGAATTTTAGTTCGATTGGTAATTATTCAGCTTCAGCCATTTGGTTTCTCACCCACAATTAAATATGTTTCACATACTTGGAAATATGACTGTTCTTCGGTAGGAAACTACATGAATTTAAAGACATCAAACATTAGTTGCTCATCCTCAATCCTCAAAATAAGTTTTTCTTGTTGGACATCAATCAAATCTCTCTCCGTACCTAGAAAGAGTCTCCCCAAAATCAAAGAGATTTGTTCATCTTCCTCCATGCCAAACACAATAAAATCAGCTGGAAATATGAACTTGTCTACTATCACTGAAACATTCTCAATTACCCCTCTAGGGTACTTAATAGATCTGTCCACCAATTACAATAAAATCGTGGTGGGTTTTGCTTCTCCAATACCTAATTTTCTGAAAATAGAATAAGGCATAAGATTAATACTTGTTCCTAAATCACATAATGCTTTATCAAAAGAAGAATTTTCAATAGTACAAGGAATTGTAAAATTCCCTGAATCTTTAAGTTTAGGAGGCAGCTTCTTTTGTAAAATTGCACTACTCCCTTCTGTTAGCATCACCGTCTCATGTTCATCCAATTTTTGCTTGTTTGATAAAATATCCTTAAAAGTTTTAGCATATTTAGGCATTTGTTCCAAAGCTTCAGTAAGAGGAATATTAATATGCAATTTCTTAAAAATATTTATAAATTTAGAAAATTGATTTTCGAGATTATTCTTTTTAAGTCTTTGCTGAAAAGGAATAGGTGGATCATAAGGTTAATTAGGATATGTTTCAGACTTAAACTCCCTGGAATCCGTGGTATTTGAAGCTCCTTTATTCTTAGAATTCTCAATATGGTGGTTGGCCACCTGCTGTGTTTGTTCCTCCAAAATTGGTTCGTACTCATCTTGCTTTTTAGCCACATTTTGTTGGTTACGGTGTTACTGGGTAATGTTCCTGTTGTTCTCTCCGTAATAATATTTGAAATCTAACAAATTTGAGCCTCAAGGTTGTGAATTGAAGCCGTATTATTTTGTATCGCCAAATATGTCTTCTGCATGTATTGCATAAACATCTCTTCAAGTGTCGACTTCTTTTGTTGACGCTAAAAATTCTGAGATGGTCTAATGGCTCCTTGGTAATTGTTCCACGAAAAATTGGGGTGGTTTCTCCATCCTTGATGATACGTGTTCGAATAAGGATTGTTTTGATGTTGGAAATTGGACACTTAATTTGCTTGATTGAAATTTGATTGAGCAAAAGGATTTCGCACATGGCAATCAATACCTGGGTGATTTCCTGCACAATGATCACAAATAATATTAGTTTGAATAGAATTAACATTCATATTACCTAACTGTTTAGATAAAATATCAATTTTTGCAGTTAAAGTAGTAATAGGATCAAGTCCAAAAACTTCAACCACTTTTCTTGGTATTGTTCTCTCTGAAGACCATTGGTAATTGTTGGATGTCATCTCCTCTAAAAGTTCATAGGCTGCTTCGTGAGTTTTGCTCATTAGTGCACCTCCAGATGCTGCATCTACCATAGACCGATTTGTAACTCCCAAACCATTATAGAATATTTGAATTTGCAGCCATTTCGGTAGTTCATGATGATGACACTTTCTCAATAACTCTTTGTACCTCTCCCATGCATCATAAAAAGATCCAGTCTCAAATTGAGTGAATGTGGTAATGTCATTCCTTAGCTTTGCTGTTTTTGTCGGTGAAACAATTTAGCTAGAAATTTTTGTGCAAGTCCCGCCCAAGTAGAAATAACACCCGGTGGTAGAGAATTTAGCCAAGGCTTCGCCGTATCTCTTAGTGAAAAAGAAAAGAGTCTCAATCTGATTGCATCATCTGATACTCCATTGTGCTTGAAAGTATCACAAATTTCTAAAAAGTTTGCAATGTGAACATTAGGATTCTCGTGTGATAGTCCCCCAAATTGAATGGTCTGCTGAATCATTTGAATGATCGCCGGTTTAATCTCAAAATTGTTAGCTTAAATAGTAGGCTTCTTTATGCTTGATGTTGCTCCATTAAGTAAGGGCATAACATAGTCTTTCAAAGTCTTATTTTTCTCATTGTTTGCCATTGTGAACACTTCTATGTCATGAAATATAGCTATTAAAAACAGAAAAACTAACCATAGAGACTAGAAAATTAAAAAAAAATAATAAGAAAATTCCAAATTAGTAACAATCTAGCAATTATCAATATCAATAAAAGAATAATTAGTCCCCGGCAACGAAGCCAAAAATTTGTTAGGAATTTATTTGCAAGTGTAAAAAATCGCAACAAGTAGTATAGATAAGTAAAAAGAGTGTTGAACCCACAAGGACTAATTATTTTATTGAGTATCAAAATTCACTAGATTAACTACTATTTGGAAAATCGAAAATATGATAAATAAAGCAACTAAATTAAATTAAACTAAGGAAAGAAATAAACCAATTAAAAGGAATGAAATCCGAAATTTGGTTGTTTGTTAATAGCAAAATTAATTTTAGGGCTTTTGATTTCACCTAGTTAATCCCACATAATTTATAATTTCATGTGAATAAAAATATTATTTTTCCAAGTTGTAAACCAAAATCCCTAAGTTATTCAATATTATCTCTCAAGCAATATCAAAAATATTCTCAACTAATTATTTGTCATAATTCATGCACAAATTACTAATTGAAAATTCTTTAAGATCTATGGATTTGTTAACGGTCACATTAACAGCGGTTCGCTCTTGTAACAGTATTTAATTTTATTAATCCGAAATCACAAATTACCAATTTGGTCTCTCCATGATTTAATAAATCATACAAAAGTTGGACAAACAATTGTAAGCATTAAGAACAGAATTTAAACACACAACCATGGAAAAATAGAAAAATAATATGGAATTAAAATTTCGTTCTCAAAACTAGGCTATATCGAAGCCCTAGAAAATTAAATTTAGTTCATAATAAATTTGCAACTAACAAATACTGTTTTGGAATGCACAATAAAATTAGAAGAGAGAAGAAAAAACTCTGTTTGTTGCCAAAAATCCAAGTCGAAGCTCCTCGAACTCAGCGCTATTCTCTCTCTTTCCTTTTCTTATCTATTTCTGTACTGCACCGCCTCGAAAGTCACGCCGCAACAAAACCCCAGACCCGTTCTCTCTCTCCTCTGTCTTCCGTTGGTTTCCGCGCCACCAACCCAGCCCTCTGTTCCGTCTTGGATTTCGCGCTGCAACACAACCCCAGAGTAGCTCTCGCCTTCTCTCCTCTCTCCTCTCTCTCTGCTTTTTTTTTGTGAGGTCAGCCACCACTCTCCCTCTCTCGTTAAGCGTGTCCTTCTTCTTTCTTTTGCTGCTTTATTTATAGGAACACGAGCAGGGCTATTAGGGTTTACTTTTGTATATAACCCCCCCCCCCCCCCCTTCCCCCCCCCCCCCCCCCCCCCCCCCCCCCTTTTTTTTTTCTTTTTCTGATGTGCTCTTTATTTCTTTCTTCTTTTTCTCTTTCTTAAAACACGTGCTGCATACACCAAAAAAATAAAATAAGAATTTAGGATTTAAAAATAAAAATAAAATTTATTAGTTTAAATTAATTAAACTAACTAATAATCACATTAGTTCAATTAAATCATTTTAAATTTATTTATTTCATTTTCACCTTTTATTGATAATTAAATTTTTTATTTTGCTTTCCACATGGCAAAATTGTAAAATTCAAAATTCAACAAATTAATAAAAATTAATCAATTATTCACCTTATTTTCTTTGTTAATTTTTATCGAAAATATTCACCTTTTGCATAATAAAAAATCTTATTCCTTCAAAAATAATTAATTAACTGAAATATATAGAAATAAGATAAATTTAACAAAATAGATAATACAAGTAATTTTTATGGGTAAATGAGTACAAATATTTATATAAAAATTAGACACATCAGAAATGTTGGGTGCCTGCTCGAGATTCATACCGAGCGTCGAGCTAGGTGGCCTTTCTTAGAGGCGCTTTTGTTGAAATGCTTGGTGCCTGCTCGAGATTCATGCCGAGCGTCAAGTAAGGTGCCCTTGCTTGGAGGCATTTTTGTGGAAATGCTGGGTACCTGCTCGAGATTCATGCCGAGCGTCAACCTGGTGGCCTTGCTTAGAGGCGCTTTTGTGGAAATGCTAGGTGCCTGCTCGAGATTCATACCGAGCATCGAGCCAGGTGGCCTTAGTTGGAGATACTTTTATGAAAATACTGGGTGCCTACTCGAGATTCATGCCGAGCATCGAGCCAGGTGGCCTTGCTTGGAGGCACTTTTGTGGAAATGCAGGATGGCTGCTCGAGATTCATGTCGAGCATTGAGCCAGGTGGCCTTCGTGACTAGTTAAAACCTCATTTCTGTGTTTAGCGTGTCCGAGGTGCATGCCGAGGCTCGAGCATTTTAGACTAGGAAAGAAATTGGTCTTAGGGAGAAATTGGGTCGTATGCGAGCTACTCCTGCGGTGACACGTGTAATGATGACGTCATGTTTGAGGATTTTGAGGAGTCGCAGGATTTGTGATAATCAAGGAGTTACTGGGTTCACTATATATCCCCCACCCATCTCCTCAATTTTCACCTTTGCTCTCTTTCTCTAAGTCCTTAAGTTTTCTCTTTAGCACAGTTCTGTCACCGACGGCGATCTTTTTCGGTAAACTTCCTGGCACTTTCAAACATGTTAGTTTGTTTATTATGTCTAGGGCCCAGTCTGGTTCGTCCGCCACTACATCGGGTTGGGATGTTGACCCGCGTCTCTTCGACTCAATGTCTTGAAAAACAGTGGATAAGGTTTATGACGTCACGCCGCTCCGCAGCAGAAATCCTTTCGTAGTGGAGTCGAGTGACTCAGAAGGGACCGTGCACAGGGAGGAGGGTGACAACGAGGAAGTTGTCGGTGGTGTGGAGGAGGATGAGCTGATTGAGGGAGTGGGAAATGATGAGGGAGTTGAAGTTACCGAGGGGGACGAGGAGGTCGAGGACGACCCCTCGGCAGAGGACCACCATATGGCTCCTTTGGCGATGCCCTCCCCCCTGAAGGGTCATCGTGCCCGACCGAGGAAAATGAAGTGGGTCCTACCGGATAGTTCGGATGAGACGACTCCTGAAGTCAGACTCGATGTCCCCTTCATCGTGAAGTCGAACTCCATTAGGATGTATCCGAACGATGTCGAGGACTTGGTCCGGTAAGGAGTGCAACCGTCCTTGCCTGGTCGACAGAAAATCTCCATGGACAAAACACCAACTGTACCGACTGCGGACGGCCTTCCGGTTATCCGAGCCAACTACTTCATTAGTCAGCAGTACGATTTGTTGATCCCCAGCCCTGGGCTCCTCCCTATGGATAACTTGGCTCCCTGCTTCTGCATGTTTCCGGTGGACGCGTTCAACTTAGGCTTGCGACTGCCACTCCACCCATTCATCCAGAGGGTTCTGAACTGGGTGTCGTTGAGTCCGATGCAATACAGGCCGAATTCTTGGAAGCAGCTTGTTTGTTTCATGCTTCTTTGCGATCAGAGGGGCGTGCCCCTGAGATTGAAGTACTTCTGAGCAGTCTTTATTAGCTCGTCTAGCGAGTATGAAGAAATCTACTACATCTCGCCTCGCCGAGGGAGGAGGGTTGTTCACGGGCATCCAGACTCGATAAAGGGGTGGAAGGAGAAACATTTCACCGTTTGGAGTTTGACACCCTGGGTGATACCCACAACATGGATTTTTTATAAGCCCAACCTTAAGGGCCCTCACTGGGCCGATCTGACGGAGAGGAGTGGACATATGTTGAGTGGATACGTTCGGGCAACAGCATCAGTTGGCCAAATGTGAAGGAGAGGCATCTGGATCGGATCGGACTGAGCCACATTCCTTTCAGTAAGTTTTTTATCTAATTTTCATTCAAGTATTTTTCTTCATTTTATACGCTGCTATTTCCTTTGCAGAAATGGACGACTCAGAGATCGCTGTAAGGAGGGCGATGTTGAAGAAGAGAAAGGCTGAATGGGCTGAGTAGGGGAAGCAGGGGAAGGTCCCTTCTGAGGGGGTTTCGGAGGAACCTTCCGTCCCGATGCCGGTGGTCGAAGTCCAAGCCGATGGATGAAGACTTGAGGGATTGAGAAATCCCTCGTAGCTGGTCAAAGTCCATGCCGAGGGTGAGGATGTGAGGGATTGAGAAATCCCTTGTAGGTGGTTGAAGTCCAAGCCGAGGGGCGAGGACTTGAGGGATTGACAAATCCCTCGTAGGTGGTCAATGTCCTTGCCGAGCGACGAGGACTTGAGGGATCGAGAAATTCCTCATAGGTGGTCGAAGTCCATGCCAAGGGGTGAGGATGTGAGGGATTGAGAAATTCATCGTAGGTGGTCGAAGTCCATGCCGAGGGGCAAAGATTTAAGAGATTGAGAAATTCCTCGTAGGTGGTCAAAGTCCATGCCGAGGGGCGAGGATGTGAGAGATTGAGAAATCCCTCACAGGAATTGAGACAAACTTTGACTTGTTAAACAAAATTTTCTGCCTTTATTTCATGTTTGTTTACAGGGGAATTGGCGCGTATCGCCCATTACAATAGTAGGCTCTCCCTCACTTTCCCTCTTGGAACTTGATGAGGTGCTCCGTGTTCCAGGGGCTCTTAACTTCCCTGCCCCCCAAGTATTTGAGTTGGTATGTACCCGGATGTACCACTTGGGAGTCCTTTTATGGGCCTTCCTAATTGAAGACTAGCTTGCCTATGGACGTGGGCTGAGAAATTGCGAGCTTTCTAAGTACGAGGTCACCTTTCTTGATATTGGTCGGACGAACTTTCTTATTGTATAATCTCTTAATTCGCTGCGGATATTTGGCCCGTCGGATGGTGGATCTTTCTTGGACTTCGTCAACGAGGTCCAGGTTCGCCCTGAGGTCGCTTCAGTTTGATCCCTCGTCGAAGCCCATGTACCTAGGCGAGGGGAGACCGACTTCCAGAGGGATGATCGCCTAGGTCCCGTATGCCAAGCTGAACGAGAACTCGCCGGTCGGGATTCTCTTAGTAGTACTGTGTTACCAAAGGACGCTCGATAACTCCTTGACCTAGAGACCCTTAGGGGATTGGTCCAACCGTTTTTTGAGACAGTTAAGAATTTGCCGGTTGGCATATTCCGCTTGGCCGTTCGATTAGGGGTGGGAGATTGACGAGAAACGCTGCTGAATTCTGAGGTATTCACAAAACTTTCGAAAATTTTTGCCGGCGAACTGGGTTCCGTTATCGGTGACTAGCACTGGCGGGATTCCGAACCGACAGATAATGTGTTTCCAGAAGAATTGTTAGGCTTGAAGTTCTGTGATCGTATCTAGGGGTTCTGCCTCGACCCATTTGGTGAAGTAGTCGATGGCCACGATGAGGAATCGCCTTTGGCCTGTAGCCTTTGGAAAGAGACCGACCAGGTCCATCCCTCACATGGCAAAAAGGGTAGGGCTAGCGAGTGATTCTACTTCGGCTTGGGGCGAGCGTCTGATGGGAGAGAACCTTTGGCAAGGCTCAAACCTTTTTACCAGGTCCTGGGCATCTTGCAACATAGTGGGCCAATAGTAGCCGTAATTGAGTGCTTTTCTTGTCAGTGACCTGCTGCCCATATGGAAACCCTCAATTCCTTCATGTAACTGCTCCAGAGCATACTTAGCTTCATCTAATTTCAGACAACGAAGATAAGGTATCCCGTCAGCCTTGGTGTAGGAGCGCTTGAAGAGCACGTCCTCAATTAGGGTGAACCTTTCGGACCGGATCCTTGTAGTCCATGCTGCGGCACGGTCCTGCGGTAGCTCTCCGTTGGTCAAGAACTTTCATATAGTATCCATCCATCTCTTGGCTTGTTCGCCGAAGTGCAGGCATAGGACCTCAGGTTCTTTGATGATGGGTTTGAGGAGGACCTCGACTAGGACAGTGCGGTCTAATCCTCTGAGGGATGAAGATGCAATTTTGGACAAGAAGTCGGCGTGACCTTTTGTTCTGTTGAGATCCGTCGGACCTCCTTGAAGAGCGCAGGAGCTGTTTCGCGCGTGCCAAGTATTGAGTCATCCTAGTGTCACTGGCTTCATACTCCCCCGGTGATCCGATTCACCACGAGCTGGGAATCACTGAAGACCCGTATTCGTCTTGGCCCCTGCCCGGTAGGCCTGTGTGAGCCCAGCGATCAAGGCTTCATTTTCCCCCTCGTTGTTGGAGGCCGAAAAATTGAGTCGAAGTGAATACTGGAGGAAAAAGTCGTCGGGACCCCTAAGGATGACGCCAGCTCCGCTCCCTATCTCGCATGATGATCTATCCACATAGACGTCCCATGCCGGGACACCCTCTTGAATTTCTAGGGACTCGGAGATGGTGCACTCCGTAATGAATTCTGCGAGTGCCTGAACCTTAATGGCCATCCGAGGATGGTAGCTGATGTCGTGCTGACTGAGCTCGATTGACCACTTGATTAAGCGGTCAGAGTTCTTGGGCTTCTTGAGGACCACTTTGAGAGGCTGATCTGTAAGGACGCGGACGGAGTGGGCCTGGAAGTATGATCGAAGTTTTTGTGCGGCCATTACCAACGCGTAGGCGATCTTTTCCATCTTGGGGTATCAGACCTCTGATGAACACAATATTATTCACATTTAGGAGCAATAATCTTAATGCAATTAGACATTTTAAAGCTCTATATATGATATTTAACTCTTATTTTCTCTTTTCCATAGGAAACAGCCTAAAACAGAGAAACGAAGCAGATTCAGGACGATACACAGGAAATTGCAGATCATCAGTCGACTGGTCCATTACAACAGGCGACTGCCCAGAGAAGTTGATTGTCAACAGCCGACTTGGATGATCAATTATAAAATCTTCAGAAGTCTCGACACAGTCGACTGGTTCGCTGACAAGTCGACTGGTAGGCGGCAGAGTTAAAAGATAAGATATTTGAAGATTCGTCCAAATCTAATCCAAATCAGAACAGAAAAGGAAGAATAGAAGAAAAGAGAAAGAAATAATACACAGAGCAACGAGGGAGGAAATAAATAAAAGAAAAGGACTTTTCTATAAAAAGGAAAGTGCAAACCCTAATTCTCTAGTGTGTTCTATAAATACCAACCAAGAAGCATTATTCGGAGAACTCTTCCACGCATCTTGAATCACCGAATCACAGAGTTCCAGAGTCATCAACAAGAGCACTTTATCAGCATCGAAGAAGAAGAGAGGAGAGCAAGCATAAGGAAAGGAACGGCCGATCGACTGTGTGACAGCCAGCCGAGTCATCTAACCGAACCACATCAGTTTATTCCTTCTCTTTCTAGTTCTTTTATGTTAACCATGTATTCAAACTTGTTGATTAATAAAAGTATTATTATGTGGAACTAATTTCATAGTTGGGCAGATTGAAGCCGTAGTTATGTAGTGCTATATTCTTCTGAATCCTTCTACTTTACTTATTGATTGAATCTGATTGAATTGGTATAGATTGATGATAATCAAACTTGTTCTCAAGTTCTGAGAGCAGTCGACTGAGGTGAGAGCCAGTCGACTGACATACAGAACTTGAGAATATCAAGTTTGCATTACCATCGATCTGAATCTGTTATATGAGCATATTGAGACGACCTGTATCTCGTGTTCATAACTAGTAACAAGAGAATCCTTAGGGGTTCTTGGTTTGATCAACTTAAGGGATCTAGATCTGATACCAATTTCTAGAACCTTGAGTGTTTGTTCGTTTCCACGGTTCTTATGTTTTCATTAAGTGCAACTTAGTAGATACCATGCTAAATACTTAATGAAAGAAACGAATTAGAGTAGATACCATGCCTAATTCTTGGCTTAGGGAAACAGTACTTTAAGGAGTAGATACCATGCCCTTGAAGGGAACAAACATGAGTAATAAGAAGAAGTTCAGAAGGTAACTTAGCATTATTGACTATTGGTGGAAATCTAAACCCAACTACTTAATAAATATTTGTGATTCAACACTTCTTAATTTAGTTTAATCTTTTCATTTCTTTTAGACTTTTAAAACAACTCTTTATGATCCTATTTCTTTTTATTGATTAGTAAGTTAAAGTCTACAATCTCTGTGGGATCGACCCTTGCTATTACTACGCTTCTATAAACGATTCGTGCACTTGCGAGGTTTTTAATTTGTGTCTAGTTTTATCTATTTATTTAGGTAGCTAGATTGCACAATAAGTTTTTGGCGCCGTTGCCGGGGATTGTTAGCATTTTAACTTACAAATCAGTAAATCTTTTCTTTTATTTTCTTTTCTTTTATTAATAAATATTTTTCTTTTAGGTTACAGAATTTTGGTGGATGCACGGAAGGAGATCACTTCATCGAGAGCTACTACCAATTGACGCAGAAACAGAACGCACTTTGCACAGATTAGGTCGACTGACTGCGACCAACCAGTTGACTGCTGCACGAAACCAGTCGACTGCACAGAGACTCAATTCACAAGCAACAATGGCGGAAGAAATAACCAATCGAGTACCAATGCAGGACAAATTCACACCTAAGAATATCGAGCAACCTTCCTGCATTGCGTATCAACCTAATGTCACAGGGAACATGCATCTATCTCCTCAGTTACTTAGTATGGTTCCCCACTTTAGTGGCAAACCAGATGAAGAGCCTCATCTCCATCTACAAGATTTTTTCGATCTTTGCAGGACACAAAGCGTCCAAGGGCTCACCCATGAACAAATCAGGTTAATCTTGTTTCCTTTTTCCTTAAAACTTAACGCTAAACTATGGTATAATTCTTTGGAACCAGGATCAATAAACTCATGGGAGCAATTGGCGACAAAATTCTTAAAAGAATTCTTTCCAGCCCAAAAGACCAAACAGCTAAAAAGGGAGATTCAACTCTTCCAACAAAAGGATGGAGACTTATTCTTCGAAGCATGGAAGAATTTCAAGAACAAACTTCTCAAGTGTCCTACGCACAACATGCCTAAAGATGATCAGGTACAAGCTTTTTATGAAGGTTTAAATGATACTAACAAGGCAATTGTGGATTCAGCTTGCAACGGGATCTTAATGAGGAAAAGCGGTGAAGAGGCCATTGAACTATTTGAAGAACTCAACGAGAATTCACAACAATTCTCAACAAGGAGGGGTCCTTCGAAAAAACAGGGAGTTTACGAAATTTCTAATAGTAATAACATTCAACTAGAAATGGTAAACATGAATAAAAAAATTGATATGCTTGTTAATACAATGTCGATGATGGGAGGAGTTAAAAATCAAACAAATGAAATTTGTTCAATTTGTTCTCATGTAGATCATACCACTGATACATGTCCCATGTCTTCTTTCACAGATCAGGAGCATGCAAACTACGTAGGTCGAGGAGCATTTCCACAAAAGAACAATCCCTTCTCGAACACATACAACCCAGGGTGGAGGAACCATCCAAACTTCTCCTGGAGCAATAATCAGAATAATCAAGGCACTCAATCTTCACAAGGACATGCACGGAACTTCCAAATGGAAAGTGGGTTTGATAGGCCAATTCAAGAACAGAAGAAGTTGGATTTTGAATCCACTGTTCTTCAATTGCTCTAACAACAACATCAAACAACCAACCAACAAGGGCAAGCAATTCAGAAGTTGGAAACGCAGATTGGCCAAATTGCGAAAGAATTAAGCGAACGAAAGGCAGGGGAACTTCCTTCACAAACCATACCAAACCCTGGAGGCCAAGAACAGCTCAAATCAGTAACAACTCTCAGAAGTGGTAAGACAATTGACAACAAGGTTGGAGCACACACCGAAGAAACAGAAACACAACCATCAAAAGTTTTGGGTTCAAACAAGGTAAGTGAAAAAGAAAGAACAGTTGTGCCACCATTCCCTCAAAGGTTAGTCAAGCAAAAGAAAGAACAACATTTATTTGACATCTTTGAAACTCTCAGAAAGGTAGAAATTAATATCCTCTTACTTGATGCTATTAAACAAATTCCTTCTTATGCTAAATTTTTGAAAGAATGTTGTACTCACAAAAGAACATTTCAGGTTAGGGAGGATGTGGCTTTGACAGAAGAAGTGAGCGCTGTCTTATTAAGGAAATTACCTCCCAAATTAAAAGACCCAGGTATTTTTACCATTCCTTGCAGGATTGGTGAGCACTTCTTTGAGAAAGCATTACTAGACTTGGGGGCATGCATCAATCTTCTCCCGTACACCGTCTATGAAAAGCTAGGATTGGGGGAACTCCAACCAACATCCATCACGTTGCAGTTGGCGGATCGCAGTATCAAAAGACCTAGAGGTATTTTGGAAGATGTCCTAGTTCAGGTAAACGATTTCATTTTGCCTGCTGATTTTGTTGTGTTAGATATAGAGGAATCTTCAATGCCATCTTCTGTACCAATCATTTTAGGTAGGCCCTTTATGAGTACAGCTGATATAAAAATTTGTGTTAAAAAGGGTACTATAAGTATGAAGATAAACGGAGAGAAAGTTGAATTCAAAATGTTTGATACACTAAAATTACCACACGATGATCATGAATGCTATAATGTTGATGTGGTTCAGGAGATTGTTGATCAAACATTTCAGGAGTACGATGACTGGGGGATTGCAGAGACAGTACATCACCTTGAAACTCCAAAGTCATACTCAGGTAAGCTTGCACCCGTATTTGAAAAATTGGTGACTGATGATATTTTTGTTTCTGCAGACAAGTCGACTGGTGGAAGGGACAAGTCGACTGGTGGACATGATGAGTCGACTGACCAGGCCACAACCAGGAACTAGTCGACTGCACCGAGACTTCCAGACATAGAGCTTAAGCAGTTGCCCGACCATTTGAAGTATGCATATTTGGGTGAGAACCAAACGCTACCAGTGATAATTGCTGCAAACTTAAGTGCACAGGAGGAAGAGAAGTTGCTGAGGGTACTACGTGAACACAAGAATGCAATAGGATGGACCATTGCAGATATCAAAGGAATAAGTCCATCTAAATGCATGCACAAAATACTCCTGGAAAACAATGCAAAACCTAGCAGGGAGGCACAGAGAAGGCTTAATCCAAACATGAAGGAAGTGGTAAGAGCAGAGATTTTGAAGCTACTAGATGTTGGCATCATCTACCCCATCTCAGATAGCAAATGGGTAGGTCCTATACATGTAGTGCCTAAGAAAAGTGGAGTCACAGTGGTGAAGAATGAAGAGAATGAGCTTATCCCTACAAGAGTGACCACAGGATGGAGGGTTTGCATTGATTATAGAAAATTGAATAACGAAACCAGGAAAGATCACTTCCCTCTTCCTTTTATTGATCAAATGTTAGAAAGATTAGCAGGATATAGTCATTATTATTTTTTAGTTGGTTATAGTGGCTATAATCAAATTGCTATTGCTCCAGAAGATCAAGAAAAAACCACTTTTACATGTCCTTTTGGTACTTTTGCATACAGGAGGATGCCCTTTGGATTGTGCAATGTACCAGCAACATTTCAAAGATGCATGATGAGTATATTTTCAGACATGGTGGAAAGGTTCATCGAGGTATTTATGGATGATTTTAGTGTTTTTGGATCTTGTTTTGATGAATGCCTTAACCATTTGCAGCTTGTGCTTAAGAGATGTGAAGAATGCAATTTAGTGCTGAATTGGAAAAAGTGCCATTTCATGGTACAACAAGGTATTGTGTTGGGACATGTGGTATCCAAAAAAGGCATAGAGGTAGACAAAGCGAAAATCGATATAATATCAAAACTACCCCCTCCCACTACAGTTAAGGGTGTTAGGAGTTTTCTTGGACATGCAGGGTTCTATAGAAGATTTATAAAAGATTTCTCAAAAATCTCCAAACCCCTTTGTGACTTGTTGGCTAAGGATGTTGAGTTTGTATGGACAGAAGAGTGCACAAACGCTTTTATTACATTAAAAAATCTTCTCACTTCTGCACCTATTGTCATGGCACCAGATTGGAGCCATCCTTTCGAGCTCATGTGTGATGCAAGTGATTATGCCTTAGGAGCTGTTTTAGGTCAAAGAATCAATAAGAAACCCCATGTTATTTACTATGCTTCTCGAACTCTAAACGATGCACAGCTAAATTATTCCACTACTGAAAAAGAAATGTTAGCTGTTATTTTTGCTGTAGAGAAGTTTAGATTATATTTGATTGGTTCTAAAGTTATTGTTTTTACTTACCATGCTGCCTTGAGATATTTGTTTGCTAAAAAGGATGCTAAGCCTAGGTTGATCAGATGGGTGCTGTTGCTTCAAGAATTCGATCTTGAGATTAGAGATAAAAAAGGAAGCGACAATGTTGTTGCAGATCACATGTCCAGACTACTGCATGAGGAAGAGAGAATTGTGCCCCCACTTAATGAAAATTTTCCAGATGAACACCTATTTGGAATAAACATATCATCGGGCCAGTCGACTGGTAACAGGACCAGTCGACTGGTATCTCACTGCTCAAATTTTCCATGGTTTGCAGATATTGTAAATTATCTCACTGCTCATGTTTTCCCTCCAGGTGTGACAAGTCAGGAAAGAAAGAGACTGGTGGCTATGTGCAAGCACTACTATTGGGATGATCCTTATTTGTTCAAATTTTGCCCTGATCAAATTATAAGAAGATGTGTGGCAGAAGAAGAACAAATAAGTATTCTACAACATTGCCACTAATACGCATGTGGAGGACATTTCAGACAAAAAAGAACAGCACTCAAGGTATTGCAATCTGGATTTTATTGGCCTAAAGTATTCAAAGATGCTTTTTCTTTTTGTAGGACTTGTGACAAATGCCAAAGGACAGACAACATCTCTTCTAGAAATCAAATGCCACTGCAAAATATCCAAGTGATCGAGCTTTTTGATGTTTGGGGAATCGACTTCATGGGTCCCTTTCCTAACTCATTTGGTTATTTATATATACTTGTTGGTGTGGATTATGTGTCTAAATGGGTCGAGGCTGTCCTCTCAGAAACTAATGATCACAAAGTTGTTGTCAAGTTTTTGCAGGAGAACATTTTCACTAGGTTTGGGACACCACGAGCAATAATTAGTGATGGAGGGAGCCACTTCAATAACTTTCCGTTTGCTTCTTTGATGAAGAAATATGGTATCACACATAGAGTGGGCACCCCATATCATCCTCAAACTAGTGGGCAGGTGGAGATCAGCAACAGAGAAATCAAGAGCATTTTGGAAAAGACAGTCAACACAAGGAGGAAGGATTGGTCGCTACGCTTAAATGATGCATTATGGGCCTACCGAACAGCATATAAAACACCCATCGGCATGTCACCATACCGTTTGGTTTTTGGAAAAGCATGTCATCTACCAGTGGAGTTGGAACACAAAGCTTATTGGGCCATTAAAAGGTTAAATTTTGATATGAAACAAGCAGGTGACAAAAGAAGATTGCAACTAAATGAGCTTGAAGAGTTGAGGCACGATGCATATGAAAATGCAAAGTTGTACAAGGAAAGGACCAAGTTGTACCATGACAAACAGCTAGCAAGGAAGGAGTTTTATGAAGGACAGAAGGTATTGATATACAACTCAAGATTAAGACTTTTTCCAGGCAAGCTCATGTCAAGATGGTATGGGCCATACATTGTTACAAAAGTCTTTCCACATGGCGCATTGGAGGTTCATAACGCAGAGAAAAATCAAACATTCAAGGTAAATGGGCATAGGGCGAAGCCATACATTGAGATGAGTTTAGAGCCGCACGAGGAAGATGTGAATCTTCAAACCATTCAATGCATTGCATGAACTCATCATGTCTAGCTGAAGACAGAAAACACAGCGCTTATTGGGAGGCAACCCAATTTTTCAGGGGAGTATTTACACTTTCCCTTTATTTTCTTTTCGTTATTCATCTTTTATTTTCATCTTTTATTTTTATTCTCTCCTTACTAGATGGTGACACATGCCTGTTTTTAAATTTTCTTTCGAACATTGAGGACAATGTTCCATCTAAGTTTGGGGGTATTAGTTAGTTATATTCGAATTTTTTTAGGATAAACAATTTCTTATAAAGTAATAGTAAGGATACTTATTTACTTTAGGATTGTTGAGTTTCATAATTCCCTACAAAATTGTATGAGTCATGCGATTATACATAATAAACAAATGTGATGCTTTTTATGGTGATTATTCCCTTTAGATCTAGTCCTAAATCGAGTTTAAGTAAATAGAGTGATAAAATATATATATATATTTGAATAAGTCAATTTACTCCAATGTTTTGAGTGCTTAGTAACTAGGGGTATTCATCACCAATGTTTACCTTTACGTCAAACGACAACTTGAAATATGAGTATGCAAAGCACTTTAAAGTTTGTGACTTGTTGAGTAACCGGGTGGATTCATCACAAATGTTTTGCATTCGCGTCAAAAGGCAAGTGACAACTTTAAAGAAGAGACTAAAAAAAAAAAAAAAAAAACTCTAGTTTGCTACTCGGTTTGTAGTAGAGAAAAGGGATAATCACAGATTGAGTAGTCGCATACTATAACTACATTAATTGCATGACAAATATGATGAAGTTTGGGAATTATGAACAAATAATCGCACTGGAGAAAGTAGGTATGTTTAATTTTACTTTATCTGAAATTGTTTACATTGTTATATGTTGATGCTCACATAATAAGAATTCTTGGTGCTTAAGTCTATCATTATTAGTATCCCCTTGTTCATAAATTCACTTTTTGCTTGAGGACAAGCAAAAGCTAAGTTTGGGGATATTTGATGAACACAATATTATTCACATTTAGGAGCAATAATCTTAATGCAATTAGACATTTTAAAGCTCTATATGTGATATTTAACTCTTATTTTCCCTTTTCCATAGGAAACAGTCTAAAACAGAGAAACGAAGTAGATTCAGGACGATACACAGGAAATTGCAGATCATCAGTCGACTGGTCCATTACAACAGGCGACTGCCCAGAGAAGTTGATTGTCAACAGCCGACTTGGATGATCAATTATAAAATCTTCAGAAGTCTCGACACAGTCGACTGGTTCGCTGACAAGTCGACTGGTAGGCGGCAGAGTTAAAAGATAAGATATTTGAAGATTCGTCCAAATCTAATCCAAATCAGAACAGAAAAGGAAGAATAGAAGAAAAGAGAAAGAAATAATACACAGAGCAACGAGGGAGGAAATAAATAAAAGAAAAGGACTTTTCTATAAAAAGGAAAGTGCAAACCCTAATTCTCTAGTGTGTTCTATAAATACCAACCAAGAAGCATTATTCGGAGAACTCTTCCACGCATCTTGAATCACCGAATCACAGAGTTCCAGAGTCATCAACAAGAGCACTTTATCAGCATCGAAGAAGAAGAGAGGAGAGCAAGCATAAGGAAAGGAACGGCCGATCGACTGTGTGACAGCCAGCCGAGTCATCTAACCGAACCACATCAGTTTATTCCTTCTCTTTCTAGTTCTTTTATGTTAACCATGTATTCAAACTTGTTGATTAATAAAAGTATTATTATGTGGAACTAATTTCATAGTTGGGCAGATTGAAGCCGTAGTTATGTAGTGCTATATTCTTCTGAATCCTTCTACTTTACTTATTGATTGAATCTGATTGAATTGGTATAGATTGATGATAATCAAACTTGTTCTCAAGTTCTGAGAGCAGTCGACTGAGGTGAGAGCCAGTCGACTGACATACAGAACTTGAGAATATCAAGTTTGCATTACCATCGATCTGAATCTGTTATATGAGCATATTGAGACGACCTGTATCTCGTGTTCATAACTAGTAACAAGAGAATCCTTAGGGGTTCTTGGTTTGATCAACTTAAGGGATCTAGATCTGATACCAATTTCTAGAACCTTGAGTGTTTGTTCGTTTCCACGGTTCTTATGTTTTCATTAAGTGCAACTTAGTAGATACCATGCTAAATACTTAATGAAAGAAACGAATTAGAGTAGATACCATGCCTAATTCTTGGCTTAGGGAAACAGTACTTTAAGGAGTAGATACCATGCCCTTGAAGGGAACAAACATGAGTAATAAGAAGAAGTTCAGAAGGTAACTTAGCATTATTGACTATTGGTGGAAATCTAAACCCAACTACTTAATAAATATTTGTGATTCAACACTTCTTAATTTAGTTTAATCTTTTCATTTCTTTTAGACTTTTAAAACAACTCTTTATGATCCTATTTCTTTTTATTGATTAGTAAGTTAAAGTCTACAATCTCTGTGGGATCGACCCTTGCTATTACTACGCTTCTATAAACGATTCGTGCACTTGCGAGGTTTTTAATTTGTGTCTAGTTTTATCTATTTATTTAGGTAGCTAGATTGCACAATAAGTTTTTGGCGCCGTTGCCGGGGATTGTTAGCATTTTAACTTACAAATCAGTAAATCTTTTCTTTTATTTTCTTTTCTTTTATTAATAAATATTTTTCTTTTAGGTTACAGAATTTTGGTGGATGCACGGAAGGAGATCACTTCATCGAGAGCTACTACCAATTGACGCAGAAACAGAACGCACTTTGCACAGATTAGGTCGACTGACTGCGACCAACCAGTTGACTGCTGCACGAAACCAGTCGACTGCACAGAGACTCAATTCACAAGCAACAATGGCGGAAGAAATAACCAATCGAGTACCAATGCAGGACAAATTCACACCTAAGAATATCGAGCTGTTTCGCGCGTGCCAAGTATTGAGTCATCCTAGTGTCACTGGCTTCATACTCCCCCGGTGATCCGATTCACCACGAGCTGGGAATCACTGAAGACCCGTATTCGTCTTGGCCCCTGCCCGGTAGGCCTGTGTGAGCCCAGCGATCAAGGCTTCATTTCCCCCCTCGTTGTTGGAGGCCGAAAAATTGAGTCGAAGTGAATACTGGAGGAAAAAGTCGTCAGGACCCCTAAGGATGACGCCAGCTCCGCTCCCTATCTCGCATGATGATCTATCCACATAGACGTCCCATGCCGGGACACCCTCTTGAATTTCTAGGGACTCGGAGATGGTGCACTCCGTAATGAATTCTGCGAGTGCCTGAACCTTAATGGCCATCCGAGGATGGTAGCTGATGTCGTGCTGACTGAGCTCGATTGACCACTTGATTAAGCGGTCAGAGTTCTTGGGCTTCTTGAGGACCACTTTGAGAGGCTGATCTGTAAGGACGCGGACGGAGTGGGCCTGGAAGTATGATCAAAGTTTTTGTGCGGCCATTACCAACGCGTAGGCGATCTTTTCCATCTTGGGGTATCAGACCTCTGATGAACACAATATTATTCACATTTAGGAGCAATAATCTTAATGCAATTAGACATTTTAAAGCTCTATATATGATATTTAACTCTTATTTTCTCTTTTCCATAGGAAACAGCCTAAAACAGAGAAACGAAGCAGATTCAGGACGATACACAGGAAATTGCAGATCATCAGTCGACTGGTCCATTACAACAGGCGACTGCCCAGAGAAGTTGATTGTCAACAGCCGACTTGGATGATCAATTATAAAATCTTCAGAAGTCTCGACACAGTCGACTGGTTCGCTGACAAGTCGACTGGTAGGCGGCAGAGTTAAAAGATAAGATATTTGAAGATTCGTCCAAATCTAATCCAAATCAGAACAGAAAAGGAAGAATAGAAGAAAAGAGAAAGAAATAATACACAGAGCAACGAGGGAGGAAATAAATAAAAGAAAAGGACTTTTCTATAAAAAGGAAGTGCAAACCCTAATTCTCTAGTGTGTTCTATAAATACCAACCAAGAAGCATTATTCGGAGAACTCTTCCACGCATCTTGAATCACCGAATCACAGAGTTCCAGAGTCATCAACAAGAGCACTTTATCAGCATCGAAGAAGAAGAGAGGAGAGCAAGCATAAGGAAAGGAACGGCCGATCGACTGTGTGACAGCCAGCCGAGTCATCTAACCGAACCACATCAGTTTATTCCTTCTCTTTCTAGTTCTTTTATGTTAACCATGTATTCAAACTTGTTGATTAATAAAAGTATTATTATGTGGAACTAATTTCATAGTTGGGCAGATTGAAGCCGTAGTTATGTAGTGCTATATTCTTCTGAATCCTTCTACTTATTGATTGAATCTGATTGAATTGGTATAGATTGATGATAATCAAACTTGTTCTCAAGTTCTGAGAGCAGTCGACTGAGGTGAGAGCCAGTCGACTGACATACAGAACTTGAGAATATCAAGTTTGCATTACCATCGATCTGAATCTGTTATATGAGCATATTGAGACGACCTGTATCTCGTGTTCATAACTAGTAACAAGAGAATCCTTAGGGGTTCTTGGTTTGATCAACTTAAGGGATCTAGATCTGATACCAATTTCTAGAATCTTGAGTGTTTGTTCGTTTCCACGGTTCTTATGTTTTCATTAAGTGCAACTTAGTAGATACCATGCTAAATACTTAATGAAAGAAACGAATTAGAGTAGATACCATGCCTAATTCTTGGCTTAGGGAAACAGTACTTTAAGGAGTAGATACCATGCCCTTGAAGGGAACAAACATGAGTAATAAGAAGAAGTTCAGAAGGTAACTTAGCATTATTGACTATTGGTGGAAATCTAAACCCAACTACTTAATAAATATTTGTGATTCAACACTTCTTAATTTAGTTTAATCTTTTCATTTCTTTTAGACTTTTAAAACAACTCTTTATGATCCTATTTCTTTTTATTGATTAGTAAGTTAAAGTCTACAATCTCTGTGGGATCGACCCTTGCTATTACTACGCTTCTATAAACGATTCGTGCACTTGCGAGGTTTTTAATTTGTGTCTAGTTTTATCTATTTATTTAGGTAGCTAGATTGCACAACAACCTCGGCATCGTGCAGGACCTTGTTGACATAATAGAGGGGCTTCTGTACCCCATCCTCCTCTCTAACCAACACGGCGCTGAGCGCGTGTTCTATAGCGGCCAGGTAGTGGAGAGGGGGTTTGTCCGGCTCTGGCTTGCTGAGTAGCGAGGGTTGGCCAGGTAGGCCTTCAGTTGGTCGAATGCCTTTTGTTGAGAACCACCCACTCGAAGCTTTTCGCCCCTCGGAGGGCCTTGAAGAATGGAAGCGACTCCTCTCCTGACTTGGAGAGGAAATGGCCGATGGTCACCATTCGTTCTGTGAGCCGTTGGACTTCTTTGACATTTTTCGGAGGGGCCATGTCGAGTATGGCCTAAATCTTTTCGGGGTTCGCTTCAATGCCGCGCGGCTCACCACAAATTTGAGAAACCTTCCCGAGGAGACGCAAATGGTGCATTTGGAGGGGTTGAGTCTCATATTGTGAGATCGCAGGACCCCGAAAGCCTCCTCGAGGTTGCTAACATGATCCTTCCCTCTGCGACTCTTGATGAGCATATCGTCACATACTCTTCCATGTTCCGGCCTATCATCTCTTTGAAGATTCGGTTGATGAGCCTTTGGTATGTGGCTCCGGCATTCTTAAAGCCCGAAGGGCATGACTCGATAACAATAGAGGCCTTGGTCGGTCATGAAGGCGGTCTTCGGTATATCCGGAGGAAACATTCTGATCTGGTTGTAGCCTGAAAAGTAATCCATGAAGCTCAGCAGCTCGTGCCCCAATGTTGCATCGATCAGGGTATCGATGTTCGGGAAAGGGAATGGATCTTTCGGGCAGGCATTTTTAAGGTTTGTAAAATCTATGCAGATTCTCCATTTTCCGTTCATCTTTTTCATCATTACGACATTGGCCAGCCACTCCGGATAGCTGACTTCCTGTATGAACCGTGCCGAGAGGAGCTTGCCCACTTCTTCCTTCACCTCCTGCTGCCTGTCCGGGGCAAACTTACGTCGCTTCTGTTGGACAACTCTGAGTCCAAATGGACACTTAGCTTGTGCATTATGATGTTTTCGGAAATCCCAGGCATGTCAGACGATGTCCAGGCAAAGAGGTCGGCATTCTGACGAATACATTTGATGATTGCCAACTTTAGGTTCAGGGTCAGAGATTGGCTTACTCGGAACCATTTAGACTTGTCTCCTTCGGAGAAGGAGATCTCCTCCAGCACGTCTACGGGCTCCGAGCCTCTTTCAGATGGGAGTTCTACCATGTCAAGGGGAAAGACTCCGTCCCCCACTGCGGTCATGTAGCACAAACGTGCCGATTCTTGATTACTCCGGACTACACCGACCCTGTGATCGGTGGGAAACTTCAGCTTCAAATTATAGGTGGAGGGAACCTCCTGGA
Source organism: Hemerocallis citrina (assembly GCA_017893485.1). NCBI lineage: Eukaryota > Viridiplantae > Streptophyta > Magnoliopsida > Asparagales > Asphodelaceae > Hemerocallis > Hemerocallis citrina. Next base: position 216,948,379 of record CM030358.1, on the reverse strand, counting down.
GTGTGCATAAGCAGGGTCTGTCGATGATAGCATTATAGGCGGCCTTAATATTGACCACCGTGAAGTTCATCACTTTGGTCCGAATGGTCGGGGCCGTGCCAGCGGTCACGTCAAGTGTGACGATTCCCTTGATTTGGACAGGGACGCCGGAGAACCCATGAAGCGTGTTTCCCGCCGGCTTCAACCTTTTGCGGGAGAGCTGGAGGCTTTCGAATGAGGCCAAAAATAGGACATTGAACGAACTCTCGTTGTCAACAAGGATACGTCGGACCTCGTGGTTTACCATGCCGAGGCTGACCACCAGGGCATCACAATGAGGCAGTCGGATGCCTTCGAGATTTCATTGGAGAATGAGACCGCCAGCCTCTGGTCCCTAGGGGCGGATAGTTATGGACCGAGTTTACTTCCCGAATGAAAGCTTTGTGGAAGGTGTTCGATTCTCCCCCCATAGGTCCGCCGTAGACACGGTGAAGGATAGTGGCCCCCTGGCATCCTCGACCTCGACCTTGGGCTCGGGTCGCCTGTTGACCGTTTGAGGAGGATGCGAGGGCCGCGAATCCCCCAGGTCCCTGGTGTTGGTTCGAGTGAACTCACTCAAGTACCCTCTCTGGATAAGGGCTTCAATCTCGTCTTTTAGGGCGCAACAACTATTGGTCTCGTGCCCGATGTCCCGATGGAAGCGACAGTAGAACCTCCATCCCTCTTCTTATTGCTGTTAGGTCGGGGAGGAAGGCGGACGATCCCCTTGTCCTTGATCTCCAGGAGGATAACCGACAAGTTTTGGGTCAGCAAAATGTATCTCTCGAAACGGGGGACCGACGAGGAGCGTTTCTGGGCAAACACATCTTTCTGAGCCTTCTTCATAGGCTCGGAGTCTTCGGTCTTTCTCTTCCCCTTAGCTGGGGTTTCTTTCAGACCTTTGGGGGCAGGGCCTCCTCGGTCCAGATGTACTTTTCGACCCTGTTGAGAAGGTCGGGAAAATTTAAGGGCGGTTTCTTGGCCAAGGAAGCCTTCAACTGGCCGTGAAGAATGTTGTGTCGAAAGGCCGCCGATGCGACACTGACATCGAGAGACGAGACTGCCCTAGCCTTGGTTGTGAACCTCTGCACAAATTCGCAGAGGGGCTTTCCTTCCTTTTGCTTGAGGTCCAGAAGGGACACGCTCGACCTTCCGACTGGTCACAAAGTGGGTTAGAAAGTTCGCCTCGAGTTGGTCGAACGAGAAAACCGAATGGGGGCAAGCTTGGAGAACCATTCCCGAGCCGGGCCATGCAGTGTTGCTGGGAATGCAGGGCATAGGAGAGGATCTGATGCGCTGTGAATCATCATGAGGGTTTTGAACCCTTTCATGTGATCAGCTGGATGACTCTTGCCTTCTTAGGTCTCGAACAGAGGTGATCTGAAATTCCTGGGAATCTCAGCGTCTACAATTTGTGAGTAGAACGGGGGTCGGCTGGGCTGGTGCGCTCGGCCGGATTGCGGTCCTCCCTCATTAATGCGGGTGAGGTGCTTCTCCATCTCTTGGAGGCAGTGGAGGACGACTTTATTCTGCCGTGGTGGTTGGGGCGAATCGTGAGACTCGGGACCCCAACCCTCTTCTAGCCTTGGGCCCGGGGATGCCTCCGAGGGCTCGAAGGATTTCGTTCCTAAAATCTCGGAACTCGGCTCTCGTGACCGGATCCTGTTCACCCTGATCGGGTGGAGGTTGCCCATCCCTCGGGGAGCAGCTGTGGTTGTGCTCCCGGCTTCGGGATGGGAGAGTGCTATGTGTCGGAGCTGGGTCGGAAGGGACTGCCCTGCTCCTTGATCGGCTGAGCTAGAGCCGAAGGACATCCACGGGCTGCCGGTGGTTGATGATATGTCGTAAGTCTTTGGCAATCGAGCGAAAAGCGCTTAGACCGGGTCTCGCTATGCCATTGACTGGTGGTCTATTAGATCCCTGAGTGTTCACACGGCTGTGAGAGGGATGGGGGTCGGGACAGCGTCCAGCGGTGAAGGCTCTTCTAGCTTTGGGAGCCATGGGAGGGCTCGGCTTCAGGAGAGATTCGAGCTTAGGATCGAGTCAGTCGGTTCCCACATATGGCGCCAACCTGATGCTGCTTGTTTTCGGTATGGGAGCAATAGGTGTAAGTTCTTGTAATTTGTAAAGTGGAAGGGATGGATCTCGACCGCGGCTCGCGTCTGTTCCTGAAGGTCGGCTCAGAAGAGCTGCTGGTGCTCGGACGACCGGGGTACCTGCAAAAGGCCTACAAAAACTAGGAGAAATCCCGGCGACCGGCCCTCCGATGATCTAGTCACTCACTGAAAAGGGGACTGGACAGCTAGGGTTCAGGTGGGGAAATTGAGATTACCTTCTGCAGTGAGGAAGGGACTTGGTATTTATAGGCATAGGTAAACAGGTATGTAACCGTAATGGGCCGGGTTAGACCCGTTTAACTGTGGGCCTGAAGTAGTAGAAGGCCCGTTGGACCTGTTAACCTGAAGATCTGGGATGAGCGAAATCTAAGAAGATCCGACGACCCTGATTGGGCCACGTCATCTATACCCACATCAGTTCGTATGGCTCCTATTGTGTGACTTTCTCGTCAGGGTATATGAGACAATAAAGGATCAAGATTACAACTGGAGTTTCTGTAACCCCCATTCCTGTAAATACGTATTTTCTATATGTTTTCTGTATTTTGATATTATAAATTCATTATTTGTTAAAATCGTTTTGGATTTCATATTAAAGTATTTTTCTAATCGAAAATTTATTCATTTCAAATAATGATGTGTTGATCTTATTTTTCTAGATCTTATTGATCAACTATTTGTATTTGAGTCCAATTTATATATATATATATATATATATATATATATATATATATATATATATATATATATATATATATATATATATATATATATATATATATATATATATAGGGTAAAGGGATATGAGCAGCTTGCTCATTTAGTAAATGAGCAATTGATTATGTGGCATGCATGTGATACATTAGACAAGTAACCCTTTTAAGGCTTTTCCAATCACATGTATGCCACATCATCAATTGCTTATTTATTAAATGAGCAAGTTGCTCATACCCCTTTTCCCCATATATATATATTGGGTCATTTTAGTAAATTGTTAAACCCAGAAATTATTTTATTGTATGATTTTATTATTATAATAATTAATTGTCATTTCTTGATTATTTAATTAAAATTCATCTATTGAATTATTTTGATAAACCTAGTTTTCTTGGCGAATTCCAATTTATTTTCAAGACCTAATGTATATTTTAATGCATTTGTATTATTTTGGATTTAAATTTTTATTCGTGAAATTTCTTCGTTTTTTTGATTGAGCAATTCTTATTGATCATATTGCTCTCTTATTTATTGTGGGTATTTTTAATTTAACCCTATTGATTTTGATCTATCTCTTAATTGAACCCTAAAACTCAATTTCATTGTTCTTGACCCAAATCCGCTATTATTGGACCCTAATTCATCAACCCAGTACCCTAATTGTATCCTATAAATACAACTCTAATGCAAACCCTAATTTTTGCACACAAATCGAAACCCTAACGCCTACTCTCTCTCCTCTCCCGTTCTCTCTCTTTCGACTGTTTTCCCACCAAAAAATCCCCCAACCCACTCTTGCTTCTTCTCTGTTCATCCTCCGGCGCCTCTCCGGCCATCCAATCCTGTCGCCATCCCCCGTCGCGTCCCCCTGACGCGCGCCACCAGCGCCGCCACCATCTGGCACCCCCTTTCCCTACTACCCTGTTCTAGATCGACAGCAACCCAAATCCCGATCCCCCTTGCTCTCTCCTCGCCCATCAGCCACACCACCCACTCCGGCGAACACCCTTCTAGCACCACTGACCACTCCTCTGTCCTCGACATTAGCCACAGAACCCAAAAAAAACCCAAATCCACAAAAACTCATCCTCTGAATTCATCTTCCCCGGCGCTGCCTCCGTCTCCGGCGACCTACCTCTCACGCCACCTGCCTCCGTCGATGCCCACCCTGATGCGCCACCGTTTGTCGACGTCCCGCCACCGCTCAGCCCCTCTCTCTCCCTCCTACTGTAGCAGATGTTGTCTCTTTGAGCCTTTGTCTCTATTGTTGCTGTTGATGCTTTGTTCCCCTTTTGTACACGTGGTTCGCACGCGTTTTATGGTGTGTTCATGGGATCATATTGTTGCGGATTGGTGTTCGTTGCTTTGGGATTCTTGTCCGTTATTCTTGGTATTCGTTCTCACCGTTTATAAGGCAAGTAACTTGTATTAAATTCCTTTGCATATACAAGTACAAAATACCACTTATAGTGTAGTTGGGTTCTAAAGACAATTAGTGTGTGAAACCCATTGTTGATATTGTCTCTATTGTGTTGATTTGATCATAGTTGCCTCACGATATATATGACATGAATTAATCTAGGGTTGACCACTTTGATGTATATGTTCATGCTATCTTGAGATATCTGTATTTGATGTGTTATTCGTGTTATACTTGTCGAATACTTGTAAAATATCCTATACCATGTTGCTTGGACATCTAGTACACCATATTCCATGTTATCATCTTATTGTTTTCCTATTGTTATTATCGTTCATCTCATGTCTCTAGATTGCATATTGTATGTTGCATTAATAAAATAATTAACAAACCGGGGTTTAAGAAAAAGACTTGAGTAGTGAGTAATATAGTGACTGTGTCGGCCAGTGTTTATCGATTGATTGTGGAGCGCTGACTACGGCACCCCAATCTTTCGTATATTGTACCAATGAATCGTATCAATGTATTAATGTACCAATGTATCAATGTATCAATGTATCAATGTACCAATGTACCAATGTATCAATGAATCAGTGAAACACCATAATGTATCGAGCAACAATATTGTACCGTATCAGTGATTACCCTATCGACACATGATCTATAGAATTCTCCACTCAGTCTCAACAAAATTGATTGTATGTGTCGAACCTCTGGTACGGAACACATAGGACACAGTAGTACATGCATTAGTTAGGATTAAAATAAATAATAGACTTAAGGATTAACACAATATCGATATTGCATATTGTTCATCATTGTTCCTATTGATATCGAATATTACATGATACTTGTTATCTCGACACTTATTACATGCTACTTACACTTGTATTTCTTGCCATGCTAGTTGTTATAATTCGTTATCATGTTTATTCCGTATTATTAGTTATCATTTTTCTCATGTACTTGTGCCTGCACTACAAGCGGCCCGTAACTTGCATTGACATGCGTATTGTTTTCTTTTCCTCTTCCTGCAACTTATTAAATTACGGATTTTGGAGAACAGTTGCCTGCTGGAGTTAGAGAACAAACAGTCTGAAGACTACTGCTTTCTAATTGCTTATTGCTTTAATAAACTTAATGTATTGAGACTTATTATTTTTTGATTGAATTTATTATTGTATTGGACTTATGTCCCGAATATTGTTATTTATTTCCAGACGTTGGATTATTATTGTATTTGGATATTGTATTGCTTAATTCCAAGTACTATTGTTCATGAGATTATTATTATTGTCTGCGCAATTGTTCCGTATTGTTTATATTGTTCAGTTAATCGGATAAAAAGCTTATGGATGATGTTAGTCATTCGCTTGGCTTTTTTCATGTACTCGTATTCCGTATTTTTGGAAAGCGGGGCGTGACAGTTTCTCTAAATCTTTGTAGTATAATGCAATGCCCCCATTAAGAGATATGCAAGTAATTCATCTGAGGGGTTTCCATTGTAAACATAGAGTATCTTCTAGTGAGACTTGAAAGATAGATATGTTCTTAGCGAGAATATTGTAGCTCTTGTATGTTCTCCAGTTGAATAGTATCTCGATTTTTTCTCCACCAAATTAGGTTCACCGTATGTGGAAAAAATTGTGTGCTTGCGTGTTTGATGTGGTCTAATATTGCTTGGTTGTTAATTGGATTGGCCATTGCTGCACCGATTAAATTGCTCTACAAAGTGGTATCAGAGTGTCATGTTGCCCAAGTTCCTTGGTGAAGATGTTTAATCTCTGGAAGGTGGACATGTATGACATATTGATTCAACATGACTTGCATTTTGCCCTAGAAGAAGATAAGGAGAAGCCATCCAGCATGAAGTATGAGAAGTGAGATGAGATTTGTTTAAAAGCATTGAGTTTAATATGGCTATCATTGGCGAACGATGTCAAGTACAACTTTTTTTGAGGGAGAAAACACGATGAGTTTGTGGGCGAGACTCATAATTGACTATTCGGGATGAGAGTTGTGACGTAGTGGGTGAGGAGACAGTTGAATTAGAGATACTAGATGGAATGAGGTTCACATTGGAGAAGGTCATGCATGTTCCTTTGTTGAAGTGAAAACTAATATCATTGGAAACTCTAGAGGCACGAGACTGCAAGTACACAGCTCGAGGAGGAGTTCTATCAGTTTGAGAATGTCGTCGTAAGGTGATGCAGAGAAGGAGGGGAATTCAACACAACCTCTACAAGCTCTGGGGGGAATGGGAAGACTCGATCGAGTGTTTTAAAGCCTATCGTTCCTAAAACATCTAGTCCGTTGCCACAAGAATCACTGAACCATGATCATGTTGTTCTAATATCTTCTAGATGGGGAGTATGCCTCAGAGTAGGTGGAATTCGTGCAGAGGATGGCACCTCTGTGTGATGCCTACTGGGGTATGTCCTTAAGGAGGCATACGATTGGAGAAATAATAGGTAGAGGTAAATTCGACTAGCAAAAGAAGCTACTGAATTGAGTTGTTTGTAAGAGAAGTGGAAGAGTCTAGAAGTTATAAATCACACATGTATGGAAGCAGGTGTATGCAATCCAAGATGAAAATTTGTTCGGTGTATGTCTTGCAAAGATGTTCGATGTGAAGAGAAACGGGTGAAGCAAGATGAGGTTCGAAGCGAAGATGGAGACCAAAGGAGGCTAGTGTTCTGGGCTGTCAAGGGGTGATAGTCGACTGCACTATAGAGTAGTGGACTGGAACCAAGTGGGGCTGCTCTAGACTGCAGGTGCGGGACTGCTATTTTGAGCAGTCGACCACAAGTAGACAGTAGCTGCAGATCAGCTGATTATGCAGGGATCTGATTGAGCTCAACTTGTTCTCCAAGACAGATAGTACGACTTTTATCATGTGGTTTTCTCTTCATAGTATATCGGACGGTGAAGGATCAAGACTACAACTTAGGGTTTCTCTAGATCTTTATATAATAATGTAATTGCCTCCATTGAGAGTTGTGCACATACTTCATCTGAGAGTTTTCCATTGTAAACAACAGAGTGGCCTTCTAGTGGGACTTGAGAGATAGATAGGTTATTGGTGAGCGTAGTATAACTCTTGCATCTTCTCTTGTTGATTAATATCTTAGTTATTTCTCCATCGGATTAGGCCCACCGAACCTGGATAAAATTGTGTGCTAATGTGTTTGGTGTGGTCTATGTTTTCTTGGTTGTTCATTTCATCACTTGTTGCATAACTCAGCGCCAAAGAATTCCACTGTGCCGATTAGATTGTTCTACAGACCATACCATTGACCAGTCTTGGTTTAACATGGTTTACGTGTTACTCTTTTGAATTAGGAGCTATGTAGAAGTCTGGCCTCGAACAGATTTTCTTTACTGACCGCAGCCCTTTACCTTCTTACCTGCAACTCATTTGTGTTTGTGTTACTGATTCTTAGAAGAGTCAATTTCTCTGTTAGCCAACCCCTTTCTTGACTTGTGAGGTACACATCTACGCACACGATTCCTACTAGTAATTAGTCCCAACAAACCACCATCTTAAATAAAGAAAAATAATGGGAGTGGGAATGACACGAGTCAGTAACCCTCGTGCGCCGCTCTGGACGCCGGTGGACGTTGACATCTAAGATACTCTCTGTCCATCTCCATCCATACTCCCTGCATCTCTCCATTGTTAATCATACTTAATTATATGATTAATTAATTAACCAAATAGAGACAAAACAGAAAATTAATGAAGAGAAAACAAAACAATGAGCTTGGGGTTCGTCTAAAACGAATCTCGCATTGAATGCACGCATTGGAGCTTTCTTTCTCCCCTCTATAAGCTAACCCAAAAAAGATGCATGTCTGTTTTCTTCCATTTTTTTACATACATCAAAGTTCTAGTATATATATAATCAAAGTGGGGGATCATATTAGAGAAGAGAAGATATATAGGAGTGTGGTTGAAGGCAACATGTGAGCATTGAATGCCTAGGAGGGGTGGGCATAAGACTTTGGGTAATATAAAACTTATGGTTATATTTAGTTTAATTTAATTTCTTCTTCAACTACAGATATGGTTGGTTTTTTTGTTTTTGTTTTGTTTTATAATCTCTAGGCCTTAACTTGATGTCGGATCTCATTAACTTTGATTCCTTCTTGTATGTTGTTGCTTTAATTAAACAAGTGTTGCTAGGTTGTATATAGGCAAGCAACTGATCATGATGCATTAATTAGGTGTGCATGGCGTCTAACATAAGTTCAATGGTCCCATCTAGGGTTTCCTTCCATGTCTTTCTCTATAAATATATATGCATAGAAGTAGAGCATCCTAAATGAACTTTTCCGCTGTCCAAATGCTGAAAGCAAGACATTAATTTACAGATTGAGAAAGGTTTGGTCATGTGTAATAGATTTAAACAACAAAAATACAGAGAGGATATATTATGAACTCCCTCCGTAAAGGGCTAATTAATACTCCCTCCGTTTCAAAATATAAGTCATTCTAGCATTTTTGTTTTGTTTCAAAATATAAGTCACATTAGATTTTCAATGCAAATATCTTGTCAATTTTAAATGTCCATCAATTAATTTTTAAGTGGTTTCCAATTTTATCCTTATCGTTTCAACCACTCCTACCCATTACCTATTAATAGCTCATTTAAAGATGAGGGCAAATATGACATTTTACAATTGGTAACTCATTTATGAGCTTGAAGATCAAGAATATCTTGTACTTTTTCCCAATCCTAGGTTTTTTTTAATAGACGTGTAGAAATCTAGAATGATTTATATTTTGAAACGGAGGGAGTATAATGATATATTACACTTCTCTTTTGGAGAGGAAAAGAGAGAAATAACGATTCTTGCATATAGATTGCAAGTTATATGAATGCATATGCAATTAATTTGTTTTGTTGAGTCAGAATCTGCATGCAATTGTCGTTTTTTTTTGAAAGGAAAGGTGGAGAACAGCCACCTTGTTTCATTAATAAGAGGTTAATAAAACAAACTCAGAGTACTGAGCAAAATACATGGTCCTACTAAACAAAATAAAACATAATACATAGAACCCCCATGAACATGGGGGTGAGACACAAACAGAAAGTCATAAGCAAGCTCCCACCAAAGGAACAACACCAACATCCCCCCAATCAAACCCTGAGGAGTGGGGGTCCATCACCAGAAATAGGACAGATGAACAGAGCTGCATCTCCCATCAATCAAAATTCTCTCTAGATGAATCCCACCCTCTTATCTTGTTAAGGAGCATCGCATTGCGTTCATTATCGTTAACCGCCAGGCCGCAAACATTAGCAAGATTGAAAATTTGAGCATCAGTCATAAAATTGAACACAGAAGGTAACGAGACGCCACATTTGTACTTAGCCAACGCGGTAGCAGCAGCACTATCCAGGTAGTCATCTAGTGATTCGACCTAACTCCTGTTTGGGATCTGCTGCACAAGCTCTGAAGTAGAATTGGAGGAGCATGCCGCCAACTTGGTGGATGAGGGAGGGTCAACTTCTGATGTTTTAGCTATCTGAGGGGTATCCTGAAGCACTTCTTCTGTTGTTTCTGAGTATGTTTCTCAATACGATTCATCGTCCTCATCACCACTCGGCTCGTCCGGATAGCCCTTCCTCGTGTTGGGCCTGTTAGATAATAGAAAACCAGGCCCAAACATCCCAAAGCCATTATCGATGTCCTCTAGAGTGTCAGTAACTAATGTACTGCTGACAGCCTTCAAATGGAAATTGTCGAAGACCACATTCTTCGGTTCCTGTACAGGCCTAAAACACTCCTTTAGCCCACATAAAGCCAAGGCCTTCTTATCCCCAGTGGACAAACACTCGACTTGTCTTGGTTCCTCAACCATAAGCCTCTTCCCCTTGTCTGCTTCTCTAACTGAGGTGTTTGTCGTGTTGCACCTTGTCTTCTTCCCTGTTGCGAATCCCGCCTGCTCTGTCGCGAACCCCAAAGTTGCCCCCTTTTTAGATTTTTTACACACCTCCTGTCGGGTCTGACAACCCTAGCCTTGATTGAAATTTTTTTGGCAGTTTGCACGACTTTTGAACCACCTGATCCCTGAGATCATGGCCACTCGTTATGGTTGAAGCCCCATCTTGGCCACTCGACTGAAAAGGTGTCTCGGTGATAACCTTTATGGGATAGATGTGTGAAGTGGAGGAGGAAGCTGGTGTTGTTGCCAGATGCGCCACCTCCACTTTTACCTTCTTATCGATGATGAATCGCTTGAAGCAAGCGTTGCTCCATTTCATGAAAACGGTGCATTGAACCTCTTTACTGCAAGCTTTTCAGTATTAACCCAATTTCCCACATTTGAAACAGACTGCTTTAGGAAAAGGATTGGTGTTAATGGTGGGGTTGGAGATGATAGTGTGATTAAGCTGAAGAACTGGGAAAAGTTGAGTATTGTTTGAAACGATGGGTGGGGTTGATGTAGGTGGATAGAGGGTAGATTGGGAGGGAAAGTATGTTGAAGTGGTTGTGTGTGAGGCGTTGGAAATGCCTAAGGCTGTTGTTGCAGTATCTGAGTTTGATGCGTGTTGCAAAAACTCAGATGATCCCCCCTCTCCCCCAGTTGGTGACGATGGTCTTTGATTGGGTACCTTTTACGCCGTAAATGGCCAGTAGAAAGACTAGTTCTATGGGCCCGTTCCTTGGGATGATATGCGGGGAAGCAGTGATGACCAACGTCGCCCCCATAGGCTCTGTGAGCTGCAACGTGTGTGCTCCCGGTAGGGCGATTGAGTCTGAGCTCCCTGAGAAGAGACTCTTCAATGTGCCAGCATCCCCTCCTCTCGAACTCCGACATGGCCATCTTGATAAGAGATGTAAGTACGCTAGCCATCTCGAGTAAGAGGTTAAGCTCAGACAAGTTGGGGTCTTCTTCATAAAACAACACTCATTTCACTAGCGGAGGAGAGAGTTGCCATTAGAGAGTGAGAGATTCAAACCCTTAAATCAGAGACTCAGAGTTCTTGACAACTTGATTAGTCGCTCGTCGGTCGAAGTACCACAGAGAGAGAGAGAGAGGCAGCCGCAGACAGCGTCTGCCACCTGAGCACCGAACACAGGTCCCGAACTCGAAATCGCCTAACCCGAAGTCGAAGTCGAAATCGAAGTCGTCCAGACTCCAGTCGTCAATGGGGGGATCGACTCGAAATCAGCAGCCCCTGGATGAGCGCCGCCGCCAGAGCTAGGGTTTGGGTAATTTTTTATTTTTATTTATTTTTATTTTTGTTTTTATTTTTGTATTCTTTTCTATGTTGTTTGCTATATACGTATATGTTTATGTGAGTATGGATGCATGAGAACATGCGTTGCATTTGCCTAGCTAGTAGTAGTGAATTTGAAGAGTTTGTGACTTCAGTTGTACTCAATCAAGACTGATTCTGTATTCATTGGTTTATGTGTTATTTTGGCAGTTTATGTAGGAAAGGTTCCATTCAGAACATTGAGAAGGGAACAATCTATTGGGAAACAAGCAAAGTTCTGTACAAAGAAAAACATAGTTATCTGTGTCTTTTTCCGAACTATAAAAAAAAAAGAAAAAAAAGAAAAAAGAGTAATGCTTGATCCACTACCAAATTCACTACCATTTTGTTCACTATCTTTAGGTGGCATACTCCTATTGGAGAGTTCTTCCACCTACTTTATTTTCTCCTACTTATTGGAGTGTGCCATCTAAGGTAGTGAAGAAAAATATATGTAGTAAAATTGGTAGTGGATGTAGCATTACTCAAAAGAAAAACAAGAAACACGGAATTAAATGAAGAACCCACATGATTAACTAATATATTTATAGCTAGGAGAGTGTTACAGTGTCAAACAGTCAATATTGATGTAGTAGTTGGTTATCCGATCGAGATCATGTTTAATTCAACTCACTAAGTTTACCTCGTGCAGTATAAGCTCTGTTATATTTCGAAGCACCTCAGCAAACTTTCTACCATATCCTCTCTTGATGTAGAAGTTTTAGAGGCAAATTAATTATTATCAGTATTTTAAAACATATCAAGAAATGCATTGGATTATGATTGGTCCAATCATTGTTGTATAAGACTATAAGAGCAAAGAAAAGGGTCACATTTGAGTCATATATATACATCACAGCTTGTTTAATAAACAATAAAACTAATTAACTACATTAACTCCACTAATCACCGACATTAGGGTTCACAATAATTTGGCCCCACTCTCAAGAATTAATCTAGAGAAAGGTCATCATCACTCTTTCGTTGTGTGTGGTATGTTGTTGGTCATTAGAGAGAGATGTGCCCACGTGAATGTCTGTCAAGAAAACATTCAGGCCGGTCGACTCTTTCTCTCTTAATTTCTCTCACCTAGGGTTAGGGTTTTGTTGCTTCGTTACCTTCCAAACTGCAATTAATTGGTCTTTCTCTATCTACGTGATACAAAGATTACAATACAAGATTTCTCTCTCTCTTTCTTTCTCTAAGTCAAATGCTAACATGAGACAAATTTATTAATTTATTTTATTATCAGTAAGTTAATTATGAACTGATCGAGTAGTGAGTACTACTGTTCTATATATTTATGTAAGCATTCATCTGTCAGTGCTGTTTCCTAGACCTTCTAATTATTAAGATAAGATTGACAGCAAAACAAGAAATAGTACTACGATCGATCTGTTAAATATATTATTATTTTGAAGGTTCCTTTCTTTGTTTTTACTTAACCTAGCTCTCAATGCATTCAGTCCATATGCATGATTCTATATACAAATTAACAATTGCCTGTGTCAGTTTGCTAATTTTAACAAATTTTAATTGGATCGATAGATAGCTGAAACCCTTGATTCTCAGCTTTACTGGCTAGGACAATAGCTTCCTGCATTTTGTATATGATGGTTATGATAATTAATAGGATGCGCTTATGATGATCAGTGACTACGACAGATCGAACTTCAAAATTTTGGTGAGGGTTGAGTAATTAATTTCTATTAATATTCTAACAATTTTATTCAGTAATTCTACTTCGGGACAATGGAAACTACTCTATTAGTTCTGTGTCCTGATTTCCGAGTGAGTATTTGGACAGGATGGGACCTGTAGTTAGTTCTTGGTGAGCAAGCTGCCGAGGATAGATATGGATTTCCATGGTTTCATTAATGGAAATTGTTTGATGTACCACTGGCTGCCGGGACGTCGCCCCATGTTTTCAATGACAATTCATTGAATTGGTCCAATAGAGGATATTTCCGCATAATAATAAGAATCTTTCTCAGTCTTAATCTTGGTCCAATATTTGGAGACCCCAGCCCCTACTTCTCTCTTCTCTTCTTCTAATCGGATAGTTTCTCATCCGACGTGTTACTATCAAAAGTATTAAAGCTGCTGGTTAACTGTGAATTGTGGAGACAACAATTAAAAGAAATTGAATAAATATCTGAATCGAGAAATTTGAACTTCCTCTTTGTGAATGCGTGCGTGTAATGAGGCAATGTGTGTGCATCATCGCAAAAGAGTGTAATCACATGGAATTATGGCTAATTTGTGAAATCAGTGCGCATTTTAATTGGTGCGTGAACGAGATTCGCGTGTTTTGCAAAAAAAAAATTCACGATTTTGGCACTTTACTATACTGGTTCTGTGTGTGTGGATGCTTCCGAAAGTACTGTCTTGAGTAAACTTTGTTTAGCTATTTTAATCAGAGAGTACTTATCACATGCACATTCATAACTTTAAATTTCTTTAATTTGTGGAATCTTGTTCTATTGTTTGAGTTGGAACTAAGATTAATTCCTAATGATGATTAAGATCTAAGCTCTCATTTATTTAAAAGAAAAAAAAAAGACTAATTATTCTCTCCAAATTTATGACTCTTAATGCTAATATAGCCATACTGTGTTTAATGATAACATGGTCATATCGTGCTTAGGAAAGTTCTACAGCAACCTCTCATTTTCAAGTCGAATATACCCATTTCAATATTTTGGTTAGTTTTGTACTATATTTTGACATGGAACCGGCTTAATTGCACTACTAGAAGTACGTATAATCCTATTATTCATTAGATCGAGAATGATAATCAATGGGCCCATTGGTTTCAAGAGAAATTAGAGGCGATCTACTACTACTACTACTTCTGCGGAAATTAAATATCTTAACGCTTCACTATCTTTGCAGCTTACTTTTCTATCATACTACAAAATGTAAATTCTTTTGCAATATATAATGTGAATGTCATTACGGAATAATAGTGGTAAACCTCTTTGGTAGTTAGCGAGCAAGAGGTTGGGAGTTCTAGGCTTAGTTGGACCTTTAATCCCTGATTAAATAGACATGGGAGGAATGACTGAGTGAGTCTATATTGCTTCGTTCATAAAATTTGTATGAAACATAACGCAAATATTTACATCAAATTTAGGCCCGAGAAAAAAAATTATGACCTTAATTATATCTCTATCTCTACTACTATAATGGGAGAAGGCCTTAGTGTAATTTGTCCATCTACCAACTCGTGCAACGCACATGCATAACTATTATACATGAAGTTTTACATCAAATCCAAATTACATCTGAATTTTTACTTTTAAAAAAAACAATATTTATTAAAACGTGCATTGCACGTGTAAACTACTAGTCTGTTTAATGCCTATTAAGAAGATGAAATAATCTTCAGCTAGCTAGTACTTGAATCGAACTTTCCAAATATTTGACACTCTTAATGCTTATGAATAGCCTATTAGAGAACATCCCATATATACTTGCTCCACAAATCAATTGCAATTTGAAGCAAACAAAGAATATAATTAATTTATATGGAAAATTTAAGGAACACAAAACCCTAACAATTAATATTCTATCCAACAACTCTCCTTCCAAGCTCCTCCCACTATAAATACGGCCTACCTTGCTTGCATCCATGACCAGGCTCCCTACACCCTTTCTCCATTCATATACTTCTCCCTCAAACCAATCCTTGACAATATATAATAAGTTTTAATTTAAGAAATAATTTAATGGGTGGGACTTCTCCTTGTGCTTCTTGCAAGTTGCTAAGGAGGAGATGCGCGAAGGACTGCATCTTCGCCCCTTTCTTTCCATCTGATGATCCCCACAAGTTCGCCATTGTCCACAAGGTGTTCGGCGCTAGCAACGTTAGCAAGATGTTGCAGGTACTTCAAACTTTAAATAAATATGAAAAAGAACATCATATGAAAAGAGCATCAATTAGATATATACATTCATGTTTCTTTCTTGAACATATATATGGTCAAATAGATCGTAGCCCTTTAAGTTTCTTTTAATTAAAACCACAAACCTCAAATTTACATAAGCATCTAAAACTATTCTAACAAATCTACCTACCTCAGCTTTCACATCGCTGCTACAGCTTGTTTTTAGCAACATGCAGTCTTTTCTTCTTTTCCTTCTCTGCTTGCTTGTGCTTTTTGAATGATATTAAATGTATCTAGACGTACATCAGTGAAAAAAGATATACATGCATGTATCTAGACATCAGTATCATAATAATTCATGAAGTTTACAGAGAGTGAAATATAAGTTTATTAGAAGATACATGAAATTTAGTTTTGTGAAAGTCTTTTTCTGTGAAGCCTTCCCCCAACTAACACATGCATATATGCTAGTAATTCCAAAAAATTAAACTAACACATGTGAAGCTAGTAACAACTCGCGCACGAAATTTAACAGCTCACTTGAATAGAACCTTCACCATGTGAACACATTCTACTATAATGTTTGTCTGTTCTCTCTTAGTCACTATAAGTTTAATAAAATACAGATCTAATTAATTGTTTGTATTGTAGTACAAAAGTAGTTTAATTGTGTATAATCCCTATACAGGAACTTCCAATTGATCAGAGAGGGGATGCAGTGAGCAGCCTGGTGTACGAAGCAAACGCTCGGATCCGGGACCCAGTTTATGGATGTGTGGGGGCCATCTCCTACCTCCAAAATCAGGTGTCGCACCTCCAGATGCAGCTTGCAGTGGCCCAGGCCGAGATTCTTTGCGTCCAGATGCAGCATGAGGAGCTTCAGCCTAATCCCTGCTTGATTAGTACTAATCATCACCATCCAAATCAACTACTACTAGACCAAAACCCCGAACTTCATCATCAGTATGACAAGTCTAGTACTTATGAAATGATGCAAGAGGGAGTAATTTCCCCACAGTTTATTAACTTTCCCTCTTCGAGCAATGTAGCTCAAGAGCCTCTTAAAAGAGAGTCACTTTGGACATAAAATTAAGTGATTACATTAGATGAGCTTGTTAGATCTGTTAGCTTTTGACGGAATGTTAATTATGTGGTACTTTTTTGGTTCAAATCTCTTCATAAACTATTTGTGCTTAATTGTCATGAGCTTTCTTTTGAATCTTAAAAAATATGCTATACTATAATTGGGACAAATATAAGCCACCAAGGGAAGGACAAGAATATGTCTCTACGCTGCATGTGCCTGGCAAATGTAAAGACTCAAACTGAGAGGTTCTTGCACGAAGTATTCTAATAGTATGATATAGATTGTTAGCCCACCCTCAAAGCTAATGGATCCATATAGTGATTTCTTCTGAGATATGGGTACCTTGGTCAAAAGTGTTGAGTGTTAATAAACAGGGGTAGCTCGCAATAAATTAACTTAATCTTTAAATGAGGTGGTACAACTAGAGCTTAATTAAGTCTCTCATGTAATGAAAAAGTTGATTACTAGAATAAAAGATTAGAGACACAGACTTAATTAGGTTCTAATTTTGTCTAAGTTTATTATTAGACAACTTAATTAATCATTTGGTAAGTTTTGAATGCGCTGATCAGATGTAAGTTTCATTAATTTAGTTAATCTAAAGGGTCAACTACCTCATCATATGAGTTTGGAGTATACTAGGGTTCTCAGCATATGTTGCTTCTGAATTAGTCGAAAAAAATTAAAACCATTACAAAGTAATAGGTTTATGTCTTGCAAACTAGATCCGATGAGAAGAGAAGACGGGTGAAGCGAAAAAAGGATTGAAGTGACGTTGAAAGAAGAAGGGAGCAATATCTACAAGAAGCAGCAACATGACAGTCGACTGCCTCAAGTGGCAGTCGACCCGCACATGCTCTCTGACTTGGAGTTAGGGCATTGCAATCGACTGCATCTTTGGGCAGTCGACCGCAACCTACAGTGCAGCTATATGGGCCTGGGTCTAGGTGATCTGTTTCGAGCCCTTACTCTCCAAATTAGATCGTGTATGGTCATCTCTTCGGGATACATCATATGGTTATTGTATCAAGATAGCAAACTAATGTTTCTGTAGATATCTATAGAGACATTTTAACGGCCTAGAGGTAAGAGCAAAGAGAGTTCATATGAGAGTTTTGAGTTTGAGAGTTTCCATTGTAAACAACAAGTATCTTTTGGTGATACTTGAGAGATAGATAGGGTCGTGATGAGAGTGGTTTGTTAGGTCAAAATCGCGAAATTAGATAGTTACCCAACAACTCGTTATTCTTCGGAGAATTCAGCAAAATAAATCGGATTTGCAACAAGTAGAAAAATACTAAAAGAAGAACAAAAGAAGATTTTTAGAGTCAATATTCAATTAGATAGTAAGGAAATTGCAAAACATGTCTCTTAGGCTCTCTTTCTCTCTTATTATAATAATCTCTCAATTAGATAACTAGCTCTTAGTTCTTTCTATTGTTTCTCTTTAGAGCTTATTTAGATACAATAAATAACCTTGAGATATTTGTTAGGAATAGTATTTTTTGACTTAGTGCCCGTGTAAACTTAGCCCCCAAGTTAAATATATTCTCTCAATCAAATTGGAGAATAAATCATCACAAATATCTCAAGATAGTTACAAGAGATTGCATCAAATATTTGAAACATAGAAAGATATAAATCTAAAAGAAATTAACCAAAGAAAAAAGATTCTAAATCTTAGAGATATTTGAAACATATTTTCAACAATCTCGTTCTTGACTCAAATACGATTCTTCTCCAACTAGAAGGTCTTCATGGCTCAACAAGTTATGTGTACTTTCCTTGGCTAAATGGGTTGGCCACTTCAACATGACTCCCTTTCTTATTGGCGCTCATCACCTGCAAGGGTTTTAGCTAGTTCGAGCATCCTTCTCGGTTCAAAGCCGAGTCAGACTTCTTACATGCTATAGTTGGAAGAGTTGTCAATTCGGTAGTAACTTCTCATTCGTGCATAGATCGACAGGTGCTTAGCTTTGTCGTGGGCGTTCTTCACATTGCTTCTGTCGAGGAGGATGATAGTATAAGTATTGTATTATCTTTGTTCTGGCCTCACAAATGTCTCATCCATCATATTCGTGAGATGATCTACAAAAAGAAAGTAGTCGCGAGAAAGTTGTCTTGTAGACGTAGTCTACCCAATTGTCAACCTCCGACTGTAATTGTTCTTTTTTTCGGTAGATCATGTTGCAAAAGTAGATCCATCTTATTGCCATTGATCATCTCCATAAAGAAAAAAGTTGTTGAAGCGGTGTTGGAAGTAGACACCCTCACCTTCGGTTGGATCTTCTAACTCTAACGCTATAATACCAGTTGTTAGGTCAAAATCGCGGAATTAAATAGTTACCCCAACAACTCGTTATTTTTCGGAGAATTCGTCAAAATAAATCGGATTTGCAGCAAGTAGAAAAGTAGTAAAAGAATAACAAAAGAAGATTTTCAGATCCTATATTCAATTAGATTGTAAGGAAATGACAAGACATGTCTGAATATTCCTTTTTCTCTCTGATTACAATAATCTTTCAATTAGATAACTAGCTCTTAGTTCTTTCTATTGACTCTCTTCAAGGCTTATTTAGATACAATCTATCCTCGTGTATTTATAGAGTAGTAATCTTGAGATATTTGTTAGGGTTAGTAGTCTTTGACTTAGTGACCAAGTAAACTTAGCCCCCAAGTCAAATACATTCTCTCAATCAAATTGAGAATAAATCCTAACAAATATCTCAAGATCACTACAACACATGATGGATTTACCGGCGTATATTCTCCGGCATTTTACCAGAAACGCCGGGGTAGGAAGAGACCAGGAATAGGGCGTCAAAATGGATGGTTATACGCCGGCGACCTCTAAAAAACGCCAGGGAATTATGATATTCACCGGCGTTTTTTATTAAAACGCCGGTGAAGGCCATATTTACCGGCGTTTTAATAAAACACGCTGGTGAATATACAGATAAAAAATGTACCAAAAAATCTTTTCTCATTCACCGGCGTTTTTTTAGTTAAAACGCCGGTATAGGGTTTGGGATAAATTTCCCCCAAACCCTACAGCAAGTCCTCGATCCTTAGATAAAAAAAAACAACAAAAAAAAAATTCCCAAATTTTTCCCCTCTCTCCCGCACTCTCCCGCCTCTCCTATTTCCCCCACGCCGCCTCTCCTATTTCCCCCAAATCCCCCTTTTAGTTCACGGTTCCATCTCTCTCTCTCTCTCTCTCTCTCTCTCTCTCTCTCTCTCTCCCGCCGTCGTCCCTTGCCGTCCCCACCGCCGTCGTCCCTCGTCGTTGCTATCTCCCTCCCCCGCCGTCGCCATTGCTGTCTCCCTCCCCCGCCATCATCCCTCGCCGTCCCCTACTGTCTCCCTCCCCCGCAGTCCTCCGCTGTCTCTCACCGTCGACGATCTTGTAATCTGGTAAAAACAAATTTAATGTTAATTTTATGGTTTTAGGGTTTTAGGGTTAATTTTGTTTTGGGATTTGTTAGTTGTAGGGTTAATTTTGTTAATTTTGTTTTGGGAAAATTTTACTGAATTGATTATGGTTCAATTTTTACTGAATTGATTTGTTTGTTGTAGGATTTTAGGGTTCAATTCAGTTTCGATTCGATCCCAAAATCTGTAGTTGTAAAATTGTAGGAATGGTTTAGGAGTTAATCAAGTTGCTTACACGGAATCTAGTTCTGTCCATGGTGAAAATCTAGTTGCTTATACTGTTTAGCTAAGAGATTTAAAGTAGCAAATAAAATGGTTTTCATATTTGGAAGGAGAAGAGATATGACAGAACAAGTCATTGGCATTTCCTAGCTTCCTCCTCTAATGTCCTTTTGATATCCAACTTGTCCTGGCAGTCCTGCATTGGAACATAGAAAGAAAATGAACTCGTGGAAGATGATATATATTTTATAACCAACATCATTTAATTGCATGCTTCAATTTCTACAAGACCACAGTGGAGAACAAAAGCCAGGCTATAAGGAGTCTATAAATATCATGTTCAGCTCATGGCTGCATCATTACATATACTGCTTTGGTTCATTCCAAAGTCTTTTTACAGGAATCATGTTGCACAATTAATATGTGAATATCTTCATGGTAAGTAGCATCTGTAGTCCTCTAATCTCTCTGTCCATACCGATTTTTGGTAGAATTATGATTTCACATCTTTCATTCCCAAAATATGAAAGAGTTCTAATTTCATTCATATGGTTCAGTAGGATCCCTTAAGCTTGTCATTTGGATTGTTTTCTTTGACAAATTAGTGATAGGCTGCCTTACTATGTATGCCGACTGTAAATGAGTAGTATCCTTATATCACAGGCACTACCAAACGCCAGAAACGCCGGGGTAGGAAGAGACCCAATATAGTTCCAACCCAATATAGTTATTCCCCGGCGTATATTCCCCGGCGTTTTACCAGAATCTTATATTTACTTGTTCTCACAAATACTATGACATAAATTACTCAAGCATGATAAATATAGATCCAACCCAATATAGTTCCATATACAACTTCAAAATGCACTCAGTAGGACTACTTTTGATATACTGACTAATTTATGAGTCAGTGATTGGCAATCTACTTTTGATATACTGAGTGGCACTCACTGATTAATCTTTACCTCTTTACTTGACTAATTTTAAGTCAGTAAGTGGCACTCACTGATTGTGCTTCTCTATTTTATGAATCATCCTACTGAGTGCATTTTGCATATGGATCTATATTGATTTGGATCTATATTTATCATGCTTGGGTAATTTATGCCATAGTATTTGTGAGAACAACTAAATATGCTTGAGTAAAAACAGTGAACAAATGGAGTTTCTTCTCATTATTTTCGAGTGAATGAGTGATGATGAGATGGATTATGCTTCTGAAGTTGCACAATATGTTTCATGATTCATTGAATAAATGAATTATAGGAGTAACTAGTGATGATTAAATCCTATCTAAGCATTTAATGATTAATCATTACCTGACATTTTGGGATTTTTTTAGAGTGCATTTTGCAAAATTTATAAACAATCTAGTGAATTTTGAGTCAGTGAGTGGCACTCACTGACTTCATCTTATATACTGACTAGTTTGGATAATATGAGAAATTTGGAGAACAAAGATGAAAATTTTGAGATGTATGAACTGAAATACTATGGCACTGAGTCACTGACTTCATCTTATATTTACTTGTTCTCACAAATACTATGACATAAATTACTCAAGCATGATAAATATAGATCCAACCCATTATAGTTCCATATGCAACTTCAAAATGCACTCAGTATGACTACTTTTGATATACTGACTAATTTATGAGTCAGTGATTGGCAATCTACTTTTGATATACTGAGTGGCACTCACTGATTAATCTTTACCTCTTTACTTGACTAATTTTGAGTCAGTAAGTGGCACTCACTGATTGTGCTTCTCTATTTTATGAATCATCCTACTGAGTGCATTTTGCATATGGATCTATATTGATTTGGTTCTATATTTATCATGCTTGGGTAATTTATGCCATAGTATTTGTGAGAACAACTAAATATGCTTGAGTAAAAACAGTGAACAAATGGAGTTTCTTCTCATTATTTTCGAGTGAATCAGTGATGATGAGATGGAATATGCTTCTGAAGTTGCACACTATGTTTCATGATTCATTGAATAAATGAATTATAGGAGTAACTAGTGATGATTAAATCCTATCTGAGCATTTAATGATTAATCATTACCTGACATTTTGGGATTTTTTAGAGTGCATTTTGCAAAATTTATAAACAATCTAGTGAATTTTGAGTCAGTGAGTGGCACTCACTGACTTCATCTTATATACTGACTAATTGGATAATATGAGAAATTTGGAGAACAAAGATGAAAATTTTGAGATGTATGAACTGAAATACTATGGCACTGAGTCACTGACTTCATCTTATATTTACTTGTTCTCACAAATACTATGACATAAATTACTCAAGCATGATAAATATAGATCCAACCCAATTTAGTTCCATATGCAACTTCAAAATGCACTCAGTATGACTACTTTTGATATACTGACTAATTTATGAGTCAGTGATTGGCAATCTACTTTTGATATACTGAGTGGCACTCACTGATTAATCTTTACCTCTTTACTTGACTAATTTTGAGTCAGTAAGTGGCACTCACTGATTGTGCTTCTCTATTTTATGAATCATCCTACTGAGTGCATTTTGCATATGGATCTATATTGATTTGGTTCTATATTTATCATGCTTGGGTAATTTATGCCATAGTATTTATGAGAACAACTAAATATGCTTGAGTAAAAACAATGAACAAATGGAGTTTCTTCTCATTATTTTCGAGTGAATGAGTGATGATGAGATGGATTATGCTTCTGAAGTTGTACACTATGTTTTATGATTCATTGAATATATGAATTATAGGAGTAACTAGTGATGATTAAATCCTATCTGAGCATTTAATGATTAATCTTTACCTGACATTTTGGGGGTTTTTTAGAGTGCATTTTGCAAAATTTATGAACAATCTAGTGAATTTTGAGTCAGTGAGTGGCACTCACTGACTTCATCTTATATACTGACTAATTTGGATAATATGAGAAATTTGGAGAACAAAGATGAAAATTTTGAGATGTATGAACTGAAATATATACTATGGCACTGAGTCACTGACTTCATCTTATATTTACTTGTTCTCACAAATACTATGACATAAATTACTCAAGCATGATAAATATAGATCCAACCCATTATAGTTCCATATGCAACTTCAAAATGCACTCAGCAGGACTACTTTTGATATACAGACTAATTTATGAGTCAGTGATTGGCAATCTACTTTTGATATACTGAGTGGCACTCACTGATTAATCTTTACACTTCAACAATTCTAAGGCTATGTAAATCTGACTGTTTAAATTGTGAAATTGACTCTTGTCACCGTGGACCCTCCTTTTCACACATGATTGTGCTGTTGCATCCATAGATTAACAAACCTTCCTAACATTAGACTTCGTGTATTCAAGGCTAGGTAACTCCTACTGTCTGGCTTTTGCTTGTGAATCTCCTTTCGCTACCAGGATCCTCTTTGGTCGCACTTGATAAGCTATGGTAGCTGCACCGGTTAATTTCATTCCTAATATTCTCAAATGTCAATTTCACCAAAAATGTAATTATGTAAGAAAGCATTTCCCTTCTTAATTTTCTTTGAGAGCTACGAGCTTCTTCTTTCAATTGCCGAAGTTGCTAAGCATACGATAACCATGGTGGTGATTTTTTTTTCTTTTTCCATTTTTATTGAGGTTATGGTTCTCCATTCAATTGCAATTTTGAGGAAATGAATAAGCTTGTGATACAGGAAGATTGATAAGTTGGTATTGCCTTTATGCTGGATGAATTTCTGAGCTTTTGGCTGCTCTTCAAAAATTTTTGCCATCGGAACAACCTTTACCTTAGCATACTTTTGCTATGTATAATGTGAACTTTTGGGTTTCTTCATTTGTGCTTATAGAATGGCTGTTTTTTACTATGGATTCCTGGATGAATTTTGAGTCAGTGAGTGGCATTCACTGATATGCAGTACTTCTTTGTTGCTAAATTCGAATGACTATATTGTTGAATTGTTATGCACTGAGAACCAGCTTAATGCAGTGCTCCTATTGGAATGACTATATTCCTCATATGCAGTGCTCCTATTGTTTGTTTTAAGAATGATCAGTGTATGATCTAATGGGTCTCTTGCATTTGGTTTTGATCATAAGAGTGCTGAATTTGTTTTTTTTTTTTTTTTTGAAAATTTTTTTTTAAAAAAAAAATTAGCTACACCGGCGTTTTTACAAGCGCCGGTGTAGCTTTCAGCAAGAATTTGGCAGTCCATACCGGCGTTTTAAAAACACCGGTGTAGGTGATGGCCGAAAATGGTACCCACACATTCACCGGCGTTTTTACGGCCGCCGGTGTAGTTTTAACCTACACCGGCGGCCGTAAAAAATGCCGGTGAATGTCCCTAAGCTACAGCGACGCACGATTCAGCGACACTTGCACCGGTGATTTATAAAACGCCGGTGGTATCTACAGCGGCGTTTATAAACGCCGGTAAATGTGCAAAAAAATGCCGGTAAAGACTGTTAGTCTTGTAGTGGATAGTTTACAAGAGATTGTATCAAATATATCAAATACAAAAAGATATAAATTTAAAAGGAAATAATCAAAGAATAAATATTGTAAATCTTAGAAAAATATTTGAGTCATATTTTCAACATGATTGTAATTGTTGTATCTTCTTTAGTTGAATAATATCTCGGTTATTTTTCTCCCGAATTAGGCGTGGCCAAACCGAGATAAAATTGTGTGCCTTATGTGTTTGGTTTGATCTATTATTTGCTGGGTGGTTTGTTCGTAGTGATCGTGTCGCAAAACTCGGGAGGAAATCATAACACTTAGATGCCACTAGCCAGTGATCCCATTAATTTATCACACACAAAAAATGCAAAAATTCTTATCATCAACAGTCTCAACTAAAAGTTATATATTCTTTAATTACTCACTTTGAAATGAAATAATGACAATTATGCTATAAATCCCCAAAAGAAAGACATTAGTTCTTTCGAAAATTTTCATATATATATATATATATATATATATATATATATATATATATATATATATATATATATATATATATATATATATATATATATATATATATATATATATATATATATTATATATATATTCAATTGCAAATGGGTCTGTTTGCAGAGACCATATATATATTCAATTGCAAATGGGTATGTTTGCATAGACCCGCTGCAAACTCAACATCTAGTTTTTGGATCAAGTTGATCATGATCCAACGGCCCAGATTCATCCCGCCCATCTCCTTCTTCTCTTCACTTTAAACTCGGCCGCGGGGGGGGGGGGGGGGGGGGGGGGGGGGGGGTATTTTTGGGATTTTACCCCAAAATATCCCTTCACGTCTCACTCTCTCTCTCACTCGTTCTCCTATCTCTCTCTCTCTCTCACTCTCCTTGTACCCAAACGAAACCCAAACCCCAACCCTGATGCCGACAATTCACACACCCGCGCCTCCTCCTTTTGCCCGCCACCGTCTCCTTCTGAAGCCCCTCATCTCCTTCTCAAGATTCCGTCCTGAGCCTCCTCCTCCCGAAATCAATGAAGCCATCTCGAGCCCCCTCTACCCGCTGTGCCTCCTCTTCATCCCGATAGATCTACTACATCACAAGCCTCCTCCTCCTCCCCCGAAACCCGACCGCTTCTCTCTCTCTCTTACCCGACCACCTAGTGCAGTTTATCGATACCATCTACACAGTTAAAATCTGCATTGTGCAAGGTAATCGAAAACCCCCTCTTTATATAATTAGCTATTGTTACTTTTTATTCATAATCAATTACAGCACAAGTTTGTTTTTGTTTTTGTTTTTGTTTTTTTTGTTTTTTTGTTTCTTTTTGTGATGTTTAGTTATGTAGATATAGTTGTTTAATTTTTGTAGATGGTAGAATTATAGATGTAGGTGTTGTTCTTCGCTCAATTTGAAAAAAATATAGATATAGTTGTAGTAGTTGTTGTTTGATATCTGTAAATTTTGCACAAATGACAAACAAAAATTGCAAAACTTTGCGACTAGGTCAGATTCACCACACACAAACTAACACAACTTATAGAAGTGAGTTTTGACTCATGATTTGTGAGATATGACAATGTATCACTTAATTTCAAGAAGAAGAAAAAAGTGATACATGTCCGTATCTTGAAAACCATGAGCCGAAACTCACTTCTGCAAGGTTGCGACAGTTTGTGTGTGGTGAATCCAACATACTCGCAAAGTTTTATAATTTTTTGTTGTTGTTTATGTTGTTTTCCATGTTTTCCCACTCTAAAATTTTAAAATTTTGGTTGTAATTGTAGTTATAGTAGTTGTTGTTTTATATTTTTAAAACTGGACAAACAAACAAAAAAATTATAAAACTTTGCGAGTAGGTCAGATTCACAATACATAAGCTAACACAACTTGTAGAAGTGATTTTCGACTCATGGTTTGCAAGATACGGTCATGTATCACTTGCATACAAGAAAAAAAATAAAATAAAGTGATATATGGCCGTATCTCGCAAATTATGAGTCGAAACTCACTTCTATAAATTGTGTTAGCTTATATGTGATTTATCTGACCTACTCGCAAAGTTTCATAATTTTTTGTTGTTGGCTGTGCGGTTTTCTATGTTTCAAACAACAATAACTAAAACAACAACTATAATTTTGAATATTTTGAGTATGAAAACATAGAAAACTATGAAAATAACAACTAAAATTTACAAAACTTTGCGAGTAGGTCGGATTCACCACACATAGGCTAACACAATTTCTTGAAGTGAGTTTCGACTCACGGTTTGCGATATACGAACATGTATCACTTTTTTTGTTTTCTTTTTTGTATGAAAGTGATACATGACCACACTTCTACAAATTACGTTTGCTTGTATGTGGTGAATCCGACCTACTCGCAAAGTTTCAAAAAAAAATTGGGTTGTTGGTGTGGTTTTCTCACATTTTCTCTTACTTTTTACAGTATCGGCTACTTAACATAAATTGAAACTCTTATCAATTAACTTTTGTATTATTGTTGATAGAGAAATGAGAAGAACGAGGGGACCGTCAGGGCCGTCTGGTAGCAGTAGTGGAGAACGATATATAGAAGTAAGATTTTTTATTAGTGTCACGCCCCGCTTCCCAAAAGAATATGGAATACTGTACGTGACTAAGCCCAACGGATAGTTTTCACCATCTATAAGTTGTACGGATCTGCTTAACTTATCACAACAATAAATATAGAAATATTCTCAACCAGGCATGCAAAAACAATCATAACTGAACATTATTTATTGCAACAATAAACAAATATTCCAACAAATACAAGGTTCGAAACAAAATAATAATATTGGGACTACAAGCCCAAATACAAGTCTCAATACAATTCATGAATAAAATAGTTCAACAAAACATTAAGCAAAATTTTTTTCCAATTACGCAGCTCAAAAATTTTCCTCGCCAACTCCAGTAGGCAATTGATCAGTAAAACCTGCTCATATAGCAATTACAAGAAAAATAGGAAAACAGGAAAACATAGTGCCCATTAGATGTAAGTTCTGGACCGCAAGCAGTACAAGTAGGAAAATGGAAAGGACAAACTAAAATAAACAGGAAATGCTAACATGGAGAGGGCAACAAAGATAACATTCTACAGATGGCAGTAACAACGGAATAACAGTAAGAGTATAACAGTAATAGGAAAGTCAACAGTAACAGTAAATTAAAAATAACAGTAAATCAAAAGTAATAGTGAATCAATAGTAACAGTAACAAAATGTGACAATGAAATAGTTGTTCTTATGTCTTACTATCTAGGTAGCACTTCATACATCCCAAATTATACCACATGGTTACTACAACAAACAGTCTCGCTTTAAGATTTTGTAGTGGAACTTCTATAGGGTAGTATATTCAGACAAACAGTAACAGTAACATCAACATCAAACAGTGTCATGGATCATGCCCTCATGCATCCAGAGATAAACAGTAGGTACCACAGTAAATAGTGGGGAAAATGAGTTTCCTTCCGAATATGCATTTCTATTTTGTCCACTACTCGATCTTTTCCCTTAAAAATCCCAGCTTGATTAGTTTTCGTTATTATTAAACAGATGTGAATGAGCACAAACAGGATAAAAGACATGGCATGAACAGGGGATAAGTCTAAATGAATAGGAAACACAAACGGGTGATAAACATTTCATAACAATCAAAACAACGAAACTTTCAGTTCTGGACAGTAAGACACTACTGTACCAAATCTGAGATTCTCGTTGCTACATAACAGAAAACTTAGATCCATCAGAAAATATAGAAACTAGACTCTCTGCTGATTCCATCACATATATATAAGTCATACATCAGCCAGAGAAACAGGGTTGAAAACAGCGTTTAATACAGAAGTTATGTTCAGCCAGAAAATGCAAAAGCTTGTTTATAAGCATGAGAATAGTTTAAAATAATCATAATTAAATCTGTGAAAAATCTGGAAGATCTCCTAACATATCTAGTTTTAAAATATAAAATATCATGAAATTATATTTCATATAGTATAGTCAACAAAATTGGAAAAACAGAGTAATGCAACAAAATCTCAATTCTGAAAGTTCAAACACAGCAGTACCAAAACAGAAATAATTCATAAAATATAATTCGAAATCCAGATCCGTCAAAAGGATGATAAATTAGACAAATCAGGCTACAGTTCATATTCACAAAGTTTTCATAAAAAACGAATAGAATCAGGTTGAAAACATAATTCTTTACTAAACAGTATGCAATTTTGAAATATGTCGATAGGTTTGATAAGTATGAAATGAGATACAAAAGTCATTAATTAATTCCACAAAAATTAGGGATTGATCCCAGTCTTGTCTAAACATATTCAGCAAAATATAGAGTTCGAATTCTACTTTTAGTATCAGTTGAAAAAATAATATTCCATACAGAATACATATAGTTCAGAATCTGGAATATATAATATGACTGCAGTAAAACAGCAATAACTCATGCATCGAAAATTGGAATTCAGATCCGTCGAAAGTTCTGAAAACTAGAAAACAAAGGCTACAAATCATGTTCACAAACTTATTTATTTTACTGATGTTAATAGGATAGAAATTACTGTACAAAAATAGGACAACAACAAACAAAAGTTCTTTTATGCATTTTATCATACAACTTAATTACATACAGTCCAAACCAAGATGTCATACAAAGCTTGGTAGATGTGGGTTACTCAAATCAGCATGGCATGTGAACAAAAAATCTATAATAAGGGATCACATCTAACGAAACATCCATATACATTTACTACAACATATGATGTGTCACAAACAACCATATAATCAAGATGTCATCTAATCTAAATTATTTTCATGCAACGGGTGTCATCTATTGTAACTACTCATGATCAAGAGATGATATCAACGGTTAAACTAACAAGATAGGATCATCATGAGAGTACACATATTTTCATACTAGATTATTTACGGTATTTAACTTATATGACAAAAAGAACACACAAGCTACTTGCCTGATATGAAGACGACGGAAACGAAGAACAGAATAACGGGAACGGATCCCGAACAATGAACATGAATGAACAAAGAGACAAGAAATCACACCACCGAAACACGTGCACCAAGACACACGTGCACACACACACTCAAAGAGACAGCAGTAAGGAAACAACAAGAGCGGCGGACTCAACCAGAGACAACGACGGGGAAGACAAGCAGCAGCGACAGGCAACTCGGCGGTGCCTGGGGGCTGTGCTACTCGACAGAACATGGCAGCGAAAGGGCTCGGCCTGGGGTGTGAGCACTGGAGAGAGAAGAGGAAAAAGGGAACGATAGGTGGTCGGTGCCGGAGATCAGAGACGATGACAGTGAAGGACAGGGGAGGATCAGGAGTAGGTCGGGGGTGAGGGTAGGTGACGGCTGGGAGGTGAGAGAGAGAAAGAGAGAGAGATAGTATTAGGGTTAGGGTGCAACTAAGGTGTTCATATAGAGACAATATGAGTTTGGGTGAACTGGGTAGTATCCAATATGGTGAAAGGAATCCAATAAGAGACAAATAGGCCAAGAATTAGGTTTAGACAATATACGAGATCAAGAACAAATTATAGATCAAATAAATCAGAATATAAGACTGAATCAAAGAAAAATAAATTACAAGAGAGAGGAGAACAGCACATCATACAAAAGAATGAAAATAAATACCACAAAAATAAAATAAAAATAATTAAGAATTTTATTAAATATAATTAAAATTTAAAAAAATGAGCAATAGGGGTTACAATTAGTGTTAGTTTTGAATATGAATATATAACATTGTATTAATAATAACAATGTTTTTATACGTTCATGTAGGTTGGTTGCTACCATTCTTCTTCCACCGAAGTCGGTCCATCGTCTTTGATTGGACGTACACCTCTAGGACAGAACGACCCAAGCGTACTCGCGTTGCAACACTTACAGAGGTCCCAATCCGTGTGTGATGGGTTCGCAAAGAAGTGTAACTTCCGGACGCACGCGACAATTCCCTGGACCCCCATACCGATGCGTACTTGGTCCAAACCCATTTTTTCAAACTCAGATAGATGGGGGGTGTGAAGCTCGATCAACACATATTTAAAACTCTTGTTGAGCGATGGAGGCCGGAAACAAACACATTCCATCTACTGGTATGAGAGATGGCGATCATTCTCCAAGATGTTGCAATGATTTTCGGCCTTCCTATAGATGGGGTGGCCGTGATGTAAAATATGGACTTCGACCGAGTGAAAGTTGTACGTTATTACCTCAATGTTAATTTAGAAGCTGAATGAGCTGCAAAGAAAGAGGAAGTTGCAGCTAAAGTTGGGGCAGCATATGAAGATGAAGTCGTAGCTCAAGCTCAAGCTGTAGTTGTATTTGTAGCTCATCCCATTCATTAAAATAATAACAACAATAACAACCACAATACATTCACCTTCTCATCTCATTCAATCATCACAAAAACAATAACAACAATACAATCTAAACAACAATAACAACTACAATTACATATATAATATTACACATAATACTTCAATTACAATTCTCAACTTAAAATTTTCGGGAAAAAAAAAACAATTAATTTACATATACGCATTTTGGAAAAAAAATCTTTTTGAAGATCACGAACCTGTTTCCTTATGCACGATCATGTTCTTGCTCAAAACCTGCAACATACATATGAAACTTCAAAAATCTTAATTTTCAGACAACCAAGAATATGTATTATAAGACTCGAACTTGAATTTTATATCACAATAACAATTTTACTTTACAACAACGGTTCATTAAAAATATCATCGGAACTCTCATCATTGGTTGGATCCAATTCATGTTCATTGGTAGCGCTAATAAATGAAAAGATTGAGTTAGTCAACTTCTATCTATCATCTTCAACTTTAAAAGATAGATTGAGTGAGTCAATATTTTTTAAGTCAAGTTATAAACAATTCAACTATAAAAAAAATTACCGAGCAACTTTGTTTGGACAATTTCTTAATTCATGCTTTTGTCCACGCAAATCGCATGCATTGCACCATCTAGATTTTCATTGAAGCTTCTCTCTTATCAGCTTCAATCTCTTCCCGCTAGGCCTTCCCTTTATAATGCACTGTCGAGGGTCCCCACGACAACATGAGACATATCCACATATGTTCCATATGTATGTCCACTACCCTATACATGTTGTCCACTACCTTCGGGATGTTCACTCAATTTTGGTTGCACAAGATAAACGCCTTCAATGGCCTTCAGCATGTATTTGTAACTTTCATCGGAAGAACAACCAAGATCAACAATTTGTTTTGCGTGATGGCTCAAAACAAATTTTCAGTAGTGCCTTCATGAACGGATGTATAGCTTATTCTCATGACATGCTGGGTCCATCTTCTTGTAATATAGTGTAGTGTGATTGGTGAACCTAAGAACCGCCAAAATATGTTTGCAAGCAATGCCTATGAATCAAACAAATAACATTCATAAGTAGCCATTTGACGGAGTTTACAAAATTGAACCGCCATCCCCGGTTATGAATTTTCACAAAGCTTCACAAAGAAAGTTGTATTATTCGCTGTGTCAAGATCGGCAAAGAAAGTTACATTATATAATAAGCTTTTTTGTATTCATCTTGGAATTTGTAGAAAAAATTCAATGTGTAGACACACGCCATTTGTTCCTCCATAGTTCATTGGGTCTTTAATTTGGGTCTCTTCTCACGATTATAATGATTTCCTTTAAGTTCCTCTTTCCTTTGCCTTGCTAAGACTCTATCGAAGATGACGGCAAATTTATATAATGAGTGGCAAATTCATATAATGAGTACTTTTTTTTAGTATGAAGCTTCAAGAAAGAATGCATAGACTCGCTCCATTGGCTACTCAATATGCCTGCCCAAAATGACGATCGTGCATAGATGGAAACCCATTTATCACGAATTTCAAATAGATCATTCCACCATTTATTATTTTTAACTACGTACTGCAAAAGCAAGAATTTGTGTTTCGCTTCAAAATCATCTATAAATTCAGAATTATAGATGATACTCTTAAAAGCTTCGTGAACATATCAAAAACATTCGTTATACGCACCTCCTACGATAACTTACCAAAAAATATGAAAAATGCAATGCCTATACCGAGTCTGAGGAAAAATTATCTTCACTGCAACACCGATCCCACTCTCTTGATCCATCACCATGCCGGATGGAACATGTTTCATTACTCCTATCCACTTCTCAAATAACCACACAAATGAAAAGGTTTTCTCATTTGAAATGAACCCAAAACCTAAGAAAGTTGATTACCAATGATGATTTATACCAACAAATGGAACAAATAATATTCCAAATCAATTCGTGTTGTGTGTGGCATCAAATAAAACTACATCTCCAAATTATTCGTAATTCATCCTAGCAGTACCATCCAGTCAGATACAATGAGACAATCAACCTTTAGCAATCTAACTGGAGATTATAAAAATATAATGGATCCTTCTGTTTTTGCGATTCAAAAAATTCAATCTGCATTTGACTATCGTGTCCTTTTATAGCTACCCTCGAGTATCTCTCGTGATTTCTAGCATCGGTTTTGGTGAATTTTATTTTATCGTGATCTCCACTAGCACTTTTTAAAAGAAAATAATTGTTTTCACGTAGGAATACTAGCATGAAAAAGTTGATTCCTTATTCTTTTATCGAATTTCGACACATTACGATTTTGAGACAACAAATGTTTCTACCAGGTGAAGTAAATTCATGATTGTGTGGTTCATGAAATGAATTTAAAAAAATCATGTATTACTTTCTTCTTTTAGTTTCACACGAACGAAAGCTTTGCAACTCGTTCTAGAATTAATTTTCCGAATAACATCATTAGGGTGACACGGTGACGCTCCGGTTTTATTGCATAGATATGACTCTTCCACTATCGACTCTTGTTCACTTTAATTTATTCTCACCCTTACGCATTTGGAAACCCACACATCTAGCATAACTTTTATAAAAAAATTCTCTGTTTTCTTTAGAGTATGAAACGTCATACCTATCTCTGGTTTGATGTGCTCGTCAACTTACGGCCTAGATTCATTTTCGTGTGCAGACACAAAATTATTGTCAGCAACATAATTTCCCTCATCATTCTCCATATCCAACATAAGAAATAATACAACAATTCTTAATACATTAATCATATAGACCAAATCACGAACACAACATACACACACCGAATCACAGTATTCTCAATATAGATATGAAATAACATACGTGAGAAAATCGCACAAACGATAACCAAACATATAAAAGATCTTTTATCTCAAATCAATTTAATATATCAGCAAAAATCATATAGCCGTCATATAGGCAGTGAAATCTGAGTTGATGAACAGAACATACAATGAAACATTTAAACATAACTTTATATATCTGTTAGAACGTGATGATGAAAATAAATGTCTTTAGGGGTCCTGTCAATGCAGGTTGCTTGGGGATACATCAGGAGTTGATTATTTTAACTGAATTTCATTTGTGTGCCATATTGCTCTTGGGTAATTTATTTTCATATTGTCAATGCCTTTAGACATAGTTAGATTTATAAGTTAGAAAATTGGAATATCAAATTTAAAGCGTATGTATAAAAAGGCTCACCAATATAAAACTGTGAGTAGATTTGAAGCTTTTGCACCAACAGGTCTACCTGCAATAACAATAAGTTCAGGCAATCTAATAAATATATAGTTGTATGACTTGAAACTTCATGCAAATGGCCCAGAACAACCAAGCAAGAGAATTCACTTCTGTTGATTGCAATAGTAGAGTTAGACATGAAAATCCTCATAAGGGGACAAGTAATTTTGTGGGGAAATTAAATGTTGGAAGAATTAAGTTATTAACATATTCCAAGCATACCTTTGATTTAAAGTATACTTTTAGAAGATATAATGAAATTAGAAATTGTTTCCAAAGCCAACATTCACATACTAGAAGAGGACTCCTAAGCCCACGATTGGTACAAGCAATGCAAGACTTTTAAGTCTAAACCACAAGTAACAAAGCAAACCTAACTACGTAAAATAGAAAGAAAGAAAATTTGATTGCAACTTTAGGTAGAAATTCAACATAAGACTAAAACCCACCAGGTTAAGGAATTGCCATGTAGCTTGTGGGGTACGACAATGGAGGCGGGTACATTCCACTAAGTACTGGTAGCATTACCATCAGATCTGGACCCATGTATAGCACCAGTGGAGCCCCAACGTCGAGCGACGTGATTCTCGCACTATGGTTTGGCAAAAATTAGGGTTTGCAGGGAAATTAGGGTTCGAAAGGGATTTCCAAGGGGACGGAAAGATGGCGGGAATGACGGTGGCAGCGGTTGTCAGGAGCAACGGCGAATACTTAGTCGACGGCGTCTCAATTCCAGTAGTGAAGCTTGGTTTCAACCATTGCTGTAGTTGTTTTGAGATTGTTCTGTTTTTTTTTTATTTTTTCCCTTTTAACCAGTATCAGTTGTATCAGCTTATTACGTGCAGTGTGCACGTTTTCTTTGTATTTTGTGTTGGCGGGAAGGAGGCTGTGGTTCTCTCACGTGCTGTTTGTAACAGATTCATTCCCCCTTCCTTCTTATAAAGAGTGAGCTGTAATCTTTTCCAGGAATATCAATAAAAATCTTGAAAGTTCTCCTCCTATCTTCTCTTCTTCTCCAATCTTCTTCTTCTTCTCCAATCTTCCATTCCTTTTCTCATTAGCCATGCCTAGATCAAGGGGTGGTCGCCATCAGGATCCTGAAAGTTTGGTATCAGAGCAAGCTCGATTCGAGTATGAGGGGCGCTTCGAAGGTAGCACAGATCTTGAAGGTGAGGTCGCTAATCTGAAGAGTCAAATGGCGGAAGGGCAACTCCAAACGAGCTATCTCACAGAGAGGGTGGAAGCCATTGCCGCCAGCGCGAGTGAGAGGTTCGCGGCGATTGAGACCAGGCTGGATTCAATAATATCCATGGTGCAACAGAGTCATTCCCGAACAACTAGTCCACCCTTGCTACCCAATCCACCGCATCCACCAGGTGCACAGAACCAAAGGGAGGTATACACTTCTAACTCGAACTTGTTGTACTCTGCTAATGTCAACGATGGGGGTAGAGTGTTTAGAACTCCTTTCAAGATAGAATTTCCCATGTTTTCCGAAGGGGATCCGACGGAGTGGATCTGTGGAGTAGAGCAATTTTTAGACTTCTACGAGATCCCCGAGAACCAGAAACTGAAGTACGCGTCTCTCAACTTAAGAGGGAGAGCGGCACAGTGGTTTCGGAGGCACCTTAAGCCCAAGCTACCGGAGGTCTCATGGTCCATGTTCCTTGAAGAGCTATTAACCCGATTTGGTCCAACGGAGTATCAAGATTACGAAGGGACCCTCTCAAAGCTGCAACAAAAGGGGGATGTGGAGATTTACATTCAGGAGTTTGATAGAATTTCAAACTTTGTTGAAGGGTGGACCGAATCGCACCTCTTAAGTAACTTCATTAGTGGCCTTAGAGATGAGATACGATGGGATGTAAAATCCCAGCGTCCTAAGAATGTGAACGAAGCTATGGGGTTGGCGAGGGGTTATGAAGAGAAGATATCATGTCTGCGGAAGAATTATAGGAACACTTTCGTTCCAAGAGCTTCCATTCCTTCCACCAAAACACCTTCCACACACACTAACCTGTTAGCTCCTTCCAATTCAGCACCTGCATATTCACACAATCCACAACAATCTACTAGTAACCAGTTTCCCACATCTTCAGTTGCTTCCAACTTTGTTCCTAAGAGATTAAACCTGCAAGAGATGAAGGAGAGAAGAGCCAAGGGCCTATGTTTTAACTGCGATGAAAGATACTTCCAGGGGCATGTTTGCAAGACCCAGAAGTTCTATTACTTGGAGGGTTTGGAAGAGGAGGTCGATGATGAAGCGGGCGCTGTAGGTTCACAATTGGCAGAGAACTCAACACCAACCGAACCAGCTTTGCTGCACAACTTAGAGCAACCGGAAATTTCTTTCCATGCTCTAGTCGGCAACCAAGTCTACCCACAAACAATGAGAGTAAAGGGGAGGATTGGCGGCAAGGAAGTTAATATCCTCATCAATTCCGGCTCTACTCGTAACTATTTGGACCCCCAAACAGCTTTAAGAGCCAATCTCACTGTTTTAAATGAACCCCGATATAAGGTGACTGTTGCAAATGGCCAAAGCATGTATAGTGAAGGGAAGGTCCCCAGTGTGAATTTTGTGGTACAAGGGGTAGAGTTGCATGCGGAGCTCTTACTCTTACCTCTTGGACCAGCGCAAATGGTGCTTGGAGCCCATTGGCTGAGGTCTTTAGGCCCCGTAACTATGGACTTCTCATCGATGACTATGGAGTTCAAATTAGATGGAAGAATGAAGAAGCTACAAGGGATTATAAACTCCCAAATGCAACTCATGGATG
Organism: Hemerocallis citrina; assembly: GCA_017893485.1. Classification (NCBI taxonomy): domain Eukaryota; kingdom Viridiplantae; phylum Streptophyta; class Magnoliopsida; order Asparagales; family Asphodelaceae; genus Hemerocallis; species Hemerocallis citrina. Next base: position 216,911,255 of record CM030358.1, on the reverse strand, counting down.
CTCAAGAACTGTCCCGAATGAGTCAATACAACTGCCAAGCTTACATGATTCAAATTCAAGAGATTACACTGGGTGAAGAAGAGAACCATGGAGTGCTTCCGATGCAGATTGAAGATGAGGAGTTGCGGCAGGTAATACATGCATTTCCTGAGGTTTTCACCGATACACTCACCCTTCCTCCCCACCGAACAGTCGACCACCAGATCCCAATGGCCGCAGACTCCCAACCTGTTTGCCTTCGCCCCTATCGACACCCCCACTATCATAAGGGAGAAATTGAGAAGCAGGTTGAAGAGATGCTCTCATCAGGGTTCATACGCCCCAGTAGCAGTCCCTACGCTTCTCCAGTGATATTGGTCAAGAAATCTGATGGCAACTGGCGCCTTTGCATCGATTACAGAGCACTCAACAACCAGACAATCAAAGCTAAATTCCCTATTCCTCTCATTGATGAACTCCTAGATGAGTTGAATGGAGCTACTTTTTTTTCAAAGATTGACTTAAGGTCGGGATATCACCAAATAAGAGTGCGAGATAGCGATATTCCCAAGACCGCTTTTCGGACTCACCATGGTGACTTTGAGTTTGTGGTTATGCCCTTTGGCCTCACTAACGCACCCGCTACCTTCCAATGTCTAATGAATGACATTTTTAAAGAGTATCTCCGCAAATTTGTTCTTGTTTTCTTCGACGACATCCTCATTTACAGCCCCACTTGGGAAACTCATCTCCTCCATGTGTCGACAGCCCTATTAGTTCTGAGCAAGCACCATCTGGTGGCGAAAGCTAGTAAATGCACTTTTGGGCAGAGATCGGTGGCATTTTTGGGCCATATACTAAGTGAAAAGGGGATCTCCGTCGACCCAAGCAAAATCAAAGCAGTTGAAGAGTGGCCAAAACCCCAGACAATTAAACAGCTGCGTGGGTTCCTAGGGTTGACGGGCTATTACCGAAGATTCGTTAAGAATTATGGGGGTATCGCCCTTCGACTCACACAATTGCTCAAAAAGAATGCCTTCAAGTGGAGCTCGGCAGCCTCTACTGCTTTCAAAGCACTCAAAGAAGCTATGGTTACTACACCCGTGTTGAAGCCCCCCTGATTTCTCCAAGCAATTTATACTTGAGGCCGATGCATCGCAGTCAGGAATTGGTGCTGTACTTATGCAAGACGCACATCCTATAGCTTATATGAGCAAGGGTCTAAAAGGAAGACTGTTGGTACTCTCAACTTATGAAAAAGAAGTATTCGCAATCTTGCAGGCAGTCAAACAATGGAGGCAGTACTTGTTGGGTAATTCTTTCGTCATTAGAACTGATCAGAAGAGTATAAAATACATCTTGGAACAAAGAATCAACACCGAGATTCAAGAGAAGTGGCTTTGGAAATTACTGGGGTATACATTCCGGGTGGAGTATAAAAGAGGTATCGAAAATTCGGTGGCAGATGGGTTGTCGAGGAAGTTGGGGGAAGGAGAAACTTGTTATGAGATCACTTTCATTGTTCCTGAGTGGCTAGATGGTGTCAAACAGATGGTACTAGAAGACCCATATTTCCAATCTTTGCAAGAGAAGCTACAGTCTGGTCAGCTGAATTCCGATAGCTACAGGGTAATTGGAGGGGTGTGGTATTATAAAGGAAGAGTACTTGTAAGCCCAACGGCTGGTGTTAGACAATTGATTTTTTTTGACAATCACGCCTCCAGATTAGGGGGACATTCGGGATTCACCAAGACCTTGCGGAGGATCAAGAGGGACTTCAAATGGGAAGGGATGAACAAAGACATTAAGCGCTGGATTAGAGAATGCTTAGTTTGTCAAGTAAGCAAAAGTGAAAATACCCAACCTGCTGGTTTGCTATAGCCACTCGCCATTCCTGATCGCATTTGGGAGGATATCTCCATGGATTTTGTTGAAGGTTTACCCAAGAGTCAAGGGAAGAATGTGGTGATGGTAGTAGTAGATCGTCTAACCAAATATACCCACTTCATCGGAGTCTCACACCCCTATACCGCCCTATCAATCGCCCAACTATACATTGATAATATTTACAAGTTGTATGGCATGCCGAGGAGTATTGTTAGTGATCGAGATCCCCTCTTCGTTAGTGGTTTTTGGAAAGAGTTCTTCAAGATCCAGGGTTGCAAACTCCATCATTCAACAGCCTATCATCCCCAAAGTGATGGCCAAACGGAAATCGTGAACAAGGCGTTGGAGATGTACTTGCATTGTTTCTGCAGTCAAAAACCATCAGATTGGACAAAATGGCTAGCTTGGGCAGAATTTTGGTTCAACACCAATTGGCATTCTTCCACAGGGTTGACTCCTATCGAAGGTGTATATGGCCGGCCTCCTCCATCAGTTCTTTAATATGTCCGAGGTACGGCGAATCTACCTACAGTAGATGAAGAATTGAGGTCCAGAGATTCCATCTTAAAGCTGCTGAAGGACAACATAGGACAAGCACAGGATCGTATGAAATATTTTGCGGATAGAAAGCGCACGGAGCGAGAGTTCGTAGTGGGAGACTTGGTGTTCTTGAAGCTCCAACCTTACAAACAACTTTCACTTCGAAACCCATCACCGCAGAAACTCTCACCTAGATTCTTTGGTCCATACAAGGTAGTTGAAAGAGTGGGCTCCGTTGCATACCGTCTCCAATTGCCCGAAGGTGCAAGCATACACCCTGTCTTCCACGTCTCCAAACTCAAGAAGTGTCACGGTGATCACATTCCCAACGTCTACCCTGGATTACCCACCTGGTGGGTTGAAGAAGATACTCTTGAAGTGCCAGAGGCAGTGTTGGATAGAAGAGTCTTCAAAAAGAATAATCAGATGGGCATCGAATTGTTAATCAAATGGAAAAACACAGGTGTGGAGAGTGCTTCCTGGGTTGATATAGCTGATCTTCGTCGCAGGTTTCCCGATTTCGAACTTGGGGCAAGTTCGATGCTAAGGGGGGAGGAGTTGTCAGGAGCAACGGCAAATACTTAGTTGACGGCGTCTCAATTCCAGTAGTGAAGCTTGGTTTCAACCATTGCTGTAGTTGTTTTGAGATTGTTCTGTTTTTTTTTTTAATTTTTTTTTTTAGCTGTAATCTTTTCCAGGAATATCAATAAAAATCTTGAAAGTTCTCCTCCTATCTTCTCTTCTTCTCCAATCTTCTTCTTCTTCTCCAATCTTCCATTCCTTTTCTCATTAGCCATGCCTAGATCAAGGGGTGGTCGCCATCAGGATCCTGAAAGCGGTGGAAGTACTAGTTTAGGGTTAGGGTTAGGGTTTGGGGATTGGAGGGATAGGGGGTTTCAGATTGGGTAGGGGCATCGAGGTTTGGAGTGGAATTGGGCTAGGATTAGTGTTTCAAGAGGGATCCAGATTTTGGGAAGAGATTAAGAGTGGCATGGGTGGGGAGAGAAAAGATTGAAACTGTGATGTGTGATAGGAATTTTAATTAGAAAACATAAGAGCATCCACTGTCGTTTGCTAATATCCATTTTATGCATTTTTTTAGCAAACGAATCGCTGCAGTCGTTTGCTATTTATGCATATTTTGACGATTTCGCAACAGTAGATGGCTGTATATGAGAGCGGATATAAGAAAATGCATTTTATACAGGACGAGTCTTCAAGATCCGTCCCACTAAAAAAATATTTTTTATTTCGTCATACGGAACTAGAAAGTCCGTCGCTTAATTTTAAATATTATTTCGTATTAAAAAATCCAAAAAATCCACCTCCCCTTGGATGGATCTTCAAGATCCGTCCGTCGTTGCTTTTTTGATATTTTTTTTCTTCCCGACGGATCTTCAAGATCCGTCTGACGAAAAATATATTAAATAATTCATCTGATCAATTTTAAATTTGGTCGATAATACATTTCGCTCTCGGACGGATCTCCAAAATCCGTCTTATATTTTTTATTCTAAATTGCTATAATATAGCATTCGACGGCTGCAGCAAACGCTATATATGCTATATGTAAATATGCATTTTGTTATTTTTTGGCAATCGCGACTGTTGATGTCCTAATATATGAGGAATTTGAATGACCCAGATTAGATAAATGATATAATTCAGTTTATTGATAAATTAGGAATTTACATGGTTGAGATTTAATCTAGTAATATAAGATGCATGGTCCAAATTTTTTGCTTGACAGCTTTTATTTTTATTTTTATAATAGAAATAGATATTCTTCTTAGCAACTATTTTGATAGTAAAACGTTAAGATGAATCAAACGAGGGTTACAAAATGAACCGTCCTTAAAAAAATCATGTTCATATATGGTGGTTGTGAGATGATGATTAATTTGAACGCAGCCTCTTCGCCTCTCCTCTCCTCTCTCCTCTTCATTGTCTGCTTGTTTTCACGTGGGCGTGAGTGTGTCCATGGTTCAAGATCATTAGAAAATCATTCCTTCTATTGTCCTTTTGATGTTCGTGTTCAATTCCTACAGTGTTACAATATTTTTTAGGTGATTAAGAAAATAACACGAATTAATTAAACCCCACTGCTCATCTCGACTTCAAATTAATATTCGCTGATTTTGTCTTGTTCTAGGGCTTCTTAGTCAGACTCACGCGGCTTCAATCCTCACTTGGGTTTTTTAATTCATGTTGCTTGCATAACATGAGTTAAGACAAAGCACGCATTAATAGATACTAGTAATATACACATTCGATGCACGTATTAATTTTTTTAAAAATATTAAAGTAAGAACTCTGATTTACACGTGCGATGTATGTCTTAATAAATATGATTATATATTTTTAAAAGTAAATGTGAAGACTATAATGAGAAAGTTGGAGTTGCACATGTGTTGCAGGTGAGTATGTAGATTTACAATTCCAACTCTTCCATTATAATAATTACTAGTATTTTTCACGTGTGATGCACGTTTTGGTCAGAGTTGGAGGATTTTCATGTGCGATATACGTGTTAAGAAATAGTTTTGGAGTTTGCCGTGCGTTGCACGTAATTGGGAAAAATATTTTGAAAGAAAGCTACAATTTGTACGTGCAATACACGTGTTTATAAGTAGAATTTGAATTGTACGTGCAACATACGTGTATGTTTAGTGTTAAAAACATATTATAAAATTGTTTTGGACGTGCATTGCACGTTTTAAATAGGCAAATTCTTTTTTTGCTTGTTTTTTATGTAATTAATGAGAGAGTTGGAGTTGCACTTGCAACACACGGGTTTGTATGTTGACAAATGACAACCCCAACTCTCCTATTATAATGAGAGAATGCCTTAGTGTCATTTGTCATTTTTTCATTCTACCAACATGTGCAACGTACGTACATAACTAATATAAAGGAGGTTTCCGATTCAAATCCTCCCAACGTCAGAGTTGTTATTTTTATTTTTTGAAATTATTAAAACGTGCATCACACGTGTAAATTACTAGACAGATAGATAGATAAATAAATAGTAATTTACACGTGTGATGCACATTTAATATATTTAAAAAAAATTAAAGTAAAAATTCTAAGGAAGTGAGGACTTGAACCTGAGACCTTCTTCATATTAGTTATGCACGTGCAATACACACATTGGTAGATTTACAAATGACACTAATTCTTCTCCCATTATAAGATTAGAGATTAGAGATTAGAGATTCAACATTTTTTTCACATTTGAATCCAGTTATAGAGTCGGCCTTTAAAAATTGATATGTGGTCGATTGGCTGTAGCATTGGTATCGGGTCTGGTCCTTCACTACCCGGATCCGGACTCGGTCCCCTACGGGTCCAAAAATTGGATCCGGACCCGGACCCATGAGGACCAGGTCCGGTTCTGGGTCCGAATCTTATTAAAATATTCCTATCCGTTCGGGTAGCAGCAAAAGTGTGAGCGGCGAGCAAAGGCGGCGAGTGAAGGATTTAGAATAGAGGAGAGAAGAAAAATGCATGAGTTTTGAATATGGAAGAGGACGATTTAGAATTGAGGAAAAAGAAGGGGAGGGATGAGGGTAGAATATTTATTTTTATGTTGATTTTTTTTGTTTTTTTTTAATGGGTCCGGATCCGGATCCGGGTTCGGATCCGGGTCACTTTTGAGCGGACCCGGACCCGGACCCAGATAGGCCGGGTCAGTTCCGATCCAATGCCGAATTCGGGACGGGTCCGGATCGGGTCCGGATTTCGGGTATTTATACCAATGCTATTTGGCTGTCCAATTGTGTATACAGACACTGTCAAGGTGCCACGTCTTAGTACTCATCTACTTCCAAATCCGTTACCAAATTCTCAGCTAACCTGTAATAGCTAGCTGAGACTTAATCCCTTATGTTGAAATCCAAGGTAATCTGAACAAATTAAAGATTTAACGAACATATTCATAAAATAGAGAAACATAAAGAGTAAGGTTTGAAGTTTCGGCATAATAAAAAATGTAATTATAAGCAACTGCAATTTTTATTAGAAAATGTAACTTTACATATTTCTGTTAGAAATTCACCTTGTCGGAACTATTGAATTTACGATGTAATCACTACGAAAGCAAATAGTAGATCAAATCGAACACACAAAAGCACACAATTTTGTTCCGGTTTGGACGAACTTTAATCCGGGTGAGAAAAACCGAGATAATATACATCTAGAGAAAGATACATGAGTAACAACTTTCACCACAACTATCTCTCGAGCCTCACTGAAAATACTCGTTGTTTACTATGGAGAATTCTCTCACTGAAGTACTTATCTATTCGGCGCTTATATTTCATTGAATCGATACAATGAATATATATAGTGATCTAGAGACGCCCTAGTTTGGTATCCAAATATAATAACCATTTAATATATCTTGAAGAGATAACCATACAATGAGAGTCGTACGATCGTGCTCGTAGAATAAGTTGGGCTTTAATTAAATCCCCAAGACCCAGACAAAAAACTGCCGCGGCCCTAATGTGGCCGACTGCAATTGCCTGACTCCAAAACAGAAAGTGCAGCAGTCGACTACTCTTTTGGCAGTCGATTGTTTTGCTGATGCTATTTTCCCCTTCTTCGTCCAATCATCGCTTCGAACATTTTCCTACTTTTGTTCTCATCGAATATAGTATGCAAGACATAAACCCAACAATTACCCCCTCGCAAAAAACACACTATTTTGAGAGAAGTAATTTCTTTCATCTCTCTTCAAAAATAGCCCACTGCTGCATCTCATGCAACAAGGTATTCAGCAGGAAAATTTATGGAGTTTAAAACAAGATGAGCGCATATAGTAAATAGAGATAAGATTGAAGAATTTAACATGAGAAGACGAAGCCACACATAATAATCCAAAGGATCTTTAGACATTACTCTTAGATTCATCAAATATTTTCATCTCTTTAGTAAATAATTATACTATATATACAATCCAAAATAAGAGAGCATGTTACAACTTGATGAATACCTTAATCTCATATTCTCAATATTCTAAAAAATAATAAATATATAATCAAAAATAAGAGAGAATCTTATAACTTCCTGAATACCTTAATCTCTGGGATTTTGGGTATGGCATACGGCTACTGCTTGGATTTGGGCGGACTAGCGAATGGCGAACGATTACAGTTGAGTTTTGGGCTAGGGATGCCGGCGAGGATAGGCGAATGGGGATGACTTGTATTTTGGTGGACTGGTGGACAGCGAACGGCGACGGTTTAGATTGGGGTGGATTTGCGAACGGCAAACGGTAGGGTTGGCATTCGGGTCGAACGGGCCGGGCCAGGCCGGACCCGCCCGGGTTGGATGTTGACTTGGGCGGGTTCGGACCGGGTTGGTGATTTAACCAGGCCGGGTCGAAAAGTGGCTATGGCGACCCGCCTAACCCGTGAACCCATTCGGGTCCAATCCGGGTCGGATCGGGTCGGTTCGCAGGTTGGCCCGTTTAGATAGGTTTTCTTTTTTTTAAACTTAAAATAATAATAATAATAATAATAATAATAATAATAATAATAATAATAAACATTAAAAATCGTAATAATAATAATAAGATTGACAGAGTGAAACTGGCAAAAAATATTGAAATATTATTCATATGATTTTAAGTTATACAAGTTTCACAATTTCTAATGAAATAAAGAATTCAATTCACAAATATGTTTTATACACTAACATATTTCTTATATACAATTTCAATTTACTTCAATTTTTCTAATTTGAAATAACAAGCACAGATATAATACAATTTTTTTTTATCTATTTACAATTGTCTTCAAGTTGATGGCCTTGAATTTGTTGTTGTTGGTCTTGAATTCTTCATTTTGGTTGCTGTTGTTGTTGTTGTTGTTGTTGTTGTTGTTGTTCTTTCGGCGAGTTGCTCCCACTTGTGGACGTAGATAATGCTTTCCCTTGTGTCCTATCTTCAGCCTTCAGCCAGTCTTCTGTGCAAACGAGCATCTCTAACGTGTCGGGCTTCAAACGATTCCTGTAATCAGTTAGAACTCTGCCACTTCAAGAAAATGCACTTTCAGAAGGAACTGTAGAGACAGGAGGAGTTAGTAAATCTTTAGCCATAATTGACAGAATACTATTAGTGTGTTCATGGTCTTTCTACCATTGTAAAATATCTAGCGGAGAAGAAGAAGACTCAGAATCTTGTTGGTTATACCAATTTAATTCATTTGGTTGATTAGTCATAGGTTTTTTGGATTGAATTTGTGCAAGTAAATTAAATGTTCTATCATCAAATTTACTCTTACCCTTACCTTTAGAAGTAGCAGAAGAAGAACTAACTACAGAAGTTGTACTACTAGAAGCAAACATCTATCATAATAATCATACAAGTTATTTAATGTATATTCAAATTTAACTAAAAAGTAGCGCAATCAATTATTATTTCTACATTTTCTCCAAGTAATGCAAAAAATATTTCAATCAAACTCTTCGTACCTTCTAATTTGATACGAGGATCCATAACGATAGCAACACAAATCAACATAGGAGGAGGAAAATAATACTTCAAAAAAAATTTGTATACAGGTTTTACAATATCACCAACATAAATATCATTTAACATTTCGTTAAATGTTTGCATCATGCTAACTAATGAAATAAAAATGCTACTAGAAGTAGATTCATATGTTTTTGAAAATTTTAAAGTTGCGGTTTTAAAAGGTTCTAAAAATTTCAACAAAGATTCGGCATAAAACCACTCGGTGGGAGTCATTTCAAAATTTTGCATATTTTTTGCGATACAAAAATCATTTACAACTGCTTTATATTCGGTAACAACATGTAGTAAATCAAAAGTAGAGCTTCATTGGTGTTTAACATCCTTTGGAAATCTTCTAAAAGGTACATTTGAAATCTTACACCAATTTTTCCATTCTTGAAATACGCTGGGACTTAATGCAATGAAATGTACACAATTTTTAATTTTAAGTATATATGGATCGGCTATTTTTAAAGCATCTTGAACACATAAATATAAAATATGACATGCACATCTAATATGAAAAATATTGTCAGATGGAGGGTTTAATGCGGATTTTAAAGTAGTAATTTCTGCATTGTTGTTAGATGCATTATCAAAACTAATACACATAATTTTATCGCGAATATGAAAAATATCACAAACTTCTAAAATACGGTTTGCTATTTTAGTGCCACTATGGGGATACAGCAACGCGGCAAGTGATATGATTCTTTTTTGAAGAATCCAACCATTGTCGATCCAATGACAGGTTATTTTCATCGTTGGAATATTGTTGACACCCGTCCAACAATCCGAAGTTAAACTAACTCTACAAATTAAACTCCATAAAATTACAATCAAAGCGTCCTTAATTTCATTGTACACTTTAAAACAATCCGATTTGCAAGTATTTTTCGGAATTCTTCTAAAATGAGGGTTTAAGGCCGTTTGATTAAAATTTTCCAAGTCCCTACTCGGGATAGGAAAATGGTAACTCTTCCCTTATTACTAATCTGGCTATTTCCCAACAAACAAGATCGGGATCATAAGGGTGGCTATCAACTAGACCGGTCCTATGGTTAATTTTTTATTGGCCGGGTAGGTCAACAAGAAGTTCTTTATGGTTATTTTGGATGTGTCTACTAATTGTACCGGTGCCATCACCCCTCTTGAATTTGTATGCCTTAGAACATATTTTACAAACTTTCAAACCTATACCCGGAATTTCTTCTTCCGGGATATAATCGTAAAACTTATGCCAATCACTACTTTCTCCTCTACTTTTCCTATTACTACGGGGTTGTGTGGTTTCGGTTGGTTGTTGTTGTTGTTCTTCTTCTTCTAATTGTATGTCACCTACAATCTCGTCGTGTGTACCCTATTGTTGGGTAGGAGAATCATGGTACTCTTCGGCGGGCTCACTAATTGGGACAATTGGTGGCCTACGGAAAGTGCCGGTGGAATCTTGCCCACTTTGGCTACGACCGCTACCGCGTGATCTAGACATAATGTAGTAATGTATGTAAAAAAAAACTACACAATGTAGGAACGATGAATTATAAAAAAAATCTAGAAAATAAGAGGGTTGAGATAGAGAAGATAAAAAAAACCAACAATAATTATAACTACAACAAAAATAAAATAAGAAAAGAGGTATGAAATTTTGATACCGTTCACCGTGGATATGCGTATATAAAAAAATCCGTGAAAATAAGAATAGAAGTAGAAGTAGAATTCCTTAAATCCAAAATTGAAGAGTTGGGGAGAGCTTGTAGGAGAGTTGAAGACTTGATCACTTGGAGTTGGACGAGAGTTGAAGAGTTGAAGACGTTAAATTTTGATTTCGATACGATCGGAATTTGATCGTATATATGCCTTGAACACTTGTTTATTCAATACTTCAATTGTTCACAAATTGCTTAGAAATGATTAATAATAGTAGAGAGAGTAAGAGAGTAAGGTGTGATTTTTTTTATGGGGTTTTGGGGGGTATTTATAGGCTAAAAATAAAAAAAAAACCAAAAAAACAGCCAAACGACTCTAAGAGCCGTTTGTATGCTCTCTGGTGAACAGTGCTAGCCCAACGGCACGCTGACCCGCGGGTCAACGGTCGGCCCGTGGCGGGTCGAACGTTTGACCCCCCTTTGATCCGGACGGGTCCAACGGTTCGTAACCCGCGGGTCGACCCGCAGGTTGGCAGGCGGGTTGGGTAATTTTTAACGGGTTCGCGAGCCGGGTTAGACGGGTTCGATTCGGTATTTAGGCAACCCGGGTCGACCCGTTACTGTTTGGGTTCTACCCGAACCCACACTGCACTTACACGGGCAGGATTAACCGGGCGAGTCGCGGGCGGGTCGGCGGTTGACCCGGCCCACTTGCCATCCCTAGGAACGGTGATGGGTGGGTTTTGGGCGAGGATGGGTTGGGGGATTTGGGGAAAGAAAAAGTTTTTTATGTTTTGTATATTTTTTAATTTTGTTTTATTAAGTTTAAGGTGCGGTCTTCACGTGGTAAGATAAATTTGAACTCCTTCTTTTGCTCTCCTTTCTCTATTTCAAAATAGAGAAAGGAGAGAAGGGATAGTCCTATTTGCTTAAGATATAATATAATTAGTATTTAAGTCTGTATATCTCATATTTTTATCCATGAGTTTCTAAATCGACCAAAGGAGATGGGATATATAAATGGCCAATATCAGAGCAAAAGCATTATTTTTTTTGCAAGATGGCGTGGGGCTAGGGCTGCAAACGAATCGAGCTATTCGGCTCGAGCTCAAATCCGAGCTCATTTCGTAAACGAGCCGAGTTCGAGCTTGATTTTTTTTTTTTTAGGCTAAGCTCGCGAGCTATTCGGCTCGAATATGGTCAAAGCTCGGTCAAAGCTCGGCTCGAATCGAGTTCGAGCTCAAAATTGAGCTCGTTTCGTAAACGAGCCGAGCTCGAGCCTGAAGGTATTCGGCTCGGCTCGGCTCGGCTTGATTGCAGCCCTACGTGGGGCCAGATGAAAAATTCTTCTGAGAAAAGAAAAATAGGAGTTTCGAAGAAGTTGGAGATGTCGAACTGGAGGGTGCGAGTTAGAGGGACAATGAAACATTATATGATCAATTGTCTCCAAGCATTAAATCTATTACTTTAGTTTTTGGTTGAACATCAAGAACTTTACATCAATATTCTCTTCTATTTAGGAGAAATTTCTTCGAGGAACATAATGTGTGTACAAATTGGATTCAATAAAGCTTATGTTGAAGCCCACACCAACACTCTGCCCTAAAATACAATTACCGGCCTCACCTAGAATTTTTTCCCAAACTGTCCCACTTTTTGAAAGTTTTTCCCAAACCGTCCTAGTTTTTTTTTTTTAATTCCCAAACAATCCCACTCGGTCTTTGAAAGACCGAGTTTAGTTAAAGCCAACTCGGTTTTTCAAAGACCGAGTGTTAGTCTTGGATTTTTCAAAGTCTAACACTCGGTCTTTGAAAGACCGAGTTAGTTTTAACCTAATATCTCGTAAGTCAATTATACTTAGGCCTCTATATATCTTTTTCATGCACGCCTTCTCCCACCTAATGAGGTGATAACCCCTTCGATCCGGGTCAGCCCCTTTCCATAAGAAATGTTTCCGAGTCCGGTCAATTCTTTGGATTACCCATCGCGACATTTCAAAGAAGGATAGATAATAGGTAGGGAGGTTTGATAGGACTGCATTACTAAGCGTGACTCTTCCACCCAAGGATAGGGCTTTGCCTTTCCAACCTGGCAGCTGTTTCTCAACCCGGTCAATAATTGGCATCCAGTTTGCCTTTTTTAGCTTGCCGAGTCTTAGTGGCAATCCAAGGTAGCAAATGGGGAAACTTTCTGTGGAGCAATTGAGGATTGTGGCATGCTTAAGAGCCTCTGTTGGAGTCAGGGCAATGGGGGTGAGAGCACTCTTGTGGAAGTTAACCCTGAGGCCAGACCAAGCTTCAAAGCAATACAAAATTCCTTTGAAGACAGTAGTGTTCCCTAGGCTGCCATTGCCAAAAAGGAGAGTATCATCTGCATATTGGAGTATAGAGCAACCTTGACGATTGGCTCCCTTAGCCACTGATGCAATCCAACTTGCTCTACTGCACTTGGTCATCATGGATCTAAGCACATCTGCCACAATGGTAAAGAGGAGGGGTGAGAGCGGGTCACCTTGTCTAAGTCCCGTTTGCAAGAGAATGGGTGGCCTGCTACTCCGTTGACCAAAATTGCCGTTCTGCTGGTGGTAAGGCAGGTGTGGATCCATCTGATCCATCTGTCCCCGAAACCTCTCCCAACAAGCGCTTCCAACAGGCAGTCCTAATCAACCGAGTCATAGGCTTTCTCGAAATCTAGCTTAAGAAGGTAATTCTTAGAGTTCGAGGTGTGGCAATGATGGATAGTCTCTTCAGCCGTTGCGATACTGTCATGTATACATCGACCTTTGATGAATCCCGTCTGGTCTTGACTAATGATACCATCCATGACCTTTCCCAGTCTGATAGCGAGAGTCTTTGTAATGATCTTTACAGAGCAGTTAAGTAGGCTTATGGGTCGAAAGTCTCCTACTCGTCGAGAATCTTCCTTCTTAGGAATCAGTACAACCTCCGCATAGTTGAATCTCCCTAGTTTGAGTTTATGTTCGTGGAAGTCTGCAAACACCTTCAGCAGGTCACCTTTGATTTCCTCCCAGAATATCTGATAGAACAGTATCGGAAAACCATCTGGACCTGGGGATTTATCTTTTACAAGTTGTTGGATAGTCTTCCAGACCTCTTCCTCAGTAAAGGGTACTTCGAGGGATTGCAGACTAGGATCGGAGTTGCCCATGGTCTTGCCAGAAGTTGTCTTGGAGAGGGACCCTGATGTCCGCTTTATGCCCAAACGGGTGTTTAAAATGGGATTGGAAAGCCATCTTAATAGCAACGTCGCCTTGTACCATGCCGGAGTCCGAAAGGATCGAGTGAATGAGCTTAGATCTACGTCTGGCACTGGCAACTCGGTGGAAGAAAGCAGTGTTCACGTCTCCCTCTTTGAGTGACGAAATTCTGCACCGTTGTTGCCATTTTGTTTCCTCAATTCTACAGAGTTGGTCAATTTCCTGTCTGAATTGGAGCAGTCGATTCCGCTCCTCCTGCAGCAGATCCCTAGTTTCTTCAATTTTTTGAGTTTCTAAATTCCTTCTAGCAAGGACTCCTTTGCTCTGCCAATCAGCGCAAATCGGGTCTGGTTCCATTTCCTGAGTTTGTCCCTTAGCCTGCTAAGTTTCTCACACCAAATAGCAGACGCCTCCCGATCCTTGGTTGAGCGAGACCAACTCTCGTTAACCATATGGTGGAAGCCTTGGATTTCTAACCAAGCTTTCTCAAACCGAAACTTTGACAGATTCCTGGGTTGGTCTTCCTCGGAGGATAAGACAATAGGCACGTGATTTGACGTTGGTTTAGGGATAGAATTGGCCGATGTCAATGGAAATTTGGTCTCCCAGTCCGTGGAGACCAGAATCCTATTTAACTTGGCCAGAATGGGTGTTGCTTGCATATTCGACCAAGTGAAGAGCCCATCTGAAATGGGGATGTCCACCAATTCCAGTTCCGCGATGACTTCATTAAATGCTTTCCTGCCTGGGGTGCTAGATCCTCTGCCTCTGTGTTCTGAGGCGAATCTAGTAATGTTAAAGTCACCCCCCACCACCCAGGGGTGTGGCCATTTAGCTTGGATCGCTCTTAGTTCCGTCCAAAAGGCCATTTTAGCGGCAGAAGTATGCGGTCCATAGACCACCGTGATCGTCTGAATCCAACCGTCAGATTTTTGCTTTAACACAACCGACAAAGAAAATTGCCTGTGAAGCTCGTCAATATAACCAAATAGGTTGGGGTTAAAACCCAGAGCGATTCCCCCAGAAGCCCTAACTGCCGGGGACATTCTCCATTCAGAAATTCGAGTACCCCCAACTCTATTAAGTCTAGACGTTTGAGAAAGTTTGGTCTCTTGGAGACCGACAATGTTACCCTTTGACCTAGCTATGACTTCCTTAACCATTTCTCGTTTGCCCTGCCTACCGAGGCCTCTGACGTTTCAGAAAAGGGCCTCCATTAACTACGACTATGGGGGGAACGTAACCTGATATGGGCGGCAATATCGAGTTATGGTTAACCCTATCGGTCTCCCATCCCCTGATCTTAATCAGGAGAAACGCGTTTCTATCGGTATCGCCTACCACAAGACCACAAGTATTGGCTAGACTAAAAATTTCATTATCAGTCATGAAATTGAAAATAGACGTTAAGAAGGAACGCGTACCTCCGCCAGTCTTAGCAACTTTAGCCGCCACTGCGATCTCCAGATAGTCATCTAGGGACTCCTCATTTGTCGTCTTTGCCACTTTCTGAACTGTGAAACCTGAGTCTATCTGTGAAGAAGGGTATGTGGACGGAACAAACTCCAGAGAAGTGGCGCGAAAATCAACATCAAAATCATAATCTTCTGACTCCACAGACTCACCCTCAAAGTAGACCATGTCATCTTCAAGGTTCAGCCTGTCTTCCCGATTGTCTTCATCACTTTGGTTTGCCAACTGCATAGTAGGCTGTCCTGAAGTGGACCCCTTAATGAGCCCACAACTTGTCGTCGTGACAATCTGAGTAGTGGGGACACTCGTAACAGACCCCTCAATGGGCCCGCTATTCGTTGCCAGACGTTGTTCATTGTACCTAACAGTTGTTATACTTGGCTCGGATATAATAACTTGCATTTTGGGCCCCTCTTTGGGCCCATTAACGATAATCTCTTTGGGCCCATTAGCGATCATCTCTTTTTCTCCTCTGCGAGAAATTAAATCCCCCTTCTTGATAACGCGCTCTGCCTCAGGGCTCTGATAAGCAATGTTGTGCCTCTGGTGCAGCAACGCTACGCCACTGTCGCTTTCGCCAGCTGTCTCCTTCTGAATGGATGGAGCTACGATCGAAGTCTCGATATTCGAAATCGAGGCGTTGAAATCTGCAGACGTTTTGCCTCTCGAAGCGTCGTCTCCTTTACCCCCGCTGCCTTTGCCTAAATGGTGAAAGCTCTTTCTCTGTGAAACCAACCCTAAGCCTGTTCTCCCCTCTTTTGAGCTCTCCTCCCTATCTATGCACCCCTCCAAGTTTGTCGTCTTCCCCAAAGTGGCATCTGTCTGTAGCTGCTCTTTCTCCCAACAACTCCTCTCTTTCCCTTTCGGCGACCAACTTTGCTTTTGGTCCACCTTCCTGGCCCAAAGCAACTCTTCATTCGTCTTCTTCCCCAAATTGTGGCTCTCCCGTACTAGCTCTTGTCCCAAAGATTTTGTCTTTTTTCCCCCTTGGCGAGTGACTTTGCATGTCGTGTCTTGGAGGGTTTTTGCCATTTCTATGGCCTGCATGCTCTGGAGAACCTCTCTGCTCCCCTCTTCGTACCTCCATACCCTCATGCAGAGGTTGACTGCCACTTTGAGAATCTTTTTTGCCTCTTTCTCCTAGATTGGTCTCTGTCTCAGTGGTTTTTGCCCTATCGAGACATGGGCCATCCTGACCGTTGGATCCCTTGGTCGAACATCGATCTCGACCAACGGCGATCCGCCCTGAGTTGAGAAGATCTTATCCCTCCGTCGTGGGCTCCCGGTGTTCCTTCATCCCTCTAGCTGCCTTAATCACTTCTCGGTGAGCACGCTCCACTTTGTGGGCCCCGTCTACGGTAAGATTGTAACGCCCCGCCTCAATACTCAGACAATTTTAATATTTTTAGAAGACAAATTAGATACTATGTAGTACAACTGCCCACCACAGGCTGCCTCTCAAAAGGTGGTTAACCAATTAGGTGACTCTTGATCATTGGCTAATTATATTTATACTCAAATTAGTTTTTGTATACTTCCCATGTGGGACTAAATTTCTCAAATCCTTCTCAAATCTGGCCCAATCAATCCGGCCCAACTATGCAATAGCAGTCGACTGCTTAATGGACCAGTCGACTGTTCGCTGCCAATACGGGGTGTTACATACACCCCACCTTAGAAATCAGCGTCCTCGCTGAGTACGGGACACACATCTAGTGTAGGATCCATCTTTCTTGTCGATGTAGCGTCGTCCTTGATCCCACGAAATGTGCAGATACACCCGGTACATACAAATGCACCCTGCCTATCCGGAGAATCATCTCCCTGCCTATCTGGAGAATTATCTCCCTGTTGTGTACCCCACGAAATGTGTAGATCATAGGCCCTCTTCTACACTCGGTGTCGAAAGTCGGCTCTGATACCATTTGTAACGCCCCGCCCCAATACTCAGACAATTTTTAATATTTTTAGAAGACAAATTAGATACTATGTAGTACAACTGCCCACCACAGGCTGCCTCTCAAAAGGTGGTTAACCAATTAGGTGACTCTTGATCATTGGCTAATTATATTTATACTCAAACTATTTTTGGTATACTTCCCATGTGGGACTATATTTCTCAAATCCTTCTCAAATTTCCCTCAAATACCGTGTACATAGTGTATACGTTATATAGTAGCAGTCGACTGCTAGATGTACCAGTCGACTGTTCGCGGAAATACGGGGTATTACACCTCGACCTCGTCATCTTCTTCATCCTCCTCGGAGGCGTCGTCGAACCCAGGGACGGGGTCGAGGACCAGGCGCCATCCGGTGCAGTCTACCTCCGGGTAGGCCTCCTTCACATGCGTGATTGCGTGAACATAGGCCATCACCATATTGAGGCGAGGTACCCTTTCGCCCTCTCTATCGCTTCGGCCTCAGCCTCCTTAGCCGCGGCGACCCTAGCGGCGGCAACAGCGTCCTCCTTGTCCTTTGCCGACAGCTCTTTTTGTTGGAGCAGCAGAGCATTGTCAGCCTCAAGCTTCGCCACAACACTCTCAAGATACTCCAACCTCGCAGCCGTCACCTCGGTTTCAACCCTCAACTACTCGATGTCCTTGGCAATCCGAGCCTTCTCTGTCTGAGCCCAGTCGATTTCCTACTTCAGATCTTTCTCTAGTTCGGTCATCTTCTCCATCAGATGACCGAAGTGGGAAGTTATTTGCGAAAAGAAAGTCAGAGCACCATGACAAACTCGGAAAGAATAGCTTATAAAAGGTGAAAACCAAGTCCATAGACTTACCGATACCGCCGCTCGTGCGATCTCGAGCGCGTCGTCACCAACGCCGTCGGCGTCCATGGCGGCCCTGTCCTTCAGCATAGCAAGGTGCCGAACGGCTTGCATGCTGGACGACGAGTCCCCAAGAAACCTGTCGAGCTTGCGGACTTGCCAGTCCGGGACAAAAATTTTCTTATGCTCCTCGGTCAGGAACACCTCGGCCTCAGTCATCAACGGCGGGGCCTCCAAACCCAAAGCCGCGGCTAAAGGGAAGGCCCCAGCCTTAGCCGAAGTCGACGTCGCTACGGGGGTCGGTGGCCGCTGAACAACTGCGGCCTGCACTGCCACCTGCTCTACGGCAGCGGCGATAGTTTTCACCTTCGGCGAGGATACCTTGGAAATCACCATCTTCCTCTTCCTCGGGGCCTTGCTGCCCAAGACCCCACGCTGCGCCAACATGTACTCGAAGTCCATAGCCTTTACAACAACAAAAAAGAAAGTTAAGTACAAGTAAAGCAAGACTTAAGAAGAAGGGGAACATAAGGCTAAAAAAACTGCATAGTAGGATTTATAAGGCAGAGACTCCCCCTGAAGAGCACCTCCTCTGTCAGGTCCCTCCAATCAAACTTCGGCCGATCGAGGAGCGTCCGAACCATTTTGTCATCATCAGGGCTGAGCACCGGGCTCTCTTTCACCCTCCTCGAGATTTCTTCGACCCAAGTCGTCGGGATGACCCATGGCTCTCGACTCCGAACAAGGAAGTACTTGTCCCTCCAATACTTTATCGAGTCGAGGCAACTGATAAGCTTGGCGCCATGCCTCGGAGCCAGGTAGAACCTAAACTCTGACCTATGTTGTTGATGAACCCGGTATACGGTCCGCAGCACCCTCAACTCCGGCTTGAGCCCCGATGCCTGGCAGTGAAGGATGAATCTGTTGATCAGCCTCCACACATTCGGCATGTACTGGATGGGGCTGATCCTACACCATCGCAATACTTCGATGATGAAGGGATGAAGAGGGAGTCGTACATCGGCGATGAAGGCGTCGACGAGCCAGAATCACATGTCCACCGACATTGGAGAATTGGCCCTCACTCCGGGCCCAGGCAACATCAGGTCATACTCTTTCGGGATCTGAAAACATTCCCGAATCGATGCCAGATATGCCTCGTTAAGTATAGAGATCATCTCGTCGACCTCCAAGGTCTCTCTGGCGGCATTCTCCTCGAAGCTCCGCCCCATGCTGTACATGATACGCTCGGCCTGTTCGTCCGGAAGGTCCTGAACCCTCTGAAGTTCGGTTAGCTCCCCTGGCAGTCTGCCGAACTCCCCTATCCTCCGCTGGCTCTCAACCACGGTCCCCACTACGACCAAAGAGGACCCTACCATGGTCTTGCCTTTGTCGATCGGAGGAACTTGGCTCGAGTTTGGCTCATGGGCGAGAGTAGGGGTGTTCTTCTGCCTCGATGGAATGCTAGACATTCTCTTGAAATAAACTAAGTATGAGATTACCTTGATTTGACAATGATCGCCGGAAGAAGAAGATTCTCGCCTGAAGCTCCAGTAAGAAAGAAATCACCTAGTAAAAAACTAGAGAGTGAGCAAATGAGAAGGGGTGGAGTTTTATAGAGAAGGGAACATTAACCGAGACTAAAAGACCTCTAAAAGCGCAGGCCTGACCCGTTTACAACAAAATGACAAGAAATATGGAAAACTCAACCGACATTTGACTAGTCAACGGTCAGACAGTCAGCGTGCCACATGTCATTCTCCTTGACTTCGGCAACCTATGTCGAGCACTCTTGCCACCGACGTCCAAATGTGAGAAAATTTTCCTGGACTTCGGCAACCTGTGCCAAGCACTTTTGCCACCAACGTCCAAATGCGAGAAAAAATTTTCCTGGACTTCGGTAACCTGTGTCGAGCACTCTTCCCACCGACGTCCAAATACGAGAAAAAATTCTCCTGGACTTCGGCAACGTGTGCCGAGCATTCTTGCTACCGACGTCCAAATACGAGAAAAAATTCTCCTAGACTTCGGCAACGTGTGCCGAGCACTCTTGCCTGGACTTCGGCAAACTGTGTCGAGCACTCTTGCTACCGACGTCTAAATACGAGAAAAAATTCTCCTAGACTTCAGCAACATGTGACGAGCACTCTTGCCACCGACGTCCAAATGCGAGAAAAAATCCTCCTAGACTTAGGCAACATGGGCCGAGCACTCTTGCCACCGATGTCCAAATGCGAGAAAAAATCCTTCTGGACTTCGGCAACCTGTGCCGAACACTCTTGCCACCGATGTCCAAATGCGAGAAAAAATTCTCCTGGACTTCAACAACGTGTGCCGAATACTCTTGCCACCGACGTCCAAATGCAAAAAAGAAAAATTCCTGGACTTCAGCAACGTGTGCCGAGCACTCTTGCCACCGACGTCCAAATGTCAGAAAAAACTCTCTTGGACTTCGGCAACGTGTGCCGAGCACTCCTGCCACCGACGTCCAAATGCGAGAAAAAATCTTCCTGGACTTCGGCAACCTGTGTCGAGCACTCTTTCCACTGACATTCAAATGTGAGAAAAAATTCTCCTGGACTTCGGCAACGTGTGCCGAGCACTCTTGCCACCGACGTCCAAATGCGAGAAAAAATCCTCCTGGACTTCGGCAACCTGTGCCGAGCACTCTTGCCACCGACGTCCAAATGCGAGAAAAAATTCTCTTGGACTTCGGCAACGGGTGCCGAGCGCTCTTGCCACCGACGTCCAAATGCGAGAAAATGCATTGACTGGTCAACAGTCAACGCGTCACGTGTTGCGCCCCTGAACTTCGACAACGGGTGCCAAGCGCTCTTGCCACCGACCCCCAATGGCGGAAAATTGCTTGCCTCCCGATGCGCGCTCGTGATCGAAGCGCTCAAATTGCACCACGCCATCAGGCGGCAGATCTACTGTTTGATCGCGCAGGAAATTGTGCCAGAGCTCCGATGGACGCTCCAGATCGCGCCACGTCGGTAATTAGCTGATTAATCCTTTTTTTATTTATTAATTCGAATTAATTATTTAAAAAATTGCAAAAAATATTTAAAAATTTTAAAAAATAATTATAAATTCGGAAGAATATTTTGAGCTCCTGGAAAAATAATTATTAATTAGAATAATTAATTGGTGCTTTTTGAAACTAGATTGTTGCTTCGCAAAATTAAATAAATAATTCAAAAAATAGTTTAAAAATCTGAAAAAATCACAAAAAATCCAGAAAGATCTAAGAATATTTTAGGGCATTTTGCTAGCTAAGAAAAACACCGTTATACCTTGAGCAAGATCCAAATTCCCTTAAGAACTCCAAACTCCCTTAAGAACTCCAATAAAGTCTCGTACGCCATTGAAACAGTGAAACTACTCCCCAAAGGCTGTAAAACGTAGTTTTTAGGAGTGGGGGCTCGTGATATGTCTAAAAACAGGATTAGATCGGGACCGTTCAAATCGGGCACGAATCTTAATGCTCTCAGTGGGTAAAACAGTAATTTCACCTACAAACGGGTCCGAAATTGGGAACTTTGTCCTATTGGATACGGGTACCAACCCGTTACAAACTAGTTCAGAAGGATAAAGAGGAATTCAGATTCGTGATTATCCTTAAGAGGCAGTTTTAACCACTTCTTATCCATCCACACCAAGAAGTAGAGATTTGTCCTTATCTCGAAACGGATCCCTAAGGCGACTATAAATACCCCTCTTCCCCCACCGTAAGAAGGTAATGAATCTTTTCCTACCTAAGGCTCTTTCTTAATCATTAAGATTACTGACAAGAGCGTCGGAGGGTTCGTCGCCGGGATCCATCCCGGTGTATCGAACTTTGTGCAGGTTCGTGGCAACAGCAAGGAACAAGTCAAAACATAGGTGGAGTCAACAGATTCGCTTTATTGTTTTCCTCAAAGAACTCACAAATTCATCTGTTTACCCCCCCCCCCCCCCTGCGCCCCCCGCGCGAAATACTAATTAAATTGTTACTCCAGCACTGTCACTTCAATCTCAGTATCTGCCACTTGAGGCAATGAAAGTATCAACTCAAACTGAAGCATATTAACATTCATGAATAATGAAAAGTAGCTAGTTCATGTTGTCGCGAACACCATGAAATTGGGATTCAAGTGTGTGAGGCCGGTATTTTGGTTTGGGGCCCGTGGAGCCAGGCCGGTTGTGGGTTGGTGTTGGGGGTGGGGGGGGGGGGGGGGTGGTTGGAGTATGGTTGGTCTGGAGTGTACTACGATGTCGCCGGTACAATCTTCAAAGCGCCTACTGTCAGACTATTGAGTTTCCTCCAGCTTAGGCCCCTGGCTCGAGACAACGTGGTTTCTTCGCTCCGATTGGGTGGTTGAATCGAGATAAGTCTGTGTGGTGAGAAATCGCCGGAGAGAGCTTGTGCGTGAGAGAGGTGAAGGTATCCGCTCCACGGCTCTCTCCTGGAGCGTGGTGTTTGGTGGGGTCAGCGAGATAGTTGTTTAGTGAGAAATTGCCTGAGTAAGTGCAATCGTGTGAGAGGTGAGCGATGGACACGCTTATAGGATGACTGGTGGAGATGGTGGGTGGGTGCGATCGCAGTGCAGGTGTCGTGGGATCAGTTTTCGACCTGCGGGGCTTGGCCCCAAAGATGGGGTCCCCCCAGCGAGGTGAAGGCAGGGATCAGCGGGTGAAAAATCCTGCCAGACGTGTCTCAGGTGGGTGTGTATGTGCCGTGGAGGCACTGTACGAAGCTAACTGACGTACTTACATTTTGCACTTACATTTAGCTGGTCGAGATGGTTTGTCAGCCCATCCTCCAGGATTGTTGGAGGGAGTTATTGTTTGTACCCGTCATGTTGCTTCATGCATGTTTTATTTTCTGTTAGTAGGTTGTACTTGAGCCCAGTACTCTGGTTTTGTTTCGTTAAACTCTTTTTAATGAAACAGGGTGGCCGTATTCCACCTTTCCCCTCAAAAAAAAAAAAAAAAAAACAAAAAAAAGTAGCTAGTTCATTAACAGTTACATTCTTTGTACTTTAAATTCAGACATGAAATACACACTGAAGACACTCCAACACCTTGTGTTGGCATAATCAAAAGCCATTCTGTTACAACTTAATGCCAAGTTTGCTTGCAGAATCAATTGAAATAATGCATCTTTATGTTGCTCTGTAAATCATCTTTCTGTGAAATCATGAACGATGAAGGCTGCTACACAGACAAAGCTCATTCAACTCAAACGATTATGTAGAAATCTAGAAGATTAAAACGAAGTAGTCGTTAAAATAGTATCAGATCTTCCATGGGAAAGCTCAAATAAGTCTTCCATAAAATAGTATGAGATCTTCCATGTCTATTCCTTTCTAATCGAACACAATACTCAACAAAATTGCAACACAAGAATTATCAAGAAAAAGGAGCTTAAAACCATAACACTCACCCAACAACTAGACCTAAGAAGCAGGCATTTGAACTGACATGAAAATTTGAAAATCTACATTAAAAAGCATGTGTCGAGTCTTTTCCATGTTTGTTCTTGTCAGACATGTGCCCAACTCCGACATAACAAGACTACCAAACAGAACTGAAAGTGTGTGCACTGCATCGTAACATATTAACATACTGCCCACAAAGAAATACACAAACCAGAGGGCCTCTAAGTAGTAGCTCAAGAGCTAACATTAACAAAGAACAAGAACGAAACATCAAACACATGCACTTAAAATAAAAAAATAAAAATAAAAATAAAAAAAATAAAAAAGTGATGATTTCAAACAAAGCCTACTACTGCCCGGAACAAGATTCAGAAACAGTTCACATCCATCATTCAATATCCTCTTCTCTTTCATATGTATCTTAAATCAGAATACAAGGGAAGTAAACTCCCGCGCAATCCTAGCTAGTAGCTACTTGCCGATCAAAGATCATTCCCATAATGCTCCACAACCACCCTCACCTCCTTCTCACCAAACACCACCCATTTCTCCTTCATCTCCTCCACCACCCTCCTCCCTCCCTCCCTCCCTCACACACGCACACGCCTCCAAAACCGCAACACAAGTCCCCACAACATTCGGTTTCATCAAACCCCATTCCATTCCCAGCCATCTCCATTAAAGCTAAGCTTGTTAGTATTTTCTTAAATTAATATTTCATTTAGTGAATAGAAATGGTCGTTAATAATCTGAGACAAACTGTTTGTGCAGCTGCTACCAATGCGGTCTGTATGCAGACATATAATGTGGGTGTGTCATGCCATATGTGGAAAGCATTAGGATCATGGTCTTCTGGCACATATTTCCCCATCTGCGCCACAAGTATAAGCCCTACTGGATCATAGAGAATTCATGGGATGAGAAATCCCCAAAGGATAAAATGTGGATATGTGACTAAGACCTTATTCTCCAAAACAAAAAACCAAAAAAAAGTCTTATATTTCTAGCAATTTTTTTTTTTGGATAAACTTGAGTAAATTCGTTTTGGTATAAATAAGTAAATAACTTTAGCAAAATATATGTATATAAGGTACATATAATTCCAAGTTACTTCATACTATTTGTGGGAGTTTTTGATATCTTTGGGGACATATTCTCTTATGTATGATTACCCCATCAGCTTGTGCAAAAGATGCATGATATGCTTAGGGGTGTAAGTCTGAGAAGATCATAAAAACATAATTTTAAAATTAAGATGCTTTCAAATTTAGGTGTTAGCTTGAGAGAATTTTCAAGTGTGGTTTTAAAATAAGGTGTTAGTCGTATAGGATTTTCAAAATAACTTGACTTCAGTGTAATTTTATTTTTTTCTTGTTTTCAAAGCTACACTATACCATAAATAAGCCCAAAACCCTCTAAAACCCTCTTTAACTCGGTGTTTCTCAAATATTGGTGAGACTTCATCTCTTCATCCTTTCCTTCACGTGTGGTAACTGTTCTGCTCATTTCTTCTTCTTTCTTCTTGTGCTCTTTACTTTCATCAACTAATTAATAAAATTAAATTAAACCTTTCATTTAAAAAAGGTTTTGATTGGGAGTCATATTTGTTTCTTGGGTAAATTTTGGTAACCTGCTCAAAGTTTCATGAATTTGCATATAACCCACCCCATAACATTTTTTTGCTGTTTGCCTACCTATTTAGCAAACTTTGTTGCGGATCGCACACTTCGCCCATGTGCACTTAATATTACGTTCTCTGACCATTTTACCCTTACAGCTAGTGATTTAATCAAAAATTCTCTCTCTCTCTGAGTTAGTGATTTAATCATAAATTCTCTCTCTCTCTCTCTCTCTCCCTCCCTCCCCCCCCCCCCCCCCTCTCTCTCACCTAATATCTCTCATTAATACAGTTAATATTTAATAGTATTTTAATTCATAATAAAATACTAGTAATTTACACGTGCAATGCACGTTTTAATAATTTCAAAAAATAAAAATGAAAACTCTGACGTAGAGAGGATTTGAACCGGAAACCTCCTTTATATTAGTTATGTACGTGCGTTGCACATGTTGGTAGAATGACAAAATGACAAATGACACTAAGGCCTTCTCCCATTATAATATTAGAGATTTAATAGTATTTTAATTCATAATAAAATAAAAATAAAAAAACTTCTCACCTCCTCATTATTAGGGGTGTCAAAAAATACCATATTACCGTACCATAGCGTAGCATACCATTACCATACCAAAAAATACCGAAACTTGGTAATACCGTACCAAATTTTCGGTATTGTACCATACCAATTTTTTATGGTACGGTACTGGCACAAAATGTTTATACCATTGGTATACCGTACCGTACCGAATATATTTAATATACATTTAATCTAATATTTTTATTTTAAAACCCAGGCCCAGAAAAGTTTCAGGCCCAGCCCAGTCTTTCTTTCATTTTTTTTCTACTCTAGTCGGCTACTCATCTCCAAACTCTTCATTGTGAATTCAATCAGATATCCAATTAGTAATTAGTAATTACCCAATCACCGACGCACCGAACAGATCTTCCTCTTCCCTTTTTTTAGTTTTTTTTTGCTTTGAACCTAAGGCTCACGCACGACGTCCGACGCACCGACTGATCGCTCGACTGAATGACTAATCGCTCCTCGTTCACTTTTTGGTATTGATTTTGATTCCAATCGTCCCCTTTTTTAGTCAATTTTTGTTCTAGTTTCTTATTAGTATCCATGTTTTAATTTGTAACCACATGTTTTGGAACGAAATGAGGTCATATGGTAACCTAGGAATTACAAATTATATTTCTATTTTAAAGGAACTAAGGTTACCATTCAATGAGAAGACCTGTGGGAGAGTCAAGAGACTAGTCTATTTGACCTTCAATAGAAATCAATATTTGGTAGTTAATGCAAGTTTGTTAGTAGCTATATTCATTGATGAAAGTATTCAATGACATTCTCCCAGTTCTCGGTGACAGCAAGAAGGGACCAACAACAAAACTAGATTGAACATACCTAGGGTTCTTGATATCCAGTACTACCACGGTACTACCATTACCATACCGATATTTCGGTATTACCGAACTCGGTAGTACCAAAATATTGGTACGGTAATGGTAGAGAAATTTGTGTACCAAGTACTCCGGTACGGTAGACGGTAGAGTAATTTTTGTATGGTACGGTACGGTATACCACCCCTACTCATTATCTCTCCAATATCTAATAGGGTTCTTATATAGGATCTGAAAAGTTAGATTAATCCTTTAATTAGGATAAAATAATCATTAAATAATTAGGGGCATTTTAGGGGGGAAACTTCCACCAAGGCGACAGAAATGGTCACGTAATCAATTTTACAAATGGGTGTGTGAGATTAGCAAACAAGTTTGCCAAATAGGTTGGCAAATCGCAAAAAAAGAGTTATGAAGTGGATTATCTGCAAACTCACGAAATTTGTGCAAGGTTCACTGAAATTACCCTTGCTTCTTTTTAGGGTTAGGAGCTTAGGGTAACAGAAAAAGATCATAATATTTTTTTCTAATTGCCATCTTTTACTTTTGAACCATGATAGAAACTACAAGTTCTTATGAATATAGAAAATCAAAACGATCATGGAAGTTCTTATGCGAAAAATAAATAAATAAATAAATAAACTTTCATATATCTTTAGATCCATACTGATTAAAGCAAAAAGATAGTCTGGTAAATGTTTTTTTAAAAATTTCAAACAATTGACGTTAAACTTATAGAACATAGCATACATCGCCTGGTGAGATAATTATGCTTAATATAATTCTATATCATCATTATCATTTATTCCCATTTTCATATATAACAATTATACCATAAAAGTATGTGACATCCAAATTGACTAATTTCAAAACCATACTAAGTAAGCATTTAAACTCATAAAGGATTTTGAAATTATAGTGATTTGAATTTGAAACAATCTTGATCCTAAAATCACACCAAAATTTTGAAATCCTCTCAAACTAACATCCCTTAGACAATTTAACATCCCTTAGTGATATTTTGCTTTCTATATGTGTTGGGTTTAGTTACGTCTTTTTATATTTATTAGACAAACTTGACAAAAAAATTAGAAATGCTTCATCGACACAGCCAGGTTATAAAGTCTGGTTATCATGTGTTAACATTGATCAATTACCAGCATAACTTAAATTGCACGACAGTTACATATACAATAATTTAATTGAAACTGTTAATTTTGGAAAAATAAACTAATCCTGTTCTTAGAAAGAAATTTTTTTTTAAAAAGGGATGAAAAAAGTAAGCATACAGCTACTAACCTTGCTGATAATTCTGGATGACACCTTTAAGATTCAAGGCCTCAAAGTTACAAGATTTCGAGAAGTTATCACTGTTTCTTCTCGTTCAAACACAACAATCTAATGATGCGGTATCGTGAAGCCCAAGGAGAAAAAACCCCAATCAATCTATGCATAGGCCTTGCTGAATATTTACGAGATAGTTAGGATGTTTACATAATAAGCAGATCAACATCTCTATCAAGTGCCATTACCAAATGACGGACTGTTCTTCTCGTTCAAACACAACACTCTAATGATGCGGTATCGTGAAGCCCAAGGAGGTAAAACCCCAATCAATCTATGCATAGGCCTTGCTGAATATTTACGAGATTGTTAGGATGTTTACATAATAAGCAGATCAACATCTCTATCAAGTGCCATTACCAAATGAAGGTAGTTTTTTCTTACTTTCTTCTATCATTGCTCTTAGATTTGATACCAGACTTGTGATACTTCTAAAATCAACCTTTCCCTCTAGAACCTTTAATATTTCCCTTTCGTTTAGACTTTTGCTTTTTGTTCTTTTGCTTCTTGTCAATTTTTATGTTACCAGTTCCATTCTCTGAATCTAGTTCCTCCTCAGATTGGCTTGCAAAGCCAGTAAGCTTCTCGTACTCCCGCTCGTCAATTACCCCTCGCTTTAGTTTCTTCAGTAGACGATATTCCTGCTCCAACTCCTCATCATCTTCTTTCGTCTGTACGGCTTTCCGTTGTTTGCCTGTCTTCTTCCTTGTGGCAGTAACTGCACTCTGTGACTTTCGCTTCACCCTTTCTGGTTTCGGCTCCTGAGAGGCTTCTTCTTCCTTTTTCTGCAACATCTTTCGTCTTTGTTTCTCTCGGTTTTTATCTCTGAGTTCATTGCATAATAAAATAAAATAAAAAAGTTAGTTACGGGGGAAGAAAATTGAAAAACAGACTGGACATCAGACATAGTACTGACTGTGATTTATGTTGTTATTTCCTGTAGCTCCTAATCTTTACTGGGTAAGCAGTAGGCCTGAGCACCAGGTTGGGTTTGGCACCTACCTTACCAGCCCCCCCAAAAAGGGGAGAGTTTGCAATTTTTAAGCCATTAAAAATCAATCTGGTTTAGTTGCTTCTTCACGAAATCCAGCCAAATTTTAACCCCGAAAACCGAAAACTGGAATCGGAAAACCCAACCATTACCAACCCTCTGAAAACCTGAGCCATTTTTGTGTATGCCTAAATTTTAATAAGATCATTTTGCTTTTCTATATACCAATTTTCATATGAGTATAAAATATTTAGATCCCGCTGAATCCATGTAACTAAAGAGGAGGAATCGGAACAATTTCTCAGAATTTCAGAAGCTGAACCCACGTACAAACTCAGTCTGAACCCAAAACCTCCTCAAAACCTGGTGCATGGATTTTAAATCTCTTAGCAACTAGCTCATAGTTCAGGCGTGGATAAAAATTTAATAGAAAAGCAACCTGGTCTAGCCTGCGGACGGTGGACACCCCTGGTACAAGGTATGGGACAAAACTCTAATTTGAGTAGGCTCAAGAGAAAGGTTGGCTAACAGTAAAGTGATTTTATTAGACCAGCTAAATAGATGGGAATTCTCTGAATTAGGACAGAATTCATATTTGTGGAGTTATTAGGGCGAACAAAGCGAGGAGTGGCTTTCCACAAAACCTAGATGGATAACCAGCAAGTTTAGAATCCTTCCTTAATGGTCCCATGTTTAGCTCATGCAACTACTATGCAAACATATAAAACTAATATGCAAACATTTGAAGGCACATTGTATGGTTTGTTAAAAAAAATGGGTAACTCCAAGGTATCATAGAAACCAAAGAGGAAAGTGGAAACTCATTACCAAAAGTACTGGCCTAAGCTTCAAAACCCATAAAAAAGGATCCAAGTGGACGACAGATATCAATAGTAAAAGGGTTGAAAAGGAATAGAATGAGAGAGTGCTTACTTGTACTTGATCTCTTTCCAATTAATATCCTCTACGGGAACAAAACCATCTACAGATAGAGAGTGGTGCTTCACCTCTGGCATTGAAGGGATCTGTAGTAAGCCAAATCCCATGGCCAACTTCCCGATTTCCAGGGCCTTCCACCTGATGAAAAGGTCTTAATGAGTGAAAGAAAGAGAATATGGATCCCAGAATTAAAAAATAAGAACCTGAAGATATAAGAACAGTGGTGCTCTTTATATGCACGGATAAATGATACAAATGCTTTGAGGCCCTTCTCCATTACATCACGGTCTTCTCTAGCAGCAGATCTTATCTGCAATTATCCTCCAAGGTAATTTAAATGATTTCCTAGAAGATCTTACAAAAAATGAAGATATATTAAAACTAGAAGCAATGCCCTCTAAGAACCGGAAAGGTAAATATAACGATAAGAAGTGTGATGAGGACATCGGTTCTGTTTTGTTTTATTTTGAGATTTAGCTATATGTAGTAGTTTTGCAATTTGCACCCTTTATTTTCTGCATTAGAATATTTTGAAGATTTGTATTGAAATTTTGTTTTGAGCCTATATATAGGCCTTGAGAATAATGAGAAGGATTACTATTACTGATTTAAAATTTTATTGTGCTGAGTTAATGCTCTGCATTCTTATCTTGTGTGTGATACCATAAGAAATTATTAGGGTTTGTGAGAAATTCTACAGGATTTTAGGGTTTGTGAGAAGCTCTAAACTATACCCTCAAATCTCCAAATTATTAACTACCCAAACCCTAAATCCTCTTCTTTTCTTCTCCACCTTCTTCCCGAAGCCCCCAAACTACTCCACCGTCGCCGCCTTCCCCTTTCACCGTCGCCATCAACAACCCCGACCTCTCTCATCACCGATCACCCCCCCCCCTTCTCCTCTTTCTTCTTCTTCCTCTCCGTTGAGCCCCGAAACACAACCCCAACTCTTCCTCTTCCCTTCTTCTCTACCCTGCTCAACAAACCCATCACTGCACCACCTCCCGATGCCCTCACCCCTCCATCTCCTCATCGCCGCGTGCCGCACCACCTTCTCCGTCCACCTTGCTGTAACACCTCGTAATTTCAAGAGATATAATATAGTAATTAGGGTTGCAATCAAGCCGAGCCGAACCAAATACCTTCAGGCTCAAGCTTGGCTCGTTTACGAAATGAGCTCAATTTTGAACTCGAGATCGGCTCGAGCTCGGTTCAAGCCGAGCTTTGACCATATTCGAGCCGAATAGCTCGCGAGCTTAGCCTAAAAAAAAAAGTAAAGCTCGAGCTCGGCTCGTTTACGAAACGAGCTCGGTTTTGAGCTCGAGCTCGGTTCGAGCCGAGCTTTGACCGAGCTCGAGCCGAATAGCTCGCGAATAGTTCGATTCGTTTGCAACCCTAATAGTAATATATATATAGAGAGAGAGAGGGAGTGGCATGGTGGTAAATATGTTGAATGGCAAAGACGTAATAATGTTAGGATTTAATAATTAAAAAAAAGATGAGATGAGATTGAAGGGTTGTTGGCTGCTGTACTTTGTCCACGTGGGTGACGTGGAACAGTGGGGCCCAGTAGAAGAAAGGGGCAGCAGTGCTCTCTGGTGTGCTGAAGTGAAAGCGGGCCCCACCTGAGGGAGGCCTGGTGATGTCAGCGCAAGAGAGAGAGAAAGCGGGAGCGGGCTATGGATTAAATTGATCGCATATCCGGAGATTAACAAGAATAATTAATAACAAATATAATTGCCTATGATCAAGAGTCACCTAATTGGTTAACCACTTTTTGAGAGGCAGCCTGTGGTGGACGGTTGTACTAATAAATAAATAAAATTATCTGAGTATTGGGGCGGGGCGTTACAAATGGTATTAGAACCGACTTTCGACACCAAGGGTGGGTATGCATGAGAGGGAGCTGAGGTCAGTACGCTGATAGTTTGGCCAGGGGCAGTATGCTAGAATTAGCTTAATCAGGGTACGTCATTCCACATCGGCTAGAAAGGAGATCCTGCACTAAGTTGCATGCCCGTACTCAGCGAGAACGCTGATTTCTGAAGGGAGTGTATGTAACGCCCCGCCCAATACTCAGACAATTTTATTTATTTATTAGTACAACTGCTCACCACATGCTGCCTCTCAAAATGTGGTGTAACACCCCGCCCCAATACTCGGATAATTTTATTTATTTATTAGTACTACTGCCCACCACAGGCTGCCCCTCAAAAGGTGGTTAACCAATTAGGTGACTCTTGATCATAGGCAATTATATTTATTATTAATTATTCTTGTTAATCTCCCGATATGGGGATCAATTTAATCCACAGCCCGCTCTCTCTCTCTCTCGCGCGCGCTGATGTCACCAAGTCCCCTTCAGGCGAGCCCCGCTTTCACTTCAGCACACTATAGAGCATAGCTACCCCTTCCTTCTACTGGGCCCCACCTGTTCCACGTCACCCACGTGTGCAAAGTATAGCAGCCAACAACCCATCAATCCCATCACATCTTTTTTTATTAAATCCTAACATTATTACGACTTTGTCATTCAACATATTTACCACCATGCCACTATATATATATATATATATATATATATATATATATATATATATATATATCGCTTGAAATTATGGGGTGTTACATACATCCCCCTTTAGAAATCAACGTCCTCGCTAAGTACTTGGCATGCAACCTAGTGCAGATTCTCCTTTCTAGCCGATGTGGAATGGCGTACCCTAATTCAGCTAATTCTAGTGTACTGCCCCTGGCCAAACTGCCAGCGTACTGACCTCAGCTCCCTCTCAGGCTAAGTACATACACCCCCTTTAGAAATCAGTGTCCTCGCTAAGTACAGGGCATGCAACCTAGTGCAGGATCTCCTTTCTAGCCGATGTGGAATGACGTACCCTGATTCAGCTAATTCTAGTGTATTGTCCCTGGCCAAACTGCCAGCGTACTAACCTCAGCTCCCTCTCAAGCATACCCACCCTGACCCACACTCGGTGTCAAAAGTCAGCTCTAATATCATTTGTAATGCCCTGAACCCGGCTCAGCTGCGCACCCGGCTACACGTGAGCGGAATACGCGAACAAATAAAATCTTAACAACTGCCCACCACAGCCGTGCCTCACAAAAGGTGTCCGGACCGTTAGGTAACCTTTGATCATAGGCAACTTAATATACACTCTCCCCACCATTTCTCCGATGTGGGACAGTAACCCTACTTACGCCTAACAACATGGCAGCCACCCTCATCTTTTTCATTCATTTCTCATTTAATGTATATATATATTCCTAAGCCCCAAAATCTCTTCTATAGGCTCTTAATTAATTCCATAAATCATAGCCCTATAGAATCCTTCTATGGGCCAACTACCACTTTCTCATCTCATCTCATATATATATATATATATATATATATATATAGGGAAAGGATCCGTTGTACACTACTTTGGTGCTCACCGCGCGAACACTACGCCTTCGAACGTTCATATCGAAAATCCGAACCGTTCACATTGATCTACACATCTAAATTAGTCTAAATATGTAAAATCAAATCATTTGAAATTCATTTGCCCATTCATTGAAGTGTTACAAAATTGTATGGCTGAAATTCAATGTTTTTATAGTCACATGATGGATGGGCAATTGAATTTTAAATGATTTGATT
The DNA here is from genome assembly GCA_017893485.1 of Hemerocallis citrina. NCBI lineage: Eukaryota > Viridiplantae > Streptophyta > Magnoliopsida > Asparagales > Asphodelaceae > Hemerocallis > Hemerocallis citrina. Next base: position 216,877,837 of record CM030358.1, on the reverse strand, counting down.
TTACATATTTAGACTAATTTAGATGTGTAGATCAATGTGAACGGTTCGGATTTTCGATATGAACGCCCGAAGGCGTAGTGTTCACGCGGTGAGCACCAAAGTAGTGTGCAACGGATCCTTTCCCTATATATATATATATATATATATATATATATATACTCTTAAGTACAGGGTGTTACACACAGTAATCACTCCCTCGTCATCATCAGCCGCCTCCTCTGCAAGAGCGAAGACACGCCCCTGACAAAATGGTTTCTTTCCTTTAACATCCTTCTTTGGGGGCCATACCATGGTTGCTCTTCTGTAACTGGGGGCAATCTGGCCTGAGGTGCCCTTTTTTCCCCACAATTGTAACAGGTCCTTGCAGTGATCTGTTGTTGGCCTTTTCGACATTGATTCCGGTAATGCCCTGATTCTCCACAATTGAAACACTTCACAGTCTTGTCTGTCGCTGCACCATCATTGTTCCTCTGGAATTTCAGGTTTTGTCCCTGTTTCTTAAACCCTGTGGACGGGTCTAGTCACTTCTCCTTGTTCCATTTCCCTACCTTTCGTTGGGTGGGTTGATTCTGACTCATCAACTGCAGCTCTCCGTACTAACTCATCAAATCTCCGAATACATAGCAGCACCATTCTTGACCTCAGTGCCAGCCTCAGTCCCTATTCAAACCGCTTCGCTTTCTTGCTGCCTCTCCCTCACCACCGTCAAAACCCTAGTCCCCAAATCAATTCTAGTCTGAACCCCTAATCCACCAAATTTTCAATTCAAAACCCTAATTCACAAATCTTCACCATACCCCTATTCGGCTTGTCGCCAACCTGCGCTACCATCGCCACCGTCGCTGATCCCACCGCTAGCTACAGTCGCCATCGACCTCCATCCTCCTTGCTGCACAGCCATCCCGAGCGCCACTGTCAGCTCTGTTTCACGCCATTACGACTTATGTTAGGATTGTGTCTTGAATACTCGTTCAGATTAGAAGAAGGTAAGATGAAGCACGGTGGTCGAAGCATCGAAGAGAGTAGAAGAAAACAACAGCAATAAGGTGCAGGCTATGTTGCGGTCGACCACACCCCCCGACCGCAGTTGCACTGGGTTTGGCCGAGAGGTGAACGGTCGACCGGTCTTATTGGACGGTCAACCGCCCGCGGCGCTATGTTCATTTTGGGCTTCGATTTGTTAGGTCGTTTTAGCCCAATTGTTAACTCCAAATTAGATCGTACGGTTCCTATTCAGTTACTTCTTTTCCAGGTTATATCGGACGACTGAAAATTAAGATTAGACCAAGATTTCTCTCTATTCTTCTATATATATTGTAAAGTTCTCCAATATGAGAGAATACTTCATTGATTATTTTCTCCATTGCAAAAAGAGGCTCGAGAGAGAGAGTTCTTGGTGGGCGAGTTTAATTCCTTGTATTGAGTGAATCAGTAACTCCTAATCTCTTCTAGTTGAATATCAGATCTCCTTATATTTTCCCCCGGATTAAGCAAAAGCTAATCAGGATAAGTCATCGGTGTGGCTGTGTTAGATTGGTGGATCTACTTGCTTGCTCAATTGATTCGTCTTACTACTTTGACTTTCTCATTGCTCTATTTAGTTCTGCTGCGAGGTGTTGGTTGACGTCCCAATCCCAACAACTGATATCAGAGCTTCCAGTTGCCGAGTCCCTTGGTTAAGATGACAGGCCACAGTATTTTGAAGATCAAACAGTTCGATGCAAAGATCAATTTCAATCTTTGGAAAACTAACATGTATGATGTCCATGTTCAAGAACCTTTGCAGTTAGTCGTTAAGAAGAAAGAAAAGCCAACTGATATGAAGGATGACGATTGGGAAGATAATCGTGAAAGAGCCATAAGTCTGATCCGACTATCCTTGGCGGACGAGGTCAAGTGCAGATTTCTTGAAGAAACTGATGTGGCGAGTTTGTGGGAAAAACTCATAGCTGACTACTCTGGTTCATCATTATTAGATCGGATGCATTGAAAGATGAAGTTCCGTTTATCTATGAAGGAAGGTACCGATCTCCAAGACTACATTACAAAGTTCAATAAGATATTATCTGAACTTAAGGCGATCAACGCAGATGTGTGTAAGGAAGATAAAGCTTTCAACCTGATATATTCACTGCCAGATTCTTACGAGCCTTTGATCACTACCATGCTACACGGTAGATCTGCCAAGGAGAGTATTTCGGTAGATGGTGTAATCAAAGCATTGAAGGAAAATCAACTTAGGAAGGAGACTCAGAAATCACCGTCTATTCCCACAAGTTGTCTAGTAGTGGATGGTCCTTCAGGGAGAAGACAAAGTGCTTTGCAAAAGGATTCGATCCGTTGCCGATATTGCAAGAGGTCAGGGCATATCAAGAAAGACTGTTGGAAATTACAGAATCAGGAGAGCACAAAGAATGAAAATTCAACAGCTAATGTGGTTAGTGCCTTTGATTCAGGTGATTCGTGTCTTCTTATTTCAAATTCTTTAGAAGTGGATTCTAGTTGGTTTCTTGACTCAGGAAGTTCTTCTCATATTTGCTCTGAGAGGGAGTTGTTTTTCTACTTATAAATCGACTACAGGGCGTTGTGACAATGGGAACTGAGGAGATTTGTAAAGTAGTAGGTGAGGGGACAGTTGAGTTGAAGATTCCAGGTCTAAACATGTTCACTTTAAGGGATGTTTTGCATATTCCTCTGCTGAAACGGAATCTGATTTCCTTGGTAACTCTTGATGCACAGGGTTGTAGGTACACAGCTCGAGATGGAGTTCTGTCTGTTTTTTAGGGTCGTAAGGTGATCAGAGGTATGAGAGTGGTTGGGCCAAGCCAAAACAATCTCTACAAGCTTTGGGGAATCCGAAATTCTTGCGCAAGTGTTGCGCCTTTTCCTGTTATTCATGCAAGCACAGCTAGTTTGCCGCAACTAGATTCATCGAGACGAGACCACGACGTTCGAATATCGTAAAGAGGTGGAGAAAGCCTAAGGGTAGGTGGAGTTCGTGCGGAGTTTGGCAACTTCGTGAGTACATCTATGGAGGTGTACCCTTGAAGCGGTATACTGGATTCGGTGAGATTAGGTAGAGATCATTTCAACTAGAAGAAAAAGTTATTGTTCTAAGTCATTTTTTGCAAGTGGAATTCATTGAAGTTTGGAGATGAATAATCGCATCATGTGACAGCACTCGTATGCAATCCAATGAGGAGTTTGTTAGAGCATCCACAGTCGTTTGCTAGTCTCATTGCTAAAGATAGCATTTAGAAATAGCAATAGGAGTAGCACGCTGCAGTCGTCCAAATCTTAAAATTAAAAACGACGAATGAACATCATTTTTGTAATTTTTTTTTAATAGTTATTCGGTGATTTTAAACAAAAAAAATCAAAAAAGTCAAAACCATACCAAACGGATGAAGACCATCCGTTTGGTTAGTTTTGACTTTTTTTAAAAAAAATCGTTTAAAATTATAAAAAAAATCAAAAAAAATCAAAAAAATTAAAAAAAGTCAAAAACTGACCAAATGTTTGGTGAGTTTTAACTTTTTTTTTATTTTTTAAAAATTGTTTTCGACGACAGACAGAGTATCTTCACCCGTCTATCATTTTTTTTATTTTTTTATTTTCCTAGATGGATGATCTTCATCCATCCCAACCCTCAAACGGATTAACATCCTCCGTCCCCTATATTTAGCAATCGTCTAAACCGGCTTCTAACTTTAGCAGCGTACTGTAGATTCCTATTCTAAATTTTGAGTTTTTAGCGAACGACTACATGCCTATTTCCTAAAGCTATTTCTAATTTTTCAGTATTTAGCAAACGACTGTGGATGCTCTTAGGATTGTGTCTTGAATACTCATTGTTCAGATTAGAAGAAGGTAAGATGAAGCATGGAGGACGAAGCGTCGAAGAGAGTAGAAGAAAATAACAACAGCAAGGTGCAGGCTATGTTGCGATCGACTGTCCTATGTTGCGGTCGACCACACCCCCCGACTGCACCCCCGACCGCAGTTGCACTGGGTTTGGCCGAGAGGTGGACGGTCGACCGGTCTTGTTGGACGGTCGACCGCCCGCGGTGTTGTGCTCGTTTTGGGCTTCGATTTGTTAGGTCTTTTTAGCCCAATCTTCAACTCCATGTTAGATCGTACGATTCCTATTCAGTTGCTTCTTTTCCAGGTTATATCGGACGACTGAGAATCAAGATTAGACCTAGGTTTCTCTCTATTCCTCTATATATATTGTAAAGTCCTCCAATATGAAAGAGAGTACTTCATAGATTATTTTCTCCATTGCAAAGAGAGACTCAAGAAAGATAGTTCTTAGTGGGTGAGTTTAATTCCTTGTATTGGGTGAATCAGTAACTCCTTGTAATCTCTTCTAGTTGAATATCAGATCTCCCTATATTTTTCCCCGGATTAAGTAAAAGCTAATCGGGATAAGTCATCAGTGTGTTTGTGTTAGATTGGTGGATCTACTTGCTTGCTCAATTGATTCATCTCATCTATTTCGACTTCCTCATTGCTCTATTTAGTTCCGCTGCGACAACGGGCGTTGGTTGACGCCCCAATCCCAACAACTTATTCATTGAACCGGTAACTTTCCATTCTCTATGTATTTGTGATATTATCTTTCTTTAGAATATAATTTGATTTATCTGTCGTCCACAAATATTAAGTGTGCTACTTGCTAATTAGGGTAGGAATCCTTATAGCATATCTTAAATACTAAGAACGATTAAGTATCACTGTTGATTGATAGGATTGAATCTTTAATTGGGCTTGTCAAACAATTTCATATCTTGAAAATCCATCAAACCAATTAGTAGTTTAATTTTTGACATAATCTGTATTACATGTTCGTAAACTTAACCTTTTAATATTCTTAGAAATTCTCTGTCTAGAGTTAGGTTTACATTATTTTGGTATCAGAGCGAAGGTTTTTTAAAACATCATTTTATGGTTATTTTTTCTTCTTTATTAGATCATTTCATATTTTAAAAAATCATTTTAGGTCATTTAGGACACGTTTCCCCAAATTTCAGCAAACACACGTCACCACGACCCCTAGAATTTAGCGAGCCCCTTTTCGAACTGAAATGAACTCTAATATTTCCACTATCCTCATTGCCATTCAAGCAACTCTTGCCAATATCAATCAGAGGCTTGAGAAAGTGGAATTGAATCAAAATGTTGCCCCTGGATTTCATCCTAGTCGTCAGAACCTACACGAAAATGATCGTAATGACCGACGTCAAGATCGTGACCCTAACGAGCAATACAAGAAGAACGTTAAGGCTGACGTTCCCCACTTTGAAGGCCGTATGGAACCCCAAGCTTATCTCGATTGGATCCGTGCCGAGGACCACTACTAAGTATGGTTTGACATGAGCGTAACTCTCAAGGTCAAATTTGACACGATGAAATTGACTGATAAAACTCAACAACACTGGACCAATATTGAACATGCCCGCAGAGGCCGAGGCCTGACACTCATAGCCACTTGGAAAGCCATGAAAGAGAAGCTCACCGAGAGATATGTTCCATTATCGTTCCACACGTGATTGCTAGATTCGTGGAACCAACTGTATCAAGGAAACAAATCCACCCAAGAATATGTGGATAAGTTTGACGACTTCCTCATTCGGTGCAATGCCTTCGGTAAAGATAACGAAGAACAAACTCTTTCTAGGTTCAAAGCTACACTACAAGCCAATCTTAGGAACGAGCTAATTCATAAAAATATGAACTCCTTAGCAGTAGCTTATGTCATTGTCCTCGATATGAATTCCTTTAAAGCAAGTTCCCCCTGCAAGTCCAGTGATTCAAGAAATCATTCCTCAAGAATGACCTCTACTGAGCCCAATAGGCCTGAGCCCTCCTCTTCCCAGTACCCCAACAAGTCTTACTCAAGACAACCTACTTCAAATTTCAATCCACCTAGAAATGACAACACGGGTAAGAACGCTGAAAGATACTACTCTAAGGTTGATCCTCTCACTAAGTGCTATAAATGCAATGTATACGGCCATGTTGCTGACAACTGTCTCAACCCCAGTAAAATCAACATCGTAGAAGGTACCGTTGTCATTGCTGATGAGCCCGACGAGTTTACCTATAACCTCATGTAAGTGATGACTTTAATGAAGAAGAGGATAACCAATCTCTCAACTGTATTCGATCGATCCAATCACCTCCATTGAATGTACCTGAGTCACTCATTCCTTTCCAAGTCACTTGGCAGCCTATAAATTTTATCCCTGTGTTAGAACATCACTCAGAATCTGCATCCACATTTGCATTCCGCATTCATGATTTGCATAGAGAAATTTTCAAGGAAATTAATGAGAATAATTTTAACTACGCGTTAATAGCAGTACTAGAAGGAAATTTATAACTCTTGATGTTGGTGACGAAGTGATGGTTCGAATTCGACCAGAACAGTTTCCAGCTTGATCCGTTAAGATATTGAATACACGTGCTTCATGCCCATTTAAAATTCTGCATAAAATCAATGATAATACCTATGTCGTTGACCAACCTGAAGGTTTTGGCATAAGACTTTCAATATTGAGGATCTAGTACCATATGATAGCCCAAAATTTAACCCTAGAATTTTTTTTATAGATGAGCCTATCATGCAGCCTATTGGTGAGATTCCCACAGTACCCCCATTACCTGCCACTACTTACCCATCGACAGACAAATTGGATAATATTTTAGATGATCAAATAATCTCTACTAGAGATGGTAGTATTTATAGGTATTTGGTGAGATGGAAGACAAGCCAAAGTCGGAAGACACTTGGATTGATAATGAAGAGCTCCAGTACTTAAATCCAAATCTTTTGAGCACTATGACATGTTCACTGGCTTTGACTCGACTGAGTCGAGCTCTCTCCCACCCGAAGAGAATAATGAGGACATCGGTTCTATTTTGTTTTATTGAGATTTAGCTATATGTAGTAGTTTTACAATTTACACCCTTTATTTTCTACATTATAATATTTTAAAGATTTGTATTGAGATTTTGTTTTGAGCCTATATATAGCCATGAGAATAATGAGAAAAAATGTTATTATTGATTAAAAAAATTATTGTGTTGAATTATTGTTCTGCATTCTTTTCTTGTATGATACCATAAGAAATTATTACGGTTTGTGAGAAATCCTAAAAAATTTTAGGGTTTGTGAGAAGCTCTAAACTATACCCCCAAATTCCTAAATTATTAACTACCCAAACCCTAAATCCTTTCTTTTCTTCTCCACCTTTCTTCTCGAAGCCCCCAAATTCCTCCACCGTCGTCGACCAAAACCCTATCGTCGCCACCTTCCCCCTACACCGTCGTCATCAACAACCCCGACCTCTCTCATCACCGATCACCCCCTTCTCCTCTTTCTTCTTCCTCTCCGTTGAGCCCCGAAACCCAACCCCGACTCTTCCTCTTCCCTTCTTCTCTACCCTGCTCACCGATCCCATCACTGCAGCAGCTCCCAACGCCATCACCCCTCCATCTCCTCATCGCCGCACACCTCGCAGCACCACCTTCTCCATCCACCTTGCTGCCTCTCCCTCACCACCGTCGAAACCCTAGTCCCCAAATCCCTTCTAGTCTGAAACCGTAATCCCCCAAATTTCCAATTCAAAACCATAATTCCCAAATCTTCATCATACCCCTACTCATCCCGTCGCCGACCCGCGCCGTCATTGCCACTGTCGCTGGTGCCATCGCTAGCTGCAGCCGCCATCGACCTCCATCCTCCTTGCTGCACAACCATCCCGAGCGCCACTGTCAGCTCCGTTTCACGCCATTACGACTCATTCATTAAACCCGGTAACTTCTTTCTGTTCTCCATTTATTTATGATACTATCTATCGTCTCTAGAATATTATTTGATTTATCTGTCGTTTACAAATATTAAGAGTATGTGCTTCTACTTGCTAATTAGGGTATGAATCTTTATTGCATATATTACATGCTAAGAACGATTAAGTATCATCATTGATTGATGTGATTGAATCCTTATGATTGAATCTTTAATTGGGCTTGTTAAACTATTTCATATATTGAAAATTCATCAAACTAATTAGTACTTTAATTTCTAACATAATCTATATTACATGTTAGTAAACTTATTCTTTTAATATTCTTAAAAATTCTCTGTTTAGGATTAAGTTTACATTAAAGTGTGTGCTCCAAGCAAAAGATATTGATCTCTTGGTATTGTGTGTTTTCAGAGGGTACATGCAATACATTAAATTTCATGTCTACATCAACAGTGATATACAAATACTAGAACAACCTTAATGGATTAGCACAAATCACGGAAATAATAAGATAGTAAAGTTCCTACGGTTTGTAATGAAATAAGACAAGGAGTATGGCTCCAAGCCAAAGATTGATCCCACTTCCCCAATCATCGCAATGCTTCTAAGAGAATCAGGCTATACATTAATTTCCCGAATTTTTTCCCGTACTAAGCCACTTTTTGAAAATATTTCCCAATCTAAGCCACTTTCCAAACTATTTCCATGAGTAAGCCACCCTTCGCCACGTCGGCTATAGCCACATTTGGGAGTTGGGAACTGCAGCTACAGCTATTTTAGCTATTTTGAAGCCGTAGTTCTCAACTGCGGCTTCTTCTTTTTTTTAACGCCGCAGTTTCCACCTGCGGCTATAGTGAAAAAACCAACACTATAGGTGAGACACATAGGGCCAAGTGGTGGAGACTTGGAAAAAATTTATAAGTTTTTTATGTTAAAAAGAGGCCGTGGTTGAAGGCATATGGATAACAAGATACAGAAACATCAAACATGAAGGAAATTATAACACACATGAATTATTCATGCCCAAGAATAAAGAGGGCAAAGAAAATATTATTTTGCAAGAAGAGAAGTACTTGCCAGGGGAACGACATCCAGGGCATCAGTGCTACATTCTCTTTCTTGGAGAGGTATCCTTCTCAAACGAAGAAACTCTACATAAGACTCTTCCTGTACATAGAAATCACAGTAACTCAACTAGGAAGTTCATACCCTATGATGAAAAAGGTAACAGATAAATAATTTGTTAGAGCAAACCTTTGGATGAAGAAACATAACAGCACTTCCTTGTCTTCCAATTCGGGCAGTCCGGCCAACTCTATGTACGAATACATTTGGATCTTGAGGGGGGTCATACTAAGCATATAGATAACTTATTAGCATCTACTTGAATTAAACTGATAGGGGAAGTTCAAATTTCAAACATAAATATAGATGCACGCCAAACAGAAACACATTATGAAAAACCCAATAATTTTCTCCAGTGTTCTAAAAGTCAAATTTCTGTGACGCATATGTGCAACATATTCGGTATGGGGTGATAAATCGCCTATTTTGAGCCGCATTTAGCCTACTTTGTAGTTTGTACAAGCGATGATTATGCAAATGCATATTTTAATATGAGGGTGCATATTATATATGTACCCGCATATTTCGAGTATGAGGGCGCATAATTCTAGTGGATAATTGGATATATTTAAACTAATGTGAATAGGTTCTTAGACCAGAACCAAAACCTGGCCCTTTTAAATGGAAAAAGGCCCGAAGGGTGCTTCTTTCTTCCTTTCTTTGACAGGTCAACAAGTTCCCAATTGAATGTTGCAAACTAATTCACGTAGTGGTTTCATGTCTCTATTTAATGAGTGTTGCAATTTGTAAAGTAAATCTAGTTATTCTATTTTCTTGGTTCAATTAATATTGCAAACTAATTTTAGTAATTGTCAACTTGTTTTATGATTTTCATTAATTAATAAATACTACAAACTACTTTTAATAGTTATTTTATATATTTCAATAGAATTCATATTATGCTCTTATCTATCCTTGCATATGTTTTGTGTCCTTTTGATATTTCTATTTTTTTATTCTGGAGTTCTTTTTTTTTAATGATTTGTCCTGATCTTGTTTTTCTAATATTTTCCCCGTAATTATTAAAGTTTTTAAAAAACCAAAATGCCCAACCTCATATGTGGTCGCATATGCGCGGCAAATGCAATGTGTGCAGTATGCAGCTCGAAAACGCATAATACCGCATATTGCCTTCTGTAACAATAACTTTCTCCAATACACAGACAAATCTCTAAAAGTTGTGTCACTCAAAGCTTAAATGCTTAAAAACCTCCAAATTGACTAATTCAGTTAGCTTACAATCTCGGTTCTGCAATTAGTACAATAATATATAGGAACTGCATCAACCAGAATATTAGGTGCAATTTAAGCAATAACTCAGGCTTGTTTTCTTTAACTTTTCTTCCTCCTTTGTTATATTTTCTTACTTCTGTTATCATCTTTTTCAAATATTTTCCTTCTTTCTCCCTAGCTATTAAAATCGTACTCGTAACTCTTATCCTTCCCTCTAAAGATGTACTCTTTTTGATTATTTGTTTAACAATGTAATCCTACCATGAGATAAGCTCATATATGATGTTTTCTCCAATTAGCAAACATTAAGAAAAACAACACAATCACTTAAACAACAGAAACTTCTCTCGCATTGGAGACATCAACTCTTTTTGGTATTGCTCTTGGAGAGTGCTTTTGGTTCTAGAAGCACTTTAGACTCAAAATAGGTTTTTAATCTACTTAATTAAATGTATGTTTAGACAAAAGTACTTTTCCAAAACTGCTATTTTTGTCCTATTTCTCACACCTAAAATGGTCTTTTTAACTTTCCATAAAAATGCTTTTACTTAGAAAACTTTGGAGTTAAATATAATTTTAAATTTTTCTTTAGCATTTTCGAGAAATATTACTTTTCAGTGAAAGCACTTTTCGTTCACAGCAATACCAAGCAATACCCAACAGAGCCTTAGAATTAAAGGTTGAGACCTTCATACTGACATTGATTTTGAGCAACTATTTTTGGTATCAGTATCAGCAATATCAGGCATTTCAGATTGCAGTTGCTCTGTAGTTTCTACATAGTAAATTTAAAATTAAAAAATCTATTTAGAAAGTAATAATATTTTGACATTTTTTAAACTAACTTTTTATAATTCATGTAATTAGTTAAAATTAATTTTACATACTAGAATTGATGCATTCATTACTTCTGACATTACATGAAATTCTTTCTATTTGGTGGTTGTAGTAGCAAGGCTTATTTGATATGAATGGAATATTGAACGACTAGGAGATTCTCCTGCTAGCGCCAATCCCCTTATTTCGGGGTGAGGATGAATGCGTGTGCATGTGTGGCTACGGCTTTGTTTAGACGACAAGTAACAACAACAAAAGAGGGGAAAAAGGAGAAGGGGGGGGGGGGGGGGTAACCCAATGTACTGGATAGTCATTCGGAATGTTTGCTTTATATATCGAACTGAACCTAGAATTTTCAGAGAAAGCATAAAGAAATGTTTCAAAAATCTGTAGCACCAAGCCTAAAACAATCTAAGGAAGTCAATAAGATGGTTTATCCATTAAGATGTGGGGTTATGTGGCAAAGGGAGTTTAAGGAACAGATAGATCAAGTTTGGTCTCCTCATTGAAATATTTAAAGTGCATGTATTTGCAAAACTAAGAGACGGTTCGGCATAATCTACACGATGATGGGATTATATGGAAAACAGGATCAAGTTTCATGGTTAGGACTGGCAACAATTCTCAAAGATAAGGGCCCATTTAAGATTTGCATTGTCCTGTTAGGTGTGTTAAGGTAATATCTATCAGAAGCATGCATACTAAACTGACTTAATAATAGCAACCAGATCCAATAAAAAATGCTCCTTGTATAAGATCTGTTAGGTTACAATCTGATATGGATTCAGTGGCGGACAAACAGTATTAAATCTTTGCTTTAGAAGTTGAAATAAAATTTCCATTTACATCATGTCAGAAATGATTCACAAATTAGTTGATCCATGCATAAAAACAAATCTAAGGATGTTAATAACAATGCCCAGCCATGTGAAGAAGCTTATTTCTGAGCGATAAAGGGAGTTTAAGGAAGTTACGGAATAGGAAGAGTGGAAGACCAAGGTTCACAATTTCAATAGCTTTGTAAGGTGCATATATTTCCATAAGAAGGGAATCGTTCAGCTAAATCGATACACGGATGGGCTTATATAAGACAAAAGATTAAGCTTGATCTGAAGATAAAGTGTTATAACTTAGGCAATTGCTAACATGAATTAATTTTGTACATACACATTCGATTGGTATTAATTCTCACAGATATGGGCCTACTTAAAGGTCCAGATAGAATCCATAGCTAGTGATTCTGTACCTGGAATAGACTAAGGTCTCCAACAAAAACCAATTATTCAAATAAAATGGTATCAATATATCATCAAGCAGGCTAACATTCATAACTAATTCACGTGTCTGAGTGATACTTGAAATGATTCACCCTCACCAGAACAGACAATATATGCCAACCCTTACATAATGATGGACTTAGATTAGAACTCTGTAAGAAATAGGCAGCCGGACCCACTTAAAACATCACTAATATTCATAGTACTAGCAACCAAATGAAAAAAGGTTCGCCTTTTCTTACATTGAAAAATGTTATCTACTCTCTTTTCACGAATCTATAATCTCCTCAATCAGGTAAAACAATTCCAATAAGGAGTCATTACTGTGCCGCTAACTGACATCAACAAATCCAGGATAAGAGTTCCAGATCAAATTTAATCTGGAAGCTTAATAGAAACATCAACTATTCCTCACTGATAAATAGGAAATTTTGATAAAATGGTTCAAGAAACCTTCATGGTACAGTTGTAATATTAACTTAAATGTAAGGGTGGAGATAATCTACTAGAAAAAACAATTCACATTTGACACTATAAATGAATAAAGAAATGCTAACATTTCACATCTAATCTTACCTTCTCAGACTGCTTTTTGTTGGCTAGTTGCCCACTATGGCCAAATCACATTTGCGACTTCAAAAATAGGATTAAATGAACCATGGTAGACCTTTGCAATCATGTCTCTTGTGTGAGCCTCTAGGGAGTCAAAACTTTGGATATAAATAAAATTTGGTTCAACAAAACAAGTTTTAATCTAATAAAGGAATTCGTGAAGTGCTTAAAAGATTACATTATTGATATTTATTTTCAAGAATTAATATCTCACATGAATAGATGCAGGGAAGACAGATAAAATTGCAAAGCATCTTTGACCTTAAAAGGGATAATAATAGTTTTTTTGCTAATCACTTTATTCAGAGTCCAATGTCCTAACGTCTAGACCATGGGACAGGTGCTTGAGGAATAATCACAGTTAGGAAGGCAGTGTTCAGACAAATGAAAGTCTAAATAAAGGGTCTGTATGTACATAAGAGTCTGATGCAATCACCTAATATTGTTAGAAATTCCGGGTTGTAGCCAGATTAATCAGAAAGGCTGAAATGGCAGATGGAATGTCCACAGTTGAGACAGAGAATCTACTAGTATGAAACATAATCCAACACTGAAAAAAAACCGGGCGGGGCGGGGGGGGGCATAAAATGCTGAAATATCACTCTATCTATTGATTCATTATAACTCTAGTGCCTTAGTTAATCAGTTAAGTATTAAAAAAAAGACTGGTTGCCACCAACGTGCTTACGAAATGTAGACTCCGCAAAGATACAGAAATCCTTGTAACCGAGTGGTATAGAAATAATTTCTAAAGATGTGCAGTTGTTTAATTTTCATAATGGTTTTCCTTCCAAATTTCTGACTAAACCTACTTAAGGTCCCATCAGCCGCTTATCATTTCCATAGCTCGTGTATTAACTTTGAAATACAAAGTTTCAGTAAGTACAATTGATCAGAGAGCTTGATGGCCATTCGGATAGTTCAACAATGGGTCACTGGATTCTGAGTACCCTACACAGATTGATTTCATTTTCATAATTTCATTGCTATTGTCGTTTTGAGATAGTTTAGCATGACCATCAGATGTTACTCGTTATCATCACGACTGTGACCCATTCGACCTACTTGCCTTCTCCTATATAAGGATAGTATATATAACATGGAAAACTACTTCAGTATTAAGTTCCCACCAGCTGCCAACTTAAGGCTTAGTATGTGCCAAGACGATCACTACCTAAACAATAGTAAGATAACTCTGGTTGGGAAGAACAAACTGATCAAGCATGAAAAATATGCATATTTCATATAGAGACATGAAGTATCAGATAATATGCAACCATGTTAAATTGATTCTCAATAAAAATGCATTATAATGAATAATAACCCTCATATTTCTGTAGCAATGTGAACATGAATTTAAATAAATGCTGTCTTTACCAATATGGTCACGGACCATACTGATACAAATTGAAACCATTTATTGCCTACCCTGTGTTAATATTTGATTTTTTGAAGAGCATCTCCAATTCAAATGAACAGACTAGAAAAGGCTTGTTATAGACTTGTTTTTTGAAATGAAACTAAAATTTAATTTAAAAACATAATTCAAAACCATTTTACAGGGTTTAGATAAAAACAAAAAATTAACAAATACCTGCACAATCCAATCAACTCCTGGAATATCAAGTCCCCTTGCTGCCACATCAGTACAAAGAAGAACACCACTTGGAAGTTCTGTAAAAGATGCTAATGCTTTCTCCCTTGCAGTCTATGGGGGAAAATCAATATATTAAATTCAGAAGATATTTAAATCTACCGATCCAGTGATTGGTTTCAAAATCTAGAAATAATCATCCTACTTCTCACCTGCTTCATCTTCCCATGAAGAGGAATTAAGCAACAATCTTTGAGGAAAGTCAGTTTCGAAAGGACTCGCCCCCAATAATCAACACATGCACAGGTCATGAAGTAGCTGCAATTAAGGTAGAATGAGTGCAAGTGGGTATAAGATAGGAAGAAGTATCGTGCATTTACTTTCATCATTAATCATTAGGATACCAAGAAATCATATAACATAATATCAATATCCCATTTGATCTATTTTTCAAAATTCACAAATAGTAACCGATCCAGAAAATCCAAATAATTAGTCAGGAAGTAGCTGCAATGAAAGTAGAACCCTCCTCCCCCGTCCCTGGTACCACCCCATAAGCTATCTGGGATCCCTTATGCGGGCTCCATTAGGGTGAGCAAGTGGGAATAAGATAGGAAGAAGTATCGTGCATCATTTTACCCATTGAACCTTCTGGACATAGAAAAAGAGAATGAAACATCCAAGACATGCATATATCCTTACACTATTATCTTTTCTGAAGTGTTTCGCAACAAAAAGTCAACAAGCTGTGACGGCTTTCTCTCTGCTTCGCATAGTAAATACTGCAATTAAGAATTTGAACAAGGACATGAGCGAAGAGACATTTATATGTATCATGCTAGCAGCATGAGAAACATTCAAACAATCATTTAAACTCTATTCAGCCCTAAACACTAAACCTATCCTCAATTGTGACAATAATATCAACCAACAAAATCATATCATGCTCACAGACATGCCAACACAAGGTTAATGGAATATCACATTTTGCACTTAAAAATGGTATGAAACATCATATCAAGCAATATCCAAACTACAAAGAACACACAGAATCATAATAGTTTAGAAATGTTTTTAAGTAAAAAAAAAAGTAAAGAAATAGGACAAAATAAAACAAAAATTAATGAAATGCTATCAATATGTAAAGAAAGGTTATGAATGATGAAAATCGGAGATTGGGAAAATGAAATCCTTCATCCCTCGTCATCATCAGCATGGCAAAGCTTTTTCCCATCAAACTGAGTTTACTACGGAACACAATTCAAAGAAGACCAAGCTCCACAATAGCAGTGGTTGACTATTTTTCTTATTACAATCAGCTCTCACCTTAAGGCCAACTCGTCAAAATGGACAACCACCACCACGAGCCCTTTCTTAAATCTTTGGGGGCACAGAGAAAAAAAATTACACAATATCGCGAAGAAAGAAAAAAGGACTAGCAGTATATATCAAAAATATAGAATAAAGAAACTTAAAATAGTGATGCTAACTAACAATTTGAACACACTAAACTCTCTCTCTCTCTCTCTCTCTCACACACACACACAAAATTTGAACAAATTAAAGATGAGATAATTAACTAAAGTTTGTAACAAGAAACAAACAAATGCAGTGGCATCAACATAAAACTCGTATAAGGACTTGTCCATGATAGAACGAGGAATAAGATAGTCAAACATAATTTAGTTTTTAAGCAGTTTAAAGATGATCAAGCAAAAAGTATTTCATGCAAACAAATGCAAAATAAGTGACCATATTTTAAACATAAACATTAACTATACCTCAATATGAAGTCCCAAAGGCGTTTTGGAACCAGCTAATTCTTGTGAGGATGCTTGATTACTTGTTGATTTGGTTTCTGTTCGAACTTCAACCCTCACAGGATTTCTTAATCCTGCTCTCAAAAGCTCTTCAACTGCCTCTGTTTGGGTTGCAGAGAAAAGTCCAGTCCTGCGAATTTTGGGTAATCGAGATATGATAGAAGTAATTTGTTTCTGAAAACCCATATCCAGGAGCCGGTCAGCCTCATCTAAAATCAGGATCTGTTTTGAGCAAAGAAGGCCTTAAACAAAATGAAGTTGTATAGTATATCCTAGAATTTATAAGGATGTTAAAGCATCTGCGTCTACGAAGTGCTTCAATAATGTTATTATAATGTTTAAAATACATAACTACATGTATATCAATAAATGTACTTGCATATACAGATACATAGATACCTTGCTACATACACACATACATCTATTGTTTTAGTAAATATTTGAATGCCAAAAAAAACTCAACTCAGAGTCAGTAAGTTTTGGTTCGTGGTATGGGTACGGAATCGCGGTTTGTTACCTTAAGCGTTACGTGGTTCGGAGGGGTTAGTATGAATTGGGACTCCATTTAATTTACATATACACGTGTGTGTGCGCACATACCGATAGATATCGAGAGAAAATTAATATAAAAAGGGATTAGTTACCTGCATTGCTAAACATAGGAGGATAATCTAATGACTATTTGAGGAGAGTTTGAAGAAAATTTCATGGATTGATTAATAAAGATGTTCATTTTGAAGATGTGGAGAAGCCGGTATGCGGATCACTAGTTTATGAGATCCGGATCGAGAATCCACCATAAATTGGCTTGTGCGATCTGGATCATGGTTCGGAGAGGATATGGGAGAACCCGGTAACACTGCTAGCTCTTCCAAATCCTTTTTTGTTCTCTAGTCATTTTTCTTACCTATTAAAATTTTAAGAAAATTACTATAGACATAGATTCCTCTTCCTCCCACCAAAATTTATGGAAAAAACTTGTATCAATAGGAAAGACAAGCTTTTCATTATAAAAGATACAATTAATTCCAAGAAAATCTCTCAAGGAAAATCTTGTGGAAACAATTTACAACACTCAACAAAGAACATACACTAAAATGGGAGTGACTAATTTTAAGGTAGACAAGGAATAAATTGGTGCCCTATTTAGGTCCAAATAAATTGATCTAATAAAATCCCAATCAAAAGAAGGCCTCTATTATATCAATCTTAAGTAAAATGCTTCCACAAAATCTGCAATTCAATCCTAGGAATAGTTGTTTCATAACAGGCCTTTGCACAATTACGATTGAGATAGGTTTGTTCAAAATAGCAAAAGCAAAGAGAAGAAATACAATCATCCATGATAGCCAAGCATCCTCAGACTAGGAATTAGGTGTGGTAATAGTGCCAACATTTTGCTGATCTACTAAGAGTTACATCTTGTTAGAGTCGGAGCTCTGATAGGGTTGAGAGTATATATAAAAACAATTTCAATGAAATTCATACATATTACTCTGTAAATCATATAATGATGTTTTTTAGTGGCAAAAATCTACAGTACTATAATAAACAAGGAGGTACATAAGCAACAACTGTTTACATGCAACGCCTTCCCACTTTACAAAACTAGTAGTAAGCACCTTCTTATTCATCATCATCATTTTAAACACAAAAAATAAACCTTATGCGCCATTTCTTAAAATGGAATAAAATGTCATAGATTTCTATGTTAAAGCAACAACGTACAAAGAATAAGCAAAAATATAAGTAGGTAAAGCATGAACTACCTCAAAGCTCCGGAAATCTAGGATATCTATGCGATCCATTATATCATCCAACTTTCCTGGAGTACCAACTAGAATGTTCACTCCATTTTCTTCAATTCTCTTGATGTCTGTTGTAATGTCCACCCCTCCAACAAGAAGTGCAGCCTTGACCTTGGGAATAGTCGAGAAGAAAGGTTGTGCGACATTGTATATTTGAGATGATAATTCTCTTGTTGGAGAGATTATCATCCCCAACACCTAGACAATAAAATGTGCATGTTTACTTGCAGTGTAGTAGTCAAATATCCAAATTGCAAATTTACATGACAAACAAACATTGCGGAAATATATTATCCCATGAGTCAATTATGACAAATTGCATCAACTATAAGCGCATACCGTTATTTATTTAAACACAACTAAAATCTGAGTACAGGGAATATAGTATGGTTTACTCATAATAAACCTTCTTTAATAGCTAATAACTTGAATATCTGCTCAACCTTACGTTACAAAATACATTACTGGTTACCCTACTATCCTCATCTTCAAGGTTAAGTGAACGGATAAAATTATCAACTATACTTTGCTTAACATTGTTCCATTTGGGTAATTTTGGTTGTTGGGATGAATCTGGCTATCTACTCCAACCATTTCATTTATCTTAACCATACTCCAAAAGGGATAAACTCCACTCAGCGCCTTCATGCATGGTTTCTGATGTTGGTTGATACATGGATTCCAGGGGTAGACTACCAGGACATCGCAATTTATAAAGTGTATGTCACTCTGGAAGGAATATCGGCGATACTTTGGATACAAACTGACATGTCACCCACTACATGGAAAAAATATCTCGCGAAAGATGGATTTTCATCCATTTGAAAGTGGGTAGAATTTTTTGTTTCAAATTTGATCCAAATTAAACCACAAACGATTACCCATTCAGATATAAATCGAACCTCAAACTTGTGACTTTCTGTTACGTTTGTGTATGTAGTGCATGAGTGCATCTTGAATAAAAATTACATGCGCTGTATTGCACACCAGTGGCGGAGGGAGGAAGAAAGTAGGGGGGCATTTGGGACCCCAAAAATTATGTAAAACCCCCTAATATAGACCAAAATTTTTATTTGGCCCCCCCAGTTAAAAAAAATTTGGGACCCCCAAGTCTAATCCACCTCTTATTAAAGTCTCAAAATAGTGGTATGAGCTTTGGGCTAAAAATTAACAGTAATACTTATTATTTGATCTGTGTAATCATTAGATAAAATTTTGAATAAGAAACTAGTGTGTACACAAGTTACAAGTATATTTATTCATTTGAGTTGTATCTCTTAGCCTCTAGTATTATAACAGTATAAATAGTGTAGTATGATTATTGATTAGTATTACTCTTACCAAATTTAGAGTACAACTGTACAAGTGCGAAAAAATACATGATACTAAAAATATAAATTCGAATATTTACTTTGATTATAATTTTATTTTGATCCAATTACTTTAATTGTTCAAAACAAAAGTAAAGTAAGAGATATTCGGCAACAATTATGTCGATGCCGGGAGAAAAAAAAATTGGGACCCCCATTTTGATTTGTCTAGCTCCGCCACTGTTGCACACTCTGTCAAAACATTTGACTTGTAGATTGCATTATTTAGATCACATTTATCAGATAGAAAAATCACTCGACACGGCAACCCAATGTTTATTATATTTCTAGTTCAACATGAAAATCCTTAAGTTGGCATGGCTCTAAAGTTTGCCAATTAAAACCTTGCCTTTCAGTATTAATTATATTGATACATACGCATACTACTACGAATACATTTTTCGTAATGTTAAGCAGACACATTGATTTATCGATATCTTGTTCGTTTCCAAGAAAATATAATGTAGACATTTCTCCGCCATTGACGCACATTTCTCTAGATTTCTGTTTACACTACTTTTAAAATTCCTCATCAGTTTGAGGAAAAAACTATAAAACTCGCAAAATAAACATTCCAACTCAAAAAAACAAGAAAAATACAAACAAATAAACCCTAACTGAAACTCAAATTTCGAACCAGTTACAGACCTGGTGGCGTTTGGGAGAAGGGCATCGTCGGAGAATCTCGACGACGGGGACGACGAAAGCGAGGGTTTTTCCGGATCCAGTGGCGGCATCGACGGCGACGTCTTTGTACGTGCAGAGGAGAGGGATGGTTGCGGCCTGAACGGGGGTGCAGAGTTCGAAGCCGCCGAGGGTTAGGGCATCGACAACGGGTTGAGATAGAGGGGGTTTGAGATCCGAGAAGCTGGTGGCGGTTAGGGCTCTGTTTAAGGAATCCGAAGACGAGGCCGCCGCTGCCATGGGTTTTGAGAGGGTTTAGAGAGTCGAGGGTTTTTGGAGGTTGAAGAAGAAGAAGAATTAGGGCTTTAACTTATCTCTATCTCAACTACTATAATGGGGAAGCCCTTAGTGTAATTTGTTCATATCTCAACCTATGCAATGCACGTGCTGGTAGAATTTTTTTTGTTTCCCCTTTTCATTCTCCCAATTTTTTCCACGTGTATAATACTAGTTAGTTAGAGCATCTATAGTCGTTGAATGTAAAAATATCTATATATGGATAAATAGAAATAGGATTCCCAAATTTGCTGCACTCGTGCAAAGCTATTTTTTAGCAAACTATAATAAAATATTAAGCGACGGCATATGAAGTGCCGTCGGAGTGGAAAAAAATTAAAAAAATAATAAATTTTGGACGGACGGCACGTCGCTTTAATTTTCAAGAACGGACGGCACATGAAGTACCGTCTGAGAAGGAAAAAAAAAAAAAAATCAAAAGGATATGGACACATGAAGTGCCGTCCAAGAGCCATGTCCATTTTGTTGACATTTTCCACTTTTTCCAATATTACAAAAACATTTCATTAATTACAAAAACAATTCAAAAAATTACAAAAACAATTTAAAAATTGCAAAAAAAAATTAAAAATTGCAAAAACATTTTTACAAATTGCAAAAAAAAATAAAAAAATACAAAACCCTCCGGACGGCACTTCAAGTGCCGTCCGAGGATTTGGGGGAGCGCTGGGGTTTTTTAATTGAAAAAAAAAATGAAAGGACGGCACATGAAGTGTCGTCCGAGGGATTTGGGAAATTTTTTAATCGAAAAAAATTATAAAAAGTCAACCGACGGCACTTGAAGTGTCGTCCCTCACTTATCGATAAAAGCTATATTGATTTTCATTTATAGCAATCGACTGTAGCGATTTATCGATAAAATGGATATTTGACAAACGAGTGCAGCACGTTCGTTTGCCAAATATCCATTTATTGATATTTGGCAAACGACTACAAATGCTCTTATAAAGCATGTGGGGTGCACGTGAGAAATCAAGAAACTGCAGACGTTTGCATTTTTTATACAATAAATAAATACCTATTATGCTCGGTTGGGGAAGATTTGAATTTGAAGGCAATGCTCTGAAAGGTTTTTTTTTTTTTTTTTTGGGAGATGGTATTAATTTTTAAAAAATTTCAGGTCCAGGGTGACTCATTTTGTTCCAGCGGATGGATTAGTAGCTTCTTCAGGATGGATTAGTAACAGATTCAGGTCCAGGATGACTCATTCTGGGTGACTCATTTTGTTCGTGTTCACTGATTCAATTTGGCTGGATAGAGTTAAATTTTGTTGAGATTGATGAAAATGGTTGATGAAATGTTATAATCTAGCTATGAATTAGTTTGGATACAGTGAATGTTTATGTATCACTTGAATGTATGCATTTGTTTCAATGAGTTTGTTCAGTATATTTGTTCTCAATGTGATAACAAGCAACAATTGATTCTATTTACTCTAAAATCAAGGTGAGATTTTTTTCCTGGTGAATTTGAAAGTTGGTGATGGTTTTTTCATTATGAATTGATGTTGGGGGGTGGTTTTTCAAAATTAATTGATAGTTGAGGGATGATTTTCGAGAATGAGTAGATGGTTGAGGAGTGTTTCTTTCAGAATGAATAGAAAGTTTATGGTTTTTTTTTTTTACAGCAACTTGGAATTAAAATGGTTCTGCTATATCTTCACTTCATACAGAGGATGCTTTATATGCTAGTTCTGCTGCCATGACAGTGACGACGACGACACAATATTATCAGAAACGAAGTGGCCGGCTTCTTTTGGGTTGGTTTGTTTAAATTCCACTTGTGGATCCTTTTGTGTTTTGTTGTTGTTTAAGATGTAAGTTTGTAATTTGTTTTGTAGTAGCAGTGAGCCATTCTCTTTGATGCAATGTCTCTGTCTTAATTTCTTCTACCTGCCTAAAATTAGAATAAGCATACTTTTATGGGACCTTACATAAGCCTGCTAATCTTGTATTGTGCTGCAGCTAATAAGTTATGGGATCTTACATAAGCTGAGGATAATGGTACAGATAAAACACCCCCAACATGAGCGAGTTCCTCAAACAGTACTTCCACATCAAAAGATGAAGGGAATAAAAAGCACTAATTCATAGTTTATTATGGTACAGTGAAGAGGAACATTGTAATTAAGAAGATGAATAATAATTTAGGTAAAAAAAAGCAAACAATTTGTATACTTGACTATTAGCAAACAATGTCTCAAACAACAGCTTATAATAAACAACAACAACAACAACAAAGCGTTTTTTTCCAACTAGTTGGGATCTCAAATAACTTCCAACTGAAAAAATAAACTGAAAAACTTCATTGAATAGATATAACCAACATCATACATTAGGAAAGATTTACATAGACATCAAATCCTGTCTAGAACAGCACCAATCAAAATCCAATAAGTATAGCTGCAAATGGGTTGAAGTAGTCATAGTTGCTGCTTCTCTAAACAAGACATCACAAATTTCTTTCCGAGATTCTTTTAAGTGGTAGACAGTTAAACTGAAGCTTGAAACCCGTGGTCATCAACAATTGGAACAAAGAAACTTTGTGACGCGATCACAGGATTATCCATGGCACCATCATTCCTTTCCTTGCCTTCCTAACCTACAAACAATATGTACATATACTATTCAGCAATCACGACAAAATTCATACTAAATAAAACAGTAAACAACATGATGATAACCAAAGTAACCTCATGGAAATTTCGTCGAATAAATGAAGTGCATTATTAAAGAGAGCAGTAAAATTCATATAAACCCCAAAACTCTTTTTTTTTTGACTCAAAAGGGAAAAACTAAATAAATATGAATTAACCCAATTCATTAGTTACTACAATCAATGCTTTGGAAAAAGTATAAGCTATTAAGGGCAAGAAATTACCACTGTAAAAGAGGGGGAAGAGATGACTTGGGGCTTAGGTCTCGGGAAAGAGAGGAGGCTTCGAATGTCATGGCGGGAGAGAGAGGTCTAGAGGATGACAATAAGAGAGGAAGCTGTGCTAGGGTTTCTGTGAGAATGAAACACAGAAGGAGATAAATTATCGAAGAGGGGAGGGAGCTAGGGTTTCGGCCGAAGATCCAAATCAGATCCAACGGTCCATCTTTGAGTTTGCATTTTTATCTGAGCAAACTGGTTTGCAAAAATTTTGGGGTGGCCAAACTGTAAACTTTAATACACCGAGGGGAGTTTTGAAATTTTTCCCATTAAGCTCCGCCCCATGTCTAAATTATTCTTTCGTGGTCACTTAATCAGATGTTCAATATATCCAACGGCTTTGTAATTTTATGCTTTCCCATTCTAGCCAACGGTTGGTAATTGCTCACATTTTCCCTGAAAATCTCATTATTATTATTCTTCAACCTTATTGATCCTCATCTTCCTTTAGTGTTTCTCCAACTTTAGTGTTTCTCCGACTTGTTACTCCATATTCACTTCATTCGTTTCCAGTGGCGTAGCCAGGATTTCCAGCTAGGGGGAGCGACACTTACTATAATTTTTTTTATAATAAACACATTTGCAAGTCTCAAAATATCATATATTACTACCAAAAATACAAACTATTACAATCACTAAATAACATTTTTCTTTAGCAATAAAATCCTTCGAGATTTTATATTCTGAAAATATTGAATGATATCTTCATTATCAATTGCATCCAATACATCCCTTTAAATATATGCAACCAAACAATCATTCATTTGTAACACCCCGCAAAATTTAAATGACAATTTTGCCCTCGGGTGTTACGCACGTGCATTTTGTACTATTACGGATCGTATCCATAACGCATTTTGATATGTATTTTGAATTCCAATTATTTATGCAATCCCGTATTCTTAAAATCACATTTGAGACAACTCAAATGCTATATTTCAATCTTTGAGTTTTTACGTACTTTTTACGTATTATCGATGCACGTGTCGATTTTGGGTTTCCCACCGTTACGTGCAAAGTTTTCAATGGATTTCAATCATTTATTTTTATAAACATGTTTGAATTTGTTTTGTAAACGGAAATTCAATTTTTGACTATCTTTATTAAAATAAACTTTCTACGTGCAATACACGTGTTTTCTGTACGTTTGAGTATATTATCAAATATGTATATTAAATATACTTTCTACTGCATTCCAATTGATTATAAATATTTTTTGGTTCATAAAATCAATTTTTGTATTTTTGAGATTTTACGGGCGACGCACGTGTTTTGGTGCACGTGTTGTAAGCGCGTTCTTCCTTCAAAATAAATTTTCATAAGATGTTTCTTTACATTTTAATTGTGCATGAAAAGTATAATTTAAAGTTAATTTTGTATATTTATTACACATTTAAATAAGTTGTTTCAAAGGGATTAAATAAATAAATTGTTTTGTACACAAAGCACGTGCACGTGCACACGTGCAATGTGCACACTATTGGGGGGCCGGACTGATGTGAGAGGAGGGAAAAATCCTGAATTTTGATTTTGAAATGGGAGGGAAAACAAGTTTTAGAGGTGGAGTTAGTGGAGTTCATGTGGAGGTAGTTATACTAACTACCCATTAGCTTTCTTATAAAAATGCACTCTTAGTCCCTCTTTCTCTCATCTCTTTTCTCTCTTTTCTCTTCTCTCCTGCCCATGCCGACAGCAACAAACCAGCAAAGCTCTGTCCATTCTCCACCTAAATCACCATTCCACTTGCCTATATACATATACTAATGTATATACATGTACATATATAGTATGTGTATATGAAAGAAGATGGGAGATTGCCATTGTTGTTGCCGAATGGGGTGGGGATGGAGATGCTCTTGATGATGGATGCTTGCCGATGTGGAGCTTGGAGGCTTGCTTTGGTGCACGGATTTCGAGGAGTTGCAATTGGAGCTCCTAATTCTAGGGGTTCATTTGGGGTAACAAATCTTCAATTTAGGTGGGTGTTTCTTAAATGCTTTCTAATTTAGGAATATAATTTGCATGATAGATGATATGTGATTTACTTGGTTGAAATTGAATTGATTGCATGAAATTGATTATGGTAAATGCAAATTGCTATGCTTGTTACGATTGCTAGTTGAATTGCTAGAATTGAAGTGATTATATGAAATTGATGCAGATTGAGACATTATTGGAATAATGCGAAATGTGGCAAAAAGTATGATTTATAACCTTAAAATGTTGTTTATACAAATATAGAGATTTTTTGGTAAAGTAAATTTTGATAAAAGAAGGTAGTTTACTTGGAAAATATGTTTTGATGCATTTTTGATTGGAAAAAGAGAACTTGGGAATTGATAATATATATGATAATGTTTTAAAAAGAGATATATTATGGAAATAAATTATATTTTGTATATGGAAGTACAAATCGATTCAAAGGTCGAAAATGTATGCAAAGTTGCAAATTGTGGATTTGTCAGTCGACTGATTACTTCCACAGTCGACTGGTAAGTGTTAAAAAGTTGGTTTTCATCAGCGAGACAGTCGACTGAATACAGTTATAGTCGACTGCTGCTATCATAAATTTGATGTTGAGTTTTCAAGATATTTGCGGGACAGTCGACTGATACTGCCACCAGTCGACTGAGCCGAACTGTTTATGGTTCTTGAGTTTGAAATTGATTTTGACAAATGAAAATTAAATAAGTTTTGAATACAAGATTTTATGATTATTAAGATTTGATTGAGTTTTATTGTGAAATGCACACAATGTTATGAAAGATGAAATTGACAAAGAAATTAAATTGGAACACTACGGAACAGCCGACTGCCGTGTGCAGCAGTCGACTCTCCCGAGTGGTTATGAATAGTGTGAATTGACTGAACAAGTCGACTGGAAGAGTTCCCAGTCGACTGTCCAGAGTGCTTTTGATATATCTGAAATCTTGTGAATTGCTTGTGGTAAAGATTGTGAATCTGGATATTGGTAAACTCTATTTGTCGCTGCATAAATTTATATGAAATGAATCAAAGTTGAATTGAGAAATTTACATGAGATGAATCATAGATTTGAATTGAGAATTAAATGAATATGAAAGGCTAAGATCATGATAAAAGAAAGTCTGTGAGACTCTAAAAGGAATTATGAGCTGGAAATGCTCAATTGGAAATTGTGAATGGGAAATTGAAACCAAAGAGTAGCTAAGTCTCCCCCGGCAATGAAATGAAATGGAATGAGAATTTGAAAGACCAAGGTTGGTCATGTATTGTAATGAATGAATAAGTCCGGTTTAGTGGAGAGGCTAACTCTAGAGCTTTGATTTTTATTCATGATTCTAATAATTAAAACATTGTAAGGCTGTAATGAAAGTAAGAGAAAAACATAAGTATGGGAGCCTAGGGTCTACGATGCGGATGTGATCCACAGAATGCATGCTTGATGAGTCAAGACATGGCGTGGGCAATATACTCCAGAATGATCGGGATCTTGGCGACGCTTGTGGGATGTTTGGTGACTTGCAAGAGGATCGTGTTCAGGGAGGAGGCTGAATTATCGCAGAATGCATGCTTGATGAGTCAAGACATGGCGCGAGGTTCCCCTCCAGGATCTTGGACACGTGCTTGTAATCATGGAACGTCTATGACACTTGCTGAGATTACGGATAGATACATAGTGGAGATGTAATGAAAGTGAGAGAAAACACGGGTATGAGAACTAGAGTTTACAGTGCGGGTGTGTGAGCCGCAGAATGCATGCTTGATGAGTCAAGACATGGCGCGGGCACAACTCAGTAATGATCGGACTTTAGCCACGCTTGTGGGATGTTTTAGTGACTGCAAGAGGATCGTGTTCAGGAAGGAGGCTGAATTACCGCAGAATGCATGCTTGATGAGTCAAGACATGGGGCGGAATTCCCCTCCAGGGTCCAGTGCACGTGCTTGTACTCATAAATCATCTAGGATACTCACCGTAGTTACAGTAGTAGATTAAGTCATGGCGAGGGATTGAACCCTACAAAAATGAAGAACGATTAAGAGGCTTGCCCTCGGACCTATGTAGTATGGGATGCATAGAATCCGAACAAGTGCGCATTAGTGTCATGTAAATTAAGAAAATGCATTAAGGACTAAGTGCACCGCACAACACGACATCAACAGGATAGTCCCTTTGTAGCTTTGTTTGTGATCAAGTTTGTGTTTTCTAAAGTATTTAAGAATCGTTATACTGTTTCCGGCATAGAGAGGATGACCGTGTATAATATTTCGTCAGTTGTAAGCAACTGACGCGCCCACAGTTTTATATGCAGGAAATGGAGTTACATGAAGATATAAAGAGAATTGATGCTGTTGATTATTTAAATGTTAAAGTTGTAACAATTGTACATTCATTATTGTTGTATTTTATTAATTCCGCTGCTTATTGATGTAAAATACTCTGATGTAATTATTGTTGAAATAAAAGTTTTAAATTCCTTGTAAAATTGTACGAAAGAAGTGAAAAGATCCTGTAGAACTCTCGAATTCAGTTGTATTTGGAATTCGGGGCGTTACAAGTGGTATCAGAGCCAAGCTTCTAAGTAGTACAAATTTATAAGGAACGACACCCTAGAAGTGGACATTAGAGTGTGAGTCCAGTTTATGGAGATTTAAATGTAAGTGAATTACATTTGTGTTGCTCTATAGGCTGATGTTTCCTCTTTCCTTTCCCTATTGGATGATTGGTGTCATGAATGGAAGTTGTTATTGAATTTACATTCAGATTCATTCATGATGCTCTCCTCGTATACATTGATTTGAGATTGTATACGAACTCATTTTCCCTGGGTATCAGAGTGGCGCAGTGGAAGCGTGTTTGGTCTGAACTGTCATTCAGGATACCTTCCACATAAACACACTTTCCCCATCAAATTATTTTCTGTGAATTTTCATCATAGTACTTTTCAATATTTAATGTTTTCCAAATAAATATTTTTCTATACTATTAAATCATATTAATGCCTAGTATTTTGTCTATTTTCCTTAGTTTTGATTTTGTTGAACTTATTTTAATCGTGTCTCCATCTTAAAGTTTTGTCTTTCGTGTTTTACGTCCCCTTATGTTCATCCGCTCATATGTGCTATTACTTTACGTATTTTTTGTTAAATTCATATTACAACTATTATTTTCATTCATTATTACATTTTGAATTTCGCTTGTGAATTTTGCTTATGTGTATTCATTTTACATAATTTGATTTTCTAATATGATATTCTTTCAGTATCTTATATTTTCCCATATACTTTAGTGCATCATAACAAGATTGAAATATTTTTATAAATACAACCTACTAATTTGATTTATTGTCTGCATTCAATAGTATTGTTAGCACATATTATCTACTACTTTATTTGTTATATTCCTTAATTTTGTAATTTACGTTTGTGGGATATAATGCATATACTCGCGATTCATACTTTACTCTATCCTCTAATTTTAAATTGTCTTTAGATTCTTGATTACTACATATGTTTTTCATTGAATTTTTATGTATTTCAAGATACTTACTATACATATAATTTCACCTTCCTCAAATTACTACATTATTATTTTTATGTATAATTGTTTGTGTCTATTGCCCTAATTTGCTACCTTACATCATTATTGTTTTCAGTTATATTTCCGACTTGTGCATATATTTACATTATTTTAGTGTTATAAATATTTTTTCATAACTACTAATTAGTACTCTCTATGTTTGATATATCCTATACACCTATTTTGATATTTCATTGTGTAAAATCTTTTTTGATTTTCAAACATAACGCCATACTTTATTAAACATCCCATATCTAATCTAAGTATACATGGGAGATTACATCTTTCCATCTTTCGCTTTGGTGCAACTTAATGTCGAGAGGGCAAATATGCAACTTGACATCATTGGAGGCAAATTGCAACTGGATGTCGGTGAGGCAAAGTTTGCAACCGAATGCCCAGAAGGCAAATTGCAACTGGATATCGTAGAAGCAATTATGCAACTTGAGATCAAGATAGGCAAGTCTGTTGTTGGATACCAGTGAGACGAACCTACACCAGAAGGAAATATTATACTTAGATAACCCCTACCTTGTTTTCTATAATATTCACTTATAACTATTTCATTGGTACTAGCTTATATTATTTTATAATATTTTGCAACCTAGCATTATCCTGTTTATACTGATTTTTATATCTATCAAACTTGTGTATTTACCGCTTAATCTTAACTATCTTACCGTTTCTTTGTAGTACTTTGTATTTTATGTGAGTTAGTACTTCATACAACTTATTTTGTATTTTGCTATTTTAAATTTGGTGGCTACTCACCTAACAGTTTTATTTATTGTACTTCTGTTATAATTCATGATTCCCTTCTATATAATTGGTTTTGCATTGTTACTACCATAATATATTATTTTACTCCTACACATCATTTATGAAATTTTTATCATGATGTTGATTGTTTTGCCCTATAATTTCCGTCTATGTATATACATAATTTTGTATGCTAATTTTCTTGGTCTACTTGACAAATCGAAATTATTTGGATTTTTGCCATTTTCATCGTTATCATACATATATGATTATTGTATTTACTTTACAAATCACCTTATGATATCAATTTATATACAAGATCAAATTTTATATTGTCTATACTTTTCTTGGATTCATAATTTATTTTTATAACTAGTTTTCGCACTACTTTCAATAGTACGTTTTACTACTACGATGTCTTGTTTGACTGTTACAAATCATTTATAATTTTTATATCGTGCTATTATTTCACCCCTATAAGTTTTTCGCCTATGCGAGTATATGATTTTCTTTTTAAGTTGGTTTTCTCACTCTACCGAATAATTCGAAAGTATTTTGACGTATACCTAATTTTCAAAATGTATATATATATAATTATCTTACAAATTATATTATGATGCTAATTTGTATACAGAAATATTTTGTGTTGTCTATACTTTTACTATATACCCTTCTCAGATATTTCTCAAACTATTAAATTGTTAATTTTTGTCATATAATATCAATTTGGTTTGCGACTTTCTACCATTTATTACATTGATGAATTTTTAATCTATTCATAAAGTACCCATTAACTATGTTTTCCTTTATTGCTTTGTTTTATGAAATTATTCCACAATTAATGACTAAGTTTATTTATCATTTTATCTAATGGTTTACTTGATAGTAATTTGTATGTAAACTCTTTTCAAAATACACTATCCTCTATTGTCGCATTTGTTTTCTTATGCTACTTTCCTAGTTTTCTTATTTAGTTCTTGTAAAATTTTGATGCTCATAAATTTTCTTAAATAGATTTCTTGTCTTATTCTTCCACATTGCTTACTTTTATGCTATATGTATCTTCTTGATGTTTGTGATTTCTATATGTTATAATGATATTTTCCTTGGTGTGTACAAAATACAACCTTTACCATAGTGAGTTCCGGGGACGGAACTGTTCTAAGGGGGGGGGGGGGGGAGAGTGTAACACCCCGCAAAATTTAAATGACAATTTTGCCCTCGGGTGTTACGCACGTGCATTTTGTACTATTACGGATCGTATCCATAACGCATTTTGATATGTATTTTGAATTCCAATTATTTATGCAATCCCGTATTCTTAAAATCACATTTGAGACAACTCAAATGCTATATTTCAATCTTTGAGTTTTTACGTACTTTTTACGTATTATCGATGCACGTGTCGATTTTGGGTTTCCCACCGTTACGTGCAAAGTTTTCAATGGATTTCAATCATTTATTTTTATAAACATGTTTGAATTTGTTTTGTAAACGGAAATTCAATTTTTGACTATCTTTATTAAAATAAACTTTCTACGTGCAATACACGTGTTTTTTGTACGTTTGAGTATATTATCAAATATGTATATTAAATATACTTTCTATTGCATTCCAATTGATTATAAATATTTTTCGGTTCATAAAGTCAATTTTTGTATTTTTGAGATTTTACGGGCGACGCACGTGTTTTGGTGCACGTGTTGTAAGCGCGTTCTTCCTTCAAAATAAATTTTCATAAGATGTTTCTTTACATTTTAATTATGCATGAAAAGTATAATTTAAAGTTAATTTTGTATATTTATTACACATTTAAATAAGTTGTTTCAAAGGGATTAAATAAATAAATTATTTTCTACACAAAGCACGTGCAATGTGCACACTATTGGGGGGCCGGACTGATGTGAGAGGAGGGAAAAATCCTGAATTTTGATTTTGAAATGGGAGGGAAAACAAGTTTTAGAGGTGGAGTTAGTGGAGTTCATGTGGAGGTAGTTATACTAACTACCCATTAGCTTTCTTATAAAAATGCACTCTTAGTCCCTCTTTCTCTCATCTCTTTTCTCTCTTTTCTCTTCTCTCCTGCCCATGCCGACAGCAAAAAACCAGCAAAGCTCTGTCCATTCTCCACCTAAATCACCATTCCACTTGCCTATATACATATACTAATGTATATACATGTACATATATAGTATGTGTATATGAAAGAAGATGGGAGATTGCCATTGTTGTTGCCGAATGGGGGGGGGGGGATGGAGATGCTCTTGATGATGGATGCTTGCCGATGTGGAGCTTGGAGGCTTGCTTTGGTGCACGGATTTCGAGGAGTTGCAATTGGAGCTCCTAATTCTAGGGGTTCATTTGGGGTAACAAATCTTCAATTTAGGTGGGTATTTCTTAAATGCTTTCTAATTTAGGAATATAATTTGCATGATAGATGATATGTGATTTACTTGGTTGAAATTGAATTGATTGCATGAAATTGATTATGGTAAATGCAAATTGCTATGCTTGTTACGATTGCTAGTTGAATTGCTAGAATTGAAGTGATTGTATGAAATTGATGCATATTGAGACATTATTGGAATAATGCGAAATGTGGCAAAAAGTATGATTTATAACCTTAAAATGTTGTTTATACAAATATAGAGATTTTTTGGTAAAGTAAATTTTGATAAAAGAATGTAGTTTACTTGGAAAATATGTTTTGATGCATTTTTGATTGGAAAAAGAGAACTTGGGAATTGATAATATATATGATAATGTTTTAAAAAGAGATATATTATGGAAATAAATTATATTTTGTATATGGAAGTACAAATCGATTCAAAGGTCGAAAATGTATGCAAAGTTGCAAATTGTGGATTTGTCAGTCGACTGATTACTTCCACAGTCGACTGGTAAGTGTTAAAAAGTTGGTTTTCATCAGCGAGACAGTCGACTGAATACAGTTACAGTCGACTGCTGCTATCATAAATTTGATGTTGAGTTTTCAAGATATTTGCGGGACAGTCGACTGATACTGCCACCAGTCGACTGAGCCGAACTGTTTATGGTTCTTGAGTTTGAAATTGATTTTGACAAATGAAAATTAAATAAGTTTTGAATACAAGATTTTATGATTATTAAGATTTGATTGAGTTTTATTGTGAAATGCACACAATGTTATGAAAGATGAAATTGACAAAAAAATTAAATTGGAACACTACGGAACAGCCGACTGCCGTGTGCAGCAGTCGACTCTCCCGAGTGGTTATGAATAGTGTGAATTGACTGAACAAGTCGACTGGAAGAGTTCCCAGTCGACTGTCCAGAGTGCTTTTGATATATCTGAAATCTTGTGAATTGCTTGTGGTAAAGATTGTGAATCTGGATATTGGTAAACTCTATTTGTCGCTGCATAAATTTATATGAAATGAATCAAAGTTGAATTGAGAAATTTACATGAGATGAATCATAGATTTGAATTGAGAATTAAATGAATATGAAAGGCTAAGATCATGATAAAAGAAAGTCTGTGAGACTCTAAAAGGAATTATGAGCTGGAAATGCTCAATTGGAAATTGTGAATGGGAAATTGAAACCAAAGAGTAGCTAAGTCTCCCCCGGCAATGAAATGAAATGGAATGAGAATTTGAAAGACCAAGGTTGGTCATGTATTGTAATGAATGAATAAGTCCGGTTTAGTGGAGAGGCTAACTCTAGAGCTTTGATTTTTATTCATGATTCTAATAATTAAAACATTGTAAGGCTGTAATGAAAGTAAGAGAAAAACATAAGTATGGGAGCCTAGGGTCTACGATGCGGATGTGATCCACAGAATGCATGCTTCATTAAAACGATTGTTCAACTCCTGAAGTTGCAAATCAATCATTTCATAAAACAATTCAATACGATAATAATGAATATTTGTTTTTCCTTCGAAGTTGCGACGAGATCTTCCAAGTTGTACAAATAATTCATCCATAGGTGGAATTACTGTCTTATGTTTCGCACAAAATGAAAAAACTTCTTCCAACAATGATTCTCATCCATCATCTCTCATATTTTGCAATTGTTGCTTGGTTAACCTCACAAGAGTCATGGCATTTGTAATATCTTGGTCTTTTCTCTGTAAAGCTTGTGATAAATCATTTGTAATTCTCAAAATATTCTTCATCAAATGTAAATGAAATGCAAACTCAAATTGTGCAATGATTCCCAATAGATTTTCTGCTTGCCCCCTTATCTTCTTATCCTTTGCATCCTCTTCAACAATCACAATAACATCAATCACAGACGAGTACAAGCAAATCAAACTCATTAGTGTACCGTAATGAGAACCCCAACGGGTGCTTCCTGCTCGCTTCAATGTCATTTCTTGATTCTTACCTTGCCCGGTCAAAATATCACCATTATAAACTCCTTCAACAACTTTCTCAAATTGTTTTTCACGAAGAATGTCCCTGCGCTTGCATGATGCTCCAACAATATTTGATACACTCGTAACAATGTCAAAGAATACAGAAATCTTCCCGTGACCTTCTGCAACAGCTACAAGTGTTAATTGAAGTTGGTGAGCAAAGCAGTGAACATAATAAGCCGACTCATTCTCCATCATAATCAAGCTTTTTAATTTATTGAACTCTCCCTGCATGTTACTAGCACCATCATCCCCTTGCCCCCGTATACTCAATATACATAACCCATGCTGAGACAACAGAGACTCAATAGCTGCCTTAAGTGATAAGGCAGTAGTATCACCAACATGAACAATGCCAAGAAAATGCTCCATAATATGCCCTCTTTCATCCACAAAACGTAAAACAACAGCCATTTGTTCTTTCACAGATATGTCATGCGCCTCATCAACCAAAATAGTGAACAGTTCATCACCAAGATCGCTGATAATAGCATTTGTAGTTACCTTTGCAATGAAAGTAATAATCTCTTGTTGGATTTGAGGGGATGTCAAGTTGTGATTTTCTGGAGCCTTCTTCAATGCAACTTTATCAATATTCTCATTGTGGTCACAAAGAAATTGTAAGAGTTCAAGAAAGTTTCCCTTATTATGTGATTCCTGAGATTCATCATGACCACGAAAAGCCAGTCCCTGGCGCAACAGCCATTTTATGCAATCAATTGATGCCGTTAAACGAAGACGATAGTTGGCTTGAGTTTGAATACATAGAGTTGCCAAAGAATGCTCAATGTGTTGCGATTGCTTCAAAAGATCATAGCCAGCTCTCATACATTTGTTATACATACTAGTGTGGTCTCCAACATGCCCATTCAACTTCATTTTCTTTCTCCAATTTTTAAATCCCTCTCCACCAACAAATGAATCACCACCACCTTGGCCACCATGATCAGCTTTAAAAAGATAACAATACAAACAATAAACGGTATCTGTTGTAATGCTATATTCTAGCCAATTAGGGTACTCTTTGAACCACGAAGCCTGAAATCGACGCTTTTCATTTGCACAATAACGCTAAGGAAAGTTGTGATCCTTAGGTTGACAGGGTCCTTTTTGCAAGTAGTATTGTCGAACATTCTCTCTTTCTTTAATATCGTACTCATAAATATTTTTTCTTAAAGCAGGATCAGACGGATACTCTTCTTCTACAATGCAAGTAGGTGGGGGCTGGACAACAGGCTGTCGTGGGGATGTGGGTGGCCTCGGTGGGGGCTCTTGGCTTCTTGAAGCAGCTTGTTCTTGAGAGTTTTAAAAAAAGTTGAATAGTGTAGTATTTTTCATCTGAAATTTTAAACTTGTCTAAGGTATATAGTAGCCAACAACGTATTCATATAAAAGCATAAATAGATAAACGAAAGTACTCAATTATCTGAAATCAATGTCTTTGTCTCCTCTTCTTCTCCAACTTTAAGTACTCAATGCCTACGTGTACTCAAAAAGTATTCAAAAAAATTCGTAAAAACAATAAACCAAACAGTACAACGAATATCTGACATTAGGGTTCATCAAGAGTTGGCTGTAACATCAAGAGTTGGCTATTGATATTGAATTAGGGTTCATCAAGAGTTGGAAGGTTGCCTTTTTTGTATGGAAAAAATAATTATGCAAAATCAAAATAATCCATTAAAAATCTTTATTCAGAAACGAGCCTTGTTAACGGGGAATAATATAAGCTAGGAATAACATCAATGGACCAAACCATTTATTATATAGATATAGATACATTGCTGATATAAGTTTCACCCACATTATAAAGGATATGCTAATTGTACTGCAAAACATATAATTTAAATGTACTCAAAATTGAAACATTAAAGACAAAACTTCCAGTAGGCTTTCAACCAAGTTTTGAGAGAATATTTAAGAATAAACAATTGAAAGGAGTTTTAAAGAGTATAAAACTGGCCTGAAGGATGCATAAAGCAGAAGATGATGAATCAGGTTTGTGAATCTACGCACGAATGTGCAAATCAAATTAATTATTAGCATATATGCCACTTGTCTTCAATGTTAAGATACAAGACTAGACCAATCAGTATGAACATTCTATACGAAGAAAAGAATGTTATCAACCCTCAAAGATCTTGATAAAGTTGCTCCAATGGTCTAAATCCCAAATGTACCCATATGTACAGAACTTGCTTCCAAAGAAAAACAAAGGAAGCTTTTCTTACAACTGAACAGAAGTATGTAGGAAAACTTCTTCTTGGTAACTAGAAGAAGCTTATGCAAAAGTTGTAGCAGCGCATAAATAAACAATCAGTTTAAAGAGCAATGATCTTTTTTTGGCCAAGTGAGACATAAGAATAAGTAATTCAATCCAGAACTAAAGAACACCACAGTCCATCATTGCTCAAGCAAGAACGAATCTACTCCTCAAGGTTGTGTAAGCTTTCACATACTCGGTTGTGCTGTTTAGGCAACCACACATCACATAAATCTAGAGTTAGAAAACCATCATTTTCTCATCATTACTGCTTTGTGCCTTCAGCACAAAGCATTTCTCTATGGTATATTGGTATCAGGTTAAAGACTTGTAGCCAAGTTCCTCATTAACTAGTAGTTATCAAAATTTAAGCATAATTAACCAAGCTCCTCATTTAAACATTTATTATATATGGAACTTATAATTTAAAGCTTTTGTAGAAATACTGAAGTTTAGTACTCACTACTCATGCAAGATTTAACAATATTGAAAGGGTTTGTTTGTTATTCACAACTCTACAACTCTACAAGTAAACATGAAATAAAGGATCTTACAGAATACAGAGAGAGGTTACATGTAAATGTCGAAAGAAAAACCTTGGTCTATCATAATATTAATTGTGAAAAATCTGCCAGTATGCTAAACTATAAAGAGACGATAAGGTTTTGGGGTTTTATGTTGATATCCATAATTTACCCATCCGAGTGCCCATTTTGTGGACCAAAAATAAAATAAAAAAACATACAACACTTAATTTTACCTATTCTTGAATTGGATCTGGCGTCGCCGCGTCGGGATCGAGGACTTCAGAGGTGTCCGACGATGGTAAAGACGGCGAAGACGGCAAAAATTTTCTACGGGAGAGACTAGAGAGGGACTTCCAGTGGCGTTTATGAATCTGGAGAAGTTTGAGAGTTTGAGGATGTTAGGGTTTGGGTTTGGGGCGTCGATGAGGGCAGAGAAGAAGAAGAGAAAAGGAAGAAAGGAAGAAAGCTAAATGGGTTGAAAATTCACAAATAAACCCTTATAATAAAAAAAATTACTAAAAAAAAAATCGAATTTTTTTTTAAAAAACTAGGGGGCGCAGCTGCACCCCCTGGGTCCATGCCAGCTACGCCCCTGTTCGTTTCTCATCAGTCAAAACTGTAATTTTTCTCAAACTTTTCATTTCATGTCTTTAGATTGAGTTAAATTGAGTAGAAGTGGGTGTATTTAATTGAAGGGCATATTAGTCATTTTCCAACCACTGTTAGTTATCAACCCAAACAAACAAAAACTTTGCGTTACATAAAGTTTCCAGAGTACAATTAACTCTGGATTTGGAAACACTACCAGTATTAGGCAAAATTAATAAGAACATTTCATAATAGAGAAATGCTAGACTTACATGAGATTCTACCCCAAACTTACATGGGGCTTGTCTTTTAGTGATTGTTAGGTTTTATCCATTTGTCTTTTAGTGATTAATAGACACACTAACCACTAAAAAACAAACTCCATGTATATTTGGAAGTAGAATTTCATGTATATTTATCAATTCTCTGCATAATAATAATAAGAGGAGGAAGTGTTAGAGATTTACTGGGTATGAGATATCACATTGTTGGAGGACAATAGATATTGTCCTTGTAAAGATAGTCAACAAAGGTGTTCTATATATATATGCTCAAAAAGTGAAAATAAGTGATAAGTTTGTATATCACTGTCTCTAAATATTTTATTATTATTATTATTATTATTATTATTTTTGAATAAAATGTGGAGTAATTTTTTATTTTTATTTTTGAAGGGAAAGCTAGAAGAAAATGTGGAGTATTACCATCTTGCTTCATTAAACAGAACAGAATAAGTCACGGGAATACAAACATTTGTAGTGAGGTGTGTGAGAAAAATCCACCGATAATGATTATTGCTGACTAGGTTATCACTCAGTAGGCAATGATTGAAACCCAAAAAAAATAGCGTGCACCAGCCGGGAATCGAACCCGGCTGTTAGTTAATTGAAATGCTAGACTTACATGAGATTCTACCCCAAACTTACATGGGGCTTGTCTTTTAGTGATTGTTAGGTTTTATCCATTTGTCTTTTAGTGATTAATAGACACACTAACCACTAAAAAACAAACTCCATGTATATTTGGAAGTAGAATTTCATGTATATTTATCAATTCTCTGCATAATAATAATAAGAGGAGGAAGTGTTAGAGATTTACTGGGTATGAGATATCACATTGTTGGAGGACAATAGATATTGTCCTTGTAAAGATAGTCAACAAAGGTGTTCTATATATATATGCTCAAAAAGTGAAAATAAGTGATAAGTTTGTATATCACTGTCTCTAAATATTTTATTATTATTATTATTATTATTATTATTTTTGAATAAAATGTGGAGTAATTTTTTATTTTTATTTTTGAAGGGAAAGCTAGAAGAAAATGTGGAGTATTACCATCTTGCTTCATTAAACAGAACAGAATAAGTCACGGGAATACAAACATTTGTAGTGAGGTGTGTGAGAAAAATCCACCGATAATGATTATTGCTGACTAGGTTATCACTCAGTAGGCAATGATTGAAACCCAAAAAAAATAGCGTGCACCAGCCGGGAATCGAACCCGGGTCTGTACCGTGGCAGGGTACTATTCTACCACTAGACCACTGGTGCTTTGATGTAGTCGGTGTTTTAGAAATATAAATTGAACCTTAATTCTTTTAGGCCTTTTATGACCTCAAGGGTCGAGCGTATCACTTAGAGCAAAAGTGGGGAAGAGAGAGAGAGAGAAGGGAAATGGTGGGTGTGGCACACAAAATATGTATGATGCTCCCAATCCCCCACACTATCATCATCAGTTTCTTTCCTCTTTCTTCTTCTCCTTTGAATCCCATCAAACCCTTCTTCATCTCTCACAAAAAAGCAATCACTTCCAGCGCTTCAGTTTCTGCTGCAATTATCTGCATGCCCTCACCCACACATCTCTGTCAAAGATTCATCCCCACTGTATCAATGACCCACCCCTTTTTTGTATTTCAAACTTCAGATGATTGATTCCATATGCATTTTATTAACTACAAATGGATCTAGTCATAGTGCAATTTTTTTGTCTAGTGTAACCCCTATTTCTGTAAATGCGTATTTTCTGAGTATTTTTCTATATTTCGAAATTTATAAAATTGTTATCGTCAAATTTGTTTTGAGTTCTTAGTTAAAACATTTTCTTAAACAATAATTATAACTATTTCAAATAAACTTTGTTTCCATTTCTACTGGATCAACTATTTGCGTTTTAACCCTCAAAGAATATTATTACTGATTGGAACTATTTCAACGAATTTCTATTTTTATATATTGATAATATTATTATGATTATTGCTATTATTATTGTTAGTATTTTTATTGTCATTGTTATTATTATTAATGTTATTATTAGCATTACTATTTTATTGTCATGGTTATTATTTATATTCTTATGGATATTATGATTAATTATTATTATTATTTCAATAATGGTGTTTTTAATTGTTTCAAATAATTTATGTAATACAAATTGTATTTTATCAGATACCCTATTTCTTGTATTCGGATTTGTATTGATCAATTGTATTATATACAATGTATTTTATTTTATTGGATCTATACCTAAATATCCAATAGCCCAATATCCTATCTTTTTCCGATAAATACTCTAATCTCTTTTATTAAAACCCTAACACTAATATTAACACCCTAACCTAGCCGTCATTAACCTTACCCTCTACTATGCTTACCCTTTCCCCCTGTTCCCCATCCCGCTCATTCTCCCACCCTGTTCCGCTTCAACCCACAACCGCCCCTCTCCTCGTCGCTTTCCCGTCCTCCCTCCGACCACCTTCGAGCCATCTCCTCGTCAACCTCGTCACCATCAACTCCCCGTCGTCGTCCCTGTCCTCGCAGAGGAATCCACCGCACCCCAAACCAACCCATCAACCCATCTTCGCCCCTTCTCTGTCTTGTCCTCGCCACCACCATCCCGTGCTCCGATCGCCCCCTTCGTGCACCCCTACACCCTCCGGAGATCCCCTCCGTCCTCTTCGTCGACATCCAAGCCCCGAGCGTCCCCACCAAACGTCGTCTCCCCTGTTTCGAGTAGAAAACAGAGTCGCCAGTCGCCAGCCATCGTTGTGTCGGTTCCCGACCAGCCGCAGTCGCTTCGCCGTGGTCGTCGCAGTGCCGCGCTGTGGTGTTCGTAGTCGCGCCGTGCTGTCGCCGCCAGTTCGCTTTCTCTCTCCTTCTCTATCGAAAGGTAGGAGAAGGAGACCGATTGGTTGATCTCGGTGTTTGCTGTTCGGATGTAGGAGATCCCACTTGGCTGTTTGGTGTTCGGCAGAAGGTGAGTGGTTGGTTCCCGTGTTTGCTGTTTTGTTGGAGTGGATCCGAGATCGCTGTTCTGTGTTCTGTCCCAATCCGGTGTGAGGATTTTGGTTGAGTTGCTGTTGCTTTGTTGCTTGGATTCCTTCACACGTATTTCGCACATGTCTTTTGGGATTTTCGTCCGGGATTCTGATCCTGTTATTTTTATTATTTGAATCTGTAAAATAACAGGCAAGTCTCTTTTTAAACTAGCATTTTATTCTGTTCAAGTTTATTTGATCTCCTGTAAGTAGATCCCGTCCATTTCGTTATCATACTGCTTTGACAATTCTGTTAAGTTTATCGAGGGTTTACACGAGCTAACCCGACATACTCTTAACATCGTGCTATCTCTTTGGTCTAAAACCTAGTCCCCATTATTTCATGCATATGCACATTTAAATTACTAGATTCATGCATAGGACTACTTGACAAGTTGGACATGTTAAATTGTATGTGCTAGATTGAAGTTGATCGATGAATTGATACCATGCCTGTGATAATTGTATCTTAAACCTTAGACATTTGCATGTTGACATTTAGGATCACTTTGATTACTAATTTGCATGCTATATGTGTTCATATGATTTAATTATTGCCTATTCATGTTAAAAAAAATTATGAAATGTTAGTTGTTTACTTTGTATCAAGTTTTCACCCATGATAATGTCATAATTTCAAATTCCTTTAGAAACATGAACTTTTAGCCTCTGATGTCTAGTTTAACATCCTTTTGACGGATCTAAGTTCCGGTGTGTCATTTGCTAGATATCAACATTTTAGTACAACCATGCTGGAAATTCCAGACTCATAATTACATGCGTGTCCTGCTGTTCTATATTTTATTTGACCCTGTTAACAGTAAAAGAAAAATCTGAAATAAATTAGCCTGGACCTAGACATGTATAGGTATCACCCCGAATTTTTATAGGTTTTATTAATGAGTTCTCTGACCTGAAATAATTAGTTGAACACAACCTACTGCATGCTGGCTGAACATAAAACCTGAATAGAATAGAGTTTTCACCCTAGTTCATGTATCTTTTATATACCTTAATTATATTCGCTGGAACCGTATGGAAGTCTACTTTCTAGGACTTCTGACGGATTCAGGTTTTCTATTTTGTAGTGGTTGCAATCCACATTTTAGTACAGTAAGGTCATGTTATCCTGATTATGAAATTTTGTGTAAATGACCGGTTTGCTTCATGATTTATCTGTAACGCACAGAATTAGACACACTTAGTATCATACAACATTGAAACCCTCTTGCATGCTCATATAGGATGAAAATAAACTAATAACAAGCTGGGGTATTATGGGTCAACTTGGTAGTGAACAATCGGAAAATGTACTCTGCAAAGGCCTTCTCGTTATCTCGTTATCTTGTTATCACGTTATTTAGTTACACCAAGTACACGATCCGTGAATTCACCATCAGTCTTAAACGATCACTGTGCATGCACCGAACCTGTGGAATGGGACACAGTAGTACGTGCACTAGATAGGCTAATAAAGTAACTAATAACCTGCATACTTGATCCTGTATTGAACTTGGCTTGACATCACGCATTACATGTGTGATTATTGTAACCCTTTGATATTACTGCTTGTCTTTGCTTTGTTCTTTGACTTTGATCTTGTTCCTTTTCTTTGTTATTCATGCTTTCCTTTATCCTCTGTTTTTCTCTACCTGCTGCCCATGACTTGCTCTAAGAGTACTCTTTTCTTTCTTTTTAGATCAAGTATTAACATGTACCGAAGGAGCAATACCAGAAGAAATTGGTGAGCAAACTCTCTGATGATCGGAGCTGGACTATAAGACTACTTAGCTATCTTTTGTTATTTGCTTATTGTATTTCTTTTTATCATACTTTGTATTCTTAGGCTTTATAACCAGAAGTTTGTTTATCCCAGATGTTGGATTATTATTTGGTGAATTTATTTCATGATTATCTTTGAGTTTATTCAATGTTTATGTGATTATATTTTTTGCCTGCGTGGTTGTTTCTCTTGTATATTATTGAGTTAGACTAGTACAACTTATGGATTATGTATAATTATTCGCCGGGCCTTCGTTACGTGTTCGTATTCCCGTATTTTGGGAAGCGGGGCATGACATCTAGGTTTAGTGATTGTTACAGATTGATTTCCTAACAGAGATGAAGACTATATGCAAATGCTCTGGTGGTATTAGTTCATATATTTAGATTAGTTTTTACTATTGTATGCACTGTTCATTCTAAAGAGTTATATCGGGTCAGGTATTTTTAGCCAGTTGGGTTGTAATGAGTTTGTGAATTAATAACTGTCACGCCCCGCTTCCCAGAATACGGGAACACAGGCACGTAACTGAGGCCCATTGAATGATATAAGTACGCCAACTCATATCATCCATAAGCTGTACCAGTCTTAACTCAACAATATAAAAAGAAAATAATCACAACCATGCATAAATACATAATCACATAAACAAATACTTAGACTAAACATGCAATAGTCCAATTTAATAACCAACAACTGGAAATAAATAACAAATACCTTCTGGAAAGCTCCTGCTCCAATCGTAGAAAAACTGCTCACCAATGCCTTCTGATAATTTTCCTTGTGCATCTGTACTTATTCATCTAAAAAGAAAGAATAATTTATCCTTAGAGCAAGAACGTACATCAAGTAGTGAAAAGCAGAGAGTAAGGGAACAAGGTTCACCAAGAAATATGAATCAAGATCAAATTACAAAAGCAATAATGGTATCAATAAACAATGGTCACGATCATGTATATACGTGTCAACTTAGATTTATTAGCATTTTATTTTTCTTGTCTAGTGCACGTACTACTGCATCCCATACCACAGGTTCGGTGCATGTAAAACAGTGTACATTTTAGACATAGTGGTGGGATCTACAGAGCGTGTACTCGGTGTCAATAACAATCATTTACAATTAATATTTAATAATTCACAATCGATACTCCTCCTTCCATGACAATACGATATAACGATAAAGCCTTACCGAGTACATTTTCTAAGATTATCCACTACTAAGTCAACCCTTATTAACCCCGGCTTATTTAGTATTTTGTTAAGTTATTCATGTTCATGCAAGTGTGTATAAGAATGTCAGGGGATGATAAGAATGTAGCAACATGATACAATGCTTAATAATATACATGAAGTAGTGAATCTGAAAACAACCGACACAGGAACACTAAAACAGCGATAACTCATAGACTACAATTCGAAATTTGAAAATTCTGGATGACATTGATAACTAGACACTTAGGGCTGCAATTCATCTTTATATTATTTTAACTGATTCCTATTATAATTGGATCGAAACCTCAGTACAAGACAGACAAGGCAGCAAGTCATTCATAAAATGTCATCACATATATGTTCATCAAAGTGGATAATCAACATGTTATTGTATCATGAAATGTATTGACACTAATGTACAGCAATTAGAATGAATTTTTACAGTGTACAAGTCAATTTATCATGTCATAGTTCAAGTCACAAGATCTCAATCAATCAACATGTATTCGATCACAATATATTTTCCTCATATGCAAGTTCTAGTCAATTTGTTCATGTCGTGTGTGTATATAGTTTTGGGTTCGAGTCAATGGATAATAATACGATGTCAGGAGTACGTCGGGTTAGCTCGTGTAAACCATCGATACCCCCAACAGAAGTACACAAAGCAGTATTACGAT
Source organism: Hemerocallis citrina (assembly GCA_017893485.1). Lineage (NCBI taxonomy): Eukaryota > Viridiplantae > Streptophyta > Magnoliopsida > Asparagales > Asphodelaceae > Hemerocallis > Hemerocallis citrina. The sequence goes on along the minus strand of CM030358.1, from coordinate 216,833,344 downwards.
AATTGAAGGAAACTACTTGCGGGAGGTCAATAAACTTGAACTAGAAAAGTTAAATGAGTTCAAGTGGACTTGCCTTTTGTAGACGATTAGATTAGTCCGAATATGCGAGAATAACGGGATCAGAATCCCGGGCGACGCTCCAAAATACATGCGAGACACGTACAAAATAGCGAACAACAACCAAGATCCAACAGCACACACAGAACAACACACACAGAACAGCACACACAGCCAAGATCGGATCCCAGCAAACACCAAACAACGAATTTGGATCGTCCCAGGCAAAACACCAAACACGAAATGTAGCCACTCACTTTCTCTCTTCTCCACTTCGACAGAGAGAGAGAGAGAGAGAGAGAGAGAGAGCGTGGGAGAGACCTCGACGGTTGGAGACGGTGCGGCACAGTGGCGGGGCGGCAATGGCAGACCGCGATGACGTCGCTGCGGTCGGGAAGTTATGGCAATGGCGAGGTGAGCGGCGAGCTCTGAACTCTGTTTCGCTCGAACAGGGGAGACGAATGACTGGGCAATGGCGGCAATGGCAGGGGCTGGTCAAGCGGCGACTCGACAGAGGATAGCAAGGTGGTCGCGGTCGAGGAGCGACGACGACGGGATGATGGATGGCTGCAGGGCCGGCCCCACTGTATAGGCGGGTAAGGTGGCCGCCTAGGGCCCCCGCGAATTTTGCAATTTTAGGGGTCCCCAATTTCGAACTTCCCTTGTAAATATAGGCACGTATTTCGCGCATAAAAAAAATGTTATTAAGGGCCCCCAAAATAATTATTTGATCCTTTAAATTTTTTTTAAAAATTATTTTGGGGTACTCTGGAAAGCTTGATTGAAAATGAGGTTTTAGATTTGAGTGATTTAAAACAAATCCACATTTAAATAGATATAAAACTTGAAACCCACATTTAATTTAAACCCACATTCAATTTACAACCCGAAACTCGATAACCCAAACCCTCTTTTAAAACGAAACCCAACCACTTCCTTCTTTTCCCCCAAACCCAAACCCAAAACCTACTCCCACTCTCCATCTGTTCCTTCAATCCTTCTTTTTCCTTAAAAATCCCGAACGAAACCCTAACGGTGCCTTTCTTCTTTGCTCCCAATTCCCAAACGGTGACCGAAACCCATTCCGAACGGCGCCTTCAGATCCCATCTCGAACGGCGCCTTCAGATCAACGGCGGCATGCTTTCCGAGGTTCTTGTCTCCGGATCTGTAACCAATCGAAGGTAGGGCAAATTCAGACACTGCTTCTGTAGTTCTGTTTCCTTGTGATAAATGCTCTACTCAGTTTCATTTCTCTAGAAATACACATAAATTTGAGAATTTGATTTGGTGGTGTATAACTTTTCCAAGGGAGAGTTTATGCGAGTTTTAGGAGTTTACCCATAGATATTGGGTTTTGTTTTTGTACAGGAGAAGGAAGATCTCTTGAAAAAAAAGAACAATAGACTCTTTGAGAGTATGAGCAGAGAGATTGAATGAATGGAAACTACCATTTGTTCAATTGTTCTATGTCCGATATTTTTAGGAGTTAAATTATAGTAGTTTACCCATAGATATATGTATGATGCTTATGAGAAACTTGTTATTCAATATGATCAAAGAAAACTTGTTATTCAATTATATATATTTTGCATATTTTGCTTTGAACAATGTGCAAATTTTGCAAATTTTACTTTGGCAAATTTTTTTTATACATGTTTTTTTTTAATGTATAGGGCAAGGGGGGGCCCATTTCGGAAGTTCGCCTCGGGCCCCCCGGAACTCAGGGCCGGACCTGGATGGCTGCAGGAGAGGGCGGTGGTAGCGGAGGTTGGAGCGACGACTCAAGGGCGAAGACAGAGCAGCGGGGTGGAACTGGCGATGATGGAGGTCGACTGACAGAGTCGAGTGGCGGTGGTTGCGACTGGAGGTCGAAGATGAGGGCAGGGGCGACTGGGGGTCGCAGAGGTTGGAGGAGCAGGTGGTTGACGAGGCTCGACGGGGCGGCAGGCTTCAGAGGATTTGCGGGGAGAGGTTGAAGGTGATTGACGGCGGGGCTTCGGGGTGACGATGGAGATGAGCGACGGGGGTGGATGATTGCCGGTGAGGGGATGACGACTGTGGCTCGGTGGCTCGACGGCAAATCGATGGTGCAGGCGAGGAGTAGGGAGACGAGGGGAAGGTTCTCTCTGTTGGGTTCGTCGACAATGGCAAGCGGTGGAGTGAGCTTTGGTAAGTCCTTCGGAGGTGGAGCAGCGAGCGGAGGGAGGTGCACAGTTGCAGGGGGTCGAGGAGGAGGGGTCGGGAGTTCGGTGAGGAAGACGAAGGAGGTATGGGGGGTCTCTGTGGGGTTCTCTGTTGGTTGGGGAAACATAAGAGAGAGAGAGGGAGACGGGGAGAGAGAAGGGGGATATGTTTAATAGAATAATAATATTAATATTGGGTAGTTGGAGATAGTGGGGGGTTGTAGTTAGGGGAACGTGTAAAGTGGGAAAATGTGAAGAGATTTGTATACGGGTGAGTATATAGGATTGATCTGTACAAATATAGATGGGTAATGGGTTTAGGGTTAGAGTCCAATAGGAGATGGGCTTGGGTTTGGGCTTCAATTAAATATAATAAATTCAATGATAATTGTTGGGCTTCTCATGAATTCAAAATAATCAATAAAATGATAGTATGGATTAACTTGGGCTTCAAAGTAAATAAATAAAAAGAAGAGAGACAAAATTCTAGTTTGGAATATAATTTTGGGTTTCGATAGGAGATTCAAAAAGATTTAAATGCATCGGAAAGAATTTATACGGAAATTGAAATACAAGAATACATGAAGAAGAAAGAAAAGAAATGGAAATCTGTATAATCGGAAACAGAGGTTACAATAACCATGTGATTAAGAGTCATCATTAGATTATTACATTATATGCTTTCATTTATTAAAAGGGTGAATGACCTATTGACACCCAAAGTTAGTAATAATACTCTATACACATCTATAGTTACAGTAATACCCAATGACATCCAAAGTTTTGATAATTGGACCTATAGGCACCCGCCGTTCATTTATCAGTTAAGTTAGTGGAATATTCGTGGTATATACCTCTTAACGGGTTCATACCCGTTAAGAAGAATGTGAAAAGACCAAAATGCCCCCGCTCTCTTCATCTTCTCTTCTTCTTCTTCTTCTTCTTCCTGGTTATCTCTTCCTCCTCTTTCTAAACCCTAATCACCCTATCTTAAAATTTCAAAATCCTAATTCGAAACCCCAAGTACTGTATATCTCTCATCTCTTATCTTCGACGCCCCGTACATCCTTAATCTCTGCCTCATTTTTGTGAGGACCGATATTGAATACCCGCCTACATCCAATGTCAAATTCCCATCTAAGTTTGAGGGTTGGAGTTGGGTTATTGAAATAGCGTATGCCATTTGACATTATGATACCAGAGGGAAGTGTTTGATTCTCAGTTGCAATTTTATCATTCAATATTATTTAATTTCTTGCAAATTATTTTGGATTCTCAGTAGGCAATGATGAATCACAAAAAATAGTATTGTTAGTTTTTTTATATGATACTTAGTTGTTTGTTCTAGATTGTGGATGGCAATCATACATGTTACCGCTGGATCTGGTGTGGGGGTAAACAGATGAGATTTGTGGGTTTGTGAAAAAACCTGAATAGCGGATCCACGCCTGCTGATTCCTACTGCTAACCTGCAAGGAAGTGCGATACACCGGGGTTGATTCCGGCGACGCACCCTCCGACGCTCTTGTCAGTAACCAGGGGTGATTAAGAAAGAGCTTAAGCTGGAAAAAGAGTCATTACCTGGTCACAGTGGTAGGTAGGAGGTATTTATAGTCGCCATGGGAGTCTGATTAGGGACCTAATTTCCTGTCAAACCGTTAGGAGTAAAATCCTCACAGTTAGTTTAGGAAACTGACCCCTGATTCCCGGTGAGAGGATAACTGCAAATCAGGCCCGTTGATTTAGTCAAATCAGTGACCCTAATTTCCTCTATCTGGTCTGGGTTTGTCTTGGGTCAGGACCCGTACCCAGCGGGAGTGGATCCATTTTGCGGGTTATTGGATCTGTGAAGGGGAGATCCAGTGCCCACTTCGGACCCATCTATATGTGAAATTACCGTTTTACCCCTGAGCTTCAAGATTCGTTCCCAATATGGACGGTTCCGATTTAGCCCCATTTTTAGCCATATCATGAGCCCCCACTCCTAAAGACTGAGTGTGATCAGCCTTTGAGGAGTAGTTTAACTGTTTCAGTGGCTAACGGAGTTGTATCGGAGTCCGAATGGAGGGTTTTGAATCTCGAAGGGGGTAGCGAGGTGATCTTTGAAACTGTAAGCTGTTCTGAGGCCTTGTTGAATATTCGACGGTTTTTATTTATTTTTTCGGATTATTTATTTAACTTTGCGATGTGTTAACCAACCGTTCGGGGGCCTTAACAGTACATTCTAGGCAATAATTGTTCGTTCAGGGGCTCGAAAATATTCCCCCGAATTTGTAATTATTTTCTAGAATTTTTAGTTAATTTTCCCAAATTTTTAGCAATTTTTTGCAATTTTTAAATAAATAAAGCGATTAAAATAAATAAAAATTAATTTTTAATACTGATTTATGGCGTGGCGCAATCTGGACCCTTGATCAGCGCCGAGCATGATTTTCTGGGCGATCAGACGATCCCTATTTCTCGGCAGATAGTTTCTTTGTCAACGAGGGTCGGCTCCTCGGCTCCTCGGCTCAGCAGATCGGCCAACGGCTCGGAATCAGCCGATCTACGTGGCGTCATCCTGAGCGTTCATCACAGCGCGTATCCCTAAAAAATGCTATCTTGTCGTTTAGTGAACGTGGCAAGATCTGAGCCGTTTATTATGACGAGCGCGCTTTTTGACAAGATCTAACCGCTGAGATGGGTCGGCGGGTTTTTTCGCCATATACGAGGGTCGGTTCCTCGTCCCCTCGGCTCGGCAGGTCGGCACCAATGGTTCGGGATCAGCCGAAGTACGTGGCGTGATCCTGGGCGTCCATCTCAGCGCAGATCCCCAAAAAAATATTATCTTGTCGTTTAGTGAACGTGGCAAGATCTGAGCCGTTCATCATGACGAGCGCACTTTTTGACAAGATCTAACGGCTGAGATGGGTCTGTGGGTTTTTTCGCCATATACGAGGGTCGGTTCCTCGTCCCCTCGGTTCGGAGGTTCGGTGTCGTCAACAGAGGTATGGAGTTGGATGTTTTGGAGTGTCTTGGCTGTGAATGGTTGTCGCCCTCCGGCCCAGTAGCTCGGCTGCTTGGCCAAGTCGTTCGGTAACTCGGTTAAGCAGGCCGGTGGCAGATAGTTCGAAAGGTACACGTGGTCGGATCTAGAGCGTCCATCATTGCGTGAATCACGAGGACTGGGTTCAGATCACGAGAAAACGTTATCTTGTCGTTTTGTGGGCGTGGCGCAATCTGAACCGTCCATCGAGTTTTGACACGAATTTTGAAGAGATCCGATGGTGATTTTGCCTCGGAAGGGTTTTTCTCCATATACGAGGGTCGGTTCCTCGTCTTCTCGGTTCGGAAGCTCGGTGCCGTTAGTCGAGGCATGGAGTTGGATGTTTCGGGGGAGTCTCGGTAACTCGGCTGCTCTGCCAAGCTGTTCGATAGCTCGGCCAGGCGCGCCAGTGGCCGAACCATGGACTTAGTGATTTGAGGATTCTCTATTGAATCGTCGTGACGTTCCGCCTTGGCGCTTGGGCTTCTTAGTGGGCCTTTTAGGTTCCCAAGGCAGCCCAAACGTTGCTTTTGGGGTTATAAGTTTCTACTCCCCCACCCCCAAGCTCATTTTTCACTTTTCACTCCAAGATTTCACTTTTACTCTCTGTGCTCTCTGCTAGCGGCGATCTTTGCTCCAAGGCGGTTGCGCTAGCTGTCGCGTGGGCTAGGCAATTTCCGGCGAGCTCATTCTGACCGTGAACGTCACTTCAAGGTCAGTTTATTTGCCTTAGCTTTCTTTATAGAGATATCAAGAGTGAACTCGGGGAGTGAGGCTTCGTCCTCAGGCGGTGATGGCGCCGAGGAGAGGAGGCAGGCGGAGATCCGAAGGAAGGGGAAGCAAGTAGCCGAGCCGTCTGTGGCCGAGGCGAGGAAGGAGAAGAAGAAGAGCAGGGTGGTGGCCCAATCTCCCGTGGTCGAGGTGATCGCGGAGAATCCGAAGCAGGCCCCTGAGATGGGCCGATACCCTTCTGTACTGTCTGGGCACGCTGGGGTTAGGCAATAAGAAGGCGACCTCATGAAGAAGGCGGCCTTCGGTCAGTCGGAAGTTTACGAGGAACCCAACCCGGCTCTGACTACCGAGGCAGATGAGATTAGGTCGGTGCTATCCGAGAGGGATCTCCTTCGGATCAGAAAGGGGTTCGCCATCCCTCCGTAGTACAAGCTAATTCTCCCCGACGCTGGGATGCGGGCGAATTCCAAGCTATCGTCATTGGATATGTGCATGTTCGACTACGACTCTCTGAACGCCGGACTGCGCTTTCCGCTGCATCCCTTTATTAGCCAGGTCCTCGGATGGTACTGCCTCGCACCGACCCAATTTATGCCGAACACGTGGCGTCATGTGAACGCCTTCCTGCTCTAGTGCCACAACGCTAAAGTCGAGCCGGACCTGACGGTCTTCCGAGGCATGTATCGGATAAATCGGATGCACAAGACCGAGCATTGGTACTACCTGGGGCCGAGGAAAGGCATTCGGATCATAGAAAACCCGGACTCAATCAAAGGCTGGAAGGAAAAGTTCTTCATATTGAGGGGGCACCAATACTGCAAATTCCGAGCCGGTGGAAGCCAGAGGTGCCCAAGTTTGCGAGAGTTGACCCCGTACTGACTGAGGCCGAGGAGGAGATGGCGAGGAAGATCATGGCCCTCCCAATGTTGAGTTGGAGGGAGTTGACGGAGGAGGTGCTGTTTGGGTCAGGCCTTAGTCCCATCGACCCGAGTATGCTCCTGACATCTCGTTTATTTTGTTTTTCTTTCAAGTCTTTAGCTCGCCTCACTGACTCAATTTGTGTTTCGTTTGGTACAGAAGCGCCGAAGATGGACTTCAGTGCCATGATGATCGATTGGGGCAAAGTGGCTGATGGCAGGAAGAGGAAGAGGCCGCCCACGGCCGCGTCGTCAGGTCGGCAGCTCAAAGTAGCTTCGACAACCACTCCGCCTCCTCCAGCCACCGAGGCGCCTTCGTCGGCAGTTGTTGCCGAAGAGCCCTCGGCACCTGTTGCATCTGCCCCGGTTGGTGGGGCCTTCGATGTCAATGCGGCGCTGTCGCTCGAGGCTCCGCCGTTGACCGGTCCGGCCGAGGAGATCTTGACCGAGCAGCACAAACAGCTGTTCGTGCCGAACTGGCGAGTGAAGAATCACGATGGATTCCTCGGGAACTCGCAGATGTCGGTGCAGGTCGTCAAGCACCTGGTGACCCTGAAAGATAGAGCCGCGCTGCTGGCGGGGACAGTCAGCAACGATACCTACGAAGTGGCTCGGTCGCTCGTATCGGTAAGTTTTTTTGTCAATTCCTTTAAGTCTATTGCTCGGCCCGTATCTTGTTCTCATCATTTGTTGTCTTTACATGCCACCTGTCACTTCGGCCATCTCCTTGAGACGTTCGCCGCGCAGGAGAAAAAGTTGAAGGCCGCCAGCAATAAAGATAGGGCAGAGAAGGTCAAGGCGGTTCGACAACTCGAGGCCGAGCAAAGGCGAGTCGAGGCCTTGGAGGTCCAGGTTGCCGATCTTGTGGCCGATCTGGAACGAGTCAAGGGGCGGCTTGATGCGGAGTCTGCCAAAGCCACAAAGGCTGCCGAGGAGCTGGCAGCGTCGGTGAAGTCTCTGGCCGATGTGAAGGTAGAGAAAGAGGCCTTGGCGACGAAGATCAAGGCCGAGGTCGAGGCCGAGGCGAAGAAGCACATGGCCACGAACATGGAGATGTCCTACCAGAGGGCTCTCGACCATGTTCAGGACCGCGTCCCCGGCTTCTAGCGGGTCGGCTACAGGCTGTGGCCGGGGTCACCCTCAGGCGGCGAGGAGGAGGGGAGCGAAGGTGACGTGGGAGAAGGCGACGACGACGAGGAGGTGGTAGCCGACGCTTTGGTGACAGACCCCCAGGCCGAGGGGAGAGGCGAGGGGCCATCTGGCGAGGCGCCTGTGGTCGAACCGGAGGTGCAGGTGGACCCCTGACCTTCTCGTCCTTTTATAGTCTTCATTTTCAATTTCCCAAAAATGTAATGCCTTTTGCGGACTGGCCACCGCTTTTATGATGAATGAAAAAGATTGTTTTGGCTTTTGGCTTTGGATTTGTCTAAGTGTTTAGTTCGGCCATGTAGTCCTTCAATGTGGTGCTTTCCTATTTCAGATCGTCGAGCAAACTCATGTCACCGTGACAGCTCGGTGCCGTGCGGAGTTGTTTCAGCAGTCCCGTGAGGCTCGCCTTGAGGGCGAGGTTCATCTGACGAGGAGAATACTGCACAACGTAGAGAAGAGAAACAGCGAGTTGTTGGCCGAGTTGCACCACCTGCGACTAGTTGAGGCCGAACTCTCTGCGAAGGAGGAAGAGTTGGCCCTGGCTTTGGCCGAGCGAGATGATTTTGCCAGGAGGGTCGAGCAGCTGCAAAGGGTAACGGTCGACAAGAGTATCGAGGTGACGCACTTGCGCCTTGTCCTATCTGATAGCGCCGAGTATCCTGGTTCGGCGAAGCTTCCTCGGTTCAAGGTAATTATGAGGGACGACACACTGAAGGACAGGATCGTTGAACTGGAGGAAGAGGTTGCTCGGCTTAAACCTCAGCCTGTGAGGGCTAATGTTTGCAGTACCTCGTGTACTCGCTAAGAGATTGACTGAGGGATTACGTTCTATCAACTCGCGAGCCGAGCCCCCATCGTAGGTCGGACAGCGGCCGACGCCCAAAGTGGGGTAGCGGTGTCTTCAAGTGGCGCTTCGGTTGGAGTGACTATTAGGGTCAGCGGCGAGGGGGCGTCTCAATTCGTCAGCTTAGAGACGAGCTCGGAGATCAAGAAGTGCCGACCCCGGGTGTCCCTGAACCGGAGCGTTCCCCTTCCGCGGAGGCACTAAACGGGTCGTACTGTGTTGTTGGGTCTCCGAACTGTCTTTTGTTGTAACCTTTGGGTCTTGTAAATTTATCAAGTTATATTAATGAAATTGGAGTTGGCTTGCTCGTTGTAGTGCTGTAGTTGCTTTATTCTTGAAATGAATCGTGAGAAGCGAGTGTTTGCTTCGTCGAGCGCCTTAGCCACGAAACTCGTGCTTTAGCTGTGGTCCTGACTCTTGCTCGGTACATACCGGTGCGGCTCGGTACCTCGGCAGGGGTGTAGCTCTGTTTCGTGGCAGGAGCCACGTGGCCTGATCTGGACGGTAGATCATGATCATGGCGCGGATCACAAGAAGGGAGGCGCAAGTTCCAAGAAAACACTATCTTGTCGTTTTGTGGACACGTGGCACGGTCGGGTCCGTTCATCACGCTCTAGCACGCATTTTGAGATGATCTAACGGCGAAATTGGTTCGGCAGAATTTTTCTCCATATACGAGGGTCGGTCTCTCGTCCGCTCGGCTCGAGGTTTTAGGTGAGCGTAGTCGATCCGAACGATGTAATCCGAACCACCGTTAGGGTTGCTCGACGGTCGTGGGAGCAGTTCCGAATGGCGATCTACTTCTGGCTCGCCTATGGGCGGGCCGGCGAAGTAAAGTCGAGCTGAGTGTTGGACTCCGGACCATCGGTAGATTTGCTCGACGGTCGTGGGAGCAGTTTCGAACGGCGATCTACTTCTGGCTCGCCTATGGGCGGGCCGACGAAGTAAAGTCGAGCCGAGTGTTGGACTGCGGACCATCGGTAGATTTGTTCAATGGTTGTGGGAGCAGTTCCGAATGGCGATCTACTTCTGGCTCGCGAGCCGGCGAAGTAAAGTCGAGTCGAGTGTTGGACTCCGAACCATAGGTAGATTTGTTCAACGGTTGTGGGAGCAGTTCCGAACGGCGATCTACTTCTGGCTCGCCTAAGGGCGAGCCGGCGAAGTAAAGTCGAGCCGAGTGTTGGACTCCGAACCATCGGTAGATTTATTCAACGGTTGTGGGAGCAGTTCCGAACGATGATCTACTTCTGGCTCGCCTAAGGGCGAGCCAGCGAAGTAAAGTCGAGCCGAGTGTTGGACTCCGAACCATCGGTAGATTTGTTCAACGGTTGTGGGAGCAATACTGAGCGGCGAACTACTTCTAGCTCGCTTAAGAGCGAGCTTGCGGAGTAGAGTCGAGCAGGATATTGGACTCCGAACCATTGACTGAATAAAGAATAAAGACGGAGAGATGCAAGCAATTTTATATGTACGAAAAAGCATTCTTTATTGATAATTGACGGCAAGTCGTTTTTACATATGACAACTTAAAGAGGAATTACAAGTTAGAGGAGAGGAATGGTTCGACACCCTGTGATACTCAGAGAGGCGCCGGGGCGCTTTCTTGGTATTTTAAAAGGTGGTCGGCATTCCAGGTCCTCGGAATTTCCCTGCCTTCAAGGTCCTCTAGACGATAAGCTCCTGGTCGGACTACTTTTGTGATCTTGTAAGGTCCTTCCCAATTCGGAGCCAGCTTGCTCTTTTGATTGGGGAAGGAGATGGCCAGTCTTCTGAGGACCAGGTCTCCCTCCTTGAGATCGGTGGGTCGGACCCTCTTGTTGTACGCCAATTCGACCTTCCTCCGGTAGTTCTGCTGGCGTATTGATGCTCTTTTCCTCAGCTCGTCCACCAGGTCTAAGTTCGCCCGGAGGTCTCGGGCGTTCTGTTCCTCGTTGAAGGCTGCGAGGCGAGGCGAAGGTATTCCGACTTTGAGAGGTATCACTGCCTCGGATCCATAGGTGAGGTTGAACGGGGACTCTCCTGTGGGGGTCCGTTTGTTGGTACGGTAGTTCCACAGCACGTTGGGGAGTTGGTCGACCCATAAGCCTCTAGAACACTTGTCCAGTCTCTTCTTGATACCAGAGAGGATCTGCCAGTTAGCGTTCTCTGCCTGGCCATTCGACTGTGGGTGGGAGACGGAAGAGAAGCGCTGTTGGATGGCAAGGTCTTCACACAGGGCTCGGAATGCGGCACCAGTAAACTGAGTCCCGTTGTCTGTTACAAGGACACAGGGTCTCCAAATCGGTAGATGACGCTCTTCCAGAAGAATTGAACAACCTTGTTCTCGGTGAAAGTGGCAAGGGGCTCGGCCTCAATCCAATTCGAGAAGTAGTCGATGGCTACGACCAAGAACTTGAACTGGCCCGGAGCTGGAGGGAATGGCCCTAGTAAATCCATCCCCCACATTGCGAAGGGGATAGGACTTGATAGGGAGGCGAGGTCGGCTTGGGGGAGGCGACGAATGTTAGAATGTCTCTGATAAGAGCCACATTGCCGGACGTGTCGCTCGGCGTCTTGGAGGAGAGTCGGCCAGAAGTATCCGTAATTCAGAGCTTTCGGAGCCAAAGACCTAGACCCTGAATGTGCCCCGCCGATGCCTTCGTGGAGCTCCTGTAAGGCGTAGTCGGCCTGTTCTGGGAAAGGCACCTCAGGTACGGTCGGCCGTCAATCTGTAAGAAGGAGCGCTTGTACAAGACCCTCGATCAGGATGTACCGCTCAGCCCTGGTTCTTACTCGGCGTGCTTCCTTGGGGTCCTCGGGGAGGAGTCCGTCCCTCAAGAATTCCACTAAAGGCTTCATCCAATTATCTTGCAGTAGAACCGGCAATGACTCCACTGAGTCGAAGGTCTCGTCTTCTATGCTCGGTTTCAAGAGGACCTCGATCAAAACGGTCTGCTCGAGACCTTGGAGGGAGGAGGAGGCCAACTTGGAGAGGGCGTCGGCTTGTGAATTCTCTTCTCGAGGGACTCATTGGATGAGTGCCTCTTCGAACCGGGCCATGAGGGTTCGGACTTTGGCGAGGTACTTCGCCATCCGTTCGTCCCGTGCCTCGTAATTGCCCAAGACTTGGTTCACAACCAGCTGAGAGTCACTATGGAATCGGAGGCGCTGTGCCCCGGCACTTCGGGCAAGTCCGAGGCCTGCGATTAGTGCCTCATACTCTGCTTCGTTGTTTGAGGCCTTGAAATTCATGCGGAGGGCATACTGGAGGACAAAGTCATCTGGACCTGTCAGGATGATACCGGCGCCGCTTCCCTCGTTGCAAGAGGAACCATCCACAAAAACCGTCCAGATAGGGGGTCCGTTCGGGACATGGCTGACCCGGGAATGGTGGTCTCGACGATGAAGTCCGCGAGGGCTTGAGCTTTGATCGTAGTCCGAGGCTGGTAGGAGATGTCGTGTTGACTCAGCTCGATGGACCATTTCATAAGCCGGCCTGAGGTCTCCGGCTTGTGGAGGACCTGCTTCAGCGGTTGGTCGGTGAGGACCACAACCGAGTGAGACTGAAAGTATGGGCGGAGCTTCCTTGCCGTCATAACCAGGGCGTAGGCTATCTTTTCCACCTTCGGATAGCGGAGCTCGGCGTCCCGAAGCACCTTGCTCACATAGTAAATGGGCCTCTGAACCCGGTCCTCTTCCCTCACCAAGACGACACTTAAGGTCTGCTCGGAAGCGGCTAAGTAGATGAAGAGGGTTTCCCCTGGAACGGGCTTGCTGAGCAGGGAAGGATTGACCAAGTAGGCTTTCAGCTGTTTGAACGACTCCTGTTGCAGTTCGCCCCACTCGAAACCTTTGGCCCCCCTGAGAGCCTTGAAGAAAGGGAGGCAACTTTCCCCAGACTTCGAAAGGAATCGCCCAATAGCGGCGAGGCAACCTGTAAGCCTCTGCACTTCCTTGACGTTTCGGGGCGGGGCCATGTCCAGTATGGCCTTAATTTTTTCAGGATTTGCTTCGATCCCTCGCTGGCTGACCATAAAGCCGAGGAACTTTCCTGATGAGACCCCGAACGCACACTTGTTCGGATTAAGCCTCATGTTGTGCCTTCTCAGTACGCCGAATGCCTCCTGTAGGTCGGCCACGTGGTCGGTACCTCGGACGCTCTTCACGAGCATGTCGTTGACGTATACTTCCATGTTGCGGCCTATCTGGCTTTGGAAGACTTTGTTGACGAGGCGTTGGTAGGTGGCTCCAGCGTTCTTCAGTCCGAACGGCATAACTCTATAACAGTAGAGACCTTGGTCGGTAATGAAGGAAGTCTTCGGAATGTCCGGGGGGAACATTTGGATCTGGTTGTAGCCGGAGAAGGCGTCCATGAAGCTTAGGAGCTCATGGCCCGAGGTGGCATCGATGAGGGTGTCGATATTCGGGAGAGGGAACGGATCCTTCGGACACGCCTTGTTCAAGTCCGTGAAGTCGATGCATATCCTCCAGGAACCATTTGACTTCTTAACCATGACGACGTTCGAGAGCCACTCGGGGTAGTTCACCTCCTTTATGAACCGAGCTTTTAGGAGCTTGTCCACCTCCTCCTTGATGGCTTGTTGTCGCTCGGGAGCGAATTTATGCCTCTTCTGCTGAACCGGTCTGCACCCCGGTTCGACACTGAGGCGGTGCACTAGAAGCTCCTCGAAAATCCCGGGCATATTCGTGGCGGACCAAGCAAATAGGTCGCGGTTCTCCCGGATGCATTGCACCAAGTCAGAACATAGGGCAGTCGGCAAGGACTTGCTGATGAGGAACTTTCGACTCGTCCTCGTCCGAGAAGAGCACTTCTTCCAATTTGTCCGTCGGCTCGGACGTGGGTCGGACGTTCGGCTCGGGGATCTCTAAAGTCTCGAGGGAGAGCACCGGACCCCCAGTGGAAGTCATATAGCACTTCCGAGCCGTCTCTTGGCTGCCCCTGACTTCGCCCACTCCCGCCCGGGTGGGGAACTTCATTTTGAGGTGGTACGCCGAAGGAACGGCTTCCAGGGCAGCTACGCCAGGTTGGCCCAAGATGACATTGTAGGCAGCCGGGACATCGACGACCATAAAGTCCATCGGCTCTGTCCGGGTGGTAGGGGTCTTCCCAGCAGTTACGTCCAGGGTGATAACCCCTTCGACAGTTACTGGTACCCCCGTGAACCCGTGGAGCGTGTAGCCGGCCGGTTTGAGGCGATCCCGGGATAGTTGCAGCCTTCGGAAGGCCGAGAGGAAGAGGATGTTCACGTAGCTCTCGTTGTCTACCAGGATCTTCTGCACTTTGAAGTTTGCCATGCAGAGGTCGATAACAAGTGCGTCGCAGTAGGGAGTCTGGACCCCCTCGAGGTCTTCATCGGAGAAAGTTACTGGGACGCCGAGGCCTTTGGGGGGAGGGGCGTTGTGAACTGAATTGACCTCTCGGATGATGGCCTTCCGAGAGGAGTTGGAAGAGCCGCCCATGGGGCCTCCGTGGATGAGGTGCAGAACCCGTTCTTCCTCGAACTCGGGGGTTTCATCGCATCGCTCAGAGCGCTTGTTAGCCCCCCAAGGCGGAGGAGTGGTGCGATCTCCCCGATCGTTTGCCTTCACAAATTTAGCCAACTGCCCCCTCTGGATGAGGGCCTCTATTTCATTTTTCAACGCCCGGCAGTCGTTGGTATCGTGGCCGTGATCCCGGTGGTAGCGGCACCATTTATCCTTGTTGCTCCTCTTGGCCGGGGTGTTCATCATCGGAGCGGGGGGTATAACCTCCTCCTTCTCCACTTCCATCAGGATGGTGGAGACATTGGTGATGAGAGGAGTGAACTTCTCGAACCTGGGCGGAGGACGGCGCTGACCGCTATTGTCCTTCTGTAGCTTCTTGGACCCTTCCTCCTCTGTCGTCTTCCTCTTCGATCCGGAGGCGGGTCCTCCGAAACCCGGGAAGCACTCGGCTTCCTCTGCCCGAATATATTTCTCGCATCTAAGGAGGAGTTTGGCGAAGTTGTGTGGGGGCTTTTTGGCGAGGGACGACCGGAGGCTGGGGTTGTGGACATTGGATTGGAAGGCTACAGTCGCCACTGACTGGTCGAGGGAGGCGATGGACCTGACCTCCGCAGTAAATCTCCTCACATAGTCCCTCAATTTCTCTCCCCTCTTCTGTCGGAGGTGGAGTAGAGAGAGGCTGGTCTTCTCCGTTCGTCTGCTACTCACAAAGTGAGTTATGAAGAGCGTTTCGAACTGCTCGAATGAGAAGATGGAAGAGGGAGCGAGCCGGGAGTACCATTCCCGTGCCAAACCCTTGAGAGTGGTGGGGAAGGTCTTGCAAAGCATGGCATCGGAGGCTTGGTGGATCAGCATTAAGGTCTTGAAGCTCTCGACATGATCAACAGGGTCCGCTCCCCTGAGTACGTTTCAAACTGCGGAGGCTTGAAACCCCTCGGGATGGGAGCCTCCATGATAGTCCGAGAGAAGGGAGGTCGGCTGGGACGGACGGTCCTTCCTCTCGATTCCTCCTCCTTGTCCATACGACCGATGCGCTTCTCCATCTCGTGGAGACGACGGTAGAGGGCATCGTCCCTCCGGTGGTAGTCAAACGATTCCCTGGACTCGTCTTCATAGGAGGGGGAGCGGGGACTGCGACGACGGTAGTCGTGGGAGCGGCGAGGACTATGGTTCTGCAGTTGGTGATTAGGAGCCGGAGGAGGTGTTACGGACCAAGGACGGGGACTCGGGACCCGTGGGGGTGTCGGAACCCTTTGGGCATTGTTGTTGGCGGGGCGAAGGTTGAGGGCTTGCAACACTGTCGCTTGGAATTGTAGGAACTCGGTACGAGTGATAGGCGCCTCATCATACCTCGGATGCCGCCGATCAGTGGGGGAATGTTGTCGCCTCTTAGGACGCTCGGGGGAGTCCCTCCGACCCCTTCGGTCCGGGGACCTCCTAGTGTCTCGGCGGTGAGGGGATCGCTCGGCTGGATGTTGTTGGCAGGAGGCTCCCTCTCGGGCCCGCTTATCATCCAGGCGGTGGCGAAGATCCACATCCTTTTGCCGGTTTAGAACGGTATTCCGGAGGTCGGGAGCTTGAGGATGGTGGGAAGCCATGGAATCCGAGGAGGCATTGTGGATGGACACGTGGTCCAAGTTGAGAGGTTGTTTCTGCGGATCGGGGCGCGAGGCCCCCGCGGCAGCATTTGAAGGGCCCGTGGGCCCATTAATAGGTTGCTGGTTTGGGAGAGGAGGTAGATCCTCGGTTTGAAGCGGAAGTTGTCCCTGTTGCTGAGTGGGTTGGAAAGGGACTTCTTCTTGCTGATCTGGATTGGGTCCACGATTGGATCCCCTTGATCTGACCTTTCTGGGAGGCATGGCTGGAGAAGAGCTAGCCGACGGGAAGAGGAGAGGCTGCTATTCATATGGTTTCCCACAGACGGCGCCAATCTGTTACCGCTGGATCTGGTGTGGGGGTAAACAGATGAGATTTGTGGGTTCGTAGAAAAACCTGAATAGCGGATCCACGCCTGCTGATTCCTGCCTCTAACCTGCAAGGAAGTGCGATACACCGGGGTTGATTCCGACGACGCACCCTCCGACGCTCTTGTCAGTAACCAGGGGTGATTAAGAAAGAGCTTAAGCTGGAAAAAGAGTCATTACCTGGTCACAGTGGTAGGTAGGAGGTATTTATAGTCGCCATGGGAGTCTGATTAGGGACCTGATTTCCTGTGAAACCGTTAGGAGTAAAATCCTCACAGTTAGTTTAGGAAACTGACCCCTGATTCCCGGTGAGAGGATAACTGCAAATCAGGCCCGTTAATTTAGTCAAATCAGTGATCCTGATTTCCTCTATCTGGTCTGGGTTGTCTTGGGTCGGAACCCGTACCCAGCTGGAGTGGATCCGTTTTGCGGGTTATTGGATCTGTGAAGGGGAGATCCAGTGCCCGCTTCGGACCCATCTATATGTGAAATTACCGTTTTACCCCTGAGCTTCAAGATTCGTTCCCAATATGGACGGTTCTGATTTAGCCCCATTTTTAGCCATATCAATACAATATTCATCGAAAATAATATGGGTTGGGAATTATCTTGGATTCTTTGTAGGCATGGGTGAACTGATGTTTTTGATTTTGCTTAGGCTTTTGCTGCTGCTGCTTATGCATAGGCTGCTGCTCATGCTTTTGCTGCAGCTTTTTATGCTTGGTTGCTTCTGATTTTGCTGTTGCTGCTGAACTAGTTGGCATGGCATTACAATGCATTCCTAGTGAAACCATTTTTTATATATTTGATGAACTGATACTACTGTAATTGGCAAATTTGATATGTTCGTGCTGACTATTGTGTTCTGAGCCTGCTAGTAATTGTTTAATGTATTGTTGAGTATCATGTACATACAGATACATGAATATAGCTGCTAAACTCCTGTTTTTGGTGTGGTTGGCAGAAGAAGAAGAAAAACTGGATTTTTTGTGGTTGATAGAAGAAGAGAAAGAAGCAGCAGTAGCAGCTAAAGCTAGTATATTGAAGCAGTTGACTCTGAAGAAGTAGCAGCTTGCTTCTATTGAAGAATTAACAGTTTTGCTGTATTGAAGAAGTAGAATAAGAAAAAAAAATATGGAATGTAATTTGATTTTTGTTCATTTAATTTTGGTTTATTAACATAGTATTTGCAAGTTCTTCAGAATGTAATAGTTCTTTGCAATGTAATAAAAGAACAAGATTTAGAATTGTATCAATTTTTGCCCGCTCTTTGTTCAATCATATTATTTTGTCATTTCTTTCATACAGCAAGTAAGTAAGGTTCTAAAGGAACATCATTGAAGAATTAGCAGTTTGGCTGTAAAAATTTTGGAATGCTTCTAAAGGAAATTTTTTTGGAATGCTTCTTAGTTTCACATCTGCGTTTGGAATGCTTATGAGTTATACATATATGATCCTTGCTGCTTTTGATGGACAAAAAATTCACAAGTTTATGAGTTATACATATCTAATCATACATACACCATCATTTCACAAGTTTATATATACATATCAGAGTTTATATACTCAAGTAAAATATACACATTTGATCATGCATATGAGTTATACATATCTGATCATACATATACCATCATTTCACAAGTTTATATATACATATCTCAATTTATATACACAAGTAAAATATACACACTTGAACTGATCATACATAGACATTTGAACTGATGCTTCTGATTTTTGCTGCTGCTGCTCTGATTTTGCTGTTGCTGCTGCCGCTGCTTCTGATTTTTGCTGTTGCTGCTCTGGTTTTGTTGTTGCTGCTGCTTCTGATTATTGTTGTTACTGCTCTGGTTTTGTTGTTGCTGCTGCTACTTCTGATTTTTGTTGTTGTTTCTGATTGCTATCCTTACTGCTTTTGATTATTGCTGCTTCTGCTGCTTCTAATTTTTGCTGATGCTGCTTCTGATTTTTTAGAAGTGTATCAATTTTTATAGATATTTGATAATTTCATATATCTCTACATACACCATTATTTCACAAGTGTATAAATACATATCCGATCATAGATACACAAGTAAAATACACAAGTTTACTCTGCTTTTGATTATTGCTGCTGCTGTTTGTGATTTTTGCTGCTGCTTCTGATTTTGCTGTTGCTGCTGCTGTTGTTTCTGATTTTGTTGTTGTTGATGCTTTTGATTATTGCTGCTACTGCTGTTTCTGATTTTGCCATTGTTGCTGCTTTTGATTATTGTTGCTACTGCTGTTTCTGATTTTTGCTGATGTTGTATCTGAATTTTGAGAAGTGTATCGACTTTTAGATTTCTGTATGAATGGTAGGCTTTGTTGTTTATGGAGTAGATGTATCATTGCTTTTGACTTTTAGATTTGTGTATCAACTAGGTTTGCCCGTTGACACGTGCCTACGGTACGTCTTCGGAATGGTGCACCAAGTTTGATTATATAAAATAGTTTTGGAGGTCCAGCAAATTAATTGAAGTAGCAAACATATTATATGAGGAAGCAATATATCTACCTTTAAGCTCAACCATCGCCTTCTTGATCATTAGCTTGAACTTACCTGGAATGAATATAGTTTGTTAGAAACACTGCATAGAGTTTTTTTAACTTCAGCATCACTTATAGATGCTTGTAATAGTTATGCCTGGACATTATCATATAGATTTTATAGAGCTTACTTTAATCTCATAACCACTATGAGCGTTAAATACAATGGTAACGCAAGTGTAGGTGAGAAGGTATCTACAATACCAATAATCTAAATATTTGTTTATCTGAGACTCAGTTTGCAATTGAAATACCTCTTATTATTATTTCAACCAAAATAAAATACATGAAGTTCTCAAAACTTTAAACCAAGCTAATCATTTCTTTTATCTCCACTTTGTCTCCCCATTGCACCTTTATAAAAAAAAATCAAATGGATAAATAACAAATTTACTTTAGCTGTATTTCTTGAGTGAAGAGTTTGCACCCTTCACTGGTAAACTCCAGTCATCCTAATCCTATATATCCAAACATACATTAAAAGTTCTTATATGTTATGTTATCCATGATTTCCAATAACCAGTGAAGGGAACACTTCACGATAGTATTTTCTCTTGTAGTAAAGAAATTAATGTTGCATATTTGCCAAGTTATTTTAGGTTGTTGGTCAGCTTACCTGTCTAGCTATGGTTTGGAAGCCCAAATTGAGGCCACCAAATAATCCATCTCTCACTTGCGTACACCTTAAATCAAAACCAATAAAAAATTCATCAAATAAATCACCAAATTAAAATTTTTTAAACCCAAAAATAAAACAATCATACCTCTCTGAACATAGATCCCATGCACACACAAAATTCGAGAAAGCAAATAACTGAGTAATTCCCTGCACACAAAATAAAAAATTAGAATGAGAATTCGGTTAATGAGATGAAATTAGAGTCGTCGCATTGCATATAGAGGCTTTCGATTCGGTGGGGGGGTCGCCGATACGGAGTTGCTTAATATTCGCGCTCGATTTGGTGGATGAGAGTCACCGATACGAAATCAGCAGCGGATCAGATATCGGCGACGATCTCTTGATTGGGGTTCGGCATTAGATTTGGATTTGGATTTGCTTTAAGTTTTCAAAAATTTCAAATTTTCAATTTTCAACTTTTCAAATTTTCAAAATTTTCAAATTTTTAAAATTTCAAATTTCAAAATTTCAAACTATTAAAAATTGCAAATTTTCAAAATTTCAAAAAATTAAAATTTTTAAATTTTTTATAATTCAAATTTTTTTTTGACTTTTTTTTGAATTATTTTAAAAGTTTTTAAATTTTTTAGTTTTTTAAATTTTTTAAATTTTTTAAATTTTTTAAATTTTTTAAATTTTTTAATTTTTTAAATTTTTATTTTCATAACTTTTTGAATAGGAGAGAGAGAGAGTAAGAGAGAGAGAGGGGGAGAGAGAGAGAGAGAGAGAGCAAAATAATTAAATAAATAAAGAAGTTGTTTTGGGTGGGGGATTTGAATTTGAATTTTAGGGGGAAACTTTTGGGGGGGGGGGGGGGAGAATGTGTTTTGTGAGGTTAGATCTGGGCCTTTTATTTTGGTGGGAATGAAGGAGAGCCACTTGATAGCTTTCTTTGTGTTTTATTATATAGATGGTAGGTTTTGTTGTTTATAAAGCAGATGTATTAATGAGCAATTAATTCATCAATGAACAATTTATTCATCTTTAGACAACTTCTTCATTGTCTAGTCATGGAAATGCTATATATATCTAGTTCAAGGAGTGTCTTCTTCATCATTTTTCTATTGAACATGATACTAAAAAAGAAAAGAAAGAAGAAAGAAGTTGGAAAAAAAACAGAAGATGAAGAAAAAAAAAGAAATAAGAAAGAACATGAAGATGAAGAAAAGGAAGAAGAAAGAAGATGAAGGAAAAGGAAGAAGAAAGAAGATGAAGGAAAGAAAACAAGAAGAAAAGAAAGAAGATGTTTAAATTTGAGTTTAAGGAGGGAGACAGATGCATGTCCATTTTAGCATACAAGTACATGCTGGGTTTCCTCAATGGGTAGGGAAGAGTACTGACTCTGCCTCTTTTCTTTTCTTTTTTTGGAATTTCTTTTGAATGTAGAAGTAGCTTTTCTCCTCCCTTCATACACTTTCATTCACCACAATTACACTGAGTGCAGAAATTCTCTGGTTTCGGATGATGGAATAGTAGTGGGTGTCACAATGTATTCATGCTACTTTTCAACTTCTTGGCATGCACACCTCACAGTCATGCAACAAATAGCATGAATATGAGGAATGTGTGTCAAGAAGTTGTTAAGTACTTTGAATATACTTACACCTGCTACTTCTCCAATCCCCGAACCAAAGAATTGCTGTCTTTGTCTAACGGTGGTGAATGAAAGTGTATGTAGGAGGATAATTGCTACTTATGCATTAAAAAAGAGGCAGAGTTAGTAGTCCTTCCTACCCATTGAGAAGAAACACAATATGTACTTGTATACTAAATTAATTGCAAAATTTACTCAAGTCTACTGGAAGTGTCAAAAATCAGTTTGTAATAGCAATTAACTTTAGTTATGTATGCATTATATGTTCAATTTACATGTATTTGCCAGTTGGTAATGTATGAAGTACAAAGCTAGTATAATGTGTTCAATCTATATTTCAATTTCAATTCCAAATTCCAATCCTAAAGTTAATTGCCCAAATTCCAAATTCTTAACTCGGAACCCCTGCAACAAATTCCAAATTCCTAAGTCGGAATCGGAATTACAATCCCAAATTTCTAATTGCAACAAATCAGAATCCTAACTCAACCCTAATAACAATCCCAAATTCAATCCTAAATTGAAGGAAAGATACTACAACCATCAAGAATAATCAACAATTAAGAGTAGTTCTACAATTAAAACTCAAATTAATTTACAAATAATCCATAAAGACTAAGAGACAAGTTCATCAAATGCAAAGAAGAGAGATTCCCCACCTTTTGATGCATCTGCTGCTTGTGCGCCACTGCCTACCACCTGCCGCACCGCCACCGCCACCGCCTGCCGAGTCACGCGCCGCCACCGCTGCCCCAATCTTTGCTTCATTTCCAAAGAGAGGAGAAGAAGATAGCAGAGATAACATAGAGAATTAAAGAGGCAAGGGTAAAAACATAAATTCACGCTATATCTGTTAATAACTTAACGGAATTGAACGGCGTGTGCCTATAGGTCCAATTTTCAAAACACTTTGGATGCTATTGGGGGTATTACTGTAACTTCAGGTGTGTATAAGATATTATTACTAACTTTGGGTGTGAGTATGTCATTCACCCTTATTCAAAAGCATATAAGCTTGGATGACATTACTTATAATCTGTATAAATGCTAATAAGAACGGATGGAAAACGAAGACGAGTTGAAGAAAAATAGTGTCAACCGAACGTGCATCCCAAGTTTTATAAAGCTATACAAAGGGCCTTAAGGGTGCTAGGGCTCAGCATCTCATACCACACATTTATTTGAAACTTGCATCGAAGATACATAAGACAGAATACATATATTTTTCATTGTGATAGAGTTCATATGTATTCTTCCACCATATTCCCTTTCTCTAGTCTATCTCTAATCTTCTATATTGGATGTTGTATTTGATTCCTGTTCATACTTTTTCCACATACTCTTATATGTATTGAAGTTGATCCTACTAGAAACTTCCCTACTGTGGTCAGTGAGGAGTACTCCTCTATATATATCTCTACAACCTTCATTATCATAATCCTGCTGCCTTAATTTGTAGCTGCCAGTAATTGGATTAATTTGGTGAACTTTTTTTACTGTTATAAATATTTTTGAACCAGAAGGAAAAACTTGTGATGTCACATTCCTTCTACCTTTGTTAATCTACATTTTCCACCATCATATCTAGCTGCAAGTTGTCTCGTGATACTGATCTTTGCTACTGAATCTTCCTTCTGATATTGTTATTGAGACTGTATATATGAATTTTTTGTATTGAATATGTTTTTGTACTTATATCTAATATGTACAGAATTGTTGCCATGCTGGGAAAAAAATGGGACTCTAAAAATTGCAAGTGTTGGAGATTGCAGGCTACGAGTTCTTAGAGTGACATTCTAAAACTTCTGCTGCCCAAGTTCGCTCAAGAGCGATCTAACTGAAGTATATGAATTTCATGTGCTGTTTCTTTGTTATTAAACAGGTAAAGTGGCATTTTCTATGCCAGCACGAGCACTATTTTGACTGTCCCTACCAATTAAGCTCATAGACAATTAGCCAAACAAACCGTGATGCCATGGTAATTACTTTTCAGCTACATGCTCAGCAGTCGATCATCTTTTTACTATTTGTTTTCCTATACCTATCTTAGCTTTGCCCACGTACCTATTTTCCTCGTTTTGAGAGGATAAGGTGTCAAAAAATGCACATTAAAATTTTTATTGGCAGGTAATATATAGCTCCTTTGGTTTTTTTTTGAGAAAAAGTGACATAATGTCACGTGTTTCATTAATGATCGATTAACGAAACAAACAAAAAGGTCCAATACAACATAACCCTATACAAGTCTATTACAATATAATTCTTCCCAAAATACAACTAGCAACATCACATAAATAACACTCTCCCCTCCAGACCGGGTAACATAGCTTGCATCCCTCCACACATAGCTAGAAGTCTCCCAATCTCGGACTGTCAGTCATCTACTGGCTTCACTCCATCCTTGGCTTCTTCCACATACCTGCTTGACCTGCCCAGGCCTCTATTAGAACAAGCAGTTTATGAATTAACATATGAAAAGTGCATTTATAATTACGGAAGCAAAAGTCATTCCTATCTAGCCAAATACTCCACAGAATAGCCCCAACCGAAATATCACATAGAAGTGTATACTCTTTGTTAATGTGAATTGATCTCCATTCCCCCCACACGTTCTCGGTGCCACTCAGAATAGCTGTCGTGTGAAATCCCAAACTCATGACCTCCCAAACTAACCTAGCCCTAGGACAACAGAAGAAGAGGTGCGAGGTATCTTCCTCTTCTACAGAACATCGCTGACATGTAGTGTCATTCAGAATGTTTCTTATCTTAAGGTTAGTCTTTGATAGGATACCGTCGTTTAGAACCAGCCATAGGAAAGCTTTACTTTGGGGGGGGGGGGGGGACTTTAGCCTTCCAAATGATACTTTCATGTGCATTCCTCAGGCCCCCGTTGTTGAGGAAGCCGTACATGGTGGAATCCGAACAGCTTTGGTTTTCCCCTATTCTCCAAATTCTGATGTCCTCCTGCGACCTGTCTTGTGAGCCCTCTTCCTGCAGTAACGCGCTTAGCCTAACCAATTGTTGCTGGCCCTCAATCGATAGGCTTTCCGTGAACTCCAATGCTAGAGTATTGCGCCTCCATACATCTACTACCAGGGTGTCCACCCTCCTTGCAACCGACGCAATGTCGGGGAAGATTGATTGTAGAGTATTATCGCCGCACCATTTGTCTTTCCAAAATCTGATGCTGTCTTCCTTACCCAGTTTGCAAATTGTGTTCATGTGGAAGATTTCTCCAACCTTGGCTACACCCTTCCAGATGTCGGACGCCTTACCATGCCTAGATTTTCCTCCAAATCTCACAATCTTCCTCCTTCGGTATCTCATGAACGAGTTGCTCCACCATGCTTTGCGTTGTCTATGCATCTTCCACCACCACTTGGACAATAGAGCCTCGTTCATGTCTCTGAGATTAAGGATCCCCAGGCCACCAAATTCTTTCTTCTTACACACTCTATCCCACTTGATTAGGTTAATTCCCTTATTATCGTCACGCGTTCCTTTCCATAAGAATTTCCGCCTACATTTATCGATTCTCTCGATAGCCCAACTGGGAATCTCATAGATCGACATGAGGTATGTAGGGATGCTACTAAGGACGGAGTTGATTAAGGTTATTCTACCCCCCAATGATAGATATTTTTCTTTCCATCCAGCCAATTTTTTCTCAATCTTTTCCACCAGAGGAACCTAGTCCTCCTTAATCAGCTTTCCCGGCTTGATTGGTGTTCCCAAGTACATGAGAGGATACTCCTTTGTTTCGCACTGCATCAGACTTGAGGCAAAATTTGCGGATCCCACGTTCATGTTGCTAAGTGCTGTGACGCAACTCTTTTGTAGATTCACTGCCAGATCGGACCAGAATTCAAAGCATCTTAAAAGGATCCGTATCGATAGGATTTCTTCCACCTTAGCCAAGCCGAACATTAAGGTGTCATCCGCATACTGCAGGATTGACAAAGGTTCCGAGATCCCTTTAACTGTGATCCCTTTAGTCAGCCCTGCCTCCATTTCTCTTTTATTCATTTCGAACAAACCGTCGGCAACAATGGCAAAAATAAGCGGTGATAGCGGGTCTCCCTGTCTCAGTCCTCTCTTACATCTGATCTCCCTTCCTATCGATCCATTCACTAAGACGAAGGATTTGCCATTCCTGATGCACCTCTTCATCCACAACCTCCATTTAATTCCGAACCCTTTCAGCTTCAACGCCTCATCCATGCACTCCCATTCTACCGTGTCGTATGTCTTTTCAAAATCTAACTTCAGAAGGAACCCGTCAACCTTGTCTTTGTTTCCTCTGAACACCATTTCATGAGCCGATGCGATACTATCTAGAATGTCCCTTCCTTTTATGAACCCACTTTGGGCTTCCCCAACAATGTCGTTGATTACTAAATTTAATCTACTGTCCAATGTCTTAGTGATGATCTGGAACGATCCGTTAAGCAAGCTGATGGGCCTGAGATCCCTGAACCTGAGCACTTCTGCCTTTTTCGGGATAAGGACCACGTTCACGTAATTCAGCCTCTCCACCTGTGCCTCCCCGTTGAAAAACTCGTGGAAAATATCCATCAGATCTTTCTTGATGATGGCCCAATAATTTGAGTAGACGTGGATCGGAAAGCCATCTGGACCCGATGCTTTGTCTTGCCCCAACCTCTTAATAGCCTGAAGTACCTCCTCCTCCGTGAAGGGCTCTTCTAATCTCTCTTCTCCCTCCAAAGCCCCCTCATTCCACGTGTTCGGGGTCAATTCACATCTTATTGCCCTCTTCCTTCCTAAAAGATCTCTGAACGAGTTATCAATATGGTCTCTAATAACGGACTCGTCTTCCGTCCATTCATCTTCCACAAAAAGTCCCCCGATTTGATTGTGTCTCCTTCTCCCATTGGCCACCTTATGGAAGAAGGCAGTGTTTGCATCTCCTTCCTTAAGCCATTGAACCCTCGATCTCTGTCTCCAATAGCATTCTTCCATTTCCCCTATTCTATAGATTTCCATCCTACTGGCAGCAAGCTCGTCGAATCCCCCGCATTTAGGTATCTGTCCTCTTCGTATTTTTCTAATTCTTGAATTCTCCTTCCTAATCTTTCTTTTTTTCCTTGACTTCCCCAAATTCCTCCTTTGCTCATCTCTTTAAGCGCTTCCTCAGTCGGCGCAGTTTGACGATCCATCTAGATATTGCATCGTTAGTCGTCGTCGGCATCTCCCAGGACTCCTTAATGACATTTGAGATGTTTGGACTAAGCGACCAAGCCTTCTCAAATCTAATTTGGCGCTGTCCTACTCTTCTGTCGCTCCCCCAATCTAGGACCAGTGGGACATGGTCCGACGTAAATCTAGAAATTGATCTGACCATTGCCAAAGGGTGTAGTGCCTCCCAGTCAGTGGAGACCAGAACTCGATCTAGTTTGGCAAGGGTTGGATTAGACTGCATGTTAGTTCAGGAGAATCTACGATCGTTCGCTTGGATTTCAATGAGGCTAAGGTTGTTGATGACATTGTTGAATAGTTGCCTATCCTTCTCGTTTGAACCCCTGCCCTTGTGTTCATAAGCAAATCTAGTGATGTTAAAATCCCCGCCAAGGATCCACGGTCCCAACCATCTATCTCTGATGTTTTGCATTTCCTCCCAAAATCCCTGTCTCAGGCCTGGATTATAGGGGCCATACACCGAGGTAACCATGTGTTCCCAGCCATCTCGTTTCTGTTTGATGACGACGGTAACAGAAAAAGTGTCAACGAAAGCATCTATAATATCGAACACCTTAGAATCAACTCCTAAAGCTATACCCCCCGACATACCCCTAGCCGGCTTAACCCGCCACACAAAGTCTCTAAGCGTCCTTAATCCCACAAAGTCTTGACCCTGCTGATCACCTATCTTAGTTTCTTGAATGGCGCACAGAATCGGGTTAATCCTAGTTATAGTGTCATTAACTAATCTAGCCTTAACCTTGGAGCGCATCCCTCTCACATTCTAGAAGTTGTAACTCATGGGAAAACTAGCTAAAAAAATGTCTATCCTACCCTCCTACCGTGGACAACCTATAGGCTTAACCTATAAGCTTCCTCCCTGAGAATTCTAACTCTATTACTTTGTTCTATTCCCGACGCTCCCATATTTAAACCGAACATACTAGCATAATAAAGAAGAACGTCATCGGAAATAAAGCTAAGAATTGAGAACGAACCTCCGCAGGCTGACATTGGCTCCTTTGCCTTAGCTGCCGATCTGATCAGGTCCTCCTCGCTAGGACCTTTAGCTCCCTACCTGTCAATTTGCCTCTTGTTCTTTCTTTTTGACTCCTCAGTGCCCTTCAGTGCTTCTCCTCCCTCAGTATCCACACTATCCTGTATGACCGGAGTAAGGGACTTAACTTCGTTCTCCCACTTCTCAAATTTACCGTCTGAGTCCATAATTTCCCTGCCTACATCGTCTAGTGCTCCAATAATGCCTTCCGCCGTAGAGAAGTCTTCCACTAATTCTGGCTGAATCTCCCCGAGCCCCAGCTCTCCTCTCTCCTCTGATCTGTGCTCACTTTCTTCTCCCTCTGGCTCTCCGACTTCTGTCCCTCCCGCCTCTCCTAGCTCATCGTTTTTAACACCCGAACAGCTGCCTTTCTGCAACACAATTGTAACAATGGGATCCTTCTCAGCGATATTAGCCCATGGGCCCGGCCCAGCAAGGATAAGGCTTTGGGTGATGGTCTTCACGGCCATATCCTGGGCCGCCTTGTGGTCTGAAGCGGAGAGACTCAAAATTTCTGTCTGTCTGTTGGTAGGCCCTCCTGCTGCTAAAGCTCCATCCAAAGTCGCTGCATCGAGCCTTGCAACCCGACCCTCAGTCGCAGGCTCATTAATGGAGATGTGACAGCTACCTAACTGCAGTTGACCCCTATCCCCTATTTGATGACCCACTGATGCCCTGTCGCCATCGCCCATGGTCTTTCCCCCCTCAAAAGAAGTGACTTGTACAGTACCTAGGCCTGTGTCACATCTGTGCACAGTACCTAGTACCTCGAAAGATGAAACCATGATGCATCGCTTTCTCTCCTCTGAACCACGCCTCTGTTCCCCTGCTCTCCCTCTGTTGCTAGGATCCCGTGTAAATGAATTTGCTGTTTGGTGTATTGTATGATGCTGAACTCTTTTGCCCCTCTGTTGTGGTCGCTCCTGTTCGTCCCCAATATGATGTGAATGCCTCTCATCTGAATGGCTTGGATTCCTCCTAGGTAAATCCAACGGACCGTGATCGTCATCTTCCTTCTCTCTCTGTTGAAACCCAGCAATCGAATTGGAACCCGAGTACTCCGGCGAGCTCCGAAACGAGACTTTCTTCTTCCTTTCTACTATCACCTTAACCTCGTATTTAACGTCTTCAAATAATGCCATAATCACCAAAGGGATAAGGCTAACATCCTCTACCCCCACTTGGATCCTAGCATACTCTCTTCTAAGGAGGAAATTAGTGTTCTTGTCAATGCTGATAAGGGAACCGAAACTATGAACCAAGTTTTGAAAGCCTGATCGGACCCAACAATGAAACTGGAGGTTGAAGAGCCGAAGCCAAATCGCCGAACGCGCATCCACTTTTAGCGCGCCGAAATCTCTTGACCACCTGCTCAACGTGATGTAAAAGTCCTCCCCTTCTAGGCTCCCTATAGCCAAGAGCTCACGCGTGATTTCATCCGTCTTACAAAACACCATAAGAACATCTTCCTTGACCTTAAGCTCATTCCAATCAAGTCTTGAGCTAGGTCGGACACTATCGGAGAGTAGCTCTTTAATGGCCTCAATCGTGGGGAAACCGGTATGGATCTTGAGTAGCACGGAGTTGGCAAAGCGACTCTCGAGATCAGCCATCACCGGCGTAGGAGTGATAACTTCCCTGATCACCTTTCTTCTCCCATCGCAACTTTATTCCGACCCCTCCACTGCCGGCCTGCTACACACCCCAGCGACAGCCACCTCCGCACTAGCCTTCGATTGCGCGCTCCCCGACACCACACGGCGAGGGCAACTCTTCGATATGTGACCGAATTTCTTGCACGCATAACAAAACCAGTCGTTGGGGCAGTCGTGGATGGTGTGACCCCTCTCTGCGCACTTGTGGCACAAGGACATCTTCTTGGCCGTCGCTTGATCTGAGGATGCAGAGGAGGAATACTTCGCAGCTTTCTTCTCCTCCTTTCTAGCACGCTTGGGTTTGACAAGGATCCATTCCCCGTCTTCATCTACTTTCTTCACCGGATCATCTCTTACCGTTGATCGCCCTTCCCCTCGTTGTTCTACCCTCTCGACAGACCGTAGACATCTCTTCGACGCCTCTAGGTAGGACCCCCTAAACGTCGATGCAATAAGTCTCCCACTTCTGTCCCTGTCGTTCGGACATCTATCCTCTCCCCTCACCGGAGCTCTATGCTCATGGTGAGAGGGTCTTTTAGTCTCCAGGCCTCTATGGTCTGGGCACAAATCGCGAGTTGGAGGGGACCTTCTCCCTCTGACTTTGTCTCTGGCGCTGGTATCCCTGCGATGGCCCAGCCCTCTGTGGTGGGTGTTGTTAAACTCAAACATAAAGCAAAAGACCAAATAGCAGAGAGTAGCAACACAATAGCAAGGGAGAATGTGCTCAGTTATTTTTTATCAATGCTCTGTATTTTATTTAATCGGATACAAGCTTTAAATAGGCTGAAGAAGAGAAACAAAAAACACTAGAATTTGGGAGAAGCCCACTCCTATTTACTTGGTCCTTACTCCTACCAATAAGCATAGCCATACAATTCAAAAGTGAACGTTAGTTTTGAATCAAACTCCAACACTCCCCCTTGATTCCAAATCTACTACACCAAGAAGCTTTCTGAATTTGAAAAACTTCTCGTAAGATAGTGCTTTAGTAAATCCATCGGCAATTTGATCATTTGTAGGACAGAACTTCAGTTCAACGACTCTTTTTGTAACAGCTTCATGTATGAAATGGTAACGGAGCTCAATATGCTTTGTTCTGCCAGGGAAGGACGGATTCTTTGCCATACATATTGCCGTCTTGTTGTCGCAGTATACAAGTGTTGGAGATGTCTGAATCACGAACAAATCCTCCATGATTCTTCTCATCCACATAGCTTGACAGACAGTAGATGTCGCAGCAACATACTCAGCTTCTGAAGACGATAAGGTAGTACTTTCTTGCTTCTTTGACATCCGTGAAACTGCACCCGAACCAAGGTTGAAAATGAATCCACTTGTACTCTTCCGGTCGTCTAAGGAACCTGCCCAATCACTGTCAGTAAAACCAACTAAATTAAAATGAGAGGAAGGATGATACCAAATCCCATAGTTCGTGGTTGCTCGAACGTAGCGGAGAATACGTTTTGCTGCTCCAAGATGATGTTTGGAAGGATTATGCATGAACCTTGATATCAGACTTATTGCAAACACAATGTCAGGACGAGAATGAGTTAAGAACATTAATCCACCAACAAGCCCTCTAAAGTATTTTTCATCAGCTTTCTCTGTGCCATCTTCTAGAACCAGCTTCTCATTTGCATTCATTGGGGTTGAACATCCTTTACAATTTTGCATCTGAATTTTATTGAGAAGGTTGAAAGCATACCTCTCTTGAGAAATAAAAATACCAAGAAAATATTGCAACAATCTGATGTTTGTTGGACCTGAAGACCAAGAAAATATTGCAACAATCCAAGATCTGACATTTCAAATTCAGTCATCATAATGGTCCTAAAGTTTTCAATAAGAGATAGAGAAGAACCCGTGTAGATTATGTCATCCACATATACACAAACAATAAGTATTTTATCTTTACCTTGTGTCTTCACATATAGTGTAGGTTCATTATCACTTCTATGAAATCCATGTTTAAGAAGATAAGAGTCAAGACGACTATACCATGCCCGTGGTGCTTGTTTCAGTCAGTATAGTGCCTTCTTGAGTTTATAGACTTTCTCCTCCATTCCTTTGACCACAAATCCTTGTGGCTGCTCAACATAGACATCCTCATTCAAATATCCATTTAGAAATGCAGATTTAACATCAAATTGAAAAACATCCCATCTTTTTTGAGCTGCAAAAGCTAAAATTAGTCTAACAGTTTCTAAACGAGCAACAGGTGAAAAAGTTTTATAAAAATCTACACCGTAGACTTTCACATACCCTTTAGCAACTAAACGTGCTTTATACCTTTTAACATTACCTTCTCCGTCATATTTTATCTTGTACACCCATTTTACCCCGATTGCATCTTTTCCAGGGGGCAAATCTGTCAACTCCCATGTTTGATTCTTTTCAATTGCGGTAATTTCTTCTTTCATGGAAGTCTCCCATTCTTCTTTTCCATATGCTTCTTCATAACAAATTGGCTCCGCAACCATTAAAGCAAATTGACATGATGCATAAATCTCTGACAAGGATTTTACCTTTCTTGGAGGACTTTCTTCATCAGAAGGTGGAGAACTTCTGTTTATAGGAGAAGTACTTGTTGGAGCTGCAGATGTAGATGCGATCGATGTCGAAGATGTTGGACTTCTATTTATAGGAGAAGCACTTGCTGATGGAGATGCGATCGATGTCGAAGATGTTGGTTGAGTCACAACTTCTTCATTTGAAGGATGTGGTATGGATGAGTTTTGCCCTTCACCAATCTTCTGAACCTGTTGGCTATCATTCCACATCCAACTAGCATTTTCATCAAATATCACATCTCTACTAATAATCAACTTCTTGGTTATCGGATTATATAATCGATAAGCTTTTGATTCACTACTATAGCCAAGAAGAATGCATTTTTCACTTTTATCATCTAACTTTCTACGAATTTGAGGGTGAACAAATGCATAAGCAATACAACCAAATACCTTGAGATGACTTACTCCTAGTTTTCTTCCAAACCATGCTTCATATGGTGTCATATTTTGTACAGCTTTTGTTGGCGAGCGATTTAGAAGATATACTGAAGTTGCTACAGCTTCCGCCCAAAAATCATTGGGAAGACTCTTTTCTTTCATCATGCTCCGAGCCATCTCTACAATGGTTCTGTTCTTTCTCTCGGCGACTCCATTTTGTTCAGGTGTGTACTTCACTGTAAGCTGCCTGCATATACCATTTTTCTTACAAAAAATGTTAAACTCAGTTGATAAAAATTCTCCCCCTCTATCAGTTCTGAGGATTTTTATAGCATGTCCACTTTAATTTTCAACTAATGCCTTGAACTTTTGAAACTTAGCAAATGCTTCAGACTTTTTTGTTAAAAAATATACCCAACTCATTCGAGAAAAATCATCAATAAGGAGCAAAAAATATCTTTTCTTATTTAATGATAAAGTCTGCATTGGACCACAAATGTCAGCATGAATAAGTTCTAAAGGCTTAGTAGATCTCCATGATTTTACGACAGGAAAAGATGAACGATGTTGTTTTCCATAAACACAACCTTCACAAACATTATTAACACATTCAATTCCTTGTAAGCCTAGAACCATCTGCTTTTGACTTAACAACTTTAATCCATTGAAATATAAATGTCCATAACGCAAATGCCATAACAGAGATTCATTCTTCACATTAGAGACTAAAGCATAATCATCAAGACATGAAATTTCAAGAGGAAACATTTTGTTCTCAGCCATATGAATCTTTAACGTAGGTATATCTGAATTTTTAGACATAATCAAGCATATATTATCTTTGAAAGTAATTGAATAACCCTTTGCAATCAATTGACCAACACTTATTAAATTATGGGCAAGGCTAGGAATATAAAAAACATCATTGATTATTTTTTCCATACCTGACTTTGTTTTTACTGCAACCGTTCCTTTACCTTCAATTTGCATAACTGCATTATTTCCCAGCCTAACTTGTGTCTTGACAGATTCATCCAAATCACAAAAGAGTTTTTTGTCCCCTGTCATATGGTTACTACATCCACTATCTAGAAACCAAACATTACTTCTATTTCTTTCAGAATTAAAACAAGTCATAAAGAGATTACCATCTTCTTTACCTTCATCACCTCTCTTTTCTGTGTAGTTCACTTGTTGTTTGACTTTGGCATAGCAATAAGCTTCAGTGTGCCCAAACCTTTTGCAAAAATAACATTGTTTTCCCTTATGGCTTTGGTGATGATTGCCCCTATCATTGTTGCCTCCTCTTTGATTGTTCCAATTAGATCGTCCTTGATTGCTTCTATCACTGTTCCATTCAGATCTTCCTCTGCCTCTACCTTTGTTATGTCCTCGATAGACACCTCTTCCAAATCCTCTTCCTTGATGTGTTCCTGTAGGCTTGATTGTGTTTTCAACTCTTGTTTGAAATGCACTTTCAGCGCTCTTTTCTGCAGTCCTGTTTAATCTTTGTTCATGGGCTAGAAGAGAACTTGTTAGTGCACTAAAAGAATAAGTAGATAAATCCTTTGATTCCTCTATTGCAGCTACTACATGATCAAATTTAGGAACAAAAGTTCTCAAAACCTTCTCTACTACTTTGTTATCATTAAGTTTTTCGCCAAGAGTTCTTAATTGATTAACAATAGTAGAAGCTTTGGTACAATAATCGTCAATTGTGTCAGTATCTTTCATACAAAGATTTTAAAAATCACTTCTAAGAGTTTGTAATTTGATAGACTTTACCTTGCCATCACCTTCATATTGTTGCTTCAAAATTCTCCATGCATCGTTTGATTTCAGAGCATTAGCAATTCTTGGATAGATGGAGTCATTCACCGCTTGTTGCAATATGAGTAGGGCCTTCGCATCTTTTTTACGAAGATACTTCATTTCTGCTGCCTTATCCGTCTCTGCAAAACCATTCTCAACAAGCTCCCAAAGATCTTGTAAAATGAAAAGAGTTCTCATCTTGATACTCCAAAAACCATAATTTTCACCATTAAAGACAGGAATCAAAGTTTGTGAAAGATTGAGGCCATTTCCAATATTCATTTTTAAACCAAAAAAAAAAACCTTCAAACAAACAACAGGTGTACAAAAAATAAATGTACCTTTTCTCCAAAAAAAAATAACTTACTAGAGTATCATGCGTCAAACCTTCAAATGCAACGGTAGCAAGCTTCCTACAATGAAGATTTGCTCCCAGCTTCAAACGAACACAAGCTCTGATACCAATATGTTAAACTCAAACATAAAGCAAAAGACCAAATAGCAGAGAGTAGCAACACAATAGCAAGGGAGAATGTGCTCAGTTATTTTTTATCAATGCTCTGTATTTTATTTAATCGGATACAAGCTTTAAATAGGCTGAAGAAGAGAAACAAAAAACACTAGAATTTGGGAGAAGCCCACTCCTATTTACTTGGTCCTTACTCCTACCAATAAGAATAGCCATACAATTCAAAAGTGAACGTTAGTTTTGAATCAAACTCCAACAGGTGTCTGCGTCTCTGTGGTGGGCGTCCGCCTCATCTCTCCCTCTCTTGGCCATGGTGCGGGAGGGTGAAGTGCTGGTGATGTGGTTTCTGTGGTTGCGAATGGAGGAGTTGTGGTAGTTGGGATTCTTCATTGTCTCTACTCTTTTTCTTGGTGATCAATGAGTTGTTATTCTTCGGTTTGATCAATGACCTGTCTTGTGAGCTCCTTTGGTTTTGCTATCCATTTTTGTAGCCCTGGAGCTCCTTTGGTTTTGCTATCCATTTTTGTAGCCCTGGATCAAGAATTTTTGATACGTCCTGACACTTCAAAATGGCATGCATTTATGATCAAAAAAAAAAAAAATGGCATGCATCCATGTCAAATACATCCCAAAAAGATACTTTTGGACTCAACATGCCAAATCCGTGTTCACTGCTCAGGTCAAAACCCAATCAAAATTGGCATGTACCAACTCTGTCGACTGTGTGTCAGGGTGATCTTTGTAACTGCTTTACTGTCATGAAGTTGAAAACATGAGATAGAGGGAGCATTGGATTAGGGGTTGATTATCAATTGGAATATCCAATGACGTAAATGAACTATATATACTTAAATATGTAATAACTTGTAACATCTAGCTATCAGGAATTGGACGAAATCTAATGGTCCAAACTTACTGCATGTACGTCCCAATTATATGAGTGTAATGACTAATATATTACATGAGAATATTTAATTAATTATATGAACATCACAAATTGCTGTTCCGGCATTTCATATTTTTGTGAGTTGTCCAGTAACTGTGTTCGTGCAACATAGCTGAAAACTTTTTAATGGGAGTTGTACAAGTCTTCAAAGCAAAAAAACCAAAGTTCCCAGCACTACTTGCTGGTGGGTTGGCAGCAAAAATTTCCTATTTTCGATGAATATCCAGCAGGATACGAGTATTAAGAAGATAATGCACACCCCATTTTTATGGAAAAATGCATAATTGATGGTTATCTCGTGCTAATATAAATACTCCTTTTTTTCCTTTTTGCACAGGTATGCAATGTAGGTTTAATGGAAGGAGACACCATTTTCTAATGGCCTTTTTGATAACGTGTTTGATCAGGAAATCATTTCTGTTGTTTACAGGTTTGAAGACGTACGTGACATCAGCCAGTAGCTAGGTTTCTTCATTTACATCTTTTCATTTGTCATATAATTACTTGAGTTAATACTTTTAATTTAAATTTCTACTGCAGCCAAGGCATTAGCTGATTTAGCAAGCAACCATTCAAAATACGTTGATTTTAATTCTCTCTACTCGATACATGCTAGAAGTAGGGTATGTATTAAAGTCCTTGTGCACTTTTTCTTTCCCCTTCTTTATTACTTTCAAAACAAAGGTTAGATTTTTTTAAAGTTATATGCATACTAGATTTGCCCGTGGGCACATGCCTGCAGCACGTCTTCAGAACGATACAGCATATGAAAAGCTTTGTAAACAGCAAATCAACAATTATATAGCTCAAGTTTGAATAGTATGACAATAATTAGTTGTAAATAAAAGTCCATGTTTCCTAAGTGTGTGTATATATATATATATATATATATATATATATATATATATATATATATATATAGGGAAAGCTTCGGTTGTGCACTCCTCTAGTGCACACGGCGTGTGCACTAGGCATTCGGCCGTTCATATCGACGATCCGAACCGTTCACATTGATCTACACATCTAAATTAGTCTAAATATGTAAAATCAAATCATTTGAAATTCATTTACCCATTCATTTACCAATCACATTGATCTACACACCTAGTGCACACGCCAGTGCACAACCGAAGCTTTCCATATATATATATATATATATATATATATATATATATATATATATATATATATATATATATATATATATATATATATATATAGGGAAACTTTCCGTTGCACACCAGCCCAGTGTGGTATATATATATATATAGGGAAACTTTCCGTTGCACACCAGCCCAGTGTGCAAGGAGGTGCGCACTGCGTGTAGATCGTCCGATCTGAGCTATCCAGATCCAAGGGATCAGATCCCCTCCCGCTCATCTGTTAATGAGGGGGGGTATAATCGGAATTTCAGACCCCCCAAACTACATCTGCCCACTTCTCAATCGCACCTCCTTCCTCCTTCCTCCTTTTCGATCGGAAATTTCACACCCCCCCAACATACATCTGGCCACTTCTCAATCTCTCTTCTCCTTTCCCAAATTATCACACTCACCTCCTTCCTCCTTTTCGATTTTAGAAAACAAAACCCTAGCCCCAAAATCGTCTCCTTCCTCCTCAAACGATCGGAACTAATCAACAGTTCTCATCTCCTCCTCTTGACGACGCGAGCAAGATCTGGAAGCTCATTTCATTATTCTCATCTCTTTCTCCCACATTACACTTCGCTAGTGAAGGTAATTTTTTTTTTTTTTTTTGTTGTTGTTGTTGTTGTTGTTGTTGTTGTTGATAACGTTGGGAAAAGAACAGCTCTCTCTGATTTTGGTTTGAAAAAAATAATTTTTAGAGTTTTTGTCGAAATTAAATCCTAAATGGACCTTGGCCATGGTTATTGAAGGTAATGAAATTCAAGTATTTCATATGAATGTGTAGTTGTAAATTTTAGTAAATTCATGCAGATAGTGTTGTAGTAAGATTTGGCCTATGTTATTTGGCATTTTTCAGGAATATGTAGTTGTATATTTTAGTTAGGTTTTAGTGTGTGTTGTTGGATGCAAGTCCAAGTATAACCTTTAGCATGCCTTTTTTTGTTAGATTATTTGTATTATTTGTTGGAAATAAGAAGTGACCTATTGTACAGTTCGGCATAACTCAATAGCATGTCTTTTTTTGTAAGTGTTTTGGCTTGAACGTTACCACATCTTGTAGGATGGCATCAAACTATTCTTCCAACCAAATCCACAATCATTACAGCTGTAGCTCTAGGTCCTCCTGAGCTAGTTCCGGTGAGAGAATTGTAGGTCCTAAATGTTTTTGCCGAATACAGACGCGGGTGAAATATTCTTCTTCGGAGAAGAATCCGGGTAAAGCTTATTATAATTGTCCGAACTTTCCAAATGGTTGCGAATTTTTTTGTTGGGTAGAGAATTATGGCCCGGAGGAGGATAAAGATGCTAAAATCAGGGATTTGCATGATGAGATTTCAATGCAGTATTTGTTGAAGACGATAGATGTTGATAGTGCGTACAATTGTGGTTATAGGAGAGGTGGGCAGGTTTATGGAGTAGTGGGATTGATTGGTGGGGTGTTGTTGGCTCTGTTGTTGTTTCTGGCTTTCTTCAAGCAGTATTGACTGCTTCGTTGTTGTCTGTAGTGTTCAGAAAATTGTATTTTGTAGTTGTTATATTTTTTGAAACTTGTATGTGGTGCTGTACTGGATGTAAATTAAGAACATCTCTTCTTCCCTTTGTTGAGTTTGTGTTGTTGGTGATGTATATTATGTAAATAAAGTGCCTAATGCAATATCTTTTCGTCTTACATGTTAGCTGGCATTTATGATGTTCTATCTTGATTGTTTTGTTCTAAGGCCATTTTCATTGGTTACTTGATGGCTTTTGTTGTAAAGTGATACTGAGGGTATTGTATAGTTCTGTCGTTGTAATTTTCATCCAGTTCTTTTGCATATTTTGGAAGTCACATATCAGAGCGACGTCTAATTGATGACCTCACCAGACTTGGGATGAATGATTCCATAGTAAGCAATTTCTTGCATTATATACTAAGTTGTCTTTGCTATTTTCCTAATCTGAGGTTAAATCACTGAATTCGTTTGACGTGGTCCAGATCAAAAGGGCTCTGCTGATTATCCACCAAAGGGAAGCAGTGGAATACAATCGAGAAAGGCATGTTACTGTCAGGAAATCTTGATTAGTGTTCAGAGTAAAATTCAAAGCTAAAATGTGGCTGTTGTATCCCAACGATAAAATGTGATGGCCGTGGTGAGGTTTGGCTGGTAGATACTGAGGCAGCAGCAGTTGTGAAACTGAAGTGTTATTGTCAAAATTGGTTCTGTTAATTGTACTACAGAATTTGTCAAAATTTGATTTCAGTACTACAGAATTCTGAATTGGTTACATGTGGACAGTTGTTATGAAGTTAAATGTTTGGTTAAGAGTTATAAAGAATGATTGACATTATTCAGATTAATAACAAGTTCTAATCTTTGTTTCCCTTTTGTTTTGATTGCATGACCTTCGTTTTTCTATTTGAAAAGCAGAATTTGTCAAAAAAACCAGCAGCAGCCATAGAATCTGGACCTGTGTATGAATGGGCAATGATGGAACTGAATAGCTCAATAATCCAATGCAAATAATACTAAACAATAGTAATCATCACCTAGTTTTTTTCTTCTTTTCTTTCAGCATTCACTGATGTACACATGCATCCTCAGAATGATGTAAACAAGACCTGAAGATTCAATTTAACTCGACGCTGTTGCATTTGCTATCCAAGCAATTCGTCGAGTCAGAAAACATTGACAAAATCTCAACATGTTCTTCACACATTATTCAGCAAAATACCAAGCAGCAGCCAGTGATGGCGAATTAGAACTTACCTATGATACAAAAGGGTTCAGAGTGAAAGATACAAAACTAAAGAAAAACAGTAAATGTACAGATGTACAGCATGTCACTATTGTCACTATTCTTTATACCTTCCCTCTGTATTTCTAAACAACCATGCATCAATTGTCACTATTCTTTGCAATCAGATTCAACTTCAAACTTTACTACATCATATCCACAATGAATGTCAGATATACACATTATGCAAGAATGTAACTTTCCAGCAACTCCACACCAAAATCCCAACATGAGGACGATGAAGGTCATTCTCTACTATCAGCTGCTTTGGTCTTGGATGATGCTCGTATACAGCCTGCAGCCAAAAGATTTCCAATCTGAGTATACATTTTGCGAGAAAAAATTTATCTCATTACAATACCAACATACGACCATGTATCAGCCAATCTGAAAAATTTATCACACAGTAAAAAGTTGATTACTTCGCATATTATACAAAAGTTGGCTGTAGACCAATACTTTTCAGAAAAAAAACTCTAATCTTTAGTGACAATTCCTAAAAAAAGTTGAAAGGGAAAAATAAAAAAAGGTTAAAAATTAAGAAATGATACCCTGATATGTTGTTTACTCACATATATATCTCATTTTCCCATAATTTTCAAAATGTTTTGACGTAATTTGCACTATTTTAATACCCTGTTTGTTTCATGGTATATAGTTCACATGTTCATATCCAATGATTAAAATGTGAAACTACTATAAATGGTTATATATGTACACTATGGCATCCAGCAA
The DNA here is from genome assembly GCA_017893485.1 of Hemerocallis citrina. Lineage (NCBI taxonomy): Eukaryota > Viridiplantae > Streptophyta > Magnoliopsida > Asparagales > Asphodelaceae > Hemerocallis > Hemerocallis citrina. The sequence goes on along the minus strand of CM030358.1, from coordinate 216,793,403 downwards.
AGGTAACTAAATATATGCAAATAGGAAAGAAAATTTAAAATAGTAGAGTAGAGAAACAAAATAGCTCACCTGTGTAGTCACAGTTATATCCAGAAAGGAACCCACAAACGACATTGCACTAGTATTTGTAACCATGAGTTGGAACTTCTCCAGCTCCGACAGAACCTTCACATATGAGCACTTTAAAAATCAGCCTAGACAGCATCAAAACCCACTGCCAATGCATATGAATGAACCTGTTGTTGCTAATGTCCAATTTGTCAGTTCTTTTCATAGCTGACTGCAAAAAAAAAACCTCGCATTAGATGAATTTCCTACTGGTTTAATAGATAACATAAAGTAATTTTACATTACAGGATGATTGTGTTCATGAAATGAATTTAAGTAGGCTCAGAAATGACTTTAATTTACGGACTGCGATGGTGTAGTCAAATTTGGCTGCAGTTGAATTGCCACGCCAAAATTACTGTAACAATCACAATCTCGATCATGTCTTACCACAATTTTAATTAAATGCATCCCCATTACCAAAGGGTCCACATTAACCAAAACGAAACCATCAGACTGTGCAGAATCAAACAATGCATCCAAAAACCTTCCAGAAAAAATGTATCAGCCAACCCAGTATACAGTCCCGTATAGGGAAACTTTCATTTGTACACCAGCCCAGTATGCACACTAGCCCTTCAAAGCCAGAACATGCAATACTGTCAAGTTGTGTAGCAATATACAGTTTGTATATTCATTACAACTGAATATACAAATGTAACCTAACAAAAATTCAACTATCAACCGAACTGAAAGATTAAGGTGATGACAAAAATCCAACTATCAACAAAAAATCAACTATCAGGACAAAAATTCCCATTATATCCCCCACATTAACAGATGAGAGGGATTGAATCCCTTCCGTTGTATGGGGATCAACATGGATGTATATCATCGGACGGTCTACAACCAGTTTGCACTGGATTGCACACTGCGATGGTTTAGAATGCAAGAAATTCATCACCGCCTATCAATTCATCCCGTACCAAATAATAAAAGTAGGGTATCAATAGTTACCAAATCAAAGATGTGAATGAAATACTTCCCTCAGTTGATACTATCGTGAGAATCCTCGGAACTATTCTCAGTAGATGAATTCACATCATCTTCGGCGAATGCAAGCTTGCCACTGAAAATTGAAAAAACCACATCAAAGTCATTATTTTTTGCGAACTATATAATAATTAATAATAATTTTCATAATTTTAATAATTATACAAATACCATTAAATACCTTTCATTTTTCTTCGGGCAAGTTCGCACATCATGGCCTTGCCCACGCAAACCACAACAATTACACTTCCTGGGTTTGCCTCTTAATTTTTCCCGCATTGGTTTCAACCTTTTCCCACTAGGTCTTCCCTTCGTATTACATTGATGAGGTTCTTCCACCGACACTTGAGACAAGACCAATTGCTTCCCATGTACCCGTGTTCCACTACCTTTAGCCCAAACACTACACCCTTCGGGGACTATCAAATTGAAGCCTTCAAGTGACTTGATCATAGCTTCACGCATGAACACATACCCTTCATCGGAAGACAGTCCAATCTCAACTTGTTGCTTGGACAATTTATTTAACTCACAATAACGGGACGCAAAATTCTCGCTATTGTTGCCATCTTCTTTACCAAAATTTGTGGGGGAGTAGCTTCTTCTAATTACCTCACGGTTCCATCTTCTCATCATATATTGTTTGGGAAGTTCATTACAATTTGAAACTTTAAGGAAGGCCAAGAGATGTCTACAAGGGAGACCAACAAATTCGAACATAAAGCATGAACAACACCCATACTGAGTTTCTTTGGAATAAGTAATAACGGTCTCTTTTTCCGACCTACCAATGAATGTCACTGTGTAATAAGTGTTAGCAGTGTTCACGTCACCTTCTAGAGAATTCACATTATACAGTAGGCTTGCCTTGAGTTCTTTTTGAAACTTTAAAAACATTGCTAGAGTGTATACTTGTGCCATTTGTTCCTCCATATACCACCCGGTCTTCAATTTGGGTTTTCTATCGAGTGTACGGTGGTTCTCTTTTACTTCTTCTTCTCTTTGCCTACAAATAACTCTTTCAAATATCAAAGCAAATTCATGAAGTGAATACTTCTTTTGGGTGTGCTTTTTTAAAAAGGAATTCATTTCCTCACTTCTTTGGCTACTAGACATACCCGCCCAAAAATGAGACCTATGGTATACGGGGGCCCATTTTTCACGGATTTGAAAAATATCACTCAGCCATTTGTTGTTTTCTGCTCCATATTCCAAAACCAAAGCTTTCCATTGTTCTTCAAAAGAGACACAATCATACGAATTCCAAATGTTTTCTTTAAAACCTTCCATGAACTTAGGATTTTGAACCAATTGAGGCACCTCGGAAGGAATTTTATCTAAAATATGCCAGATGCAATATCTATGACGAATATGAGGAAAAACTTGTTGAATTGCAGCACCTATACCGCGGTCTTGGTCCGTTACAATGGCTTGGGGAGCTTTCTTCATGACTCCTAGCCATGTTTAGAATAACCACACAAAAGATGAAGCCGTCTCATTTGCGATGAAACCACAACCAAGAAAAAGAGACTGCCAATGATGGTTAATCTCAACAAATGGAACAAATAGCATACCATAACGGTTAGTACTATGTGTAGCATCAAAAGAAACTACATCACCAAATATCTCATAATTCAAACGAGCAATCCCATCAACCCCAAAACAATGAGACAGTCTACCGGACTCATCTTGCTCGAATGCATAAAAGAAAGACGGATCTTTTTCCTTTTGCCATTTAAAAAAGTCTACCAACATTTGACCGTCATGACCTTTTAATGACTCTCTCAAATCTCTTTCATGGTTTCTAGCGTCTGTCATAGTAAATCCAACCCTATCGTATCCCCCACTTGACCCTTCAAAAAAAAGCATTTGCTTGCATGTGGGAATATTTGCACCCGCAAGTTGCTCCATTATGATTTTATCTGAACTTGACACAACACAATTACGCGGCAACAAATGCCTTCTACCAGGTGTGGTGAATGGATGATTATGCACCTCATGGAAAGAATAAACTGACCATGAATTCGTTTCCTTGTTTAATCTCATCCTAACCAATGCATTACAAGATGTCCTGGATGTAGTACCTATTCTAATTTCATTATTCTTGCTTTTAGACACCCCCGCTTTATTACATAAAAAAGTTTTTTCCACCACCTGACCCTCCTTCAATTTATTACCCCCTTTACGCATTTGAAAACCCGAACATTTCGCGTAGCTATCATAGTATTTTTCTGCCAGCTCAAGGGTCTGAAATATCATACCTATCTTTGGGATTAGATGCTCCTCGACAGTGGGGGTAAATTGACTTTCTTCAACATACAAAAAATTTTCACCAAATTGTGAGCAACCCTCACCTAACTCCATACCTGAAACATATTCAGAAAGAGGTGTTAATTTCGAGATGTCCATTTCGGATTGCACTTCCTAAGTTTAACGCTCATATAATCAATATGTCCATTTAGGATTTAATTTCGACAAAAACTCTAAAAATTATTTTTTTCAAACCAAAATTAGAGAGAGCTGTTCTTTTCCCAACGTTATCAAAAAAAAAAAAAAAAGATTACCTTCACTAACGAAGTGTAATGTGGGAGAAAGAGATGAGAATAATGAAATGAGCTTCCAGATCTTGCGCACGTCGTCAAGAGGAGGAGATGAGAACTGTCGATGGGTTCCGATCGTTCGAGGAGGAAGGAGACGATTTTGGGGCTAGGGTTTTGTTTTCTAAAATCGAAAAGGGGGAAGGAGGTGAGCGTGATAATTTGGGAAAGGAGAAGAGAGAATGAGAAGTGGCCAGATGTATGTTGGGGGGGGGGGTGAAATTTCCGATCGAAAAGGAGGAAGGAGGAAGGAGGTGCGACTGAGATTTTGGGGGTAGGGTTTTTTTTTTGTTTTCTATAATCGAAAAGGAGGAAGGAGATGCGATTGAGAAGTGGGCAGATGTAGTTGGGGGGGGGGGGGGGGGGTGAAATTCCAATTATACCCCCCCCTCATTAACAGATGAGCAGGAGGGGATCTGATCCCTTGGATCTGGATAGCTCAGATCGGACGGTCTACACGCAGTGCGCACCTCCTTGCACACTGGGCTGGTGTGCAACAGAAAGTTTTCCTATATATATATATATATATATATATATATATATATAGAGAGAGAGAGAGAGAGAGAGAGAGAGAGAGAGTTAAATAAATAAAGGAATTGTTTTGGGAGATTTGAATTTGAGTTTTGAGGAAAAATGTGTTTTGTAAGGTTAGATCTGAGCCTTTGATTTTTGGGGGATTGAAAGAGAGCCACTTGATAACTTTCTTTGTGTTTTATTATATAGATGACATGGTTATTTATTCATTATAGGGGTTCGACATTCCATGGTGGAAGAAGATTATCGGGAAGAAACTCACAGGCATGTTTCTTTTCTTTCATCTTTTGCGTTATGTGGATTCCTTTTTTTTAATGTTTTTTTTTAAACGAGGATAGAATCATTCGATTCCAGCCCAAAATATATAAATAATAACAAGAAAGAAACAACGAGATACAATTTTACAAGTAGTAAAAACACAACCAACCAATGAAGGAAAAAGAAAAAATACAGACGCTAGTAATGGAGAAAATTGCCTGGAAACAAAAACACAAAGAAATCTAAGATGAGGATCAACGCAATGAGCAAATCAGTAGGTTGCCGGGCCGCTGAACAACAATTTAGCTCACCACCAAAGCGAAATCCGATAGAGGTCAGGACCAGCAACCCACACCACGACTCTGGACCACCGGTATGTTGCGCAGTAGAAGACCCGCAACGACGATGAGGAAAGCATCAAAATGATATGACGGAAGAGGAATACAACTAAATAAACAGTGGACTAGTCTGAATCAGAAGAAGCACACGAAGTCCACAGCGAGGGAGGCCACTAAAACAGGTGAAGAACGCTAATAGCAGGCTCGACAATTGCCTGGACCCAATGGGGAAGGGGGTACGGTGTGCTCTGGAGAACGAGCACACACGAGAGCTTTCAACTCAACAACCTCACACCTAAAACAAACAAATTCTGGGAGGACAAAGAAAACAGAGAAGCTGAGAGGGCGATGGTTCATCAAAACCAAAATCCAACACAAAACACAAACCAAACTAATAGGAGGAAAGAAAAAAGATCAGCTCTTGTTAGATGGTGGTTCCGACCAATGAAGCTGATCGGCCAAACTCACCCAGAAGCTGCCCAAGCAATCAGACCTTGTGGTGAGGCGAACCACACCACAAATTAACACAATTAAAAATAATGAATAAAGCACATCGCTGAGCATCCCCCATAGTAAGGAGATAGGAGCTAATAAAGCAAACCGATCATAAACCAGCAGAAAATAAAAGCCAACATACAGAACATAGGCTAAAGTCGGTCAGGGCCCCAACAAAAGCAAGAGCAACCTAGTTTGGAGGATAAAGAGCCATACATACAAAAAAAAACAGCAAAACATAGTATCAACCGAAGCTCTAAACCAAGGGGGAGACAAAAATAGTTGGAAATCAAAAGCCTAGTAGCTGCAAAATTCTTTTTTTAAAATTTTAAATCTTGTTATTTTCATTAAGCTTTTTTGTTCTTACAGTTCCTTGTAATTACTTGTAGGTGGCAAGCCAGATGATGTCACTGTGATAGCGGCAAAGGTTGTAACTCTTTGTTAGTGATTAAATGATAGTAATGCTAACAAATGAAATTGTGAAGTTATATATGACTCGTCATGACTATTTTAAACAGAGAGAAACAAATGTTAAGGAGAAAAGTCAGCACAATCAAAAGCCTCATAACTGAAATGATTCTAGATTGATATGTTGTTATGTAATTATCTTTTATTTCCATTTAGAGTCCTAGAATTGTGGATCGTAGCTAGAATTGTGGATCTAAATGGAGTTTCCATTTAGAGTCCTAGAATTGTGGATCATAGCTAGAATTATGGATCTAAATGGAGTTTCCATTTAGAGTCCTAAAATTGTGGATCGTAGCTAGATGGAATTCCTGTATAAATGTATGCTTTTGTACAATAGTTGAATTAAGAAAATTTCTTCACAAACATATCAAATTCTTTTTCATGGTATCAGAGCAAATCGTTCTTGAAACCTAAAGAACCAAAACCAAGCATCAAGATATTACTCCATGGGCGAGGAAGACCTTCTGAAATTGGAGGCCGACAAGAAAGGGTCTGCAGTTTCGCATACCTCAGAACCATGGGAGAAGACAAGCCACCCCCTCTCTACATAACTACACAAATCAAGCTGGAGCTGTTCTTGTTCCACAACTTCTGATGGAAGACAATTACACCGATTGGTCAAAAACTGCGGTCAATGTGGCTGGTAACATTCTTAACTATGGGAACTGTCAGGTAAAGTAAATGCTATTTATTGAAATAAAGGAACATCCATATGGATCCTTGATAGTGGTGCCAGTTACCACATAGTTTGTGATTTTTTCCTGCTCACCACATTCAAGTCCACACACAATCATTTTGTTAAATTGCCCAATGGAACCAAACTCAAAGTCTCCCACATTGGAACGGTCACATTCACTTCTGTCTTCACTCTGCATAATGTGCTATGTGTCCCCAAATTTTATCTCAATCTCATCTCAATCAGTAAACTTGCATTTGATTCATTTTATATCACCATCTTTCTAAGACAAATCTGTTTCATTCAGGACCTACAATCGGAGAAGACGATTGGGACGGGAATTGAGGATGAAGGACTCTACTATCTCAGATTTTCCAAGAAAGGAACGTGCAATGTAGTAAACTCCCCATCACCTAACCTATGACACCAAAGGCTCGAGCCCCCGTCAAGCAAAGTTTCATCTTTATTTTCTTTTCCAGCAAATAAATCTTGCAATGCAAGTAATTGTTCAATCTGTCCTTTGGCTAAGCTTACCAGACAAAGTTTTTCTTTAAGCAATACCATTAGTCATTCTTGTTTTGAATTAATCCATGTGGACATATGTGGGGGGGGGGGGGGTATCATGTTCCTACGATTTATGGGGGAAAATTCTTCCTCACTATTGTCGATGATTATTCCAGAGCCACCTGGGTCTATCTCATGAAACACAAATCAGAAGCAAGATGTTTTCTCATTCAATTCATCGATTTGACTGAAAACCAATTCGACAAGAGAGTCAAAACAGTTAAGAGTGATAATGGTCCAGAGTTCAAGTGCCCAGCCTTTTATTCTTCTAAGGGTATTCTCCACCAAAAAAGTTGCATCAACACCCCACAACAAAATGGGGTTGCTGAACGCAAGCACAGACATTTGTTGAACGTTGCACGAGCTTTACTCTTTTAGACACATTTACCTAAAGAGTTCTGGGGTGAAGCCATTCTTACGGCAACATACCTCATCAATCGGACCCCCCACTCCTCTCCTCCAAGGTAAAACTCCATTTGAAAAACTTTTTGATAAAGTGCCAAATTATTCTCATCTTAAAGTTTTTTGTTGCAAGTGCTTCACATCTACACATCCATTCAGACCCACAAAATTTGACCCAAGAGCAAGGGAATGCATTTTTCTTGGTTACCCTTATGGACAAAAAGGATATAAAGTTTTTAGCTTGCATGATCAAAAGATTCTAGTGTCTAGAGATGTAATTTTCCATGAAGATGAGTTTCCATATAAACATGATACTCATTATTCTCTACCTTTCCATACACGTGATTCCATACCTTCAATCCTTTTGTCTCCTTCTTCAACTCAAACACTTCCCATCGATGATGACATCCCTCCACAAAACCCTCTAGTTAATTTAGATCTCACCTCTTCCGCCATATCTTCACCAAATCAACCTAATTCAAATTCCATTCCTTCCGTTGACATTCAATCACCAAATCCTCATTATATTTCTCATGACACCACATCCTCAACAATTGATCCTGCCCCTCACCAAACCCTCCGATTTGAGTCTCAAGATTCCCCACCTCGAACACAACCAAAACTACTTCGCCGATCTACTCGCCCAACAAGACCTTCCACTACATTGCAGGGCTTCCATATTGAGGCGGTACTTCCCTCACGTCCCGGTCCGTCGGCTTTCTCAACTGAAGTCGAACAAACAGATACCATCACTCACCCTATTTCAAATGTCTTGTCTTATAATCAGCTCTCCCCTAACAACAAAGCCTTCACAGCCAAAATTTCCATTGAAAAGGAACCTAGAAATTTTTCACAGGCTATCTTGGATCCCAAATGGAGGAGAGCAATGAATGACGAGATCACAGCCATGAAAAATAATAATACATGGAGTTTGGTGTCACCTTCCTCTCACAAGAAGCCAATTGGATGCAAATGGGTTTACAAGATCAAATACAACCCGGATGGCAGTGTTGAACGATACAAGGCTCGTTTAGTGGCCAAGGGATACAGTCAAGTTGAGGGTATCGACTACAGAGAAACTTTTGCACCCGTAGCCAAGCTCACAACAGTCCGAGTGCTTCTTAGCCTTGCTTCGACACAGGGATGGCATTTCCATCAATTGGATGTCAATAATGCATTCTTGAATGGTGATCTTTATGAAGACGTATACATGCAGTTACAACCTAGATTTTGACGCAAGGGGGAGCATAGAGTCTGCAAACCCCATAAGTCACTATATGGCTTGAAGCAAGCTTCAAGGCAGTGGTTTTTGAAGCTCACCACTGCACTTCATGCAGCTAGATTTCGGCAGTCTTGGTCGGATTACAGCCTCTTTGTACGAGCATCAGAAGGTAAATTCTGGCCCTCCTTGTGTATGTTGATGATGTTATATTAGCAGGAAATAGCATTCGAGATATTGAAGAGACAAAACAATTTATTGCAAAGTAGTTCAAACTCAAAGACATGGGGAAGTTAAAATATTTTCTTGGGAATGAAGTAGCAAGGTCGAAGGTAGGCATAGTGTTGTGCCAAAGAAAATATGCCTTGGAAGTGCTAGAAGACGCATGCTTTCTTGGTTCAAAACCTTCAAACTTTCCAGTTGAACAAAACTTGTCATTAACACAAGGAGATGGTGAGTTATTGCAAGATGCTTCACATTATATGAGGTTAGTTGGGAGGCTCATCTACCTCATGATCACAAAACCTGACCTTGTTTATGTCGTACACATTCTGAGTCAATTCATGGACAAACCACGTCAACCACATTTGGATGCAACTTACAATGTCCTGCACTATATCAAATCTTCACTAGGCCAAGGCATTTTTCCACCCTCTACAGGTTTACTGCAACTTATAGCCTACTGTGATGCAAACTGGGCAAGGTGTAAAGACACGAGACAATCTACAACATGTTATTGTATCTTTCTAGGCAATTCATTGATATCTTGGAAGACTAAGAAACAGACCACCGTCTCTAGATCAAGTGCCGAGGCAGAGTATCGATCAATGGCTACAACTTGCTGTGAAGTTACATGGTTGCTTAATATTTTGAAATATTTGAACATTGATTATAAAGCTGCAGTCCCATTATTTTGCGATAATCAAGCGGCCATTCACATTGCGTTAAATCCAGTTTTCCATGAGCGAACAAAGCACATTGAAATTGATTGCCATGTTATTCGTGAGAAGATACAAAGGGGCATTGTCAAAACCTTTCACATCCGAACGCATGAACAACTTGCAGATATGTTCACCAAGCCCATGAGTTCGAAGCAGTTCACTTTATTCTTGAGCAAGTTGGGTTTAATCAACATACACACCAACTTGAGGGGGAGTATTAAAGAGAAAACTCGGCACAATCAAAAGCCTCATAACTGAAACGATTCTAGATTGATATGCTGTTATGTAATTATCTTTTATTTCCATTTAGAGTCCTAGAATTGTGGATCGTAGCTACAATTGTGGATCTAAATGGAGTTTCCATTTAGAATCCTAGAATTGTGGATCATAGCTAGATGGAATTCTTGTATAAATGTATGCTCTTGTACAATAGTTGAATTAAGAAAATTTCTTCACAAACATATCAAATTCTTTTTCAACAAAAAAAAAACAAAAAACAAAAAACAAAAAACAAAAAACAAAAAACAAAAAACAAAAAACATATCATTAGTGAATGTACAAATTCAATCATACTAAATTGTGGTTCAGAGAAATTGTAAACTTTCACAGTTTCATGTAATGCAAGGCTTCGATATGGTTTTGAATACTCATTTTCTAGCAAACTGGGGTATCTGCAGTTTAGAACTTAATCCTACTCAGAATGAGTTTACAACTACATATAGAGGTTAAATTACTGGTTGTCAGTAGTTTGTTGCATTATTCATTCTATCACAGCGTTGGCCAAACTTTGGGGGTGATATCAGAATGGTGTTAAAAGGGAATATATCTGCAAATGCTGCAAAATGTTTTGTGTAGACATTTAATTATGACGAGGTGGGGGGGGGGGGGTGCGGCGGGAATTTTTCCCAAACTATCCCACTTTTTGAAAGTTTTTCCCATACTGCCTTATTTTTTTAAAAAATTCCCAAAACACCCTACTCGCTTTTTCAAAAAGCGAGTTTGGGTAAAATCTCATCGCTTTTTCAGAAAGCGAGTCTTAGGCTTTGCTTTTGCACTTGCCTACACTCGCTTTCTCAAAAAACGAGGGGATTTTTCCCAAAGCGAGTGTCGATTGGATTTTTTTTATGCCCACGCTCGAAATCAGATGAGTAATTGGTTATGTACTTAGTAATTTGGACTTTGTACTAGTTTGTATGAGTTTAATTTTGAAGAAGCGTTAATCGCCATTTGTTATGTATGAGTGCGATTGTTGCGTGTTGAGAATTGGTTATGTATGATTTGGTTGAAGAGTATTGTAAGCAAAATTGAAGATGTCCTTTTTTAGCCTACACTCGCTTTTTAAGAAAGCGAGTCTAGTATTTTGCTCCTCGCTTTCTGAGAAAGTGAGTGTTGAGCTTGAATGAGCACCCCTAAGACTCGCTTTCTGAGAAAGCGAGTTTAGGTGAAATCACCTCGCTTTCTCAGAAAGCGACTGTGGAGTAGTTAGTTTTCCAGCGATCAAACTGATCTCTGGAAAACTACGAACTCCACAGTCGCTTTCTGAGAAAGCGAGGTGGTTTCACCTAAACTCGCTTTCTGAAAAAGCGAGTCTAGTTGAAACCACCTCACTTCTCAGCCATTTGCTTGCCAACAAACTCCATACCTGGATAATTTGCAGGATTCTCGTCTCCAAAGGCACATTGTCTAAAGAATCTCCAAAATTCCTCTTTGGCTAAACCTTCCAGATGTATCGCTTCTGGAACCTCTTTAACCACCAATGTCGTACCAAAGGGTCCATCAAGTTCACTTCATTCTTCTGATGTGCCCAGAAGTGCTCACACAAATTCAGTATCAGACTTGTTACCAATTCCTTCAGTTCGTACTCACATCCATTATTATTGCCAAAGATTGTCATATTTTTGTGCTTTCGCCACCCCCATAAAGCTATCCCTAGTACTAATTTCTTCATGACCATACATGGTTTCTTTCCTGCGTTGGTGATTAGCATTTCCAAGTCTTTTAAATTCCTCGATCGGGTTGAATTCAACTACCAGAAGATCAATTCTATCCCAAAATTTACAGATCTCCTCACTGTGTATGATCAATTCACCTAAACTCGCCTTTTCAAAAAGCGAGTGTGGGATAAATCCCCTCACTTTTTGAGAACCTATTTGTTCGTTTACCGGGTTCGGCACGAAGCGAGTGTAGGTAAGTGCAAAAGCAAAGCCTAAGACTCGCTTTCTGAAAAAGCGATGGGCCCAAACTCGCTTTTTCAAAGAGTGAGTAGGGCGTTTTGGAAATTTTTTTAAAAAGTAGGGCAGTTTGGGAAAAAACTTTCAAAAAGTGGGATAGTTTGGGGAAAAAATTGGGGGGGGGGGGCATACAAAATATGTTTTAAAAAAAAAAAATCGTTCAAAAAAAATTTTGTAAACTTTTTTTTATACGATTATTAAAAACCGAGATATATGAAGAAATAGATGAAGATTTAGGGATTTAAGAAAAAAAATATCCATACAAATCCATGCCCAACTAAAATAAGTCAGCTTAAGTACAAATTTTAAAAACAGAAGTCTAAAAAATCAAATTTGGAGGCCCCTAAAAAAAATATTACGCACAAAATACGTATATATAAATATAAGAAAAACAAATTTGGAGGCCCCTAAAATTGCAAAAAATTCGAAAGTATTAGGTGGCCGCCTCCCCTGCCTCAAGTAGGCGGCTGGCCCTGAATGCCCATATAAGTATCCCAAAAACACCTTTAAGACAATTTGTACAATTCTAAAGCCACCTAATAAGATGTGGAGGTAAGTTGAGACAAATGATGGTAAAGTGGAGGTCAAGGATCTTCAGTTATTTCTGAAGGCAATTGTTTCCCTTGATTGCTTCTTATTCATCTTGTCAATATATACACAATTTGAAAGGTAACTGCATACAATGAAAGTAATGAGAAGAATATATATAGTCTAATAATGCGGAGAATATGTATAGTCTAACACACCCCCGCAGTCGAAGCTGGAGGTTCCCGTATGCTGAGACTGTCTCGAAAATCATCAAATAGTATGCACGAAAGGCCTTTAGTGAAGATGTCGGCAATTTGATAGCGGGACGGAACATGAAGGACACGAACCTGGCCACGGGCAACTTTCTCTCGTAAGAAGAGTATATCCATTTCAATATGTTTAGTGCGCTGATGTTGAACGGGATTTCCTGAGAGATATATTGCACTAACATTGTCACAGTAAACTAATGTAGCCTTGTGGATCGGACAATGAAGCTCTAAAAGAAGATTGCGGATCCAACAGGATTTAGAGACAACATTTGCGACCCCTCTATATTCGGCTTCAGCACTAGACCGAGATAGAGTGGTTTGCCGCTTAGAAGACCAAGAAATCAGGTTGTCCCCGAGAAAGACACAGTATCCAGAGGTGGATCGTCTAGTATCAGGGCATCCACCCCAATCAGCATCAGTGTAAGAGATGAGACCAGAAACTGAAGACTTGTAAAGATGCAAGCCAAAAGCAAGAGTGCCTTGAACATACCGCAGAATTCTTTTAAGAGCAGTCATATGTGCATCCTTCGGGTCATGCATATGTACACATACCTGTTGCACAGCGTGAAAGTAAGATACTGCAGTGCTCCAGCTAAACTACGATAGTGTGTGGGGTCTTCATAAGGAGAAACCGAAGAAACACTTAGTTCATACTTAGTATCCACTGGTGTGGGGGCAGGCTTACAAGAGGTCATGCCAGCTCATTCAATAATCTCCTCTGCATACTTACGTTGACAAAGAAATAACCCTCTTGCATGTCTCATAACGGCAATGCCCAACAAAGAGCTCAGAGGTCGCAAATCCTTCATAGCAAATTCGGAAGCAAGGAGTGACATAACAGATTGACGAAAAGCATCAGACGAGGCAGTGAGAATGATGTCGCCAACATAGAGAAGAATATATGACATGTCATTTTCCTTGCGATAAATAAATAATGAATGATCAGATTTGCTATGTGAGAAACCAATGGTGGAAACAAAATCAGCAAATCGTTGGAACCAGGCACGAGGGGCCTGTTTCAGATCATAAAGAGATTTCTTCAACGAGCACACATAATCCGGATGAATTGGATCCCTGAATCCTATGGGCTGATGCATATAAACAGTTTCATGAAGCTGACCATGCAAGAATGCATTTTTGACATCCAGCTTATGAATGGACCATGATTTAGACAGAGCTATACTGAGGACAGTTTGAATGGTAGTTGGCTTCACCACTGGGCTAAAAGTTTCATCACAATCTACACCAACCTGTTGAGACCTGCCATCACCAACAAGACGGGCTTTGTGCTGCTCAAAAGCACCATCAGATTTCTTTTTATGACAAAAAATCCACATAAAACGAATGATATTAACATCAGATGGATGGGGCACTAACTCTCATGTCTTATTTTTAATAAGAGCATTAAATTCATCTAACATGGCCGCTTTCCAATTCGGGTCGAACAATGTAGCTTTCGGGTTACGGGGAATAGGGGACGGTGTAATGGAAGACGTCAACTTGAACTGACACTTGGGTTTAAAAATCTCGTGCATGCTGCGGGTTGCCATGGATCTAGATGGTGTCGGGGGAAGTTGGGTCTGATTTGGGCTATGTGGTAGTTGGGCTGCGGGGAAAGTTCCAAAGTCAGTGGTTGGTAAGGCTGGTGCGGACTGCGGCAATAGGAGCTGAGGAGTTGTGGGTTGAGGATGTAGCGCCCCGAGTTCCACACACTGGGAGCTCGTGACACTTACCCAGAATCTTTACTTCAATGAGTACACAACACAGAAAAATTACAGGAAATTAGAAACTTACATTGCGCAAGAAAACTATATCTTCCACTTGGATGCTTTCCGCAGCTCGAGTCCCCTGCTTCACGATCAGCGATCCTGCATTAGCAAACTGTGGGCACGTCAGTTGAATACAACTGACGCAATGCAGATGAAAGCCACAATCTCCAAAATCCTCAACAATCAATATTTGATGCAGAAGAAAAATGTGAAAGTCAAATCACAAGTGTCAGTGTATGTCATGATCTAGATTCTAATGCACAATTCATATGCACACCATGCTCTTAATCTAATGCAAACTTGATTTGAAACCGTATGCATCCCATACTATATACTCCCCAAATCGAGTTTGTATTCTCCAGATGATAGGATTTAATCCCTCGCCATGCATCCTACTCTTGTACTCCTTCCTGTTTCTGACATTCATCTAGTGACTGGTAGAGTCTGCAGTACCTGCGGTCCATTTCCGCTCCTGCAGTCGGATCGTGGTCCTTCTCCACTTTGAATGGCAGTGATCACCCTGTTCGTTCAGATCATGGTCCTTCTCCACTCCGACAGGATCGTGGTCCCTCTCCACTCCCGGTCAGGCCGGTGATCATCAGCTCTGCCGGAATTATGGTCCTTCTCCACTCCTGCCCCTACCAAAGTTATTATGAACATAAGGCGAATCGATAGGGCCACCCCTACTCCGCCCAGAGACTTAGAGTTACACTCTTGCTCCTTATTCGTATTAAACAACATAGAACCTTAGGTGGATTTGGAGGGTCCATTCCCTAATTTCCACCATACAGTCCTTATCACTAAATCCCAGAAATTAACAGACGAGACCACGCTGCACGTGTCCTAGACGAGACCATGCCGCACGTGTCCCCTTGACAGGAGAGTACAACGCCCAACTAGTGCCTGTCCTTACCAATTATTCTATTTTAATTTCTCAGTTCACCAACTCAACAAGTCTCATCTTGATTTAGTTAGGGTTCAACCTAGCCTCCAATTATGCTTAGAGTTGACCCACACCTGCACCAAACTATTACACTCACTGTGCACCATACTTCACAATAAGTACGCATATAAGTATGCATTGGTTATATACATACCCATGCATAACCGTATTTCATCTAACACCGCATTCCATGCTTATAAAAAAATTGTTTCCATACTAGGATATTGCACGCATGTGTATGTACTACCTCGCATCCACATAATGGTAAACACCTTAGTGTAATCAACCTATTTCACATTCACACATACAACAATTGCGTGAATATCTTTCATACATATTTCTCAACTACCTTTCCATATTATGTTTAGGCAAGCACAAGTGTGAACTTGTATTCATGGAACAACCAAATACCCATTTACTTAATTTCAAAATTGTGTAATTATCTACACAAACATTTCTTTTCTATCCTTTCTACTTTGTTCCTTTTTCGTTTCCTTTGTTTCCTTAATCCGGCCATGTCAACCATACAGCTAAGCATGCATACATAACCATTTGTACCCTTTTGTATTTAATCCATTAGCACTTAATAACCATTAGCACTTTAATACCTTTTTAATCATTACTATTAATGTTTACCACCAATAACAATTCATGCTATTAATTCATCAAGCAATCTATACCATCTTCTAAATAATCTATTATCAATAATTTCCTTTTTACTACACAATCATGTCAATGAACTACTATACAATTATTTAAATATAAATAAAAAATTATAATCAATCAAATAATCAAACAATAAAATACAAAAATAAACTTAAAGAAGCATACAAAGAGGAAGAACACCCACTACAATTTCTAGCAAGCATCAATCATTAAATTCATAATTTGAACACAAAAGGAATGGAGAATACCCACTTTTGTTTGCTAGTGAAAAGTCTTCAATTTCCTTCTCCTCCTTGCTTCTTCTTGATCCTTC
This sequence comes from Hemerocallis citrina, assembly GCA_017893485.1. Taxonomy (NCBI): domain Eukaryota; kingdom Viridiplantae; phylum Streptophyta; class Magnoliopsida; order Asparagales; family Asphodelaceae; genus Hemerocallis; species Hemerocallis citrina. The sequence goes on along the minus strand of CM030358.1, from coordinate 216,777,091 downwards.
CTTGACTTCTTGCTCCAATTCAAAAGTAGTTGTAGAGTAGTATAGTAGTAGTAGGAGTAGTAGGTAGTAAGAGTAGGAGTAGTGAAGTAGTTGTAGTAGTAATATTCGAAGTAGTAGTAAGTAGTAGTAGTTGTAGTATTAGTAGTAGCACTAAGTAGTAATAGTTGTAGTATATTAGTAGTAGTAATAGTAATAGTCAGTAGTAGTAGTTGTGAAGTAGTAGGTAGTAGAAAAAGTAGTAGTAATTGTTGTGGAAGCAGTAAAGTAATAGTAATAGTAGTAAGTAGTAGTAGTAATAGAAGTAGTAGTAGATATATAGAAAAAAAAGAGAGATGGAAAGAAGTTGTTGTTGCTGGTGCTGTCGGTAGTAAAGAAAGAAAAGATAGAAGGAAAGGAGTGTGGGAGTAGTAAGTAGTAGTAGTAGTGAGTAGTAGTAGTAGTATGTATATATAGAAAAAGGGAAAAAGAAAAAAGCTATAGCTGCTGGCTGTTCTGCAGAAGAAGAAAAAGAGAAAAGGAGAGGAGTGTGGAAGGGTGTAGAATAGCTTAGGTGTCCCATACTTTTGCACATAACCCCTTAGTCTTTGTGTAATTGCACTTAAGCCCTAAATAACCTTATTGGATTGGGTTTTGTGGGCCTTTTAAGAAAACAAATTAGACTTTTAAAAAATATAACCATAGTAACATAAAAATAATAGTGGTGTATGAAAAATAATAATGTCAATGCATATATATATATATATATATATATATATATATATATATATATATATATATATATAGTAAGAATTTAGGGGTATTACAGAGGAGATGTGGGTTGTGGCATGGTGGCATTGGGAGTTTGGAAATGATGATGTAAAAGAGAATGTAAACCATCATCCAAAAAATCATAGGTGTATGTAGAAGGGGTATGCAGCTTGGCAAATAGAAATTGGGACTCATCAAATTGGACATGCCTAGAGATAATAATTTTCCGGCTAGACAAATCATAACATTTATATCCCATGTGATTGGGTGGGTATCCCAAAAAGACACATGGAGTGGATCGAGCTTGGAGTTTATTTATTGTGGTGGAAGGGACAAGAGGATAGCACAAACAACTAAAGACCCGTAAGTGTGTGTAGGAAGGATTCCGATGATAAAGGAGTTGAGTGGGGGAATAATTTTGGAGAATCTTGCTAGGGAGAATGTTTAAGAGGTATGTTGCCATTTGTAGAACGTGATGCCAAAATGATGGAGGCATAGAGGAATGGGTGAGAAGGGTGCGGATCAAGTTGTTTATAGCTCGTATTTTTCGTTCGGATTTTTCATTTTGTGGAGAAGTGTGAGGGCATGAAAAGTGAAAGACATACCGTGTTTGTGACAAAAGAGTTTGAACGGCTCATTATCATATTTCCTCCCATTATCACACTGAAAACACTTAATATTCTTCTCAAATTGGGTCCGAATGAAAGCACTAAAAGATAAGAAAATGGAATAGACTTGTGACTTTTTTCCGATGGAAAATGTCCATAGGAAATTAGTGTAATTATCCAAAAAAGAATATAATATTGATGTCTTGCCGAACTTAAAATAGGAGATGTCCATAAATCACTATGCAAAATATCAAATGGCATTGTAATGCATGATGATGATGGCTAAAATGGCAACTTAACATGTTTCCCAAAAACACATGATTCTCAAACAGAAGAACATGAAGAGGGTTTGCAATCAATAAACTTATTATTCCTAAGAGAGCGTAAAACAGGTGCTCTCGGGTGTCCCAAACGATTATGCCATAAAATAGGAGAAAAAGCTGCAAGGTTGAAGGAGAGGTGGCTTGATAACTGCTGGTGATGGTGATAGGATAAAGATCCCCGGTGCTATCACATCTCATTATTGGCATCCCCATTTGAATGACCTTCACAGAAAACCAAAAAGGATCAAACTCAATAGAAACATTATTGTCAGTTGTGAAACGACGCACAGATCTCAAGTTCTTAATGAGTTTAGGAGCATGTAGGACATTGGTTAAAGTTAACGGTGGATATGGTGAGGCAAAGGAAAATTGTCCATAACCACGAATTGGAATTTCTTGTCCGCTGCCAACAATAATATTCTTGTTATTGTTCATATTAAAATAAGACGAGAGAGTACCTTGAGATGCTACCATGTGGGAGGTTGCACCAGTGTCCATGTACCAGTTTTCATCAGGAGCATTGATAGACGTGGTGTGCATGGCAGCTTCAATGTCGGTAGGTGCGTAGCTCGAAGGAGGCACTTGAGCAATATAAGCTTGTTGTGGGCGATTTCCAAGAAGACCGGGTTGACGAGCAGGAGGAGGTCTAGCCCATGACGAAGTTGGATACGGGCAAGGAGGGGCTGCCCACCCTGGCGGCGCCCATGAACCCCATGCCGGGTACTGTGCCCATGGTGGTTGCTGCTGCCAGGGGCGTGGTTGTTGTGGTCCCTGCTGCTGGTGACCACCACCACCATGGTTGCTGCCACCACGGCCTTTACCTCGGCCACCATTATTTTTCGCACGGTTGTTGTTGCGGTTTGGACCACGTTTTTTGTCATTATGGTTGCGGTATGCTGCAGTACCGGAACCTGAGCCCCTTCCATAACCTTGGGTATAATAGGTTGAAGAGGAGTTGGTGGTGAGCATGGCTGTGCCGGTGACTGTGGCCTGCTTCGATTTGCGGGTTTCTTCGAGGATTAGCCTCGAATGTGCCTCATAAAAAGGAGGCAAGGGATCACTTTGCTAAATGATCGTAGCAACGCCATCATACCTTTCATTCAAACCCGCGATTAATTGAAGAACTAACCTTTGATTTGAAACTAGTGCACCAACATTAGATAGTTGATCGGATAGCATCTTGAGTTCTTGGCAATAAGCCGAGATGTTGGGAAAATCGTCTATATAGACGTGAGTGAATTGATTTTCCAGGTAAACGGCACGTGAATTTTTTTTATCCTGGAAAATATTTTGTAATCGCTCCCATGCTTGTTGTGTAGTAGATACCGACTCCAAGATGGTGTGCAAAAGATCGTTCGAAATCATGCCATAAATGCATTAGAGGACTATAGCATCCAATCGCGACCAAAGATCTTCATCTTTTTCGATTTCCTTCCCGGTTGTCGTCGATTTAGGAGGAATGATATGGTCACTAACTTGGTATACTCGGCAATGGATTTTGAACAGCTCTGTCCATGAAGAATATTGGCCCTTTTCCATCTCAAGAGTGATTGGGATGAAGTTCCTGACATTGGTAACGGCAAGAGCAGGAAGGAACTTTGGTTGTTCATCCATTTGATGGAGATAGATAAGAGAAGAGTGAACGAGAAGAGGGGTTGGACGGGTCTAGCTGACGGTGGACGACGCATCGACGGGAGGTCGACAGCGAGGGAGCGTTCGGTTCTGGCATTGACGGGAAGGGAAACAGAGGAAGGATCGACGGCGGGAGGGATCTGGGCGTCGATGGGTTGTTGATGTCGATCGGGATTGGGGAGGCTCGACGGAGGGGCGTCGATTGGCGTCGACGGGAAGGGAAACAGCGGAAGGATCGACGGCTGGAGGGATCTGGGCGTCGATGGGTTGCTGACGTCGTTCGGGATCTGGGAGGCTCGATGGAGGGGCGTCGATTGGCTGCGAGACGACCTGGGGAGTGCTCGACGGCTGAGGGGGGGGTGTCGGGATCGACGAGTAAGTCGCCGAAGATGGGGTTGGGGATGGCTCAGATCAGGGAGAAAGAAGAATTGAGGAGAGAGAAAGAGGAAAGAGGAAAGAGCTTTTTGAATGGCTCTGATACATGAAGACAATTGTTTCCCTTGAATACTTCCTATTCATCCTGTCAATATATTACACAATTTGAATATGCATAGTCTAGTGATGGGGAGAATATGTATAGTCTAACAATTTCAACTGCGGCTTGTTTGAAAATCAAGCGGAATTGAGGTACCTCTGGATATTCACCTCCAATTTGAAAAACTTAGGTATCTAAACTCGGGTCTGTTTGTTTTAGTTTTTTTTTTCCTTTTTTTCTGAAATAATATCCAGAGTTGGCGTTTGTTTTAAGTGTTTTTTGGAAACACTATTCAGAATACTGATACCCCCTCTTTTCTTTTTTGATGAATCGGGACCCCCCTCTTTTCGAAAACAGCTCCTTTACTCTCTTCTCACATCTCTCACCTCACGAGTTACTCTCTTCTTACTGTTTCGCGTCTTCTTCCTCCATCCTTTTCCCATTCCAGATCTGAACCTATCTTCCTCTTTTCGAAACCTCCTTCACTCTCTTCTCACTTCTCTCACTTCACGAAACTCCTTTACTCCCTTTTTCGAACTGTTCGGCATCTTCTTCCTCCCTTCTTTTCCAAAGCAGATCTGAACTAACCCCCCCCCCCCCAAATTAACATTTTTGGAATGATTAACTCCCAAATCTAGTCCAAACAGCTGATTCTCTGTCGCTGGCGACTTGAATACTACTCTCCCTTCTGTCGATTTAGTTCGGGGTTGAGTGGTTTCGGTTGAGGGATTAATGGTTGTTACAACCTGTGCTGCATACAGAAAAAGATATAGGAAACAACGGGCAAATCGAAGAAAACAGCTACTCAAGGTTGAATCTGTTGCTGACAATTTCTTCCTTGTTCAATTCCAATCGAAGGTATGATCCGTGGGGCACATGATTTTTTTGTTTTTCTTTATGCCCTATGACTCCGGTTTTTTTGCGGTTTTGCTTTTTACGACCTACGAATTTTTAATCTGCTGTTGGCCAAAAAAAATTTTGTCGGCCGTCCAATCTGCATCTTTTTACGAATAATTTGTTGCCAAATTTTTTTTTAACCTGTGGCTTCTTAGAACCTACGGTTATCTAATCACAAGTTTAATTGGTGGAATTTGGCATTGTTGTCTATATTTATCGGTATTTCTTCAATATAGATGAGTAGTATGGGTAGGGGAAAGGAGAAGGCAGTGGATGAGGATTATGGGAAGTGGTCTCCCCATATTGTGCATTATTTTGTCAACCTTATGGAGGCTGCAGTTGACAAGGATAGTCTGAAAAGTAACACATTCGACGTAAAAATTTGGAATAACTTTGCTGTACAAATGCAACTCGTGTGTGGCCGTTCATTCACGGTTCCACAGTTGAAGACAAAATATCAGAGACTGAAAGCAGAATGGAAGGTATTTTCAGATATGAAGAAACAAAGCGATTTTGGTTGGGATGAAGTCAACGAAACCGTTACTTGCGAGAAATCAGTTTGGGAACAATATCTTAAGGTTCATAAATAATCTCAAAGTTTGCTTTTTGTTTGTGAATCCTTTTTATTATACTTAATCTTGACTTTAATACTTGCATAGTAACAACAAATTCTATGATTAGATGCATCTTGCGGTCAAAAAATTTGCTAACAAGGGGTTGGCAGATTTTGATGCTTTGACCAAAATTATGGAAGACTCTACTGCCCAGGGCAATGTGACAAGGGCTTCCACACAAAGGGTGTACGATGATGATGAGGAGTGGAGGATGAATTATGAATTTGGCCACCCTCATCAGTCAAACGTAAATGTACTTGATGAGGATGATGATGTACCATTAGGTTCGGGGTCGGCCTCTCGTAAGAGAAAATCCGGTACCTCAAGTGGCCGGGGATCAGCTATGTCAATTGTGAAAGAATATATTAGTTCCTGTATGGAAACTCAGGAGGTAAAAAGAAGCAGGTTGAAGAACAAAATAGAGGTGGATAGTAATGTCTCGACTGACCCTGCTTTAGCCGAGTTGGATCAATGCCAAGATATTATTAATGCGATGACATGGCTTGATTGCAATGAAGCTGTGAAAGCACTAGACCACCTAATTTGTAATCCTCGTGCTTGTCATAGTTTCCTTCGTATGACCCCAGGACAGCAGGAGGCTTGGGTCAAGATTTATGGTCGGCAGTAGCCATCCCATTCGGTTGAATGGGATAAAGAAATCATAATGTGTACTATTTTTTACTATTATTTGCGTATTTGCGTGAGATATATTGTACTATGACGGTTTGATGGTGAAACGTTGCGGTTTTTATTTCATTTACATTGAGTTTTATTTTTTTACCAAAAGTGATTTGCTATTAGAAGTATATGGTTTTTTTTTTGCGCATAACCTGAGCTTGTGGCAATCTACCATCGCGTAATATGTTAATTTAAATTCCGTAAATATCGTGCACTGTAGTCGTAGTATTAAATTAGTGAACTTTATTACTTTCTCAATTTGATTTCTATCTTTTTGTCATAGTGAGTTACTACTGCAAGTGCAACCTCTGTTATGGACACTTCTTCATCTAGTAGTGACGATGTCGATGAGTTGATGAATATAATCTTCCTAACTGAATTATGTGAAGAAAGTACAACGTCCTCTCCAAAACAAACAGGATGTGAATATTTGAATGAAATGTTAGAGGGTTCCCAGTCCACGTTTCATGGAATATTCTGTATGAACCAAGATTGTTTTATGGCCTTGTGTGCTTTTCTAAAAAATGGGAACTACCTTGAGGAAACAGAGGAGTCTTCAAGACGCAGACGCTTGTCTTTCGAGGAAAGTGTGACAATTTTCCTGTATATTGTCGGTCACAGTTCAAGAATGCGACTAGTCGCTAATAGGTTTAACCACTCACTTCAAACAATCGATAAGCATTTTACACTTATATTGAAAGGTTTGGCAAGAGCAGCAACAATACTTATCACTCCCCCCGACACTACACAAGTACATTAAAGGATCCTCAATTCCCCAGACTTTTAACCGTGGTTTAAGGTATTCAGTTACCTTCACCCGTCATGTATTATTAAAGTTTTTTTAACATTTGCACGTAATATCTATTATTCGAATTCATTAATGTAGGGAGCTATTGGTGCTGCTGATGGCACATTAATCAAAGCTACTGTACCTGCTATTCGAAGCAATGCTTGTCGCTCTCGAAAGGGTATTATCAGTCAAAATGTTTTGGCAGCATGTGATTTTAATATGTTGTTCACATTTGTTTACGCGGGATGGGAAGGCAGTGCTAACGATTCCCGTGTAATACAGAGTGCATTAGCACAAAGACTGTTGGAAATCCCACCAAACGATAAATATAACTTAGTAGATTGTGGTTATACTAATATGCCTGGTTTTTTAGCGCCATACCGTGGTGAGCCATACCACTTACAGGACTTTCAAGGGGCCAACCATGCACCAACTCAACCAAGACAATTTTTTAATAAACAACATGCTAGGCTATGGAATGTGATTGAGAGAACGTTTGGTGTATTCAAGAAGAGGTTTGCCATCTTTAATGACATGCCAAACTACATGTTTACAAGACAAGTTATGATGGTCACAGCCTGTTGTGCACTCCATAATTTTATATGTAAGCACTCAGAAAATGATGCTTTTTTTGAGGAACTTGACGATGAACAATTAATACATCACCAACAAACTGAAGATATCACCTCCACATCTCAGGGGTTGGATTTGTCATCTTCCCAATTGAATCGTATGAATAGGAAAAGAGATGATTTGCCATGGCAATGTGGAATGCAACACACTAATGTAATTTGAATGTAAACATTTTCATTGTATCCTTTTTTCGAACTGTTTTGAATGTAATGTTTTCTGCAAGGTGTGTGATTTCATCTTGACAATTTATGGTTGAACAGGTACTGCACACGGATTCAATTTTGTGCACATGATTGGTCAGAAAAATGAAAGGAATTGTCGGTAGCAGTAAGTGATTTGAAATTTAATTTTTTAAAACCTAACAAAGATGATGTCGTAATAGGCAATGATGAAAGGTTTTCATTCAATGTGGAATGTGTCCCTCCCCCACCCCACTGCCACTTTCTGTTTGGTTGTATCGACAAGCAACGGATATTGAGATTGGGGTATATGAGTGAATAACCACTGAAATGATGTATAATACCCTTTAAACTGATCTGTGGTTGATGTTTGGAATGAAAGGTTAAGTAAGAATGAATCCATTGTGTCAAACAATGATGATGAATTCAATTCTTGTTTACGACAATGTGGGAAGGGGATGGGGGGGGAACATTGTACTTAGTGCCAGTAGGCGTGACATTGTAAAAATGCAGCCCTAGTGTGGAGTTTTTATCATTGATTTGAACAATTTGAGCCTACGACAAATATGATTTTCTTTTTCCTTCACAGCAAATATCAAAAGGATTCACAAATCCTGATAACATCATAATACAAGTGCAGAATCAGAGAACACAGCAGAATCAGAGAATACTGCCCAATTCATCAGAACATATCAGATGCTCCCCAAACGATGAAAACATCATAATCCATGTTTTAGAAATCAAGGTGGGTTTCATAATACCAACAAAACATCATAATATTAAAAAAAAACCACTACTGGAGTGAAACACAGTATGAGAAGCCATTATTAAATACCCTTGAGCCCTTTACAACACATATACTATTATGAATACTTGATCAGTGTGCATTTAGATTGGGGTGTGCATTGACAATGCTGCTCAGGTTTGTGTAGTATGGGTTTTGCTTTATGATCAGGTTTTGCAAAGTCTTCCCATAGTTGGATGACTGTATAAACTTTTGCATTTGTATACAGTCAGCTTACATTGGCTGTATACAGTCTGTTTGTGGCTTTTCATCTTATTAATGTGTTGTTAAGACTTTAGTCAGTGGCCTATCATATCTATTGTTGATGTGCCTTAGTAAAAATTGAGTATGAAAGGCTTCTCATACTGATTTTGAGGATGAATTATGAGGTTTCGGCCTTGCATTGGCCTTGCATTTGGGCAGTATTCTTTCTGTTAGAATGTGTTTTGAGATGGCATTTGTTTTAGGCCTTTTTTCGAAACAGTGTTTTGGAAATTGATAGCCCCCTCTTTTCGAACAGCTCCTTTACTCTCTTCTCACATCTCTCACTTCAAGAGTTAAAGCTCCTTTACTCTTTTCTCCTTTACTTCTTTGAGATCAGGTTTGTGACTCACATCTCTCACTTCAAGAGCAGTAAGTGATCAAATTTGTTTTTAAACCTAACGAAGATGATGTCGTTATAGTCAATAATGAAAGGTTTTTAGTCAATGTTGAATGTGTCCACACCCCCCCCCCCCCAACCAAAAATAGATATTCAAAATATGAACTATATGTGTGAATAACCACGGAAATGATGTGTAATAGTCCTTAAGCTAATCTGTGGTTGATGTTTAGAATTATGTGAAGTAAGAACGAATCCATTATGTCAATGAAGAATGCTGAAATCAAGTCTTGGTGAAGACAATGTGGGAGGGGGGGGTGGACATTATACTTTGTACTAGTAGGTGTGGCATTGTAAAAAATGCAGCTCTATTATGGAGTTTTTATCATTGATTTGATGAATCTGAGACTGCGACTAATTTGATTTTTTTTTGGCATTATGTTGTTTTCATGGTTTTGGGCAGCATCTGATATGTTCTTATCCAATTTTGTTGGTATTATGAATGCTACCCTGATTGCTAAAACATGGATTATGTTGTTTTCATGGTTTTGGGCAGCATCTGATATGTTCTGATGAATTGGGCAGTATTTGTTGGTGTGTTTTTTCAAAAAAATGGGCTGTGCATACGGTTGTATATGTTGGGTTGTGCATTGAGATGCTTCTGATGTGTTCTGATGGCTGACACAGTGAGGAGTGATGTGTTCTGATGTGTTCCCCTGGGTATAAATTTATTTGCATTACTGTTTTCAAAAAATCACCTGAAACCAAATGCCATCTGAGCAATTTTTTGTGAATCCTGATACTACACTTGTATTCTCTGATTATGCTGTGTTCTATGATTCTGCACTTGTATTATGATGTAATCAGGATTTGTAATCAGGATTTGTGAATCCAGAAGAGAGTAAAGGCGTTGTTTTCGAAAAGAGGGGGGTATCAGTATTCTGAATAGTGTTTCCAATAAACACTTAAAACAAATGCCAACTCAGGATATTATTTCAGAAAAAAAAAACCTAAAACAAACAGACCATGTTTTCATGGTTTGGGGAGCATCTGATATGTTCTGATGAATTGGGCTTCATTCTCTGATTCTGCTGTGTTCTCTGATTCTGCACTTGTATTATGATGTTATCAGGATTTGTGAATCCTTTTGTTATTGGTTTGTAGCCCACTGACTCTTTATACCACACTGATTCTGATTCTGGAGCTTTATACCACACTGATGGCATTTCTAATTCTGGAGCTTTATACCCCATTGACTCTTTCTGGAGCTTTATACCCCAATAATTTGGAGATGATCAGTACTGATCCTGTATTGTGATGTTATGATGTTATCAGGGTTTGTGTATTCTGATGTCTGACCCTGTATTGTGATGTCTGATCCTGATTCTGCACTTGTGTATTATGATGTTATCAGGATTTGTGAATCCTGTTGATATTTGTTGAATAACTGTATTTGGTATACAACAAAATCAGTGTGCACATGCCTTTTGATACTGATTCTGCACATGCCTTTTGATACTTAACTATATACAATATAAAAAGGTACTGCATTGAGATTGGGGTGTGCATTAACATGCTGCACAGGTGCTCTCAAGATTTGGGTAATATTCTCATCGGTATGCTGTTCTTTTTTGAAAATATTTTAGTTGTGAAGGAAGATACAAAGTGGGAGATGATGGTTTCTGATCCCGAATTTTATTTTGTAGTCTATGCTTCCCGTATTTTATTTTGTTATCTGCTTAAGAATGCTTTCAAGTCTTCTCATATTTAGGTCTCAGTTTCCAAAACAAAGAGGGTAACTGGGGGCTTTCTTAGCTGATTGTATCAAAAGAGGGTTGCTGCAAATGTTTGGTTAATCTTCTTTCCACTTTGGTTTTCTTTTTTCCTTTTCTTCCTATGGTTAATGTAGCTTTTATATTGACTACAGGTACAAGTTTCTTATATTGTTTCTTTGCTTCTTCATCTACCTACTGTATAGTTTTTAAATCAAATTTGTTGAAGGAGTTAAGAAGCAACAACAGCAGCTCCAGGCAACAGCAGTGACTGTAGGCAACAAATGATGATTATTTTGATGCTTGGTTGTAATGATTGTTTGTAAAAAATTGTAGAACTTATTTTCATAATATATGTATCGATCCCATGCCATTGTTCCTCAGTTTACATGGGATTGTTGAACAATGTAAAGAAAAAGTAATGAAGTAAGCTTGTTTTCTTGAATAAATTGGTTGAACATGTTTACATGGGATTGTTTTTATTTTGATTATCTAGTGCTTATTTTCTTGAATAAATTGTTTGGCTCAGCTTTCCGAAATTTTCTTTCATATGATCTTCTCAACAACTGCAGCCTGCAAGATGAGCATATTCAGTTTATCCAAATATAGTTATCCAAATACTGCATGCAATCCAATAAATCCAAATACTGCTCTCATTAAAAAAAAATACATCCTATTTGATCTCACATGCAATCTTCTATCCGACTACTGCTACTACTTGCTCTCACATGCAATCTCAACAAAACAAACTAAAAAATACTCCTCATTTAAGACTGAAGAACTGCAATTACCAAAAGAGGCAGTGATAACATCAAAACATTTATCAAAATTGAATAACTGATACATGAACTGAGATTTGTTGCTTCACAAAACCTCACTGAATCTATAGTATGTACATACAAGATTTTGCAATAAATTTTGTACTCTAACGTGAAGAATCAACCGTGGAGATGATGGCATCTGATTTTTGCTCGATTCACATGCTGCTCAGGTTTCTTGTTCTCATACTTGTACAACATTGCAATCTAACTACAACAATTAAAAAAATGTCAGCAAATGATGAATGCAAATTGATTTTAAAATTGTCAGAAATATAACAGAACAGCTATTAAAGTCTCTTTTTCAGAAAAACAGCTTTCAGAAAACGGTTTTCAGCTAGAAATATAACCGAACAGCTCTTAAACTCTCTTTTTCAGAAAAACAGCTTTCAGATAACAGTTTTCAGCAAGAAATATAACCAGACAGCTTTTAATAAACTATCTTTTTCAGGAAAACAGCTTTCAGATAATAGTTTTCAGCAAGAAATATAACCAGACAGCTTTTAATAAACTATCTTTTTCAGGAAAACAGCTTTCAGATAACAGTTTTCAGCAAGAAATATAACCAAACAGCTTTTAAACTCTCTTTTTCAGAAAAACAGCTTTTAGATAACAGTTTTCAGTAAAAAATATAACCAAACAGCTTTTAAACTCTCTTTTTCAGAAAAACAGCTTTCAGATAACAGTTTCTGCTAGAAATATAACCGAAACAGCTTTTAAACTCTCTTTTTCATAAAAACAGCTTTCAGAAAACAGTTTTCAGCAAGAAATATAACCGAACAGCTTTTAAACTCTCTTTTTCAGAAAAACAGCTTTCAGAAAATAGCTTTCAGCAAGAAATATAACCGAACAGCTCTTAAACTCTCTTTTTCAGAAAAACAGCTTTCAGAAAACAGTTTTCAGCAAGAAATATAACCGAGCAGCTTTTAAACTCTCATTATCAGAAAAACAGCTTTCAGAAAACAGTTTTCAGCTAGAAATATAACCGAACAGTTTTTAAACTCTCTTTTTCAGAAAAACAGCTTTGAAAAAACCGTTTTCAGCAAGAAATATAACCGAACAGCTTTTAAACTCTCTTTTTCAAAAAACAGCTTTCAGATAACAGTTTTCAGCTAGAAATATAACAGAACAGCTTTTAAACTCTCTTTTTCAGAAAAACAGCTTTCAGATAACAGTTTTCAGCTAGAAATATAACAGAACAACTTTTAAACTCTCTTTTTCAGAAATTCAGAAATACAGCTTTCAGATAACAGTTTTCAGCTAGAAATATAACAGAACAGCTTTTAAACTCTCTTTTTCAGAAATTCAGAAATACAGCTTTCAGATAACAGTTTTCAGTTAGAAATATAACAGAACAGCTTTTAAACTCTCTTTTTCAGAAAAACAGCTTTCAGATAACAGTTTTCAGCTAGAAATATAACAGAACAGCTTTTAAACTCTCTTTTTCAGAAAAACAGCTTTCAGAATACAGTTTTCAGAAATAAATATAACCAAACAGCTTTTAAACTCATTTTCAGAAAAACAATTTTCAGAATACAGTTTTCAGAAAACTCTATTTAGAAAATTCTTTTCAAAACAACAAAACAAACGCAACCCTCTCTTTCTCTCTCTCTCTCTCTCACACACACACAAGGTAGCAATTTAGTAATTTTTTCAGTTGAAGTAAAGGTGTGTATATTTTGCATACATCCACCTCCACAAAAGAAGTGGGCTACATTTTATACGTCACCAGATCCATACACAGAATTATAATAACAACAAGCCCCATAGTATATGAACTTGTGATATCTAATTGATTTCAATAACCGAACATATCCTGTTGACGGTTTTTTTTTTGGTAACCGTAAATTTTGTTTTTTGATGTTCCTTTTACAAGGGACTTCCCTTTGATGTAATTTTGTTTCGGTATACCGTATTAATGAAACACACTGGGGAACTCTCCACTTTTTACTAAAAAATACACATTCTGCTTTGTTCTGAACATAAAGTCATAATAGGTTGATAAACAAACATTTCACCACTCGCATTTAGTATTATTGGCATTATCGATCTATCATCTTCAAAATAGTATACAGACAGGACTCCGCATCAAGATGCAGAATCACCGGGACCCATTCCAATTCATACAAACAACAGCATCCGAGAGAGATGCATTGTTTCCAGGGTGGGTGCGAGAAGGATCATCTATAAGTTAGAAATAGATAGATTTCAACAGTGTGTTGTATCATCAGGCCAATCTTCTTCCTATTATATTTTGAGCCCTTGAAAAAAAGTCTTGGAAGCTTCATAGGTTGACCAGCAGATAGCAGCAGCTGGTGCATGGAACAGCATTCTGGGTTTCCACCCCCTCATTAGCCCAGTATATCCATCTCGCCGTATTATTGCTTGTATTACCTCCCTTATTGAAGTGCTTGTAAATCTATCACATCCGCAAACACCCTGCAATAACCAAAAGCGAAGGGTTAAACTCAAGAAAATTGAAGAAAAAAGTTGTAGCAAAATAAAATGGTACTAAGATAATTTGCCCTGTGCAAATAGAAATCAAATATATCTTTCCCCGAAATGAGCGTGAACCGAAAAGAAATTGAAAGGATCCATTCGGGTAAGAAAGTGACACTGGGTATCGAATGCACGTGCAACATTACAAATTTCTGATAAAAGCATCTGCGTTTTAACAGATGTGCGGCATTATGAACTTTTAGATACATGTATCCCATACATGTCCAGCTCAATGGACTTCTTAATAGAAGCTTTTGTGCTGCATTGTTGATGGCACTTCCAAAACACTTGGAAGATATATCATTTTGTTTTAAAATATACTGTAATTGTATATCAACTTTTTAAACCTCGTCTTGGACTCTAGCTCCTTCACTGCCGCACCAACAAAATCATACCTCAAATATTTAGAGATCCTATCCCTTGATTCGGTTATTGTAAGAGCTATCTCAACTTCTTAATTGTTCTCATTTAAGTCCGTTAGGCTTACTCCTAACCCTATTTCCACTCTTAACTACAATACTGTTGGTCTTTAGTGTCCTAGCTTCGTAACATCACCTTCATGGGACACCTTCCCAACTCTAGTTCAATATGAAAGCATTCTTTAATTATTTGATCTTTTAATATTCAAGCAATCAATGCCACCTCAATATCCTAATTTCAACTTCCCTCATTTTTTATGTGCCTATTTGTTTATTAGTTACCTAACATTTTAAATCATAAAGAATGGGATGCTTCTAAAGCCGTATCTAAAAATTCCTCTTCAGCTTCATGAATATTTCACAATCGGTCAATACCCAAGAATCACTTCTGCACTCAAGGCATCCCGGTTTGATTTCACAAAGGTTCAATCATGATAGATAATTGATATTCACACTGCGAACAAATTTAGATCTTCCTACTGCTGCTAGCTGTTAAAGGTCTATGGGCTGAATTTGCTTGATACGCGACTGCATTTTCCCAGTAGTATATTGCATTAGCATACCCCGTCTCACTCCTCTTCTGGGAATTGAAACAGAGCTCCTTAATCATGAGAAGATTATATGAAATTGTAGAGAAGGTAGATTCTTCTTAATCCCAACTGGCTATTAAGGGTTTAATGGTCGAATACTGTCACTCACGTACGAAAGCAATTCCTTTGCAAATCGCTTCAGATACATCTTCACAGATTCTCCCTTTGTATCAAGGACTGAGAAACCTAGCGTCTTGATTGCATAAGAACTTTAAATCATACTGCTGAAAAGGTTGATCTTCAGATCTTCCTCCACCAGCTGGCCATTGACGTTCAACAGCATAGTTCTCTAACACAAAAATAACATTAGCAATTCCTCTATCTCAAGTTTTATAGTTTGTTACATACAAAATTTCCTCCATTCAATCCCATCTTCTTGCACATAACTTTCCCTTGCTCAAACTTACCTTGCTTAGAGCCCACTATCGTTGCTGTTAAAAAATAGGTATTTGGCATTTGAGAAATAGAAATCAGAGAGAGAGTTGCGCTGCTATCGTTTATAGCAAAATTTGGCCATATATATATATATATATATATATATATATATATATATATATATAACAGGCGGAAGAACATCCTCCGTCTCACCATTTTTACAATTTTTTAATATTAAAAATTTGTGCGACGGAAGATGATCCTCTGTTTGACTGAAAATATGTTTTTTTTTTAATTTGGCAGACCGAAGATCATCTTCTGTCTGAGCAATAATTATGAAAAAAAAAAAACCAAAACAAAAAATAGCCAGACGGAAGATAAACTTCCGTTTGAGCAATGGGCCAGATGATCTTCCGTCCCGGGGGTAATTTTTTAAAAAAAAATTAAATTTAAATGACATTTTCAAAACATTTGTAAAAAAATAAATGAAAAAGTGATAAAATTAAGTGAGACGGAAGATCTCACTTCTTTTATTATTATTTTTAATAATAAAAAAAGAGATGGAAGATCTCTCAACTTTTCTGAATTAAATATTGGGTGAGACGGAAGATGATCTTCCGTTTGTCCTCTTTAAATATGTTAAGATTTCGTCTTCTATATTTAGCAATTGTCATTTTTCGCTGCCAAATATAGCATCGTACTGTTCATCACTTTTCTAAAAACTATAGGTTTTTAGCAAATGATAGTTGGTGCAATTTTTCTAAAAAATGGAGAAAATAAGTAAATAGCAAATGATAGTGGATGCTCGTAGGAATTTGGGTTCAAGGGTTGATGTATGTGAATGTTCATGAAGACTAGATCAACTCTTCTGTGAAGCTTTCACTAGGCAATGCACATAATCACTACAACAATGACTAAATATGCCTACTCGCAATGATACTACAAGCATGAACTACAAACATCATCAAATTTCTATAAATTAAAAAAAGGAGAGAAAAGTTCAATCCTACTATCCAAGCATTTCATACCTGGCACTGCAACTGTGTCTTGACCACATCCAGCGGAGTAGTCACCACCCCGGCCAACGCCCCCGCAACTGCCCCAGCCGTGGCATGCACCACCAACCCTTCCTCCTCCTCCTCTTCCACGCCCACCATCCTCATCTTCGCTGCCTCGTATGTTGCAAAATGCACTGCCGTAAACGGCGCATTCATCACCACCGTCGTCCGATAGCTGGCGTAAAACGCCCTCACCCCTTCCTCCCTGAACACCCTCCCCACGCAGTCCCCAAGCCCCTTGTACGGACTGCCCCTCAGCTGCAGCCGCTGCTTCACTGTGTCCATTGGCGTGAACACGGCGTCGCTGGCGATAGTGGCAACGACGCCCGACGAGGCGTGCATGATGGAGTTGTAGGCCTGGTTTTGGGGATTGGGGTTGGTGGAGAGGAGGAAGTGTTTGGAGCGCTCGTAGACGGAGAAGTAGACGGCGTGGGCGGGGCCGGCGCCGAGGGCCATGGCGGGGAGGCCGCGGTAGAGGGAGAGGAAGGAAGAGGAGCGGAAGACCGAGAATAAACTGAGGGAGGAGGAGGAGGAGAATGAACCTTTTTGGGCTTGGATTTGAGTTTTGAGGGTGTCGATGGGGAACATGGCGGTGTGCTCGACGACGCCGGCGAGGGATCCGGCGAGCATGTATTTCCAGAAGACGAGGCCATCATGGGAATCATTGGTAGTGGTGGTGGTGGCGGCGGCAGCGGTAGCGGTGGAGAGGAGGTCGGGGGAATGGAAGTTGGGAGAGGCGTCGGCCATTGTTAGGATTAGGGCTTGATAATGGGAGGGGAAGGGAATAAGTAGGGTTAGGGTTTGGGGATCGCTTTCGGGGAATTGTCGCCATTCAATAATAATTTAGGAGTCACTTTGGAGCAAAAAGGGGAGCAAGGAGAAGAGATGAGTGGAGGATATGGCGGAGAAATTGGAATTTTTTCCCAAAATGATCCTATTTTTGAAAGCTTTTTCCAAACTGCCCTGTTTTTTTTTTTCCCCCTAAACGCTCTCAAAAAGCAAGTGTGGGTTAAATCTCCCGTTTTTTCCCAAAATGATCCTATTTTTGAAAGCTTTTTCCAAACTGCCCTGTTTTTTTTTTTTTTTCCCTAACCGCTCTCAAAAAGCAAGTGTGGGTTAAATCTCCCGTTTTTTCAAAAAGCGAGTCTTAAGTTCCAAATTTTTAATATCTGAAGACTCGCTTTTTTGAAAAGCATGGGGATTTAACCCACACTCGCTTTTTCAAAAAGCGAGTCTGAACTTTTTTTGCCCAGCAACACTCGCTTTTTGAAAAAGCGGGGGGAATTATCCTATACTCGTTTTTTTCAAAAAGCGAGTGTCGTTTGAGACTTAAACCCCCCTCCCAAACAGATCTCACTTTCTCTTATTTCTTCTCTATCTTCCTCCTCTTCTAACCCCGAAACCCTAACCCATCTCCCATCTCAAATTCGTCAAAGTACCACCGAAATTTGTGGATTAACCCCTAAAATTGCTTTGGAAACCTTAAACCCATCTTCCGATAGAGGTTAAAATTTTGGAATTTTGGTATACTTGAAGAGGAAAGCAACTTCAACTATTTGACCCAAATAATATTGTGAAGGCATGATGTTTTTTTTGAAATTTTTTGTTTCTTGTCGCTGTTCCTATTAGTGACCGGAGCATATATGAAGTCCCTAATCGGAATAGCGACCTTAAATAAACTGTATTGAGACACTTAGCGAATTCTAGAAAGCTTTTTCTTACTGAAAAAAAAAACAACCATTTTATTTTTTTGAAATTAAGGTCGCTATTCGGAATAGCGACCATAATTGGGTGATTATTTTGCAAATCTTACAGGGTGCAAGGAGATTTAGTTCCCTACTGAGATCGTTATGCAGAATAGAGGCCTTAGTTGTACTAAGATCACTATTCCGAATAGAAGTCTTAGTTGTGTGACTATTTTGCAAATTTTACAAAGTAAAAAGAGATTTAGTCCCCTACCGAGGTTGCTATTCGAAATAGAGGCCTTAGTTGTACCAAGGTCGCTATTCCGAATAGAGACCTTGGTTGTGTGATTATTTTTCAAATCTTACAGAGAACAAGGAGATTTAGTTCCCTAATGAGGTCACTACTGTGAATAGCAGTCTATTCCAAATAGCTACCTTAGTTAGGTGATTATTTTGCAAATCTTACAGAAAGAAATGAGATTTAGTCCTCTACTGAGGCCGCTATTCGGACTAGCGATCTAAGTTTCATTTTTTTCAGAGAGCAAAAGCTCTCTAGTATTCCCTAAGTGTCTCAATACATTCATTTAAGGTCGTTAATCCGATTAGCAACTTCATATATATTTTGGTCGCTAATAGGAATAACAACATCAAATAAAAATTTCAAAAAAATTTAAAAGAGAAACCATTATTCCCATTAGCGACCTCCTAAAGGAAGAGGCCGCTAATAGAAATAGCACTCACTGTTAATGGGGCAACAACTAGCCCACGATCACTTATAGTTTGGAAAGTGGCCCAAAAATGCAAATAGTTTCAAAAAGTGGCCTAGTACTGAAAAAAATTTATTTCTTTGCTTGTGATTTATATAAATCTTTTTTTGATTTTTGATTTTTGATTTTTGATTTTTGATTTTTGATTTTCTGATTTTCTGATTTGTTTAAAATGAAAATTTTGATTGATTTTTGTACAGCAGAAATATTTGGTTTTTGGTATTTTGATAAACGCCTCCTTTTTTAGAGGGGAAAGCCGTAGCTCTCTATTCTAATAAGCAAGTGGAACCATTTACAAGATTCAACACTTTGTAAAAGAGTTGCTGGTGCATTACTTAAACTCCAAAACCCAAAAATTCTATTCGGATCCACACTTGGTATTGCCAAATTTTGACAAAATGGCAAAATAGCAATATAAGATTGAAATGCAGTGGTCGTTAGCCAAATTTTGAGGGAAAAAAAATATCAAACGGAACATGTTGTTTTGTCATATAGATATTTTTGTAATTTTTAAAAGGATTAAAATGGCATTAGTTTTTAAATAGTTATTAGTGAATTAATTAGTTACCAAATTAATACTAAAATATGATTAAATTAAAAAAACCAAGTTTAATTATCACGAAACTATGATTTGTGCTTTGTTTTGGCTTGTCAAAGTCTTCAAACGGGACATGTTGTCCCGTTTGAGAAGTTTTTGCTTCGGCCAAGACAGCTTGTCCCGTATGATCCCGTTTTTTTTTTTTTTTTGGGCTGAACATATTATTCCGTCTGATACTTTACAATATATATATATATATATATATATATATATATATATATATATATATATATATATATATATATATATATATATATATATATATATAGCAATGCTCAGTTGCAAACGGGTCTGTTTGCACCGTGCAAACAGACCTGCTGGCCATTGGATCTAGATGAGCTCGCCCATCATCTCCATCTCACTTAAGTTGTGAGGGGTAATTTGGGAATTTCGTCCCAAATAATTCTTTGCCTCATTCACAATCTCACTCACTCCCAAATGTGAAGCTAGGCTGTTGTTCCCAACAACGACCTAGGTAAAAATTACAAACCTAGGCCTTTGTTTGAAACAACGACCTTTTATAAACATCGGCCTAGGCTCTAAAATGCCGCTGTTTCTAAGAAGAACGGCCTAGGTTATAAAAGGTCGTTGTTTCTAACAAACTAGGCCTAGGTTATAAAAATTACAAACCAAAGTCGTTGTTTGAAACAGCGGCCTTTTATAACCTAGGCCGTTGTTACGGCCTAAGCTATAAAATGCCAATGTTTCAAACAACCTAGGCCGTTGTTTGGAACAACGACCTAGGTTCATTCAACGGGCGGGGCTCGATCATGGCCATTGGATCAAAATGAACTTGATCCAATGGCCAGTAATGCCATTTGCACGGGTCTGTGCAAACAGACCCGTTTGCAACTGAGCATTGCTTATATATATATATATATATATATATATATATATATATATATATATAGGTCTCTTCCGTAGTGCACTGCCCACCGTGTGCACTCCGTGTGAGCTATTTACATGAAGTGCACATGGATGATCCGAACAGTTCATGTTAATCTACACATCTAAATTAGTCTAAATATGTAAAATCAATTCATTTGGAATTCATTTTCCATCCATTGAAGTATTACAAAATTGTATGGTTGAATACCCTTTTTTTTATAATGACATGATGGATGGACAAATGAATTCCAAATGACTTGATTTTATATATTTAGACTAATTTAGACGTGTAGATGAACGTGAACGGTTTGGATTATCCATGTGCACTCCGTGTAAAAAGTTCACATGGAGTGCACACGGAGGGTAGTGCACAACGGAAGGGCCCTATATATATATATATATATATATATATATATATATATATATGTATGCATGTATACACTAGTATTATACACGTGCTGTGCACGTGGAAAAAAATTGGGGGGAATGAAAAGGGCAAAAAAAAATTTACCTGCATGTGCGCTGCACGGGTTGGGTTATGGACAAAGGCCTTCTCCCATTACGGGTTGGGTTATGAACAAAGGCCTTCTCCCATTATAGTAGTAGATATATATATATATATATATATATATATATATATATAGAAAATAAGGCAATGGCATGATTGTAATTATTTGGAAAAGGAGGGGCTCGCCAGTTGAGAAACGGCAGAGAGTTACCTGTTGTGAGGTGACGTCATGATGACATCACCCATGGGAGCCACCCGGGTTTGAGTAAAGAGACAGTCTGCTGTATTGGGCTGACGTCTATGAGTGGGTAACGTGGACAGGGCCCACCATGGTGTGCTGTACATGGGTAGAGAGTGAGGAGATTGAGTGTGGGATTTGTCCCACATTGGAAAATATAGATAAAATATACATATAGATAAAATAATAATAAATAATATAGCCTATGATCAAGAGTCAACAATTCGGTTAACCACCTTTTGAGAGGCAGCCTGTGGTGGGCAGTTGTAATATACTATAAATAATTTGTCTTTTGAATCGTATAAATTGTTTGAGCTAGGGGTAGGGGCGTTATATATATATATATATATATATATATATATATATATATATATATATATATATATAAGTTTTGCTCCATTGAAAACGGGTCCGTTTTCAATGGGTTGGAAAACACCAATCTCCACCGTCCGATCGATCTTCATCTTGATCAGCGGATCAGATCAAGATCCGCTTAAGTCTCCCACTAAAGTTCCCAAAAGCGGAGGGGTATTTTCGTCACTTCACGCCAAAAAATGTTTGGGACTTAGCGATTTTTTGGCGTGGAGTTTTTTTTGTCGAAAAATTCACGTAGGCCGTTATTCCAACAACGGCCTAGGTTGTTTTTTTTATAAAAACAACATACCTGGGCCGTTGTTTACAACAACGGCCAAGGTATGTACAAGTGTTTTTCCAAACACTTGTACATACTCAGATCTTCATCTCCCTGTTTTCGTCACAAACACTATCTCTCTTTCTCTCGAGCTCCTAAAACCCATCCCCAAACCCTAGTTCACTCTCCCAACTCCTTGGCTTCGATTTCTTTGTCTTCTCGATCTCTGCCCCTTGAGGAAAGCTCCCTATCTCTCTTCCTCTCCCGAATACAGCAAACCCTAACTTCACATCCAAATTCCCAAATCATCTAAACCCTAGCACAAATTGTTTTCCTTTGTCTACAACAGCGTGCAGCGGCTTCTAACATCTTCGCCCACTCTCTATCTCTCTCTTTGGACCAGGTATTTTCTTAATCCCAATTTACTATAATGAACTCTTTGAATTTATTGATTATTTTTACAATTTTGGAGTTGGGTTTTTTTGTATTATGCATAGTAGTCTAGTCTATAATTTAGAGAGTATATAATTAGCTCTGATCATGTATGTTGTATACATTTTGTTGACATTTTTGTAGATGCAGTGCTAGTTGTACTGGTGGAATATAGAAGAAGAAAAAAACGACATGAAAAAATTCGGAGTTGTACGAGTAGGTCGGACTCGCCACGTAGAAGGTAACGGATCTTGTAGAGACGATTTTCGTCTCACGATTTGTGAGATACGTCTGTTTATCATTTTAATTCAATACAACAGATATAAAGTGATACACGGCCGTATCTTTCAAACCGAGAGTCAAAACTCACCTCTGCAAGTTCCGCTAGCTCGTGTTTGGTGTGCCAGAGTTGACGTCCAAATTTAGGAAATTTTTCTTCTCATTTTTGTTGTTTTGACGTGTATATAAAAAACCTTTAATCCACCTCGGAATTTGTGGAATACGTTATGAGGTGAAAATAGCTTAAACGAAGTCCAAATAAAATGAAACTTTGCGAGTAGGTTGGTCTCGCCACTCACAAGTCATACTAACCTGTACATGCGAGTTCCGACCCGTGGTTTGCGAGATACGTCAATGTATCGCTTTCCGCTCAGTTTTCAATAGTGAAACCGATACATGGCCGTATCTTTCAAACCGTGGTTCGGAACTCCCATGTACCAGTTGCGTTGGCTTGTGTGCGGGGAGCCCAACCCAAAGTCCAATTTTTAGATTTTTTGCATCTCATTTATATTGTTTTTACGCGTATATGAAAAAACATCAATATACCTCGAAATTTTTTAGTACGGTCGCAATACAAAAATGCTTAAACGAAGTCGAAAAAATTCGAAACGGTGCACGTAGGGTCGACTAACCATTCACAATGCAACGGAACTTGTATTTGCGAGTTCCGACCCACGGTTTGTAAGATACGTCAATGTATCGCTTCCCGCTCTATTTTAAAGAGTAAAAGTGATACACGGGCGTATATTTCAAACCGTGGGTCGGAACTCACTTCTACAAATTCCGTTGGCTTGTGTTTGGTGTGCCCTAGTTGACGACAAAATTTAGGAATTTTTGCATCTCGTTTGTGTTGTTTTGACGCGTATAAGCCAACTCTTGGAATTTTTTTAACTTGTTAGTTTGTGTTTGCTAATTTTTGGCGAGTAATTAGTTTCATATATGGAAACTTTGTTACAGAGAAATGGCTAAACGAGGGAAATCGGAAGGGGAAGGACATCCCAGGAAGCACGGGGGGAACATTCCACAGAGAATGTGAGAACTAATAATTTGTATTGTCCCTAATTTTGCATTTAGTGATATTTATTTTAGACTAATAATAATTATATTTTTTGGTTCGTGTAGGTTGGAGCAGCCTCTTCGATGATAGGAAGTCGTGGTCCAGGACCAATATATTCCGGCGAACTGACCTTGCAAGATCGCCACAGATCCGCAGAAGTGTGGGGTGGGACGACGCGTAGGTGTAATTTCCGCACCCACGAGACCATGAAGGTGCATCCACGTATTATCGAGTACCTAGTAGCAGCCGGTTTTTATGGAATCAGCATGATGGGAAATGTTAAACTCGACCGAGCACTTCTCTCGGCACTCGTGGAGCGCTGGAGGCCAGAGTCGCACACGTTCTATCTACCGGTTGGAGAGATGACGGTATCGCTACAGGATATAGTGATGATATCCGGTCTTCCAATAGATGGGTTGGCCGTGACGGGTAATATTAACTTTGATAAAATAGAGATGTGCAATGAACTGCTCGGTACAGAGTTTGATGAGTCGGCTGCGAAAAATGATGACATTTTCCAAGGACAATCAATCCGACTATCTTGGTTGAAGGGACGTTTTGATAGGACGCTGACCAAAGAATCGCCCGACGACTATGTACAGTCCTACACCAGAGCCTGCATTCTAACGGTGATCGGAGGGGTTCTATTGCCTAACTCATCGGGCGATACGGTGCACCTCATGTACCTACGATTGCTCGCCGACCTAGGCTTAGCTGGTCGGTACAGCTGGGGAAGCTGCGCGTTGGCAACGCTATATAGGGCGTTGTATCATGTAGCGCTAGAATCATCAGAAATGACCGGACCGATGGTTTTGTTACAGATTTGGTCCTAGGAGCGACTGCACCTGGGTCGTCCCCGCATTAGGAGACCGGCGATCGGTTGGATGGCCCAACCAGAAGATCCTACTATGTTAGCACCCTTAGGGATATATTGGACTGGTAGTCGAAGTTACAAAGACAAACCTAAGGATGTAATAACGTACTACAGAGACGAGCTCGACCAACTATGTGAAGAGTTCGTGATTTGGGTGCCGTATACACCCGAGTGGGTGGGAAGACTACTGCCAATGTGCACCACCGGGTCGTAGTTGTGGCTGACGACGGCTTCCCTCATCAACTTCGGTATAGTGGAGCATCCGCGACCGGAGCGAGTCCTTCGTCAGTTCAATCTTCAACAAGATACTCCCCCAAGTTGCGCAAACCTATACGATCATGAGTTACACGCCATTAGGGGTACCGGCCGCATGCCTACTCATGATTGGGCAGATTTCAATCGTGTTCACGTTGCAGAATGGAACGAGCGACGGTTTGAACCTGTACTCGTCAATGTTCTAGAGTACGATGGAAGAGTGCAAGGAAAGTACATGACTTGGTTCCAATCATGTACACGTTTGTACATCTCTCCCAATACAGTACTACCTGCTGGTGTTCAACGATAAATTGAGGAGAGGGAGATTGAACCACCACCAGCATATTCCAGTTCATAACCCATGTTCCAACCGAAGACCACAGCTATTGTAACACCCCGAATTCCAAAATACAACTGAATTCGAGATTCCAGGGATCTTTACACTTCATTTAGTACAATTTTACAAGGAAATAAAACCTTTTCACTTTACATCAGAGTTACATGAGATTTTTACACTTTACATTTTACAGCGGAAGCAATTTACAACATTATACAAAGATACAACAACGAATTATCTATGAGCATCAGTTCTCCTTTAATCTTTATCAAGCCATTTATCCTGCATACAAAACTGTGGGTCCGTCAGTTTATTCAACCGACGAAAATTATACATGGCCATCCTCTCTATGCCAGAAATAGTATAATGATTCTCATTTCTTAACAAACCACAAACTTGTTCACAAACAAAGCTAAAGGGACTATTCTGTTGATGTCGTGTTGTGATTGTGCACTTAGTCCTTAATACAATTATTATGTTATATGACACTAATGCGCACTTGTTCGGATTTTATGCATCCCACACTACATAGGTCCGAGGGAAAGCCCTTAATCGTACTTCATTTTATAGGGTTCAATCCCTCGCCATGACTTATTCTACTACGGTAACTACAGTAAGTATCCTAGATGTTCTATGATCTACGAGCCCATGTCCAGGCAGCCTGGAGGGGAATCCCACGCACTGACACGGCGCATCGAGCAGGCAACCTATGGACAATTCAGCCTCCGCCATGGAACAATGGCACCACCCGTAGCCACTCAAACACCCCACAAGCGTCGCCACCGAGACGATAATTCTGGAGTAGTGCCCACGCCATGTCTTGACGCATCAAGCTGGCAGCCTGTGGATCACTCTCACACCGCCAATCCGATGGCTCCCATATTCGTGTTTTTCTCTTACTTTCATCACATCTTCACTATGTATCTAGTCCTTAGTTTATTAGAATCATGAATAAAATCAAATCTCTAGAGTTAGCCTCTCCACTATACCGGTCTTAATCATTCATTCAACGTGACCCAAATCTTGGTCTTTCATCTCAACCATTTATTACAGTTCATTTCCTTTCAATTGCCGGTGGGAGACTTAGCTACTCTTTAATTTTAATTTCAATTCACAATTACCAAAAATTGAGCCTTTCAAGCCTATAAGTTCATTTTTCGTAATCATAATAGATTTTTCTTTTCATGTTCATAGCTTTCACAGTCATAAAATTTTTATAAATTCAATAAAATGATTTGCTTCATTTCATGTATAAATTCATGCAAAGACAAAAAGAATTTACTTCTTCTAAATTGTCACAGCAAATAATCATTCATCAACAGTAGATTCATAATCTTTATCTTAAAGCAAATCTTAGAATTCTGAGATGTCAAAAAATGATCTGGACAGTCGACTTAGAATATATCCAGTCGACTTATTCAGCAAGGATTTTATTCAAGGAAAAGTTTCGGAATAGTCGACTGCTGCACATGACCAGTCGACTGTGCCGCAGTGTTAATAACTCTAAAATATCAATCACGGGCCAGTCGACTGTTACTCAAACCAGCCGGCTGTTCTAAAAGGTTTTCATTCGAAAACTTTCATTGTTCAGGACAGTCGACTACTACATTTATTCGGTCGACTGAAAAGAGTTAAACTTCGAATTAGGAAAATATTTTTTCCTTCTTTCTTTCGATTAGCACACAGCATTTTGTTAGACTACAGTATATTCAATATCGATACAAACATGCAATTTTATCCGGTTACCATCATCATAAACATAGTTTACAATCTAATGTAGAATTCTCATAACTAGTATTTTTTTTTCACACAATTACGATTTCTAACCATACACTTTTCTTTTACTCATTGTCTGTCTACGGAGATGAATATTAACTCCGAATTAACATGCTAGAAAAGTCAAGATAATAACACACATTAAACATATCATTTCATGGAATTTCGAACTACACAAATTTTATTTCATCATACCAGTCGACTGTTCGACATGATCGGTCGACTGTACAGGTACGTTCCAGTTTCTCAAAATGTCTTTAGTTCTTTACCATTCATTTAATTTTTACATCATGTATAGCATGGAAGATTTCAATATAACGATCATTCTATCAATTCAATTTACACACGCATAATAACAAATCAATCTCAATCCTAGCATGATTTCTATACTGGAAGTCATGAGAAACACCCACCTTTTGAAGAGATAAACGAAATTCCTTAAAGTTTCCTAGTGCGATGTACGTCTCCCCCTCCTTGCTCCTTGCCAAAACTGAGAACTTCTTCTGTAGTGATGACCGGCCTCCAAAGAACACTCACTCTCAACTCTCCTTAAAATTACTCTTAATAGATTTTTTAGTGTAGAAAATAATTAAATGGGAGGGGTATTGATATACAATTTAGGAGTTGATTGGAGGGCTAAGATCAGATAGATAGTTATAGGATGGAGGGTTAGGATGAGAGTAGGAGTTATAGCAACCACCCACACACTCAAATAACTACCCACACCCTCTCCACTCAAATGCACAAACCGGCCTCCCTTATTTGGTGTGTTCATGCACGTATACGTGCAATGCACGTGCACTCACTAGTTCCCAAAAATATGTACATTTTATTTTATGAAAATAATCTTATAAATATTTAACATTACAAGTTGTAATTAAATAAGGAATAGTTCATGGGCCTTATTTAATGGGCCAAAATAATATTTTAAAAAAAATAAAAGGAAATGCTTTTGTTTATTTGAAGAAAATTGGCCTTTATATAAAAGAATAATTAGAGATTACATATTCACATTATTCATAAAGAAGATAATTATAAGATTTTATACTACAAAAATTGCACGTGCACACTACGTGCAAAGAAAAAATAAATAATTTTCATAAATGAAAATTGGGGCATTACAACACTCCCTCCTTAGAATAGTTCCGTCCTCGGAACTACAGTCAAGAACGAGAAACAAAAACAAGCACAAGAAAATACAAAATACAAATCAAGCGAAAAGCTCAGGATGACCTCTCAACATCCTCTCCTCAGACTCCCAAGTAGCATCTTCAACCAAATGGTTTCTCCAGACTACCTTGACCATCGGTATCGTCTTATTCCTCAAGACTTTCTCTCGACGATCAACAATCTCGACATGAGACTCGATGTAATTCAGATCCAACTGCAAACCTTCCGGCAATTTAGGCAAATGATGACTCGGATCTGGAATATAACCTCTCAGCATAGACACATGAAAGACATTGTGCACCTGAGACAACTCTTCCGGTAACTCAAGCCGGTACGCAGTTTTCTCGATCCTTTTCAATATCTTGTACGGACCTATAAACCTCGGAGCTAACTTCCCACTCTTGCCGAAATGGATCGCACCTTTACTGGGCGATACTTTCAGAAAGACAAAGTCACCAACCTCAAACTCAAGGTCCCTTCTCCGGTTGTCTGCATAGCTCTTCTGCCTACTCTGAGCTTCCACCAACCTCTTCCTGATCAGATCAATATTTTCAGAGGTTTGCTGCACAAGCTCAGGCCCAAACATCTGACGCTCCCCAACTTCGAACCAACAAACAGGCGTCCTGCACTTCCTGCCATACAAAGCTTCGTACGGCACCATCCCAATACTAGTCTGAAAACTGTTGTTGTAGAAAAACTCCACCAAAGGTAAGTGCCTTTCCCAACTGCCCCCAAAGTCTAGTACACAACACCGAAGCATATTCTCAAGAATACGGTTGACTCTTTCGGTCTGCCCATCGGTCTGGGGATGAAAAGCAGTGCTGAAATCTGTCTTGGTACCCAAAGCTGTCTGAAGACTCCTCCAGAAATACGAAGTAAACTGCGCATCTCGATCAGACACAATAGTCAAAGAAACGCCATGAAGCCTGACAATCTCGCCAACATCCATCGAAGCAGTAAGTTTCATCGCCAAAAAGTGAGCAGACTTGGTTAGTCGATCGACTATGACCCAAATCGCATCATTGCCCTTAGAACTCTTAGGCAAACCCGTGATGAAATCCATACTGATGTTATCCCACTTCCATTCCGGAATAGGTAACGATTGCAATAGATCTCTAGGTTTCTGATTCTCGGCTTTGACTTGTTAACAAACCTCACACCTCGACACAAATTCAGCCACATCCCGCTTCAAACCTGACCACCAGAAATGCTGCTTAATGTCCCTATACATCTTGGTACTTTCAGGATGTACAGACAAAAGAGTAGCATGTGCCTCCTGAAGAATACTTTCTTTCAGGTCCGACTGATCCGGAACACACAATCTCTCTCCAAACCAAAATACTCCATCCCTGATTTGAAATCCGGGCAACCTGCCAGCACCAACCTGCTCCAACATCTTCTGAATCTCTGCATCACCCTCCTGACTTGCAATAATCCTTTCGTTCAGTGTCGGTTGAAGCCTCAACTGAGCTAAAGATGATCCCAAGCTTTGCAGAACAACTTCAATACCAACCCGATCCAATTCCTCTGCCAGCTGCCTCTGAGTTGTAATCAAACTCGCCAGACTGCTCTTGCGGCTAAGTGCATCGGTAACAACATTAGCCTTTCCAGGGTGATACTTAATCTCCGGACGAATGTCCTCAAGTACTTCCAGCCATCTCCGCTGCCTCAAATTCAGATCCTTCTGCTGGTAGATGTACTTCAAGCTTTTATGGTCTGTGTACATGTTCAGCTTCTCGCCATACACATAATGTCTCCATTGCTTTAAGGCAAAAATAATCGCGGCTAACTCCATATCATGAGTCGGATAATTCTTCTCATGCGGTCTCAGTTGCCTAGACCCATAAGCGATCACTTTTCCTTTTTGCATTAAGACACAACCAAGCCCACGATGTGAAGCATCGCTGTAAACATCATACTCAACACCTGCTCTAGGCAAAGCCAAAATAGGAACAATAGTCAGCCTCTCTTTCAACTCCTGAAAGCTTGCTTTGCACTGTTCAGTCCACTTGAAATTTACATTCTTCTTAGTCAGACCAGTGAGCGGCACGGCTATTTGAGCGTAGCCCTGGATAAATCTCTTGTAATATCCAGTCAATCCAAGAAAACTCCTGACTTCTTTCACTGTAGTAGGCCTTGCCTAATCCTTCACTGCCTCTATCTTCTGAGGATTAGTTGCCACTCCTTCCTTAGAAAGGATGTGACCTAGGAATGCCACTTCAGATTTCCAAAAATCGCACTTGGACAACTTGGCATACAACTCCTGCTCTTGAATTTTCCCCAAAACTACTGCCAAATGCTCAGTGTGCTCCTCCTCCGACTTGGAGTACACGAGAATATCGTCGATAAACACCACGAAGAAAGAATCAATGAACGGCCTCAGAACTCTGTTCATCATGTCCATGAAGATTGCGGGTGCATTCGTCACTCCAAACGGCATAACTAAGAATTCATAATGCCCGTGTCGAGTTCTGAACGCAGTTTTATGCACATCTTCAGCTTTCACTCGAACTTGATGATATCCCGATCGAAGATCTATTTTGGAGAAAACAGCAGCTCCTTGTAGACGATCGAACAAATCATCAATTCGGGGAATAGGATACTTATTCTGAATAGTGACCTTATTCAGCTCTCGGTAGTCGATACACATCCTCATCGAACCATCCTTCTTCTTTACTAAAAGCACTGGTGCTCCCCAAGGTGATGCACTAGGTTGAATAAAGCCTTTCTCCAACAGTTCCTCAATCTGCCGTTTAATCTCATCCTGCTCCACCGGTGCCATCCTATACGGTGCCTTAGAAATGGGTGCACTCCCTGGTTGAACAGTGATGTTGAACTCTACATCACGATGCGGGGGTAACCCAGGAAAATCATCCAAGAACACAGTCGGATAGTCCCGAACCACAGGAATCAGCTACACTTCTGCCGGAATCCCTTTCTTCTGACTGATAGCAGCAACCAACTCTGAACATCTTCTCTTCCCTTGGAAAGTGACTTCAGTTCCTCCTGGAGTCTTCATTGTTACTGTCTTGGTTTTGCATTCGATGCTTGCACTGTACACCGACATCCAATCAATGCCAATGATAACATCGACTCCCAAAACATTCAGCTCGATCAGATTGATCCCAAAGATTCGATCTCCAATCACGATCTCGCAGTTGGCATAATATCGATCAGTGGTTAGAGTCTCCCCTGATGGAGTAGCTACTGCTAAAATCTTGCCTGAAAAGATCTTCGGTTCAACTTACAACACTTTAGCAAATTTAGGAGACACAAAAGTATGAGAGGATCCAGTATCGAATAGAACAACAGCTTTCATTCCATTCAAATAAAGTTCTCCTGTTACATAATACATACTCATTACGCAACAGTTCACTAAATAAACGGGAAAAGAAAACAACATGAACCTCTAAACATCTGCCCTCGTACCCGTGATGACATGATCTACTTCATCGGCATCAGCTTCGGTCAAGGCAAATACTCGCGCTTGTTGGTACGGTCTCTTTCCAGCCTGCTGCATTGGTCCCTTCTGGACAACATCCTGCAACTTCGGGCACTGGGATCGGTAATGACCTATCTCCCCACAATTGAAATAAGTCACCATAGGAGGTCTCCCCCAATTGTTTCCGGGTCTCCCATCTATGTTGACAGCATTCGCTCCCGTTGGTTTGAACCACTGGGCTGATGGCTGTCCCCTAGCATTCCTAGTCACTATGGGCCTCTTCCCCACGATCTAGTTGTTCTTCCTACTCTGAACAGCGTGGAACTGCTCCATATCTGCCTCCGTGGCTGCTGCCCGTTTGACTAGCTTGTCAAACCTCTTGATACCGAGAGGTATCATCTGGGACCTCAAGCTCGGCCTCAATCCATGCTCGAACTTACGAGCCTTCTTCGCCTCATCCATCACTAACTCAGGAGCATACCTTGAGAGCTGAGTGAATTTAGTCTCATACTCCCTGACTGACATGCCACCTTGCTGTAGTGACAGAAACTCCATAGCCTTCTTCTCCTGGACATTGGAAGGGAAATAGTGACTGCGGAATTCTTCTAAAAATTCCTCCCAGCCAAGAACAATACCTCCCATTGTCCGCTTCATCGACTGCCACCAAACAGCCGCATCCTTCTTGAGTTGTAGAGTTGCCATCTTCACCTTGCTGCCTTCTGGGGTCTCCAGCACTTCGAAGATAGTCTTTACCTGCCGGATCCAGTTGTCAGCCGCATCGGGGTCCGACTTCCCTTCGAATACAGGTGGTTTTATTCGTTTGAACGATTTCATGAGTTTAATTGCCTCGGGCACTGGATTCACAGGCCCCCTTCCTTGGTTCTGATTCATGGCCACGGCATTGAGTGTCTGATAGACCCTCGCGAGTTCCATTTCCAAGTCCAGACCTTCACCGTTTCTAGCTCCTCTTCTAGCCATATTCTGATGCAAAAGATCCATTAAATTCGAAGTATAAGACATGAATTTTAAATCAACTTGCATTTCATTGAATTCCAAACTTTATACATTCGAATTAAAAACATTTCTTGACATCAGAATGAAAGCAGTAGAAGCTACAACAGTCTAACTCCTACGGTTCCTCTTCGCTTCACGAAGTTCTCCCCGTAGTTAATCAACTTCTTCCTTCAGCACATCGGTCATATTCTTTCTCTTCTCGAGTTCCCATACATGATGACTGAGAACTGCAAAATCGTCCTTGCGCTTTGCCAACTGAGCCTCCAATAGTCCTACTCTCTCCCGTAGTGTTTCTACCTGCCTCTGAAGAGACGCAACAAGACTATTCGAAACTGGTTCTTCTTCAGAAGAAGAAGAAGAGTCATCAGACGAGTCTGAAGGTGGGGTAATCTCTCGCGACTCAGGCCATTCTTCACCATCGGAGTCTGCTTGCCCTGGGTGGTACTCTTTCTCGGGATCTGCTTGTCTAGGATAGTACTCTTCCTCGATAATATGCCAATTGTCGTCTCCAGTGGGGTCGAAGTGATCAGCCATCTTAGAAATAGAGAGGAAGAAACATAAATCATAGAGCAACACAAATGTAAGTAACTTACATTTAAATCTCTAGATTTAACACACACTCTAGTGTCCACTCCTAGGGTGTCGTTCCTTATAAATTTGTACTAGTGTGAAGCGTGGCTCTGATACCACTCTGTAACACCCCGAATTCCAAAATACATCTGAATTCGAGATTCCACGGATCTTTACACTTCATTTAGTACAATTTTACAAGAAAATAAAAGCTTTTCACTTTACATCAGAGTTACATGAGATTTTTACACTTTACATTTTACAGCGGAAGCAATTTACAACATTATACAAAGATACAACAACGAATTATCTATGAGCATCAGTTCTCCTTTAATCATTATCAAGTCATTTATCCTGCATACAAAACTGTGGGTACGTCAGTTTATTCAATCGACAAAAATTATACATGGCCATCCTCTGTATGCCAGAAACAGTATAATGATTCTCATTTCTTAACAAACCACAAACTTGTTCACAAACAAAGCTAAAAGGACTATCCTGTTGATGTCGTGTTGTGATTGTGCACTTAGTCCTTAATGCAATTATTATGTTATATGACACTAATGCGCACTTGTTCGGATTCTATGCATCCCATACTACATAGGTCCGAGGGAAAGCCCTTAATCGTACTTCATTTTATAGGATTCAATCCCTCGCCATGACTTATTCTACTACAATAACTACAGTAAGTATCCTAGATGTTCTATGATCTACGAGCCCATGTCCAGGCAGCCTGGAGGGGAATTCCACGCACTGACACGGCGCATCGAGCAGGGAACCTATGGACAATTCAGCCTCCGCCATGGAACAATGGCACCACCCGTAGCCACTCAAACACCCCACAAGCGTCGCCACCGGGATGATAATTCTGGAGTAGTGCCCACGCCATGTCTTGACGCATCAAGCTGGCAGCCTGTGGATCACTCTCACACTGCCAATCCGATGGCCCTCATACTCATGTTTTTCTCTTACTTTCATCACATCTTCACTATGTATCTAGTCCTTAGTTTATTAGAATCATGAACAAAATTAAATCTCTAGAGTTAGCCTCTCCACTATACCGGTCTTAATCATTCATTCAACGTGACCCAAATTTTGGTCTTTCATCTCAACCATTTGTACAGTTCATTTCCTTTCAATTGCCGGTGGGAGACTTAGCTACCCTTTAGTTTCAATTTCAATTCACAATTACCAAAAATTGAGCCTTTCAAGCCCATAAGTTCATTTTTCGTAATCACAATAGATTTTCCTTTTCATGTTCATAGCTTTCACAATCATAAAACTTTCATAAATCCAATAAAATGATTTGCTTCATTTCATGTATAAATTCATGCAAAGACAAAAAGAATTTACTTCTTCTAAATTGTCACAACAAATAATCATTCATCAACAGTAGATTCATAATCTTTGTCTTAAAGCAAATCTTAGAATTCTGGGATGTCAAAAAATGATCTGGACAGTCGACTTAGAATATATCCAGTCGACTTATTCAGCAAGGATTTTATTCAAGGAAAAGTTTCGGAATAGTCGACTGCTGCACATGACCAGTCGACTGTGTCGCAGTGTTAACAACTCTAAAATATCAATCACGGGTCAGTCGACTGTTACTCAAACCAGTCGGCTGTTCTACAAGGTTTTCATTCGAAAATTTTCATTGTTCAGGACAGTCGACTACTGCATTTATTTGGTCGACTGAAAAGAGTTAAACTTCGAATTAGGGAAATATTTCTTCCTTCTTTCTTTCGATTAGCACACAACATTTTGTTAGACTACAGTATATTCAATATCGATACAAACATGCAATTTTATCCGGTTACCATCATCATAAACATAGTTTACAATCTAATGTAGAATTCTCATAACTAGTATTTTTCTTTCACACAATTACGATTTCTAACCTTACACTTTTCTTTTACTCATTGTCTGTCTACGGAGATGAATATTAACTCTGAATTAACATGCTAGAAAAGTCAAGATAATAACACACATTAAACATATCATTTCATGGAATTTTGAACTACACAAATTTTATTTCATCATACCAGTCGACTGTTCGACATGATCGGTCGACTGTACAGGTACGTTCCAGTTTCTCAAAATGTCGTTAGTTCTTTACCATTCATTCAATTTCTACATCATGTATAGCATGGAAGATTTCAATATAACAATCATTCTATCAATTCAATTTACACACGCATAATAACAAATCAATCTCAATTCTAGCATGATTTCTATACTAGAAGTCATGAGAAACATCCACCTTTTGAAGAGATAAACGAAATTCCTTAAAGCTTCCTAGTGCGATGTACGTCTTCCCATCCTTGCTGCTTGCCAAAACTGAGAACTTCTTCTGTAGTGATGACCGGCCTCCAAAGAACACTCACTCTCAACTCTCCTTAAAATTACTCTTAATAGATTTTTTAGTGTAGAAAATAATTAAATGGGAGGGGTATTTATATACAATTTAGGAGTTGATTGGAGGGTTAAGATCAGATAGATAGTTATAGGATGGAGGGTTAGGATGAGAATAGGAGTTATAGCAACCACCCACACACTCAAATAACTACCCACACCCTCTCCATTCAAATGCACAAACCGGCCTCCCTTATTTGGTGTGTTCATGCACATATACGTGCAATGCACGTGCACTCACTAGTTTCCAAAAATATGTACATTTTATTTTATGAAAATAATCTTATAAATATTTAACATTACAAGTTGTAATTAAATAAGGAATAGTTCATGGGCCTTATTTAATGGGCCAAAATAATATTTAAAAAAAATAAAAGGAAATGCTTTTGTTTATTTGAAAAAAAATGGGCCTTTATATAAAAGAATAATTCGAGAATACATATACACATTATTCATAAAGAAGATAATTATAAGATTTTATACTACAAAAATTGCACGTGCACACTACGTGCAAAGAAAAAATAAATAATTTTCATAAATGAAAATTGGGGCATTACAGCTATACGTATAGTGGTAACTTCAATCTTCATATTTATTTTAATATTCGTTATACGTGAATTTCATGAATTCTTTAAATTATTGAATTTGTGTAATTATTTTTGTTGGTTTTTTCTGATTTAGATTGATAATACGATGGACATGGCAAAAGAATGCGCGGAGGTAATAAAAAGTAATGTGGGCACGGCTATGAAGAAGTTTGCTCAGAGGATGCTCTCTTCATGCCATACCAATTTGGATGTTTTGGGAGAGGCCGAACGTTTGGATCAAGCATTAAGCGGACCGAGGGGCCGACGTAAAAGTGTGAGGGATAGGCCTGCTGCATTGATGGGGCGACAACGGGAACGTGAGATAAGAGAACAACAAGCTTCAACTTCACATCCATCTCACGAACAAGCACAGGAAGAAGAGACTGAGGAGAGGGTTGTTGGAGACATACAACAAGAGGAGGGAGGATCTGAACAAATCCCTGAGTCGCCAACCACGATCCGACGCTGAAACCCTGCTCGGAAGAGGCGAGCACCACAGGCATACACGCCCGGTACTTAGCCAATACATTTTGTTTGTTGTAATTTTTTTAAATTTAATTTTTGGGTTTTATCCTGTTGTAACTAAACTAGTGGAAAGTGTGGTTCGTAAGTTTAAGTGTAGTTTATGTTGTTGTTATTAATTTCAAATAGTCAATTATGGTTGGGGATTTTGGCGGTTGTAGATATGAATTTATTTGGAGAGTGTATGTGATGGAAAAGTGGTTGGAATTTGGTTAAATTTTCAAGTGTAGCAGCTTCAGCTGCTTCGTACAAATGTTGATTATTATTATTTTTTTAAACCTAGGCCGTTGTCTCCAACAACGGCCTAGGTAACAGGACTAGGGTTGGAGGATTTGTCTTGCTGTCTAACTTGTTGGCTTTAAAAATAGCAACAAGTCAGAGAGCAGCTCCACTTTATTGTTTATACCCTAGGCCGTTGTCTGAGTTGTAGGACAAAAATATAGACAATTTGTCTTGCTCTCTGACTTGTTGGCTTAAAAAATAGCAACAAGTCAGAGAGCAGCTCCACTTTATTGTTTATACCCTAGGCCATTGTCTGCAACAACGGTCTAAGTTGTAGGAAAAAAATATAGACAATTTGTCTTGCTCTCTGACTTGTTGGCTTTAAAAATAGCAACAAGTCAGAGAGCAGCTCCACTTTATTGTTTATACCCTAGGCCGTTGTCTCGGACAATGGCCTAAGTTGTAGGACAAAAATATAGACAATTTGTCTTGCTCTCTGACTTGTTGGCTTTAAAAATAACAACAAGTCAGAGAGCAGCTCCACTTTATTGTTTATACCCTAGGCTGTTGTCTGCAACAACGGCCTAAGTTGTAGGACAAAAATATAGACAATTTGTCTTGCTCTCTGACTTGTTGGCTTTAAAAATAGCAACAAGTCAGAGAGTAGCTCCACTTTATTGTTTATACCCTATGCCGTTGTCTCCGACAACGGCCTAAGTTGTAGGACAAAAATATAGACAATTTGTCTTGCTCTCTGATTTGTTGGTGTTAAAAATAGCAACAAGTCAGAGAGCATCCCAACTTTATTAGAAATACCCTAGGCCGTTGTCTCCGACAACGGCCTAGGTTGTAGGCCAAAAAGATAGACAATTTGTCTTGCTCTCTGACCCCTTAGGCCGTTGTCTCCAACAACGGCCTAGGTAGTGGACCAAAAAGATACACAATTTGGGATGCTCTCGACTTGTTGGTATAAAAAATAGCAACTGGTCAGAGAGCCCCCCCCAATATAATGTTTATACCCGGCCTCCAACAACGGCCTAGGAAGTAGGCCAAAAATTAATTGGTTGTTTGCTTTTTTCAATTTTCTCTTTACTCTTTACGAACAATCTCTGTGGAACTTGGCTTGTATAACAATTTTATATTTTTTTATTTTTTAATTTGACTACACCTAACTAACCACTACATAATCATGATGTTTTAATATGTACAGAACACCCCAGAAAATATTAAACTAAACCATATCATTCGTTAGGGGTTAGGGTTAGGGTTAGGGTTAGGATTAGTGCTAACGGGGGTTAAGGGTAGGGTTAGGGTACGCGGGGGTTAGTGGTTTGGTTAGGGTTATTGTAGGGGTTTGGTCAGGATTATTTACAGTTGGGAGTTGATAGGTAGTAAGTTTCCAGTAAGGAGTTTATAGATATTTACGTACATTGTCTTCTGAACTCTACAAAATAGACGTTCATATTTATGTTTTTTTTGTTTATATTTTTTATTTATTTCCATTTCTAGCCACGTAACTAACGAATATAAAATCGATACCCACAAACGAATATAAAAACTAACCCAAATTAATTGGTATTTTGTTTCTTTTGTCTTTATTGAATAATAATATATAATCTTCAAAATCCTCGTACGTTGTTTACAATGAAGACGTTACTGAAGACATTCTCCAGACATGCAACTGGGATGAATTCCGCAAGATTGGGAAGAAGTGGTGTGATCACATGTAGTAGAACAAGTTCATTATGGAAAAAACCAATAAGGTAAAACCCCACATGTATGGGAAAAACCACATGTAGCTCCCTGACTTGTGGATAATTATTGCAGACACTTTAATATGGGAAAAACCTAAACTACATCACCACATGTACCTCCCCACATGTACCCTATATATGGGAAAAACCACATGTGGAAACCCACATGTAGTTTTCCCATCTATTGCACTCTTCCGGAAATACCCTCCTAAAATACAAAAACCCATCTCTGAATATCAAAAATATCCAATAATTATGATGGACAAGAAGAAATCAAAAATAAAAAAGATTTGGTTCGCTTTTGAGCGGAGAGTAATCAGATCAAACTACTTGGCTATCAAGAACTGAATCTGATTATTTTCGGGAAAAAACGGTCTAAATAGGGACCATCATGTATTGGGAAACCGTAACAGAAAATCACATGTATATTTGACCACATGTATAAACCAATGTGAAGAGTATTCCAAAAAGGTTCAAAGATTACTCTAAAATACTACCGCCAACTGTTGCTTCTGTGGAAATTTTGGATGTGGAATCTTGTCATGAAGTAATTGTGTGCAGTTTTTCGAGACACTTTGAAAGGTGGAAGTAATGGGAAAATAAAAAAATATACATATACAATATACAAATGTAGATTATCTATTTTTGGTATAAATTTCCACAGAGACTGTGCGTAAAGAGTAAAGAGAATATTGTAAAAATCCCAAAAATTTCATACCTAGGTCGTTATTAAAGACAACGGCTTAAGGCATTCATATAAAAGGGTCCTTCATGACTTTTTGCTTTTTAAAAGTATTAAGCTAAAACCTAGGCCGTTGTTGGAGACAACGGCCTAAGGTATTAGTAGGCCAAAAAAAGATAAAATTGGGGTGTTCTCGACATGGCTAGGGTTAGGGTTAGGGTTAGGGTTAGTGTATTCAGTTTGGTAATTAGTGTTAATGGGGGTTAAGGGTAGGATTAGGTTTAGCGGGGGTTAGGGGTTTGGTTAGGGTTATTGTATGGTTAAGGTTATTGCAAGGAAGACACTTGCGGTAAGATCTTATTTTGGTTTATCATTAATTTGCGGTAGTTGGGAGTTGACAGGTAATAAGTTTCCAGTAAAGAGTTTATAGATATTCTGTATATAACCAATAAAAATTAATAAAACATGATATGTAGGTTAGGGTTAGGGTTAATGTAGGGTTGGGGTTATTGTAAGGTTAGCAGAGTAGGGTTAAGAATTAGGGTTAGGGTTATCGTAGGGTTAGCACAACGCAAGACTAGGCACATTTGTAATGTAGCTCGGAGTAAGACTAGGCACATTTAGCTGCTTGAATCATCTGATTCTTCTTTGATTTAGGATAACACCCGTCTACTATTATTGAAACAAAAAAACCTTAACCCTAACCTTAACCTTGACCTTATACTTGTAAACCTACCCCTTTATATTTTTTGGAATATTTTTAAAGCATATTACCTTTTATAATTTTATGTTGGTTAGATAGAGCGAAAAATTGTAACTTAATTATAAACAATATATACGCGTATATCATCTGTCTTTCGTGTAGAGTTTCAGAGAGACTGTTCGTAAAGACAGATAGTTCTTATTTTTATTTTTTAAAAAATTTTCCACAATCTAGGGTGTAGGCCGTTGTCTCCATCAAAGAAGTGGTATTGTCCTCTAAGCCAAGTGACCACCAGAAGCCAGCAAACTTTCAATATACACCTAAGTGGGAAAAAGCACCAAGTTAAACAAGCAGAACTCAATCTCAACGCAGAACTCAACACCCGCTTACTATTATTACAGACACTTCAATATGGGAAATACCTAAAGTACATAACCACATGTAGATCCCCACATGTAGCCTATATAGGGAAAAAACCATATGTACATCCCCACATGTAAACCCATATAACAAAAAAACCCTAACCCTAACCTTAACCCTAACCTTATACATGTAAACGTACTCCTTTATATATTTTTGAATAATTTCTAAGCATATTACCTTTATAATTTTATATTGTTTAGATAGACCGGAAAAATTGTAACGTAATAAAAAATTATAAACAATATATACGCGTAAATCAACTGTTTTTCGTGTAGAGTTCCAGAGAGACTGTTCGTAAAGACAGATAAAATTTATTTTATTTTTTGTAAAAAAATTTCCCCAAAATGGATGATTATGAATTATTTTTTATCATTTTTTTTACTTATTTAACCACCATAATTATATATTGGTTTGAAAGGTGGTAGTAATCGGCACTTAAAAAAAATATAGCGAAAAGATATACAAGTGTAGATCATCTGTCTTTGGAATAAATTTCACAGAGACTGTACGTAAAGAGTAAAGAGAAAATTATAAAAACACCAAAAACATCATACGTAGGCCGTTGTTACAAACAATGGCTTAAAGCATTGAATTAAAGGGGTCCTCCATGACTTTTTCATCTTTTCAAGTATTAAGCTACAACTTAGGCCGTTGTCTCCAACAACGGCCTAAGGTATTTATAATAAATGTGGTTGCTCTCTAACTTGTTGCTCTTTTTGTCTTCTCCAAGTCAGAGAGCACCCCCTAAATCACAACTTTTAGACTATGACCTAGGCCATTGTTGAAGACAACGGCCTAAGGTATTTATAAGAAATGTGGTTGCTCTCTAACTTGTTGCTCTTTTTGTCTTCTCCAAGTCAGAGAGCACCCCCAAAATCACAACTTTTAGACTATGACCTAGGCCGTTGTTGAAGATAATGGCCTAAGGTATTTATAAGAAATGGGGTTGCTCTCTGACTTGTTGCTCCTTTTGTCTTCTCCAAGTCAGAGAGCACCCCCAAAATCACAACTTTTTGACCATAACTTAGGCCGTTGTTGAAGACAATGGCCTAAGGTATTTATAAGAAATGGGGTTGCTCTCTGACTTGTTGCTCCTTTTCTCTTTTCCAAGTCAGAGAGCACCCCCCAAATCACCACTTTTTTTGAGGTTATGTTAGGCCGTTGTCTCCAACAACGGCCTAAGTTTATCATGTACATATTGTTTTGCTCTGTGGCTTGTTGCTCTTTTTAAACTAGTTATATTGAATAAAAAACCAAATTCATGAAATAACTGAGGCCGTTTGTCTCCAACAACGGCCTTGGTTTAAAAAAAAAATATTTACAAATACAGGTATAGCTACAGCTGATACAATTGAGTTACAAACCAACATTTGCGTACAACAACAATATTAACAAACGACACTTAAGTCTCGAGAACATTTACAGTTACCAATCAAAGGTAATTAACCAAGTTGCATAAAGAGTTATAAATATACCGAACAATTACATTTTAAAAATTACAATTCACAGTGGATCGTCATATCTCGACTCAGAACTGTCTTCTTCGGAAGGAATTACTTCTTGCCTTCATTGAAAGATTAGGTTTAGTTAGTAAGAAACCCATTTGCCACAAATAAAGTATAATAAATTTAAACGAGTGACAAACATAAAAATTACGAGTCATACATCTCAAATAAAGTTGGACAATTTCTTGAATCATGATTCATTTGGACAATGCCGCATCTTCGGCACCTTCTCGGTTTTTTTATGTGGAGTTGCTCTCTAATTGGCCTCAATCTTTTGGCGCGAGGCCTTCCCTTTGTCGTGCACTGCCGTGGGTCACTAATGCATGTAGGTATGTGTCCACTCCCTTGATCATGAGGTTGTGCACTACCATACGGTTGTGAACTACCTCCAGGTTCGACACTATCATGTGGTTGTGAGGCCTGTTCCGGTTGTTCACCTAATCCGGGTTGTAGCCAAGAATCTCCGTCAATGATCTTCTACAAATTCTCTAACATGTATTTGTAATTCTCATTGGAGGAACAACCGAGATCGACAATTTGTTTTGCATGGTAGCTCAACTCACAATATCGAGAAACAAAATTCTCGATATTGGGTTTCGTTGGAACTGATGTGTAACTTCTTCTCATCACATCCCTAGTCTATCTTCTTTTAATATATACATCTGGAAGGGATGTGTGATGGCAGAAACGAAGTACAGCTAAAATATGCCTGCAAGGAATGGCAACGAATTCGAACAAGTGACATGCACATGTAATAATTCTATTGATTTTGGATAATTGAAGAAGGCGAGCCGGTTCTGATTCTCCACAGAGTATCACATGGAAGGTTGAACTATCCGGTGTCTTAAGATCGGCAACAAATGTCACATTGTACATGAAGCTTTTTGTGACTTCATCTTGGAATTTGTAAAATATTTTCAAAGTATATGTTTTTGCCATTTGTGCCTCCAATGCCCATTCGCTCTTCAACTTCGGTCTCTTCTCACGGTTACGATGATTTTCTTTCAATTCATCGTGTCTTTGCCTTCCCAAAAAATGGTCGAAGATGACGGCAAATTCATGCAGGGAATATTTTTTTTGTGTATGATGCTTCAGGGCAGAATGTGCGGAATCAACCCGTTGGTTACTCAACATGCCGGTCCAAAAAGAATCTTTAGCGTAGATGGGTGCCTAACTGTCACGGATTTCGAATATATCGTTCAACCATTTGTTACCCTCTAATCCGTATTGCGAAATCAAAATATTCAACTTTTCTATAAATTCATGTATA
Source organism: Hemerocallis citrina (assembly GCA_017893485.1). Classification (NCBI taxonomy): domain Eukaryota; kingdom Viridiplantae; phylum Streptophyta; class Magnoliopsida; order Asparagales; family Asphodelaceae; genus Hemerocallis; species Hemerocallis citrina. The sequence continues at coordinate 216,733,998 of CM030358.1, read as the reverse complement.
TATTCGGAATTGTAGATTACATTCTTCAGGGACTCCCTAAACTTGTCGACATCAAAACCAAGACGAACCTCCTGGGGTAACTTATCCAGAATGTGTCAAATACAAAAATGATGCTGAGTATGGGGGAAAACTTTCTTAACTACAGCGGTGATCCCACGGTCTTGATCGGTGACAATACCGGATGGAGCACGATTCATAACCCCTAACCACTTTTCAAAGAACCATTCAAACGAAGAGGCCGTCTCATTTGGAATGAACCCACCTCCTAAGAAAGTCGATTGCCAATGTTGATTCACTCCAACAAACGGAACAAATAAAATTCCGTAACGGTTCGTATTGTACGTGGCATCAAAGCAAACTACATCGCCAAATTCTTCATAATTCATCCTACAAATATCATCTACCCACATACAATGTGACAACCGCCCTTCGGGATCGACTTGAATGTCATAAAAAATGAAGGATCCGTCTGTTTCTTAGATTCGAAAAAATCAATTAGCATTGTAAAATCGTGTCCTTTCAATGCTTCTTGCAAATCTCTAACTAAATTTCTAACATCTTTTTTTGTGAATCCTACTTGATCATGACCACCACTAGAACTTTCGAAGAAGAGCATTTGTCGACATGTTTGGATATTAGCTTGGTTCATTTGATCTATAATCCTTTTGTCCGTATTTGACACAGACCTGTTCCGGTGCAAAAGGTGCCTTCTACCGAGTGAGGTGAATTCGTGATTGTGTTCTTCGTGAAATGAATATACCACCCACGTATTACTTGTTTCGTTCAATTTTACACGAACGCAAGTCTTGCAACCCGTTCTACTGGTTGTTCCACGTCTACCATCACTATGTTGACCCGGCGACGACCCAGCTTTATTACAAAGATATGACTTATCTACTTCCATTCCCCTCTTTAATTTATTCCCACCCTTACGTATTGCAAAACCCCCACAACGAGCATATGAAGAATAAAAATTCTCGGCCTCAACTAAAGAGGGGAATGTCATACCTAACTTTGGTTTCAGATGGTCTTCGACTATCGGCATGGAATCAGTGATTGGTTCTACCTGCACAAAATTATCGCTGGCAGCAGAACTCTCCGTATCGTTGTTTATCTGCAGTAAAAATATATTATTGGTCAATTAATAACACATTATATATAAAACAGCTTGTTAACAAACGACTGCTATATATATATATATACGAAGCAAAATAAGTCACAACACTTCGAAAACGACGTCATATAAATACAAAACTCTTCTATTGTCTCCGGCTTGTCGTGCACAAGGTAACAGAACTTCTACAAGTAAGTTCCGATCTACGGTTTGCAAAATAAGGCCGTGTCTCGCTCGCATTCCCCTCATTCTTGAACTGAGGTTGTTGTTTGATATACAGTACAAATCGGCACAAACGAGATCAAAAAATTCCTAAACTTTTAGAGTTGGACGGTAGCAAAATAGATGAGCCAACCAAATTTGTAGAGGTCAATTTCGACTCACGGATTGTAAAATACACTGATGTATCGCTTTCACTCACGGGAATGAATTGAAAGCGATACACGGCCGTACACTGCAAACCGTGAATCCGAACACACTTCTACGAATTGCGTTGGGTTGTGTATGGCGTTTTCGACGTACTCACAAAGTTGCATAATTTTTTTCCGCTTTGTGCACTATCATTAACATCGAACAACAAACAACAACTAATACAACATCTACTTCCCCAATCAAACTAGAATTACCTACTCTATAAAAACCTACGCATAATATTGCAATTGTACACTGAAACATGAGTAAAAAATTTCCAATGAATTAGCCTAGTTAGAACTACTCAAGTGGTAACAAATTAGTACCTTCAACACTATCGGTGTTCGGGAGGCCGCAAAGTTGCTGCTGTAGAGAAAGGAAGGGGAGTAGAGTTTGGCTAATTTAGGGGGATTAGGATTTTAGGGTTGGATAGATTTTGTATGGGTTAGGGTTTGTTTGTAATTGGGATCTCCAAAGGAAGAGGTCTAGAGACTGAGAATAGGGGGAGATTCGGTGAAAAGCAACGATCAAGAGAGATTTAGGGTTTTCAGTTCGATAGAGAGACAGCTCCGGTTGGGAAAATGGATTTATCGAACTCAACTAGCGAGAGAGAGTTGTGAGGGAGATGAAGATCTGAGTATGTACAAGTGTTTGGAAAAACACTTGTACATAGTTAAGCCGTTGTTCCATACAACGGCCTAAGTTGAATTTATTTTTAAAAAAAACAACCTAGGCCGTTGTTATAGACAACGACCTAAGTACAATTTTTTTCAAAAAAAAAAATTCAAACAACCTAGGCCGTTGTTTCCAACAACGGCCTAAGTGAATTTTTCGACAAAAAAAAACTCCATGCCAAAAAATTGCTAAGTCCCAAACGTTTTTTGGCGTGAAGTGACGAAAATACCCCTCCGCTTTTGGGAACGTTAATGGAAGACTTAAGCCGATCTTGATCTGATCCGCTGATCAAGATCAAGATCGATCGGACGGTGGAGATTGGTGTTTTCCAACCCATTGAAAACGGGTCATATATATATATATATATATATATATATATATATATATATATATATCTATAAGTCCCCTTCCGTTATGCACTAGGCCTCCGTGTGCACTCATGTGCACTCGGCCTTCCATATATATATATGTAAGTCCTCTTTGGTTGTGCACTAGGCCTCCGTGTGCACTCGTGTACACTCGGCCTTCCCGCCTTCGTATTGACGATCCGAACTGTTCACATTGATCTACACATCTAAATTAGTCTAAATATGTAAAATCTAATCATTTGAAATTCATTTGCACATCCATCATGTGATGATAAAAAGTAACGATTTTCAGCCATACAATTTTGTAACACTTCATTGGATGGGCAAATGACTTTTAAATGATTTGATTTTAGATATTTAGACTAATTTAGACGTATAGATCAATGTGAACGGTTCGGATCGTCGATACGATGGTGGAAATGCCGAGTGCACACGGAGGCCTAGTGCACAATAGAAGCGGACTATATATATATATATATATATATATATATATATATATATATATATATATATATATATATATATATATATATATATAAAGAGAGAGAGAGAGAGAGAGAGAGAGAGAGAGAGAGAGAGAGGGAGTTAGTCTATTATGAGATGGTGAGCTCAGATTCTTATCGTGAGATGAGATTCTCAACCGTTTGATTGCGATCCGATGGTCAAGATTTGATCCGACCATCAACTGATATGTTGAAGGGCAAAACAGTCATTTCTCAGCTTCTTTCTTTCTCAGATTCAGCTACTTTCTCTCGCTCTCTCTTTCTCTCTTTGATGAATCCAAAAAATCTCAGCTCTCCCATTCTCTCACTCTTTTCGATGCGTCGCCCATCTCCATTTCCCGAGCGATTCGAAGCTAAGGTTTCTAATTCGCCCATTTCTCATCTCTCTCATTCTCTCTCTCTCTTCGACGCGTCGCCCATCTCCATTTCCTGAGCAATTCGAAGCTAGGGTTTCTGATTTTGGTCTATTTTAATGGGAAATGGAGTGTTGAGGTTTTGAGGGGTTTGGCTGCTATCAAAAGTTCTATTTGATCAAACCCCTTCAAAATGGTCGACGCCCCTTCTCCAACTTTCGAAATCCCCCATATCCCTAAAAACCCATCAAAACCCACCCGATCGAAACCCTAACTCCACCTTTCTTCTCCACCCCGACATCTTCGTTCAGGTATAATTTTGTAATCTATTTTTTTTCCAATTTTTTTTCAATTTCTTTATTTTGTAAATTAATTGCTATGCTTTGAAAATTGTTGTATGTTTTCCATTCACTTGTTCAAACTCTTTATTGTTAATTAATTTGTCAGGTAATGTTTGCATCTCAAGAATAGCGTGTGGAACAAGATGATCAGCTACAATATGTCAGGGAAGTATTCGGTTCCCATTTATCCATTTTGGGGTTTGGTCTTTCTATAGTTTTTTTTGTGTTGGTGTAAGCAGTGATGACACACCTTATTATCTGAAATCCATTTGCCGTTGGTAACTGAGGGCAACTTTTGCATGGGTTTTATGAGTTGCATCTATGGTTACTGGCAGTTTTTTTATGTTTGATTTTTTATTGGACTTATTTGATAGTTCGATTGGTGGTGGTTCACGATGTGAGACAAATCAGAATCATTCTATTTTATGTTTGGTTTACTGTTAACCATGACTTTATTATGCTATAGTAGTCTACTAGTCTGTTATATTCGTGTGATTGTGAGTTTGCTTCTTTGTTGGATAACTTGGATTCTAGTTTTACAAGTGATGATGAGATTGATTATGTTTCTAAAGTTGCACACTATGAATCATTTATTTAATAATTTGTAGGAGTGACTAGTGATGAATTAATCCTATCTGAGCTTTATTTTTACTCATTGGTTATAAGTGATGATGAGATGGATTATATTACTGAAGTTGCACACTATGATTTAATGATTAATAGGAGTGACTAGTGATGAAATAATCCTATCTGAGCTTTATGATTGTTACTTCACTGAATTTTGCTAAATTCAGAGAATGATGACTGATGAGATAGATTTTGAACATGTCATACAGTGAAATGGAATTTTTCAATAGCAACAATTATGCAGTAGAAGCAATTTGGCTCTTTACATCAGGAAATGGAATTATGCTTTCATGTTATATTTTCCCTTATTCAATCCTATCAGGAAATGGAGTTTTGCAGTAGCATCAATTTTCCCTTATTCAATCCTGCACATACTGTTTTGCAGTAGAAGCACTCTGAGTCTTTGGCTCTTTACATAAGCAAATGTAATTTTTGCTTTTAGGCTTTGGCTCAATCTAATATCAGTATATCACTGTATGATAAATTGTTAATGTCATACAGTGATACTTAAACTTTGATGTCATATGCGTCGAAGAGAGAGAGAGAACGGGAGAGCTGAGATTTTTTCGGATTCGTGAAAGAGAGAGAGAGAGAGAGAACGGAAGAGAGTAGCTCAGATGAGAAAGAAAGAAGCTGAGAAATGACTGTTTTGCCTTTCAACATATCAGTTGATGGTCAGATCAAATCTTGACCATCGGATCGCAATAGAACGGCTAAGAATCTCAGCTCACGATAAGAATCTGAGCTCACCATCTATTTTCAACTCACAATCTATGGATGTCACTGTATGATAAATTGTTAATGTCTTTGGCTCAATCAGACTGTCTTTTGGCAATCTATGGATGTCACTGTATAAACAGACTATTCAAGTATACTGAATTTTTGCTTTCAGTCTTTGGCTCAATCTAATATCACTGTATGATAAATTGTTAATGTCATACAGTGATACTTAAACTTTGATGTCATATGTGTCGTTTCGTTTGAGTATACTTGAATAGTCTGTTTACCGTTTTGGCTCAATCTAATAGTATGTGCAGGACTGAATAGTTGGATTGTTGCTTCTTTAATCTTTACTACTATTCTGAGTCTTTACACTTATACAAGTATGTGCAGGTTTGAGTTATCAAGTGCAAAATGCATTTATACAGTTCCAAATTTCGGTTCGGTTGAGTATCTTAACTTCTCTAATCCGTTGATAAGCTCGAAGTTTGATCCGCAGGCTTGTGCTTGGGCATATGGGATTAATGTATTTGATCTGATAGCATGGAAGAAGGTGATAAAGAGTGTAGCAGCTGTGCATTTTAGTGGGCATATGAAGCCTTGGTTGAGGCTGGGCATTAGCAGGTATAAGCATTTATGGAGGCAGTACATCAACTTTACGCACCCAATTATTCGAGACTGTAGTGTTATGAGAGCATCGGCAGATGACCATCGAAGTCACTAGTTCCTTAACTTATTTGCTTTGGAGTCCCTGCAGCTGAAATATTTAGCTTGGACAATCTTTCTTTTGATTCTATAATAGGTTTTGCGTGCAGAGTATGTTTTAGGTTACATATCATAGTGTATTGAGTTTTTGAGATGAGGAATTTCATTCATTCTGCGTTAGTCTTGTTCATATTCTTTGTTCATTTTCTTCCCATTTTGAACATGACATTGGTTGGCTTTTTGTAATTAATTAATTCATGTAATGTAAAATGGACATAAGAAAATTGAGATCCGATTGTATCATTCTCAAGAAGGCTGAACGAAATGAAATTATGGCAATGCATGTTCTTTAGTAAATTAATTCACTCTCTTTGTGTACCTCTGTTTTCTATTATTATTTATTTATTTGGGGGATTAAGGGTCATATTCATAGCCAACTTTCTTTGTTTGGAAATATTCATAACCACCATATTGGATATCAGAAAGCTGTCAAATTGGCAAGCACATGTTGTGCAATGTCAAGATGCCCCACTGTTAAGTGAAAGGCGCAAGGTTCAATTTATTTAACTATTTTGAAGCCACTTGTTTAGAAGCAATTGACAGTACATGTGGTAACAATAACATCCAGGCCAGATAGAATGATATTCTTTCCCAACTAGAGTTATACAATTTACTTGTAATAAGCAAGGAGTAAGTGAAAATAAGTCCCACATCATCTTCCAAATTGAAACCTGCATTGTTTATACACAAACTAGATTGACCAACTTGATATAAACACAAACTCTATATAATGCAAAATGTAAACCTCAAAACTGGAAATAAAAACCTACATTGTTTATACTACCAACACAAACACCATTCATTTCTCTTATGAAACTGTATGATCTGAATGTGAAAACTCAAAACTCAGCAAAGTGTGAGATTTCAACTTAGCTTTCTCCCTTCAGCATTTTATTAACACAACCAAAAATCAGCAAAGTTCAGTTCATCAAGTTGTTCGACAATTTGCAGTATGCACGTATCTTAATGAACCCAACAAAATACAACATAAACATCTCTCAATCAGCTTATAAACATCATCAAAAAGAGCCATGATACAACAGAAACATAGTTCTAAGAGATGTTAATAATGAATTACATGCTTGTAACAGTTAACCACCAAGTATTATTACATCTATTCACTACTAGTACCATGCAGAGTTTCGTCAGATTTCAGTATCTCTACTTCTCCATTCTTCAAAATTTCAAAATTAACAGCAAAAAATGTACAATGTACTAAAAAAATGATTTTTTTTTAAATGACATGACTGGTAGAAAAAGGAAACGGAAACATATAAGTAGACAAAAAAAATGAGGCTGGTAGCAACGGAATCATCTGACCATGTAATGCAGAGTTATTTTGGTCCAGGCAAGAAGACTTCAAACCCATCAATCAAATCAGGGTGGTCTGTAAAGAGGCTTCTTATCTGCAAAAAAACTAACAGATCAAGTGAAAAATATCACTCCTAAACATGTTCAAAAGATCTACAAATGATTTGTAAACCTGTTCTTCATATTGGAAGCGATCCTATAGGCAAAGAGCTATTTCTAATAGTTCAAAGAAATTGTCAATACAAAATCCAGAAACTGCAACTAATCTGCAAACTACAATCAATATTCCTTTACTTTGAATACTTTGAATTACCGAATACTTGGAATCATTACTCAAACATTTCCATTACGAAGAATGGAAAGAAAAAAAAAAGATTCTAAAAAAGTAAAAACAATAAGATAAACCAAGTGGAAGTGAGATGGGCCTATAAATGGGCTAGAATGTTAACCTGTGCCTATAAATTGAAGTAGTTGTAGGCTCAGAACACACTTCTATTTCACTGTTTGTTCAAATCAAGCATACTTATTTCTCTAGGACTGCATTATTATGCCATGCTCACAAATAACATTAAAAATTTCTTAATCAGCCAAGATACAACATAAACATCCCTCAAACAGCTCGTAAACAACATAAAAAAACAACTCAATCAGCCAATATACAACATAACCAAGACATCAGAAATTTGTGTGTGTGTGTGTGGGGGGGGGGGGGGGGGGGGGTGCATAATAATTCAAAGTGGTGCTTGTAAAAGAGTGCTTGTCATCATCGTCTATACCAACACACAACAAAAGGCAGTTTCTACAAATTTAAAAGCATTGTTTTAGATACAAGCTATGTTTGGCTACATAAGAACCATCGAAACCACTTGCAACCATGAAACTCAAGTTTCAAATAGTTTCAAAAAACATCCTAAACCCTTCTTCCCAATTTGTAAATATCGTTCCGATCTCTCTAACCTCGATAAGCACTATCCACCATACTCAAAACCCACCAAAACCCAAATTTCAGAACAAACACCAAACCCCTCTTCTCAGAGCTCGGCTTCCATCAAGTTTCATAACTTCAAGTAATCAAACACAACCGTAACACCCAAATCCACATCATCTCAGGTTCTGGATTTTTCAACTAAATAGCTACAAGCCCTAAATAAGTCCATCTCATAATAGACTAACTCTATATGAGTTAGTCTATATATATGAATCTGAGAAAGAAAGAAGCTGAGAAATGACTATTTTGCCCTTCAACATATCAGTTGATAGTCGGATCAAATCTTGACCATCGGATCGCAATCGAACGGCTAAGAATCTCACCTCACAATAAGAATCTGACCTCACCATCTCATAATAGACTAACTCCTATTAATCATTAAATCATAGTGTGCAACTTCAGAAACATAATCCATCTCGTCATCACTTATAACCAATGAGGAAAAATAAAGCTCAGATAGGATTAATTCATCAGTAGTCACTCCTACAAATCATTAAATAAATGATTCATAGTGTGCAACTTTAGAAACATAATCAATCTCATCATCACTTGTAAAACTAGAATCCAAGTTATCCAACGAAGAAGCAAACTCACAATCACACGAATATAACAGACTAGTAGACTACTATAGCATAATAAAGTCATGGTTAACAGTAAACCAAACATAACATAGAATGATTCTGATTTGTCTCACTTCGTGAACCACCACCAATCGAACTATCAAATAAGTCCAATCAAAAATCAAACCTAAAACAACTGCCAGTAACCATAGATGCAACTCATAAACCCCATGCAAAAGTTGCCCTCAGTTACCAACGGCAAATGGGTTTTCAGATAATAAGGTGTGTCATCACTGCCTACACCAACACAAAAAAAATATAGAAGGACCAAACCCCAAAATGGATAAATGGGAATCGAATACTTCCCTGACATATTGTAGCTGATCACCTTGTTCCACACACTATTCTTGAGATGCAAATATTACCTGTGTAGCGCCCCAAATTTCTAATATGAGAGCTTAGAAAATAAGTGGCGAAATCCCAGCAATCCACTTCAATAGAACAATAGACACCAACAACACCACTAAAATTTTTCTTCTTTATTACAACAATTATTACAAATCACAGCGGAAGTCTAATCATCTCAACTCAATTTAATCTTTCGTTAACAGCTCAATAACAACACAATATGTCTTTACAATTCTTTTACACCAATCACTAAATAATCCAATTATCTCAACCTGCCCACTCAAGTATCCAACCTCCAATCTAAGCAATAACCTGCAACATGTGAGGCTAGAGTTGAACCCTAATCCCCAAACTAAAGGGGTCAGCCATAAAAATGGTGTGAGTGGCAACTAATCAAACAAATAACATAAATGAATCTGAAGCATAATGTCCAACGAATAATAATCAAGCACTAATGTATGAAGTAACAATAAAAGAGTAATGGGTGATACCAAAACCAAAAGCCAAGTGTGTGCAAAAACAGGAAATCCAAATGCATAAAAGTGATTCAGGAAAACATCATGACTACATGCTGACAACGATGACTACTAAGAGATGAAGATAAACTATGATAATTTGCTCATGCTTGATCATTCCGGAGATTGATCCCACATCACAGGTATTTTCCCTGGATAATTCAGGAGATCATCCCACATCTAAACATAGACTCATCATCACAATAATACCCCAAAAGTGTCGTCTCGACTCCGATCATTCCGTAGTTCAATCACACATCTCAAGATAATTACTTGGATAATTCAGGAGAAATACCTCGCATCACAGGTTAACTGCCTGGATAATTCCGGAGATAGATCACACATCACAAGTTAACTACTTGGATAATTCAGGAGATTAAATCCTACATCAAAAGCCATACTGAGGTGCATAACTCAAGTTCCCATTCGTCATGACACTACTAATGCCTGTCCTTATTAGTTTGGGTTGCTGAACAAATCTCCTAGAGTAGTGATACCCTACCGGACTAAAAATCTGAATAACTGAAAGTTTGCCTCGATGGGCCTCAACAAATAACTGAACAAACACCGGTATACTAGGGTCACAACCTCTAGAGACTCAAAGACAAATATCTGAACAAATTTCCACTAAACAAGTGGCTCAACAAAATATCTCAAAATCATGTTCTTAACTGAACATCTCAAAATCAAAGACTGAACGAACATCTCAAAATCAAACACTAAACAGAAGATCTCAAAAACAAATACAAGGATCCTTCAGGACTAGTCGACTGCATAAGGGACCAGTCGACTGTCCAGAGGACATATCCCAACATTTCACAAAAATAATCTAAGGCATGACCAGTCGACTTGACAAGTCATCAGTCGACTGCCCCGAGACAAATTCAAATAGTCCACATCAAAATAATCTAAGTATTTGAGTCGACTGAAAGGTCATAGGTCGACTGTCCCGAAAGGACTGAACAAAATTACAAACAGAGGACCAGTCGACTGACCTCAGTCTAGGTCGACTGTCCCGAACGAATCTCAAGACTCAAAAATACACAGTAGGCTCGTACCAGTCGACTGCTTCGCAAGACAGTCGGCTGTCGGCTACAGATTTCCAACAATAGATCTGAACACACATCAAACTGGAGTTTTCTAAAGATTCACTGAACATAAAATCAATTGTATCCAGGCTAATAAACGACTCTCAATAATCACCATCAAGGATACATTTCTCAATCAATCAAATACTCAAATCTCATATCCTCATGATCTAAACTCTTAATCCTTGGATTAGGTTTTTCTCAGCAAAACTTCTTTCATAACTTAATCAAAATCTGAACTACTACCATCGGATCTAGATGTTTATCATCTGATCATAACACAATCAATTCTTAATATGTCTCCCCGAAATACGATCTCACAATTCACATATCCTCAACAAATCTTAATATTTCTATCATCATGATCCAAATAACACTGAGGGTTCTCATCATCCATATCCAAATTAAAGATCCATATCATACATACAACGAGACTAACAAAGTAATGGCATAATGATCACGGACAAGCATAACGAAGGTCTCACGTCATTCATCAATCAAAACAACAAAGCAAAGCAAAACAAAACAAACCAAACCACTCACCTTGATTTGAAGAAAAATCCACAAAAACTTCTCCTTTTGCTAGATCCAAGAATCCTCTTCTTGCTCCTCAAAACAAATCTCAATTTCCGGGTATTCTAAACAATGACGGCTGAAAGAAACGTCTCTTATATATGCCGGATAG